>CAMTDV010000024.1:81510380-82941423 GCA_947069175.1 Scalesia atractyloides
GATATGGACATTACGAGTTCCTAGTGATGCCTTTTGGGCTCACTAATGCACCGGCAGCATTCATGGAGCTCATGAATAGAGTCTGCAAGCCATACTTAGATAAGTTTGTCATTATCTCATAGACGACATACTTATCTATTCTCGTAATCAATCAGATCACGAGAAACATTTAAGGTGTATTCTCGATATACTACGTCAAGAAAAGCTGTATGCAAAGTTTTCCAAATGTGAATCCTGGCTCAGTGAAGTTCAGTTTCTTGGTAATGTAGTAACTGAAAGTGGGATTCAAGTGGACCCTGCAAAGATAGAAGCAATTATGAATTAGGAAGCACCAAAGACACCTTCCGAGATACGTAGTTTCTTAGACTGGCTGGTTATTATCGAAGGTTCATTGAGAACTTCTCACGAATAGCCGCTCCTTTGACAATCATAATCGTAAGGACGCTAAGTTCAACTGGGGTCCAAAGCAGCAAGAATCTTTCGAAACTCTAGAGCACAAGTTAAGCAATGCCCCGATGTTAATTTTTCCAGAAGGTGTAGAAGAGTTCATGGTTTATTGTGATGCTTCGCACACTGGTATGGGATGTGTGCTTATGCAAAGAGGCAAAGTGATTGCCTACGCATCACGACAATTAAAAGTGCACGAGAGAAACTACACCACCCATGATTTGGAGCTGGGTGCGGTTGTATTTGCACTTAAACTTTGGAGACATTATTTATTTGGAACAAAGTGTATCATCTACACTGATCACAAAAGTCTCCAACATTTGTTCAATCAAAAGGATTTGAACATGAGGCAACGTCGTTGGATGGAAACACTCAACGACTATGACTGTGAGATTCGATACCATCCAGGAAAGGCTAATGTAGTCGCTGATGCGCTTAGTCGCAAGGAAAGAGTCAAAACTTTAAGGATCAATGCCAAGAGCATTGAATTAAAAAAGTTGTTTGAATGAAAAACTACTAAATGCACAAAAGCAAGCCATGTCAGAGGACAATATTGCTAAGGAAGGATTAGGTGCAACTATTGATCAATTAGTACCAGGAAAGGATGGAATGTTCAGGCTAAATGATCGGATCTGGATTCCAATCTTTGGAGGACTTAGAGATATAATCCTCCAAGAATCACATAATTCTAAATATTCGGTTCATCCGGGAAGCGACAAGATGTATCAAGACCTAAAGCCCAGTTATTGGTGGATGGGTATGAAGAAAGCCGTAGCCAATCATGTAGCAAAGTGCTTGACGTGTTCTCAATTAATGCAGAACACTAGAAACCGTCAGGACTTCTACAACAACTTGAAATTCCAGTATGGAAATGGGAAATGGTAACGATGGATTTCATCACTAAGTTACCAAAGACCAAGCGTGGAAATGACATAATTTGGGTTACTGTGGATAGATTAACCAAATCGGCTCATTTCCTACTAATTAAGGAAACATATAGCTCCGATAAGCTGGCTAAGCTTTATGTGGACGAGATTGTATCTTTGCACGGCGTACCGGTATCCATTGTATCTGATAGAGATACAAGATACACATCTCACTTCTGGAAAAGTTTCAACAGTCTCTAGGCACGAGACTAAATTTTAGTACTGCTTACCATCCGCAGACTGACGGACAAAGTGAGCGTCCCTTTCAAACCTTGGAATACTTTTTGCGAGCATGTGTGATCGACTTAGGCGGAGGATGGGATGATCACTTACTCCTAGTTGAGTTCTCTTATAACAGTAGTTACCACACAAGTATTAAGGCAGCTCCTTTTGAAGCCTTATACGAAAGAAAATGTAGGACGCCTGTATGTTGGGCTGAAGCTGGAGAAGCCCAACTATCTGGACCAGAAATCGTTCTTGAAACCACGGATAAGATTGTGCAAATCTGTGATCGACTTAAGGCAGCTCGTGATAGACAAAAGAGTTATGCCGACAAAAGGCGTAAGCGTTTACAGTTCCAAGTTGGGGACAAGGTTATGTTAAAGGTGTCACCTTGGAAAGGTGTAATGTGCTTTGGGAAAAAGGGCAAGTTATGCCCGAGGTATATTGGACCATTCGAGATAATCGAATGTGTCGGATCTGTAGCTTACAGTCTCAAGCTACCTGAGAAGCTCAATGGAATCCATGATGTTTTCCACATCAGCAATTTGAAGAAATGTCTAGCGGATGAATCGCTAGCAATGCCTCACGAAGACGTTCAGATTGACGAAAACTTGCGTTTCGTGGAGAAACCAATTGCGATCGAAGATCGGCAAGTTAAGAAGCTTCGTAGGAAGCACATGCCTATTGTAAAGGTTAAATGGGATGCCCGTCGAGGTCCCAAATATACTTGGGAGGTCGAGTTTAATATGCGACGGAAGTACCCTTACCTATTTGAATAAATCTTGAGGTCGAGATTTTTATTAAGGGGGTGAAGATGTAACACCTCGAAAATTTCGTCTAATAAAAAGCCGACACGTGCCCCGTAAATTCTTGGATGCCACGTGTAGCCGAGAGGGACTAAAAATGCCGTTTTGATATTTTAATAACCTCTGAACGAGCATTGGAAAAAGTCGAAGGACAAAAGTGGTAAAAATGCCAAAATTTATCTTCAGGAAGGTCATTACGGACCGTAACCATCATTGGTTATGGACCGTAAGGCAGTCAAGATTGGTGTTTCAGAAAGGCGGTACGGACCGCAACCACATATGGTCATGGTCCATAGCCAAATCAAATCCTGTGGGGGCTAGAGGTCCTTATGGATAGTGCAGGCTTATCCCTTACAGTCCGTAAGGGACTGCCAGTGGCAGATTCCTTGGCAGCCTGCTGCCTTGCCACCTCTCCCGCAAATGCCCCCCAAGAAGAGTGAGGCACACTCTTCAAATGTGAAGAGTATAGCGAAAAGTGAAGAGCATCATAAAAAGACCCACACCGACAATGATGGTTGCTCCTACAAGTATTTTGTATCTTGTAGACCCCACGATTTTAACGGGGAAAAAGGAGCTGTAGAGTGTTTAAGGTGGTTAGATGAGATGGAGACGGTGGTGGATATCAGCGGTTGCGCTGATAAAAACATTGTTAACTATGTATCTCAATCGTTTAAGGGTGATGCCCTCATCTAGTGGAAAGCTTTAGTCCAGTCTACAGGCAAAGTTCATCTCTACAACTTGAGTTGGCCCAAGTTTGTAGATCTAGTAAAGGATACCTACTGCCCACTTCATGAGGTGGAGAAAATTGAGTCAGATTTCCCGAATCTGACTATGAAGAACATGGACTGTCAGAAGTTTGTTACCGACTACAATTCTCTTTCAAGGCTAGTGCCTTATTTGGTTACTACAGAGCCCAAACGCATTGCGTGTTTCATCAATGGGTTAGCTCCTGAAATTAGGAGTATGGTTAAAGCGGTGCAGCCTGGAACCTACAAGTCTGCTGTGGAACCATCCTTCTCTCTCACACAGGATTATGTGAGGCAAATGTCAGTTAAAACTGACATAGATGGAAAGAGGAAGCGGGAGGATAACAACTCCCAGAGGTTTAATAAAAAGGGGAAACATGGGTCCAGCAAGGATAATCAGAGGATGAGCGATAAACCCACTTGCAAGACATATGGGAAGCGACATCATGGACAGTGTCGCTTAGACCAGCAACCAAAGCAGTGCAATATCTGCAAGAAAACAGGGCACCGGTCACATGAGTGCCGAAATATAAAAGATGCTACCTGCTTTGGATGTGGTGAGAAGGGCCACATCAAAACGAATTGCCCTAAGGCAATTGCTGAAGGAAAGGCCGAAACTACTGAAGCAAAGATAGGCACTGCTAGAGCCTTCCAAATGAGTGCCAAGGAAGCAGTGAATGATAACAATGTTATAACGGGTATGTTCCTTGTCAACGACACCTTTGCTAGAGTTCTTTTTGATTAGGGCGCTGATAAATTGTTTGTAGATCATAAGTTTAGTAAACTATTAAACTTGCATGTAAGAACTCTAGACATAACTTATGAAGTAGAGCTCGTTGATGGAACTATAGAAACCACTTCTTCCATCCTTGACGGATGCTTCATATCCTTCAAGAATCATTCTATCCCTGTCTCTCTCTTACCTATGAAATTAGCGGGATTCGATGTAGTCTTAGGCATGGACTGGTTATCGCACAACCAAGCCCGCATTTCTTGCGATAAGAAACTCATCGAAATCAAATCCCCGTCCGGTAAAATCCTCACCATACATGAAGACAAACACTTTGGATTGCCTGATAAAGCAGTTTTGCTTAAGGCATCTAGATGTATGACGAAGGGCTGTGTCATCTACAGGCACAAGTCACCATTGATGAACCCAAACCAAAGATTGAAGATGTTCCTATCATCTCTGAATACCCAGACGTGTTCCCAGAAGAACTACCTGGTCTACCTCCTGATAGACAAGTAGAGTTTCGAATTGACATCATACCTGGAGCAGCTCCCATAGCTAAAGCTCCATACCATTTAGCACCTACCGAGATGAAAAAACTAAGAACCCAATTGGACGAACTCTTAGAGAAAGGTTTTATTCAACCTAGTTCTTCGCCTTGGGGAGCTCCTATTCTGTTTGTTAAAAAGAAGGGCGGATCAATGCGGATGTGCATTGATTACCATGAACTCAATAAGATAACGATCAAGAATCGTTATCCCTTGCCCAGGATCGATGATTTGTTTGACCAATTGCAAGGGGCAAGTTACTTCTCGAAAATCGATTTAAGATCGGGATATCACCAACTTAAGGTTAGAAATGAAGATGTTCCGAAAACTGCTTTCAGAACAAGATATGGACATTACGAGTTCCTAGTGATGCCTTTTGGGCTCACTAATGCACCGGCAGCATTCATGGATCTCATGAATAGAGTCTGCAAGCCATACTTAGATAAGTTTGTCATTATCTCATAGACGACATACTTATCTATTCTCGTAATCAATCAGATCACGAGAAACATTTAAGGTGTATTCTCGATATACTACGTCAAGAAAAGCTGTATGCAAAGTTTTCCAAATGTGAATCCTGGCTCAGTGAAGTTCAGTTTCTTGGTAATGTAGTAACTGAAAGTGGGATTCAAGTGGACCCTGCAAAGATAGAATCAATTATGAATTAGGAAGCACCAAAGACACCTTCCGAGATACGTAGTTTCTTAGACTGGCTGGTTATTATCGAAGGTTCATTGAGAACTTCTCACGAATAGCCGCTCCTTTGACAATCATAATCGTAAGGACGCTAAGTTCAACTAGGGTCCAAAGCAGCAAGAATCTTTCGAAACTCTAGAGCACAAGTTAAGCAATGCCCCGATGTTAATTTTTCCAGAAGGTGTAGAAGAGTTCATGGTTTATTGTGATGCTTCGCACACTGGTATGGGATGTGTGCTTATGCAAAGAGGCAAAGTGATTGCCTACGCATCACGACAATTAAAAGTGCACGAGAGAAACTACACCACCCATGATTTGGAGCTGGGTGCGGTTGTATTTGCACTTAAACTTTGGAGACATTATTTATTTGGAACAAAGTGTATCATCTACACTGATCACAAAAGTCTCCAACATTTGTTCAATCAAAAGGATTTGAACATGAGGCAACGTCGTCGGATGGAAACACTCAACGACTATGACTGTGAGATTCGATACCATCCAGGAAAGGCTAATGTAGTCGCTGATGCGCTTAGTCGCAAGGAAAGAGTCAAAACTTTAAGGATCAATGCCAAGAGCATTGAATTAAAAAAGTTGTTTGAATGAAAAACTACTAAATGCACAAAAGCAAGCCATGTCAGAGGACAATATTGCTAAGGAAGGATTAGGTGCAACTATTGATCAATTAGTACCAGGAAAGGATGGAATGTTCAGGCTAAATGATCGGATCTGGATTCCAATCTTTGGAGGACTTAGAGATATAATCCTCCAAGAATCACATAATTCTAAATATTCGGTTCATCCGGGAAGCGACAAGATGTATCAAGACCTAAAGCCCAGTTATTGGTGGATGGGTATGAAGAAAGCTGTAGCCAATCATGTAGCAAAGTAGTTGACGTGTTCTCAAATTAATGCAGAACACCAGAAACCGTCAGGACTTCTACAACAACTTGAAATTCCAGTATGGAAATGGGAAATGGTAACGATGGATTTCATCACTAAGTTACCAAAGACCAAGCGTTGGAATGACATAATTTGGGTTATTGTGGATAGATTAACCAAATCAGCTCATTTCCTACTAATTAAGGAAACATATAGCTCCGATAAGCTGGCTAAGCTTTATGTGGACGAGATCGTATCTTTGCACGGCGTGCCGATATCCATTGTATCTGATAGAGATACAAGATACACATCTCACTTCTGGAAAAGTTTCAACAGTCTCTAGGCACGAGACTAAATTTAGTACTGCTTACCATCCGCAGACTGACGGACAAAGTGAGCGTACCATTCAAAACTTGGAATACTTTTTGCGAGCATGTGTGATCGACTTAGGCGGAGGATGGGATGATCACTTACTCCTAGTTGAGTTATCTTATAACAGTAGTTACCACACAAGTATTAAGGCCGCTCCTTTTGAAGCCTTATACAGAAGAAAATGTAGGACGCCTGTATGTTGGGCTGAAGTTGGAGAAGCCCAACTATCTGGACCAGAAATCGTTCTTGAAACCACGGATAAGATTGTGCAAATCCGTGATCGACTTAAGGCAGCTCGTGATAGACAAAAGAGTTATGCCGACAAAAGGCGTAAGCCTTTACAGTTCCAAGTTGGGGACAAGGTTATGTTAAAGGTGTCACCTTGGAAAGGTGTAATGTGCTTTGGGAAAAAGGGCAAGTTAAGCCCGAGGTATATTGGACCATTCGAGATAATCGAATGTGTCGGATCTGTAGCTTACAGTCTCAAGCTACCTGAGAAGCTCAATGGAATCCATGATGTTTTCCACAACAGCAATTTGAAGAAATGTCTAGCGGATGAATCGCTAGCAATGCCTCACGAAGACGTTCAGATTGACGAAAACTTGCGTTTCGTGGAGAAACCAATTGCGATCGAAGATCGGCAAGTTAAGAAGCTTCGTAGGAAGCACATGCCTATTGTAAAGGTTAAATGGGATGCCCGTCGAGGTCCCAAATATACTTGGGAGGTCGAGTTTAATATGCGACGGAAGTACCCTTACCTATTTGAATAAATCTTGAGGTCGAGATTTTTATTAAGGGGTGAAGATGTAACACCTCGAAAATTTCGTCTAATAAAAAGCCGACACGTGCCCCGTAAATTCTTGGTTGCCACGTGTAGCCGAGATGGACTAAAAATGCCGTTTTGATATTTTAATAACCTCTGAACGAGCATTGGAAAAAGTCGAAGGACAAAAGTGGTAAAAATGCCAAAATTTATCTTCAGGAAGGTCATTACGGACCGTAACCATCATTGGTTATGGACCGTAAGGCAGTCAAGATTGGTGTTTCAGTAAGGCGGTACGGACCGCAACCACATATGGTTACGGTCCATAGCCTAATCAAATCCTGTGGGAACCAGAGGTCCTTACGGACCGCAAGGCTTCTCCCTTACAGTCCGTAAGGGACTGCCAGTGGCAGATTCCTTGGCAGCCTGCTGCCTTGCCACCTCTCCCGCAAATGCCACCCTTTGAGCTTCGACCAAAAACACTTGTTCTCATCTGGAAACAAGCCCCAACACCTCTCTTGATCCTATGCATCCTCCATTACCATAAATAGCAACCTTGGGTGAGCTTCAAACTTGCTCATCCACAAATCTTCTCCTCTCTTGCTCATTTGGGAATTCTTGAGATCTTTGGGAGCACCCTTTAAGTTCTTAGTACTTCTTTGGATCACTTGTAAGTGTTCCAACTCTCTTTGTTCAGTTTTGATAGGCTTTAAGCCAAAGTCAAAGCGTTGACGCAAAAACGGTTGACTTTGAGCTAAGACCATTATGGTCCATCCAATGTTCGTAACGAACATGGCTACATGATCGTAATAAGGTAGGAGTTAGTCCCTCAAGAGGGCACCTCCTGATTACCACGTTTGCTTGGTCAATTGACGGGTCAAAGTTATGTTAATAAAAAGTCAAACATGTCAGTTTTGAAATAAAATCAACTAGTAATGCAGGTGTTATAAAATCTGTTTTGACACATAATTATAAGAACATTTGTAAATATGTTTGGCTCGTCAATTCCAGGCCTAAGATCGGTTCGCAACCGAAAGTCACAGAAGTTGACTTTTGCTTTGACTTTAAGTTCTGACCCGAATTAGCAACTTTAATTTCGGTCTCTAAGTTGCATTATGGTCATGAACTTTGTTTTGATTATTCAACGTAATTAACACGTTTAAAGTGACCAAATCGCTTTTTTGGCGTATAAAATGGTTTAAACATGAACTTGACATCAAAACTCATTACCTACAAATGTCATATCATTATTAGGATTATTTGGGATGTTCATCCAGTTTGCAAACTGAGTTTAAGCTCTAACTTTGCATATTATGTCCTTAAATGACGATATTGCCCTTTCGGCACTCTAAATGGGTTTTAAACATTTTAATGGACCAAAACCTTATACTTACTGATGTAATATATAAATTAACATATTTTGGTCATAAAAGCCTGATCACAACAACAATTTCACTTAATTACCATTTAAATCGTCATTTAGCGACTTAATCACCGTTTCGGCACATAATATGGTTTAAAACCATATTAGAGCATTAAGGCTTGATACCTACTTATTTCAAAACACATTTTCAACTTATTAACAGTAGGTACATGTCCCAAACTCAGATTCCCAAATAAGTTATCAATTATATGTGAAATGACCAAAATGCCCTTTCCCGGACATAGTTTGGTCTTAAACTATAAACCACACATATAATTGATATCCTACTAATATAACATCATGAAATAAGTGTTTCTACAGAATGTTTATCACCATAACATCAGTTTACATATAAACCCATTTATTATGTTGTAAAATGACCAAATTGCCCTTTTAAGGCATAGTTTGATTTTAAAACGTAAAGGGCCAACATGTTGATAACTTATTGATATTTTAATATATTTTAAACATAATGGCATATGGAACTTTTACATGACTTACTCGGTTACCCGGTTTCGCTTATATGCGTATGGTTAAGCCTACGTGACCATTCTACGTAATTTAACCAAAACGGGTTTAACCATAGCAAATTATTCCCAAATTCTAGAATGTAAAATGGTAATCCATATTATACAAGTCCTAGTACTTGTCGGGTCCAAAATACATTATTTTCCGGTCATCGCTTAATCTAGCGTTTTCGCACCGTTATATTTATTTTAAGTTAGCCGGTCTAAGTCAATGACTAAATAAAGACCCGCTAGCTAACTAATCGGTTAATAATACCATCCGTTCCAGACTAGAGGCTTCCAGTAGATTGTTCCCGAGCTAATTATTTTGAATACGGCTGTGCTTTGCTTATTCTCTTATTTATTAAAGATTCTGCAAGCCAGGTAAATACTTTTAACTTATTTTCCCTTATACGGGCTTGGGATACGGTATAATAATACCGCATGGTTGGATATGCGATCAAAGACCAATGAGTCGGGAATTCAAATAATCTATTTTAATTCGTATTGCTTAATATAAAATATTTTGGGGTTAAAACGACCATGTCCTGGATATCTACAGCTCATTTAATTGTAAATGGCCACGACCTAAGCAGATGCTAAAATAAATTATAACCCATTATGGGCGTACCTATTAAAGGTACTAAAGTGGTGTGTCGATTAATCAGGATCCCGACATAGTTTTCAGGCTCTAAATGTATTATTAGCATGAAAAACTGATAACATGAGTATAATTTATCCCAAGTTATTTATTAAACAAAGTACCATTATGTACACCAAATATTTTCTAAATGTTTTCAAAATGAGTCGGTTAATTGTATTTACCAGATTTATCTGACGTATTTTCAAAAGACTAAGAGCAGGTGACATATGCACACAAATAGGCTGGAAGTACTTGGCAGGCTTAAGAGGAAATTGCAACTCCTTTGCTTAGAAGGCCTTAGTCTGTTAATTTCTTTTGTATACACTTTTCGATCCGCTTGTGGATCTAATTGCAAGCGTTGTATTATATTTTGAACTTTGAAACATTCAAACGTTTGTATTAGTAATTATCCAGACTTCCGTTGTGTTATTTTGTATTGTTTGGTAATGATGATATCAACTTGCGTCACGATATTCCCCACCGGGTTCCACGTGGAATTAGGGGTGTGACATCCCCCCCACAGTGACCTTACTAATTCATACAATTAGGTTATCCTATTGAACTCAATTCTTGGGATCTCCAATCTATTGAGTTAGGTTTCCATCATATGAACTTATTTTTCCAAGGGCTTCAGTCCCATTCCAATGGACGAATTCTGAACTAACTCTCTACTTAGGCCTTTTTTTAGCTGATCCGCGATGTTATCCTTTGACCTCACGTAGTCAACAGTGATAATTCATGTAGAGATTAGTTGTCGTATCGTATTATGTCTACATCTGATATGTCTGTTCCTACCATTATACATTGTGCTACGAGCTCTGCCAATTGCCGATTGGCTATCACAATGTATACAAATGGCCGATGCCAGCTTAGGCCATCTTGGTATATCCTCAACAAATTGACGTAACCATTCTGCCTCTTCACCTGCTTTATCTAAAGCGATGAACTCTGATTCAATTGTGGATCTAGCGATAACCGTTTGTTTTGGCGGTTTCCATGATATAGCAGCACCTCCAAGTGTGAATACATACCTACTTGTTGCTTTGGAATCATTCGTGTCAGATATCCAATTTGCATCGCAGTGTCCTTCTATAACTGCTGGATTTTGTTATAATGCAACCTGTATTCCTGAGTGTATCTTAAGTAGCAAAGCAACCGAGTGATACAGTTCCAATGCATTGAACTTGCGTTGCTCGTGTATCTACTTAGCTTGCTCACATCATATGCTACGTCTGGTCTAGTACAACTCATAAGATACATTAAGCTACCAATAATTCTTGAGTATTCCAACTGGTTTACGGGTTCACCTCTATTCTTGGCTAGATATTGACTCGTGTCAAGTGGAATTCTAGCTTCATTCGAGTCATTTGCATTAAACTTATCAAGAATTTTGTCCACATAGTGGGATTGACTTAAAACAAGTCCACTTTGGGTTCGCGTGATTTTGACCCCCAAAATCACATCCGGAAGACCCATGTCTTTCATGTCAAATCTTGCTTTTAGCATGTTCTTTGTAGATTTTATGATTTTGTCATCACTTCCAGCAAAGAGCATATCATCTACATATAGACACAAAATGACATATCCATCAGATGTGTCCTTCACATACACACACTTGTCACATTCATTGATTTTGAACCCAACATCAAGCAAGACATGATCAAACTTTTGGTGCCATTGATTTGTAGCTTGTTTCAATCCATACAAGGATTTTACAAGTTTACACACTTTCTTTTCTTGCCCAATAGTTGTGAAGCCTTCGGGTTGCTCCATATAGATTTCTTCCTCTAGATTTCCATCCAGGAAAGCTGTTTTCACATCCATTTGGTGAACTTCCAAATTTCTAATGGCGGCAATGGCAAGCACCAACCTGATGGATGTTATTTGCGTAACTGGCGAATATGTATCAAAGTAATCTAAACCTTCTAGTAGTTTATATCCTTTGATAACCAACCTTGCCTTGTACTTATCGATGGTTCCATCTGTCTTCATCTTCTTCTTGAAGATCCATCGATATCCTAGTGGTTTACATCCTTGAGGAAGATCCACTAGTTCCCAAGTATGGTTTTGTAAGATAGAGTCTATCTCATTTTTAATTGCCTCCCTCCACTGAGGTCCTTCGGAGGAATGCACCGCTTGTTGGTACGTTTGAGGTTCATCTTCTACCATATAGGTAAGAAACTCAGGGCCAAAGGATTTTTCTACCATA
Organism: Scalesia atractyloides; assembly: GCA_947069175.1. Lineage (NCBI taxonomy): Eukaryota > Viridiplantae > Streptophyta > Magnoliopsida > Asterales > Asteraceae > Scalesia > Scalesia atractyloides. Next base: position 81,522,297 of record CAMTDV010000024.1, read on the forward strand.
TACGAGGGTGAAGTTGAAAAGGATTTTTCACTCCTTTCCCTCCACTGAGGTCCTCATTCTTAGATTGTTCTCGAGGTTCATCGTTTTCAACTTCACCCTCGGGAACAATTTCCTCAACCGGTCTAGAAGAACTCGGTTAACTTTTATCTAAGCATGGGAACATATGTTCAAACCATGACGCATCCTTAGATTCTATTATGCTGCCATTGCATATTCCAGGGTTTTTTAGAATCATGCACAAGAAAACGATAAGGACCGTAAGGAAGGGTGTATCCAATAAATACACAATCCACTATTTTAGGTCCTATCAGTAGCCCTTTGGTGGTGTGACCACCACCTTAGCTAGACACACCCACACTTTTAAGCATTTATATGGTGGTTTCTTTCCCGTCCACAATTCGTATGGCGTTACATCTTTTTTCTTATTGGGTATCATGTTCAACACATAATTTGCCGATAAGATTGCTTCCCCACATGTTTTGGTTTACACCAGAACTTATCATCATGGCATTCATCATTTCTTTCAAGGTGCGATTTTTCCGTTCCGCTATGCCATTCAATTGAGGGGAGTAAGGAGCCGTGAGTTCATGTATGATTCCATTTTTCGTACACACATCAATAAAAGGTGAAACATATTCACCTCCTCGGTCGCTCCTTACGATTTTTATTTTCCGATTTAGTTGATTCTCAACTTCGGCTTTGAACAAGATAAACTTATCAATAGCCTCATCCTTACTCTTAAGTAAGTACACATAGCAATACCTTGTACTATCATCAATGAACGTGATGTAGTACTTGTTTCCACCACGAGTAGGAATTGCTTTTAGATCACACACATCAGTGTAGATCATCTCGAGGGGTTCGGCGATTCGTTCGACCTTTTTGAATAACGTTTTCATTTGTTTTGCTTCTATGCAAGTTTCACATTTATTAATTGAGTCGATATCGAATGTTGGTATGCAATCAAGTTTAATTAAACGATGAATGGAATTATAAACGTGACCTAGTCTACCATGCCAAAGATTAGAAGACCCAATCAAGTAAGTAGAACTAGTAGCTTTTTCTTTCATTGTATTCACGACCATTACATTGAGTTTAAACATTCCATTGAGGGCATAGCCCTTACCACCATACATACCATTTTTGGTCAACACGACCTTATCTGACTCAATCACCATTTTGAACCCAAACTTGTTCAACTGCCACCCCGACACAAGGTTCTTACGAATTTCTGGAACATACAACACGTTAGACAAGATGAGTTCCTTTCCATAAGTCATCTTCAAAACCACGTTCCCCTCGTCTTTAATTTCGGCCGTGGCAGAGTTTCCCATAAAAACCTTTTCACCATTAGTCACCTCCTTGAAGGTGTTGAAAAGGCTTTTGTCGGAACACACATGACGGGTAGCTCCCGTATCAACCCACCAATCCTTGTTATTTTGCCCAACCAAATTAACTTCGGTCACCAAAATCGAGAGACCCGTGACCATGGCAACAAGGTTGTTGACTTCATGAACCATGTTCACTTGTCGAACGTTATCCTTCTTGGGAAGCTTGCATTCGCTGGCCTTGTGGCCTTGCTTTTGACAATTATAACAAGTTCCTTGGAACTTCTTTTTCCCAACTCCTCCCTTAGGACCAAGGTTGGAGAGTTTCCTATGACTTTTCTTTCCACCCTTTCCACTGCTTTTTCCCTTTGAAGATTGGCCATGTTTAACAAGATTGGCCTTCACTGTTTCAGGACCATCAATTCATTTCAAAGCCAATTTGTTATCTTCTTCAATACGAAGACGAACAACAAGATCTTCAATGGTCATCTCTTTTCGCTTATGCTTGAGATAGTTCTTGAAATCAACCCAACTTGGTGGTAGCTTTTCAATCATTGCAGCAACTTGAAATGTCTCGCTAAGCACCATTCCTTCCACATAAATATCATGAAGAATAACTTGTAGTTCTTGGACTTGACTCATGACAGTTTTAGAGTCTATCATTTTAAAGTCCAAGAACTTAGCCACCACGAATTTCTTAGTGCCCGCATCTTCCGTTTTATATTTGCGATCCAAAGATTCCCATAGTTCTTTGGCATCCATATCCCCTTCCTCAACATGAGGTTTGGGTTCAGTCAAGAACTTGTCAGGTTCAGCATGGTCAGATAAAGGAACATCTTTTGCTGCCACTGTTTGAAATTCACACCATTGAATTTCTCAGGTTTCTCAACATGCGATACTACGTTAGGTAGCGGTGCAACCAGACCGGTTGTGACAGCAATAACGGAAGTCATGACAGCAGTCACGACTGTAGAAACAGCAGTGGTCATAGGCGGAATTTCCATTTTGAAACGAAACATAATGCAGGAACAATTAGTAAGAAAATCTATTTAAGTTTGTTATAAAACTGGTTATGATATAAACTGCAAAGATAATCTGTAACAGAAATAAACAAACAGAAAGAACAGTTAACGTGAAACGGGCTTGTTTTTGCACCCCCCCTGCGCGCTCGCGCGTAGGACTTATGGTAAAACATGTCACAAAGTTATATTATCTAGGAAAAAACTTTACTTTATAAATAACTCTCACTTTTGTTCCCACACTTATGTGGGACAAGGTGTTTCACCATGTGAGACTTTCATTCACACACAAAAAAATTTCCAACAGATTTAAAGTCAAGTTAGCCAACACCGGTGGTATCGGCTTGTTTCAAAGGTCCAAAATCGTACTGATTATATGAACTCCCTGGAAGAATACTGACACTAGCTCCCAAATCCAACAAAGCCCGACTCATTTTAAAGTCATCCACTTGAATGGAGATTAGAGGAGCATCTAGATCTCAGAGCTTTGGAGTGAGAACACCCGACAAAAGGAAACTAACAGTTTCGGTTAAAGCAATTTTCTTTGGAAATTTGTTATGCCATTTTTTGGTACAAAGGTCTTTTAGATATTTGGCATAAGCCGGGACTTGTTTGATCGCATCAAGTAACGAGAGATTATTTTGGCCTGTAAAAAAATTGCCACATTTCATCTTGTTGTGGGCCCCGTTTATTGACAACTTTTGTATTCGGATTTATTAAAGCTTTAGGAAACGGGACGGTATTACCCTACGTACCCTTTTCCTTAGTTTCAATTGATTCAGTTTCTATTACCCTATTTTTGGATTCTTGAAAAGTCACCTTTTTATTTTTTTAGGGCTGACAGGTTTCGACTCATCATCTGACTCATTTTATTCATCTATCCCCTCCACAATACCCCAACAAATGGTGGAGGAGAACTGACCTTATTATCATAAACTTTACGAGAATGAAGAATACTAACCTGGTTAACTCTGGCATTTGACGAACTGTTCTGGTGCTAAGGATTCTTTGTAGTATCACTTGGCAACCTTCCCGACTCCTTCCTTCCTTGAGCTACCTCGACTGCCAACAAAGCAACTTGTTTTTCTAAATCTTGGTGAGCCTTAGACATCAATTCATGGTCTTTTTAGATCTGCTTCACTATCTCCATCATCTCACTGTTTGATCCTTCATTCTAATTGCTTGTTCTGCCTTGATCTTGATTATGTTGATAGCTCCTCTGATTTCCCCGGTTATAACCTCCTGGGTTATAATCCTGGTTGTAACCAGATTGTCGGTTCTGGTAAGACTGACCTCCCTGATTTGGTACCTGAAAATCTGGATTTAACTGAGTAGTAGTATTAGCGTACCTTAAATTAGGGTGATTACGCAAACCTAGGTGATATGTATTGGAATTCATATCATATTTATTTTTTCTCCATACACCATGTTGACCTCTTTGTCAGATTGATTGAACTCTCCTGGAAAATCTTCCAAAATATGACCCAAATCACTACAAGAATCACAAACCAGAAATGCCTGAGCCGCATGCAGTGCATTCGTCCTCCAAGGCCTTTGAACTTCGCTAACTAGTGCACGAATGCCTCTTTTTCTCTCTCCAACTAAGCCACACTAGCATTAGTAGCACCAATATTAGTCGGTGTCATCACTGGATACTTCTTGTTTCTATCCACCTGTGCCTGTCTCTTCGAATCTGCAACTATAATCTCCAAATAATTCCAATCCACATCAACATGATTTCTTAGAAACGTACCTCTAGTTCTAGCCTTAATATCCCTTCTATCATCATTCGAGATCCCGTCAAGAAATGCAAGATCGATTCCCATCTTTGAATGCCATGATGGGGACAATTACGAATTAACTAGTTGAACCATTTCCAAGACTCGTACAATAACTCACCCGATAACTGTTGAAACTCTCTGATTGCCACCCTACCGGATTTGGTTCTTTGAGTAGTGTAATATTCTTCTAAGAACTGTTGTTGCAACTCCTGCTAAGTGTGAATACTTTCATAGGGCAAAGATGTGAACCAGTTTCTCACAGCATCCTTTAATGAAAGCTGAAATAATACCAACTTCACATGATCTGGTGTAACCCGTGCCCACCAATCATACCGCACATCGCCTCAAAACCCGCAATATGTGCATATGGATCCTCAAAACCGTTTCCGTGAAAGGCCGGTAGCATGTTCAGAATATGCGGCTTTGCCTAAAAAGACTCATCCCCATTCAAAACTGGCATAACTATCGGAGAAGAGTGTTCTGCAATTTATGGTCGAAAGTGGCTCTCAACTCCTCTAATATTCGAATTCGGAAATCGAGGATCTCTTAACCTTTGACGAGGCATAATCGGTGCCCTATTAGCTTGTGGTGGGGTTTGGTATCCATCTCCCCCATGTTGGTTTCTTGGCTGAAATCCTGGCTGGTTCCACTTTGCTGCCAGATTTAGTTGACCACCTCGGTACCTCATGTAACCATCACCAACACCCCAATCTTCCTCATCCCCATATCCATCATCCTAACTATTAGCTCTAGCCTAGTTATCTACTCGATAAAATATATCACCCACTTGGTGCGGGTGTGGCTCTCGGTTGGCTCTATTAACAGCCCACAATGGATTAAGCTGTGGTGGTTATGGTTGGTTCCCTTTTGGGTAAAGTGGTCCTCCTATAAGGTGAATTCACCCTGTGGAGGTTTCGCTTGTTGGACATTTAGGTTTGGTGGTGGTGATGGTGGTTGATTTTGTTGTTGTGGCTGGTTCTGTTGATTTTGTGGAAAAGGAGGAGGTGGCATGTCAGAAACTGGGTCTTGCTGTGGTGGCTACTGGTTCAGGTTTTACTAATTCCCTGGTGGATTCATTGTGGAAGACTATGCATTCCTTTAACTGGTGAATGGAGAACAACTCGGTTCTCAGTGGCGTTTTTTTTAATTTCTGGGTCGAAGAGCAGCGATGATGACCTTCTTGAGAACCTGGTATGCATGCAACGGAGAGATCACTTGCACACAAGCAAATAAGGAACTACACATAATACTGAATGAAACAAAAATAAACAAAAAGAAACATTTTTGGGATTTTAATGATTTTTAAAAAGCAAAATAAAAACTACTCTAAACTAACGCTAAGTGCATGAATTCCCGGACAACGGCGCCATTTTGATGTAGTTGTCGTGGGCTAATCAAAAGTATTTGTTTTAACTTAAAAACCTATACTAGTACGGGTAAGTAAGGTCTTATCCGCATGGAATTTATGGTCACTGTAGAAGAATTTAACTAAGAACTACTATTATCTAATTGGGGTTTTGTTTGTTTGTTACAGAAGAAAACACAATTTGTCATGAAAAGTGTTATCAAAATGAGAAGAAGTAACCCTCACCCGAAATCCCGATTGCCCGTTTAACACAAGAACCCATTTACTGATTCAAAACACCACATAGACATGGTCTTAGAATTAATGACTTTGATTAATTATTAGGGATCGTTTTTAAATAAACTATAACAACCTAACAATCCGTTTGATTATACCAATTACCCACCAATTTATCAACCCGCTAACGATGCAAGGAAATTGCCAATACACGTTAGATAAATGACAAACAATTCAAATATAATAAACGTTTCACAAAGATCAACACAAGTGGTTAAAGTTACCGGTTCATAAGAATCAGAAACAAAGTAATTGTGCAAATCGTAGCAATCGATCATCCGGCGGAAGTCACAAGATATTTAGCCTCGCATGGTAGTCATCACAACTTCAAAACTTGATTTATATTGAGTTTGCATGAGGAAACAAGCTGAACCGGGTGTCAAGACTCTGAAAATCGCCTCTGATAAGCTCTAAATTGTTTCGGACGACTGAATGATAAACGGTGTTATATTTTACGCGTTTAAATAAAAAAGTTAAATTCCCTGAAACGGCACTCTCCCGCGCGTCGTGGGAGAGCCTTGATCATCCTCCGCATGGCGTGGAGACTCACAAAAGAGGACCTGCAATTTGACTCCCTCCCGCGCGTCGAGGGAGGCTTAACCCACTCCCCCGCCTGGCGAGGGGAGACACTTTTCCAGCACACTTACTGTGGGTCCCGTGTTGACCCGTCGAGCCCATATTTCAGCCTGGACGCGACTTAAACCTCGTTTAGCCCCTGATAAGTCAAAAAACCCAACGCATAATAAGCACAACATATAGATCTAAAAACGACTCTGTAAACGAGTAAAACATCTACAAGTGAATACAAAATACAATGTGTTTTCACACACACGTCATGGTGTTCGGATCGCACGACATGTGATGTCAAGGCGGCAATCACAGCTGAGGAGCAGGAGTGACCGTGGTTGATCTGGGGGCTCTACTTCGGTGGTTCTAGGCAATTGGAAGTGACAACAGGTGGGAATCGGCTATTGCAGCCGAGAAAAATATATGAACAACCACTGGTGGGGGCTGTTATTGACGATTAGTGGCTCAGGTGGCAGCGATCAACGTGGAACAACAGTGCTGGACGGTGTGACACGTGAATGATGACTATGATTGACGGTTCAATGGGAACATCAATGTTAGTGGCAGCAGGGGCTACCAGGAAGCAAAGTGGGCTATGTTTCATTGGCGGGACATTTAGTGGTTTGGGGCACCATGGACCCAAAAATGTGTGCCAGTAGGCCGACCGTCTAAAGACGATCAAGGTGAGTTATATACGCCCTGTTTTAAATGTTTTGACATGTTTTTGGGGCTGATTCATGGCAAAGAATAAGGTTAATCTTGAAAGGCAATACACGTTTAACTTGTGTTGGATAAAACGAACCCGCATGGATTATTTTTATAAGTTTTGGGGTTGTTTTGGAAGTGGTTAAGCGAAACAAGCATTAAATAATTTAATAAACTAGATTTTATGAATCAATAGGGTTGATTAAATGTAGTTGAAGTGGTGAATTGAGTTTTGAATGCTATGTTTTTTTGCCATTAATGTGATTTAGCATGATGAAATGTGTTAATATATTGCAAGCATCATAACGCCCCTTTAGAAATGTGTAATGGTTAATGACCATTAATGCCTTTAAATCGTTACTTTCCGTTTTGTTTTCTCTCCATTTTCAGCCACATCAGCATCATTACGCATGGCCTTATAACATTCAGATTTCAAATAGATTTTAGTACGTGTTTTAGCGTGAGTCTAGGTGTGAAGTGGCGAGGTATTCTATGGACTATCTGACAAGGCAAGTAGTAATGCATCCTAGGTTTAGAATTTCATTTTCGTTTTTTAAAGTATTGCAACTTGTAATGAGATTATGAGTATATTTTTTAGAGCCTTCTGTTGTGTGATGTATAAATCCAATAAGTCACAAACACAGGTTTTGGGATGTGACACGTAACAGGCAAAACCCACAAAATTGCACAAACGCATAAAATAGTTGGAGCTATAATTTTTCAAAATGCACAAATTCATCATCAAACCTGCAAGGATGTTGCTGAAGCGGACGAATGGTGGTGGGAGATGGGATGATAGTCAATGCCAATAGTGAGGGAAGACATAGATGGAACATCCACTATATATACAAAGAAGAAAAGGTAACTAACATATTAAAATTTATACATGCTATGTAGGAAGATACAGAGGAAAGAACAGTTGACCTAGAGTCCTCCTCTAAAGTTGGAGGTGTATACAACCCTATCTTGGAAATTAAACTTAAAATGTGTATGACCAGCCAAACTCTTTGTAGATAAATCAGTAAGTTGATATGTTTTATGAGCACAAGTTAAATAAAACAAACCATCTTGAAGTTCTCCCATATAAAATGACTGTCTAACTCAACGTGCTTAGTTTGTTCATGAAACACTAGATTTTTAGCCATATGAATAACAACTTGACTATCACATTTGAGGGGAACATGAGTAAGACCATGAACATGAAACTCTCAAAAAACATGAATCATCCAATCTAACTCTTGTGTAGATACTCAGCCTCAACAGAACTAAGAGAGAGAATGGGTTGCTTATTGGATTTCCAAGAAACAGGCCTGCCACCCAAAGAAATGAAATACCCATTTATGGACCGCCATGTATTAAGACAAGAAGCCCAATCAGAACCGAAATAGGTTGTTAAGGTAATATATGGTTTATTATTAAAGAATAAACTTTGTGAAGAAGTACCTTTCACAGAGCAAATAATATGCCAAGATGCATACTAATGGGGAACCTTGGGATCACTTATGAACCAACTAAAAAATTGAACAAAAGCCAAATAAGATCTAGCATGAATTAAGTAATTCAACTTCCCAACTAGCAATCTATATTTCAAAGGTTCATCATGAACCTGACCTTCATTAGTTTTGAGTTGTAGATGCAATGGTAAAGGAGTTGTTGATGCAATGGTAAAGGAGTATATGCAAGAATGACACCATTGGCATGAAATGCAGCCAAAAGAACATTAACAAACTCTTCGAGTTCTAACGAAGCCATCATCAAACTTCAAAACTTCAATCCGCAAGAAATAGTTAAGAAAACAAGATCCTTGATGCAAAATAAGGAATGTAAGAAATCTTATAAACGAGGCATTTTCTTTTTATCATTACCGGTCAATGAAATGCCATCCACATAAACTACCAACTGACTAAAAAAGGAATAGTCATTAACATACCACATGGAAACTTTGACTTTAAGAGCATCTAATAGCTTCATACCATTTCCTAGATACTTGCTTCAATCATAAAGTTAAATATCCACTCTTAGTTGATCTTGTAATCACTTGAAATTCCCTTGTTCGGGCATGTTGCCTAAGATTTTTATAAACGTATTAGACTTATAACAACATAATTATAACAATAGGGGACTAATTTCATTAGAGTACAAAGTTAAAATCTTTGTAAAACATCAATAATCATCATGTTTGCGAAAACGTTTAAATCTACGATAAATTAAACTTTGAGAAACTTTTGTAAATAATTAAACTTGACTAAACCCTAATCTTCCATAAACAAAATGAGGCACCATGGGCTCTTCTCATCCCTTGTTTACAAAAAATTGAACAAAAGCCAAAATAAGATCTAGCATGAATTAAGTAATTCAACTTCCCAACTAGCAATCTATATTTCGAAGGTTCATCATGAACCTGACCTTCATTAGTTTTGAGTTGTAGATGCAATGGTAAGGAGTTGTTGATAGCAATGGTAAAGGAGTATATGCAACAATGACACCATTGGCATGAAATGCAGCCAAAAGACATTACCAAACTCCTGTCGAGTTCTAACGAAGCCATCATCAAACTTCAAAACTTCAATCCCCAAGAAATAGTTAAGAAAACAAGATCCTTGATCCAAAATAAGGAATGTAAGAAATCTTATAAACTAGGCATTTCCTTTTCATCATTACCGGTCAATGAAATGTCATCCACATAAACTACCAACTGACTAAAAATGGAATAGTCATTAACATACCACATGTATACTTTGTCTTTAATAGCATCTAATAGCTTCATACCATTGCCTAGATACTTGCTTCAAACATAAAGTATAACATTTCCTATTTCCACTCTTAGTTGATCTTGTAATCACTTGAAATTCCATTGTTCGGGCATGTGCCTAAGATTTTTATAAATGTATTAGACTTATAACAACATAATCATAATAATAGGGGACTAATTTCATTAGAGTACATAGTTAAAATCTTTGTAAAACATCAATTAATCACCACATTCGCTAAAAGGTTTAAATCTACGATAAATTGAACTTTGAGAAACTTTTGTAAATAATTAAACTTGACTAAATCCTAATCTTCCATACACAAAATGAGGCACCATAGGCCCTTCTCATGCCTTGTTTTCATGGCCCAAACTCCCCCACAAAACCTTGGATTTATCTCCAAGGACTTTCCAAATTTACACCTTCAAACCTAACTTATTCCCAAAGTTCTTTCTTAATTTACACCCCTTTTGCACAACTATAAAAGGAACCGTTTCCCTACATCTTTTCACACACTTTCTTCAATCAAAACACCTCAAAGCTCTGTCTATAGGCCCACAATCATACTATCGATTGGTATTGATATTGATATATGATACTGATTAGTCAAACATTACTCCCTAATTATTCCCTGGTTTATATCTCAAGTATTATGTATGTTCGTGATACATGTAATGCTTGTTTCTATCTATTCTTGTATGACATTTATCATCATAATCCATGGATGTCACCTCGCACTCCATTATTTATCACGTTGACTTTCGTTGCATATCAACTTTGATTTATTACCATAGGAGCACACCCTTTTGTCCAAACCAACGCAAACCCCACTAGTTAAGTTTTGTGATGAAATCCCCTTAACTAGGGGAGACTATAACAACTCTGACTTTCCTATTTGATTTCTTGTTCATTACTTTGGTTATCATAACTTGGACCTTACCTTGTAAGTGGATTGAATTTCCAATCAAATGAATCTTATTTACTTTACTTGCATTCTAAAGTAGGAATTTGCACCATCTGGAACGTCTTATTTAGTCATTTATACAAACTTTGTTTGTGGTTTGCTATATGTGGATGCCATTCAATACTCACTATTATTTATTAACTTAACTCAAACAATTATGCATAATATAATATATATATATATATAATATATATATATATTATGGTAGGGTTATCTTGAGAACGCTAAATATTGCGAGAACCATGAGAACGAATAAGAAAACCAATCAAAACCATTTTTTTTAAGACAAACCTCATTGTAATTAAAATACAACATCAAAATAAGAATTGACAACATCATATAATTCATTTATTCCCTCAAAATCACTCTTATTAGATTTTTTGCACACGTGTCATGTGTAACTGACAAACTTACACATGTGTAAAAAAAATTCATTTACGAATTCACGTAAATTTAAACGTGTAAATTAAATTTCTAACATTGTATTCGAAAATAATGATAAGTGTAAAAAAGAAATTTTAAATTTGAATTGTTTTTGACCAAGTTTTCGTGGTTTTTTCATTTGTTCTCACAGTTCTCGCGATATTTAGCGTTCTCATTTAAACCCTCCCTTTCAAAACAACATGTTTCCACCACCTTTCAATAACAATCACAACTTTCACTTACATAACTGTTATCACCTTATAAGTTCATAATAAGAGGACATAGTTCACTTATGCAAGGTAAATTGACCATTGCAATGCACAACGTAATGGAGCATTTACAGGTGCATTGGTGTGTATTGGAATCCTATTGTGTAGCAAACATCCTAAGCCCTTAATAAGTTTCTAAAAACTCATATTAATGTTATCCAACATTAGCCAAGCCAGAAGGTAGTTTTGGTAGGTAACTAATACGCTTTCAAGGTACTAAAGGTGTGGTGGGTTAGTTGCGGTATACCCTATATATAAACATTAATGGTGCAATGGAAGTGGGACTAGGAGTCGGACCAAGAACTAGCCAACGTACTTCATAACTTATCCTTCCCAAGATACCATAAGTCTCTACTTGTTGAATTTTAGGAGAAATTCTATTAGCTAGGGAGACTCTTAACATTTCCAATTTCCATGCTTAGTTCATCTTGTAACCATTTGAAATTCCATTGTTCGGGCATGTGCCTAAACTTTTCATAAACGTGTTAGACTTATAACAACATAATCATAACCATAGAGGGCTAATTTTGTCAAAGTTCATAGTTAAAATCTTTGTAAAGCATCAATTAATCACCACATTCATTAAAACATTTAAATCTACGATAAATTAAACTTTTAGGAAACTTTTATAAATAATTAAACTTGACTAAACCCTAATCTTCCTTCCAGAAAATGAGGCACCATGGGCCCTCATTCTCCATTGTTTACATGGCCTAAACTTCCCCACAAAACCCTAGTTTTGTCTCCAAGGACTTTCCATGTATACACCCCCAAAAACCCTAACTTATTCCCAAAGTTCTTTCCTAATTTACAACCCACTTGCATAACCACAAAAGTAACCCTTCCATACATCTTTACACACACATTTTGCAATCAAAATACCTCAAATCCCTGCCTTAAATTCGTCCTCCATCCCTTTTTTGTCCCTTTAGAGTTCTTGGTTTTCAAGTCCAAGTAAAAATTCATACTCTTAGTCTTCCTTAAATTACCATTATTCTTTATACATCATTCTTTTCCTTTTAATCTTTTCTATACCATTTATCATTCTTATATTTATTTTAGTATCGTAACACTAATAGTAATATAAACACTAAGCCTAATCATAGGATTTCATTTCTTTGGCGGTTGTACCGTTGCTATCTATGAATCTTAAAAGACAATCCATTGCAAAAGTGGCTATGTGGATGCTTTGGATTATCTTGACTAATCAAATCACTAAAACCATGATGCTACATCTTCAATATATAGTAGTATTCATGGTGTTTAATCATGTATTGTATTTTATTTTTCGTTGAAATGCTAAAAATAATCAAAGGGGAACACATAAAGTGTTTTTTCCTTTCAAATAAGAATTATACGTTGATTTTTTCAAGACCATAACTTGGTTATAACTAACTCAAATAATGTGGATTTTAATTCTATAGCTAAATTCATTGAATCCTCATTCCGACGGTGCTTGGAACGTTGAAAAACCTGTGACACTTCACGTTTTCAACCCTTGTTCAATCTCGATCCTTCCAATGATTTCTGGAAGTGAAATCGCAACCTGTAATCAAACGTAATCAATTTAACGCGACGTACATTCCGGAAAAAGGACATAAGCTAAACATACCCTAAATATCCTTTACATAACTTAGAAATAAATTTTGAAGGGTTTGGTATGGCAAAAACAAGCTTATGCAACTCCAGGGCTATTTTGCAAAAACTGCGAAACTATGTCGTTTTGCGTATTTCTTAATACGGAACACTAGCGTACATCTAAAATTTTTGTAATCATTAAAATATTGTATTTTAATGATTGGAATGCAAAAATATCATTCGTTACGCAATTACGGTCGTTTACGCATTAATTATAGCGTTCGTCGTAATTAACCAAAAAACGCAACTGTACAACCGAACGAACCGACATCCGTGACATTTATGTACATATTTCAAGTTCCCTAAGCTTTATCGTACTTATAAAGCTTAAAAATCAGGTTAACGGGTGTTAGAAACGATGAAACGCGAGAAAACGAGCTCAAGGGCCTGTTCTGCCAATTCTCCAAACTTACTGCCAGCTGAGGGCCATGCGGACTGCATCCAGAACCCCATACGGTCCGCATGGGGTGCCAACATAGCAGTTGTGTTGGCAGCTCCTTGTTTGAAACCTTGGACACCAAGTATTCGAATTTGCCACCATTTCTTCTGCTTTAGACATGTGTTAGGACCCTCCTAAGATCATGACAACCCAATGGACATGTGTAATGATCTTGTGGCATCCAAACTACTATAAGTAGCAAGGAAATTTCATCCATTTTCCTTCCTCATTTCATTCTTTCTTCTTCACACTCTATTGGAGCTTGCTTCCATCTTTTTGGAGGCCTCCTACTGAGTTTTCTGAGCTCTTCAAGTGTTCCTCAACACAAGTAAGTGCTCTCTCATAGTCTTGTTCATTTCTTATAGCTATTTTGAGCTAAAAGTCAAACAGTTTGACTTTCAGTTCTGACCAAAATTGGTCAAAGCAAAGTTCAATTGAACTTTGCAACGTGATCGTAATCACGATGGTTATGATCCATAGCGATCATACCTACTGATTACCACGTTTACTAGTCGTAGTGACGAGTCAAGTTTCGGTCAAAAGTGCGCATTATGTGCATTTTACGACGGAACTATTTTCGGGTATCAAAACACTAAGTTTTGATACCAAATCTGTTTTATAAACTTAGTTAGACATGTTTGACATGTCTAACTCGTCACTTTTAGTTTAGTGCTTATTTAGGGTCGTAAGTCGAGCGGTCTTGACCACCGCTTTGACTTTCGAATCTGACCCGTTTGGTCGATCTTAGGATCCGACCAAACACATAATTGAGGCCATAGTTGTATAGGGAATAACCCTCTAAGGTTATACCTTATGGTCACGTCGTTTGGTTAATGTTATGTTAAGTCGCTAGTTATGCCTTTATAAATGATCAAAATACCCTTTTTGCGCATAAATCAACTTTAAGCATATGTAACCAACATTTTGGCATATAAACTGATGTTGCAACTATATTAAACTTATTTTGGCATAAAAGACTCATAATAACACATATCTAACCATCCGAACACACATTTACGCAAATGATCCGTTAAAGTAGCATAAACTACCTTAACGAGTCATAACGGGTCAAAAGCACTTAGGTTTCATTTCAAATCAGAATGTAGACTTTTTTAAACCATTTCATATGAGTTCCAACACTCATTTGGTTTACAAGATCTCATTCTATCCGATTCGCCGATTAAAGTCCCGACATTTACATAGTTATCTGATTTTAGGACACACTTGAATTCTGGGACTTTTGAGCTTGTTTGATTTTTGATTCAAGGTTACTTTGCAATCCCAAGTGAGTACATAGTCCCCTCTTTACATTTTATAAATGTTTTGGGGTGAAAATATTGTGCTTAAGACTACTTTCACATTTTCATGACATTACATATGCTTTGATTACATAGTACATATAAAACATGATTTCAATTGCATTTTGCTTCGTATGTTGACTTAGCATATCTAGCATACAATTTCAAAGACATTTTACATGGTAATTGACTTAGTATACCTACACATGGTTTCAAAGACATTTTACTTCGTATGTTGACTTAGCATACCTAGTACACGATTTCAAGACATTCTGCTTGGTATATTGACTTAGTATGCCAAGTACATGGTTTCTAAACATTTTCATAACATGCTTACATTGTTCAAGACATATTGGTGCGTTGAGTATACAATGATACATTCATTAACAATGATGCCGACCGTTAGTATGTAATGGTACCATAGGTTTGACACCCCATTCCCGCTTTCTAGTCGTTTGAAAGTATCTATTGGGGAATGACAAATCCGATGAACATTAATAGACCTTTATTTTTATAAGGTTTTATTAGATAGTCGACAAGGCTTGAATGTATTCGCCAACAATCCTAATATATGTTTTTACAATAAAAGCAATGGTTTATAAGACATAACTTTTGGATTTAAACAAAACCTTTGTTTATTCAAAGATATTGTTTTATACAAGGACGATTGGTTTATAACATGGACAATTGGACGATTGGTTTATGGCAAGTGTTTTAGATAACGAGGCGTGTGTAATATAATAAAAGCATGGGGGATACGCCGCTGGTACTTCCTACATATAAGTGCTTTTATTATATTACATATCATAACGTTAACTAAATCACTTTGAACTAAGACAAGACATGACATTTTTATACAAGACATTAAATATTACTCGACATTGTTACACATGACATTAGTTTATACATAACACTTGGTTTACACTAGACATTGTTTATTCATAACATCTGGTTTACGCAAAGACATTGATTTATACATGACACTTTGTTTATACAAAGACATGACATATTTTTCACAAGGCATTGTTTTACATATAACATATTTTATACAAGGACATGATACTTTTTATACAAAGACACGACACATTTCATACAAAGACATGACTATTTTTACAAAAGACATATTTTACTTATTAAGTTAACCATGCATCATTCTTTTAAATCATTGATTTTCATATGATTTTACAAAAGAAAACATTTTTACAAAGGTTCATTGGCTACTTTTAGTTAAATATTTCTTTTAACAATTCAAAGCCATGAATCCTCATCAACAAAAATCTATGTTACTCACATATATTTTTATGCTGACGTACCTATTTTCACATATGTTTCAGGTCTACCCTATGAGATGATTGTCGCCGCATGCTACAGATAGGATGGACTCGGGCTTTAGTGACTTTAAAACTTGAATGACATTTTCATCGTATTTCATATCCATTATTCTAAGACAATGTAATTCGATAATTCAATAAAACAAAACATTAAGTACCATGTGTTCTGAAACAATTTGTAACGTGACTCCCCGAGTGTTTCCGCCGCATATGTTGAATTACGCGATTTGGGGTGTTACAAAACCCTTTCGTTTGGACCCCCAAACAGTTAAAACAAAACAAGAGCGCAAAACTGGGCAGTTTGTAAAAATCTACGGTTTGACTTATTTCCGGATCTTAGAAAGAACTTTTGTAGATGAAAATTGTTCACAACATATTATTTTAGTTGACTGGAATTTTCGTAATTTTTGGTTAATGTTTACTTTTTTTTAATGATGTAATTAAAGATCAACACAAAATCCTGTTAAGAAGTCACTTTTTCTAAAAATCAATAAATCTAATAATAAGTCACCTCAGTGGATTCAGCACGCGATGAGGGTGTGACATAAAGAGACTTCTTGAGTTCCAAAACTTGATTGGGTGACGATAAAGTCATACCCAGTGGAGGGCTCATGTAAATATCTTCGTCAAGATTACCATGCAAGAAAACATTATTTACATCTATTTGGGTATAAGCCCCATTGTCTTTTAACATCAACAACAATGAGACTTCTAATGGTTGTCATTTTAACAACTGAGTAAAAGTTTCATTGTAATTAATCCCAACTTTGTGGGTATCCCCTCAAACTACGAATTAGGCTTTACAACATTCAACAATACCATCAGCCTTGTATTTGGCTTTATACACACATTTGCACCTGATCGGCTTTATAAAAGTGGGCAAAGTCAAGAGTTCCTAAGTTTGATTACTCTTCAAAGCTGTAAATTCCTTATTCAATTCTTCTTGCCAAGCAGGATGTGAAACAACCTTTTTATTGAGTAGTAGGCTCTTTGATGGTGTCAAGATTAAGTAGTAGTTGCTGAGAATCCTTATACAAATCAATAAATATTGACAAAAGCGGAAACATTACACAAGTTTGTGATAGGATGACAACAAAAATGCATAGGATCATGATAATGAGGAGTAGCTAAACATTGTTACAAACATAATCCTGCAAATATGTAGGTGCAACAACTGGTATGGAAGACTTCTGAACAGGAACATGAGAAGGAGAATGAGAAGAAGTGTGAGGAACACTTGAAGTGTGAGTAGGAGAGAATGAAGAGGAAGCAAAATCTGGAGGAGGATTTATAAGAGAAGAACTAAGAGGGGATGAAGAAGAAAGAATAAACTCAAAGTCATCAAAGGTTTGACAAAGTTGTCCAGTAGTAGGAAAAATATGTGAGCTATCTTGCTTAAGAGACGAGAAAATGTGTTAAAATATAACGTCCAAGGAGATTAAATAGTGTTTGTTTGAAGATTATAACACTTATAATATTCTTTCCAATATGATATCCCAATGAAAACACAAGGGTTTGCTCTTGGCTTCTTTTACATGTAGTGATATGACAAAGGCAACTAAAACTTCTTAAATGATCATATGAGGTTGAAAAAGAAGCTCATGGTGGGTTTTTATAACACTTGCTAGAGTTAGAAACTTATGGATTAGATAAGTGGCTGTTAGCACACAATTTCCCCGAAACTTATTAGGATGTTTTGATTGAAATAATAAAGCTCTTGCATTCTCCAAAAGATGTTTATGCTTTCTTTCCACCACTGTATTTTGTTGACGAGCACTCAAACAAGAAGTTTGATGTAAAATCCCTTTACTAAGAAAGTATTCAACTTGTTTTTCCCCATCTCCAATTCAAATGGATTATCTGATGTAGTACATTTAACCTTTCAATCACATAGTCTCAACCATTGTAAAAATCCTTGTAGCATAATAAAGGCATTGCTTTAGTTGACAATAAATGAGTTTAGGTTGTTCAACTATAATTAGAGGCGTAAAAAAATCGGTTCCACTAAAGTGGTTTGTGAACTGATCCAACCAACTGATCCAACCAGTCAAAAAAACCGATCTGGGCCAAACAGGTTTGGGCCTAGACCCAGTCCGACGGTTTGACCCCAATTCGAGATTTCATAGGCATAAACCGGTTTGAGCCCAAACCGGTTCAAGGATTTAAAAAAATTGCAAGAAAAAATGTTTTTCTGGGCCAAACCGGTTTTGAAACCGATCCAAATCTGTTTGGGTGGGTTGGGTTTTTAACCCTAAAACTAGTTTCTTAACCTGAACCGGTTTGAGCCCAAAGTAAAAAAACCGGGCCAATTTACAACTCTAATAGGTTTGGACCAAACCGGGTTTCATACACCTCTAGCTATAATCATCCACAATGGTAAGAAAATAAGTTGTAGTATGATAAGGCCCCCATATATCAATATGAATCAAATCAAAGATAACTGAATTGAACTACTAGCACTAGTGGGAATGATAGACATTGTTGTCTTGCCTTAGGACAAGCGGTACCATGATCAAGATTATCCTATTGTGCACTGGAAATCATATGTAGTTGCTTGAGTTTACACATGCAAAAAGAATTGGAAACAACAAAAAGAAGTTGATATGTGAGTCTAAGTTTGGTATTTGTTGCACATATAACCCTTGTAGAAGCTTACCAAGAACCAGATGCCTCTTAAGTAAAGTAGCTTGCAACATACAAACAACTTTAGAGAAAAAGACTAATCCATATGTATCATTACAAAGCATAGGAAAATGAAGCAAGTTATCTGTAGATGCACGTTTTGGTGACAATAGCTTAGAAGATAATTGACACTCCTCTTGTCGACAAACAACAAGAAGACTCAATCTTTCAGTCTATCACCATTGATGAACTAAGGTCTCAATCTGGATCCAACATTAGAGAGATCCCCTTCTTGATTCATGCTACTCGCCTTCAGTAAGAAGTGAGTGGAACCAGCTTAGAAAATAATCTCGTATCTATCTTAATTATCTTGTAAGTAACCTTTTGGGCTCCAACTTGTAATTAGGACCGAGTAGTGATGAAAGCTCATTGGGGACCTTAATCATGGGCCCATAGGCATAAATAGTTTTGGTGAAAGGGTTTCTCTCGAGTTCTTGGATTAGGGTTCTTAGAGAGAGAAACTCCTTGTTTATGTGTGTGGGTTTAATGAAATTGTACCCAGAAAGATTAAAGTGATTTGATCGTGTTCTTATTGTTGTTTTATTGTTTATGATAGGTGATACACCTACGGGAGGTTTACGATAATGATTTCCACTCACTAGTTTACCTTAGATCTGAAATTCGTGTTAGATCCTAGTGTTAGAGTGACTTACATTATCCTTAAAGTCTGGCACAAAAATAACATGCATGTGACAGAAAGTTATGAAGTGAGTTGAACAATGCCAAATTTGGTAATTGTAACAACAATTTCATTAGGTAAAAGTAGAGAGATGCAAATACAATGGATTTGAAGAATCCATTGGTGAATTGGTCAAATTGTTTTAATGAGCAGTTGCTTCATACATGTTTGGAAGAAGTGAAAGAGAAATTGATAAGAAAAACGATTTAAAGAAAGCTCAAATGAGAAGAGAACCAAACGAACAAAGATGAAGAATCAATCAAAGTTGAGATTAATGATTGAATGCAGAATTAAGTTTGAGAAGAGCATCAAATGAGAACCAATACTGCATGAAAAAGAACAATCCGAAATTAAACGGTGAAATGAGTGAATGAAATGTGAAAGAAGAATAGAAAAACAAATGAGCAGAAACGTGATGAACGGAAATTAGTTGACATGAAATTCAATTATAGAATAGAAGAACAAATATTGATCATGAAATGATTGCAAATCTGATTCAAGTGTGAACCAGAGAAGCATCATGAACTGAAACAAGAATGAAAATCATTGAGATTCCATTGGTAAAGAAATCAGAAAACGAACCTGAGGACAAATCTGATAACAAAGGCCATGAATTTGATCCGAAATCAAATAAGATGAGCGAGCATAAACCAATTAGTGGCACACTCTGCCCACTTTTCGACCACTCATTTCTGCATAAATCGACATGTACATATGATTGACCTAGTACGAATGTAGCACCGACTAGAGCAACAACTATTTTTGTTTTTGTATTTATACGCCAAAGGTTGTAGTCGGTATCAAAACGGGTATTTATAAAGCACTACTTTTTCATGCTCTCTATTAAGATGTAGAATCTCACAATGTATATTGTTCAGTTTTTCTTTTTTTGCTTTTCGGATTTTCTTACTCTTCAGTGATTTTTTTGTCTCGTAAATTCTGTTTTCTAGCACCGTTTTTTCATGATTTAACAGTTTGCTTACTAGATTTCTAGATACAGGATTTTATAACAACCAACATTTATTTACTCTTGAAGAGAACATATTATGTGAAAAATCATACAAGCTTATTCATAATTAAACACCTTCCTTCACCAATCAAGAGAAAGTTTACACACTTCTACTAGAAATCCACGAAAGACACACTATTTGTAAATCATTAAAAGTGTATTAGTACAAGGATTCTTGACAAGAAAAGAAACATCATTCCAGATAACCCAAAGACTTATTTGAATGACAACATTGAAGCATCTCTAGATATCGTACTAGAGTAGTGATTTGCAACGACGATGGTGTTACATTTTTGTGGGTTGGGGTAGCACCTTACGGTATTTAGCTAGAGCCCACAATGTGTATATATTCCTATACAGTGGGTAGTGCAACAAACAATTCTTCTTGAAAACTCCAGTTGTTTTGTAACATCCGTCAAAAACCGGATTTACCAAACCCGCTCCGTTTATTAACCGAACAATCAGTTAAAAATTTCTTTGCGTATTTAATGCCCAAATTATTTTTAAATGATACATAAGTATATTGGAATATATAATTTATATTTGAAAAAGTATTAAAAATAGTGGTTTAAAAATAAAAGGTTGCTGCCGGGTTTCGAACCCGGGTCAGTCAACCGGATTCAACAATGACTTAACACACACACGCTCAACCACTCCGCCACTTGTACTTTTTAGTGATATAACCAGACAATTAATTGAAATAATGAAACAAAAATCAAAACCCAGTCAACTGACGCGCCCAAATTCGTTGACGCCGGAAAATCCGACGATTTCGTCAAACGTCGTCGGTTATCTATGACTTAACGTAAACATTAAACCTCAACATCGGTTATAACTGATGTCCAGTCCCCGACACAAGCTATAACCGCCGGAAAATCTTTAACCGACGAATCAAGACGGAAATCGGACTAAATTTGTCGATGTCCTGCCCTATAAATACCCCCTCTAATCTCTGTTAGCTTTTTCGCTCACAACCACACCTTTTCCCGACGTAATTCCACTCGCCGGAAAATTTCTGCAACTCGCCGGAAAACCGAGCCTTTCACCTCTGAGCCTTACTGAACCCCCAGAGCTCATACCGAAGCCACCTACACTCACCTCAAGCTCGCTGAAGACCCTCTGCCGCAAGACACACGTCGCCGGAATAGCTTGCTGTCACCGAGTTTCGCCGGCGAAACAGAGGAGTCCAGTTCGGTATACCTTACACTTAAATCTCTTATTCTTTTTTATTAATCTCACATGTAATTAACCACCAGACACTAACGAACTTGATTAAATCTTCGAACCAGTCGGACTTCCGTTTCTGGTTAAGTCTGACGAAGAAGACGAAGATTCGTATTATATAAGTATAATTAAAATCAAGATATATCTCAGGTTAGACACACAGTCCAGCGGTGGACTGTGTGCAAATAAAACACGCTTACGTCTCGAGTTCGATTCTTGTCCCACGCACACTCGCCTTAATAAAAATGTTTTTTTTTTACCGAGCCGGATTCACTGCTTATATATGTTAAGTTTAATAAAAACCGGAATAATAACCAAGATAGACACACAGTCCAGTGGTGGACTGTGTGAACGTTTAATCACACGTCACGAGTTCGAGTCCGGACTACCGCACCGGTCCGGACAATTATCAAACTTTTTATTTAAAACAGAAACGAAACTATTTAGTTTGTATATAAGTATAATAAAAATCAGACTATTTAACAAGTTAGACACACAGTCCAGCGGTGGACTGTGTGTTAACCTAAACCACAGGTCCCGGGTTCGAGACCTGTGGAGAACACCGGTTCGATGCATTAAAATCGTTTTTAAAAATAAATGATTTTCGGTTTAATTCAATTAGTATATAAATATAATTAAAAACAGAAATATTTCAGGTTAGACACGTAGCTCAGTTGGTAGAGCTGCGTGCACGCGAACGGGAGGTCTCGGGTTCGAGCCTCACCCGGCGCACACAATTACACAGTCTGACCGGTCAACAAGTCAACGGTCAACGGTCGCAAAAAGTCAACATTTTTTATTATTTTTATTTATTTATTTTATTTAAAAATCAATTAAAAATACATAAACATAACGTTTTTAAGGTTAGAAAATAGCCTTAAACTCACAAAAATACACCCAACAATCCTACTAAAATGGATTAATAAAATCCGTTTACTTATCGAACCATTATGCCATTATCTAAGTTAGTTTCACTCGTGGTTAAAACCAACTTCGTGCGCATTCAACATCATCAACCGAACGCACCCAATGTGAGTGAATCTTACAACTCCCCTTTTTGATTACACGTTTTGGGGTGTGTCATGTGTCACCAAAATTAACTCGTTTATTTAAACTTGTGCCATACCATATTGTGATCTAAACTTAGATTGTATACATTGTTTGTAGTTATGTATTTCATATTGTCAATTTATATGCAATTCATTCATTAGGCCCATCAGTTCCTCGTGGGAGACGAGTTGAGCAACGCGTGCCTCAAAACAAATCCATTATTGTCCGTGTGTGTATTATTTAGTTTATATTGTTTGTAGTCATGTATTTCATATTGTCGAGTATATGCAAATCATTCATTAGGCCCATCAGTTCCTCGTGAGAGACGAGTTGAGCAACGCGTGCCTCAAAATGATCCATTATTGTTCATGTGTGCAGTATTTAATATTAAATGATTGGTGAATAAGTTTACATCTATTTTTACTCATGCGTGGTTGTGCACTTTATTTTATAATCAATTAAATAAACCTGTTCAAATGTTTTTCATAGGATTCACTCGCCAACTTTTTGTTGATCCAAAAACAATTTTTACACATGATACAGGTGAACAGGATAAAGCAAGGAAAACATAGGAAATGCCTTAGAAGAAAACAATGAAGCTTAGATTGATGTTTAGGACATGATGTAATTATGATTGTGTATTTCCCATTAAAATGTATTAATGAATATGAAACATTATAATAAATGTCATGAGCTTTGATGATAACCCAATCATGCCTTGATCACCTTTTCCACTGCGGGTCGGGGTGTGACATGTTTCCTGCATTGTGTATTCTCTCATCATATCCATATTCAAAATTCTTATGTTTTTAGTTGCTATAACCTTAATAAACGTTCTATCTATTCAAATTTCCTTACCTGTTGTGGAAAATCACCATTTTCCATTTGAGAGTTGATCAGCAACTTGGCTGCTCTATGTAAAGGTGTTGGGTCTCTCTCTTCCTATATAGTGGAAGATATCTCTTAAATATAAAAGTGACAAGATCAAGTGAAAATATGATATGACTATATTCTCACAATTACGATGCTACTAGTACTATTGAGATAAGAAAATACAATTGTAGTGTATGAATTGAAGAAACCATCTTGGATTCGCTGTTATTTGCACATGTAAAACGTATAGAAGTGACTAACCTGTTTAGCATAAATCAATCACAACATTGCCCATGAGGTATGTACCAAGTTAGATCGATTTCCTTCAAGAGGTATATATTTCTGTTTAAGTAACCAGAGAAAAGCATGCAAAATTAATTATTAAGCGCAACTATAAAGTTGTACACTTCAAATTCAACAATAAATGATATATAAATACAACAAGAGTGTGCGCGCTATAGGATAGTTGAACTAATAACCACACAAATGTTGGAATATTAATGGTGGGAACATACAAGTTGGTATGTTTCCTCCATCCCACATTGGTGGGGGGTGAAAGTTGAGTGCCTTATAAGAGATTACCCCTTATGGGCCTCCAAAGTGTTAAATGGGTTGAGAAGTGAGTCAAGCCACACCGCGCCGAGGCGAGCCGCGAGCTCGCGAACGGGGCGTTTGGCGCACTTTGCACTTCGCTAGGAGCTCAAGAGCTTTTATTTTTAGATAGGGTCCGGTTCAGGTGTGTTAGATCTGTGGATCAAGATAGAGCTGAGTTAAGATTGTGATAGAGATGAATTCGAAATAGTGGGAGTTATCTCCACCAGTTCTAATTCGTATGGGATTAGTATAGGAATTCGAATTTGAGATGGATATCTCTAGGAGTTTATATTTGATAATGTTTATCCCATTCCCCATTTTTCTCATTCTCTGTTAAAATCCCAACCTATAAATAAAGGCCTCCTGCTATCCATTCAAATATACAATTTTCGCAGCCCTCCTCTCTGGTGTTCCTGTTTCCTCTCCAGCTTCTGCGTTTTCTGGTTTCCATTGCTGTTGGAATACCAGATCAGTTCTGCATTAAATCCTGGGAGTTTACGCTGCAGCTCACAGCAATACGAGCGCGTAAAATCCTTTAAGGACATGAATCATCCGTGCAGTTCAAGAATCTCGGTTTCTTAAATCGCCAGGTTGGTTTTAGTTTTTGCGTGTTATTTAAATTCATCCGATAACGGGACAGTCTCCTTCTACCTTTCTTCAATCAGTTTGTTCAAGTTGGAATAAACTGGTTTGGTCAATAACTCGATAATTAATAATAAAATAATTAATTTTCTGTTTGATTAAATTGTTTTCAACAATCTTAAAGGATTTTATTTTTGTGTTTAATCAACAGAACTAATGGACGGTGAACTACCAATAGCTAATATGAGATTCATGAATCAAGAGTTTGTCAAGTTGGACAGATTCGATGGCCAGAACTATACCCGTTGGGCGGACTGTAACATTTGTAAAAATCGGGTTTTCAAAACCCGCTCCGTTTTGTAATCAAGTATCAAGTTATAAAAGTTACATTAAATATTTATGATTATTTTGAGTTAAAATGATACATAATTAATAAATAAACTAAACTATAAAAATTATATTTGATAAAAAGTTAAAACAAAATAAATAAAAAAAATTATGAAGCTGCCGGACTAGAACCCGGGTCAGCCGGTTACAACATCAAAGCCTTAACGCACACACACATCACCACTCCGCCACTTGTTTGTTTTCTGTCATCTTTAGGAAACAAATAAGTTTTATGGATTGAGGTAAATCAATCGATTTTACAAATTGTAACTGAAATCGGTTATCAAACACCCAAAGTCGATTTGGATACTCGCGATTCAGCGAGTATAACCGATAAACGGACGATTCCAATCAATGCTGCCATGAGTGTAACTTGAATTCGGAAGTAGATCGGTTTAATAACCGAAAGTTTTCAATTCTCGAACTATTTCAATCCTAGACCCTTCCTGCGACTCAAAACACTCCGCAAGGCTTTCAATTGCATTTCCGCAACCTTACAGTCCACCGGAGAAGCTTAAATCAAATCGCCGGAAAAATTCTGCAAGTCGCCGGAAAACCGGGACTCACATCCACACGGTATTTCCTCCGACTCTTTCTGTTTCAATCATGTGATTAATCAGTCACTAACACAACTCCATCATCAGAATCGATCCTAGTCAACGTTTGTCAAAAATCTTACCTTCGCCGGAAAACTCCTGAAACTGCCGGAAACACACTGTGAACGGGTATGATCTCCCAAACTTCTGTTAAACCTTGTTTAAGTGCCTCAACTTCTTAAATAATCGAACAAAGCTGTTAATTGGTTTCAACAGTCGGAGTTCACCTTCAGAACCGACGAACCTTTGCCGGAATTCTGTGAACAACATCAATCGGTATATCTTTTCCCCCAAACTCTCTCCATTCTTTACTTTTAAATTACTTGTAATGTCTGAAGAGCGTATAAGTCATGAATCGGTCACAACAGTCGGAATATATTTTTCTGTGTAAAATCAACGAAGAAGATGAAGACGCAATACAACTTAAGACTAATTAAAATTGGTATTTTAAATGGGTTAGACACACAGTCCAGCGGTTGACTGTGTGCAAAATACACACGCACGTCCCGAGTTCGATTCCTGCTATACGCACTCCTTATATAATAAAAAAAACCTTTTTGTTTAAAAACTAAACTGGGATAACTCAGATAGTTATTAAGTATAATAGAAACCGAGATAATAACCAGGTTAGACACACAGTCCAGCGGTGGACTGTGTGCAACATGAACCATACGTCGCGCGTTCGAAACCCGTCACTTGCACCGGTCCGTTGAATTAAAATGTTTTTGAAATTAAAGAGAATTTCGGTTAAACTGAGTAAGTGTATAAGTATAAATAAAAACAAGATTATTTCGGGTTAGACACGTAGCTCAGTTGGTAGAGCTGCGTGCACGCCTACGGGAGGTCGCCGGTTCGAGTCTCACCCGGCGCAAACTAATACGCTGACCGAACCGGTCAACGGTCAACGCTAAATAAACAAATTTTTTATATTCTTATTTATTAAATTTAATTTAAAAATCAATTAAAAATACTTAAAAATAACATTTTTAAAGATAGAAAATAGCCATAAACTCAAAAAAATATATCTAAAAATTTCATTAAAATCCTTAATAAAATCCACTCGTTTAATATATTTTTCCGTTATATTTAGGTTAGTATTTCTCGTTGTTCCGCTCAACTAATTCGTGCGCATCTCACCATCTCCAATCCAACGCACCCAATGTGAGTGAATCTTTACAAATTCCCCGTTTTAATCACGTTTTGGGGTGTATCATGTGTCTTGATATATATATTATATACTTAAACCATTGTGTATACATCATATCATGAACCAGTGTATACAGTTTGTTTCCTGTTGTGTTGTTATTGTTGGATGCAAGTTTATTATTTTCAGTACATGCAAATTCATAGGCCGCCGCTCCCCATTACATTATGAGCGTTGAGCATGTTCCCCATTCATTATGAGGTTGAACCTGGCGTGCCCACATACGATCGGCTCCGTTTGATTGAGCCTTGATCGCACAGACGTTTTCATTTTCAGTACATGCAATACGATCGGCTCCGTTTGATTGAGCCTTGATCGCACAGTTTCATTTATGTTATTTACAGTATGATGTTGGTATGTTCATGTATGCTGCCATGTGTTATTGTATGTTATAGTTGTGACTGCTATTTGCCATTGCTTGATTATTTACATTTGCTCATCTATGATTATGCACAATTTTTCATTGATAAACTAACAATTAATTCATTAATAAATGTTTATCTAATAAGGTTCACTCGCCAACTTATGTTGACCCAAAAACCCCCATTTTACACATGATACAGGTGAAGCAGCAGCAGCTAGGAACACATAGGACTTGGACTAGAAGAATAAAACGATTTAGTGTTGGGATTGTTATGCTTGGCTTATTTTCCTTGTATTGAATGAACATGTTTGGATTTTTTGGAAATGTAACTTTGACTTTATTAAATATGAAACATATTAGTAAATGTCATGAGCTTTGGTGATAACCCAATTATGCCCCGACTCTTATTCCGCTGCGGGTCGGGGTGTGACACGGACAATGTTAAGTTCATGCTCGTTGTGCTGAAAGTCTACTATATCCTTGATCCAAGCTTGCCCGCAATCCCTGATGACCCTCCTCTTGAGGCCGGAGAGGTTCCGAATCATGATTTGGCTAAGCAAAGACTTGTCCGTAAGGAAGCTTAAGATCTTTGCCTTGGCCATATCAAGAATTCTCTTTCGGAATCGTCTTTATGACTTATACTCGCCGGTAACAAGTGCTAGAGAATTGTGGAAAGCTTTGGAAGATAAGTACAAGGCTCATGAAGAAGGTACTAACAAATACCTTTTTTCCAAGTCCTTAGACTTTCAAATGGTTGATGACAAGTCAATCTTGGAGCAAGTGCATGAACTCCAAGTTCTTGTTAACAAATTGACCGCGCTTTCTATTCCGCTGCCAGAAATTTTTCAAGTAGGGGTCATTATTGCAAAACTTCCTCCTACTTGGAAAGATTTCTCAAATAGAATGATGCACAAGTCTGAGGACTACTCTTTGGATGAACTGTTGAAGCACCTTCGAATTAAGGAGGAAACGCGCAACATGGACAAAAGAGGTAAAGTCGGATCGAGTGTGAATCATATTGTTGGAGGATCTGGTCAAAAGGGAAAAGGGGCATCAAAGAATAGAAAGTTTACAGCACCAAAGAAAAAGGAATTCAAAAAGTCACATCAAACGACCAACCATCAACCAAAGAGATCGGGTAAATGTCATGTTTGTGAAGAAACCGGGCATTATGCACGAGAGTGCTCTCAAAGGAAATCTGGATCTACGGTTGGTTCTACAAGTGCTGTTGATATTGAGAAAGTCACCAATCTAGTGGCTAATGTAGGTCTTGGAGATGTTAACATGCTTTCTCAATATACACGCGTTGTGGCATGTAGAGGATGGTTTTTGGATTCTGGAGCAACTGTTCATGTTTGTGGGAATCGTGGCTCATTTCTTACTTATGGTCCTGTTCCTCAAGGAACAGTGGTGGTATGTGCTGACGGACATCGAGTGGAAGTTCGTGGTAAAGGCACAGTGCGACTGAACTTTAAAGATGGTCAAACGGTTACCCTTCAGGGCGTGTTGCATGTTCCTGGTATCACCAAGGGTCTTGTTTCTGCTGATAAGTTTGATCGAAATGGGTACAAGCTGGTTCTCAAGAATCTCCGTGTGAAGATTTCTCTAACTGACATCTATGTGGGTCAAGCTAAGAACACGGGTGGAATGTATCGCCTTGACCTAGCTGAAGATGGAATTGATGAAGAAGAAGACTCGGATGAAGGTGGCGTTTCAGTGATTGACGGGTTTGGGAATGAAAGTGATAGTGATAGTGGTGATAGTGGTAGTGATAGTTTTTATCAATGTAATGCAATTGGTTTTGATTTGAATGAAATTATGTCTTTTGATTATATCGTTTGTTCAATTTCTTTATGGCATAAACGTTTAGCTCATACAAATATTAAAAACACTGAGAACATGCAAACTAAAGGTTTATTGAAATTAAAAGATAAAGACTTTGAAAAATGCGAAACTTGTGTGAAATCAAAATTCACAAAGAAACCTTTTCCAAGTGTTCATAAACGTAATACATCACTACTAGAACTAATTCATTCAGATATTTGTGAACTCAATGGAGTCCTTACTCGTGGAGGTAAGAGATACTTTATCACTTTCTGCGATGACTTCAGCCAATACTTATATGTTTATTTATTGCATTCAAAAGACGAAGCTTTTGAGGCATTTAAAATATATAAGGCTGATGTTGAAAAACAAAAGGAGAAATGCATTAAAATTCTTCGCTCGGACAGAGGCGGAGAATACTTTAACCGAAGATTTGATGCATTCTGCGAAGAAGAAGGCATCATACATGAGAGAACTGCACCATATACTCCCCAACAAAATGGTTTGGCTGAGAGAAAGAACCGAACCTTGGTAGAGATGGCTAACTGTATGTTAAATCAATCGGGTCTACCTCGTAATATGTGGGGGGAAGCTGTGTTAACCGCATGTTATGTTCACAATAGGATCACTAGTCGTGCGATACCTACGAGTCCATATGAGTTGTGGAAAGGAAGAAAACCAAACCTAGAGTATTTGAGGGTTTGGGGGTGTCTTGCCTATTATCGCGTACCTGATCCAAAGACACTCAAACTGGGAGAACGAGCTTACAAGAGTGTATTTATCCATCATGTACCTCATGTTGTAGAATTAGGTACAGTTGTAGAATCCAGATATCCATCATGTACCTCATGTAACCATCACCAACACCCCAATCTTCCTCATCCCCATATCCATCATCCTAACTATTAGCTCTAGCCTAGTTATCTACTCGTTCAAATATATCACCCACTTGGTGCGGGTGTGGCTCTCGGTTGGCTCTATTAACAGCCCACAATAGATTAAGCTGTGGTGGTTATGGTTGGTTCCCTTTTGGGTAAAGTGGTCCTCCTATAAGGTGAATTCACCCTGTGGAGGTTTCGCTTGTTGGATATTTAGGTTTGGTGGTGGTGATGGTGGTTGATTTTGTTGTTGTGGCTGGTTATGTTGTTTTTGTGGAAAAGGAGGAGGTGGCATGTCAAAAACTGGGTCTTGCTGTGGTGGCTACTCGTTCAGGTTTTACTGATTCCCTAGCGGATTCATTGTGGAAGACTATGCATTCCTTTAACTGGTGAATGGAGAACAACTCGGTTCTCAGTGGTGTTTTTTTCAATTTCTGGGTCGAAGAGCAGCGGTGATGACCTTCTTGAGAACCTGGTATGCATGCAACGGGGATCACTTGCACACAAGCAAATAAGGAACTGCGCGTAATACTGAATGAAACAAAATAAACAAAAAGAAACATTTTTGGGATTTTAATGATTTTTAAAAAGCAAAAAAAAAACTACTCTAAACTAACGCTAAGTGCATGAATTCCCGGACAACGGCGCCATTTTGATGTAGTTGTCGTGGGCTAATCAAAAGTATTTGTTTTAACTTAAAAACCTATACTAGTACGGGTAAGTAAGGTCTTATCCGCATGGAATATGTGGTCACTGTAGAAGAATTTAACTAAGAACTACTATTATCTAATTGGGGTTTTGTTTGTTTGTTACAGAAGAAAACACAATTTGTCATGAAAAGTGTTATCAAAATGAGAAGAAGTAACCCTCACCCGAAATCCCGATTGCCCGTTTAACACAAGAACCCATTTACTGATTCAAAACACCACAGACATGGTCTTAGAATTAATGACTTTGATTAATTATTAGGGATCGTTTTTAAATAAACTATAACAACCTAACAATCCGTTTGATTATACCAATTACCCACCAATTTATCAACCCGCTAACGATGCAAGGAAATTGCCAATACACGTTAGATAAATGACAAACAATTCAAATATAATAAACGTTTCACAAAGATCAACACAAGTGGTTAAAGTTACCGGTTCATAAGAATCAGAAACAAAGTGATTGTGCAAATCGTAGCAATCGATCATTCGGCGGAAGTCACAAGATATTTAGCCTCGCTTGGTAGTCATCACAACTTCAAAACTTGATTTATATTGAGTTTGCATGAGGAAACAAGCTGAACCGGGTGTCAAGACTCTGAAAATCGCCTCTGAGAAGCTCTAAATTGTTTTGGACGACTGAATGATAAACGGTGTTATATTTTACTCGTTTAAATAAAAACGTTAAATTCCCTGAAACGATACTCTCCCGCGTGTCGCGGGAGAGCCTTGATCATCCTCCGCGTGGCGTGGAGACTCACAAAAGAGGACCTGCAATTTAACTCCCTCCCGCGCGTCGAGGGAGGCTTAACCCACTCCCCCGCCTGGCGAGGGGGAGACACTTTTCTAGCACACTTACTGTGGGTCCCGGGTGTCGAGCCCATATTTCAGCCTGGACGCGACTTAAACCTCGTTTAGCCCCTGATAAGTCAAAAAACCCAACGCACAATAAGCACAACATATAGATCTCAAAACGACTCGTTAAACGACTAAAACATCTACAAGTGAATACAAAATACAATGTGTTTTCATACACACACGTCATGGTGTTCGGATCACACGACATGTGATGTCAAGGCGGCAGTCACAGCTGAGGAGCAGGATTGACCGTGGTTGATCTGGGGGCTCTACTTCGGTGGTTCTAGGCAATTGGAAGGGACAACAGGTGGGAATCGGCTATTGCTGCCGAGAAAAATATATGAACAACCACTGGTGGGGGCTGTTATTGACGAATAGTGGCTCAGGTGGCAGCGATCAATGTGGAACAACAGTGCTGGACGGTGTGACACGTGAATGATGACTATGATTGACGGTTCAATGGGAACATCAATGTTAGTGGCAGCAGGGGCAACCAGGAAGCAAAGTGGCTATGTTTCATTGGCGGGACACTTAGTGGTTTGGGGCATCATGGACCCAAAAATGTGTGAAAGCAGGCCGACCGTCTAAAGACGATCAAGGTGAGTTATATACGCCCTCTTTTAAATGTTTTGACATGTTTTTGGGGCTGATTCACGTGCAAAGGATAAGGTTAATCTTGAAAGGCAATACACATTTAACTTGTGTTAGATAAAACGAACCCGCATGGATTATTTTTATAAGTTTTGGGGTTGTTTTGGAAGTGGTTAAGCGAAACAAGCATTAAATAATTTAATAAAGTAGATTTTATGAATCAATAGGGTTAATTAAATGTAGTTGAAGTGGTGTATTGAGTTTTGAATGCTATGTTTTTTTGCCATTAATGTGATTTAGCATGATGAAATGTGTTAATATATTGCAAGCATCATAACACCCCTTTAGAAATGTGTAATGGTTAATTACCATTAATGTCTTTCAATCATTACTTTCCGTTTTGTTTTCTCTCCATTTTCAGCCACATCAGCATCATTACGCATGGCCTTATAACATTCAGATTTCAAATAGATTTTAGTACGTGTTTTAGGGTGAGTCTAGGTGTGAAGTGGCGAGGTATTCTATGGACTATCTGACAAGGCAAGTAGTAACGCATCCTAGGTTTAGAATGTCATTTTCGTTTTTTAAAGTATTGTAACTTGTAATGAGATTATGAGTATATTTTTTAGAGCCTTCTGTTGTGTGATGTATAAATCCAATAAGTCACAAACACAGGTTTTGGGATGTGAGACGTAACACACAAAACCCACAAAATTGCACAAAGCTTAAAATAGTTGGAGCTATAATTTCTCAAAATGCACAAACTCATCATCAAACCTGCAAGGATGTTGCTGAAGCGGATGAATGGTGGTGGGAGATGGGATGATAGTACAATGCCAATAGTGAGGGAAGACATAGATGGAACATCCACTATATATACAAAGAAGAAAAGGTAACTAACATATTAAAATTTATACATGCTATGTAGGAAGTTACAGAGGAAAGAACAGTTGAGCTAGAGTCCCCCTCTAAAGTTGGAGGTGTATACAACCCTAACTTGGAAATTAAACTTAAAAGTATGACCAGCCAAACTCTTTGTAGATAAATCAGTAAGTTGATATGTTGTATGAGCACAAGTTAAATAAAACAAACCATCTTGAAGTTCTCCCATATAAAATGACTGTCTAACTCACGTGCTTAGTTTGTTCATGAAACACTAGATTTTTAGCCATATGAATAACAACTTGACTATCACATTTGAGGGGAACATGAGTAAGACCATGAACATGAAACTCTCAAAACACATGAGTCAACCAATCTAACTCTTGTGTAGATACTCAGCCTCAACAGAACTAAGAGAGAGAATGGGTTGCTTATTGGATTTCCAAGAAACAGGCCTCCCACCCAAAGAAATGAAATACCCATTTATGGACCGCCATGTATTAGGACAAGAAGCCCAATTAGAACCGAAATAGGTTGTTAAGGTAATATATGGTTTATTATTAAAGAATAAACTTTGTAAATAAGTACCTTTCAAAGAGCAAATAATATGCCAAGATGCATACTAATGGGGAACCTTGGGATCACTTATGAACCAACTAAAAAAATGAACAAAAGCCAAATAAGATCTAGCATGAATTAAGTAATTCAACTTCCCAACTAGCAATCTGTATATCAAAGGTTCATCATGAACTTGACCTTCATTTGTTTTGAGTTGTAGATGCAATGGTAAAGGAGTTGTTGATCCACTGGTAAAGGAGTATATACAAGAATGACACCATTGGCATGAAATGCAGCCAAAAGAACATTAACAAACTCTTGTCGAGTTCTATCGAAGCCATCATCAAACTTCAAAACTTCAATCCCCAAGAAATAGTTAAGAAAACAAGATCCTTGATCCAAAATAAGGAATGTAAAATCTTATAAACTAGGCATTTTCTTTTCATCATTACCGGTCAATGAAATGCCATCCACATAAACTACCAACTGACTAAAAAAGGAATAGTCATTAACATACCACATGGAAACTTTGACTATAAAATCATCTAATAGCTTCATACCATTTCCTACATACTTGCTTCAAACATAAAGTATAACATTTCCTATTTCCACTCTTAGTTGATCTTGTAATCACTTGAAATTCCCTTGTTCGGGCATGTGCCTAAGATTTTTATAAACGTATTAGACTTATAACAACATAATTATAAAAATAGGGGAATAATTTCATTAGAGTACAAAGTTAAAATCTTTGTAAAACATCAATTAATCATCACATTTGCTAAAACGTTTAAATCTACGATAAATTAAACTTTGAGAAACTTTTGTAAATAATTAAACTTGACTAAACCCTAATCTTCCATACACAAAATGAGGCACCATGGGCCTTCTCATCCCTTGTTTTCAAAAAATTGAACAAAAGCCAAAATTAGATCTAGCATGAATTAAGTAATTCAACTTCCCAACTAGCAATCTATATTTCAAAGGTTCATCATGAACCTGACCTTCATTAGTTTTGAGTTGTAGATGCAATGGTAAAGGAGTTGTTGATGCAATGGTAAAGGAGTATATGCAACAATGACACCATTGGCATGAAATGCAGCCAAAAGAACATTACCAAACTCCTGTCGAGTTCTAACGAAGCCATCATCAAACTTCAATCCCCAAGAAACAGTTATGAAAAAAAGATCCTTGATCCAAAATAAGGAATGTAAGAAATCTTATAAACTAGGCATTTCCTTTTCATCATTACCGGACAATGAAATGTCATCCACATAAACTACCAACTGACTAAAAAAGGAATAGTCATTAACATACCACATGTAAACTTTGACTTTAATAGACTCTAATAGCTTCATACCATTGCCTAGATACTTGCTTCAAACATAAAGTATAACATTTCCTATTTCCACTCTTAGTTGATCCTGTAATCACTTGAAATTCCATTGTTCGGGCATGTGCCTAAGATTTTTATAAACGTATTAGACTTATAACACCATAATCATAACAATATGGGACTAATTTCATTAGAGTACATAGTTAAATCTTTGTAAAACATCAATTAATCACCACATTCGCTAAAAGGTTTAAATCCACGATCAATTGAACTATGAGAAACTTTTGTAAATAATTAAACTTGACTAAATCCTAATCTCCCATACACAAAATGAGGCACCATAGGCCCTTCTCATTCCTTGTTTTCATGGCCCAAACTCCCCCACAAAACCTTGGATTTATCTCCAAGGACTTTCCAAATTTACACCTTCAAACCTAACTTATTCCCAAAGTTCTTTCTTAATTTACACAACTTTTGCACAACTATAAAAGGAACCGTTTCCCTGCATCTTTTCACACACTTTCTGCAATCAAAACACCTCAAAGCTCTGTCTATAGGCCCACAATCATACTATCGATCGATATTGATATATGATACTGATTAGTCAAACATTACTCCCTAATTATCCTGGTTTATATCTCAAGTATTATGTATGTTCGTGATACATGCAATGCTTGTTTCTATCTATTATTGTATGACATTTATCATCATAATCCTTGGATGTCACCTCGCACTCCATAATTTATCACGTTGACTTTCGTTGCATATCAACTTTGATTTATTGCCATAGGAGCACATGAAGACCCCTTTTGTCCAAACCAAAGCAAACACCACTAGTTAAGTTTTGTGATGAAATCCCCTTAACTAGGGGAGACTATAACAACTCTGACTTTCCTATTTGATTTCTTGTTCATTACTTTGGTTATCACAAGTTGGACCTTACCTTGTAATGTGGATTGAATTTCCAATCAAATGAATCTTATTTACTTCACTTACATTCTAAATTAGGAATTTGCACCATCTGGAACGTCTTATTTAGTCATTTATACAAATTTTGTTTGTGGATTGCTATATGTGGATGCCATTCACTACTCACTATTATTTGTTAACTTAATAACAATTATGCATAATATATATATATAATATATATATATATATATATATATATATATATATATATATTATTAAAATATATTATATATATATGGGAGGGTTATCTTGAGAACGCAAACTATTGCGAGAACCATGAGAACGAATAAGAAAACCAATCAAAACCATTTTTTAATACAAACCTCATTGTAATTAAAATACAACATCAAAATAAGAATTGACAACATCAAATAATTCATTTATTCTCTCAAAATCACTCTTATTAGATTTTTTACACATGTGTCATGTGTAAATGACAAACTTACACATGTGTAAAAAATTATTTACGAATGACAAGTCTTTCGTCGATGCGCGATCATGACAGACCGAGAAGAAGCCCGCTAACTCGTGCAGCAGCCGCGTTTAAGACGGTAATTAAATTTCTAACATTGTATTCGAATAATAATGATAAGTGTAAAAAATAAATTTTAAATTTGAATTGTTTTTGACCAAGTTTTCGTGGTTTTTTCATTTGTTCTCACAGTTCTCCCGATATTTAGCATTCTCACTTAAACCCTCCCATATATATATATATATACATATATATATGATTATTATTCTTGAATCGCAAAACAACATGTTTCCACCACCTTTCAATAACAACCACAACTTTCACTTACATAACTGTTATCACCTTATAAGTTCATAATAAGAGGACATAGTTCACTTATGCAAGGTAAATTGACCATTGCGATGCACAACGTAATGGTGCATTTACAGGTGCATTGGTGTGTGTTGGAATCCTATTGTGTAGCAAACATCCTAAGCCCTTAATAAGTTTCTAAAAACTCAAATTCATGTTACCCAACATTAGCCAAGCCAAAAGGTAGTTTGGGTAGGTAACTAATACGCTTTCAAGGCACTAAAGGTGTGGTGGGTTAGTTGCGGTATACCCTATATATAAACATTAATGGTGCAATTGAAGTGGGACTAGGAGTCGAACCAAGAACTAGCCCTAGTTAACGTACTTCATAACTTATCCTTCCCAAGATACCATAAGTATCTACTTGTTGAATTTTAGGAGAAATTCTATTAGCTAGGGAGACTCTTAATATTTCCAATTTCCATGCTTAGTTCATCTTGTAACCATTTGAAATTCCATTGTTCGGGCATGTGCCTGAACTTTTCATAAACGTGTTAGACTTATAACAACATAATCATAACCATAGAGGGCTAATTTTGTCAAAGTTCATAGTTAAAATCTTTATAAAGCATCAATTAATCACCACATTCATTTAAACATTTAAATCTACGATAAATTAAACTTTTAGGAAAATTTTATAAATAATTAAACTTGACTAAACCTTAATCTTCCCTCCAGAAAATGAGGCACCATGGGCCCTCATTCTCCATTGTTTACATGGCCTAAACTTCCCCACAAAACCCTAGTTTGTCTCCAAGGACTTTCCATATATACACCCCCAAAAACCCTAACTTATTCCCAAAGTTCTTTCCTAATTTACAACCCCACTTGCATAACCACAAAAGTAACCCTTCCATTCATCTTTTCACACACTTTTTGCAATCAAATACCTCAAATCCCTGCCTTAAATTCGTCCCCAATCCCTTTTTTTGTCCCTTTAGAGTTCTTGGTTTTCAAGTCCAAGTAAAAATTCATACTCTTAGTCTTTGTTAATTACCATTATTCTTTATACATCATTCTTTTCCTTTTAATCTTTTCTATACCATTTATCATTCTTATATTTATTTTAGTATCGTAACACTAATAAGTAATATAAACACTAAGCCTAATCATAGGATTTCGTTTCTTTGGCGGTTGTACCGTTGCTATCTATGAATCCTAAAAGACAATCCATTGCAAAAGTGGCTATGTGGATGCTTTGGATTATCTTGACTAATCAAATCACTAAAACCATGATGCTACATCTTAAATATATAGTAGTATTCATGGTGTTTAATCATGTATTGTATTTTATTTTTCGTTGAAATGCTAAAAATAATCAAAGGGGAACACATAAAGTGTTTTTTTCCTTTCAAATAAGAATTATACGTTGATTTTTTCAAGACCATAACTTGGTTATAACTAACTCAAATAATGTGGATTTTAATTCTATAGATAAATTTATTGAATCCTCATTCCGACGGTGCTTGGAATGTTGAAAAACCTGTGACACTTCACGTTTTCAACCCTTGTTCAATCTCGATCCTTCCAATGATTTCTGGAAGTGAAATCGCAACCTGTTATGCAAACATAATCAATTTAACGCGACGTACATTCCGGAAAAGGACATAAGCTAAACATACCCTAAATATCCTTTACATAACTTAGAAATAAATTTTGAAGGGTTCGGTATGGCAAAAACAAGCTTATGCAACTCTAGGGGCTATTTTGCAAAAACTGCAAAACTATGTCGATTCGCGTATTTCTTAATACGGAACACTAGCGTACATCTAAAAATTTTTGTAATCATTAAAATATTGTATTTTAATGATTGGAATGCAAAAATATCATTCGTTACGCAATTACGGTCGTTTACGCATTAATTATAGCGTTCGTCGTAATTAACCAAAAAACGCAACTGTACAACCGAACGAACCGACATCCGTGACATTTATGTACATATTTCAAGTTCCCTAAGCTTTATCGTACTTATAAAGCTTAAAATCAGGTTAACGGGTGTTAGAAACGATGAAACGCGAGAAAACGAGCTCAAGGGCCTGTTCTGCCAATTCTCCAAACTTACTGCCAGCTGAGGGCCATGCGGACTGCATCCAGAACCCCATACGGTCCGCATGGGTGCCCAGCATAGCAGTTGTGTTGGCAGCTCCTTGTTTGAAACCTTGGACACCAAGTATTCGAATTTGCCACCATTTCTTCTGCTTTGGACATGTGTTAGGACCCTCCTAAGATAATGACAACCCAATGGACATGTGTGATGATCTTGTGGCATCCAAACTACTAAAAGTAGCAAGGAAATTTCATCCATTTTCCTTCCTCATTTCATTCTTTCTTCTTCACACTCTATTGGAGCTTGCTTCCATCTTTTTAGAGGCCTCCTACTGAGTTTTCTGAGCTCTTCAAGTGTTCCTCAACACAAGTAAGTGCTCTCTCATAGTCTTGTTCATTTCTTATAGCTATTTTGAGCTAAAAGTCAAACAGTTTGACTTTCAGTTCTGACCAAAATTGGTCAAAGCAAAGTTCAATTGAACTTTGCAACGTGATCGTAATCACGATGGTTATGATCCATAGCGATCATACCTACTGATTACCACGTTTACTAGTCGTAGTGACGAGTCAAGTTTCGGTCAAAAGTGCGCATTATGTGCATTTTACGACGGAACTATTTTCGGGTATCAAAACACTAAGTTTTGATACCAAATCTGTTTTATAAACTTAGTTAGACATGTTTGACATGTCTAACTCGTCACTTTTAGTTTAGTGCTTATTTAGGGTCGTAAGTCGAGCGGTCTTGACCACCGCTTTGACTTTCGAATCCGACCCGTTTGGTCGATCTTAGGATCCGACCAAACACATAATTGAGGCCATAGTTGTATAGGAATAACCCTCTAAGGTTATACCTTATGGTCACGTCGTTTGGTTAATGTTATGTTAAGTCGCTAGTTATGCCTTTATAAATGATCAAAATACCCTTTTTGCGCATAAATCAACTTTAAGCATATGTAACCAACATTTTGGCATATAAACTGATGTTGCAACTATATTAAACTTATTTTGGCATAAAAGACTCATAATAACACATATCTAACCATCCGAACACACATTTACGCAAATGATCCGTTAAAGTAGCATAAACTACCTTAACGAGTCATAACGGGTCAAAAGCACTTAGGTTTCATTTCAAATCAGAATGTAGACTTTTTTAAACCATTTCATATGAGTTCCAACACTCATTTGGTTTACAAGATCTCATTCTATCCGATTCGCCGATTAAAGTCCCGACATTTACATAGTTATCTGATTTTAGGACACACTTGAATTCTGGGACTTTTGAGCTTGTTTGATTTTTGATTCAAGGTTACTTTGCAATCCCAAGTGAGTACATAGTCCCCTCTTTTACATTTATAAATGTTTTGGGGTGAAACATATTGTGCTTAAGACTACTTTCGCGTTTTCATGACATTACATATGCTTTGATTACATAGTACATATAGTACATGATTTCAATTGCATTTTGCTTCGTATGTTGACTTTAGCATATCTAACATACAATTTCAAAGACATTTTACATGGTATATTGACTTAGTATACCTACACATGGTTTCAAAGACATTTTACTTCGTATGTTGACTTAGCATACCTAGTACACGATTTCAAGACATTCTGCTTGGTATATTGACTTAGTATGACAAGTACATGGTTTCTAAACATTTTCATAACATGCTTACATTGTTCAAGACATATTGGTGCGTTGAATATACAATGATACATTCATTAACAATGATGCCGACCGTTAGTATGTAATGGTACAATAGGTTTGACACCCCATTCCCGCTTTCTAGTCGTTTGAAAGTATCCATTGGGGAATGACAAATCCGATGAACATTAATAGACCTTTATTTTTATAAGGTTTTATTCGATAGTCAACAAGGCTTGAATGTATTCGCCAACAATCCTAATATATGTTTTTACAATAAAAGCAATGGTTTATAAGACATAACTTTTGGATTTAAACAAAACCTTTGTTTATTCAAAGATATTGTTTTATACAAGGACGATTGGTTTATAACACGGACAATTGGACGATTGGTTTATGGCAAGTGTTTTAGATAACGAGGCATGTGTAATATAATAAAAGCATGGTGGATACGCCACTGGTACTTCCTATATATAAGTGCTTTTATTATATTACATATCATAACGTTATCTAAATCACTTTGAACTAAGACAAGACATGACATTTTTATACAAGACATTAAATATTACTCGACATTGTTACACATGACATTAGTTTATACATAACACTTGGTTTACACTAGACATTGTTTATTCATAACATCTGGTTTACGCAAAGACATTGATTTATACATGACACTTTGTTTATACAAAGACATGACATATTTTTCACAAGGCATTGTTTTACATATAACATATTTTATACAAGGACAGGATACTTTTTATACAAAGACACGACACATTTCATACAAAGACACGACTATTTTTACAAAAGACATATTTTACTTATTAAGTTAACCATGCATCATTCTTTTAAATCATTGATTTTCATATGATTTTACAAAAGAAAACATTTTTACAAAGGTTCATTGGCTACTTTTAGTTAAATATTTCTTTTAACAATTCAAAGCCATGAATCCTCATCAACAAAAATCTATGTTACTCACATATATTTTTATGCTGACGTACCTATTTTCACATATGTTTCAGGTCTACCCTATGAGATGATTGTCGCCGCATGCTACAGATAGGATGGACTCGGGCTTTAGTGACTTTAAAACTTGAATGACATTTTCATCGTATTTCATATCCATTATTCCAAGACAATGTAATTCGATAATTCAATAAAACAAAACATTAAGTACCATGTGTTGTGAAACAATTTGTAACGTGACTCCCCGAGTGTTTCCGCCGCATATGTTGAATTACGCGATTTGGGGTGTTACAAAACCCTTTCGTTTGGACCCCCAAACAGTTAAAACAAAACAAGAGCGCAAAACTGGGCAGTTTGTAAAAATCTACGGTTTGACTTATTTCCGGATCTTAGAAAGAACTTTTGTAGATGAAAATTGTTCACAACATATTATTTTAGTTGACTGGAATTTTCGTAATTTTTCGTTAATGTTTACTTTTTTTTAATGATGTAATTAAAGATCAACACAAAATCCTGTTAAGAAGTCACTTTTTCTAAAAATCAATAAATCTAATAATAAGTCACCTCAGTGGATTCCGCACGCGATGAGGGTGTGACATAAAGAGACTTCTTGAGTTCCAAAACTTGATTGGGTGACGATAAAGTCATACCAGTGGAAGGCTCATGTAAATATCTTCGTCAAGATTACCATGCAAGAAAACATTATTTACATCTATTTGGGTATAAGCCCCATTGTCTTTTAACATCAACAACAATGAGACTTCTAATGGTTGTCATTTTAACAACTGAGTAAAAGTTTCATTGTAATTAATCCCAACTTTGTGGGTATCCCCTCAAACTACGAATTAGGCTTTACAACATTCAACAATACCATCAGCCTTGTATTTGGCTTTATACACACATTTGCACCTGATCGGCTTTATAAAAGTGGGCAAAGTCAAGAGTTCCTAAGTTTGATTACTCTTCAAAGCTGTAAATTCCTTATTCATTTCTTCTTGCCAAGCAGGATGTGAAACAACCTTTTTATTGAGTAGTAGGCTCTTTGATGGTGTCAAGATTAAGTAGTAGTTGCTGAGAATCCTTATAGAAATCAATAACTGTTGACAAAAGCGGAAACATTACATAAGTTT
The DNA here is from genome assembly GCA_947069175.1 of Scalesia atractyloides. Taxonomy (NCBI): domain Eukaryota; kingdom Viridiplantae; phylum Streptophyta; class Magnoliopsida; order Asterales; family Asteraceae; genus Scalesia; species Scalesia atractyloides. The sequence continues at coordinate 81,564,917 of CAMTDV010000024.1, forward strand.
GTGATAGGATGACAACAAAAATGCATAGGATCATGATAATGAGGAGTAGCTAAACCTTGTTACAAACATAATCCTGCAAATATGTAGGTGCAACAACTGGTATGGAAGACTTCTGAACAGGAACATGAGAAGGAGAATGAGAAGAAGAGTGAGGAACACTTGAAGTGTGAGTAGGAGAGAATGAAGAGGAAGCAAAATCTGGAGAAGGAGGATTTATAAGAGAAGAACTAAGAGGGGATGAAGAAGAAATAATAAACTCAAAGTCATCAAAGGTTTGACAAAGTTGTCCAGTAGTAGGAAAAATATGTGAGCTATCTTGCTTAAGAGACGAGAAAATGTGTTAAAATATAACGTCCAAGGAGATTAAATAGTGTTTGTTTGAAGATTAGAACACTTATAATATTCTTTCCAATATGATATCCCAATGAAAACACAAGGGTTTGCTCTTGGCTTCTTTTACATGTAGTGATATGACAAAGGCAACTAAAACTTCTTAAATGATCATATGAGGTTGAAAAAGAAGCTCATGGTGGGTTTTTATAACACTTGCTAGAGTTAGAAACTTATGGATTAGATATGTGGCTGTTAGCACACAATTTCCCCGAAACTTATTAGGATGTTTTGATTGAAATAATAAAGCTCTTGCATTCTCCAAAAGATGTTTATGCTTTCTTTCCACCACTGTATTTTGTTGACGAGCACTCAAACAAGAAGTTTGATGTAAAATCCCTTTACTAAGAAAGTATTCAACTTGTTTTTCCCCATCTCCAATTCAAATGCATTATCTGATGTAGCACATTTAACCTTTCTATCACATAGTCTCAACCATTGTAAAAATCCTTGTAGCATAATAAAGGCATTGCTTTAGTTGACAATAAATGAGTTTAGGTTGTTCAACTATAATTAGAGGCGTAAAAAAATCGGTTCCACTAAAGTGGTTTGTGAACTGATCCAACCAACTGATCCAACCAGTCAAAAAAACCGATCTGGGCCAAACAGGTTTGGGCCTAGACCCAGTCCGACGGTTTGACCCCAATTCGAGATTTCATAGGCATGAACCGGTTTGAGCCCAAACCGGTTCGAGGATTTAAAAAAATTGCAAGAAAAAAATGTTTTTCTGGGCCAAACCGGTTTTGAAACCGATCCAAATCTGTTTGGTTGGGTTGGGTTTCTAATCCTAAAACTAGTTTCTTAACCTGAACCGGTTTGAGCCCAAAGTAAAAAAACCGGGCCAATTTACAACTCTAATAGGTTTGGACCAAACCGGGTTTCATACACCTCTAGCTATAATCATCCAGAATGGTAAGAAAATAAGTTGTAGTATGATAAGGCCCCCATATATCAATATGAATCAAATCAAAGATAACTGAATTGAACTACTAGCACTAGTGGGAAATGATAGACATTGTTGTCTTGCCTTAGGACAAGTGGTACCATGATCAAGATTATCCTATTGTGTACTGGAAATCGTATGTAGTTGCTTGAGTTTACACATGCAAAAAGAATTGGAAACAACAAAAAGAAGTTGATATGTGAGTCTAAGTTTGGTTATTTGTTGCACATATAACCCTTGTAGAAGCTTACCAAGAACCAGATGCCTCTTAAGTGAAGTAGCTTGTAACATACAAACAACTTTAGAGAAAAAGACTAATCCATATGTACCATTACAAAGCATAGGAAAATGAAGCAAGTTATCTGTAGATGCACGTTTTGGTGACAATAGCTTAGAAGATAATTGACACTCCTCTTGTCGACAAACAACAAGAAGACTCAATCTTTCAGGCTATCACCATTGACGAACTAAGGTTCAATCTGGATCCAACATTAGAGAGATCCCCTTCTTGATTCATGCTACTCGCCTTCGGTCAGAAGTGAGTGGGAACCAGCTTAGATAATAATCTCGTATCTATCTTAATTATCTTGTAAGTAACCTTTTGTGCTCCAACTTGTAATTAGGACCGAGTAGTGATGAAAGCTCTTGGGGACCTTAATCATGGGCCCATAGTCATAAATAGTTTTGGTGAAAGGGTTTCTCTCGAGTTCTTGGATTAGGGTTCTTAGAGAGAGAAACTCCTTGTTTATGTGTGTGGGTTTAAGGAAATTGTACCCAGAAAGATTAAAGTGATTTGATCGTGTTCTTATTGTTGTTTTATTGTTTATGATATGTGATACACCTACGAGAGGTTTACGATAGTGATTTCCACTCACTAGTTTACCTTAGATCTGAAATTCATGTTAGATCCTAGTGTTAGAGTGACTTACATTATCCTTAAAGTCTGGCACAAAAATAACATGCATGTGACAGAAAGTTATGAAGTGAGTTGAACAATGCCAAATTTGGTAATTGTAACAACAATTTCATTAGGTAAAAGTAGAGAAATACAAATACAATGGATTTGAAGAATCCATTGGTGAATTGGTCAAATTGTTTTAATGAGCAGTTGCTTCATACATGTTTGGAAGAAGTGAAAGAGAAATTGATAAGAAAAACGATTTAAAGAAAGATCAAATGAGAAGAGAACCAAACGAACAAAGATGAAGAATCAATCAAAGTTGAGATTAATGATTGAATGCAGAATTAAGTTTGAGAAGAGCATCAAATGAGAACCAATACTACATGAAAAAGAACAATCCAAATTAAACGGTGAAATGAGTGAATGAAATGTGAAAGATGAATAGAAAAACAAATGAGCAGAAACGTGATGAACGGAAATTAGTTGACATGAAATTCAATTATAGAATAGAAGAACAAATATTGATCATGAAATGATTGCAAATCTGATTCAAGTGTGAACCAGAGAAGGATCATGAACTGAAACAAGAATGAAAATCATTGAGATTCCATTGGTAAAGAAATCAGAAAACGAACCTGAGGACAAATCTGATAACAAAGCCATGAATTTGATCCGAAATCAAATAAGATGAGCGAGCATAAACCAATTAGTGGCACACTCTGCCCACTTTTCGACCACTCATTTATGCATAAATCGACATGCATTGGGATACATATGATTGACCTAGTACGAATGTAGTACCGACTAGAGCAACAACTATTTTTGTTTTTGTATTTATACTCCAAAGGTTGCAGTCGGTATCAAAACGGGTATTTATAAAGCACTACTTTTTCATGCTGTCTATTAAGTTGTAGAATCTCACAATGTATATTGTTCAGTTTTTCTTTTTTTCCTTTTCGGATTTTCTTACTCTTCAGTGATTTTTTTGTCTCGTAAATTCTGTTTTCTAGCACTGTTATTTCATGATTTAACAGTTTGCTTACTAGATTTCTAGATACAGGATTTTATAACAACCAACATTTATTTACTCTTGAAGAGAACACATTACGTGAAAAATCGTACATGCTTATTCATAATTAAACACCTTCCATCACCAATCAAGAGAAAGTTTACACACTTCTACTAGAAATCCACGAAAGACACACTATTTGTAAATCATTAAAAGTGTATTAGTACAAGGATTCTTGACAAGAAAAGAAACATCATTCCAGATAACCCAAAGACTTATTTGAATGACAACATTGAAGCATCTCTAGATGTAGTACTAGAGTAGTGCTTTGCAACGACGATGGTGTTACATTTTTGTGGGTTGGGGTAGCACCTTACGGTATTTAGCTAGAGCCCACAATGTGTATATATTCCTATTCAGTGGGTAGTGCAACAAACAATTCTTCTTGAAAACTCCAGTTGTTTCCTGCATTGTGTATTCTCTCATCATATCCATATTCAAAGTTCGTATGTTCTTAGTTGCTATAACCTTAATAAACGTTCTATCTATTCGAATTTCCTTACCTGTTGTGGAAAATCGCCATTTTCCATTTGAGAGTTGATCAGCAACTTGGCTGCTCTATGTAAAGGTGTTGGGTCTCTCTCTTCCTATATAGTGGAAGATATCTCTTAAATATAAAAGTGACAAGATCAAGTGAAAATATGATATGACTATATTCTCACAATTACGGTGCTACTAGTACTATTGAGAATAGAAAATACAATTGTAGTGTATGAATTGAAGAAACCATCTTGGATTCGCTGTTATTTGCACATGTAAAACGTATAAAAGTGACTAACCTGTTTAGCATGAATCAAACCCAACATAGCCCATGAGGTATGTACCAAGTTAGATCGATTTCCTTCAAGAGGTATGTACTTCTGTTTAAGTAACCAGAGAAAAGAATGCAAAATTAATTATTAAGCGCAACTATAAAGTTGTACACTTCAAATTCAACAATAAATGATATATAAATACAACAAGAGTGTGCGCGCTATAGGATAGTTGAACTAATAACCACACAAATGTTGGAAATATTAATGGTGGGAACATACAAGTTGGTATGTTTCCTCCATCCCACATTGGTGGGGGAGGTGAAAGTTGAGTGCCTTATAAGGGATTACCCCTTATGGGCATCCAAAGTGTTAAATGGGTTGAGAAGTGAGTCAAGCCCACACGCGCGCTAAGCCGAGGCGCACTTTGCACTTCGCTAGGAGCTCAGGAGCTTTTATTTTTAGCTAGGGTCGGTTCATGTGTGTTAGATATGTGGATCGAGATATAGCTAAGTTAAGATTGGGATAGAGATGAATTCGAAACAGTGGGGGTTATCTCCACCAGTTCTAATTCGTATGGGATTAGTCTAGGAATTCGAATTTGAGATGGATATCTCTAGGAGTTTATATTCGAATTATTTGATAATGTTTATCCCATTCCCCATTTTTCTCATTCTCTGTTAAAATCCTAACCTATAAATAAAGGCCTCCTGCTACCCATTCATATATACAATTTTCGCAGCCCTCCTCTCTGGTGTTCCTGTTTCCTCTCCAGCTTCTGTGTTTTCTGGTTTCCATTGCTATTGGAATACCAAATCAGTTCTGCATTAAATCCTGTGAGTTTACGCTGCAGCTCACAGCAATACGAGCGCGTAAATTCCTTTAAGGACAGGAATCATCCGTGCAGTTCAAGAATCTCGGTTTCTTAAATCGCCAGATGGTTTTAGTTTTTGCGGTTATTTAAATTCGTCCGATAATGGGACAATCTCCTTCTATCTTTCTTCAATCAGTTTGTTCAAGTTGGAATAAACTGGTTTGGTCAATAACTCGGTAATTAATAATAAAATAATTAATTTTCTGTTTGATTAAATTGTTTTCAACAATCTTAAAGATTTTACTTTTGTGTTTAATCAACAGAACTAATGGAGGTGAACTACCAACAGCTAATCTGAGATTCATGAATCAAGAGTTTGTCAAGTTGGACAGATTCGATGGCCAGAACTATACCGTTGGGCGGACAAGGTTAAGTTCATGCTCGTTGTGCTGAAACTCTACTATATCCTTGATCCAAGCTTGCCCGCAATCCCTGATGACCCTCCTCTTGAGGCTGGAGAGCTCCCGAATCGAGATTTGGCTAAGCAAAGACTTGTCCTAAGGAAGTGAAGATCTTTGCCTTGGCCACATCAAGAATTCTCTTTCGGATCGTCTCTATGACTTATACGCGCCGGTAACAAGTGCTATAGAATTGTGGAAAGCTTTGGAAGATAAGTACAAGGCTCATGAAGAAGGTACTAACAAATACCTTATTTCCAAGTACTTAGACTTTCAAATGGTTGATGACAAGTCAATCCTGGAGCAAGTGCATGAACTCTAAGTTCTTGTTAACAAATTGACCGCGCTTTCTATTCCGCTGCTAGAAATTTTCAAGTAGGGGTCATTATTGCAAAACTTCCTCCTACTTGGAAAGATTTCTCAAAGAGAATGATGCACAAGTCTAAGGACTACTCTTTGGATGAACTGTTGAAGCACCTTCGAATTAAGGAGGAAACGCGCAACAGGGACAAAAGAGGTAAAGTCGGATCGAGTGTGAATCATATTGTTGGAGGATCTGGTCAAAAGGGAAAAGGGGCATCAAAGAATAGAAAGTTTACAGCACAAAGAAAAAGGAATTCAAAAAGTCACATCAAACGACCAACCATCAACCAAAGAGATCGGGTAAATGTCATGTTTGTGAAGAAACTGGGCATTATGCACGAGAGTGCTCTCAAAGGAAATCTAGATCTACGGTTGGTTCTACAAGTGCTGTTGATATTGAGAAAGTCACCAATCTAGTGGCTAATGTAGGTCTTGGAGATGTTAACATGCTTTCTCAATATACACGCGTTGTGGCATGTAGAGGATGGTTTTTGGATTCTGGAGCAACTGTTCATGTTTGTGGGAATCGTGGCTCATTTCTTACTTATGGTCCTGTTCCTCAAGGAACAGTGGTGGTATTGCTGATGGACATCGAGTGGAAGTTCGTGGTAAAGGCACAGTGCGACTAAACTTTAAAGATGGTCAAACGGTTACCCTTCAGGGCGTGTTGCATGTTCCTGGTATCACCAAGGGTCTTGTTTCTGCTGATAAGTTTGATCGAAATGGGTACAAGCTGGTTCTCAAGAATCTCCGTGTGAAGATTTCTCTAACTGACATCTATGTGGGTCAAGCTAAGAACACGGGTGGAATGTATCGCCTTGACCTAGCTGAAGATGGAATTGATGAAGAAGAAGACTCGGATGAAGGTGGCGTTTCAGTGATTGACAGGTTTGGGAATGAAAGTGATAGTGATAGTGGTGATAGTGGTAGTGATAGTTTTTATCAATGTAATGCAATTGGTTTTGATTTGAATGAAATTATGTCTTCTGATTATATCGCTTGTTCAATTTCTTTATGGCATAAACGTTTAGCTCATACAAATATTAAAAACACTGAGAACATGCAAACTAAGGTTTATTGAAATTAAAAGATAAAGACTTTGAAAAATGCGAAACTTGTGTGAAATCAAAATTCACAAAGAAACCTTTTCCAAGTGTTCATAAATGTAATACATCACTACTAGAACTAATTCATTCAGATATTTGTGAACTCAATGGAGTCCTTACTCGTGGGGGTAAGAGATACTTTATCACTTTCTGCGATGACTTCAGCCGATACTTATATGTTTATTTATTGCATTCAAAAGACGAAGCTTTTGAGGCATTTAAAATATATAAGGCTGATGTTGAAAAACAAAAGGAGAAACGCATTAAAATTCTTCGCTCGGACAGAGGCGGAGAATACTTTAATAGAAGATTTGATGCATTCTGCGAAGAAGAAGGCATCATACATGAGAGAACTGCACCATATACTCCCCAACAAAATGGTTTGGCTGAGAGAAAGAACCGAACCTTGGTAGAGATGGCTAACTGTATGTTAAATCAATCGGGTCTACCTCGTAATATGTGGGGGGAAGCTGTGTTAACCGCATGTTATGTTCACAATAGGATCACTAGTCGTGTGATACCTACGAGTCCATATGAGTTGTGGAAAGGAAGAAAACCAAACCTAGAGTATTTGAGGGTTTGGGGGTGTCTTGCCTATTATCGCGTACCTGATCCAAAGACACTCAAACTGGGAGAACGAGCTTACAAGAGTGTATTCGTTGGATATGCTCAGCAAAGTAAGTCTTACCAGTTGTTGGGTGACGAATCAGGTACAGTTGTAGAATCCAGAGATGTGGAATTCTTTGAGAACAAGTTTTCTAGAGATGATGAAAACTCAAATTACACCACATCTTCTAGTACTTCTGAAAAACGAGTTCAACCTTCACCAATAGTTGAAGAACCGAGGAAAAGTACTAGAGTTAGAAAAGAGAAAAGTTATGGAGATGATTTCTTTTCTTACTTGGTTGAGGGAACTCAAAAGAAAGTGACGAGAGAGGTCATTTTCGCTGTTAATTTGGATGATGATCCTAAAACTTTCAGCGAAGCAATGTCATCAAGAGATGCGCCTTTATGGAAGGAAGCAGTCAACGATGAAATGGATTCCATTATAGGAAATGGAACTTGAGAGTTAGCTGATCTACCCAAGGGAAAGAAACCTATTGGATCCAAATGGATTTCAATAGGAAGTATCATCCAGATGGATCCATCTCTGCCTATAATGCGAGATTAGTTGCTAAAGGGTATAGGCAGAGAGAAGGGATCGACTATTTTGATACCTATGCACCTGTGGCTAGAATTAGCTCTATTAGAACTCTAATAGCGGTGTCTGCTTTGAAAGGGCTGTACATCCATCAAATGGATGTAAAGACTGCGTTTCTAAATGGGTATCTAAATGAGGAGATTTATTTGGAGCAACCAGAAGGGTTTATGATGCCTGGACAAGAGAACAAAGTGTGTAGACTTATTAAATCTCTTTATGGTTTGAAGCAAGCTCCTAAACAGTGGCATGAGAGGTTTGATACCACTGTGACTGCTTTCGGGTTTCGACACAATAGTGCTGATAGGTGTATTTATACTAAATGCGAACCCAGTTATACAGTTGTGATTTGTCACTATGTTGATGATATGTTGGTCATTGGCACTCACCTTGAAGGTATTTCTGAAACTAAGAAATATCTGTCCTCGAACTTTAAGATGAAAGATCTAGGAGAAGTTGATACCATTCTTGGGATCAAGGTGAAAAGAACTGAAAGTCAGATTTCTCTAAGTCAATCTCATTACATAGAGAAAATTCTGACTAAGTTTCAACACTTGAACATTAAAGAGTTTAATACCCCATTTGATCCAAGTATGAAACTTAATGTGAACTCAGGGAGAGCAGTGGCTCAACTGGAGTATGCGAGTGCTATTGGAAGTATGATGTATGCAACACATTGCACTCGTCCTGATATTGCTTTTGCTGTAAGCAAACTGAGTCAGTATATTGTCAATCCAATGACAGAACACTGGAAAGCAGTGGGTAGAGTACTTGGATACCTGAAAAGGACCAGTAACTTAGAACTGACATACACGTCTAATTCCAGAATACTCGAAGGTTATTCTGATGCGAGCTGGATTGATCACACCAGTGATTCAAAATATACAAGTGGGTGGATTTACACTCTAGCAGGAGGAGCAATTTCTTGGGCGAGCAAGAAACAGACGTGTATTGCCCACTCAACTATGGAAGCTGAGTTCATAGCACTAGCTGCGGCTGGTAAGGAAGCAGAGTGGATTAGAGATCTACTTATGGACATCCGTTTGTGGGATGTTCCAATGCCGTATATTCCCATATATTGTGATAGTAAGGCCACACTATCTAAAGTATACAACATAGTGTATAATGGGAGGTCAAGACACATAGGTCTACGACACAATTATGTGAGACAACTTCTTGAAAGTGGTACCATCAAGGTTGTCTATGTCAAGACGAGTAAGAACTTGGCTGATCCGTTTACTAAACCTCTGACGAGAGATTTGGTAGTGAATACCGCGAGAGACATGGGTCTAAAACCACAATAGAATCGTTAGTGATGGAAACCCAACTTGAACTTAGTGCTCCTATTTCTCAAGTTTAATGGGTAAAAACGAAGTCACTTACGATAGAAGGTACTATCAATTTTTTGATAGATCCATGTGAGGTATGATAGTACGTCGTTGCCGAGAACAAGGGTGAGCTAATGCTCTTAACAAAGTTTTGGAGGCATCCAAGCAACGTGGATGATGTAGAACTTTGCCTATATGATCTAGGGGTGGTGCCGCCTTGAGTGAAGATAAGTGGTTTGTCTTCTAAAGGGTCATGAAAAGGATTTATAGCGCACGACCATATTCGCGCTCAGTGAGAACGCAAAGTCGGCCGGTGATGCGTGGGGGTAAACCGAATGGGGCTATCAGGTTAATGGTTTAATTCCACAGGACACCATCGGATCTGTCTCTTCTTGTTTATCAACATAAACTGGGTTTAATCTTCGTGACACCTAGTGACATCATCTGTCTAAGTGAAAGGAAACATTTCAACTTGGTGGGGGATTATTGGAAATATTAATGGTGGGAACATACAAGTTGGTATGTTTCCTCCATCCCACATTGGTGGGGGAGGTGAAAGTTGAGTGCCTTATAAGGGATTACCCCTTATGGGCCTCCAAAGTGTTAAATGGGTTGAGAAGTGGGTCAAGCCCACACGAGCACCGAGCCGAGCCGAGCCGCGAGCTCGCGAATGGGCGCGTTTGAGGCGCGAATGGGCGCGTTTGAGGCACACTTTGCACTTCGCACGTACGCATCGTCGCTAGGAGCTAAGGAGCTTTTATTTTTAGCTAGGGTCCGGTTCAGGTGTGTTAGATCTGTGGATCGAGATAGAGCTGAGTTAAGATTGGGATAGTGATGAATTCGAAACAGTGGGGGTTATCTCCACCAGTTCGAATTCGTATGGGATTAGTCTAGGAATTCGAATTTGAGATGGATATCTCTAGGAGTTTATATTCGAATTAGTTGATAATGTTTATCCCATTCCCTGTTTTTCTCATTCTCTGTTGAAATCCCAACCTATAAATAAAGGCCTCCTGCTACCCATTCATATATACAATTTTCGCAGCCCTCCTCTCTGGTGTTCCTGTTTCCTCTCCAGCTTCTGCATTTTCTGGTTTCCATTGTTGTTGGAATACCAGATCAGTTCTGCGTTAAATCCTGGGAGTTTATGCTGCAGCTCACAGCAATACGAGCGCGTAAAATCTTTTAAGGACAGGAATCATCCATGCAGTTCAAGAATCTCGGTTTCTTAAATCGCCAGGTTGGTTTTAGTTTTTGCGTGTTATTTAAATTCGTCCGATAACGGGACAGTCTCCTTCTACCTTTCTTCAATCAGTTTGTTTAAGTTGGAATAAACTGGTTTGGCCAATAACTTGGTAATTAATAATAAAATAATTAATTTTTCTGTTTGATTAAATTGTTTTCAACAACAAATATTAGGAAACACGACCTTGCAGTCTAGTATTAGAATATTCATGATCCTATGGGTTTTGCAAATACGAAGAATTTATTATGAGATAATATATTATCTTCACAAATCATAAATTAGTTTCACTTCAATTACTAAATATAAGTTCCAAACCAAGAGAATAAGGGAAAGCTAAAGAACAACTAGTAGGGTGAGTACTACATGGATGTATAAATAAGGATTCAAGCTATGCATAGAGAAATGCTCTTTTGAGAAGAAATATAGTTGTAGGAAGAGAAAGAACAAATAACATAACAGGAAAACATTGACTTCTCCCATTAACTAATAAAAACACTTTATCCTACACATATGAATTTATCCTATGTATAATCTACGGAATTTATCCTCCAATTATGTTACACTTTATCCTACATCTATCAAAATTTATCTTTCATTGTAAATTTTGTTTGTTTTGAAATTGTAGATTTTGAAATTGAGTTATTATTTTAATTTAGTTAGCTAATTTAAGGGAATACATTAAAATTAATAAATTATGTAACTTTACCCCTATGCACTTACAGTAATATTAAATAAAAATATTAAATGAAGAATTTTATTGGTTTAAACATAATTTTTCTCTTCTTATAAAATATTTTTTTTCTCATTTGAACTCTCCACTATATATACAGGAGGATGATCATGAGTCAATTAAATATAAAGAGAACACTACGAAACTCCTAAAAAAACTAAAACACACACCATATATATATATATATATATATATATATATATATATATATATTTTTATCAAAATTCACTATTTTAAGAAGGTTTGTTATCTAGTGTCGGCTCAGGCATGGGGTGGCGGTTTGATATTGTCGATGCTCTAAGTCTTTATATCTATTAGCATTACCTTCTCTGGGGACGATTGATAGCTTTCTCCCCACCCACCATCCTCCATTTGTGTTCTTAGCAGAAATTTGACAGCTTTACGGATAGCCTGACAATTTTTATACGTCTTCCCAGCTACTGCCAGCCCTCCAAGAGCATAGTAGGTACCATATGTAAAACACATACCCCATTCTCCATACCTAATACCCATGGGATTTTATGTCATGAATGTAAGATTTATAAAATTTCAACAAAGTTAAAAAACAACTTGTTTTAGAATTTTTATTAGTGGGTATGCATACCCCACACATTAGATACATCGAATGAAGCATTTTCTTGCCCATGTGTCACAAGGGGATCATATACCTTTGCAGGGACGAACTCTTAATCTTAAACTACATGCACTAGCCTAGTTAGATTGGAAGTACACTTCCGACGTGTTTGAAAGTGATCACCCTTACCAAGAGCAACCTGTTAATGGGTGGTCAAATCGTTTGGTAAAAAAAGGAGGGGTCGCCTCTAGCAAGAGTGATCCTCTGGGTTGTCAAGTTCTCTGGTCAAAAGACATGGAGATATCGACCCTGACAAGGGCGACCTCAACCTCTAGGGGTTGTCAAATTGTCCATGTTTCCCACCTTACTAAGCTGGTCCATGATGTTTGAGGCAAAGAGGCCGCCCCTACTAGTAAGGGCGACAACCCTTGTGAAACATAAACAAGATGATACACCCTGTGATGCATCCAATGGTTTATACAAAAAAAACTTATTTTCATGCTCAAAGGAGATATAAACCATGAACCGTCTTGCATCTGCATTTTTTCCAAGAAGTCACATGCATCTGTAAGGAAACTTTCTATTTCTTCCCTTCTATATTCGGGGTGTAACTCCTTAAACAATACAAGGGCCTGCATTCCTGATCCTGTGCATTCCACGTACCTGGTCAAAACTACAATGAGTCTCTCGAAATTGATATTATAGTTTGTTTGTTAACTAGAGAAAACACTAAAGTAGTAAACCGAATTCGACAATTACTGATGCTCAATGACAATGTCCTCAAAGAACTCTGTAGGATTGAGAATCTGAAAAATGGAACAGAAGTTGAATCAGTATGGATGAATAATGAAAACATGCATTAAAATAATTAGAATATTTATTTCCCAGGATGCAATTACCTCCAACCAGTTTGATGATCTTGCTGGTTCCCATCCTGATTGCCCACCATTTTTGCTCTACATTATAATCAAGTAAAAAAAAAATAAGGCTGGTATCAATATACTTCAAGATTCAGTACTTGGTCTCGTAAGTACAAAAAAAATACTTTATTTTAAATAGAATTGGATTTCAATGGAATATTCGTATGGGAATGTCGATTTTTTTAGACAAGATTGCATATTTATAGTTTTTTAAGGCAAATTGGATTTTTATTAATTCGAACTGGCTCTTTTTGGCCGATAATAATCCCAACTTAGTTAATTACCCACAATAATCCGAACTCTTCCATATGGTTTGTAAAATAGTTCGCCGTTAAAAAAACATAACGGAGTTAAGCTTTTTTTTCAAAATTACAAACCGATGTTTTCCGGCCTTTGAACAGGGCTCATCTCGAAACAGTGCTCTAAACAACGAAAACGATGCTTCAATTCGGGTGTTTGAACTTCTAATTAACAAAAATCAAGTCGTTTAGAGTACTGCTTCGAGGTAAGCTTTACATCAATCGACTCGTACCCTCGTTATTAAAAGCCAGAAAACATCGGTTTGTAATTTGGAAAAAAAACTTAACTCCGTTATGTTTTTTTTAACGACGGACTGTTTTACAAACAAAATGGAAGAGCTCGGATTATTGTGTGTAATTAACTGAGTTGAGATTATTATCGGCCAAAAAAAGCTCGTTCGAATTATTAAAATCCAATTTGCCTTTTTTAAAATTAAAATTATAAAAAAATCAAATTATATGGTAAATGACATATGAAAAAGAGAGAGAAAATAGATTCAATTTTATTTTGTTGTAGTCGATCCCCACCCAGCGCGGTGAAACTTACTACCCACCAACCTGGAAACCTGATGGTTCCCTAAACCAAATGTTAATACAAAAAGTTTCTACTAGTAATTACAAGATATGGTAAGAGGAAAATAATTAATATGGGTTCACAAAGAGCTACAGTCAATTAATTATAATACTTGCCTGTAAAGAAAGTATTACGTTTACAGCATCAGTAAGCAGCTCAAGCTGCACTTTTTCGCCAACAATTTCTGGGTTCATCTTGGAAAATAGGAGGCAGCACTAAAGATGAAAAGAAAGTAAACATAAAGGAGTTAATGCAGTTATACTTTTCTTGATTATCTAACTTTGAGAAATTATATAAATACCATTAATCCTTCAGCAGTACAGTCTGAAAGTTGCCATCCATGGTCTTGATCTGAGAAAGTCCATGAACCCTTAGAAATATGTCGGTACATGCTTTTAAAGTCTCCAGAAGGATTGTCCTTAACCTAAATAATTACACATGATAATTCAGGATTGAATTTCAGTAATTAAAAGAAATGGATTGTAGCTTTTAATATGGAGACCTGTGAAGCTTTAATGAAGTCATGTCCTTTCTTTAATATAGGGGTAATGTCATTGGTAAGATCAGTAGCCAGTAGAGCTTGAATGGCAAGACTTGCATCCCACTCTTGACTGCCAAAACTCTGATTTGTAACAAACTTATGCAATCAGAAATACATTATTGGGAATCTAGGTTTTCAATATATATATATTATATATTATATATATATATATAGGGGAGGATAAAATGAAAACTCATTTGAGTTGAGAAAACTCAAGAAAACCCTATGTAACATTTTTTTTTTCTAAAAAAAAGGAAATGTAACTTACATGTTAAAGAATGTTTTGTATAAAAAAAAACGTCAAGTGGATTTTTTTATAAAAAATTACAAAAATTCATTTTTAGCATTTTTTTTTGTAAACACTGAAATTTTTAAAAAATTTAATAAAAAAACATTTGTTGCTTTTTTTAACAAAATATTCATTAAAATGTAACTTACATTCCTATTTTTTTAGAAAAAAATGTTACATAGGGTTTTATAAGTTTTCTCAACTCAAGTGGATTTTCTCTCTATACTTATATTATATATATATATATATTAGGGGATGGGTAAAATGAGAACCACCTTGAGTTGTGAGAACCGTAGGAACCAATATAAACCATTGATCAAAAGTGTTTTAATTGATTAGATTAAAAGACAATAAAGTAGTTGTAATCATTGTGCTTTAATTAATGAATTTTTGTTTTTAGTGGAATAAGGGTAAATTGATATTTTTACTAAACTCTTTAATGATTGATAATTAAAGTTATAATCATTATGTTTTAATTAATGTTATTTTTGAATCATGCAGTAAATTTTTTTACGTAGGGGTTCAAACATTTTTTGCGTGCTGGTTTTAAACATTTTTATGCGAGGGTTCAGACTTTTTTTACGCGCGGGTTCAAGCTTTTTTTACGCCCGGTTTTAAACTTTTTTTACGCGCCGGTTTAGAACTTTTTTTACGAGCGGTTTTAAACTTTTTTAACGTGCCGGTTTAAAATTCTATTTGCGCGCAGGTTCTAAACTTTTTTTACGTGTGGGTTCAAACTTTATTTACGCGCCGTTTTAAAAACTTTATTTACGCGCCGGTAAAAAATATTTTTACGCGCGGGTTTAAACTTCTTTTACACTCCAGTATAAAACTTTACGCGCGGGTTTAAACTTTTTTTACGCACGGGTTTAAACTTTTTTTACGCTCTGTTTTAAACTTTTTTTACGCGCGATTTTAAACTTTTTTTACGCACCGTTTTAAACTTTTTTACGTGCCGGTTTTAAACTTTTTTTACGCGTTGTTTTAAACTTTTTTACGCTCGGTTTAGAACTTTTTTTCGCACCGGTATAAAGCTTTTTTTACGCGCAATTTTAAACTTTTGTTATGCGCCGGTATAAAGCTTTTTTACGCGTGGTTTTAAATTTTTTAAGCGTCATTATAAAACTTTTTTTACGCGCCGGTTTTTAACTTTAATATGATTTGATTAATTTTGATTTATTTAATGTGATTAATTTAATATGATTTGATTAATTTTAATTTTTTAATGTGATTAAGACTTTAAAGAGATAGAGAGAGAGTAGATATGACATTTTGAGTAAATTACCAAAATAAACTTTAAGATTTAAAAGAATAATGTATATGTGGCATGATCTGAACGGTGGAGTGGTTCTCGCGGTTCTCGCAACTGGGGGTTCTTCCTGAACAAATCATATATATATATATATATATATATATATATATATATATAGATATAGGAGAAGGATCCGTTAGGAACCACCCTTTATTGCGAGAACCAATGTGAACACAACCAAAAATACCTACGAAAATCTAAAAAAAAGCCAACTTTTTGTAAAACATATTTTACAAAAAAAAATCGCTAATTTTCGTCACAAAAACATTTATTTTGGTAACGAAAATTAGCGATTTTTTTTTGTAAAAAATGTTAAAATTTTTTTGGTGTATTTTAGATATTTTTAGGTTTTTTGGGGGGTTTAGTTTTTAGCATTTACCTTGAGGGGGGTTGGTTTTTTTTAGGTTTTGGGTGGTGATGTAGTGGGTTACTTTTGTGTTTATATTGGTTCTCGCAATAAAGGTGGTTCTCGCATGAACCTTACCCTATATATATATATATATATATATATATTCTCACAATAAAGGTGGTTCTCGCATGAACCTTACCCTATATATATATATATATATATATATAATTTCAGTAGCTTGATATTCTATATAACCTGCATTTTCATTCCATCCTCAGCAATCCAGATAAAATCAGGGATTCTGGCAAGGTGCTTTTTAAAGCAGACTCCATTTGGATCTTCATCCCAACATGCAAGCATACACAGGGACTGCACGGTTGTTAATTTGCCGGGAAATAATCAGACTAAATAAAGTCAAAGGCCTTGAAAAATCAGACTAGATAATACGATTACAATTCAAAATAATTTTGATTTGTTAATGTGATTGATGAAAATTTTGTAGCTATTTTTTAATATATGGTTACAACAAAAATACCTTACTTGAATTCAATTTTTGTAAATAAAAAAGGACTATTTTTTTTTACTTTTTTAGAATAGCTGTCTTTAAAAAATATATATTTTTTCTCATATTTGTAAAGTTTGTCGTTAAGAAATTCGACCATTGACAAGTCCACCGTAATCTATCGTAAATCATATTACCCACAACCATTTTTATGGCAAACATTTATAGACGTATTTGGAAGGCTTTTACCGACGGATTGCGTATTCCATCGTTTTGTAGTGTGTGTATTTTTCCACTCTTTATATACCTTCTCCACAGCACCGATTGTGATGTAGCGGCTGTTCTCGTCTTCATAATGGATATGGTTGATGGTTGTTTTTAGCGCTTTCTCACGCAATTTACTAAATGGCCAGCGAGTTAGTAGAGGCTCAATGAAAATGTAAAAGCTATCCCACATCAAATCTTGTAGTAAAGGGTGAGGGTAGTATATGTCTTCCTGAGACACAGTAAGATAGTTCAAGCAAGTAAATTCAAATGTATGATATCATTGTACATAGGGTTATTAACAAAGGAAGTAGTTGACCTTTGCACACACATGTCTTGTACTCTTCCATTTGATATCATTGTAGGGTTGTGCATAAAGTTCTTCACGAAGTTGTAGAACCAGGGGCGTGATTGGCCCCACAAATCTTCTCCCATATAGGTATGACATTGGCATATATACCAGCCTACAGTAACACCACATTTTTGCTACATATGGATGAAAAATATGTTAAAGTTTGAACCTATGATTTATATACTCATGGAATTTGGTAGGCCATATATAAAATGAGGTTCAATTCCATTCCCCAAATATTATAAAATATATACATTAATTTTGTTTTGAGAAACTCATGGAGAAAGAAACTAAGAAGGCGAAAAACACAAAAAAAAGCCCAAATAACATGAAACAAAGCCCCTAAACCAAGATACACCAAAAACAGAAAATCACAACTACTATTCATTATTAAATATTAAAGAAACCCACGCGATAATAGAGTGGTTAATTTTACTACAACAATAAAATTAAAATAATGTTTAAAAAAGAAAAAAATAAGACGAAGGTGTCGGTTATAAAACCACTACATTAAAAAGAAAGGGGTGATTAACCTGGTCTTTAGGTTACAATGATGGAGAATTAAGTTTCAAAATTTTACTTTAGAGTTAATTGACATTTGTGTTCCTGTGTTTTGGGCCATTTTGTAGTTTAGTCCAAAAGTTTCATTTTTCGATAGTGGGTCCAAAAAGGTTTTAACGTTGCCATTTTAGTCATTTTAGTCAACTGGGTTAATTTCATCCATTTTTTCTGTTAACGGAAAGGACAATTTCAATCATTTTATATTTTATATGTAACTCTGTTAATTAGAAGGGCAATTCGGCCATATAAAATGACCAAATTGCCTTTCTCATTAACATAAATAATGAATGAAGTTAACCAAGTGGACTAAAATGGCAACGGTGAAACCTTTTTGGAACCAAAGACGAAAAATGAAACATTTGGACTAAACTGCCAAAATGACCCAAACCACAGAGACTAAAATGACATTTAACTCTTTACTTTATAACTAATATATCTTAATATATCATATCTTATTATCTCTCATATTAGTTACATAGAGATAACCCCTAAAGTGTTTATAATGTTTGATATAAGCCCCTTTTAGTCATTAATTTTTTTAAGAAACCAACGGAGCAAGAAACTAAAAAGGCGAAAAACAACATACAAAACCCATCAAACAACAAGAAACAAAGTCCCAAAACTAAGATACACCAAAAACAGAATATCACAACTACTATCCATTATCAAATATATACATTACTTAATCTGGTGATCCAGTATTTAAGGTCCAGACTAGTTGATCTAGACAAACTTGATGATGCTCTACTTACTATAAAAACGAGTTGGATCATTGCATTATACTATAATAATATACTAGAAAAATAAGCAAATTCAACCCAATTTTTATTTATGCTAGACCCACCATGGTTGTATATTTTCTTTAAAGTAAATTACAAAAATGGACTCCTTGGTTTGGTCTAAATTATAATCTTGGTCTCTAAACTTTTTTCTTACTCACAGTTCTAATGGTATATTTGCTTACACCATTAGTCCAAATCACTAATGAGGTAAACTTTTTCTGTGAAATATATGTAAAATTACCATTTTACCCTTTGTCCTATAAAATTAAACTACTAGGATCAATCTTGTAGTTTACTTTATTATATAAAAAACTAATTATTTATTATTAATTTACATATACATATATAATTTTAACAGATTTTAAATAACAAACCTATAAGCTCACAAATTATTACAAAGATATATATTAAATCCTTATAAATCAAAACGTTAATCTTATAAATAAATTCAAATTATTTCATATTTATTTTTATTATAATATACACACACATATATATATATATGTGTGTGATATATGTGTGTGTGATATATATATATATATATATATATATATATATATATGTGTGTGTGTGTGTGTTTTATTATTGTTAATTCAAACCTGCTTCAATTTGTTTTACCAGTTCCACATAGATATTACTTCCTACAATGACATTTTATCTTACGATCTAAATTTTATGAGTTAACACGTTGTAACGGACATTAGTACTAAATAGTGGTTTTTTTTTATAAATGATGAAGTTAACAAACGCAAATCTTATCAGATTATATCCAAATAAATGGCACTATCTACCAACATAAAAAAGGGACCTATTTAAATAACTTAACTAAGATTATTTCGTTGTCTTATCTTAAGTCGAAACACCTTACATCGCCCCAACCAGCGGTATAAATTTGTGTTTTGTGACTGTCTCAAGCAAAATACCGCCTTTGAACACCAAAATCAGAAAAAGAGAAACAAATATTCGAGGATGGTGGTTAGATCAGAGTTGTAGTTGATTGAACATTCACCAGTTGGTTGCGGGCTTTTAATACCTAACTCTCGCACAAATCATCCCTATGCGTTAGTATTTAAAAAAATAGTCCATATGGTGGTTAGATAAGAGTTATAGGGACGATTTTGTAATTTACTCTTTTCCGTATGATATAAAAAATATGCGCCTGTGTTTTTACGAAAACATTAACTATTTTAGGTTTTAGTTCGTGAAAACTAAAGGAAAAGTATTATACATATGCTTTAAATGCTTTGTAAGTGGGCCAGTCCGATATAGCCACATCTCGCATTGTGGTTGACCACAAGAATTTTACTCCTTTTATATACAATTTTGTTTATTTGCGTATTTAGTTCTTTTACTTTCACTTTTCTAATATACTTGTTTAGTCTTTCTACTTAAAGAAAGTTTTCCCTGATTAGTTAATTTGCTTATATAAATGTTTAGTTTCTCCACTTTAACTTTGTTAATATGTTTAATTCCTCTACTTTTTATTCCTTTTAGTATTTTGTCTTCTAGTGTTTTTTTCTTGTTAACTTGACGAACCAAACTTAATCCAACCAAACAGTATCATTACCGGTATTGGTATTATTAAAACCAAATATTTTTTTCGTTTTAGAATTCGTCTCTTAGCTTTTTCGATATGTACATTGACGTTTCATTTTCTTTACCTGTATTTTTACGTTATTGCTATACCAAGTGTCGGTACTATACAGGTTATCAAACTCTCGCTGCAACGCGCGGGATAAAAAATAGTTGCTTATAAATCAAACTACTCCCAAATCTAAAACATCTGAACATGAGCTTTTTTCTGATGCAATGAATATCTATTAAAATAGTATATTCTATCAAATTATTTATTCTAGTTCTATTTATTTACTTTTTAATTTCTAACCACAAATTTTATATATATATATATATATGCTCAATCAACTCATTACACTTTTTTTTTCTTCATTCAACTCAGAATACTTTTTTTATTACCAAGATATTAGACTTTTTTTTATAAAATGAAACAAGAAACATAACCTTGATTCGCGCAACCATATGATTGGTAAATATGCAAAAATCATTTTAACACTGTATAATAGTTGATTGAATAAACTGAAAATAAGTATAACGTCTTGTTAAAATAAATATAAAACAAATAGTACTACACTAGCTTTAAAAAAAACCATTTTGGTAAATATTTAAACTCATTTTAACTCTGTATAAGAGTTGGTTTCAGAGAGCTAAGTCAACCTGGATGCATGGGAAAGATGGAAGGGAGGATCCAAAACTCTGGAGGCATTGGATTGCATCCTACCCACTCATGAACACCAAGTACCTAAAACAAATTACCACCAATTATAGTGTATATTTTTAATAAGATTTTTTTTTAAATTAGGACTGATCTACCTTAAGATCTTATATTTCTAATCCATATTGGAGGGATAAAAGGTCTTACTGAGAGCCATGTTTTGCCCCAAGAGGGAATAGCGAACGCGCTGCCATGATCGAGTATCCATTTTCGTGCGTTGGTACATGCACCATTCAAACCACCATCAGGTCCTTCCCCTAGCAGACGCAAACATATGTAACTGAGCGCCGTGCCAAACATTGTGCTGTGGCCTTCCATGTGAAGTCCCCAGCCACCATCTCCGTTCTGTAAATCAATCCCAGATTAGGGGTGTGTGAGTTAGTCGCCGGTCAAAAAAAAGAAAAAAAATCCCAAATGACTTTTCGTTGTCAATTGGTGCATGACAGATGTGTTTGTCAGTTAAATAAAGGGAATTTATAATAGTTAGTACCTGATTATTATATAAGTACCGAAGGATTTCTTTTCTATATTCTTCTGGGAACACACTGTTAAGATGCCCTGTGATATACAAGCATATAACCTACAAATTGAGAAGTATTATATGATAGGTTTTCAAAGACAAACATCAAGAAAATCAAAACAATTACCAGTGGCTGGATGAAAAACATTGGACCCGCATTTTCGGCTGGCCAATGGCCATCATCAGCTTGCAAGGCTTCAAATAAGTGCACAGACCTCCTCAATGTGGCGGTAACTTTGTCGTAAGAGATCTCTTCACCATCCTCGATCTTCACCTGGGGTATGGTCTGTTTGAATTGCTTCTCTCTTATAAACTGCATATTCAGTTTTCAGTACATACTTATGTTACCATTATGATTATGTTAGTGTAACACATCGAAAATAGAAGGCAAACGGGCAGCAACTGCGCCGCAAGACCTTTTGGATAGCAAAACTAAGTCTTTTAGTTTTGAAGGGTCATAAAATTAAACCATGAAACTAATCCAGGAGAGAAACATCAACCTGCATGCGCCAAAGGACGTCGCTACTGGGTTTAACTTGGTGACGATGATTCCGGAAGTGTAACCGAGCTTGTTCAACCTCATCACGTTCTTCCGGGGTTCCATAGTTAGGATCAAACTCCCATGTTTGCCTACCTACAAAGTTGTTTGTGCTGTAAAGGTATGGATTATTCCCCCCATCTGCTATCTTTAACCTCCACATTTTCTCTAAAATAGAAATTACTGTATTACTACTTCAAGCTATGGGTAAGCACTCAACATACTGATAGATGCATTTATAGTCATTTTATGATTATCCCTGTTCCTTCAATAGTTTTTTTTGGGTAAACATCATTATATAAATACGGACGTGAAAATTTATTAAACTATAATTATTAATTAAAAAATATAACTTGTTGAGAAGTAGTTATCAATTTTTACAACGTCTGACTTTTCCTTTGTAATAACTTAATTGTTTAGCTTATGTTTATTCTTGCACTCAAATGTTTTTGCTTTACAAAACACTAAAAAACACATTACGTTTCTTCACGGGTCATATAAACGTATATAAATCAATAAACCTTTGTCCATACTTTAATGTTAGTGAAAGTACTCAACGCACTAAAAACCTAAGAATGCTGGTAGAGGCTTCCAAATTAATAATAGTAATATTACGTTGATCACACAATTAACAAAACGAGATGCTATTTATCGTACATGGTTCTTCATAAGTCTTTTCTGACACTAAATGTTTTTACTTATTCTAGAGGATGCATTACCCCGTTATGTTTCAGTGCCTACAAAATAATATATGATTTATTAATGTAATCACGTAAAACTAACAAGATTATCAAACTTTATGAAAAGAACACAATACATAAAAAAAAAGTTTGAAAACACTTATGGTTTTAGCTGTTGATATTTCCAATTTTATGTGAAGGGTAAGGTTATTAAGATAACAAAAGTTGTTGAGAAGTTCCAATCTTTTTAGCTGCTTGGATTTCCCTTCATCTTTATACCTAGTTTCAGACGCTGTCCTTTATCTTTAAAATTGATGAGTTTTGTACTTTATGTTTCAGATTGTTGCACGGGTTGTCCTTTGACCCTAACCCAGTTTGTTTTTTCTGTTAAATCAGGTAACACAAGGGTATTTTAGTCTTTTTAGCCATTTATTTATAAATGTATTAAGAGTGAATTTCAAATTTTGTCCTTTATCTTTATACATAGTTTCAGGCGCTGTCATTTATCTTCAAAACTGACTATTTTGTACTTATGTTTCTAAATGTTGCACGGTTTGTCTTTGACCTAGTTTGTCCTTAAAACTCTAATTGTTGCACGGTTTGTCCTTTGACCCTAGTTTGTCCTTTAAAACTAACTCAGTTTGTTTTTTCTGTTAAATCAGATAACACAAGGGTATTTTAGTCTTTTTAGCCATTTATTCATAAATATATTAAGATAAAGGACAAATTTTAAAATTCACTCTATAGTTTAGTACAAAACTCGTCAGTTTTAAAGATAAAGGACAGCGCCTGAAACTAGGTATAAAGATAAAGGACAAATTTTGAAATTCACTCTATACTTTAGTTTCACCTTCTATAGAAGTTTCAAAGAAAAAAAAAGAGGCCTGAAATCAACCAGAATAAAGCATAGACCATTATTGTAAGTTCTATGCTCTGGTGACGGAAAAAATCAGCATAGAGCATAGGAGCGGACCCAGGTGAAGCTCAGGGTGGGCGGACGCACCCTTTGAAAAAAAGTTGGTGTATTTTTTTGGCAAAAAAAACCCGACTCACCCCCTGAAAATATGCATGAACCACTAATCTGCACCCCATCAAATAATTTCTAGGTCCGTCATTGGCTAGAGCATAGAGTTCTCTTATTTATTAACATTGAAGTTCTAACTAGGGCCGCAAACGAACCGAACAAACACGAACAAGGCCTTTTTATGTTCATTCATTAAGGAATGGGCTTGTTCATGAATTGTTCACGAACACTTACTGAACGAGATTTCTTGTGCGTGTTCGTTCATTAAGGAAATGAACGTATTCATGAACTGTCCACGAACACTTACCAAACGCAAATAAATTCAGACAAATGGTCATGAGCATCAACGAGCATAGACAACGTTACACAAATGAATACCCATGAACCTGTATTCATTTTAGAACATTTTCGAATAAAATCTCCATAATTCATCATAAAGATTATGAAGAATCCACCAAAAAATAAATAAGCACTTAACATAACTATCTGAACAAAGTTGACTAATAATCAAAAACACGATTAACACAAAATTAAGAAGTTTGTCAAGCTTTAACACAAAATTAAGTTAAAATGGTCAAATGAGGGATGTTTGAGGAGATATAGAGTATACCTAGGGTTTCAATGTTTTAAAAATTAAAATCAATAAAACAAAAATACAACCCAGAAAAACCTTTAAATGATCGAACACAAATCAACATACATGAGCAAACATAAATGATCACATTACCGACCGTTCACGAACGTAAACGAACGCAAACAACCTTTATTCATGTTCGTTCGTTTAACTTAATGAAAGAAATTTATTGTTCATGTTCGTTCATATATTAAATGAACGAACATAAACGAATTTCACGCCGAACGGTTCACGAACTGTTCACTGAACGTTCGGTTTATTCACAATCCTAGTTCTAACTCATGTGTTAATAAAAAAATCTCACTTTTTACATGTAAAAAGTGACGAATTTCTATGGCCTGACTGCCGAGGGTGAGCGCCTTGTCCCGCATATGCTTGAACACTCTTTTTTTTTTTGCTTTAAACATAATTAAATAGCAATTTTTTTTTAATTTCCTATAAATAGTTAAATTAATAAATGAAAATCAAATTAGTCATTTTCATGCGTGTTTTACACCTCTATTAGTTATATTACAAGTTAACACACTCTAGCAATGAGATAGCTCCTTTGTCGTGTATCTTCTTTAGGACTCACGTGGATAACATTATCTATAGGGAAAATACGACAATAAACATTGACCAAACAAAAATTACCAAAATAAATGTGTTTTTTGGTTCAGGTTGCGTTTGCAAATGACAAGAAACTTGTTAACGAGCAATAGTCACCTCTAATTGAACTGGTGGAAGATGATGTATTGGAGGCCCTTGGCTTGGAGTTGACTACAATCTATTCGAGCAACATCTCATACACAATGCAACTTTATATTCGGAAAGAAAGCCTAAAGTGAAGGACGAGAAAAGGATAAAGGTAATTGTTAGGTCTGAGTTTACAAGGCTTTAAATATATAATGATGATAATAAAATTTCTCTGTTTTGTCTATTAACCATACAAAACATAAATTAATGTTTACAATAGAATAATGAAAAGTTACAAAAATAAAGTTGTGAATTACCAAGTTATGGTACGGTAGCGCTTCAGTACAAGTAGCAAAATAGTATTGATACCAACTCGTATTGAAACCAATGTTATTCGGGTGGTATCGGTTAAGTAAAAAACTAGGTGTATTACAAAATTAATAAAAAATATTTACAATAGTTTAATCACATATAAGTTGTCTTAGCTAACATAAAGAAGTAAGTTGTGATATGCCAAAAAGGGTCCGGACACGTGTTTCACTTTGATTAAAGATAATACAAAAAAAAGAATATTGATAGATAATACCGACAATGTTAATGATATTGCTCAGTCAGTGTTGTTTGGTTCATTACGGTACGCCAATACAGATACACTAGGTATAGTTTTCAACAAAAACTTGTGAATGATGGTTTCATTACACCAAATTTACATAACATAACCAAAAAAAACAAAGGTGTTTTTTACATTGATCGAAAATGAGGTTCAATTTCATAACCGCATAGTTTTTTTAAGTTTATAAAAAATTAAATGGGTCAAATAGATATACATATATTATATATAGTATATTATATGTAATATATATAAGGGTTGAATTTAAAACTTAAGAAAAAAACTTAAAGAATTAAGAAAAAAACATAAAAGAACTAGTACTTTGCTGCTTAATTTGTAAATTAGTTTGAAATTGTTACTAACAAAAAATAGAAAGAATATCTTCTTTTTTTTAACGGCAAGGAACGACGTGTCAACCACCGTGACACAGGGCGCTGTGGCCAAGGTCGATTACTCGACCACCGCCAACCCCTTGGCTCTCCCAGATGCGCGGAAACCCGACCTCCACCCGCCCGAAGGCACGACAATGGAATAATCGGTAAAACCTCGTCTCCCATCCAAGACGAACCGGCGCCACCCGTATTCGCCCTTCACCTTGATGCCGCATAAAATAATGGAGAGAGTGAGAGTCGAACCTGAGTCACAAGGAACACCAAAACTTTCCCAACTACTCCACTACCTCATTACAGAGACTATCTTCTACCAAATTTTTTAGCTATTGATTACACATGCATTAAACACAACCTCTAATTATTTATATTTATTTTTAAATTCGAGTCTAATCGAGGACTGAGCTGAGCCGACTCGATTAAAAACCAAACCGAACATAAGCTAAGATTTTTAGCTCGGTTTCAAATCTAAATCGAGTTAAACTAGCTCGATTTATACAAAAAGAAAATTCGTATATAAACAAGAAACAATAGGTTAAATACAAAAATAAAAAAAGCAAATAAGTAAAACCATAAGATAATATTAAAATATATCTTACAAAATGTCAAACGCATTTATAACCAGAGCAACTTGAATTTTCCGTTAATTTCTACTAAATATTAGTCTATACTATATAATACACTAGATTAAATCACGTGTATTACATGATTTGAATAACAAAAACTATTTGTTTGCACCACACATTTAAAATGCCGTTAGACTATATTAATAAACTGTTAAGCTATATTGATAAATGTAAAAACTTTTTAATAAAAAGATTAAAGTGTTAAATCATGTAATATCGTTAAATATGACGAATATTTAAATTCATAGTTTGGTTTACAAGTGATTATTTCTTCAGAGAAACTCAAAGTCTTTTTCAAACATATCATGTTGTCTATCATAATACTTAAGAATCCGTAGATTTTGTATTTTTACGGTAATTTAATTGAAAAGTATCTTTATTATTACTATTATAAATATAATAGAATTAAACTGTTTTTAGTAAGTTTGAATACAAAAAATATCATCATCATTATAAGTTATAAATTAAAAATTTATTTGAAGTACGAGATAAAATATTAAGGTAACGATTTAAAAAAAACAATATTATTATTATATGATATTAACATGATTTAAAAAATAAAAATCAGTTTTGATGAGAAGCGATTTTTAGAGATGATATATTTGTTTTTCTAAAAGTATAGAAAACTTGTACGCAAATTTTGTTATCTACACATCCCCTAAAATTTTTGTACGTCCCTCAATAGGAATTATATAGTCTAACACGCTTCCCCTAGGGTTTGAAGCATTAAATGCAACACCAATAGGAAGCGTATTGGGAAATACGTTCCTATTGGTACAATGAACCCAAATATTATCTGACATGCACGCAGTTCAAAACCGAAAAGTGTCCCAGTAGGAACGTATTGCCTAATATGATTCCCATAAGTTTAACAGGAAGCGTATTGGGCAATACGATTCCTATCGGTATGATCAAAGTGACCCCAATAGGAAGCGTATAGGGCAATACGATTCCCCTTGGGCTAATAGGAAGCGTATGGGGCAATGTGGTTTCCCTAGACCCAAAGTATAGGAAGTGTATGGGGCAATATGATTCCCCTTGACCCAATGTATAGGAAACGTATGGGGCAATATGGTTTCCTGGTCCCCTAACATGAATCCTTTTTATAAAAACATCTTCTCAAATATTAACCAAAAAATCGTTAGTTGATTGGGTCACCAAAAATTATCTTCTAATAACTCAATTCTTTTCAACTTCTATCTATATTACTTTATTAGGATCTAACTGATTCATTAAGGTCGTCTTAAAATTTGATTTTCTTTTCTTTACAAAAAAACATAAATAGATGTCCAAAAATTGTTTATACATATAACAATAATAACATTTTTTTTGATAAACTTAAATTCTTTTCATTTTGAATTTACAGATATGGCGTCAGATGCTGAGATGGAGGGCGCGGGAGATTCCGATCCATGGACCGGTGACGATTGTTCACAATATCCATATATGATGTAACCTTACCAGACGTATGAAGTGAAACGGTTCAATAAACTTAGGGAGATGAAGGTGGGGTGCATGAAAGGGATACATTGGGCTTCGTTAGAGACATGTGCGGTGGCGGACATTGTGCGACAGGTTATCAGGCAAGATAGCCTGTGGGATCGTTTGTTTCGAATCGGAGTCGCGCCATCTTATCGGTCATTGATGGTGGAGTTTCTCTCCACATTCCACTATAGACCTCGACCAGATGACATGCCCCATGACCTGAGATCACATTCGGTCTATTCGGCGAGGCATTTTAGATGTCGCTTCGTTAGTTTGTCGTCGCCAGACACATGATGCGGATTCGGTTTAGGACATGTATACCATGGCTATCGATCGTGTGCCCGATGATGAGTTGATTGCCTGGTGGCCCACCATCGATGAAGGTCCATACACCAAGGTGGAGGAGGTCCGATTCTCGGAGATTTGCAACCCGACTTTAATTTTTTTATAGGCTCCAGACACGTCCTATACGCGGCACAGCCCGTCACCCTCTACTAGGCGTGGCCCGAACTTTACAGAGGAGGAGCTCGCTGAGTCTACGAGTATTGATGATGATAGTGGTTTATGTTATTATTATATGATGCAGTACTGTACGAATAATTGAATTTAATTTTAAGTATTTGTAATATTTGTTTAATTTGGATATGTTTTGTTTGTTTGGATTGCTTAATTTCATTATGTCTTTTATAAAATTTATAACAAAAAAACTAACATCATTTTATAACAAAAAAAACAGCTTAATTAATTTAAAAAAAAAAAATTCAAAAAGATACAAATAACAATATGTTTTTCTTGCAAAAAAAAAAAAAATCCTCCGGGGAACATACGATCCTATATGATTCCCCTGATCTTTTGAAAAAAAAAATCCTTAAGGGAGCATATGGCCCTATAACCTTCCTATTAGCTGACTATCTTCTGAAAAATTTGTATTTCAAGTA
Organism: Scalesia atractyloides; assembly: GCA_947069175.1. Taxonomy (NCBI): domain Eukaryota; kingdom Viridiplantae; phylum Streptophyta; class Magnoliopsida; order Asterales; family Asteraceae; genus Scalesia; species Scalesia atractyloides. The sequence continues at coordinate 81,593,943 of CAMTDV010000024.1, forward strand.
CACATATAGGAAGTGTATTTCTCAATACGCTTGGACCCAGAGGAACCGTATTGCCCTAAACGCTTCCCCTGGTCCCCTAATCATTAGCTGACCGTATTCTGAAAAGTTTGTACTTCAAGTACACATATAGGAAGTGTATTGCTCAAAACGCTTGAACCCAGGGAACAGTATTGCCCTATACACTTCATATAGGGTTCAAGAGATGTGCAAATAAAATAGGGGATGTGTAGATAACCAACCTCTAAATATAATAGAATTTAACTGTTTTAGTAAGTTTTAATACAAAAAGTATCATTATCATTATAAGTTATAAATTAAAAATTTATTTGAAGTACGCGATAAAGATATTAAGGTAACGATTTAAAAAAAAAGTAATATTGTTATTATATGATATTAACATGATTTAGAAATAAAAATTAGTTTTGATGAGAAGCGATTTTTAGAGATATATGATGTAGACACAACATTCTTTAAAATCATGTATTAGAAGTAAGATTTGTTTTTCTAAAAGTACAGAAAACTTGTACACAAATTTTGTTACAATGTAAATGGATGTTATTTCTTATGTATATAATTTATTTTGTATTGATAAGATGCAAACAAATATGAAAACCCATAAAAATTATAACAATATACTGCTACGCTAAAAGTAGGAAAATAGTATATAATAAAGTTATCTTGAAAAGAAATACAACGTTTTTAAATAGAACAAGTAATAGTAATAAAAGAAATATGAAAATTAATCAATACCATGAACTATAATTTCGATAATAATAGAAAAGGATAAAAGAAAAAAAGATTTATTTTTCTAAAATTTTAAATTGAATGATGTGAGTTTGATTAAATTCTATTAATTTATTAAATAAAATATAAATACAAAATGAGAGATAGTGGGAGAGAATGTCATGTGTCACTAAATAATAAAAAAATGAGAGATTATGAGAAAGAATGTCATGTGACAATAAATTAAGTCTTTTATTAGTATTTAGATTTGAGAATGATACCATTGTAATTTATTAGACAGTACTTCTTAATTTTTCTTGATTAGTACATTATTTAAGACCATGATATTATTTAATTTATTACATTAAGTATTATCTTAATTATAATTATAATACTTTAAATTAAGATCTAAATTTATGCTTACTATTTATATTTTTATAACTATAAACTATTTAATTTATGTATTATCTTATGAAATACTTAAGTATATAGTTACTAAACATTTACATAATGATAACGAGAATAATACTCTAATATAATTAGTGTTGCCCATGGCTTTATAGCATAGTGGCATCTAGGTGGTGGGATAAGACTTTGGGACCAATAGGTCCTGGGTTCGATTCTCACATGAGGGGTTTTCTCATATTTATTGGGTTTCCTCCTGAATTGCTGTATAGGCATTATGTCTAGTGGAGATGGATATGATCGGGTGTTTCCGTTGGTAACACGGTAATACTCCAGTGATCCGTTAGTGATCCAAATTTACTGTTAAAAATATAATTAGTGTTTAAGACAGGTAATGTTAGATTGCATTCTACAAAAGCATCTCACTGACAGCGAACATATCACGGGAGCCAACCTCACTACTATAAACATAATATAATATATATTTAACATTGATTCTAATTTAGTTGTGTTGATGCTACTTAAATTTAAATCTTCGCCCACTTGGCCATTTGGTTTCCGTCCCACATCGAAGTTTCTATCTATTTTTTCTTCTAATTGCCAATTCTTCCCACATCCCCCAAACTAGGTTTGTCCAAAAAGCTTGCGGCTTGGAGTTCGCTCTGAAAAAAGCTCGCTTGATATGGTTCGGTTTGAAAATGAGTTGATCCGGCTTGGCTCGGTTGGAAAGCGAGCCTAGCTTGGCTCGGTTCATAACGAGCCAAATTAGCTCGGTTTGGCTTGCTTGTTAGCTCAGTTTGGCTTATCTCGTATTTTATTACTTTTAATATACTTTATTTTAATATACATCTAATATATTATAGAAAATTGGTTATTATTTGCAAGTATTTATGTGCACTTAGATATCTATGGCATGTTTGGAAGTTGATTCGGATGCTAATAAACTTATATTGTATTTCTTTGAAATTTGAAACTTATTTTGTATATGGTTGATCTTGAATTTGGCTTATATCGTAGGTTGAACTTATTTTCGATATGTCGTTTTGAACTAGTTGAACTATGTCTTTTTAAACTATTGAATTTTGAAGCAATGTATTAATTTTTTTTAAATCCGAGCTTAACCGAGCCAAGCCGAGCTTTAGCTAAGATTTTTAGCTTGATTTGAATCTAAGCTGAGCCGAGCCAACTTGGTTTATAACCGAGTTGTCACACCCTCAATATCCACATGCGGAGTTTTACCGCGAGGCGTGTCATTGACCATGACGCATCCTTAGATTCTATTATGCTGCCATTGCATATTCCAGGGTTTTTTAGAATCATGCACAAGAAAACGACAAGGACCATAAGGAAGGGTGTATCCAATAAATATACAATCCACTATTTTAGGTCCTATCAGTAGCCGCTTTGGTGGTGTGACCACCACCTTAGCTAGACACACCCACACTTTTAAGCATTTATATGGTGGTTTCTTTCCCGTCCACAATTCGTATGGCGTTACATCTTTTTTCTTATTGGGTATCATGTTCAACACATAATTTGCCGATAAGATTGCTTCCCCCACATGTTTTGGTTTACACCAGAACTTATCATCATGGCATTCATCATTTCTTTCAAGGTGCGATTTTTCCGTTCCGTTATGCCATTCAATTGAGGGGAGTAAGGAGCCGTGAGTTCATGTATGATTCCATTTTTCGTACACACATCAATAAAAGGTGAAACATATTCACCTCCTCGGTCGCTCCTTACGATTTTTATTTTCCGATTTAGTTGATTCTCAACTTCGGATTTGAACAAGATAAACTTATCAATAGCCTCATCCTTACTCTTAAGTAAGTACACATAGCAATACCTTGTACTATCATCAATGAACGTGATGTAGTACTTGTTTCCACTACGAGTAGGAATTGCTTTTAGATCACACACATCAGTGTGGATCATCTCGAGGGGTTCGGCGATTCGTTCGACCTTTTTGAATAATGTTTTCGTTTGTTTTGCTTCTATGCATGTTTCACATTTATTAATTGAGTCGATATCGAATGTTGGTATGCAATCAAGTTTAATTAAACTATGAATGGAATTATAAACGTGACCTAGTCTACCATGCCAAAGATTAGAAGACCCAATCAAGTAAGTAGAACTAGTAGCTTTTTCTTTCATTGTATTCACGACCATTACATTGAGTTTAAACATTCCATTGAGGGCATAGCCCTTACCACCATACATACCATTTTTGGTCAACACGACCTTATCCGACTCAATCACCATTTTGAACCCAAACTTGTTCAACTGCCACCCCGACACAAGGTTCTTACGAATTTCTGGAACATACAACACGTTAGACAAGGTGAGTTCCTTTCCAGAAGTCATCTTCAAAACCACGTTCCCCTCGTCTTTAATTTCGGCCGTGGCAGAGTTTCCCATAAAAACCTTTTCACCATTAGTCACCTCCTTGAAGGTGTTGAAAAGGCTTTTGTCGGAACACACATGACGGGTAGCTCCCGTATCAACCCACCAATCCTTGTTATTTTGCCCAACCAAATTAACTTCGGTCACCAAAATCGAGAGACCCGTGACCATGGCAACAAGGTTGTTGACTTCATGAACCATGTTCACTTGTCGAACGTTATCCTTCTTGGGAAGCTTGCATTCGCTGGCCTTGTGGCCTTGCTTTTGACAATTATAACAAGTTCCTTGGAACTTCTTTTTCCCAACTCCTCCCTTAGGACCAAGGTTGGAGAGTTTCTTATGACTTTTCTTTCCACCCTTTCCACTGCTTTTTCCCTTTGAAGATTGGCCATGTTCAACAAGATTGGCCTTCACTGTTTCAGGACCATCAATTCATTTCAAAGCCAATTTGTTATCTTCTTCAATACGAAGACGAACAACAAGATCTTCAATGGTCATCTCTTTTCGCTTATGCTTGAGATAGTTCTTGAAATCAACCCAACTTGGTGGTAGCTTTTCAATCATTGCAGCAACTTGAAATGTCTCGCTAAGCACCATTCCTTCCACATAAATATCATGAAGAATAACTTGTAGTTCTTGGACTTGACTCATGACAGTTTTAGAGTCTATCATTTTAAAGTCCAAGAACTTAGCCACCACGAATTTCTTAGTGCGCGCATCTTCCGTTTTATATTTGCGATCCAAAGATTCCCATAGTTCTTTGGCATCCATATCCCCTTCCTCAACATGAGGTTTGGGTTCAGTCAAGAACTTGTCAGGTTCACGTGGTCAGATAAAGGAACATCTTTTGCTGCCATTGTTTGAAATTCACACCATTGAATTTCTCAGGTTTCTCAACATGCGATACTGCGTTAGGTAGCGGTGCAACCAGACCGGTTGTGACAGCAACAACGGAAGTCATGACAGCAGTCACGACTGTAGAAACAGCAGTGGTCATAGGCGGAATTTCCATTTTGAAACGAAACATAATGCAGGAACAATTAGTAAGAAAATCTATTTAAGTTTGTTATAAAACTGGTTATGATATAAACTGCAAAGATAATCTGTAACATAAATAAACAAACAGAAAGAACAGTTAACATGAAACGGGCTTGTTTTTGCACCCCCTGCGCGCTCGCGCGTAGGACTTATGGTAAAACATGTCACAAAGTTATATTATCTAGGAAAAAACTTTACTTTATAAATAACTCTCACTTTTGTTCCCACACTTATGTGGGACAAGGTGTTTCACCATGTGAGACTTTCATTCACACACAAAAAAATTTCCAACAGATTTAAAGTCAAGTCAGCCAACACCGGTGGTATCGGCTTGTTTCAAAGGTCCAAAATCGTACTGATTATATGAACTCCCTGGAAGAATACTGACACTAGCTCCCAAATCCAACAAAGCTCGACTCATTTTAAAGTCATCCACTTGAATGGAGATTAGAGGAGCATCTAGATCTCAGAGCTTTGGAGTGAGAACACCTGACAAAAGGAAACTAACAGTTTCGGTTAAAGCAATTTTCTTTGGAAATTTGTTATGCCATTTTTTGGTACAAAGGTCTTTCAGATATTTGGCATAAGCCGGGACTTGTTTGATCGCATCAAGTAACGAGAGATTTATTTTGACCTGTAAAATAATTGCCACATTTCATCTTGTTGTGGGCCCCGTTTATTGACAACTTTTGTATTCGGATTTATTAAAGCTTTAGGAAACGGGACGGTATTACCCTACGTACCCTTTTCCTTAGTTTCAATTGATTCAGTTTCTATTACCCTATTTTTGGATTCTTGAAAAGTCACCTTTTTATTTTTTTTAGGGCTGACAGGTTTCGACTCATCATCTGACTCATTTTATTCATCTATCCCTTCCACAATACCCCAACAAATGGTGGAGGAGAACCGACCTTATTATCATAAACTTTACGAGAATGAAGAATACTAACCTGGTTAACACTGGCATTTGACGAACTGTTCTGGTGCTAAGGATTCTTTGTAGTATCACTTGGCAACCTTCCCGACTCCTTCCTTCCTTGAGCTACCTCGACTGCCAACTAAGCAACTTGTTTTTCTAAATCTTGGTGAGCCTTAGACATCAATTCCTGGTCTTTTTAGATCTGCTTCACTATCTCCATCATCTCACTGTTTGATCCTTCATTCTAATTGCTTGTTCTGCCTTGATCTTGATTATGTTGATAGCTCCTCTGATTTCCCCAGTTATAACCTCCTTGGTTATAATCCTGGTTGTAACCAGATTGTCGGTTCTGGTATTACTGACCTCCCTGATTTGGTACCTGAAAATCTGGATTTAACTGATTAGTAGTATTAGCGTACCTTAAATTAGGGTGATTACGCAAACCTAGGTGATATGTATTGGAATTCATATCATATTTATTTTTCTCCATACACCACGTTGACCTCTTTGTCAGATTGATTGAACTCTCCTAGAAAATCTTCCAAAATATGACCCAAATCACTACAAGAATCACAAACCAGAAATGCCTGAGCCGCATGCAGTGCATTCGTCCTCCAAGGCCTTTGAACTTCGCTAACTGGTGCACGAATGCCTTTTTTTCTCTCTCCAACTAAGCCACACTAGCATTAGTAGCACCAATATTAGTCGGTGTCATCACTGGATACTTCTTGTTTCTATCCACTTGTGCCTGTCTCTTCGAATCTGCAACTATAACCTCCAAATAATTCCAATCCACATCAACATGATTTCTTAGAAACGTACCTCTAGTTCTAGCCTTAATATCCCTTCTATCATCATTCGAGATCCCGTCAAGAAATGCAAGATCGATTCCCATCTTTGAATGCCATGATGGGGACAATTACGAATTAACTGGTTGAACCATTTCCAAGACTCGTACAATAACTCACCCGATAACTGTTGAAACTCTCTGATTGCCACCCTACCGGATTTGGTTCTTTGAGTAGTGTAATATTCTTCTAAGAACTGTTGTTGCAACTCCTGCTAAGTGTGAATACTTTCATAGGGCAAAGATGTGAACCAATTTCTCACAGCATCCTTTAATGAAAGCTGAAATAATACCAACTTCACCTGATCTGGTGTAACCCGTGCCCACCAATCATACCGCACATCGCCTCGAAACCCGCAATATGTGCATATGGATCCTCAAAACCGTTTTCGTGAAAGGCCGGTAGCATGTTCAGAATATGCGGCTTTGCCTAAAAAGACTCATCCCCATTTAAAACTGGCATAACTATCGGAGAAGAGTGTTATGCAATTTATGGTCGAAAGTGGCTCTCAACTCCTCTAATATTCGAATTCGGAAATCGAGGATCTCTTAACCTTTGACGAGGCATAATCGGTGCCCTATTAGCTTGTGGTGGGGTTTGGTATCCATCTCCCCCATGTTGGTTTCTTGGCTGAAATCCTGGCTGGTTCCACTTTGCTGCCAGATTTAGTTGACCACCTCGGTACCTCATGTAACCATCACCAACACCCCAATCTTCCTCATCCCCATATCCATCATCCTAACTATTAGCTCTAGCCTAGTTATCTACTCGATCAAATATATCACCCACTTGGTGCGGGTGTGGCTCTCGGTTGGCTCTATTAACAGCCCACAATGGATTAAGCTGTGGTGGTTATGGTTGGTTCCCTTTTGGGTAAAGTGGTCCTCCTATAAGGTGAATTCACCCTGTGGAGGTTTCGCTTGTTGGACATTTAGGTTTGGTGGTGGTGATGGTGGTTGATTTTGTTGTTGTGGCTGGTTCTGTTGATTTTGTGGAAAAGGAGGAGGTGGCATGTCAGAAACTGGGTCTTGCTGTGGTGGCTACTGGTTCAGGTTTTACTAATTCCCTGGTGGATTCATTGTGGAAGACTATGCATTCCTTTAACTGGTGAATGGAGAACAACTCGGTTCTCAGTGGCGTTTTTTTTAATTTCTGGGTCGAAGAGCAGCGATGATGACCTTCTTGAGAACCTGGTATGCATGCAACGGAGAGATCACTTGCACACAAGCAAATAAGGAACTACACATAATACTGAATGAAACAAAAATAAACAAAAAGAAACATTTTTGGGATTTTAATGATTTTTAAAAAGCAAAACAAAAACTACTCTAAACTAACGCTAAGTGCAAGAATTCCCGGACAACGGCGCCATTTTGATGTAGTTGTCGTGGGCTAATCAAAAGTATTTGTTTTAACTTAAAAACCTATACTAGTACGGGTAAGTAAGGTCTTATCCGCATGGAATTTATGGTCACTGTAGAAGAATTTAACTAAGAACTACTATTATCTAATTGGGGTTTTGTTTGTTTGTTACAGAAGAAAACACAATTTGTCATGAAAAGTGTTATCAAAATGAGAAGAAGTAACCCTCACCCGAAATCCCGATTGCCCGTTTAACACAAGAACCCATTTACTGATTCAAAACACCACATAGACATGGTCTTAGAATTAATGACTTTGATTAATTATTAGGGATCGTTTTTAAATAAACTATAACAACCTAACAATCCGTTTGATTATACCAATTACCCACCAATTTATCAACCCGCTAACGATGCAAGGAAATTGCCAATACACGTTAGATAAATGACAAACAATTCAAATATAATAAACGTTTCACAAAGATCAACACAAGCGGTTAAAGTTACCGGTTCATAAGAATCAGAAACAAAGTAATTGTGCAAATCGTAGCAATCGATCATCCGGCGGAAGTCACAAGATATTTAGCCTCGCATGGTAGTCATCACAACTTCAAAACTTGATTTATATTGAGTTTGCATGAGGAAACAAGCTGAACCGGGTGTCAAGACTCTGAAAATCGCCTCTGAGAAGCTCTAAATTGTTTCGGACGACTGAATGATAAACGGTGTTATATTTTACGCGTTTAAATAAAAAAGTTAAATTCCCTGAAACGGCACTCTCCCGCGCGTCGTGGGAGAGCCTTGATCATCCTCCGCGTGGCGTGGAGACTCACAAAAGAGGACCTGCAATTTGACTCCCTCCCGCGCGTCGAGGGAGGCTTAACCCACTCCTCCGCCTGGCGAGGGGAGACACTTTTCCAGCACACTTACTGTGGGTCCCGTGTTGACCCGCCGAGCCCATATTTCAGCCTGGACGCGACTTAAACCTCGTTTAGCCCCTGATAAGTCAAAAAACCCAACGCACAATAAGCACAACATATAGATCTAAAAACGACTCGGTAAACGACTAAAACATCTACAAGTGAATACAAAATACAATGTGTTTTCACACACACGTCATGGTGTTCGGATCGCACGACATGTGATGTCAAGGCGGCAATCACAGCTGAGGAGCAGGAGTGACCGTGGTTGATCTGGGGGCTCTACTTCGGTGGTTCTAGGCAATTGGAAGCGACAACAGGTGGGAATCGGCTATTGCAACCGAGAAAAATATATGAACAACCACTGGTGGGGGCTGTTATTGACGATTAGTGGCTCAGGTGGCAGCGATCAACGTGGAACAACAGTGCTGGACGGTGTGACACGTGAATGATGACTATGATTGACGGTTCAATGGGAACATCAATGTTAGTGGCAGCAGGGCTACCAGGAAGCAAAGTGGCTATGTTTCATTGGCGGGACATTTAGTGGTTTGGGGCATCATGGACCCAAAAATGTGTGCCAGTAGGCCGACCGTCTAAAGACGATCAAGGTGAGTTATATACGCCCTGTTTTAAATGTTTTGACATGTTTTTGGGGCTGATTCATGTGCAAAGAATAAGGTTAATCTTGAAAGGCAATACACGTTTAACTTGTGTTGGATAAAACGAACCCGCATGGATTATTTTTATAAGTTTTGGGGTTGTTTTGGAAGTGGTTAAGCGAAACAAGCATTAAATAATTTAATAAACTAGATTTTATGAATCACTAGGGTTGATTAAATGTAGTTGAAGTGGTGAATTGAGTTTTGAATGCTATGTTTTTTTGCCATTAATGTGATTTAGCATGATGAAATATGTTAATATATTGCAAGCATCATAACGCCCCTTTAGAAATGTGTAATGGTTAATGACCATTAATGCCTTTAAATCGTTACTTTCCGTTTTGTTTTCTCTCCATTTTCAGCCACTCAGCATCATTATGCATGGCCTTATAACATTCAGATTTCAAATAGATTTTAGTACGTGTTTTAGCGTGAGTCTAGGTGTGAAGTGGCGAGGTATTCTATGGACTATCTGACAGGGCAAGTAGTTATGCATCCTAGGTTTAGAATTTCATTTTCGTTTTCTAAAGTATTGCAACTTGTAATGAGATTGTTAGTATATTTTTTAGAGCCTTCTGTTGTGTGATGTATAAATCCAATAAGTCACAAACACAGGTTTTGGGATGTGACACGTAACAGGCAAAACCCACAAAATTGCACAAAGCATAAAATAGTTGGAGCTATAATTTTTCAAAATGCACAAATTCATCATCAAACCTGCAAGGATGTTGCTGAAGCGGACGAATGGTGGTGGGAGATGGGATGATAGTACAATGCCAATAGTGAGGGAAGACATAGATGGAACATCCACTATATATACAAAGAAGAAAAGGTAACCAACATATTAAAATTTATACATGCTATGTAGGAAGATACAGAGGAAAGAACAGTTGAGCTAGAGTCCCCCTCTAAAGTTGGAGGTGTATACAACCCTATCTTGGAAATTAAACTTAAAATGTGTATGACCAGCCAAACTCTTTGTAGATAAATCAGTAAGTTGATATGTTTTATGAGCACAACTTAAATAAAACAAACCATCTTGAAGTTCTCCCATATAAAATGACTGTCTAACTCAACGTGCTTAATTTGTTCATGAAACACTAGATTTTTAGCCATATGAATAACAACTTGACTATCACATTTGAGGGGAACATGAGTAAGACCATGAACATGAAACTCTCAAAACACATGAATCAACCAATCTAACTCTTGTGTAGATACTCAACCTCAACAGAACTAAGAGAGAGAATGGGTTGCTTATTGGATTTCCAAGAAACAGGCCTGCCACCCAAAGAAATGAAATACCCATTTATGGACCGCCATGTATTAGGACAAGAAGCCCAATCAGAACCCAAATAGGTTGTTAAGGTAATATATGGTTTATTATTAAAGAATAAACTTTGTGAAGAAGTACCTTTCACAGAGCAAATAATATACCAAGATGCATACTAATGGGGAACCTTGGGATCACTTATGAACCAACTAAAAAATTGAACAAAAGCCAAATAAGATCTAGCATGAATTAAGTAATTCAACTTCCCAACTAGCAATCTATATTTCAAAGGTTCATCATGAACCTGACCTTCATTAGTTTTGAGTTGTAGATGCAATGGTAAAGGAGTTGTTGATGCAATGGTAAAGGAGTATATGCAAGAATGACACCATTGGCATGAAATGCAGCCAAAAGAACATTAACAAACTCTTTGAGTTCTAACGAAGCCATGATCAAACTTCAAAACTTCAATCCGCAAGAAATAGTTAAGAAAACAAGATCCTTGATCCAAAATAAGGAATGTAAGAAATCTTATAAACTAGGCATTTTCTTTTTATCATTACCGGTCAATGAAATGCCATCCACATAAACTACCAACTAACTAAAAAAGGAATAGTCATTAACATACCACATGGAAACTTTGACTTTAAGAGCATCTAATAGCTTCATACCATTTCCTAGATACTTGCTTCAATCATAAAGTATAACATTTCCTATTTCCACTCTTAGTTGATCTTGTAATCACTTGAAATTCCCTTGTTCGGGCATGTGCCTAAGATTTTTATAAACATATTAGACTTATAACAACATAATTATAACAATAGGGGACTAATTTCATTAGAGTACAAAGTTAAAATCTTTGTAAAACATCAATTAATCATCACGTTTGCGAAAACGTTTAAATCTACGATAAATTAAACTTTGAGAAACTTTTGTAAATAATTAAACTTGACTAAACCCTAATCTTCCATAAACAAAATGAGGCACCATGGGCCCTTCTCATCCCTTGTTTACAAAAAATTGAACAAAAGCCAAAATAAGATCTAGCATGAATTAAGTAATTCAACTTCCCAACTAGCAATCTATATTTCGAAGGTTCATCATGAACCTGACCTTCATTAGTTTTGAGTTGTAGATGCAATGGTAAAGGAGTTGTTGATGCAATGGTAAAGGAGTATATGCAACAATGACACCATTGGCATGAAATGCAGCCAAAAGAACATTACCAAACTCCTGTCGAGTTCTAACGAAGCCATCATCAAACTTCAAAACTTCAATCCCAAGAAATAGTTAAGAAAACAAGATCCTTGATCCAAAATAAGGAATGTAAGAAATCTTATAAACTAGGCATTTCCTTTTCATCATTACCGGTCAATGAAATGTCATCCACATAAACTACCAACTGACTAAAAATGGAATAGTCATTAACATACCACATGTATACTTTGTCTTTAATAGCATCTAATAGCTTCATACCATTGCCTAGATACTTGCTTCAAACATAAAGTATAACATTTCCTATTTCCACTCTTAGTTGATCTTGTAATCACTTGAAATTCCATTGTTCGGGCATGTGCCTAAGATTTTTATAAACGTATTAGACTTATAACAACATAATCATAACAATAGGGGACGAATTTTATTAGAGTACATAGTTAAAATCTTTGTAAAACATCAATTAATCACCACATTCGCTAAAAGGTTTAAATCTACGATAAATTGAACTTTGAGAAACTTTTGTAAATAATTAAACTTGACTAAATCCTAATCTTCCATACACAAAATGAGGCACCATAGGCCCTTCTCATGCCTTGTTTTCATGGCCCAAACTCCCTCATAAAACCTTGGATTTATCTCCAAGGACTTTCCAAATTTACACCTTCAAACCTAACTTATTCCCAAAGTTCTTTCTTAATTTAAACCTCTTTTGCACAACTATAAAAGGAACCGTTTCCCTACATCTTTTCACACACTTTCTTCAATCAAAACACCTCAAAGCTCTGTCTATAGGCCCACAATCATACTATCGATTGGTATTAATATTGATATATGATATTGATTAGTCAAACATTACTCCCTAATTATTCCCCGGTTTATATCTCAAGTATTATGTATGTTCGTGATACATGTAATGCTTGTTTCTATCTATTCTTGTATGATATTTATCATCATAATCCATGGATGTCACCTCGCTCTCCATTATTTATCACGTTGACTTTCGTTGCATATCAACTTTGATTTATTACCATAGGAGCACATGAAGACCCCTTTTGTCCAAACCAACGCAAACCCCACTAGTTAAGTTTTGTGATGAAATCCCCTTAACTAGGGGAGACTATAACAACTCTGACTTTCCTATTTGATTTCTTGTTCATTACTTTGGTTATCATAATGTGGATTGAATTTCCAATCAAATGAATCTTATTTACTTTACTTGCATTCTAAAGTAGGAATTTGCACCATCTGGAACGTCTTATTTAGTCATTTATACAAACTTTGTTTGTGGTTTGCTATATGTGGATGCCATTCAATACTCACTATTATTTATTAACTTAACTCAAACAATTATGCATAATATATATATATATATATATATATATATATATATATATATATATATATATATATATATATATATATATATATATATATATATATATATATATATATGGTAGGGTTATCTTGAGAACGCTAAATATTGCGAGAACCATGAGAACGAATAAGAAAACCAATCAAAACCATTTTTTTTAATACAAACCTCATTGTAATTAAAATACAACATCAAAATAAGAATTGACAACATCATATAATTCATTTATTCCCTCAAAATCACTCTTATTAGATTTTTTGCACACGTGTCATGTGTAACTGACAAACTTACACATGTGTAAAAAAATTCATTTACGAATTCACGTAAATTTAAACGTGTAAATTAAATTTCTAACATTGTATTCGAATAATAATGATAAGTGTAAAAAAGAAATTTTAAATTTGAATTGTTTTTGACCAAGTTTTCGTGGTTTTTTCATTTGTTCTCACAGTTCTCGCGATATTTAGCGTTCTCATTTAAACCCTCCCTTTCAAAACAACATGTTTCCACCACCTTTCAATAACAATCACAACTTTCACTTACATAACTGTTATCACCTTATAAGTTCATAATAAGAGGACATAGTTCACTTATGCAAGGTAAATTGACCATTGCAATGCACAACGTAATGGAGCATTTACAGGTGTGGTGGGTTAGTTGCAGTATACCCTATATATAAACATTAATGGTGCAATGGAAGTGGGACTAGGAGTCGGACCAAGAACTAGCCAACGTACTTCATAACTTATCCTTCCCAAGATACCATAAGTCTCTACTTGTTGAGAAATTCTATTAGCTAGGGAGACTCTTAACATTTCCAATTTCCATGCTTAGTTCATCTTGTAACCATTTGAAATTCCATTGTTCGGGCATGTGCCTAAACTTTTCATAAACGTGTTAGACTTATAACAACATAATCATAACCATAGAGGGCTAATTTTGTCAAAGTTCATAGTTAAAATCTTTGTAAAGCATCAATTAATCACCACATTCATTAAAACATTTAAATCTATGATAAATTAAACTTTTAGGAAACTTTTATAAATAATTAAACTTGACTAAACCCTAATCTTCCTCTCCAAAAATGAGGCACCATGGGCCCTCATTCTCCATTGTTTACATGGCCTAAACTTCCCCACAAAACCCTAGTTTTGTCTCCAAGGACTTTCCATGTATACACCCCCAAAAACCCTAACTTATTCCCAAAGTTCTTTCCTAATTTACAACCCACTTGCATAACCACAAAAGTAACCCTTCCATACATCTTTTCACACACTTTTTGCAATCAAAATACCTCAAATCCCTGCCTTAAATTCGTCCTCCATCCCTTTTTTTCACCCTTTAGAGTTCTTGGTTTTCAAGTCCAAGTAAAAATTCATACTCTTAGTCTTCCTTAATTACCATTATTCTTTATACATCATTCTTTTCCTTTTAATCTTTTCTATACCATTTATCATTCTTATATTTATTTTAGTATCGTAACACTAATAAGTAATATAAACACTAAGCCTAATCATAGGATTTCGTTTCTTTGGCGGTTGTACCGTTGCTATCTATGAATCCTAAAAGACAATCCATTGCAAAAGTGGCTATGTGGATGCTTTGGATTATCTTGACTAATCAAATCACTAAAACCATGATGCTACATCTTCAATATATAGTAGTATTCATGGTGTTTAATCATGTATTGTATTTTATTTTTCGTTGAAATGCTAAAAATAATCAAAGGGGAACACATAAAGTGTTTTTTCCTTTCAAATAAGAATTATACGTTGATTTTTTCAAGACCATAACTTGGTTATAACTAACTCAAATAATGTGGATTTTAATTCTATAGATAAATTTATTGAATCCTCATTCCGACGGTGCTTGGAATGTTGAAAAACCTGTGACACTTCACGTTTTCAACCCTTGTTCAATCTCGATCCTTCCAATGATTTCTGGAAGTGAAATCGCAACCTGTTATGCAAACGTAATCAATTTAACGCGACGTACATTCCGGAAAAAGGACATAAGCTAAACATACCCTAAATATCCTTTACATAACTTAGAAATAAATTTTGATGGGTTCGGTATGGCAAAAACAAGCTTATGCAACTCTAGGGGCTATTTTGTAATCATTAAAATATTGTATTTTAATGATTGGAATGCAAAAATATCATTCGTTACGCAATTACGGTCGTTTACGCATTAATTATAGCGTTCGTCGTAATTAACCAAAAAACGCAACTGTACAACCGAACGAACCGACATCCGTGACATTTATGTACATATTTCAAGTTCCCTAAGCTTTTTCGTACTTATAAAGCTTAAAAATCAGGTTAACGGGTGTTAGAAACGATGAAACGCGAGAAAACGAGCTCAAGGGCCTGTTCTGCCAATTCTCCAAACTTACTGCCAGCTGAGGGCCATGCGGACTGCATCCATAGCAGTTGTGTTGGCAGCTCCTTGTTTGAAACCTTGGACACCAAGTATTCGAATTTGCCACCATTTCTTCTGCTTTGGACATGTGTTAGGACCCTCCTAAGATCATGACAACCCAATGGACATGTGTGATGATCTTATGGCATCCAAACTACTATAAATAGCAAGGAAATTTCATCCATTTTCCTTCCTCATTTCATTCTTTCTTCTTCACACTCTATTGGAGCTTGCTTCCATCTTGATGGTGTCAAGATTAAGTAGTAGTTGCTGAGAATCCTTATACAAATCAATAAATGTTGACAAAAGCGGAAACATTACACAAGTTTGTGATAGGATGACAACAAAAATGCATAGGATCATGATAATGAGGAGTAGCTAAACATTGTTACAAACATAATCCTGCAAATATGTAGGTGCAACAACTGGTATGGAAGACTTCTGAACAGGAACATGAGAAGGAGAATGAGAAGAAGAGTGAGGAACACTTGAAGTGTGAGTAGGAGAGAATGAAGAGGAAGCAAAATCTGGAGGAGGATTTATAAGAGAAGAACTAAGAGGGGATGAAGAAGAAAGAATAAACTCAAAGTCATCAAAGGTTTGACAAAGTTGTCCAGTAGTAGGAAAAATATGTGAGCTATCTTGCTTAAGAGACGAGAAAATGTGTTAAAATATAACGTCCAAGGAGATTAAATAGTGTTTGTTTGAAGATTATAACACTTATAATATTCTTTCCAATATGATATCCCAATGAAAACACAAGGGTTTGCTCTTGGCTTCTTTTACATGTAGTGATATGACAAAGGCAACGAAAACTTCTTAAATGATCATATGAGGTTGAAAAAGAAGCTCATGGTGGGTTTTTACCGCAACTAACCCACCACACCATTAATGTTTATATCTTAGGATCCGACCAAACACATAATTGAGGCCATAGTTGTATAGGGAATAACCCTCTAAGGTTATACCTTATGGTCACGTCGTTTGGTTAATGTTATGTTAAGTCGCTAGTTATGCCTTTATAAATGATCAAAATACCCTTTTTGCGCATAAATCAACTTTAAGCATATGTAACCAACATTTTGGCATATAAACTGATGTTGCAACTATATTAAACTTATTTTGGCATAAAAGACTCATAATAACACATATCTAACCATCTGAACACACATTTACGCAAATGATCCGTTAAAGTAGCATAAACTACCTTAACGAGTCATAACGGGTCAAAAGCACTTAGGTTTCATTTCAAATCAGAATGTAGACTTTTTTAAACCATTTCATATGAGTTCCAACACTCATTTGGTTTACAAGATCTCATTCTATCCGATTCGCCGATTAAAGTCCCGACATTTACATAGTTATCTGATTTTAGGACACACTTGAATTCTGGGACTTTTGAGCTTGTTTGATTTTTGATTCAAGGTTACTTTGCAATCCCAAGTGAGTACATAGTCCCCTCTTTTACATTTTATAAATGTTTTGGGGTGAAACATATTGTGCTTAAGACTACTTTCGCGTTTTCATGACATTACATATGCTTTGATTACATAGTACATATAAAACATGATTTCAATTGCATTTTGCTTCGTATGTTGACTTAGCATATCTAGCATACAATTTCAAAGACATTTTACATGGTATATTGACTTAGTATACCTACACATGGTTTCAAAGACATTTTACTTCGTATGTTGACTTAGCATACCTAGTACATGATTTCAAGACATTTGGCTTGGTATATTGGCTTAGTATGCCAAGTACATGGTTTCTAAACATTTTCATAACATGCTTACATTGTTCAAGACATATTGGTGCGTTGAGTATACAATGATACATTCATTAACAATGATGCCGACCGTTAGTATGTAATGGTACCATAGGTTTGACACCCCATTCCCGCTTTCTAGTCGTTTGAAAGTATCTATTGGGGAATGACAAATCCGATGAACATTAATAGACCTTTATTTTTATAAGGTTTTATTCGATAGTCGACAAGGCTTGAATGTATTCGCCAACAATCCTAATATATGTTTTTACAATAAAAGCAATGGTTTATAAGACATAACTTTTGGATTTAAACAAAACCTTTGTTTATTCAAAGATATTGTTTTATACAAGGACGATTGGTTTATAACACGGACAATTGGACGATTGGTTTATGGCAAGTGTTTTAGATAACGAGGCGTGTGTAATATAATAAAAGCATGGGGATACGCCGCTGGTACTTCCTATATATAAGTGCTTTTATTATATTACATATCATAACGTTATCTAAATCACTTTGAACTAAGACAAGACATGACATTTTTATACAAGACATTAAATATTACTCGACATTGTTACACATGACATTAGTTTATACATAACACTTGGTTTACACTAGACATTGTTTATTCATAACATCTGGTTTACGCAAAGACATTGATTTATACATGACACTTTGTTTATACAAAGACATGACATATTTTTCACAAGGCATTGTTTTACATATAACATATTTTATACAAGGACATGATACTTTTTATACAAAGACACGACACATTTCATACAAATACATGACTATTTTTACAAAAGACATATTTTACTTATTAAGTTAACCATGCATCATTCTTTTAAATCATTGATTTTCATATGATTTTACAAAAGAAAACATTTTTACAAAGGTTCATTGGCTACTTTTAGTTAAATTTTTCTTTTAACAATTCAAAGCCATGAATCCTCATCAACAAAAATCTATGTTACTCACATATATTTTTATGCTGACGTACCTATTTTCACATATGTTTCAGGTCTACCCTATGAGATGATTGTCGCCGAATGCTACAGATAGGATGGACTCGGGCTTTAGTGACTTTAAAACTTGAATGACATTTTCATCGTATTTCATATCCATTATTGTAAGACAATGTAATTCGATAATTCAATAAAACAAAACATTAAGTACCATGTGTTGTGAAACAATTTGTAACGTGACTCCCCGAGTGTTTCCGCCGCGTATGTTGAATTACGCGATTTGGGGTGTTACAAAACCCTTTCGTTTGGACCCCCAAACAGTTAAAACAAAACAAGAGCGCAAAACTGGGCAGTTTGTAAAAATCTACGGTTTGACTTATTTCCGGATCTTAGAAAGAACTTTTGTAGATGAAAATTGTTCACAACATATTATTTTAGTTGACTGGAATTTTCGTAATTTTTCGTTAATGTTTACTTTTTTTTAATGATGTAATTAAAGATCAACACAAAATCCTGTTAAGAAGTCACTTTTTCTAAAAATCAATAAATCTAATAATAAGTCACCTCAGTGGATTCCGCACGCGATGAGGGTGTGACATAAAGAGACTTCTTGAGTTCCAAAACTTGATTGGGTGACGATAAAGTCATACCCAGTGGAGGGCTCATGTAAATATCTTCCTCAAGATTACCATGCAAGAAAACATTATTTACATCTATTTGGGTATAAGCCCCATTGTCTTTTAACATCAACAACAATGAGACTTCTAACGGTTGTCATTTTAACAACTGAGTAAAAGTTTCATTGTAATTAATCCCAACTTTGTGGGTATCCCCTCAAACTACGAATTAGGCTTTACAACATTCAACAATACCATCAGCCTTGTATTTGGCTTTATACACACATTTGCACCTGATCGGCTTTATAAAAGTGGGCAAAGTCAAGAGTTCCTAAGTTTGATTACTCTTCAAAGCTGTAAATTCCTTATTCATTTCTTCTTGCCAAGCAGGATGTGAAACAACCTTTTTATTGAGTAGTAGGCTCTTTGATGGTGTCAAGATTAAGTAGTAGTTGCTGAGAATCCTTATACAAATCAATAAATGTTGACAAAAGCGGAAACATTACACAAGTTTGTGATAGGATGACAACAAAAATGCATAGGATCATGATAATGAGGAGTAGCTAAACATTGTTACAAACATAATCCTGCAAATATGTAGGTGCAACAACTGGTATGGAAGACTTCTGAACAGGAACATGAGAAGGAGAATGAGAAGAAGAGTGAGGAACACTTGAAGTGTGAGTAGGAGAGAATGAAGAGGAAGCAAAATCTGGAGGAGGATTTATAAGAGAAGAACTAAGAGGGGATGAAGAAGAAAGAATAAACTCAAAGTCATCAAAGGTTTGACAAAGTTGTCCAGTAGTAGGAAAAATATGTGAGCTATCTTGCTTAAGAGACGAGAAAATGTGTTAAAATATAACGTCCAAGGAGATTAAATAGTGTTTGTTTGAAGATTATAACACTTATAATATTCTTTCCAATATGATATCCCAATGAAAACACAAGGGTTTGCTCTTGGCTTCTTTTACATGTAGTGATATGACAAAGGCAACTAAAACTTCTTAAATGATCATATGAGGTTGAAAAAGAAGCTCATGGTGGGTTTTTATAACACTTGCTAGAATTAGAAACTTATGGATTAGATAAGTGGCTGTTAGCACACAATTTCCCCGAAACTTATTAGGATGTTTTGATTGAAATAATAAAGCTCTTGCATTCTCCAAAAGATGTTTATGCTTTCTTTCCACCACTGTATTTTGTTGACGAGCACTCAAACAAGAAGTTTGATGTAAAATCCCTTTACTAAGAAAGTATTCAACTTGTTTTTCTCCATCTCCAATTCAAATGCATTATCTGATGTAGTACATTTAACCTTTCTATCACATAGTCTCAACCATTGTAAAAATCCTTGTAGCATAATAAAGGCATTGCTTTAGTTGACAATAAATGAGTTTAGGTTGTTCAACTATAATTAGAGGCGTAAAAAAATCGGTTCCACTAAAGTGGTTTGTGAACTGATCCAACCAACTGATCCAACCAGTCAAAAAAACCGATCTGGGCCAAACAGGTTTGGGCCTAGACCCAGTCCGACGGTTTGACCCCAATTCGAGATTTCATAGGCATGAACCGGTTTGAGCCCAAACCGGTTCGAGGATTTAAAAAAATTGCAAGAAAAAAATGTTTTTCTGGGCCAAACCGTTTTGAAACCGATCCAAATCTGTTTGGTTGGGTTGGGTTTCTAATCCTAAAACTAGTTTCTTAACCTGAACCGGTTTGAGCCCAAAGTAAAAAAACCGGGCCAATTTACAACTCTAATAGGTTTGGACCAAACCGGGTTTCATACACCTCTAGCTATAATCATCCAGAATGGTAAGAAAATAAGTTGTAGTATGATAAGGCCCCCATATATCAATATGAATCAAATCAAAGATAACTGAATTGAACTACTAGCACTAGTGGGAAATGATAGACATTATTGTCTTGCCTTAGGACAAGTGGTACCATGATCAAGATTATCCTATTGTGTACTGGAAATCGTATGTAGTTGCTTGAGTTTACACATGCAAAAAGAATTGGAAACAACAAAAAGAAGTTGATATGTGAGTCTAAGTTTGGTTATTTGTTGCACATATAACCCTTGTAGAAGCTTACCAAGAACCAGATGCCTCTTAAGTGAAGTAGCTTGTAACATACAAACAACTTTAGAGAAAAAGACTAATCCATATGTACCATTACAAAGCATAGGAAAATGAAGCAAGTTATCTGTAGATGCACGTTTTGGTGACAATAGCTTAGAAGATAATTGACACTCCTCTTGTCGACAAACAACAAGAAGACTCAATCTTTCAGGCTATCACCATTGACGAACTAAGGTCTCAATCTGGATCCAACATTAGAGAGATCCCCTTCTTGATTCATGCTACTCGCCTTCGGTCAGAAGTGAGTGGGAACCAGCTTAGATAATAATCTCGTATCTATCTTAATTATCTTGTAAGTAACCTTTGTGCTCCAACTTGTAATTAGGACCGAGTAGTGATGAAAGCTCATTGGGGACCTTAATCATGGGCCCATAGTCATAAATAGTTTTGGTGAAAGGGTTTCTCTCGAGTTCTTGGATTAGGGTTCTTAGAGAGAGAAACTCCTTGTTTATGTGTGTGGGTTTAAGGAAATTGTACCCAGAAAGATTAAAGTGATTTGATCGTGTTCTTATTGTTGTTTTATTGTTTATGATATGTGATACACCTACGAGAGGTTTACGATAGTGATTTCCACTCACTAGTTTACCTTAGATCTGAAATTCATGTTAGATCCTAGTGTTAGAGTGACTTACATTATCCTTAAAGTCTGGCACAAAAATAACATGCATGTGACAGAAAGTTATGAAGTGAGTTGAACAATGCCAAATTTGGTAATTGTAACAACAATTTCATTAGGTAAAAGTAGAGAAATGCAAATACAATGGATTTGAAGAATCCATTGGTGAATTGGTCAAATTGTTTTAATGAGCAGTTGCTTCATACATGTTTGGAAGAAGTGAAAGAGAAATTGATAAGAAAAACGATTTAAAGAAAGATCAAATGAGAAGAGAACCAAACGAACAAAGATGAAGAATCAATCAAAGTTGAGATTAATGATTGAATGCAGAATTAAGTTTGAGAAGAGCATCAAATGAGAACCAATACTACATGAAAAAGAACAATCCGAAATTAAACGGTGAAATGAGTGAATGAAATGTGAAAGATGAATAGAAAAATAAATGAGCAGAAACGTGATGAACGGAAATTAGTTGACATGAAATTCAATTATAGAATAGAAGAACAAATATTGATCATGAAATGATTGCAAATCTGATTCAAGTGTGAACCAGTGAAGGATCATGAACTGAAACAAGAATGAAAATCATTGAGATTCCATTGGTAAAGAAATCAGAAAACGAACCTGAGGACAAATCTGATAACAAAGCCCATGAATTTGATCCGAAATCAAATAAGATGAGCGAGCATAAACCAATTAGTGGCACACTCTGCCCACTTTTCGACCACTCATTTATGCATAAATCGACATGCATTGGGATACATATGATTGACCTAGTACGAATGAGTACCGACTAGAGCAACAACCATTTTTGTTTTTGTATTTATACGCCAAAGGTTGTAGTCGGTATCAAAACTGGTATTTATAAAGCACTACTTTTTCATGCTGTCTATTAAGATGTAGAATCTCACAATGTATATTGTTCAGTTTTTCTTTTTTTCCTTTTCGGATTTTCTTACTCTTCAGTGATTTTTTTGTCTCGTAAATTCTGTTTTCTAGCACTGTTATTTCATGATTTAACAGTTTGCTTACTAGATTTCTAGATACAGGATTTTATAACAACCAACATTTATTTACTCTTGAAGAGAACACATTACGTGAAAAATCGTACATGCTTATTCATAATTAAACACCTTCCTTCACCAATCAAGAGAAAGTTTACACACTTCTACTAGAAATCCACGAAAGACACACTATTCGTAAATCATTAAAAGTGTATTAGTACAAGGATTCTTGACAAGAAAAGAAACATCATTCCAGATAACCCAAAGACTTATTTGAATGACAACATTGAAGCATCTCTAGATATAGTACTAGAGTAGTGATTTGCAACGACGATGGTGTTACATTTTTGTGGGTTGGGGTAGCACCTTACGGTATTTAGCTAGAGCCCACAATGTGTATATATTCCTATACAGTGCATAGTGCAACAAACAATTCTTCTTGAAAACTCCCGTTGTTTCCTGCATTGTGTATTCTCTCATCATATCCATATTCAAAGTTCGTATGTTCTTAGTTGCTATAACCTTAATAAACGTTCTATCTATTCGAATTTCCTTACCTGTTGTGGAAAATCGCCATTTTCCATTTGAGAGTTGATCAGCAACTTGGCTGCTCTATGTAAAGGTGTTGGGTCTCTCTCTTCCTATATAGTGGAAGATATCTCTTAAATATAAAAGTGACAAGATCAAGTGAAAATATGATATGACTATATTCTCACAATTACGGTGCTACTAGTACTATTGAGAATAGAAAATACAATTGTAGTGTATGAATTGAAGAAACCATCTTGGATTCGCTGTTATTTGCACATGTAAAACGTATAAAAGTGACTAACCTGTTTAGCATGAATCAAACCCAACATAGCCCATGAGGTATGTACCAAGTTAGATCGATTTCCTTCAAGAGGTATGTACTTCTGTTTAAGTAACCAGAGAAAAGAATGCAAAATTAATTATTAAGCGCAACTATAAAGTTGTACACTTCAAATTCAACAATAAATGATATATAAATACAACAAGAGTGTGCGCGCTATAGGATAGTTGAACTAATAACCACACAAATGTTGGAAATATTAATGGTGGGAACATACAAGTTGGTATGTTTCCTCCATCCCACATTGGTGGGGGAGGTGAAAGTTGAGTGCCTTATAAGGGATTACCCCTTATGGGCATCCAAAGTGTTAAATGGGTTGAGAAGTGCGTCAAGCCCACACGCGCGCCAAGCCGAGGCGCACTTTGCACTTCGCTAGGAGCTCAGGAGCTTTTATTTTTAGCTAGGGTCCGGTTCAGGTGTGTTAGATATGTGGATCGAGATATAGCTAAGTTAAGATTGGGATATAGATGAATTCGAAACAGTAGAGGTTATCTCCACCAGTTCTAATTCGTATGGGATTAGTCTAGGAATTCGAATTTGAGATGGATATCTCTAGGAGTTTATATTCGAATTATTTGATAATGTTTATCCCATTCCCCATTTTTCTCATTCTCTGTTAAAATCCCAACCTATAAATAAAGGCCTCCTGCTACCCATTCATATATACAATTTTCGTAGCCCTCCTCTCTGGTGTTCCTGTTTCCTCTCCAGCTTCTTCGTTTTCTGGTTTCCATTGCTATTGGAATACCAAATCAGTTCTGCATTAAATCCTGGGAGTTTACGCTGCAGCTCACAGCAATACGAGCGCGTAAATTCCTTTAAGGACAGGAATCATCCGTGCAGTTCAAGAATCTCGGTTTCTTAAATCGCCAGATGGTTTTAGTTTTTGCGTGTTATTTAAATTCGTCCGATAATGGGACAATCTCCTTCTACCTTTCTTCAATCAGTTTGTTCAAGTTGGAATAAACTGGTTTGGTCAATAACTCGGTAATTAATAATAAAATAATTAATTTTTTGTTTGATTAAATTGTTTTCAACAATCTTAAAGGATTTTACTTTTGTGTTTAATCAACAGAACTAATGGATGGTGAACTACCAACAGCTAATCTGAGATTCATGAATCAAGAGTTTGTCAAGTTGGACAGATTCGATGGCCAGAACTATACCCGTTGGGCGGACAAGGTTAAGTTCATGCTCGTTGTGCTGAAACTCTACTATATCCTTGATCCAAGCTTGCCCGCAATCCCTGATGACCCTCCTCTTGAGGCTGGAGAGGTCCCGAATCGAGATTTGGCTAAGCAAAGACTTGTCCGTAAGGAAGCTGAAGATCTTTGCCTTGGCCACATCAAGAATTCTCTTTCGGATCGTCTCTATGACTTATACGCGCCGGTAACAAGTGCTATAGAATTGTGGAAAGCTTTGGAAGATAAGTACAAGGCTCATGAAGAAGGTACTAACAAATACCTTATTTCCAAGTACTTAGACTTTCAAATGGTTGATGACAAGTCAATCTTGGAGCAAGTGCATGAACTCCAAGTTCTTGTTAACAAATTGACCGCGCTTTCTATTCCACTGCCAGAAAATTTTCAAGTAGGGGTCATTATTGCAAAACTTTCTTCTACTTGGAAAGATTTCTTAAAGAGAATGATGCACAAGTCTGAGGACTACTCTTTGGATGAACTGTTGAAGCACCTTCGAATTAAGGAGGAAACGCGCAACAGGGACAAAAGAGGTAAAGTCGGATCGAGTGTGAATCATATTGTTGGAGGATCTGGTCAAAAGGGAAAAGGGGCATCAAAGAATAGAAAGTTTACAGCACCAAAGAAAAAGGAATTCAAAAAGTCACATCAAACGACCAACCATCAACCAAAGAGATCGGGTAAATGTCATGTTTGTGAAGAAACCGGGCATTATGCACGAGAGTGCTCTCAAAGGAAATCTGGATCTACGGTTGGTTCTACAAGTGCTGTTGATATTGAGAAAGTCACCAATCTAGTGGCTAATGTAGGTCTTGGAGATGTTAACATGCTTTCTCAATATACACGCGTTGTGGCATGTAGAGGATGGTTTTTGGATTCTGGAGCAACTGTTCATGTTTGTGGGAATCGTGGCTCATTTCTTACTTATGGTCCTGTTCCTCAAGGAACAGTGGTGGTATGTGCTGATGGACATCGAGTGGAAGTTCGTGGTAAAGGCACAGTGCGACTAAACTTTAAAGATGGTCAAACGGTTACCCTTCAGGGCGTGTTGAGATATATAACTTTAACAGATTTTAAATAACAAACCTATAAGCTCACAAATTATTACAAAGATATATATTAAATCCTTATAAATCAAAACGTTAATCTTATAAATAAATTCAAATTATTTCATATTTATTTTTATTATAATATACACACACATATATATATGTGTGTGTGTGATATATATATATATATATATATATATGTGTGTGTGTGTGTGTGTGTGTGTGTGTGTGTTTTATTATTGTTAATTCAAACCTGCTTCAATTTGTTTTACCAGTTCCACATAGATATTACTTCCTATAATGTAGTTTTATCTTACGATCTAAATTTTATGAGTTAACACGTTGTAACGGACATTAGTACTAAATAGTGGTTTTTTTATAAATGATGAAGTTAACAAACGCAAATCTTATCAGATTATATCCAAATAAATGGCACTATCTACCAACATAAAAAAGGGACCTATTTAAATACTTAACTAAAATTATTTCGTTGTCTTATCTTAAGTCGAAACACCTTACATCGCCCCAACCAGCGGTATAAATTTGTGTTTTGTGACTGTCTCAAGCAAAATACCGCCTTTGAACACCAAAATCAGAAAAAGAGAAACAAATATTCGAGGATGGTGGTTAGATCAGAGTTGTAGTTGATTGAACATTCACCAGTTGGTTGCGGGCTTTTAATACCTAACTCTCTCACAAATCATCCCTATGCGTTAGTATTTAAAAAAATAGTCCATATGGTGGTTAGATAAGAGTTATAGGGACGATTTTGTAATTTACTCTTTTCCGTATGATATAAAAAATATGCGCCTGTGTTTTTACGAAAACATTAACTATTTTAGGTTTTAGTTCATGAAAACTAAAGGAAAAGTATTATACATATGCTTTAAATGCTTTGTAAGTGGGCCAGTCCGATATAGCCACATCTCGCATTGTGGTTGACCACAAGAATTTTACTCCTTTTATATATCATTTTGTTTATTTGCGTGTTTAGTTCTTTTACTTTCATTTTTCTAATATACTTGTTTAGTCTTTCTACTTAAAGAAAGTTTTCCCTGATTAGTTAACTTTGCTTATATAAATGTTTAGTTTCTCCACTTTAACTTTGTTAATATGTTTAATTCCTCTACTTTTTATTCCTTTTAGTATTTTGTCTTCTAGTGTTTTTTTCTTGTTAACTTGACGAACCAAACTTAATCCAATCAAACAGTATCATTACCGGTATTGGTATTATTAAAACCAAATATTTTTTTTGTTTTAGAATTCGTCTCTTAGCTTTTTCGATATGTACATTGACGTTTCATTTTCTTTACCTGTATTTTTACGTTATTGCTATACCAAGTGTCGGTACTATACAGTTATCAAACTCTCGCTGCAACGCGCGGGATAAAAAATTAGTTGCTTATAAATCAAACTACTCCCAAATCTAAAACATCTGAACATGAGCTTTTTTCTGATGCAATGAATATCTATTAAAATAGTATATTCTATCAAATTATTTATTCTAATTCTATTTATTTACTTTTTAATTTCTAACCACAAATTATATATATATATATATATATATATATATATATATATATGCTCAATCAACTCATTACACTTTTTTTTTCTTCATTCAACTCAGAATACTTTTTTTATTACCAAGATATTAGACTTTTTTTTATAAAATGAAACAAGAAACATAACCTTGATTCGCACAACCATATGATTGGTAAATATGCAAAAATCATTTTAACACTGTATAATAGTTGATTGAATAAACTGAAAATAAGTATAACGTCTTGTTAAAATAAATATAAAACAAATAGTACTACACTAGCTTTAAAAAAAAACCATTTTGGTAAATATTTAAACTCATTTTAACTCTGTATAAGAGTTGGTTTCAGAGAGCTAAGTCAACCTGGATGCATGGGAAAGATGGAAGGGAGGATCCAAAACTCTGGAGGCATTGGATTGCATCCTACCCACTCATGAACGCCAAGTACCTAAAACAAATTACCACCAATTATAGTGTATATTTTTAATAAGATTTTTTTTTAAATTAGGACTGATCTACCTTAAGATCTTATATTTCTAATCCATATTGGAGGGATAAAAGGTCTTACTGAGAGCCATGTTTTGCCCCAAGAGGGAATAGCGAACGCGCTGCCATGATCGAGTATCCATTTTCGTGCGTTGGTACATGCACCATTCAAACCACCATCAGGTCCTTCCCCTAGCAGACGCAAACATATGTAACTGAGCGCCGTGCCAAACATTGTGCTGTGGCCTTCCATGTGAAGTCCCCAGCCACCATCTCCGTTCTGTAAATCAATCCCAGATTAGGGGTGTGTGAGTTAGTCGCCGGTCAAAAAAAAGAAAAAAAATCCAAATGACTTTTCGTTGTCAATTGGTGCATCACAGATGTGTTTGTCAGTTAAATAAAGGGAATTTATAATAGTTAGTACCTGATTATTATATAAGTACCGAAGGATTTCTTTTGTATATTGATAGATAATACCGACAATGTTAATGATATTGCTCAGTCAGTGTTGTTTGGTTCATTACGGTACGCCAATACAGATACACTAGGTATAGTTTTCAACAAAAACTTGTGAATGATGGTTTCATTACACCAAATTTACATAACATAACCAAAAAAAACAAAGGTGTTTTTTACATTGATTGAAAATGAGGTTCAATTTCATAACCGCATAGTTTTTTTAAGTTTATAAAAAATTAAATGGGTCAAATAGATATACATATATTATATATAGTATATTATATGTAATATATATAAGGGTTGAATTTAAAACTTAAGAAAAAAACTTAAAGAATTAAGAAAAAAACATAAAAGAACTAGTACTTTGCTGCTTAATTTGTAAATTAGTTTGAAATTGTTACTAACAAAAAATAGAAAGAATATCTTCTTTTTTTTAACGGCAGGGAACGACGTGTCAACCACCGTGACACAGGGCGCTGTGGCCAAGGTCGATTACTCGACCACCGCCAACCCCTTGGCTCTCCCAGATGCGCGGAAACCCGACCTCCACCCGCCCGAAGGCACGACAATGGAATAATCGGTAAAACCTCGTCTCCCATCCAAGACGAACCGGCGCCACCCGTATTCGCCCTTCACCTTGATGCCGCATAAAATAATGGAGAGAGTGAGAGTCGAACCTGAGTCACAAGGAACACCAAAACTTTCCCCAACTACTCCACTACCTCATTGACAGAGACTATCTTCTACCAAATTTTTTAGCTATTGATTACACATGCATTAAACACAACCTCTAATTATTTATATTTATTTTTAAATTCGAGTCTAATCGAGGACTGAGCTGAGCCGACTCGATTAAAAACCAAACCGAACATAAGCTAAGATTTTTAGCTCGGTTTCAAATCTAAGTTTAGTTAAACTAGCTCGATTTATACAAAAAGAAAATTCGTATATAAACAAGAAACAATAGGTTAAATACAAAAATAAAAAAAGCAAATAAGTAAAACCATAAGATAATATTAAAATATATCTTATAAAATGTCAAAAGCATTTATAACCAGAGCAACTTGAATTTTCCGTTAATTTCTACTAAATATTAGTCTATACTATATAATACACTAGATTACAATCACGTGTATTACATGATTTGAATAACAAAAACTATTTGTTTGCACCACACATTTAAAATGCCGTTAGACTATATTAATAAACTGTTAAGCTATATTGATAAATGTAAAAACTTTTTAATAAAAAGATTAAAGTGTTAAATCATGTAATATCGTTAAATATGACGAATATTTAAATTCATAGTTTGGTTTACAAGTGATTATTTCTTCAGAGAAACTCAAAGTCTTTTTCAAACATATCATGTTGTCTATCATAATACTTAAGAATCCGTAGATTTTGTATTTTTAACGTAATTTAATTGAAAAGTATCTTTATTATTACTATTATAAATATAATAGAATTAAACTGTTTTTAGTAAGTTTGAATACAAAAAATATCATCATCATTATAAGTTATAAATTAAAATTTTATTTGAAGTACGAGATAAAATATTAAGGTAACGATTTAAAAAAAAACAATATTATTATTATATGATATTAACATGATTTAAAAAATAAAAATCAGTTTTGATGAGAAGCGATTTTTAGAGATGATATATTTGTTTTTCTAAAAGTATAGAAAACTTGTACGCTAATTTTGTTATCTACACATCCCCTAAAATTTTTGTACATCCCTCAATAGGAATTATATAGTCTAACACGCTTCCCCTAGGGTTTGAAGCATTAAATGCAACACCAATAGGAAGCGTATTGGAAAATACGTTCCTATTGGTACAATGAACCCAAATATTATCTGACATGCACGCAGTTCAAAACCGAAAAGTGTCCCAGTAGGAACGTATTGCCTAATATGATTCCCATAAGTTTAACAGGAAGCGTATTGGGCAATATGATTCCTATCGGTATGATCAAAGTGACCCCAATAGGAAGCGTATAGGGCAATACGATTCCCCTTGGGCTAATAGGAAGCGTATGGGGCAATATGGTTTTCCTAGACCCAAAGTATAGGAAGTGTATGGGGCAATATGATTCCCCTTGACCCAACGTATAGGAAACGTATGGGACAATATGGTTTCCTGGTCCCTAACATGAATCCTTTTTATAAAAACATCTTCTCAAATATTAACCAAAAAATCGTTAGTTGATTGGGTCACCAAAAATTATCTTCTAATAACTCAATTCTTTTCAACTTCTATCTATATTACTTTTATTAGGATCTAACTGATTCATTAAGGTCGTCTTAAAATTTGATTTTCTTTTCTTTACAAAAAAACATAAATAGATGTCCAAAAAATTGTTTATACATATAACAATAATAACATTTTTTTTGATAAACTTAAATTCTTTTCATTTTGAATTTACAGATATGGCGTCAGATGCTGAGATGGAGGGCGCGGGAGATTCCGATCCATGGACCGGTGACGATTGTTCACAATTCCATATATGATGTAACCTTACCAGACGTATGAAGTGAAACGGTTCAATAAACTTAGGGAGATGAAGGTGGGGTGCATGAAAGGGATACATTGGGCTTCGTTAGAGACATGTGCGGTGGCGGACATTGTGCGACAGGTTATCAGGCAAGATAGCCTGTGGGATCGTTTGTTTCGAATCGGAGTCGCGCCATCTTATCGGTCATTGATGGTGGAGTTTCTCTCCACATTCCACTATAGACCTCGACCGGATGACATGCCCCATGACCCGAGATCACATTCGGTCTATTCGGCGAGGCATTTTAGATGTCGCTTCGTTAGTTTGTCGTCGCCAGACACATATGCGGATTCGGTTTAGGACATGTATACCATGGCTATCGATCGTGTGCCCGAGGATGAGTTGATTGCCCGGTGGCCCACCATCGATGAAGGTCCATACACCAAGGTGGAGGAGGTCCGATTCTCGGAGATTTGCAACCCGACGTTTAAATTTTTTATAGGCTCCAGACACGTCCTATACGCGGCACAGCCCGTCACCCTCTACTAGGCGTGGCCCGAACTTTACAGAGGAGGAGCTCGCTGAGTCTGACGAGTATTGATGATGATAGTGGTTTATGTTATTATTATATGATGCAGTACTGTACGAATAATTGAATTTAATTTTAAGTATTTGTAATATTTGTTTAATTTGGATATGTTTTGTTTGTTTGGATTGCTTAATTTCACTACGTCTTTTATATGGTGGTTAGATAAGAGTTATAGGGACGATTTTGTAATTTACTCTTTTCCGTATGATATAAAAAATATGCGCCTGTGTTTTTACGAAAACATTAACTATTTTAGGTTTTAGTTCATGAAAACTAAAGGAAAAGTATTATACATATGCTTTAAATGCTTTGTAAGTGGGCCAGTCCGATATAGCCACATCTCGCATTGTGGTTGACCACAAGAATTTTACTCCTTTTATATATCATTTTGTTTATTTGCGTGTTTAGTTCTTTTACTTTCATTTTTCTAATATACTTGTTTAGTCTTTCTACTTAAAGAAAGTTTTCCCTGATTAGTTAACTTTGCTTATATAAATGTTTAGTTTCTCCACTTTAACTTTGTTAATATGTTTAATTCCTCTACTTTTTATTCCTTTTAGTATTTTGTCTTCTAGTGTTTTTTTCTTGTTAACTTGACGAACCAAACTTAATCCAATCAAACAGTATCATTACCGGTATTGGTATTATTAAAACCAAATATTTTTTTCGTTTTAGAATTCGTCTCTTAGCTTTTTCGATATGTACATTGACGTTTCATTTTCTTTACCTGTATTTTTACGTTATTGCTATACCAAGTGTCGGTACTATACAGTTATCAAACTCTCGCTGCAACGCGCGGGATAAAAAATTAGTTGCTTATAAATCAAACTACTCCCAAATCTAAAACATCTGAACATGAGCTTTTTTCTGATGCAATGAATATCTATTAAAATAGTATATTCTATCAAATTATTTATTCTAGTTCTATTTATTTACTTTTTAATTTCTAACCACAAATTTATATATATATATATATATATATATAATATATATATGCTCAATCAACTCATTACACTTTTTTTTTCTTCATTCAACTCAGAATACTTTTTTTATTACCAAGATATTAGACTTTTTTTTATAAAATGAAACAAGAAACATAACCTTGATTCGCACAACCATATGATTGGTAAATATGCAAAAATCATTTGAACACTGTATAATAGTTGATTGAATAAACTGAAAATAAGTATAACGTCTTGTTAAAATAAATATAAAACAAATAGTACTACACTAGCTTTAAAAAAAACCATTTTGGTAAATATTTAAACTCATTTTAACTCTGTATAAGAGTTGGTTTCAGAGAGCTAAGTCAACCTGGATGCATGGGAAAGATGGAAGGGAGGATCCAAAACTCTGGAGGCATTGGATTGCATCCTACCCACTCATGAACGCCAAGTACCTAAAACAAATTACCACCAATTATAGTGTATATTTTTAATAAGATTTTTTTTAAAATTAGGACTGATCTACCTTAAGATCTTATATTTCTAATCCATATTGGAGGGATAAAAGGTCTTACTGAGAGCCATGTTTTGCCCCAAGAGGGAATAGCGAACGCGCTGCCATGATCGAGTATCCATTTTCGTGCGTTGGTACATGCACCATTCAAACCACCATCAGGTCCTTCCCCTAGCAGACGCAAACATATGTAACTGAGCGCCGTGCCAAACATTGTGCTGTGGCCTTCCATGTGAAGTCCCCAGCCACCATCTCCGTTCTGTAAATCAATCCCAGATTAGGGATGTGTGAGTTAGTCGCCGGTCAAAAAAAAGAAAAAAAATCCCAAATGACTTTTCGTTGTCAATTGGTGCATCACAGATGTGTTTGTCAGTTAAATAAAGGGAATTTATAATAGTTAGTACCTGATTATTATATAAGTACCGAAGGATTTCTTTTCTATATTCTTCTGGGAACACACTGTTAAGATGCCCTGTGATATACAAGCATATAACCTACAAATTGAGAAGTATTATATGATAGGTTTTCAAAGACAAACATCAAGAAAATCAAAACAATTACCAGTGGTTGGATGAAAAACATTGGACCCGCATTTTCGGCTGGCCAATGGCATCATCAGCTTGCAAGGCTTCAAATAAGTGCACAGACCTCCTCAATGTGGCGGTAACTTTGTCGTAAGAGATCTCTTCACCATCCTCGATCTTCACCTGGGGTATGGTCTGTTTGAATTGCTTCTCTCTTATAAACTGCATATTCAGTTTTCAGTACATACTTATGTTACCATTATGATTATGTTAGTGTAACACATCGAAAATAGAAGGCAAACGGGCAACAACTGCGCCGCAAGACCTTTTGGATAGCAAAACTAAGTCTTTTAGTTTTGCAGGGTCATAAAATTAAACCATGAAACTAATCCAGGAGAGAAACATCAACCTGCATGGGCCAAAGGACTTCGCTACTGGGTTTAACTTGGTGACGATGATTCCGGAAGTGTAACCGAGCTTGTTCAACCTCATCACGTTCTTCCGGGGTTCCATAGTTAGGATCAAACTCCCATGTTTGCCTACCTACAAAGTTGTTTGTGCTGTAAAGGTATGGATTATTCCCCCCATCTGCTATCTTTAACCTCCACATTTTCTCTAAAATAGAAATTACTGTATTACTACTTCAAGCTATGGGTAAGCACTCAACATACTGATAGATGCATTTATAGTCATTTTATGATTATCCCTGTTCCTTCAATAGTTTTTTTTGGGTAAACATCATTATATAAATACGGACGTGAAAATTTATTAAACTATAATTATTAATTAAAAAATATAACTTGTTGAGAAGTAGTTATCAATTTTTACAACGTCTGACTTTTCCTTTGTAATAACTTAATTGTTTAGCTTAAGTTTATTCTTGCACTCAAATGTTTTTGCTTTACAAAACACTAAAAAACACATTACGTTTCTTCACGGGTCATATAAACGTATATAAATCAATAAACCTTTGTCCATACTTTAATGTTAGTGAAAGTACTCAACGCACTAAAAACCTAAGAATGCTGGTAGAGGCTTCCAAATTAATAATAGTAATATTACGTTGATCACACAATTAACAAAACGAGATGCTATTTATCGTACATGGTTCTTCATAAGTCTTTTCTGACACTAAATGTTTTTCACTTATTCTAGAGGATGCATTACCCCGTTATGTTTCAGTGCCTACAAAATAATATATGATTTATTAATGTAATCACGTAAAACTAACAAGATTATCAAACTTTATGAAAAGTACACAATACATAAAAAAAAAGTTTGAAAACACTTATGGTTTTAGCTGTTGATATTTCCAATTTTATGTGAAGGGTAAGGTTATTAAGATAACAAAAGTTGTTGAGAAGTTCCAATCTTTTTAGCTGCTTGGATTTCCCTTCATCTTTATACCTAGTTTCAGGCGCTATCCTTTATCTTTAAAATTGATGAGTTTTGTACTTTATGTTTCAGATTGTTGCACGGGTTGTCCTTTGACCCTAACCCAGTTTGTTTTTTCTGTTAAATCAGGTAACACAAGGGTATTTTAGTCTTTTTAGCCATTTATTTATAAATGTATTAAGAGTGAATTTCAAATTTTGTCCTTTATCTTTATACATAGTTTCAGGCGCTGTCATTTATCTTCAAAACTGACTAGTTTTGTACTTTATGTTTCTAATTGTTGCACGGTTTGTCCTTTGACCCTAGTTTGTCCTTTAAAACTAACTCAGTTTGTTTTTTCTGTTAAATCAGGTAACACAAGGGTATTTTAGTCTTTTTAGCCATTTATTCATAAATATATTAAGATAAAGGACAAATTTTAAAATTCACTCTATAGTTTAGTACAAAACTCGTCAGTTTTAAAGATAAAGGACAGCGCCTGAAACTAGGTATAAAGATAAAGGACAAATTTTGAAATTCACTCTATACTTTAGTTTCACCTTCTATAGAAGTTTCAAAGAAAAAAAAAGAGGCCTGAAATCAACCAGAATAAAGCATAGACCATTATTGTAAGTTCTATGTTCTGGTGACGGAAAAAATCAGCATAGAGCATAGGAGCGGACCCAGGTGAAGCTCAGGGTGGGCGGACGCACCCTTTGAAAAAAAGTTGGTGTATTTTTTTGGCAAAAAAAACCCGACTCACCCCCTGAAAATATGCATGAACCACTAATCTGCACCCCATCAAATAATTTCTAGGTCCGTCATTGGCTAGAGCATAGAGTTCTCTTATTTATTAACATTGAAGTTCTAACTAGGGCCGCAAACGAACCGAACAAACACGAACAAGGCCTTTTTATGTTCATTCATTAAGGAATGGGCTTGTTCATGAATTGTTCACGAACACTTACTGAACGAGATTTCTTGTGCGTGTTCGTTCATTAAGGAAATGAACGTATTCATGAACTGTCCACGAACACTTACCAAACGCAAATAAATTCAGACAAATGGTCATGAGCATCAACGAGCATAGACAACGTTACACAAATGAATACCCATGAACCTGTATTCATTTTAGAACATTTTCGAATAAAATCTCCATAATTCATCATAAAGATTATGAAGAATCCACCAAAAAATAAATAAGCACTTAACATAGTTATCTGAACAAAGTTGACTAATAATCAAAAACACGATTAACACAAAATTAAGAAGTTTGTCAAGCTTTAACACAAAATTAAGTTAAAATGGTCAAATGAGGGATGTTTGAGGAGATATAGAGTATACCTAGGGTTTCAATGTTTTAAAAATTAAAATCAATAAAACAAAAATACAACCCAGAAAAACCTTTAAATGATCGAACACAAATCAACATACATGAGCAAACATAAATGATCACATTACCGACCGTTCACGAACGTAAACGAACGCAAACAACCTTTATTCATGTTCGTTCGTTTAACTTAATGAAAGAAATTTATTGTTCATGTTCGTTCATATATTAAATGAACGAACATAAACAAATTTCACGCCGAACGGTTCACGAACTGTTCACTGAACGTTCGGTTTATTCACAATCCTAGTTCTAACTCATGTGTTTAATAAAAAAATCTCACTTTTTACATGTAAAAAGTGACGAATTTCTATGGCCTGACTGCCCGAGGGTGAGCGCCTTGTCCCGCATATGCTTGAACACTCTTTTTTTTTTTGCTTTAAACATAATTAAATAGCAATTTTTTTTACATTTCCTATAAATAGTTAAATTAATAAATGAAAATCAAATTAGTCATTTTCATGCGTGTTTTACACCTCTATTAGTTATATTACAAGTTAACACACACTAGCAATGAGATAGCTCCTTTGTCGTGTATCTTCTTTAGGACTCACGTGGATAACATTATCTATAGGGAAAATACGACAATAAACATTGACCAAACAAAAATTACCAAAATAAATGTGTTTTTTGGTTCAGGTTGCGTTTGCAAATGACAAGAAACTTGTTAACGAGCAATAGTCACCTCTAATTGAACTGGTGGAAGATGATGTATTGGAGGCCCTTGGCTTGGAGTTGACTACAATCTATTCGAGCAACATCTCATACACAATGCAACTTTATATTCGGAAAGAAAGCCTAAAGTGAAGGACGAGAAAAGGATAAAGGTAATTGTTAGGTCTGAGTTTACAAGGCTTTAAATATATAATGATGATAATAAAATTTCTCTGTTTTGTCTATTAACCATACAAAACATAAATTAATGTTTACAATAGAATAATGAAAAGTTACAAAAATAAAGTTGTGAATTACCAAGTTATGGTACGGTAGCGCTTCAGTACAAGTAGCAAAATAGTATTGATACCAACTCGTATTGAAACCAATGTTATTCGGGTGGTATCGGTTAAGTAAAAAACTAGGTGTATTACAAAATTAATAAAAAATATTTACAATAGTTTAATCACATATAAGTTGTCTTAGCTAACATAAAGAAGTAAGTTGTGATATGCCAAAAAGGGTCCGGACACGTGTTTCACTTTGATTAAAGATAATACAAAAAAAAAGAATATTGATAGATAATACCGACAATGTTAATGATATTGCTCAGTCAGTGTTGTTTGGTTCATTACGGTACGCCAATACAGATACACTAGGTATAGTTTTCAACAAAAACTTGTGAATGATGGTTTCATTACACCAAATTTACATAACATAACCAAAAAAAACAAAGGTGTTTTTTACATTGATTGAAAATGAGGTTCAATTTCATAACCGCATAGTTTTTTTAAGTTTATAAAAAATTAAATGGGTCAAATAGATATACATATATTATATATAGTATATTATATGTAATATATATAAGGGTTGAATTTAAAACTTAAGAAAAAAACTTAAAGAATTAAGAAAAAAACATAAAAGAACTAGTACTTTGCTGCTTAATTTGTAAATTAGTTTGAAATTGTTACTAACAAAAAATAGAAAGAATATCTTCTTTTTTTTAACGGCAGGGAACGACGTGTCAACCACCGTGACACAGGGCGCTGTGGCCAAGGTCGATTACTCGACCACCGCCAACCCCTTGGCTCTCCCAGATGCGCGGAAACCCGACCTCCACCCGCCCGAAGGCACGACAATGGAATAATCGGTAAAACCTCGTCTCCCATCCAAGACGAACCGGCGCCACCCGTATTCGCCCTTCACCTTGATGCCGCATAAAATAATGGAGAGAGTGAGAGTCGAACCTGAGTCACAAGGAACACCAAAACTTTCCCCAACTACTCCACTACCTCATTGACAGAGACTATCTTCTACCAAATTTTTTAGCTATTGATTACACATGCATTAAACACAACCTCTAATTATTTATATTTATTTTTAAATTCGAGTCTAATCGAGGACTGAGCTGAGCCGACTCGATTAAAAACCAAACCGAACATAAGCTAAGATTTTTAGCTCGGTTTCAAATCTAAGTTTAGTTAAACTAGCTCGATTTATACAAAAAGAAAATTCGTATATAAACAAGAAACAATAGGTTAAATACAAAAATAAAAAAAGCAAATAAGTAAAACCATAAGATAATATTAAAATATATCTTATAAAATGTCAAACGCATTTATAACCAGAGCAACTTGAATTTTCCGTTAATTTCTACTAAATATTAGTCTATACTATATAATACACTAGATTACAATCACGTGTATTACATGATTTGAATAACAAAAACTATTTGTTTGCACCACACATTTAAAATGCCGTTAGACTATATTAATAAACTGTTAAGCTATATTGATAAATGTAAAAACTTTTTAATAAAAAGATTAAAGTGTTAAATCATGTAATATCGTTAAATATGACGAATATTTAAATTCATAGTTTGGTTTACAAGTGATTATTTCTTCAGAGAAACTCAAAGTCTTTTTCAAACATATCATGTTGTCTATCATAATACTTAAGAATCCGTAGATTTTGTATTTTTAACGTAATTTAATTGAAAAGTATCTTTATTATTACTATTATAAATATAATAGAATTAAACTGTTTTTAGTAAGTTTGAATACAAAAAATATCATCATCATTATAAGTTATAAATTAAAATTTTATTTGAAGTACGAGATAAAATATTAAGGTAACGATTTAAAAAAAAACAATATTATTATTATATGATATTAACATGATTTAAAAAATAAAAATCAGTTTTGATGAGAAGCGATTTTTAGAGATGATATATTTGTTTTTCTAAAAGTATAGAAAACTTGTACGCAAATTTTGTTATCTACACATCCCCTAAAATTTTTGTACATCCCTCAATAGGAATTATATAGTCTAACACGCTTCCCCTAGGGTTTGAAGCATTAAATGCAACACCAATAGGAAGCGTATTGGAAAATACGTTCCTATTGGTACAATGAACCCAAATATTATCTGACATGCACGCAGTTCAAAACCGAAAAGTGTCCCAGTAGGAACGTATTGCCTAATATGTTTCCCCTAAGTTTAACAGGAAGCGTATTGGGCAATATGATTCCTATCGGTATGATCAAAGTGACCCAATAGGAAGCGTATAGGGCAATACGATTCCCCTTGGCTATAGGAAGCGTATGGGGCAATTGGTTTTCCTAGACCCAAAGTATGGGAAGGGGTATGGGGCAATATGATTCCCCTTGACCCAACGTATAGGAAAACGTATGGGACAATATGGTTTCCTGGTCCCCTAACATGAATCCTTTTTATAAAAACATCTTCTCAAATATTAACCAAAAATCGTTAGTTGATTGGGTCACCAAAAATTATTTCTAATAACTCAATTCTTTTTTTTTTTTTTTTTTTTTTTTTTTTTTTTTTTTTTTTTTTTTTTTTTTTTTTTTTTTTTTTTTTTTTTTTTTTTTTTTTTTTTTTTTTTTTTTTTTTTTTTTTTTTTTTTTTTTTTTTTTTTTTTTTTTTTTTTTTTTTTTTTTTTTTTTTTTTTTTTTTTTTTTTTTTTTTTTTTTTTTTTTTTTTTTTTTTTTTTTTTTTTTTTTTTTTTTTTTTTTTTTTTTTTTTTTTTTTTTTTTTTTTTTTTTTTTTTTTTTTTTTTTTTTTTTTTTTTTTTTTTTTTTTTTTTTTTTTTTTTTTTTTTTTTTTTTTTTTTTTTTTTTTTTTTTTTTTTTTTTTTTTTTTTTTTTTTTTTTTTTTTTTTCTTTATTTTTTTTTTTTATTGACCAAATTAAAAAAAATTTTAAAATTGGTTTTTTTTTTAAAAAAAAATTTTTTTTTTTTTTTCCTTTTACTTTTTTGTATTAATTCTTTTTTCTTTTTTTTTACAATTTTTGGGTTTTGCTAAAGGCGGGAATCGTTATAAACCCGTGAACGGGGAAAAAAATTTTTTAAAACAAATACCCCCAAATTTAAACTTGAAATAGTTTTTTTGAAAAAAAATTTTTAAAATTTTTTAAAATTTTTTAAGTTTTTTAAATTTTTTTTTTAAAACCCAAATTTTTTTTTTATTATTTTTTTTTCTCCAATCATTCCTTTTTTTTCTTTAACAAAAACTTTTTTTTAAAAAATTTTTTTTTAAAAATGCCAAAAAATTTCTGCGCACAACCTTTGTTGGAATTTAAAAAAATATTTGCCCGAAATAGTTGATTTTGAAAAAATCGTTTGAAAATAAATAAAAAAAAAGGGTTTTCCAAGTTTAAAAAAAAATTTTGGGTTTAAAAAATCTTTTTTTTCAAAAGGTTTTTCAGGGGGAAAATTTTGGAGCTGGGAGAGAAGGGGGATAAAATTAGATTTTGATCATCACGAACCCCAATATAAAAAAAATTTTTAATTTTAGTTTTTTTTTTAAAATTTTTTTTAAAAATTAGGCTTTATTGATTTTTTTTTTAATTTTCCTTTGGGGGTAAAACAAGGCCTTTTTCCCAAAATCAAGGTTTTGTGAGACCAGGGTTTTCTTTTTCCCCCCCCCAATTACCCCCGCCTTTGGACCAAAAAATTAACCCTAAAAATTGTTTGCCTTTTAATCCCCCCTTCCCTTTTTAAAAAATTCCCAATTGGGGTGTTAAAAAGGGGGGCCCCCCAAAAAAAAAAAAAAAAAAAAAATTTTTTTGTAAGGGGGTTTCGGGTTTTTTTTAAATAAAAATTAAATAAATTTTTACTTTTTTTTTAAATAAAAAAATTTTTTTTTTATTCTTTGGGAAACATTAAATCCCTTTTTTAAAAGTTTCCCAAAAATTAAAGTTTATAAAAAGGGTTTTAAAAAAAACCCAAAAAAAAATAAAAAAAAGGTTATAAAAATTTTTAAAAAAAACCGGGCAGGTTTCGTTGAAAGGGTTAAAAAGAAACCCCCAATTTTTAAAATTTTTAATAATTTTTTTTAATTCAACCCCCATTTTTTTTTTTTCTCAAAAAATATTTTTTTTTTCAAAAATTTTTTTTAAAATTTTTTGTTTTTTTAAAAAAAAAAAATAACAAAGGGCAAAAAAAAAAAAAATTTTTTGAAAAAAAAATTTTTGTTTTGATAATAAAATTCCCATAAAAAAACCAAGAAATTTAAACCGGATTTACTTTTTAAAGGGTAGAGTTGGGGTTTCCGGCTTTTTCAACCTTCAGTTTTGGGGTTAAATTTAAAAAAAAAAATTTTTCCCCTAAAAGGGGCTTAAAAATTACCCCATTGTTTTTTTAATAAATTTTTTAAAATAAAAAATTACTTATTCATTCAATTTAGGGTAAAAATCTACTGAAGATGTTTTTCAATACCTTTTCCTTCAATTTTTTTTTTGGAAAAAATTTTTTAAAACACGTTTTTTTAAACAAATTATTAAAAAAAATTAAACTTGTTGGGGTTTTAAAAATTTTTCCCCCAATTTTCCTTTTAATAAAATTGTTTGTTTTTTTTTAAAAAAGGTTTTTTCAAAACCCAAAAAACCCATCAGGGTTTTTTTTGGGTTTTAAAAAATTAAACAATAATTTTGTAAATTTTTTTATAAAATTCCCCAAAAAATTTGAGTGTAACCCAAAAAAATTTTTGAATATTATTGAAAAATTTAAAAAACAAGTTTTTATCACATTTTTTTTTTTTTTTTTAAAAAATTTTTTTTTAAAGGCCCCCCCCGTATTTTTAAAAGGCAAAAAATTTAATGTTTTTTTTTCCAAAACTAAAAATTTTAAATTTAAAAAGGTAAAAAAAAAAAAAAAAGTTTAAAACATTTTGTTTTAGTTTTTTTTTTAAATTTTTTAAAGGGTGGGTTTAAAATAAAAAAAGGGAGAATTCCCCAAACTTTTGGTTTTCCCAAAATTTTTTTATTTTTCGGGTATTTTACTTTAAAAAATGGGGACTTTATTTCCATTTTGGAAAGGGTGCCTTTTGAAAAATTGTTTTTTGAAATAAAGGGTATTTTAGTTTTTTTCCTTTTTTAAAAAATTTTGGTAACATTTTTTCCTTTATTTTTAAATATTTCCCCTTTTATTTTAAAAATTATTTTGTTTTTGTTTTATTTTCAGGTTTTTTTTAAAAAACCCTTTTTTTTGTTTTTAAAAATAAATTTTTTTTTTTTTTTAAAAAAAGGAAAAGGGGTATTTTTTTTTTACCCATTTTTTATAAATTTTAGTAAAAAATTTTTTTAAACTTTTTTTTTTAAAAAAATTTTAAAGTAAAACCCCAAAAAATATTGTAAAAAAAATTTTTAAAATTTTTTATTTTTTTTCATTTTTGGTTTAAAAAAAAAAAAAAAGGGCTTTTAACCAAAAAAAAAAAACTTTATTGTTTCTTTTTTGGGGGGGAAAAAAAACCAAGAGCTTAGGGGGGGCCCCATAATTTTCGGGACCCCCCTTAAAAAAGGGGTGTATTTTTTTGGCAAAAAAACCCATCCCCCCTAAATTTCCATATCTGAATAAAAACTAGGCTAGGGCCAAAAAATTTTTTTTATTAACAGAACTAACTTGGGCCCCAAAAAAAAAACAAAAAAATTTTTTTTTTAATTTTAAAGGAATGTTTTTTAATTTTTGGGAAAAAAATAACAAAGTTTTGGGGGTTCGTTCTTTTAAAAATTTCTTTATTTAAAAAACAAAAAAACCAAATTAAAAAAAATTTTTTAGTCAAAGTGAAATTTTTTAAAAATTTTTTTTTTCTTTTAAAATTTCAAAAATTTAATTTCTAAAGATTATAAAATAAAAAAAAAAAAAATTAACTGTTTCGCTTTTTTTTAAAAAAAAAAATTAAAAAAATTAAAATTTTGTCCTTTCCCAAATTTTTAAAAAAAAATAATTTTGGGGGTTAAAAAACCCAGGGTTTATTTTTTTAAAAAATTTTAAAATTTTTTTAAAAAAAATTTTTAAAAAATTTTAATTATTTTAAAAAAACCAAATTAGAAAAAAAGTTTTTACATTA
Organism: Scalesia atractyloides; assembly: GCA_947069175.1. Classification (NCBI taxonomy): domain Eukaryota; kingdom Viridiplantae; phylum Streptophyta; class Magnoliopsida; order Asterales; family Asteraceae; genus Scalesia; species Scalesia atractyloides. The sequence goes on from CAMTDV010000024.1 coordinate 81,637,081, forward strand.
AAGGGAAAAAAAAAAACCCTTTTATTATTTCCGTTTAATTAAAAAAAAGCCAGGGTTTTCAAAAATAAGCAAAAAAAAAAATTTACGCCAAAGGTTAAAGTACAATTTTTTAACCCCCATTTTAACTTTTTTAAAAAAATTTTTTAAAAAAGTTTTTTTGGGGAAAAAAAAATTATTTTCCCCTTTATGCTTAAAACATCTTTTTTTTTGTTTAAAAACTATTTAGCAATTTTTTTAAATTTTTAAATGAATTAAAAAGAAAAAAAAGCAAAAAAATTTTTTTTTTTTTAAAATTTTTTTAAAATTTTACAAAATCCCCGGTTTTTGTTTTTTTATAAAAAAAATTTTCAAAGGGAAAACAAAAAAAGAAAAAAAAATTAAAAAAAAGGGTTTTTGGTTTCATTGTTTTGAAAAACAAAAACGTTACCAAATATCCCAAAATTGAATTAAAAATTTTTTTCCCCCTTTTAGTTATAAAAAAAAAATTTTATTTCAAAAAACCCAAATAAAAAAAAAAAAAAGTGAAGGGGAAAAAAAAAAGGGGTAATTTTTATTTGATTTAAAGGTTTTAAAAATTAAAATAGTTTAAATTTTTTTTTTAAACCAAAAAAAAAATTTAAAAAAATTAATAATAAAAATTCAAAATAAAGGGATTTTACCAATTAGGTCGGGAGGGAAAAGAAAAAATTTATTTTTTTAAAACCCTATTGAAAAAATTTTTCGGGTGGTTCAATAAAAAAACATTAAAAAATTTTAAAAAAAATTTTTTAAAATTTTTCCTTAAAAGTTGTTTTACAACAAAAAAATTGTAATAAAAAATTTTTTTTTAAAATTTTTATTAAAGATTTCAAAAAAAAGGGTTTTATTCAAATTTTTTTTGTTTATTTTTTTTCATTTCCCTTTTCGAAAAAAGAATTTTAAAAAAAAATTGTAAGATGGTTTTTCCAAATTTTAAAAAAAACCCAAAAAAAAAAAATTTTTTAATGAAAAAAGGGTTCTTTCTTGATTTTTTTTTAAAGTTTAAAAAAATTAAATGGGGCAAAATTAAAAAATTAAATTTTTTGTTTTTTTAAATTGGGTTGTTTTTAAAAACTTGAAAAAAAAAAAATTTTTGAAAAAAAATTTAAAAAAGCTTGGGCTTTTTTTTTTTTTAAAATTTTATAAAAAAAAATAAAAGAAACCTTTTTTTTTTGGGGGGGAAATTTAAAACGGGGGGACAGGGCCTTAAAAGGTTTTTCCCCCCCCCCCCTTTTTTCCCCAAAAAAAAAGAAAAAAAGGAAGGCAAAAAGGGAAAACCCCTTTTTAAAACTTTCCCCCCCTCAAAAAAAAAGGGCCCCCGTATTCCCCTTTTTGGGGGGGGAAAAAAAGGGGGTAGGGGGGGGGGGGGGCCAAAAAATTTAAACTTAACCCCCAAAACGGGAAATTTTTAAAAAATTTTTTACTTTTGTTACACTATTAAAAAATTTTAAATTAATTTTTATTTTAAAGGCCCGGGAAGGGGGAACTGATTAAAAAACCCAAAAAAAAAAAGTAAATTTTACCTTTAATTATTTAGAAAAAGTGTTTTTAAAAAAAGGTAAAAAAAAGAAAAAATGGGTTTAAAATACAAAAAAAAAAAAACAATATTATTATATGATATTAACATGATTTAAAAAATAAAAATCAGTTTTGATGAGAAGCGATTTTTAGAGATGATATATTTGTTTTTCTAAAAGTATAGAAAACTTGTACGCAAATTTTGTTATCTACACATCCCCTAAAATTTTTGTACATCCCTCAATAGGAATTATATAGTCTAACACGCTTCCCCTAGGGTTTGAAGCATTAAATGCAACACCAATAGGAAGCGTATTGGAAAATACGTTCCTATTGGTACAATGAACCCAAATATTATCTGACATGCACGCAGTTCAAAACCGAAAAGTGTCCCAGTAGGAACGTATTGCCTAATATGATTCCCATAAGTTTAACAGGAAGCGTATTGGGCAATATGATTCCTATCGGTATGATCAAAGTGACCCCAATAGGAAGCGTATAGGGCAATACGATTCCCCTTGGGCTAATAGGAAGCGTATGGGGCAATATGGTTTTCCTAGACCCAAAGTATAGGAAGTGTATGGGGCAATATGATTCCCCTTGACCCAACGTATAGGAAACGTATGGGACAATATGGTTTCCTGGTCCTAAATGAATCCTTTTTTATAAAAACATCTTCTCAAATATTAACCAAAAAATCGTTAGTTGATTGGGTCACCAAAAATTATCTTCTAATAACTCAATTCTTTTCAACTTCTATCTATATTACTTTTATTAGGATCTAACTGATTCATTAAGGTCGTCTTAAAATTTGATTTTCTTTTCTTTACAAAAAAACATAAATAGATGTCCAAAAATTGTTTATACATATAACAATAATAACATTTTTTTTGATAAACTTAAATTCTTTTCATTTTGAATTTACAGATATGGCGTCAGATGCTGAGATGGAGGGCGCGGGAGATTCCGATCCATGGACCGGTGACGATTGTTCACAATTCCATATATGATGTAACCTTACCAGACGTATGAAGTGAAACGGTTCAATAAACTTAGGGAGATGAAGGTGGGGTGCATGAAAGGGATACATTGGGCTTCGTTAGAGACATGTGCGGTGGCGGACATTGTGCGACAGGTTATCAGGCAAGATAGCCTGTGGGATCGTTTGTTTCGAATCGGAGTCGCGCCATCTTATCGGTCATTGATGGTGGAGTTTCTCTCCACATTCCACTATAGACCTCGACCGGATGACATGCCCCATGACCCGAGATCACATTCGGTCTATTCGGCGAGGCATTTTAGATGTCGCTTCGTTAGTTTATCGTCGCCAGACACATATGCGGATTCGGTTTAGGACATGTATACCATGGCTATCGATCGTGTGCCCGAGGATGAGTTGATTGCCGGTGGCCCACCATCGATGAAGGTCCATACACCAAGGTGGAGGAGGTCCGATTCTCGGAGATTTGCAACCCGACGTTTAAATTTTTTATAGGCTCCAGACACGTCCTATACGCGGCACAGCCCGTCACCCTCTACTAGGCGTGGCCCGAACTTTACAGAGGAGGAGCTCGCTGAGTCTGACGAGTATTGATGATGATAGTGGTTTATGTTATTATTATATGATGCAGTACTGTACGAATAATTGAATTTAATTTTAAGTATTTGTAATATTTGTTTAATTTGGATATGTTTTGTTTGTTTGGATTGCTTAATTTCACTACGTCTTTTATAAAATTTATAACAAAAAAACTAACACCATTTTATAACAAAAAAAAACAGCTTAATTAATTTAAAAAAAATAAAATTCAAAAAGATACAAATAACAATATGTTTTTCTTGCAAAAAAAAAAATTCCTCCGGGGAACATATGGTCCTATATGATTCCCTGATCTTTTGAAAAAAAAAATCCTTAAGGGAGCGTATGGCCCTATAACCTTCCTATTAGCTGACTATCTTCTGAAAAATTTGTATTTCAAGTACACATATAGGAAGTGTATTTCTCAATACGCTTGGACCCAGAGGAACCGTATTGCCCTATACGCTTCCCCTGGTCCCCTAATCATTAGCTGACCGTATTCTGAAAAATTTGTACTTCAAGTACACATATAGGAAGTGTATTGCTCAAAACGCTTAAACCCAGGGAACAGTATTGCCCTATACACTTCATATAGGGTTTAAGAGATGTGCAAATAAAATAGGGGGATGTGTAGATAACCAACCTCTAAATATAATAGAATTTAACTGTTTTAGTAAGTTTTAATACAAAAAGTATCATTATCATTATACGTTATAAATTAAAAATTTATTTGAAGTACGCGATAAAGATATTAAGGTAACGATTTAAAAAAAAGTAATATTGTTATTATATGATATTAACATGATTTAGAAAATAAAAATTAGTTTTGATGAGAAGCGATTTTTAGAGATATACGATGTAGACACAACATTCTTTAAAATCATGTATTAGAAGTAAGATTTGTTTTTCTAAAAGTATAGAAAACTTGAACACAAATTTTGTTACAATGTAAATGGATGTTATTTCTTATGTATATAATTTATTTTGTATTGATAAGATGCAAACAAATATGAAAACCCATAAAAATTATAACAATATACTGCTACGCTAAAAGTAGGAAAATAGTATATAATAAAGTTATCTTGAAAAGAAATACAACGTTTTTAAATAGAACAAGTAATAGTAATAAAAGAAATATGAAAATTAATCAATACCATGAACTATAATTTCGATAATAATAGAAAAGGATAAAAGAAAAAAAGATTTATTTTTCTAAAATTTTAAATTGAATGATGTGAGTTTGATTAAATTCTATTAATTTATTAAACAAAATATAAATACAAAATGATAGATAGTGGGAGAGAATGTCATGTGTCACTAAATAATAAAAAAATAGAGATTATGAGAAAGAATGTCATGTGACAATAAATTAAGTCTTTTATTAGTATTTAGATTTGAGAATGATACCATTGTAATTTATTAGACAGTACTGCTTAATTTTTCTTGATTAGTACATTATTTAAGACCATGAGATTATTTAATTTATTACATTAAGTATTATCTTAATTATAATTATAATACTTTAAATTAAGATCTAAATTTATGCTTACTATTTATATTTTTATTACTATAAACTATTTAATTTATGTATTATCTTATAAATACTTAAGTATATAGTTACTAAACATTTACATAATAATAACGAGAATAATACTCTAATATAATTAGTGTTGCCATGGCTTTATAGCATAGTGGCATCTAGGTGGTGGGATAAGACTTTGGGACCAATAGGTCCTGGGTTCGATTCTCACATGAGGGGTTTTTTATATTTATTGGGTTTCCTCCTGAATTGCTGTATAGGCATTATGTCTAGTGGAGATGGATATGATCGGGTGTTTCCGTTGGTAACACGGTAATACTCCAGTGATCCGTTAGTGATCCAAATTTACTGTTAAAAATATAATTAGTGTTTAAGACAGGTAATGTTAGATTGCATTCTACAAAAGCATCTCACTGACAGCGAACATATCACGGGAGCCAACCTCACTACTATAAACATAATATAATATATATTTAACATTGATTCTAATTTAGTTGTGTTGATGCTACTAAAATTTAAATCTTCGCCCACTTGGCCATTTGGTTTCCGTCCCACATCGAAGTTTCTATCTATTTTTTCTTCTAATTGCCAATTCTTCCCACATCCCCAAACTAGGTTTGTCCAAAAAGCTTGCGGCTTGGAGTTTCGCTCTGAAAAAAGCTCGCTTGATATGGTTCGGTTTGAAAATGAGTTGATCCGGCTTGGCTCGGTTGGAAAGTGAGCCTAGCTTGGCTCAGTTCATAACAGCCAAATTAGCTCGGTTTGGCTTGCTTGTTAGCTCGGTTTGGCTTATCTCGTATTTTATTACTTTTAATATACTTTATTTTAATATACATCTAATATATTATAGAAAATTGGTTATTATTTGCAAGTATTTAGTTGTGCACTTAGATATCTATGGCATGTTTGGAAGTTGATTCGGATGCTAATAAACTTATATTGTATTTCGTTGAAATTTGAAACTTATTTTGTATATGGTTGATCTTGAATTTGGCTTATATCGTAGGTTGAACTTATTTTCGATATGTCATTTTGAACTAGTTGAACTATGTCTTTTTAAACTATTGAATTTTGAAGCAATGTATTAATTTTTTTTAAATCCGAGCTTAACCAAGCCAAGCCGAGCTTGAGCTAAGATTTTTAGCTTGATTTGAATCTAAGCTGAGCCGAGCCAACTTGGTTTATAACCGAGTTGTCACACCCTCAATATCCACATGCGGAGTTTTACCGCGAGGCGTGTATTGACCAGGTGTAACGCCTCGTATTTCCGTATTCCTATTTTTAGAAAGTCTATGTTTGCGTTCTATTTTTAGAACCCTTACAATCATACTAACATCTTCGTTATCACAAATTGAGGTGTTAACCTTGATGAAATTCATACTTTACACATGCTTGTTATACTTATGATTTAATCGTTTGCACGTAAACCGATATTCATTACACATGCAATCACTCAAACATACATTCCTGATACTCGAATTATACTTGAATATAGTTTATACTTAAAAACATGTTAAATTACGAAGTTTATGCTCAAAATGTTAACAAATGGGAAGTTTAGGGAGTCAAAATGTAATAAACCAAACTTGGGTCGGAGCAAAGGGGCCATTTCCTTAGGGAGTCTGCGACGCTCTCCCCCTTTCATCTTCGCGTAACGTCTAGACCTGCAATCCACAGAATGTTGTTTCCTTTCAGCAGATTGGCCATTTCCTCTCCACCTTTCTCTTCCCCAATCACCATTCAAGCTCCATAAACACCAAACCCTAACCCTCCATTATAAAACCAAGCCTCCATCACCTCATTTTCACTTTTCCAACTCTTGTACTCTTCAAAACACTCTCAAATCAGTTACATTTGCAAGTTTGGACAGAATCATTCTAAGTCCTAAAGTGAGCTTTATGCCTTTATTACTTTTCTTCATCTTTTCTTCACCAATTCTTCCTCTACAAAGCTTGGAACACCTCTAGGATTGTTTCCACAGGTTTACCATGATAAATCATGGTGGAACATCACCATTTTGATGTCCAAACTTTCTGTTTTGGAAGAATACTTTGTTAACTTTGTCATTTTTCTTGTTTAAAACATGTGCCTACTTGTCTTGAATCTATCTAAGATTATGAGACATGTTCGGAAAGGATTCTTATGATTAAGAGGTGAAAACACCTCTAAACTTTCTGTTTTACTAGGGTTTATACAACCCGCAAGTGATGAAATCATTCGAGCTTGCCATAATTCTTATGGCAAGACTTGTGTTTTGGTAAAGGTGTGAATACTTGGAAGCCTTGGCTATCCTAATCTTATTTCACTGCCTCACTTGATGTTTTACCTTGCTAATCCAAGTGGCTTGCTAGTCTTAAAGTAACATAACCTCGTCTAGTCTCCAACACTTAGTTAACTTTTTCCATGTTGGGACGACTCACCCGAGGTTAATCTTACTTGAAGACATATTAGTTAGTTGTATTTTCATTTCATTCATGACCATTCGAATCATCCTTGTGGTGATTTGTGCACTGGTGAATCATACAATGAGGTGTTCATATCTCCATGTTTGACCTCCATGAACTCTATGATAATATATGACAGACATATTATTAGATATACTATATAAAATATAGATATAAACATGACCGAATTCTTGATGTTAATTGAATTATGATTACACGTCATGAAAACAAGTTATATTATCTTTGATATATATTCCTCATTTGTGATTCTAATGGACACGTTAGGACCCATGAAAACACATTAAAACTTAGTGTCCAAATGTGTGTCTAGATGAGATATACATTTGCATACGTATACTTTTATACTTAATTCCGAATCCAAACATTTCATAAACTGAACACCTTCATTGTCCTATTCACATCAACTCGTCAAACGCGGATAATCGGAAAGCTTTGCAAAATTGTGGGTACACTCGAAAGCCCTTTTACGCTTTACACTTTTGGGCGCAATATATTTAACATATCAAATTGCACATTCACACTTATACTTTATGCAAACACAAACAATCCATTCATGCATGCTTAAATATGTGATACTTGATTTGTATTCTTGGAACATTCTTATGTGATTCACTTGTCATTAACTTCGTACGAGCCTCCCCTTAACATGTATAGCGCTATAGGAAGTAAGCACCACCCGTAGTCTTGTGGTCATGTTAAGTCTTTAATTCATGCGGTAATCAGAGGAGTATACCATGATACATTAATCTAGTTAACTATTTTTGCATGCGGATTCGTTCAAATACTTTTCACATACTTATGCTATATTAAACTTGTGTACTCGCCAATGCTTTGTGTGTTGAACTATACTTTTAAACATGTTGCCAGGTTAGTGATCTTGATGACGAATGGAACTTGATAGGAAGGACTAGAAACGCACCAAACTTTAAATTCATGTTTATAGATTAGTCATGCATTACATGTTGTATTTTGTTTTCCAATTCATGTACTCAAACCGTTAGCAATGAAATGAAATATTAATTATTAAATACTTGTCACCTTTAGTGTTATGAAGTCTCGAGCAATCTATTTACGTCCGCCCCGATGATTTCGCCATTGGTTGGGTTGTGGCATCAGGATCTAGCCACTAATCATGTTGAACCAAATATTTAAAAACATAAAAACATCACTAACAACAAGATTAGCGATCGAGTTTTAATTGTCAAAACACAATTTAAGTTGCAACGGAAATAAAGTTAAACCCAAAGAGAGTTTAAAACCACAAGTTTAATAGTAATGTAAAACATAAAGTTTATCGAACCACACCACTCCAGCAATTGTAACCGTTCGTCCCAGCTGTACCTAGTGACCTGCAAAGCATGCAACAACGTGTCAACAATAAAGTTGATGAACTCACAAATTTTAGTTAAACAAAAGTAAAGTTCACAACTGCTTTTGGTTTATGTATGACTTGGGTAGCTAACCCTCATCAAATGACTAAACTGTACCGAATGCTAACGTTTCGTTGTGCCCTGATTACTTCTATCAACATTAATGTAAAAGTGAAGGTTAAAAGTTCATGCACGGCTCCTAGCACGGTGTGAGGTTTGTTAAACCTAATAGCACTATCAAATAATACCCCGCGTATGCCTCCCCGGCAATTTAATCAGTAAAAATGTAGGGACTTTCATGATAGAATGTTCGTTTAGTCCAAGTGTACTACTCCACCTCCAGTGGATTGTATGTTTCAATGGTTCCAACTAGGAACGCGTGTGTAGCCTCAACCAGGGAAACCGTAAAAAGTGTTGTTCTAAACTAGGAACGCATGCTTTTAGAAAAGGTTGTGAACTCACCTTAGTTTGCTCGGTAGAATATGTGTGAAAGGTAATCAGGAGTAGTCAATCTCTTCCTAATATGTTTACCGTTTCAATTAGTTTAAATCATGAAATCCTACACGTAGGTGTTGTTTGTTTGTTTTTTTGCAGGAAAAGGTCAGCAGTCTGCGGACCACATCTGCAGACATCTGCAGGAGAAGAGGTGGACCAAACCTCTGCAGTCTGCAAGAAGAAGACTGTTTCTTTTTTAATTTATGACGCAGTCTGCTGAAATATACTGAAATTTAAATAAACTGATTTATTGAACTAAAATAATATTCATAAAATCACATAACACTGAAATCATATTCATAAAACCAAAACAATACTGAAATAGTATTCATAAAAACACAATTAAAATCATTTATTTCATACTTCGCATTAACTTTCTCTTTGTTTTTAAAACCAAAACAATACTGAAATAACATTATCAATGACGTTCCGAAGTTTTGCATGTGCATGGTTAAATTTCTCTTTAATAGTTAATGCGCGTCTCCGTCGAAAATCTCCAAGCCAATACCTCACATTACGAAGTGTTTGTTTGGTATCGTCGATGTTAATCGACGAGTTAATTTGTAAGAATGAGATTTTGTTCCTCATTAATGATGATTAAACGTAATGTCGTTAATTATGGTTTTTTAGTCGTTAATATATATCTTTTAGTATTAATTGTAGGTTAACCTTAATTAATTAACGTTAATGGTAGTTTAGGAGATTAATTATCTAATTACTAAGTAATTATGAGATGTCTTGTATTTTTAATTATTTTTTAGAATTTATTATAATTTTTAATGATTTTTTAAATATTTATTATAATTTTTTAAGTAATTATATATTATTTTAAATTATTTTTTAGAATTTATTAAAATTTTTAATAATTTATTAGACTTTTTTTTAAATATTTTTACTAAAAAATCGTATGCTATTTTGAGATGTCTAATGTTCTGTGATGTTTTGTTATTGAGAAGAGGTGAGATGAGGAGAAAAAGAGGTTGGTCCATGTCTGCTTGGGGAAGAGGTCAGGAAGAGGTTTTTTAATGAAATGTCTTCCGAAAAACAAATACACACTGCAGAGCTAAACGTCTGTGCGTGGTCTGCGTCGTGCAGATATAAGAGGCTAGGAAGAGGTTTTCCAGAAAAACAAACAACACCGTAATCTATTACATGGCCACAGAATCATGTATGACACACAACTGCCCGTTCGTGTAAGTTAGTGCATGTGATCATATTATTCCATATAACACATTCATTGACACCCGCTAATGTTTCTAATAACATTTAACACCTTGTTGTAACATGTATGCATATTTAACACAATTACAATCACTTTCAGCACATTGCAGTTTCACGTCAGATTTTAGGCAGTTTTCCGGAATTTATTTAAAATACTAAACGAACTCATGACTTGAATACTTACAAAAAATCACTAACTCATTCTTTACACCTAGGTCCGATTTTAAAATTCTGATGATAGTTTACGCCAAAAATCATTTAAAAATCCTTGTTAACTCTTTTAATGAAATTTCAATTAGAGATTTTCTATTCCTCCTAGAACCATCTAAAGTAAAAATGTTTGGTGATAACTCAATTCCTATATTGAGTTATGAAATTCGTAATGGGCTGCAAATTCTGACAGAAAACGCAGCCTGGATACAGAAAGATTAATTTAAAATATCAAATCACGTCAAAAAAATATGATTATAATGGGGTTTGAAGCGTATTACAAAACACTACATTTTAGACTCAACAAAACAGTGGAGTTCATTATGTTTTGACCTCTTTACAGCCAACATAAGTCCGCTGTAAAGATTTGGACAGAATCTGTTTACTTTCAGCTCTTTCCAAAAACGTGTTTATGGTCTTGTTTATCCAAAATCCCGGACCCGTAAATCATGCTTAACCCCAAATACATCATATTCAACAACCAAGTATCATCAATATCAAGTTATAATCAAACCCTAATCTTTAAATCATGAAAAACATCAAAATTGATAAAAAATTCTTACTTGTAAGCGTTAAAGGGTATTTAAATTGATAAAGAAAGCCACCAATTGCAAGATCCAAGAAACAAATAAAAGTGGAATAGTGTTTTGAAGGCATAATTTCAAAATTATGGTAAAGGTGTGTTGATGCACTATTGTGTTCGTCACTTGCCGAATAGGCTAGATTAGCGTGTGTTGAATATTGTATAGGTTAGAATCGAACACACGACCAAAATACGGAGATTATAGTGTAAAAGGGAACAAGTTCGCCCGAACTTGACCCGTATTGGTCAAGTTCGCTCGAACTTGATGCGCCTTTACTCAAGTTCGCCCGAACTTGACTATAAAAGGCCAAGTTCGCTTGAGAAGTGCATGTTGATGTCAAGTTCGCCCGAACTCACCTACATTCTAGCGAACTTGCCTCCCTATATATAGGTGTGTTGTTCATTTGTCATTTAAGTTTTTGGCATCCCTACGTGGAGGTGCTGCCGGATTCTCTCCAGGAACTCCGGCAGCTGACTTATAAAGATGTATACTCTTTCGGTATCAATGAAGACTTCCGCTGCATTCTGTTTCTACTCCTTTCTGTAATAACATTCTGTTTAATGATTGTTTGTTAAACAATTGCAGATACAGGTTTGAGAAAAAGGATCGGACGACGAGGTCACGGGATCCGCATTGGTTTGTTACATTTTTAGAAGAATTTCTTTAAATCTAAAATCCAAAAATATGTTTTTGATTTTAGGGGGAGTAAGAAAATTTTAAAAATTGTTGAAAAATCAAAAACATATGAAAAAGTTGAAAAACTCAAAAACATTGAAAAAGACAAAAAGAATTCGGTGTCATAAAAAGGAAATGATAGTACATCAGTGGACTATCACAGTATGCTAAAGAATTGAAAAGCTTAAAAGTGATAAACAAGTCTTATTGTGGATGTGTCGATAGGCTTTACACATTCAGTAGATTGTTTCCGGGATATAAACTAAATTACAACTTCTTAATCTCGTGGTTTAACACATCTTGGATATATGGACTTAGTACTCCGAAATTTCGATTGAAGGGTTGCCTGTTCTGAGATACGAGGTCTTTATAGATAGTTGATATCTGGGGTATTATACAAGTTCTTCTGATTTTGCGGAAGCAATAGCCTAGAACTTCTATAATGCTTTTGCTAAAAACCCCAAATAGCATGCAGACTTGAATAAATCGAAAGATCTAATCATTTGCAATACTGAAAAGATTCCTTAAGTGGAACACTCCTGAAAGACGAGCTTCATCTCTTTGACTGTACGGTAGTACTAACCTGAGCTCTCAAGGCCTCGCATAACCCAAATACAGATATCAATTGCGCTATACTCACCTGTAAGATGAAATCTAGGGAATCTGGATTCGGGAGTATACTCAAGAGGTGGGAACCATAGTTAAGTCAAGTTTCATAATTCTTACCTTAACATATCTTGGAACAATTGAGAAACGTGATGAAGTTTAAGAGGACAAACATATCGACAATCTACGAGTTTAAAACTTAAAAGTCTAAAAAAGGTCAACGGTACTGGTGATATGTCTCAACAAAACTGATATGATCCTTAGACACGAATTCACAAAAATATGTTTGTAAAAATGTTTGTACATAGTTTACTTTACTTGTTAAAATTTCTGAAAATACTTTACTTATTTTTTAAAATCCAAAAGGATTTTCAACGAGCCAATGTTGGAGAACAGATCATCGAAGTCTAGTAAGAAAAAGTTCATTAATTTGAAACTTTAAAATTGACAAAAACATCAGTTGTTCACACAGTTTAGCCAAGGTCATTAACTTGGACTTGGTAAACAAAATTAGTTAATCAAGGTCATTAACTTGGACTTGATCAACTAAGTGGATTTTATTTCAATAATTGAAAGTTGAAGGTTTTAAACGTAAAATGTTTCAAGGTCATTAATTTGAACTTGAATAACTGAAAAATGAAGATTTGAAGTACAAGTTTTGTACAGGTGGTATGGAATACATGTGGTACAAAGTTTCAAAGTTAGAATCTTATATGTTTATTTGAATTTTCAAATACCTTGAAACAGGAAGTAAAGTTTTAGGAGGAGCAGAATGAAACGTGATTGAAGATAAAGCTCAAAACTATGGGGAGCACAACTCACAGCTAGGGGGAGCTTGGAGATTAAAGTTTTATCAAGTTAAATTGAAGAAAAGAGAGATTTTGAAGATCATAAAAGTTTAATGCTTATTCAAAGATAAAGATAAAGACCCAGGAACTTATTTGAAGTCTGATGATTACAAGGTGTTCAAAGAAGACTATGACACTTGAAGACTGACGAGGATGATTATTGACAAAAGATGTCTATGAAAGTAGATGACTGCGGCAACATCCAAGGGGGAGTCTGTTGGTGCATATGTATGTTGCCTTCGTCATTACACGAGAATGAGTCTGGAATAAACGAGAGTTTCTGAAGACCAACAAGACAAAGTAGATATTCAAGAGGGAGTCTATTGGTGCATAACGTCTATATAATAGTCTTGTATCGAGTCTGTATAGTATAGGTGAAACGAGGCGTATTTAATAGAGTTTAGAGCCAAGTTCGCTTGAGATGACTTGAGAATCAGTTCGGCGAATTGAAGGGCAAGTTCGGGCGAACTTACATCCTCTCACCAGCGAACTTGTGCATCTATACATAGATTCCTTGTGATTTCATTTGAAAGTAGTTGGAGATTTTGGCATAGAGACGCGAAGCTCTGTCGGATCCGGATCTTGAATGTATTTAACTTTAGATTAATGAAAACAACTATTAAACGAGTAATTCTTGTTATTGGGTTAACTTGTCATTAGTTTCCGCCTAATCGGACAATAGATAACAAATTTAGGTTTCCGAGCTGTTCGTGGACGTTCCTACAAGGTGGGGCTGCCATATGTATTTGGTCGTTTAGGGTTATGTTATTTTTTTAACTAACTAAAACCTTGGTGGCCTTTTGGTGGACTTTTGTTAATTTTGGTGGCCCTTTCTAGCTAACACAAGTCCATCAAACCTTTTTTACTAATATTTAATAGCCCAAGCATATAAAATAAAATCCACTAGTTTGTTTATCAAAATAAATATTTCTATAACGCTGGATCACACAAAAACGCACATTGTTCGCAATTACGAGAAACAACTAACAAGTAGTCTATGTAATCAAATAACATATAATTTCACTCAATTATATTATTATTTCTATGTTTGCAGTACTATATCTATGTTTCACCAACGTTCGGGTCAGACTTGTGTGTGGTTTGTAATTCGGTTGATTTGCCGAATTGTTGTTACGTGAGTGCTCGTGTACAAACTGACACACTTAACCAACCAATACGAAGTGAAATGCTATAAAAATGTTTTAAATCATGTTAAAGATAACGGAGTTAACCTGAAAAATCTCAATTGTCATATCTTCCCCAAGTTGATAGCATTTTCGTCCCGAAAATTTATTAGTGTAGGGTAATGGACAGATTCGTGTGTGGTCTAGAAATTCCCTGAACTACTGCCACATGCATTAATTCCCCGAATTGTTGCTATGTGAATGTTTGTGTTTGTACTTGTGTAAGGTTCAATGCACTTAATTAATTCCAATTAAGTGTGAATGAATGATCATGACAAAAGAGTTTATGTGAGTAGTTTATAATATGAAACTGTCGAATGTCACATCATCCCCAAGTTGAGAGGGAATTTCAACCCGAAATTCGCTAGTTGATTTAGCATTAGGTGTCATGGTTTTGAACAATTGAAGATACTTGCGCGTCATTTGATCTTTTCGCCCCCATATGAACTTCGGTCCATGTTTTGAGTTCTAACTAACTCTCACAATAGGGATTCTACTGTGTTTAAGAGTTTGACTTCTCTATCCATGCTCTCAAATGGTTCCTCGATAAAATGTAGTTGATCACCAATTTTCAGCTTTTGAACTGAAACACTGGTGTTCATCAGATAGTCACCTTTTTAGGTTCGAGACATGAAAAACGTTATGCACACCGCTGAGATCTTCAGGGAGATTCAATCTATAAGTCACAGTGCCGATTCTTTGTATAATTTCAAATGGTCCAACGTAACACGGATTTAACTTGCCCCGTTTTGCAAAACGGACCACACCTTTCCAAGGTGAGACTTTCAGCAAAACCCTGTTACCCACTTGAAATTCCAATGGTTTTTTTTGCGTTTATCGGCATAGATTTTCTGACGGTCATGAGCTGCCGCCATACGGTTTCTGATTTGAATGATTTTCTCGAAATTTTTAACCACGAGTTCAGGGCCGGTGATCTGGTTGTCTCCGACTTCAACCCAACAGAGAGGGGATCGGCATTTCCGTCCGTACAACGCTTCGAACGGTGATACCTGAACGCTAGAGTGGTAACTATTATTGTAGGAGAATTCCATCAGAGGTATGTGTCTTTCCTAACCCTTACCGAAATCGATAACACATGCCCGTAGCATGTCTTCAAGAGTCTGAGTGGTACTTTCACTCTAACCATCATTTTCGGGATGGTAGGCAGTGCTCATATCTAAGCGTGAGCCTAAAGATTTACGCATAGATTGCCAAAGGTAAGACGCAAAATGAGGATCACGATCGTAGATGATGGAGATTGGCACTCCGTGCCGAGAGACTACTTCCTTCATGTAAATGTTGGCAAGTTTGTAATACTTGTCTATTTCTTTGATTGCAAGGAACTGACAGATTTGGTTAGGCGATCCACGATCACCCAAATGGTTTTCATTCCCGCTTTGAGTCCGGGTAAACCAGTAATAAAGTCCATGGAAATTTTCTCCTATTTCCACATTGGCAGCTCTGGTTGCTGAAGCAGAGCAGACGACTTTTGGTATTAGATTTTGACCCTAGTGCAGGTCAAGCACTTGCTCACATAAGTGGCTTTGTTAACTTCCATGTTTGGCCACCAATACAAGGCCTTTAGGTCATGATACATCTTGTTAGAATCGGGGTGTATAGAATATCGAGTTTTCTGTGCTTTGTCCATCACAAGATCTCTTAAGTTCCCGTACAGAGGGACCTATATTCACTCCATGAAATAGTGAATATCGTTCGATTTAGTTTTGTGTTTTTCTCCATGCCTGGCATGGATTCATCCTGGAGGTTCTCCTCCTTCAATGCTTCGGTCTGAGCAGAACTAATTGGATCAGGAAGGTTGGAATGAATGGTAAGTTTTAAAGCTCTAACTCGTTTAGGTCTGGTTTCCTTTCGACTGAGGGCATCAGCTACCATGTTAACTTTACTCGGATTGTATCAGATAACACAGTCATGATCATTTAGATGTTCAACCCAATGGCATTGTCGCAAGTTTAGCTCCCTTTTATTAAAAGATGTGTTGGAAACTCTTCTGATCGGTGTAGATTGTGCATTTGGTATCGTACAAGTAATGTCTCCATATTATGAGAGCAAAGACCACGACTCCCAATTCTAGATCGTGGGTAGTGTAGTTTATCTCATAAGCTTTAAGCTGACAAGACGCGTACGCGATTACTTTCTCACTTTGCATGAGAACGCAACCGAGACCCTGAATAGATGCATCACAGTAAACAATGAAATCATTAGTACATTCTGGTAATGATAAGATAGACGCGCTACAAAGTTTCTCCTTCAGGAGTTGAAATGCAAATTCTTGGGCATCACCCCACTTGTAAGTGGTACCCTTTTAAGTTAAAGTAGTGAGGGGTTGAGCGATCTTCAAAAATCCCTTAATGAATCTACGATAGTAGCCTACCAGGGCAAAGAATTGACAGATTTCGGTTGGAGTCTTCGGTGCAGACCAACTCTTAATGGAGTCAATCTTGGCTTTGTCGACATGTATACCAGCTTCGTTAACTACATGTCCAAGGAAATGGACTTCACGAATCCAAAAGGCACATTTCAAGAATTTACCGTATAACTTTTCATTCTTTAAGAGCTCCAAAATAAGACGTAAATGTTGTTCGTGTTCCTCCTGGTTTTTTGAGTAAATGAGAATGTCATCGATGAAAAAAATGACGAATTTATCGAGGTAGGGTTTGCACACTCGGTTAATGAGATCCATGAAAACCGCGGGTTCATTGGTTAACCCGAATGGCATAACTAGGAACTCATAATGGCCGTACCGAGTTTGAAAGGCAGTCTTAGAAATGTCATGTTGGACTCTCAACTGATGGTAGCCCGATCTTAGATAGGTTTTGGAATAAAACTAAATCCTTAAATGTCACACCCCGATATTTCCACATAGCCCGGTGGGGGAGTATGTGACGTAGTTGATATCATCATAGTTAATTATACACAGTTATAGCACAGCGGAAGGCTTGGAAGGAAATTACTATTACAACCCGAAAGTTTAAAGTACAAATAAAATAATATACAGAAGGTTGTAAAAAGGATCCACAGGCGGATCTATAAATGAATACATAAAACGAAGTTCCACAGACTTAAGGCATCTAGGGATTTGCATGATGCTCTTATTTAATGCCAAGTAGCTCCACCCTATTTCGTGAGGTACCTGTCACTTAGTCTTTGGAAAATACGTCAGTTTTCACTGGTAAATACAAATAACTGACTCATTTTTAAACATGTAAAAATGTTAATTTAGGTGCACAAGGCACAAAATCTTTTATAACTTGGGACAATTACATTTATAATCTTGTATACAGTTTTACATGTTTGTCATACTTTTGGGGCCGGTTCGGAAACCGGTCATGATTAACTGACTCACCACTTATAAATCCCACAAAGGAGTTATTTCCCAATTCTTGTGGGTAGTTTATTTAGCATTTTACATCTGTCAGGTGTGTGCCTACACCCCGTGCATAGGTCGTGGCCATTAAAAAGTTAAATGAGCCAAGGATATCCAGGACATGGTCGTTAACCCCCAAAGCTTATGTTATCAAACAAAACAGATTAAAAACGGGTTATGCGGATTTATTAATCACCATCCGACTAAATGATCCCATACCCGACCAAGCGGCAATAATTTACCGTACCCAAGCCTGTATAAGGGGAAATAAGTTAAATGTATTTACCTGAGTTTAAGTGCAAGCAACCTACCCAGTTGTATGTCACTAAGACTTTATGAAGGTATCTTCTATTGAGCTACTTTTATTAACCTACGAGGATACTAACGGGTCTCATTTAAGTTAAAGACTTAGACCGGTTCGTTTAAGAATGATTTACGGTACAAAATGCTAGATTAAGCGGTGACCGGAAAGGAATGTAATTTAGACCCAACAAGTATGAAGACTTGTATAGTATGGGTAAACTAAATACATTCTGGATTTTGAAGTTTAGATGACAAGGTTAAACCCGTATCGGTTAATTATTGCAAACTAGTTACATAAACCGAACTGAACGCATATAAGCACAACGGGTAACCGAAGGAGTCATATACAAGTTCCATACGTTATTATGCTTAATTTATGTTATGATATCAGTAGGATATCAACATTTATGCCCATAAAGGTCTTAAAACCGTATTAGGCCCCGAAAGGGCGCTTTGGTCATTTTAAGGTTTATATGCAAACTGAAGTTCTGGTCATAAACATCCTGTAAAAAAATTTAATTTATGATATTAGGAAAGTAGGATATCATACATATGTATGGTTTAGGATTTATGGTGAAACTATGCCCCGGAAGGGCATTTTGGTCATTTCACATATGGTTTTAGGGACCAATGGGATTCTGAGTTCATGACTTATTCCTACTGTGAAAACATTTAAAATCATTTATAAATTTAGTAGGCAACAAGTGTTAGGTGCTAAATATAGTTTAAAGCCATACTATGCACTTGATTAGCGTAAAAGTCGGTAAATGACGATAATTTTGATTTGTAAGTGATCCTAAGGTTTTGACCAGCTTTGAAGTGCTAAAATATTTTATTTCTCATAATATATCAGTAGCAAAAGGTTTTGCATGTTAATTATATGTAAAACTCATTTTATTTGCAAAAAGGGTATTATCGTCATTTATGAGCTTTATGCAAGAACTCCAAGCTAAGGTCAACATAAAATCTGACCCAACATCCCAATAATCCTAAATATGATATCAATACATTAGATAAAGAGTTTTATGTTTGATTTCCATGCTTAAGGGCATCTTAGTCCTTATAAAGGCGAAATTCTGATTTATTACATAACTTCAGTTTATGACCAGATTGTAAACATCAAAATACTCTAGTTATGTTTACTAATCATCACCTAGTCCATTTGTATGACCATTTATCTTAGAAATCCTTATTTTTGACAAAAAGGGCATACTAGTCGACATAAAGCATAATAACGGAAATAAGCATATGATATCAGATTACTAAGGGATAATGTAGTATAACCTCATAGGGTTATGCTACAACATAATATGGTCCTAAAGGAATCCTAATTCATAAAGAAATAAGCTAATACGGGTCAGAACTGAAAGTCAAAGTAAAAGTCAAGCTTTTGCGACTTTCGGTTGCGAACCGAGCTTAAACTTAGAATTGTCGGGTTGAACAGGTTTAGACATGTTCTAATAATGTTTACCAAGTTATTAAAGTGATAAAACATATTTTATAACCCTTACATTATCAGATTTGATTTTTATTTAAAATCTGACTAGTTTGACTTTTTATTTTATTTACTCTGACCCGACAATTAACTAAGTAAACGTGGTAATTAGGAGGTGCCCTTTTGAGGGATTAACACCTACCTATTACGATCACGTAGCCATATTCGCCTCGAACAATGGCTGGACCGTTTAGGTCTAAACCGAAGGTCAAAGCCGTTTTGCGGCAACGTTGACTTTCGGTCTTTAAATGCATAAAAACCAAACTAGAGTGGTTAAGAACACTTACTACAGGTCCTAGCTCGAAGATTAGACTTAGGAGAGCTTCCTTTTTTATCAGGAACCCCAGAGAATGCAACCAAGAGAGAAAGAAAGGATTTTTGAAAGGTGCAAGAATGAAGGGCAACATGAAGGACCTATTTATAGTGCAAAGGACCCTCTCAAGATCTTTCCAGGTGTTGCAAGGTGTTCTAGGATGTCTCCAGGTGTCCCTAAACGAGTATTGAGCAAGCATGCAGCCCCTTATTTTGAGAGGATGGTTTTGGAAGCTTATGTGTGGGGAACAAGCAAAAATTTGCCCAGTACCAGGCCTTACGGACTGTAAGCATGGGACCCTTACGGTCCGTAAGCAGTCTGTCAGCGAACCAGATTTTAAACTTTACAAGTTTGACCCCTCAACTTATATAATCGCATTTAGGGTCTTGCAACTTGTATAATGCCATCATAGGCTGATAATAAGCATGTATGGGAGTATAAATAAACATTTTAAGATTCCTGGTTCACCGGTAGACCATCCGAAGGTACTAGTTTCGCACGTTGATACTTTTACCCCTTTAGAGTAAATCTTTCACACAATTAGGGTTTAGGACACGTGTCTTCACCTTATTGGACACGTTTTTGCGAGGTGTTACATCCTCACCCCCTTAAAAGAAATCTCGACCTCGAGATTTACTGAAATAGGTGAGGGTATTTTTGTCGCATAGTGGACTCAACCTCCCACGTGTATTCAGGGCCTCTACGGGCATCCCATTTTACTTTCACAATCGGTACATGCTTTCTTCGGAGCTTTTTAACATGTCGATCCTCAATCGATATTGGTCTTTCAACAAACCTTAGGCTTTCATCTACTTCGACGTCTTTATGGGACATTGCTAGCGATTCATCGGCTAGACATTTCTTTAAGTTGCAGATGTGGAAAACATTGTGAATTCCACTAAGTTCCTCGGGTAAGTTCAGCTTATAAGCCACACTACCGACACATTCTATGTTTTCGAATGGTTCAATGTATCTTGGGCTTAGCTTGCCCTTCTTACCAAAACGCATCACACCTTCCAGGGTGATACTTTCAGTAAGACTTTGTCTCCTACCTCGAACTTTAGAGGTTTACGCCTTTTATCTGTGTAACTCTTTTGCCTGTCTCTGGCAGCCTTTAGACGATCACGGAACCGTACAATCTTTTCGGTCGTCTCCAGGACTATCCCGGGTCCTGTTAGTTGGGCCTCCCCTACTTCTGCCCAACAAACGGGCATTCTGCATCTTCGCCCATATAAAGCCTCAAAAGGCGCAGCCTGAATGCTGGTATGATAACTGTTATTGTAAGAGAACTCAATCAAGGGGAGATGTGTCACACCCCGACCCGCAGCGGATAAGGTGATCGGGGCATGATTGGGTTATCATCAAAGCTCATGACATTTATTAAACGTTTCATATTCGTTAATACAATTTAAATGGAAATTTACAATGATTGCTACAACATGATCTAACTACGATCTAAACTTCTTTGTTCTCTTCTAAGGCATATCCTATGTTTTCCTTGCTTCAACCTGTTCACCTGTATCATGCGTAAAAAGGTTTTTGGATCAACATAATGTTGGCGAGTGAATCCTATGGAAAACATTTGAACAATTTATTTAGATTGATTATGAAATATGTGCACAACCAAACATGAGTAAAATTAGATGTAACTTGATCAACAATCATAAGATGTTAAATGAAACACTCATGAATAATAATGGAACAATTAAAGGCACGCGATGCTCAACTCGTCTCTCACGAGGAACTGAGGGGCCTGATGAATGAATTGCATAAACATGATAATATGAATAACACAACTACAAACAATATAAACTCAATGAAAACACACATGAACAATAATGAATTTGAATTGAAGCACGCGATGTTCTACTCGTTTCCCACGAGGAACTGATGGGCTTAATGTATGAGTTTCATGTAATTTGACAAACGGAATATAAGTAAATCACAACAATAAATCAATCTAAGTTTAAGTCATGATGTGGTATGGCACAAGTTTAAATAAATAAATTAATTATTTCATAACACATGACACACCCCAAAACGTGTAATTTAAAAGGGGGAATTGTAAGATTCACTCACAGTGGGTGCGTTCGGTTGATGACGTTGAATGCACGCGATGTGGTTTTAACCACGAGTGAGATTTAACCTAGATAAATCGCATTATGGTTTGGTAAGTAAACGGATTTTATTAAACTATTTTAGTAGGATTGTTGGGTGTATTTTTGTGAGTTTGAAGCTATTTTCTAACCTTAAAAATGTTATTTTTAAGTATTTATAATTGATTTTTAATTAAAATAATTAAATAAAAATAATAAAAAAATTTATTTTATTTTTTTGCTACAGTGACTTTGACCAGTTGACTTTGACCGGCGTTGACCGGTTCGATGCGTATTGTTGTGCGCTGGGTGAGGCTCGAACCCGAGACCTCCCGTACGCGTGCACGCAGCTCTACCAACTGAGCTACGTGTCTAACCCGTTATATATCCGATTTTAATTACATATATACATTAATTAGAATTAACAGAAAATCATTTTTATTTTAAAAACAGTTTAAGCGGACCGGTTTTGCACTCCACAGGTCTCGAACTCGGGACCTGTGGTTTAATCTAACACACAGTCCACCGCTGGACTGTGTGTTCTACATGTTATATAACTCGATTTTTATTATACTTAAATACTAATTAGTTATTTCCTTTTCTGCCTTATTTAAAAAGAAAAGATAATTGTCCGAGTCGGTGCTGAAGACCGGACTCGAACTCGTGACCTGTGATATAAACAAACACACAGTCCACCGCTGGACTGTGTGTCTAACTTGGTTATTAATCCGGTTAATAATATATTTAACATATATCTGTGGCGATCCGGTTCAGTAAACAAAAAAAAAATGGATTTTATTAAGGCAGCGTGTGTGAGACGGGATTCGAACTCGAGACCTTTGCATGATTAACGTTTTATGTGCACACAGTCCACCGCTGGACTGTGTGTCTAACCCGAGTAAAATCCTGATTTATAATATACTTATATGATATAGAAAAACGTCGTCTTCCTCGTCAAGTTTGAACCAGAAATCGGAAATCGTCTAGTTCAAGTTTTTTATCAGTTTGTTAGTGTTTTACAGTTTATTACGGTAAGATAAAAGTGAAAAGGAAAAGAAACTGGGCGGAGAAATATACCGACTGAACTTTCTGTTTTCCGGCAGAAACTCCGGCGATTGAATTCACCTCCGGCGACGTGTTCCGTATAGCAGCTAGTCTCCGGAAAGCTTGGAAAAGGTAAGGGTGACTTCGGTAAAGGTTTAGGGGATTCAGTAAAGCTCAGAGATTAAAACTCGGTTTTCCGGCGAAAAACAGGAAAGTTCCGGCGAGTGGAATTATGCCGAGAAAAGGTGTGATTTTTGAGCGAAAGTGTTTGTCGTCGGTTGTGGGTCAATTTATAGGGGAAAAACGAAATGCACTTGGTCTGATTTACGACTGGGTTCGTTTATTTAAATTTTCCGGCGGTTATGAATTTGGTCGCGGACTTCAAACATCGGTTATAACCGATGTCTGGTTAATGGTTTACGTTATAACGTAAATCGTAGTTAAGACTCGCGAGTTTACCGGGATTCCGACGACTGAATCGTTTAGGCGCCGGTTTTTTTGAATTTGTAAAGTCACTTTATCAATTAAATGATTTCATTATTTAACAAACAAAGCAGTTGGCGCAGTGGTTTGTGTGTTGTATGTTAAGACACTTCCGGATCGGTACAGACCCGGGTTCGAAACCCGGCAGATGTATTTCATTTTTATTTTGCGAGTTTTGACATTTTTTCAAAAACTAAATATATATTCCCGTATAATAATTGATTACGGATCGTTTAAAAATATTTTGGGCATTTAATTCGCAACGAAAATTTTGACTGACTGTTCGGTTGATAAACGGAGCGGGTTTGGTACATCCGTTTTTGACGGATGTTACAGTATCCCCTGCTTTTTAGAAATTTCGTCCCGAAATTTAAATAATGATATATTTTGACTATAAGAATGATGATGTTTTGTTTGACAGTTGTATGCTTAGCAAAATAAAGGCTTAAGTTTTTGTTCGAGGCGGTAACGTTCCTTGTAAAGGTTAAGTACCCTATTTAGGAATCGCTTTTTGTTGCCTACTGTGTAAGTATTGATAAACAGGAATGATTTGCTAAAAATGATATCATGCATAAGAGTTTAGATACGTTTGGGAAAATATGGTTATATCCTAAGGCAAAACTTCTAACACTACAATCTACATGGAACATAAATAAAAACACAACAGCTGATATTTGAACATAAGTAAGTACAACAGCTAATATTCAAACATGAATGAACACATCAGCAAATATTTGAACATGAATAAACACAACAGCAAATATTTGAATCCACATTCTGATAACATATATGTTTGAATGATGGAAGTTCCTCTCTCGTTTGTTATGATGGAGAGGTTAGTTTATGTAGAAATGGAACACAATCCAATCTCTTTAAATAACATGATGATATCAATGTAACACAAATTCCAACCAAGGCAATACTAAATCCTACATGGAACTTCTCATAACCATCTGATAATGCCTCTGATCCTTTGGCAAGAATACTTATATATAGGAAGTACCAGCGGCGTATCCACCATATTCTTGCCAAATTTTCATTAGTTTTATCCACAAGTTATGATTGGTTACCAAGAAACTAATAAATCCTACATAGAACTTCTCATAACCATCCGTTAATGCCTCTGATCCTTTGACAAGAATACTTATATATAGGAAGTACCATCGGCGTATCCACCATATCCTTGTCAAATTTTCATTGACTTTATCCGCAAGTTATGGTTAGTTCGATGCGACTCTACTACAAACACCACAACCACAAGATACTGATAATGAAATTGTCTGTGCGCTCAAGGCTCAATCAAACGGAGCCGAACGTATTGAATGAAATTGTATGTGTGCTCAAGGCTCAATCAAACGGAGCCGAACGTATTGAATGTACTGAAATTGAACAACTTAATCTAAACAACCATCACACAATCAGCCTATGCATGGAACCTCTCATAACTGCCTGATAATGCCTCCGATCATTTGACAAGAATACTTATATATAGGAAGTACCATCGGCGTATCCACCATATCCTTGTCAAATTTTCGTTGACTTTATCCGAGAGTTATGGTTAGTTCGATGCGACTCTACTACAAACACCACTACCACATGATACTGATAATGAAATTGTCTGTGCGCTCAAGGCTCAATCAAACGGAGCCGAACGTATTGCATGAACTGGAAATGTAAATTGAAATGTGCGCTCAAGGCTCAATCAAACGGAGCCGAACGTATTGCATGAACTGGAAATGTAAATTGAAATGTGCGCTCAAGGCTCAATCAAACGGAGCCAAACGTATTGCATGTATTGAAATGTAAAATTACGTAACCGATCAAGGCTCAAACAAACGGAGCCGATCGTGCGGGCACGCCAAGATCAACCACATAATAAAATGGGGATCCAACTCAACCTCGATGGATGGGGAGCCACGGCCTCGGCAAAAGCATATACTGAAAACAATATATAATATATAATATCCAATAATTTCTCTAACAGTCTACACATGTGATAAAAACATAAAACTAAACGATAGGAGTTGAATCTGGATCTTCAACGGAGAGGACTAGCTGAGTATCTTCGTTTGGGCCGTCATTAACTTCGACAGGATTGGCGTTGATATTGAAGACTCTTTCTCTTGCTGGTGGCATAGTGGTTGGGTTTTCTTGGTTTACTTGGTTAACTGGGTTTGATTGGGCTTGAGTGTTGATAACGTTAACCAATTGAGGGCATGTGTTTCTAAGGTGGGTAGGGTCGCCACAATTGAAGCAAGCTCGAGCATATGGGAACATGGGATATTGAGGTTGGTGATAAGTTTGGGCCATGTTTTGAGTAGGGGAAAAGGTTTGGTCTTGAAAGGTGCGACAAACATTGCTCAAATGACCATAGCGTCCACAAGTTGTACATAGCCGGCAAGGTAAAGTAAGGGGATGGTGATAAAAACAGTTGTTGCATCGAGGGTGAGGTCCAAGATATGGTTTCTTATTTGGGTAGGTTGAGTTGGGTGTCACTTGGGTGATTGGGATAGCTCGGATGGGTATGGCATGAAAAACGGGTTGATTTCGTTGGGTCGCAGCGAAAAGTCGCCCGACTCTTCTTCTCTTAGGATTGGGTTGAGAAGGGGATTCGGGTTGAGTGGAGTCGGAGGTTTCAGTTGATTCTTTATCCTTCTTCTTCTCCTCCTTGAAGTCTTTGTTTCGAATTCGGTTCTCGGTGAGCTCTGTTGCTAGCTCCATTGCTGCTTCCAAAGTTGCAGGCTTGGTACTTATCACAGGGTCTTGAATCTTTGACGGAAGACCACGAATGTAGTGCTCGATCAAACGGTAGAGGGGAGTGAACATGTTGGGAAACATTTGATGTAACTCGAGGAATCTTTTGTTATAGGTGGTGTGGTCTCCTTCCACTTGCTTCAATGAGTAAAATTCATCTTCTAACTTCTTGATTTCACTCCTTGGGCAAAATCGTCTGGTCATGATTTCCTTCAATTCGTTCCAAGTTAAGGACATAGCATCTTCAACACCTCGTTTGGCCTTCTCTGTATTCCACCAAGTAAGTGCTATCCCATATAGTCGACCGGTAGCATAACGCACTTTGCGATCATCAGGGCAATCGCAATTTAGAAAAGTATTCTCCATTTCTTCAAACCAATGGAGGAGTGCGGTGACACCTTCAGTCCCTTTATATTTCGGAGGGTCGCATGATTTGAAATGCTTGTAGGTGCATTTAGTGGTATTTGGGGAAGAGTTGAAAATGTTTTGGTTTGCTTGATTGACAGGATTATCGGTAAGTGCTTGTTGAACTTGGATTACAATGTTGGGTATTACGGCAGCCATTTGTTGAGCGATTAAGGCAGCCATGCGATCGCGGGCTTTTCTTGCTCTCGTCTTCCTACGGGCGAGGTTAGAAGACATCTACAATGAATACATGACAAGGGTATGAGTTGGATGCTTTTGAGATCATGGGTCGCATTAGGGATGAACATTCATAAAATAATTATACAAAAATACTACATCCATAGGATGTCTTGGGCTTTGCTCGCTGTTAGGCCCGTCATGCCGCCATACTTTACCTTGTGTAATCATGTGGGCCCCCATGAATACCGGTTTTTCATATGGTTCGCACGGTTTCTGCCTGGTTGCGTACACAAAAACCCGGTGAAAATCGAGAAATATGTATACAACGTGTGATGTTCGGAATGTGTCCAGGTGTAGACACGGTGACACCTCAAAGTAGGGTTAGTTCGAACGACGTTTGGTGTGGCATGCTTTGGCCTAATAGGTCCTTCGTACTCTCATCGTTGGTCCCCAGGTAGGCAAACTGGTCCGTTATATTGGATTTATACGAATGCCAGCCTAGACAGGACGTTCCGACTACCGGTACTTGTACCCTTCCAGTTACTACATGCCCGTCGCAGAACTTACTTTGATGAGAATTGAAAATTGCATAAAATATTTGGATAATGAGAGTATGAAAATAAATTGAATACATGAACATCGATATATGTATAATGAATATGTATATATGTATAATGAATATGTATATGAGCATGTATGTTTGACTGAAATGTAAACAAATATGAAACAAATAAATATCACAAGTTTGTATGTAACCACCTAATCAATTTAAAATTTAGGCAGACTATAGTATAGGCTCTAAGGGTCTAATAACCTATCCTATATCCCTATAGTCATGGCTCTGATACCAATCTGTCACACCCCGACCCGCAGCGGATAAGGTGATCGGGGCATGATTGGGTTATCATCAAAGCTCATGACATTTATTAAACGTTTCATATTCGTTAATACAATTTAAATGGAAATTTACAATGATTGCTACAACATGATCTAACTACGATCTAAACTTCTTTGTTCTCTTCTAAGGCATATCCTATGTTTTCCTTGCTTCAACCTGTTCACCTGTATCATGCGTAAAAAGGTTTTTGGATCAACATAATGTTGGCGAGTGAATCCTATGGAAAACATTTGAACAATTTATTTAGATTGATTATGAAATATGTGCACAACCAAACATGAGTAAAATTAGATGTAACTTGATCAACAATCATAAGATGTTAAATGAAACACTCATGAATAATAATGGAACAATTAAAGGCACGCGATGCTCAACTCGTCTCTCACGAGGAACTGAGGGGCCTGATGAATGAATTGCATAAACATGATAATATGAATAACACAACTACAAACAATATAAACTCAATGAAAACACACATGAACAATAATGAATTTGAATTGAAGCACGCGATGTTCTACTCGTTTCCCACGAGGAACTGATGGGCTTAATGTATGAGTTTCATGTAATTTGACAAACGGAATATAAGTAAATCACAACAATAAATCAATCTAAGTTTAAGTCATGATGTGGTATGGCACAAGTTTAAATAAATAAATTAATTATTTCATAACACATGACACACCCCAAAACGTGTAATTTAAAAGGGGGAATTGTAAGATTCACTCACAGTGGGTGCGTTCGGTTGATGACGTTGAATGCACGCGATGTGGTTTTAACCACGAGTGAGATTTAACCTAGATAAATCGCATTATGGTTTGGTAAGTAAACGGATTTTATTAAACTATTTTAGTAGAATTGTTGGGTGTATTTTTGTGAGTTTGAAGCTATTTTCTAACCTTAAAAATGTTATTTTTAAGTATTTATAATTGATTTTTAATTAAAATAATTAAATAAAAATAATAAAAAAATTTATTTTATTTTTTTGCTACAGTGACTTTGACCAGTTGACTTTGACCGGCGTTGACCGGTTCGATGCGTATTGTTGTGCGCTGGGTGAGGCTCGAACCCGAGACCTCCCGTACGCGTGCACGCAGCTCTACCAACTGAGCTACGTGTCTAACCCGTTATATATCCGATTTTAATTACATATATACATTAATTAGAATTAACAGAAAATCATTTTTATTTTAAAAACAGTTTAAGCGGACCGGTTTTGCACTCCACAGGTCTCGAACTCGGGACCTGTGGTTTAATCTAACACACAGTCCACGCTGGACTGTGTGTTCTACATGTTATATAACTCGATTTTTATTATACTTAAATACTAATTAGTTATTTCCTTTTCTGCCTTATTTAAAAAGAAAAGATAATTGTCCGAGTCGGTGCTGAAGACCGGACTCGAACTCGTGACCTGTGATATAAACAAACACACAGTCCACCGCTGGACTGTGTGTCTAACTTGGTTATTAATCCGGTTAATAATATATTTAACATATATCTGTGGCGATCCGGTTCAGTAAACAAAAAAAAAATGGATTTTATTAAGGCAGCGTGTGTGAGACGGGATTCGAACTCGAGACCTTTGCATGATTAACGTTTTATGTGCACACAGTCCACCGCTGGACTGTGTGTCTAACCCGAGTAAAATCCTGATTTATAATATACTTATATGATATAGAAAAACGTCGTCTTCCTCGTCAAGTTTGAACCAGAAATCGAAAATCGACTAGTTCAAGTTTTTTATCAGTTTGTTAGTGTTTTACAGTTTATTACGGTAAGATAAAAGTGAAAAGGAAAAGAAACTGGGCGGAGAAATATACCGACTGAACTTTCTGTTTTCCGGCAGAAACTCCGGCGATTGAATTCACCTCCGGCGACGTGTTCCGTATAGCAGCTAGTCTCCGGAAAGCTTGGAAAAGGTAAGGGTGACTTCGGTAAAGGTTTAGGGGATTCAGTAAAGCTCAGAGATTAAAACTCGGTTTTCCGGCGAAAAACAGGAAAGTTCCGGCGAGTGGAATTATGCCGAGAAAAGGTGTGATTTTTGAGCGAAAGTGTTTGTCGTCGGTTGTGGGTCAATTTATAGGGGAAAAACGAAATGCACTTGGTCTGATTTACGACTGGGTTCGTTTATTTAAATTTTCCGGCGGTTATGAATTTGGTCGCGGACTTCAAACATCGGTTATAACCGATGTCTGGTTAATGGTTTACGTTATAACGTAAATCGTAGTTAAGACTCGCGAGTTTACCGGGATTCCGACAACTGAATCGTTTGGGCGCCGGTTTTTTTGAATTTGTAAAGTCACTTTATCAATTAAATGATTTCATTATTTAACAAACAAAGCAGTTGGCGCAGTGGTTTGTGTGTTGTATGTTAAGACACTTCCGGATCGGTACAGACCCGGGTTCGAAACCCGGCAGATGTATTTCATTTTTATTTTGCGATTTTTGACATTTTTTCAAAAACTAAATATATATTCCCGTATAATAATTGATTACGGATCGTTTAAAAATATTTTGGGCATTTAATTCGCAACGAAAATTTTGACTGACTGTTCGGTTGATAAACGGAGCGGGTTTGGTACATCCGTTTTTGACGGATGTTACAAGATGGTCATCCCAACTACCTCCTAGATCAATGACACATGCTCGGAGCATGTCTTCTAATGTCTGAATTGTACGCTCGCTCTGTCCATCCATCTGAGGATGGTAACCGGTACTAAAATTTAAACGAGTGCCTAAGGATTGTTGGAAACTTTTCCAAAAATGAGAAGTATATCTAGTATCTCTATTGGACACAATAGATACTGGCACCCCATGGAGAGATACAATCTCGTCTACATATATCTGGGCTAGCTTGTCGGAGGTACGAGTCTCTTTGATGGGTAAGAAATGAGCTGACTTTGTCAGTTTATCAACTATAACCCATATTGTGTCATCCCCATGCCTTGTTTTAGGTAATTTGGCGATAAAATCCATGGTTACCATTTCCCATTCCATGTGGGAAGTTCTAATTGTTGTAGTAATCCTGACGGCTTCTGATGCCCAGCTTTAACTTGAGAACATGTCAGACATTTTGCGACGTGGGTGGCTATGGATTTCTTCAAACCCATCCACCAATAGTTAACCTTCAAATCTTGATACATTTTGTCACCCCCAGGGTGAACCGAGTACCTGGAATTATGAGCTTCCTGAAGGATTATATCTCTAAGTCCTCCATGAATAGGAACCCAGATTCGACCATTTAGTTTGAGAATTCCATCATTCCCAGGTGACAATTTACCAAAAGTCACTCCTAGTTTTTCTTCAGGAAGGTTGGTTTCCAATAAAGCTTCTTTTTGTGCAGCCAATAGCTTTTCTTTTAAATTGTTCTTAAGTTCGATACTCTTGGCATTAATCCGTATAGGTTTGACTCTTTCCTTTCGGCTGAGCGCATCAGCGACTACATTCGCTTTGCCAGGATGGTAGCGAATCTCGCAATCGTACTCGTTTAAAGTTTCCATCCAACGCCGTTGCCTCATATTGAGATCTTTCTGGCTAAACAAGTGTTGGAGACTTTTGTGATCTGAGTATATCACACATCTAGTTCCATATAAATAATGTCTCCATAACTTAAGTGGAATACAACGGCACCCAATTCTAGATCGTGGGTGGTGTAATTCTTTTCATGCACTTTTAGTTGTCGTGATGAGTAGGCAATTACTTTGCCTTTTTTGCATAAGGACACAGCCCATGCCAGTGTGCGAAGCATCACAGTAAACAACAAACTCTTCTACACCTTCCGGTAAGGTCAGAACTGGAGCATTGCTCAATTTCTGTTTGAGGATCTCAAAGGATTCCTGCTGCTTAGGACCCCAATTAAATTTTACATTCTTGCGGGTCAAAGTAGTTAAAGGTGCAGCTATTCTTGGAAGTGTTTGATAAATCTTTGGTAATATCCTGCTAATCCCAAAAAGCTGCGAATTTCAGTAGGTGTCTTAGGTGCTTCCCAATTCATGATTGCTTCTATTTTAGCGGGGTCCACTTGGATACCACGCTCGCTCAAACATGTCCAAGGAATTGTACTTCGCGAAGCCAGAATTCACATTTGGAGAAGTTAGCATAAAGCTTCTCCTGCCGTAGAAGTCCTAAGATGCACCGAAGGTGTTTCTCGTGATCTTCCTGATTACGAGAGTAAATAAGTATGTCATCTATAATACGATGACAAACTTATCTAGGTATGGTTGCAGACTCTATTCATGAGATCCATGAATGCTGCGGGTGCATTAGTAAGTCCAAAAGGTATCACTAAAAACTCATAGTGGCCGTACCTTGTTCGAAACGCGGTCTTAGGTACATCTTCTGTCCTAACTTTGAGTTGATGGTACCCCGACCTTAGGTCAATCTTTGAAAAGAAACTTGCCCCTTGAAGTTGGTCAAACAGATCGTCGATCCTGGTCAATGGATAGCGGTTCTTGATTGTTACCTTATTTAGCTCGCGGTAATCAATGCACAGATGCATTGAACGACCTTCTTTTTAACAAACAGAATGGGTGCTCCCGAAGGTGGCGATCTGGGTTGAATGAAACCTTATTCTAGAAGTTCATCTAATTGGGTTCTTAGTTCCTTCATTTCGGTTGGTGCTAAGCGGTATGGAGCTCGTGCAACTGGTGCTGCTCCAGGCATGATGTCGATTCTGAACTCTACCTGCCTCTCCGGAGGTAATCCAGGTAGCTCTTCCGGGAAGACATCTGGATAACCAGGATAATAGGAATGTCTTCTATCTTCGGTTTTGGCTCATCTACTGTCACCTGTGCCATGTAGATGACAAATCCGTTCTTTAAGCACTTGGATGCCTTAAGTATGGATACATTATCTAGCAATCCATAATGCGTATCTCCTTGAATAGTGATTGCTTCACCAGAAGGGGTTTTGATGTTTACTAGTTTCTTATCACAGGCGATTTGGGCTTGGTTATGTGATAACCAATCCATGCCTAAAACTACATCAAACCCAGCCAATTTCATTGGCAAAAGAGAGAACGGGATTAAATGATTCTTAATGGATATACAACATCCATCAAGAAGGGTCGAAGCAGTTTCTAAGGTACCGTCAGCGAGTTCTACCTCATACGTAATATCTAGAGTTTTGATGGGCAGGTTCAGCAGTTTACTAAACTTATGGTCTACAAAAAGATTTATCTGCACTTGAATCAAATAAAACTCTAGCATAAATATCGTTTATGAGGAAGGTACATGTTATAACTTTATCATCCTTTACTGCTTCCCTGGCATTCATCTGAAATACCCTTGCATTTGATTTCTTAGCCTCCCAGGCTTCTTAGCATTCTTTGGGCAGTTCCTCTTGGTATGCCCCTTTTCATTGCAACCATAACAGGTTGCATCTTTCAGATTCCTGCAATCCAACGTCTTGTGCCCCTTTTTCTTACAGATCCCACACGGTTTGGCATGTGGATCTACGGTGCATTTCCCAAAGTGCCTCCTGTTACAGTTCTTACACATGGACTTGTCACCTGATTGATTTGGGTTCTTCCTGAACCCAAAATTTCCTTTCTTCTTCTTGTTGGAATGATGAGTCTGATCATCTTCTCTTCTTCTCTTTCCCTCATCTGAGGTCTTTCTAGACCTACTCCTAATCACATCAATGTGAGGGGATAAGTCTACAACTGACCTGTAGGTGGTAGGCTTTGAGGCCTTGACATTTCCTTTGATTTCAAGGGCTAGACCACCTATGAAGCGCGCGATGCGCTTTGGTTCAGGAGAGATCAAGTAAGGAACAAGCCTTGACATATCATTGAAATCGATTACGTATGATCTGCAGTCCAGGTCTTTCATAGTTAAGGTCAAGAAGTCAGCTTCAACCTTTTCCACTTCGTGTTGTGGGCAGTATGTCTCTTTGACCAACTCAACAAACTTGACCCAAGAGAGGTTGTACAGAGGAATCTTTCCGTTGGATTGAACCAGAGCTTTCCACCAAGTTAGGGCATGCCCTTGAATGACTGTGAAACAAATTTAATTACGTCCTCCTTTGCGCAACCACTTATGTCCACCACTATTTCCATTTCATCAAGCCACTTCATTCAATCAATGGCTCCTATTTCTCCAGTGAAGTCTCTTGGTTTGCAAGAGAAGAAATATTTGTATGTACAACCTTTGTTGAAACGTGGTGTCTGATCATCCATAGTCTGTTTGTGTGATTCACTCTTCCGATTGATGAATATTCAGATTCATCTTTCTTTGATGGTTGTGGTTTTGAATGGGTTTTAGAGCATGATTTGGAGCGAGTACCACTCGACTCCTTTAGTGCTCTATCCACAGCTTTCGAAACCGCTGCATCAACCAGGGCTTGCAGTTCAGCTCCAGTGATATTTATTCTTGTATTATCATTTCCTTCAACCGGATGACTATGAGCCTCGTCTGAACCAGCCATGGTGAGGTTTTGAATGCTATATACCAAGTAAAAATAATCTATTTAGTGGTTATATAGCGGATCATCACGTTTGGTGATTAACTAGCCATGGTATGAGTAAACCATATAGGATAAAAGATATAACATTTATGAGGGATGAGAATTTTAAGATTATTATGGTTAGCCTAGGCTATAATTGAACCATCAAAGGCATTTAAAAAGGATAAAATCCTTTACATATATTTGACAGGGAACATATGTCGAAGCTGTTATTGCTGCTTAGGTACTTTTTTCATAACTCAAAAGGCCTTGTCACTTGGACAATTTTGAAATATACCTTACGATCTTATTGGATCACAGGTTTTAAGGATTGAACATAGTTCATCGCCTTTTTGACAGAGAGTCATAAACTACAACTGTCATAGTTATGAAAAAATGCAGTTTGCCTAGCAGGAAGAATGAGTAATTTTCACCTATGAATGTCTTATTATTAACATTCTATTGGATGATATCAGCCATGATTCATAATGATCATTTAGGCTATATGAAAGCTTGGAAGAACCCAAACACTTGATGACTGGTGTGGTTTCTCAAGCCACACTGCAGGAGTGTTAACATGTTCTGGATGCTAACAAGGATTTATTGTCTTAAGAGGGTTTTACCATCATAACCATGTTCGCATTGACACATAGGCTAGGTTATACCATTAAGAGAATCTTTTGGAAGTTCTGGCAGATTAAATAAAATTGAAATGATTGATTGTACAACGATACACTATATACAAAATTTCTAAAAGAAGATTTTCATTAATACCACTAGCGGTTACAAAACTGTCCTAAATGGGTCTTTTTAAATATCATAGATTGTCCATGCAGGGTCTGGAAGAAAATAAGTCCTCGCAGGGACTAAAACATAAGGATAATGTCACGAGGCTAACAAGGTAATGTCCAGCAGGGACTAGTACTAAAGGAAAATGTCCACGCAGGGACTAATACTAAAGGAAATGTCCACGCATGGACTTAATTTAAATAGCAAATACAAGATAAAAGCAAAGAAAATCTTCAATTGCTACTCCTTTTTCCCCTGATGAATTTTACAAGATTCTTACGAAACTTATTATTCTTTTTCTCACCTCTTTCCACTCTACGTTCCACATCTTGCACCCTTTGCAAAATTTCCAATTGTTGTTGCTGGGGTGGTTGTTGTTGTTGAGGTGGAGGTTGAGGTATAGGGTGTTGATAAGTATAGACAGGATACCCAGTTGGGTACACTGGAGGAAATGGCGATGGATAAAGAGCATTGTAGTTGACTGCTTCAAGGTATGGGTCGTAAGCAGGGGGTTGATAGTTATACTCCGTAGGAGCTTGTGGCTAGAATGGATTATACTATGTTGCAGCCGGGTAGGTAGGGATTGGGTTATCGAAACTCATCGGAGGTGGTTGTGGTGCAAAGGTGGCCGGTGTGATATCAATCTCTGGCGTAGGATTTGAAGGTCCACCCATTTGCGGATCTTCAGGAATAGGAGAATAGTTGCTAGAACCTTGAGGGGTGCTAAAACGTTTGCCCCCTCGTACGGACATGCGTGCATTTCTTCTCCTCCTAGGTGGTTCTGGTGGTGGCGGACGTTGCTACTGTTCTGGTAGTGGTGGTGGTGGTGGTGATGGTGGCATTGCTTCAAAATGCGGTTCCTCCAATGGAGGTTGTGGTGGTGTGTTGTGGGAGGAAAGAGTGTTTACGAATTTCCACTGTCCCCACCATTCAACAAATTCATTGGGTCCGGATAGGGCGATCATGCGAAGGAAGATCCACTGGATATGTCAATGGGATGCGTGGGCGTTCCCGAAGGCGGCCTCGGCTGGATCTGGATCATCATTCATATCCATATCTTCAGGGAAGTGATCATCGGGGCCCAACAGGTTATGACCTGCTGGTGAGTCGATATAATCGTTAGGGTTAAACTGACTCGGAGAATAGGGTGAAAGGTGGTGCGAATGATGGGAAGAATGGTGGGATTGGGGTGAATGCAGTGAATGTTGCGAATGGTGAGAGTGTTGAGGCTCTTGCGGTGGTTGTGGCCCAAAAGAATGGTGGTAAGATGGCGAAGTGCCAGTGAAACGGATCGCCTTGCGGGTTCTAATGAATGTCTCCAATCGTCATAGGGATCAGAGCTAAATGATTCTGAAGGCGTACGGCAGTGAGAAGGCCCCACATGGCTAAACGGTCTCCCCTCATTGGACCTTTCCCTCTTCCCCTGACACGTGGCGGCATCTTATATGGAAGCCTGTCAAAATAAAATAACATATCTATATAAACCAATAAAGATTAAGAGTAATCCAAGGTCGTTTGTCTAGCTACTGTGTCATTGAGATTAAACACAAAAGGCTAGTGTTTAATTCACTCAATGTTGGCTCTGATACCAACCTGTCACATCCCGATATTTCCACATAGCCCGGTGGGGGAGTATCCTGACGTAGTTGATATCATCATAGTTAATTATACACAGTTATAGCACAGCGGAAGGCTTGGAAGGAAATTACTATTACAACCCGAAAGTTTAAAGTACGAATAAAATAATATACAGACGGTTGTAAAAAGGATCCACAGGCGGATCTATAAATGAATACATAAAACGAAGTTCCACAGACTTAAGGCATCTAGGGATTTGCATGATGCTCTTATTTAATGCCAAGTAGCTCCACCCTATTTCATGAGGTACCTGTCACTTAGTCTTTGGAAAATACGTCAGTTTTCACTGGTAAATACAAATAACTGACTCATTTTGTAAACATTTAAAAATGTTAATTTAGGTGCACAAGGCACGAAATCTTTTATAACTTGGGACAATTACATTTATAATCTTGTATACAGTTTTACATGTTTGTCATACTTTTGAGGCCGGTTCGGAAACCGGTCATGATTAACTGACTCACCACTTATAAATCCCACAAAGGAGTTATTTCCCAAATCTTGTGGGTAGTTTATTTAGCATTTTACATCTGTCAGGTGTGTGCCTACACCCCGTGCATAGGTCGTGGCCATTAATAACTTAAATGAGTCAAGGATATCCAGGACATGGTCGTTAACACCCAAAGCTTATGTTATCAAACAAAACAGATTAAAAACGGGTTATGCGGATTTATTAATCACAATCCGGCTAAATGATCCCATACCCGACCAAGCGGCAATAATTTATCGTA
This sequence comes from Scalesia atractyloides, assembly GCA_947069175.1. Lineage (NCBI taxonomy): Eukaryota > Viridiplantae > Streptophyta > Magnoliopsida > Asterales > Asteraceae > Scalesia > Scalesia atractyloides. Next base: position 81,674,352 of record CAMTDV010000024.1, read on the forward strand.
TCCCAAGCCCGTATAAGGGAAAATAAGTTAAATGTATTTACTTGAGTTTAAGTGCAAGCAACCTACTCAGCCGTATGTCACTAACACTTTATGAAGTATCTTCTGGTGGGCTACCTAATCTGAAAGGAAGGTTTTATTAACCCACGAGGATACTAACGGTCTCATTTAAGTCAAAGACTTAGACCGGTTAGTTTAAGAATGATTTACGGTAAAAAGGATCCACAGGCGGATCTATAAATGAATACATAAAATGAAGTTCCACAGACTTAAGGCATCTAGGGATTTGCATGATGCTCTTATTTAATGCCAAGTAGCTCCACCCTATTTCGTGAGGTACCTGTCACTTAGTCTTTGGAAAATACGTCAGTTTTCACTGGTAAATACAAATAACTGACTCATTTTGTAAACATGTAAAAATGTTAATTTAGGTGCACAAGGCACAAAATCTTTTATAACTTGGGACAATTACATTTATAATCTTGTATACAGTTTTACATGTTTGTCATACTTTTGGGGCCGGTTCGGAAACCGGTCATGATTAACTGACTCACCACTTATAAATCCCACAAAGGAGTTATTTCCCAATTCTTGTGGGTAGTTTATTTAGCATTTTACATCTGTCAGGTGTGTGCTACACCCGTGCATAGGTCGTGGCCATTAATAACTTAAATGAGCCAAGGATATCCAGGACATGGTCGTTAACACCCAAAGCTTATGTTATCAAACAAAACAGATTAAAAACGGGTTATGCGGATTTATTAATCACAATCCGGTAAATATCCCATACCCACCAGCGCAAAATTACGATATTTCCCAATTCTTGTGGGTAGTTTATTTAGCATTTTACATCTGTCAGTTGTGCTACACCCTCGTCTAGCCGTATAGATGTCGTACCCAAGCTTATTATAACAAAACAGTGTACCAAAGGATATCAGGACATGGTCTTATCATACCCGAGAAGCGGCTAATTTATATCAAAGCTATAACGGAAATAAGTTAAATGTATTTATTAGAAGTCACAACCACCGCTAATTCACCGTAACCGACAAAGGTAATTTACGGTGGATCCCAACTAAAGGAATTTATATTAAACTAAGATACTACGGGTTGATTTAAGTCAAGGTTAACCGGTATAGATATTTACAGTACAAAACGCTAATTAACCGGTACCGAAGGAATGTAATTTAGAAACCAACAAGTAGAAGACTTTATTATTAAACCTAAGATACATATCTGGATTTTAATTTAGATGCAAGGATTAAACGATCGGTTAATTATTGCAAACAGTTACATAACAAAACGCGTAATAAACGGGACCAAAGGACATTAAGTTCATAGTTATTATCAATTATGTTTATATCAGAATATAAGTATGCCATAAAGTTTAAAACGATATAAATTTTGGAATATTTAAAGGTTAATCACAGGGTTTAATATCGTAAATTTATTTAGATATAGGACAGTAGGATATCATACATATGTGTGGTTTATGATTTATGGCTAAACTATGCCCGGAAGGGCATTTTTATCATTTCACATAAGGTTTTAGGGACCTAATTGGGATTCTGAGTTCATGATTTATTCCTACTGTGAAAACATTTAAAATCATTTATAAATTTAGTAGGCAACAAGTCTTAGGTGCTAAATATAGTTTAAAGCCATACTATGCACTTAATTAGCGTAAAAGTTGGTAAATGACGATAATTTCGATTTGTAAGTGATCCTGAGGTTTTGACCAGCTTTGAAGTGCCAAAATATTTTATTTCTCATAACATATCAGTAGAAAAAGGTTTTGCATGTTAATTATATGTAAAACTCATTTTATTTGTAAAAAGGGTATTATCATCATTATGAGCTTTATGCAAGAACTCAAAGCTAAGGTCAACATAAAATCTGACCCAACATCCCAATAAATCCTAAATATGATATCAACACATTAGATAAAGAGTTGTATGTCAACGTTATGTTAAAAACTTGATTTCCATGCTTAAAGGGCATCTTAGTCTTTATAAAGGCGAAATTCTGATTTATTACATAACTTCAGTTTATGACCAGATTGTAAACATCAAAATACTCTAATTATGTTTACTAATCAGCACCTAGTCCATTTGTATGACCATTTATCTTAGAAATCCTTATTTTTGACAAAAAGGGCATACTAGTCGACATAAAGCATAATAACAGAAATAAGCATATGATATCATATTACTAAGGGACAATGTAGTATAACCTCAGAGGGTTATGCTACAGCATAATATGGTCCTAAAGGAATCCTAATGCATAAAGGAAATAAGCTAATTCAGGTCAGAACTGAAAGTCAAAGTAAAAGTCAAGCTTTTGCGACTTTCGGTTGCGAACCGAGCTTAAACTTAGAATTGTCAGGTTGAACAGGTTTAGACATGTTCTAATAATGTTTACCAAGTTATTAAAGTAATAAAACATGTTTTATAACCCTTACATTATCAGATTTGATTTTTATTTTATTTACTTTGACCCGACAATTAACTAAGTAAACGTGGTAATTAGGTGGTGCCCTTTTTAGGGATTAACACCTACCTAATTACGATCACGTAGCCATATTTGCCTCGGAAAATGGCAGGACCGTTTAGGTCTAAACCGAAGGTCAAAGCCGTTTTGCGGAAACGTTGACTTTCGGTCTTTAAATGCATAAAAACCGAACTAGAGTGGCTAAGAACACTTACTACAGGTCCTAGCTCGAAGATTAGACTTAGGAGAGCTTCCTTTTTTATCAGGAACCCTAGAGAATGCAACCAGAGAAAGAAAGGATTTTTGAAAGGTGAAAGAATGACGGGCAACATGAAGGACCTATTTATAGTGCAAAGGACCCTCTCAAGATCTTTCCAGGTGTTGCAAGGTGTTCTAGGATGTCTCTAGGTGTCCCTAAACGAGTATTGAGCAAGCATGCAGCCCCTTGTTTCGAGAGGATGGTTTTGGAAGCTTGTGTGTGGGGAACAAGCAAAAATTCGCCCAGTACCAGACCCTTACGGTCCTTAAGCAGTCTTTCAGCGAACCAGATTTTTAAACTTGACAAGTTTGACCCCTCAACTTATATAATCACATTTAGGGTCTTGCAACTTGTATAATGCCATCATAGGCTAATAATAAGCATGGATGGGAGTATAAATAAACATTTTAAGATTCCCGGTTTGTCGGTAGAACACCCGAAGGTACTAGTTTCGCTCGTTGACACTTTTACCCCTTTAGAGTAAATCTTTCACACAATTAGGGTTTAGGACACGTGTCTTCAACTTATTGGACACGTTTTTGAGAGGTGTTACATTGCAGTTGACATTGATCATGATAACTTGGTAGATATCGATCATGCTATTTTGGTTGCAGTTAGTTAGCAGATAACCAGCTCCCGGTCAAAGAGAAAATGAATACGGGAACATAGAGGTCGATGAAATTATACATAAGTATGGTGCTTTCACACGGAAAGGGTGTTGACCTCGGCATACCTCATGTAAGTAGAAGTTTTATTTTATGTGTAACGCCTTGCTTTCCGCAGCTTTCCGTTTTTTGAAAGATTGTATCGTATTTCTATTTTTGGAAACTCGTTTCCTTTGAAATCGTATTTCGTTTCAAACCATTGTAAATCCGTGACTTCGATCGTAATGAAATGAATCTTTTATATGAGATACACATCGTTTATGCATTGTTTATACTCTGATACATACATGATTCCCATAAACATAAGTTTAACTTGTAACCAATCATTGTGAATCTGCAATTCGTAAGCATTCCGTACATTCAAACACTTTACTAATCGATTATGAGACTTATGCATATTTGACACTTCGTTATACATTACACATACTTGTTTACTCCTTAAAATACTTCTTTTATTATTACAACTCAAAAACTATGTTTATATACTTGTTTAACACATGTTTTCATGTTCCCTTTGCATATTAGGCCTTGTTACATATTGTTCATATATTAAATAACATGTAACACCTGAGTATACAACAAATATACACCTTATAATGTTAAAAAGGAAATATAGGGCTGATCGCAGCTTTGGGCTGGGTTTAGTGGACTTGTTTCAAGTCTAAACTCCCCCTAATCTTGTCCAAAGCCCAATCCATTGAAACCCTAATGTCTTCCCTATATAATAAGCACTTCCTCATCCTTTATTCCACTTTTACAAGCCTCCAAACACTTCAAAAACCATCCCAAACTCAGCTGAGTTTTCAGCAACACTTTAGAAACTTCCAGCCATAAAAAGTGAGTTTCAACTCACTTCTCCTTCTAATTTCTTCTTGTTCTTTCTTCTACAACACTTGGATAACCTCCATGGAAAACCAAGGTGGAACAATACCATTTCTAAGGCTAAACTTTTCTGTTTTGGAAGATGAACTTGTAAACTTTATTTAAACAAACTTTTACTAAACAAACTTTTGTTACTTGTGCCTCTAATCAAGCCCATGATTAGTTAGCTAGCTAAGGTTGTTTCATACAAATTAGGAGGTGTAAAATGCCTATACACTTTATGTTTTTGAAAGGGTTTTAACCCAAAAGTGTTGAAACCATCCAAGCTTGACATAGCTTGTGTTTTGGTAAAGGTGTGATTACATGGAAGCCTTGGCTATCCTATCTTCAATCCACCACCTCACTTGATGTTTTCCCATCTCTATCCCAAGTAGTTTGCTAGCCTAAAAGTGACACGACCCCGTCTAGCCTTCGACACTTGGTTAATTCTTTCTATGTCGATGTTGGCTCACCCGGGTTGAAGATTTACTTGGTATAATGATTACTTGTACATTTTCATTTTAATTCATGACCATTCAAATCATCCTTGTGACGGTTTGTGTATTGGTGAATCATATAACGAGGTTTAATGGATACTCATCATCCTACCTCCATGCATGACTTCTTTGATAATCTATGACATATAGATGGACTTATTATATATTATATAATATATACGTAAATGGACTTATACATAACTGAACTTTTGACAATGATCATATGGTTACTTGTCACAACATTAGGTTATATTATCTAAGACTTAACCTTCTCGTTACGATTCTAATGGGCATGACCCATGAAACCACAATCACCTTTATGGGATTATAGTGTCAAAACGAGAGTTAACGTCTAGATAATTACTTTCTTGAATACATACTTTCTACATACTTTAAGCTCCTAATCCAAGTTACCCATTATCATTCCAATACTCACACACCTACATTCCTCATGTAGGATAACTCCGTGTTCCGTCCTCCAATCAACCATACTCTTCACGGGATTTAACAAAGGAAGCTTTGCAAAACCATGAGTACACTCGAACACACCCTTTTACGCTTTACACCCCTGGGTGCAACATGTTTACCTATTAAACTACAAAACTCACACTTAAACTTTATGCAAACACAAACAATCCATCATACATGCTAAGATACTTAATACGTGATTTGTATACTTGGAACATTCTTATGTGATGCTATTTGTCATTAACATCTTACGAGCCTCCCTTAACATGTATAGCGCTATAGGAGTAACGCACCGCCCGTATTCTTGTTGGCATTTTAAGTATTCTATTATTGCGGTGACACTAGAGGATTGACTTGTATAATCGCATGCCATGTTTACATTAATCTAGTATACTATTTGGCATGTGGAATTGTTTAAACGCTTTTACATACTTATGCTATATTAAACTTGTGTACTCGCCAATGCTTTTGTGTTGAACTATACTTTTAAACATGTTGCAGGTTGATGATGTTGAATATGACGAAATCTAGTAGGGACGACACTAGAAACGCATTTAGAGTTTCTAGATTTTGTTATTTCGTTATGTCAAACTTTTTGTATTTCAATTTATCCATGTTGTATTATGTTTCCTTGTAATGTTTTGACTATGATTATCAATGAAATGGAAACGGTTTTGAATATAAATATTGTCACAATAGTGTTATGATGTCTCGAGCAATCTATTTCGTCTCACTCCGATGATTCCGCCATTGGTTGGGGTGTGACAGATTTGTATCAGTGCCATAACTATAGGGAATTAGGTAGAATTTCATGTTCGACCTAGTCTATAGTAGGTACCAAACTTTGACCATTCTTGACTCATGCTTAAAACGTTATTCTTCCTACTTTGCTTCTTTCTATTTCTTTTCTCTTAAATATACCATATGTCTTTCCTAAGACGTTTACTCAATACACACACTTGAAGACACTCGTATTACAAACGGGACGATCTCACCAAAATAGGGGTGAAACCCGCAATTTGGTGATCACTCTCAATCCGCATACTCGATTTTACACGAACTTCCATTTCATACTCTAGTGGACCTTGCTAACGAGTCGGAATTTGCTCCTCGTTTAGTAAGTAACAACCACATTTTGGGGCACGATGTTATCATTTTAGGGCTGAAACCCACACCTTGTTAACTAGTCCCATTCCTCGATTTTCAATCTTACCAAAGTCTCGAATTTTCGATCGACTAGGGACATGTAGTAACTGGAAGGGTAAAACACCGTTAATCGCTTCTCGACGGGAGTATTTTACCTATTAGGCCAAAGCATGTTTCCCTAACTCGAAAGGATCTTCGATTCACTTTGGGATAGTCGACGTTTCTCTACCCGAAACACTCCAATGTTTTATTAAGCCTCTCTTTTATGTTATCTCCATTTTAATGTGTTTTAATACTTGTTACCTCGTTCATTTCAAAACCGTTGCACAATTCGCACGCCCCTCGCAATCAAAAAACAATAATGATTCTCATGAACCAACTAAATTTATACTCCCTTACGCAATCATACGTGTTTATGCTTTTGAATACTTGTTATACTTATGCAATCTATGTGAACTCATACGTGTTAAATGCTACATACATGCTTATACATGCAAAAACGTGATTTTTACAAACACATTATGATCAAGTCTCATCCTTCCACTTATTTTTGCAATCTCTAGCAGCCTCCCTTCCGTCACTCCCTCAACAAGAAGTCAAAGTCCAAGTCCACTTCTAGCTCCAAGAAGGGTTCCAACAATTCCAACTCCATGACAAAGAAGGATTGTATGGAGTTCATGGCCGAGCAAATGGCTAAGATCATCCCCGACATAGTGAGCAAGATTCAGGCTAACCCGAACCCTCCCAACACTGAAACCCCCAACGCTTCAGTCGAATCCAAGGTGATAACACCTAGGTCGACGTTCACCTTTAAACAGTTTAACGCTTGTAACCCCTTACCCTTTACGGGCGAAGGTGACGCCACTGTGATGCTTCAATGGTTCGATGCCATTGAAGTAAAGTTCCTACAGAGTGGTTGTCCTGACCACTTGCGTACAATCAACGCAAAACACACGTGGGAACGAAGCCGCTCATGCCCTCCCATGGGCCGAATTTAGACAACTCATGGAGAAAGAGTTTTGTCCCCCACACGAGCGCTAGAGGCTCGAAAAAAAGTTCTGGAACCTTAAGCAAGTCGGGAACGACAACGCTGGCGTCACGGCTCGTTTCAAGCAGCTCAGCACAATTTGCCCTAGCCAAGTCGACACTGTCGAGAAGGCTATGGCAAAATACATTCGTTGTCTCCCTTCTCACCTCATGAACCTCATCGACGCCGCCTCCCCTAAGACCCTTGACGATACCTTTCACCTATCCGCCAAGCTTAAAAACAACCACATTTTTCAGGAAGCTTCCACCAAGGCTCCATCGAAGAACGCACAAGAAACTACCACCGATGCCACCCCGAGCCTACACCATCTAAACCTCCAACCAAGAACAACAAATGCAAGAAGCGGGAGGCTTCAAGCCAGAATTGCACGGTAGTCACTCCGCCAAACCCCCAGCCTATCCAACAAGTTGCTCTAACCAACCCTGATTCCACCAGAAAGGCGTACACTGGGCCGCATGCCAAGTGTAACACCTGCCCTTACCACCATCCCGTTAACGCTCCATGCCGCCTATGCACCAGTTGCAATAGGTTTGGACACTTTGCCCCTCAATTTCGAAGTGTTCCACAAACCCCTGCCAACCAAGCCCGAACCATCACCGCACCCTAAAACCTGTGGTACTCGTCTCAATCTTAGTACCGCTTTTCACCCTCAATCTGGCGGTCAAACCGAGCGTACTATCCAAACTCTAGAGGATATGCTTCGTTCATGTGTAATCGATTTTGGTGGCAACTGGATTCACACTTACCTTTGATAGAATTCTCGTACAACAACTGTTATCACGCTAGTATTCAAATGGCCCCATTTGAAGCATTGTATGGTCGTAGGTTTCGTTCGCCTATTTGTTGGCATGAGATTAGAGAAGCTCAAATCACCGGTCCCGAACTTATACAAGATATGACGGACAAGATCCTGCAAATTCGTGATAATCTCCTCAAAGCCAAAAGCCGACAAAAGAGTTATGCTGACAAAAGACGCAAGCCTCTGGATTTCAACGTAGGTGATCATGTACTTCCCAAGGTATCCCCTTGGAAGGGTGTGGTTCGATTTGGTAAGAAAGGGAAACTTGCTCCTCGCTTTGTAGGTGCTTTCAAGATTCTCGAAAGAACTTACAAGGTAGAGTATAGACTGGTTCTACCTCAAGAACTCACCAACGTTCACCCAACATTTCATGTTTCAAATCTCAAAAAATGCCTAGCTGAAGAAGGACTTCAAGTTCCACTCGAAGATCTTCAAATCAACAAAACTTTACACTTCGTGGAGAAACCTGTCGAGATCATGGACCGAGGAGTCAAGCAATTGAGGCGAGAGAAAACGGCGCCGAGTTTACTTGGGAGCTCGAGAGTGACATGAAGGCTATGTATCCGCAACTGTTCATTACATCTTCCTAAATTTCGGGACAAAATTTCCTAAAGAGGGGAGACTGTAACGCCTTGCTTTTCGCAGCTTTCCATTTTTTGAAAGATTGTATCGTATTTCTATTTTCGAAACTCGGTTCCTTTGAAATCATATTTTGTTTCAACCATTGTAAAATCCGAGACTTCGATCGTAATGAAATGAATCTTTTATATGAAATACACATCGTTTATGCATTGTTTATACTTTGACACATGCATGATTCGCATAAACATATGTTTAACTTGTAACCAATCATTGTGAATTCGCAATTCGTAAGCATTCCGTACATTCAAACACTTTACTAGTCGATTACGAGACTTATGCATATTTGACACTTCGTTATACATTACACATACTTGTTTAATCCTTACAATGCTTCTTTTATTATTACAACACAAAACCTTTGTTTACATACTTGTTTAACACATGTTTTCATGTTCCCTTTGCATATTAGGCCTTGTTACATGTTGGTCATATATCAAATAACATGTAACACCTGAATACAACAAATATACACCTTATAATGTTAAAAAAAGGAAATATAGGGCTGATCGCAGCTTTGGGCTGGGTTTAGTGGACTTGTTTAAAGTCTAAACTCCCCCTAATCTTGTCCAAAACCCGACCCATTGAAACCCTAATCTCTTCCCTATATAATAAGCACCTCCCCATCCTTTATTCCACTTTTACAAGCCTCCAAACACTTCAGAAACCCTCCCAAACTCAGCTGAGTTTTCAGCAAACTTTAGAAACTTCCAGCCATAAAAAGTGAGTTTTACCTCGCTTCTCCTTCTAATTTCTTCTTGTTCTTTCTTCTACAACACTTGGATAACCTCTAGGAAGGTATTCACAAGTTTGCTTGGGCAAACTAAGGTGAAACCTCACCATTTTTTAGGTCCAAAGTGCATCAACTTTCTGCTCGTTTTTATCTTTTTATAACTTCATTATTTTCATGTTTTCTTCATTTTTTCTTCCTCGACAAAGTTTGTAAAGACTCTAGGGATGTTACCATAGGTTTTCCATGGAAAACCAAGGTGGAACAATACCATTTTTAAGGCTAAACTTGTTATGCCCTTTGGCTTAATAAACGCTCCTGCCGTGTTTATGGATTCGATGAACCGAGTATGTAAGCCCTACCTCGATAAGTTCGTGATTGTATTCATTGATGACATATTAATATACTCACGAACCGAGAAGGAACACGAACAACACTTGAGAACCATTCTGGAACTATTGAAGAAGGAACAATTGTATGCTAAGTTTTCGAAATGCGAATTTTGGATTCGCGAAGTACAGTTTCTTGGTCACTTGGTGAACGAGAATGGAATACACGTTGACCCAACAAAGATCGAGGCCATAAAGAACTGGAATGCACCAAAGACTCCCACGGAGGTACGACAATTTTTAGGTTTAGCGGGATATTACCGAAGATTTATTGAGAATTTTTCAAAAATTGCTCAACCGCTAACCTCACTTACGCAAAAGGATAAAAAGTTCGATTGGGGTGAAAAGCAAGAATCGGTTTTCCAAATGTTGAAGGACAAACTATGCCAGGCACCGATATTATCCCTACCGGACGGTACCTGATAACTTTGTGGTGTATTGTGATGTGTCGCATCAATGGTTGGGTTGCGTACTGATGCAACGTGAAAAGGTCATCGCGTACGCGTCGCGCCAACTAAAGGTTCACGAGAAGAGCTATACCACACATGACCTAGAGTTAGGTACAATGGTATTTTCTTGAAAATCTAGCGTCATTATTTATATGGCACTAAGTGTACCATATTCACAGATCATAAAAGCTTTCGACACATATTCAACCAAAAGGAACTAAATATGCGCCAAAGACGTTGGGTGGAACTGTTGAATGATTATGACTGTGAGATCAAGTATCATCCGGGCAAGGCTAACGTTGTGGCCAACGCCTTGAGCCAGAAGGAACGAGTCAAGACTCTACGAGTGCGAGTTTTAGAAATGACAATCTGGACAAACTTTACGACTCGTGTGCGAGAGGCACAGCAAGAAGCTCTAAAACCAGAAAACATTCCCGCGGAATCCTTACGGGAATGGAAAAACAAATGGAACCAAACAAAGATGGAACTTTATATTTCATAGGAAGAATCTGGGTTCCCTATTTTGGGGAATTACGAGACTTGGTACTAGACGAGGCACACAAGTCTAAATATTCAATTCACCCAGGATCTGACAAGATGTATCAGGATCTGAAGGAGTATTATTGGTGGCCTAATCTCAAAGGAGATATTGCGACCTATGTTGGGAAATGCCTAACTTGTGCAAAGGTCAAGACCGAATATCAGAAACCATCTGGATTATTACAACAACCCGAAATTCCCGTCTGGAAATGGGAGCAGATATCAATTGATTTTATTACAAAGTTGTCGCGGACCTCTCGAGGTCATGACATGATCTGGGTTATCGTAGATCGATTAACTAAGTCAGCTCACTTCCTACCGATTCGAGAAAAAAACTAGTACTGAGAAGTTAGCGAGTTGTACCTTAAGGAGATTGTGGCACGTCATGGAGTGCTAGTGTCGATAATATCAGACAGAGATGGTCGCTTTGTGTCGGATATGGCAATCATTTCAAGCTTCGTTTGGATCTCTTTAGATCTAAGCACGGCGTTTCATCCGCAGACTGATGGCCAAAGCGAGCGAACCATCCAAACTTTGGAAGATATGCTTCGCGCCTGTGTGATGGATTTAGGCGGAAACTGGGATACTTATTTACCGTTGGTAGAGTTTTCCTACAATAACAATTATCACACAAGTATTAAGGTTGCACCATTCGAAGCACTTTATGGACGAAAGTGCCGATCTCTGCTATGTTGGCAGAAGTCAGTGACAAACAACTCATTGGTCCCGAACTAGTTCAAGAAACCACAGACAAGATATTCAAAATCCGCGAGCGAATCAAGATAGCTCGGGATAGACAAAAGAGCTATGCGGATCGACGTCGTAAACCATTATCCTTCGAGGTCGGAGACAAAGTGCTATTAAAAGTCTCGCCTTGGAAAGGCGTAGCTAGATTCGGGAAACGCGGAAAACTAAATCCGAGGTATATTGGACCATTTGAAATTCTGTCTAAGGTTGGAATAGTTGCTTATAAATTGAAGCTGCCAGAGGAACTAAACAATGTCCACGACACATTTCATGTGTCCAACCTCAAGGAAAGTCCAACAAACGAAACAGTTATCATCCCAGCAGACGAAATTCATATTGAGACAAACTTCAGTTCACCGAAGAACCCGTTGAGGTTATGGACAGGAAAATTCAGAAGACTCGGAGGAGTCGGATCAAACTAGTCAAAGTCCGTTGGAATTCACGTCACGGGCCGGAATACACCTGGGAGCCTGAGATCAGATAAAGACAAAGTACCCCCACCTGTTCGAGAAGAATCCTTCAGAGGATGCCTCCAAGTGAATTTCGGGACGAAATTCTTTTTAACAGGGGGAGTATGTGACAAACGGCAAATAACCAGTAATTCCGTACAATTTAATCACCTATTTTATTTATTAATATCATGCATTTAAACTAATTAAATTACGTAACTGAGTCGTACGACTTATAACAAGTATTAGGACAAGAAAACATATATAATGTCTATTGGTTTTCGTTACAACGCGAAACAATCAAAACTATGTCCTAAAAGTGTTGGTAGAGAGTGCTAGGCGCACTATTCACGGTTGCACTATTCATGCCAGCAACCGCTACAGAACAATGAATCAAGACACACGGATGACGAAACTGAGTCCATATATATGAAAACACTAATGTGGGAATAAGTCTTATAAATATTACACCACTTTCCGGTGCAACGCCCTAAAAATAAAATCGTCCTATCGACTAAAAATATGATATTTTTAGTGCGTCCGTAATAATAATCCAGCAATTCTGGACCTCCAGAATTATGACAGATGTGACAAACACACTAAAACATTTTAAGGATATCAATGGAATGTCCAAAATTATAAGCTTCCGGTGTTATATCGCTATACCCATAACTAGTCTGTTAGCGACCCGGCAAGCTAGTAAGCGGTATTTTCGCCGCCATAACAACCAAATGAATGATCTAGCGAACTAGTTAGCCATATTTTGGCGTCGTAAAACACCTTACATAAACGCCATAGCAACAATGGTAAATTAAACCCATCGCTCCTGGTATTATATAGTGTCTTCCCTATATCACCCGGTATTGAACCAACGAGCGAACTAGTGGTATTTTTACCATCTAAAATGAATACCAACTAGTCTAGTAAACTAGTTAGACTTTATTTAAAACATAAACTACCACTAATCCCTAAGTACACTAATTAACTTAATGACTAAAATATCTAACAAGTTAACATTTACTTCACATGTATAATATATATTGAAAAAAAAAGAACATAACATTTTACCACCCCATGAGCATTCACGGTCAACAACTGGGTCCCCACCCACTTGTTTCAAGACTTTGATGTTGGAAAGAATTGTAGAGAAGGAAGTATGGGCATGATGTATTTGGTATTGACAAATGAATGCTAGACAATCAACAAGATCACCATCACTTCACTTAAAATAATTACCAACTTTCAAGACTCCAAAAACACTCCCTCCTCCCTTCAAAAACTCGACAGCCCAAAACTCCATTCCACCACCCTTTTCATCTCATTAAATTCACAAAATAAACCTTAAAACCTAGTATAGAGGTGGCCTAGAAGCATTACAAGCATGGAGCTTTATTAGAGACTTTCTTGGGAGCTTAAACATCTTCTTATATTCTTGTCTAGCTTGTGTAATCTTGTAAGCTTTTAAACTTTTTTTAAGCTTCATACTACTAATAGATTGCTAATGTACAAGTTGATTATCTTGAAGATTAATAAAAATCTAGTCAAAAACCCTAATCTCAAAGCTAATAAACACTAAATATAACTATATTATGTGTTGATTTGTGTAGATTAGTGTAGCTAGTTTGTATGATCATGTTCTTTCTTTATGTTGATCTTGTTAATATTAGTGATTTAAAGTTTATGTTTTATGATGATCTTGTGAGTAGTTTCATGTAGTATTCTAGATTTGTGTTCATCTTACCATGATGAACATAAAAATATGATTTAAACATGGATATGTTTAAATCATGAAAGATCATCATACTCACATTCATGAACTGAAACACATAATTTTTAGTTTATATGAAGAAACAAGTGTTTAAATGGATTTAAAACTTAATTTTGGAAGTTTAGTAACCTTTGTTCTTACAAGTTGAGTTAAATAACATGTTTACTATAAAAGTCACCTTAAAAAGTCTAACTTTTTATGTATGAAAAGTGTGAATATGCAAGTTCATGAAAGGTGGAAATTATGTTATTAAATATACATGTTAAGAAGATACTTGATGGATAATGGTGATTTGAAAAATTGATTATGATATAAATACATTTTTATAACGTGGAAAACGCCATAGTTTTAGGAGAAACTATGGCGAATTTTTCTAAAAAAAATATAATCATGGTTAAAAAAGGGGGGGTCTTAGTGGGTGATTAACAAGATTAAACACGATTAGTGGTCTTAAACGTCCTTATGGAACTTTTGATGAAAATGAACAAGCCTTAAATATACAAGAGTCTTATGAAGTTAAATGTATATAGTTTCACAAAAATAAATGGTGAAAATAATAACTATACATGAATATAATTTTGGAAAAATTATATATATATATAATTGAAAACTCACCAAATATATGTATTGTGTGCTATGTGTATATACTTAGACACACTTAGGGTGATCAAGATAATATACTCACAATACCTAGAAACACTGGTATGAAACAAGTACAAGAACACATAAAAATACATATACACACTTCGTTCATATTCCCAAAGGAATACTATGAAATCGAATAAATGAATTCCAAACATATGATATCCACAAGTGAGTAAACGGACGAATCTATGAAATATACCGTCACCGTCGACAAACAAGCGTATCGTCATCGTGGGAAGCTACTATGCCACTTGGGCGTTTCGTTGACACAATAAATATATATTAAACGATAACAGCGACGTCTCTAAAAATATATATTATTCGACACCGAACTAATATATATTAGATAACAAAACCCGGAAGTTTAGAAAGTATACAAGGTGCTAGTAAGAATATAAGTATACGGATATACTTGACAAACTATACTTAGTAAAAAATAATAAGTATAAGACTTCCCCACTAAAATGGACTCAAATAGTTAATTATTGTGGGCTAGGCCCAAATAAATAATAACATGGGCCAGGCCCAATTTCCTAACTTAGGGATTTCTAATAGCTAAGTGGGCTAGGCCCAATACATAAAATACATGGGCTAGGCCCAATGATAATATAGCATGGGCTAGGTCCAATGACAAAGATAACATGGGCTAGGCCCATAAAAGCTAGACAAGACATAGAACATTGGCTAGGACCCAAGGGCATGAAAACATGGCTAGGCCCAATGACAAAGAATACATGGGCTAGGCCCAATGACAAAGATACATGGGCTAGGCCCAATGACAAAGATACATGGGCTAGGCCTAATGACAAAGATACATGGGCTAGGCCCAATGACAAAGAATACATGGGCTAGACCCAATGACAAAGATGACATGGGCAAGGCCCAATGGCATGCATGAATAAAAATATATATGTTTAGAATATATATATATATATATATATATATATATATATATATATGAAGAAATAATAATAAAACACATAAGCTACCAACACTTAAAGTTGTTCAAGGAAAACAAATAAATACATAACAATATTTCAAGATGAACAACTTGTACGAGGTACACCAAGACCAAAGGGTCTAATGAATTGAATACACATGTAGGGTATACACGTGTACGGACACTCAAATCACTTGTACGAATTACGGAACGCAAACTTGTGAGTTCATGTCTCCCTTTTCTTTTAAACGTTTTTGGTTTTATAACACTCGGGGGAAATACATGTTTATGACAAATCGTATGTTAGCTACGGGTTTAGAAAATGACAATGATCAATGTGCGTAAGTAGGAGTTGAGGATATAGAAACAATGATTCCATTAATCACTTAGTGACCAAGGTGCAAAAGGTATCTGAGCTTGAGACACGCTCCACTCCTAGTTGTTAACCATGGAGTGCTTTTGTAAGCCCAAAATGTCAAAGTTGTCTCGGGTTGGTTATTTACTTATGGCACATAATATCGGGGGCTCGCTACCTATTGATAGATTCTTAAACCCATGATTAATGACAATAACATACAAGATTTTACTATGATGGATTTCATACTATGACACTTATACGAAACAGAAACTACATGAACTCGCTCAACTTTTGTTGATTTTTCAAATTACATGTATTTCAGGAAACAAGACATGATCGGTGATAGAGTTCGGGCTTTCGGGAAGACATAACAACGGATTGCCACTTTTGGAGGGTTTGCCTCTTATATCCCAACTTTGTATGGGTATATGGAAGTCAAAACCTTGATTATTCCATGATGAAAACAAAGTTGTTTTGTGGTGTAATGAAACTTAAATTCTATTTTGGATAACAAACAATGTTAAACATTTCTAAACTTGTAAGGATGGGTATATTTGAATTATGACATGGCATTCGTTGTTAATTATTTTCCGTTCATATGATTGGATGCAATGATTACCTCATAGTCACATGTTTGCGCTTCTGCTACGACCAGGGTGTGACAAAACTTTCTGTTTTGGAAGATGAACTTGTAAACTTTATTTAAACAAACTTTTACTAAACAAACTTGTGCTACTTGTGCCTCTAATCAAGCCCATGATTAGTGAGCTAGCTAAGGTTGTTTCATACAAATTAGGAGGTGTAAAATGCCTCTAAACTTTCTGTTTTTTTAAAGGGTTTTAACCCACAAGTGTTGAAACCATGCAAGCTTGACAAAGTTAATTCTTCGACACTTAGTTAATTCTTTCTATGTCGATGTTGTCTCACCCGGGTTGAAGATTACTTGGCTACTTGGTATAGTGATTACTTGTACATTTTCATTTTAATTCATGACCATCCGAATCGTCCTTGTGACGGTTTGTGTATTGGTGAATCATATAACGAGGTTTAATGGATGCTCATGATCCTACCTCCATGCATGACTTCTATGATAATCTATGACATATAAGATGGACTTATTATATATTATATAATATATACGTAAATAGACTTATACATAACCGAACTTTTGACAATGATCATATGGTTACTTGTCACAACATTAGGTTATATTATCTAAGACTTAACCTTCTCGTTACGATTCTAATGGGCATGACCCATGAAACCACAATCACCTTTATGGGATTTATAGTGTCAAAACGAGAGTTAACGTCTAGATAATTACTTTCTTGAATACATACTTTCTACATACATTAAGCTCCTAATCCAAGTTCCCCATTATCATTCCAATACTCACACATCTACGTTTCCTCATGTAGGATAACTCGGTGTTCCGTTATTCAATCAACCATACTCTTCACGGGATTTAACAAAGGAAGCTTTGCAAAACCGTGGGTACACTCGAACACCCTTTTTACGCTTTACACTTTTGGGTGCAACATGTTTACCTATTAAACTACACAACTCACACTTAAACTTTATGCAAACACAAACAATCCATCATACTTGCTAAGATACGTAATACATGATTTGTAGACTTGGAACATTCTTATGTGATGCTATTTGTCATTAACATCGTATAAGCCTCCCTTTAACATGTAGAGCGCTTTAGGAGTAACGCACCGCCCGTATTCTTGTGGTCATGTTAAGTATTCTATTATTGCGGTGACACTAGAGGTTTGACTTGTATAATCGCATGCCATGTTTACATTACTCTGGTATACTATTTTGCCATGTGGAAGTGTTTAAACGCTTTACATACTTATACTATATTAAACTTGTGTACTCGGCAATGCTTTTGTGTT
This sequence comes from Scalesia atractyloides, assembly GCA_947069175.1. Lineage (NCBI taxonomy): Eukaryota > Viridiplantae > Streptophyta > Magnoliopsida > Asterales > Asteraceae > Scalesia > Scalesia atractyloides. The sequence goes on from CAMTDV010000024.1 coordinate 81,692,140, forward strand.
GAACTATACTTTTTAACATGTTGTAGGTTGATGATGTTGAATATGATGAAATCTAGTAGGGACGACACTAGAAACACATTTAAAATTTCTAGATTTTGTTATTTCGTTATGTCAACCTTTGTTGTATTTGAATTTACTCATATTGTATTTTATTTCCTTGTAATGTTTTGACTATGTTTATCAATGAAATGAAAAGGTTTTGAATTTAAATATTGTTACGATAGTATTATGATGTCTCGAGCAATCTATTTCGTCTCACTCTGATGATTCCGCCAACGGTTGGGGTGTGACATTATGCTCCTGCACTTGATGAACTAAAGCATTGCTCCTCCAGTAAAGTTTGCAGAAAGTAATTTAACCAAGCTAGGATTTACGTATAGCAGGCTTAGATAAGAACTATGGTATTCATTTAAGCACAACAAGATAAGACGCGAAGAACATACCAAAGTGTGGCCGCCATCAATGTGTTCCACTCAGTGTGATACATAATTGTTGTAGAATCATGACTAAAGATTTATCCGATGACGAGGAGGTGGTTGTGTAACATTCGTCGAAAAACGGGTTTTCCAAACCCGCTTCGTTTAATAATCAAGTATTCAGTTATAAGATTTCGTTGCATATTTATTGTTCAGATTATTTTAAATAGTACATAATTAATAAACATTTTAGAATTTAAAAACCATAATTGATAAATAATAATAATATGTGAATAAAAAATAAAATGGAGCTACCGGGTCTCGAACCCGGGTCTCCCACAAAGACAAACACACACCACACCACTCCGCCACACACTTTCTTTTGTGACAAATACTGAAACAAATAATACTTATAATAAAAACCGAAAAGTCAAATCTGCAAATCAGCGCGCCCAGAACTCGCAATCACCGGAAAAACCTAAACTCCGCGATTTTGGCTGTTTTCCCTTTGACTGAAACGGATAAACTGATTTCGACATCAGTTATAACCGTTGCCGGCAATCAATTTAGTCAAAAACCGTCGGAAATCTTTAATCGCGATTGTTGACCTTAATTCAAACCCAAATCAAATGTTCCTCCTTATAAATACCCACTCCAACCTCCTGTAAACCTTTCGCTCAGAACGGCGCTCACTTCCTGAAGCTTTAGTCCACTCAGAACACGTCGCCGGAAATTCTCGCACTCGCCGGAATATCATCGGAGAACCGAAGCCTTACTCCTAATCGGTACAATCATCTAAACCTTTCTTGCTATCTCTTGATTAGTAATCTAATTGCTCAACACAATAATCAAAACTGTTAAACAGTTCACTCAGCAGGAAATCGCAAATCAGAGCCGACGAAATCTTGCCGGAAATCTGAAGCAAACTCGCTGTTTTGGTATACCATATCACTTAATCTTCTTTCCATTTCAATCAAGTATAAGTTGTGGTCGATTAAACAGAACAGTCGGATTTCACTGTTCTGTATTTTTGTAAGTGAAGAAGATGAAGATGAAAATGTGTATTAGTATAATTAAAAACGGATATTTAACCGGGTTAGACACACAGTCCAGCGGTGGACTGTGTGCAAATACAATACACACGTCCCGAGTTCGAATCGCACAAGTTACCGACTTTCTGAAATAAAACCAACGTTTTTAAAACCTATTCAGATCAATCCACAGAATGTATATAAGAGGAATATAATCCAGTAGTTAAGTGGATTAGACACACAGCCCAACTGGTTGGGCTGTGCGCACTCGAACCGGAGGTTCCGAGTTCGACTCCGGGTCTCTACAACCGGTTCGGCCATATTAAATCATTTTTAATAAAAACTAAATAAGGTTAAAGTGAATTTATATATATATATAATTAAAACAGAGAATATTTCGGGTTAGACACGTAGCTCAGTTGGTAGAGCTGCGTGCACACAAACGAAAGGTCCCGAGTTCGATCCCGCGCGCCGCATAGAATAAACACAGTCTGACCGGTCAGACCCGGTCAACTGTCAGAAAGTCAACCCATTTTTTTATTATTTTTATTTATTTATTTAATTGGAAAATTAATTAAAAATACTTAAAAATAGGATTTTTAAAGTTAGAAAATTTCCTTAAACTCACAAAAATAAATCTAAAAATCCCATTTAGAGCACTAATTAAAAATATTAATCTCAAATAAATTTATTTATTTATCAAATCATTTTGTTATTATCTAGGTTAGTTTTTCCCTCGTCGATTGAATCATAAATTCGTGCGCATCCATCGTCATCAAAGAACGCACCCATTGTGAGTGAATCTCTACCAATTCCCCGTTTTAATCATGTTTTGGGGTGTATCATGTGTCGTACAATTCTTTTATTTTATTTAAACACTTGTGCATACATCATATCCGTGATCAAATGTGTATCAATTGTTGTGTAAATTATATGTAGATTGGATTTATCATTTTCAGTGCACGCATTTCATTAGGCCCATCAGTTCCCCGTGAGATTGGGTTGAGTATCAGGAGCCTCATTAGATCGGCTCTGTTTGATTGAGCCTTGATCTCACATACATCATCATTCATGTCATATACTCATCCAAAGTGGTTTGTGATTGTTTATCTATATATGTTTGCTCACATGTGATTATTGCACGAATTTTCTTTATTAAATAAAACAAGAAATTAGTAAAAATGTTTTATCAAGGTTCACTCGCCAACTTTTGTTGACCAAAATCTCCCCCGTTTTACACATGATACAGGTGATCCAGCTGAGGCAGGAAACACTTAGGAAGGCCTAGACGAATAAACAAGTTTATGCTTTGGAATACTTATGTAGTTTCATTTTCTTGTAATTGTATGAATTTTGTTTTGGATATTTAAGTTTGTAATTTGAATTTAATAAATATGAAACATCTTAGTAAACATCATGAGCTTTGGTGATAACCCAATTATGCCCCGACTTTTATTCCGCTGCGGGTCGGGGTGTGACAGATTGGTATTAGAGCTTGTGACTATAGGGATATAGGATAGGTTATTAGACCCTTAGAGCCTATACTATAGTTGATTAAATTTTAAATTGTTTATGCGTTACATACAAAATTCATGATGTTTATATGCTTTATGTTTATTTTCACACTCAATGTTATGCAAGCATGCTCACAAATACATGTTATTATGCAATGCTCATCATGAATCATATCCTCATAACATATCATATCCATGAGAGCACACACCTCACGATTCCCATGATTTTTGCAAGGATTTTTGTATTTTTCAAATCACATCAAAGTGAGTTCTCATGACGGGCATGTAGTAACTGGAAGGGTACGAGTACCGGTAGTCGGAACGTCCTGTCTAGGCTTGGCATTCGTATAAATCCAAAATAAAGGACCAGTTTGCCTACCTGGGGACTAACGATGAGAGTACGAAGGACCTATTAGGCCAAAGCATGCTATACCAAACGTCGTGTGAGCTAACCCCACTTTGAATTGTCATTGTGTCTACACCTGGACACCCTCCTACCATACATCTCGCAATCATATTTTACGATTTTCATTCGGGTGATGCGAGTGTTAATCCGCCGACACCAATGTGAATCCTACCAAGCCCAATAGTCATGGGGCCCACATGACTACACAGGCAATGGTATGGGGGACATTGGAGGCCCAAACATGAGCAAACCTAAGACATCCTATGGATGTAGTTAAATTATTGCCAATTATGTTGTTTTTCATTCTTTTTACGACACATGACACCTAGAAAATTCTTAAACTCACAATCTTCCTATGTATGTTCTTGTAGATGTCGGCTAGGCAACTACGTGGAGGTAGAAAGTCAGGAAGATCAAATGAACGCTTGGCCACACAAATTACTAAACAAATGGCCGCAGTGCTTCCTGACATCGTGATTCAAGTTCAACAAGCTCTCACCGCAAATCCCATCAACCCTCCCAATCAAGAAGACCAGAGCGTCGCCAACCCTCCTTCCAAAAAGTGCTCCTACAAACACTTCAAATCTTGCGACCCCCAAAGTATGAAGGGACCGAAGGTGTTACCGCCCTCCTTCACTGGTTTGAAGAAATGGAGAACACTTTCCTCAATTGCGATTGTCCCGAGGACCGTAAGGTACGTTATGCAACTGGAAGACTGTTTGGGGTAGCCCTTACCTGGTGGAACACGGAAAAAGGTAAGCGAGGAGTTGAAGATGCCATGGCCTTAGCATGGGAAGAGTTAAGGGAACTCATGACAAGACGCTTCTGTCCAAGAAGCGAAATTAAAAAGTTGGAAGATGAATTCCACGCGCTGAAACAAAAGGAAGGAGACCACACTTCATATAATAAGAGATTTCTCGAACTGAACCAGATGATCCCAAATTTGTTCACCCCTTTGTACCGCTTAGTTGAACATTACATTCGAGATCTCCCCTCGAAAATCCAAGACTAGGTTTTAAGCACTTCGCCTGCAACACTTGAAGCCGCAATGGAATTAGCTACAGAACTCACTGAGAATCGCATTCGAAACGGCAAATTCAAAGATGAGAAAAGAAAGCACCCATTGAGGCCCCAACTCCAAACCACCCCGTCTCCTCCTCGAAGTTTGCTAGTAAGAGGAAACGAAACAGCAAGAATTTTGTTGTCACTCAAACCAACCCTCTTATCACTGCTGCACCAATCACCCAAATTGCTCCTCCAGCTGCACCATTCAAAAAGCCATATACCGGCCCACACCCAAAATGCAACCGCTGTCAATACCATCACCCTCCCGAAAACCCCTGCCAACATTGCACAAGCTGTGGTCGTGCGGGTCACACCATCCAAACCTGTCGTACTCTTCAACGAATGAACCGCAATCAACCTCCAACCCAAACCCACAATCAGATAGTGGGCCAAGCCCAACAACCCTTACTTCTACCACCCACACAACACGTAGCCCAACCTTACTACCAAACCAACTACCCCATGATGCAACCCATGCGAGCTTGTTACAACTGCGGGGACCCAAACCACTTCAGGAACACTTGTCCACGCTTAGTGAACATCATCCATGCCCACGCTCAAGCAAACCCGGTAAACCAAGCTAACCAAGCTCCTCCACCTGCCAGAGGAAGAGCTTTCAACATCAATGCCAACCAAGCTAGGGCTGACAACAACGTGGTCAACGGTACGTTTCTCATCAATGGTAGTTATGCATCCATATTATTCGATACTGGCGCGGATAAGAGCTTTGTGTCCTTAGAATTTGAACCTAGCCTAAACCAAACTCGTGTTAATCTCATGGAATCTCTAACGGTGGAAGTTGCTGACGGAAAACCCGTTTCATTAAATTCTATTATATGCAATTGTACCCTCACTCTAAACGATCACGACTTTCCAGTTGACCTCATTCCTATGAAGTTCGGAAGTTTCGATGTTATAATCGGTATGGACTGGCTCAGCCAGCATCACGCTTAAGTAGTGTGCCGCGAAAAGTTCATTCGCATTCCTCTTGCAGACGGTCAAACCCTACGTATTTTTGGGGAAACCCCTTCGAAAGGACTCAAACTAATGTCCTGCCTTCAAGCCCGAAAATATCTCCGCAAGAACTATGTCGCATTCCTAACTCACGTCGTCAAAAAGGGAAACAAGGAGAGGAAACTCGAAGATATCCCACTTGTGAAAGAATTCCCACAAGTCTTTCCCCACGACATTTCAGGACTTCCTCCTGTGAGAGAAGTCGAATTCCGCATCGATCTTGTACCTGGCGCTACACCAGTCGCAAAATCTCCTTATAGGTTAGCCCCATCTGAAATGCAAGAGCTGACTGACAAAGGATTCATACGTCCTAGCTCCTCGCCTTGGGGTGCACCTGTTCTCTTTGTGAAGAAGAAAGATGGAACGTTTCGCATGTGCATTAAATATAGAGAACTCAACAAGTTAACGGTTAAAAATCGCTATCCACTACCTCGCATCGATGACCTCCTAGACCAACTTCAAGGAGCCACCTGCTTTTCAAAAATCGACCTTCGTTCTGGTTATCATCAGCTCAGAGTGCACGAAGAAGATATCCCAAAAACCGCTTTCCGGACTCGTTATGGTCATTACGAGTTCATGGTCATGCCTTTCGGTTTAACCAACGCCCCCGCTGTCTTCATGGATCTAATGAATAGGGTATGCAAACCCTACCTCGACCGTTTCGTCATAGTCTTCATCGACGACATCCTTATCTACTCCAAGTCTAAATCCGATCATGAACGACACCTTCGACTCATCCTTACACTCTTAAGGACTGAAAAGCTCTACGTTAAGTTCTCAAAATGCGAATTCTGGTTAGGAGAAGTACAATTCCTTGGACATGTCGTCAATAACAAGGGAATTCATGTTGATCCTTCAAAAATCAAGGCAGTGCAGGAATGGCAAGCGCCACGTACCCCTACCGAGGTAAGGTCATTTCTTGGTTTGGCTGGTAACTATCGACGCTTCATTGCCAATTTTTCCCGTATTGCTGTACCACTCACGGCTTTGACTCATAAAGGAAAACCCTTCATATGGGGACCTAAACAAGAGGAAGCCTTCCAAACTCTAAAGAAAAAACTTTGTGACGCACCTATCCTCACACTCCCTGAGGGTTGCGATGACTTTGTGGTATATTGCGACGCATCGGGGCAAGGGCTAGGCTGTGTATTGATGCAAAGAGGAAAAGTGATAGCCTATGCCTCTAGACAACTCAAGGTTCACGAGAAGAATTACACCACCCACGACCTGGAACTTGGAGCCGTTGTGTTCGCTCTCAAGATATGGAGACATTACCTCTACCGTACTAAGTATGAAATATACATAGACCACAAGAGTCTCCAGCATATCTTCAACTAAAAGGAGTTGAATATGAGGCAACGAAGATGGGTCGAACTTCTCAACGACTACGACTGTGAAATTCGGTATCATCCTGGCAAGGCAAACGTGGTGGCTGATGCGCTCAGTCGAAAAGGTTATGCGAACTCCATTCGTCTTCTATGTTCGCAAATCATAACCGACATCAAAGATCGAATCTGAGCAGCTCAACATGTTTCTGTAACAGAAAATGACGTACGCGATGAGCTGTCGTCATGTGGAGCTGAACTCAAAAATGAAACCAAATCCGACGGTATTCTATACTATTTAAACCGCATATGGATTCCTGATCGCGATAACCTTCATGATTTCCTCATGAATGAGGCGCACAAAACACGATACTCTGTACACCCAGGAGCCGACAAGATGTATCAAGACCTACGATACACCTACTGGTGGCCTGGCATGAAAAAAGATATCGCTGTTTTTGTTTCCAAGTGCCTTACATGTTCCAAAGTAAAAGCTGAACATCAAAGACCTTCAGGACTTCTAGTCCAACCCGAAATACCCGTATGGAAGTGGGAAAACATAACCATGGATTTCATTACCGGGTTACCTCGCACCTCCAGTGGGTATGACACAATATGGGTAATAATCGATCGTCTTACAAAGTCATCTCACTTCATTCCGATTCGTGAGGACTTCAAGAACGAGAAGTTAGCTCTTATCTACATCAGCGAGATCGTAAGCCGTCATGGTGTACCATTAAGCATCATTTCAGACCATGATGGTCGTTTCACTTCACGAACATGGCGAGCCGTACAAACCGCTTTGGGTACACGATTAGACCTCAGTACCGCTTTTCATCCTCAAACTGATGGTCAATCTGAACACACCATCCAAACCCTTGAAGACATGCTCGAGCATGTGTCATAGACTTCAAAGGGAATTGGGACGCTCACCTACCATTAGTGGAATTTTCGTACAACAATAGCTATCATTCAAGTATCGGCATGGCTCCTTTCGAAGCTTTATATGGTCGTAAGTGCCGATCTCCAGTATGTTGGCACGAAATTGGGGAAGCGCAAATCACCGGTCCAGAATTAATTCAAGAAACAACCGACAAGGTCCTTCAAATTCGAAACAATCTTCTAGCGGCTCAAAGTCGTCAAAAGAATTATGCAGACAAACGAAGAAAGCCCTTGGAGTTTGACATTGGTGATCAAGTACTTTTAAAAGTATCACCGTGGAAGGGAGTGGTTCGTTTTGGCCAGAAGGGCAAGCTAGCACCACGCTACGTAGGACCTTTCAAGATACTCGAAAGAGCAGGTCCTGTAGCATACAAGCTTGGCCTACCAGGAGAACTCAACAGAATTCATCCCATATTTCACGTATCAAACTTGAAAAAGTGCCTCGCCGATGAAAATCTCCATATTCCTCTAGAAGACATTCAAGTCGATGAATCGATGCACTTCGTTGAAAGACCGGTAGAAATCATGGACTTCGGAGAAAAGCGTTTAAGGCGAAGTCGTATTCCAATTGTCAGGGTACGCTGGGAATCGAAACGAGAACCCGAGTTTACTTGGGAACGTGAAGACTCAATGCGCGAAAAATACCCGCATCTTTTTCCAGTTACCACTACTACTTAAATTTCGGGACAAAATTCCTAAAAGTAGGAGATACTGTAACATTCGTCAAAAAACGGGTTTTCCAAACCCGCTTCGTTTAATAATCAAGTATTCAGTTATAAGATTTCGATGCGTATTTATTGTTCCGATTATTTTAAATAGTACATAATTAATAAACATTTTAGAATTTAAAAACCATAATTGATAAATAATAATAATATGTGAATAAAAAATAAAATGGAGCTGCCGGGTCTCGAACCCGGGTCTCCCACAAAGACAAACACACACCACACCACTCCGCCACACACTTGTGACAAATACTGAAACAAATAATACTTATAATAAAAACCGAAAAGTCAAATCTGCAAATCAGCGCGCCCAGAACTCGCAATCACCGGAAAAACCTAAACTCCGCGATTTTGGCTGTTTTCCCTTTGACTGAAACGGATAAACTGATTTCGACATCAGTTATAACCGTTGCCGGCAATCAATTTAGTCAAAAACCGTCGGAAATCTTTAATCGCGATTGTGGACCTTAATTCAAACCCAAATCAACTGTTCCTCCTTGTAAATACCCACTCCAACCTCCTGTAAACCTTTCGCTCAGAACCGTGCTCACTTCCTGAAGCTTTAGTCCACTCAGAACACGTCGCCGGAAATTTTCACACTCGCCGGAATATCACCGGAGAACCGAAGCCTTACTCCTAATCGGTACAATCATCTAAACCTTTCTTGCTATCTCTTGATTAGTAATCTAATTGCTTAACACAATAATCGAAACTGTTAAACAGTTCACTCAGCCGGAAATCGCAAATCAGAGCTGACGAAATCTTGCCGGAAATCTGAAGCAAACTCGCTGTTTTGGTATTCCATATCACTTAATCTTATTTCCATTTCAATCAAGTATAAGTTGTGGTCGCTTAAACAGAACAGTTGGATTTCACTGTTCTGTATTTTTGTAAGTGAAGAAGATGAAGATGAAAATGTGTATTAGTATAATTAAAAACGGATATTTAACCGGGTTAGACACACAGTCCAGCGGTGGACTGTGTGCAAATACAATACACACGTCCCGAGTTCGAATCGCACATGTTACCGACTTTCTGAAATAAAACCAACGTTTTTAAAACCTATTCAGATCAATCCACAGAATGTATATAAGAGGAATATAATCCAGTAGTTAAGCGGATTAGACACACAGCCCAACTGGTTGGGCTGTGCGCACTCGAACGGAGGTTCCGAGTTCGACTCCGGGTCTCTGCAACCGCTTCGGCCATATTAAATCATTTTTAATAAAAACTAAATAAGGTTAAAGCGAATTAGTATATATATATATATATATAATTAAAACAGAGAATATTTCGGGTTAGACACGTAGCTCAGTTGGTAGAGCTGCGTGCACACAAACGAAAGGTCCCGAGTTCGATCCCGCGCGCTGCATAGAATAAACACAGTCTGACCGGTCAGACCCGGTCAACTGTCAGAAAGTCAACCCATTTTTTATTATTTTTATTTATTTATTTAATTGGAAAATTAATTAAAAAATACTTAAAAATAGGATTTTTAAAGTTAGAAAATTTCCTTAAACTCACAAAAATAAATCTAAAATCCCATTAAGAGCACTAATTAAAAATATTAATCTCAAATAAAATTTATTTATTTATCGAATCATTTTGTTATTATCTAGGTTAGTTTTTCCCTCGTCGATTGAATCATAAATCCGTGCGCATCCATCGTCATCAAAGAACGCACCCATTGTGAGTGAATCTCTACCAATTCCCCGTTTTAATCATGTTTTGGGGTGTATCATGTGTCGTACAATTCTTTTATTTTATTTAAACACTTGTGCATACATCATATCCGTGATCAAATGTGTATCAATTGTTGTGTGAATTATATGTAGGATTTATCATTTTCAGTGCACGCATTTCATTAGGCCCATCAGTTCCCCGTGGGATACGGGTTGAGCATCAGGAGCCTCATTAGATCGGCCCGTTTGATTGAGCCTTGATCTCACATACATCATCATTCATGTCATATACTCATCCAAAGTGGTTTGTGATTGTTTATCTATATATGTTTGCTCACATGTGATTATTGCACGAATTTTCTTTATTAAATAAAACAAGAAATTAGTAAAACTGTTTTTATCAAGGTTCACTCGCCAACTTTTGTTGACCCAAAATCTCCCCCATTTTACACATGATACAGGTGATCCAGCTGAGACAGGAAACACTTAGGAAGGCCTAGAAGAATAAATAAGTTTATGCTTTGGAATAATTATGTAGTTTCATTTTCTTGTAATTGTATGAATTTTGTTTTGGACATTTAAGTTTGTAATTTGAATTTAATAAATATGAAACATCTTAGTAAACATCATGAGCTTTGGTGATAACCCAATTATGCCCCGACTTTTATTCCGCTGCGGGTCGGGGTGTGACAGGTTGATCGTACGCAAGTGGTAGAAATAAAAATAAAGAATGTTACTCGTCGATGGAAGTGTTACGTTGAAGGTGTTGGCACAACAAGAATTAACCAGAGAAAAATGAGTTTGTAATTTGTAAAGTGTGTAAGAAAACAAATTCGAAAGTGTTGAACAAAGTTGTGTGCATGAATTAGGAATAGCACATATGTCCACAAAAGGTTTCATTACGTGGACACGAAAACATGTTCGAAATGGTATGATCGTATTAACAATACATTTCCATCTTCAGAGTTCAAGAAGTGATCACCAAGGATCGAGAGTTGAGGTTACCAAATTCTCTAAGCTAAAGTGCAATCTTTTTGGAGTTTTTACATGGAGAAGCGAAGATGTAGTGTCTTCATGATAATGAAATGTTAGATTTTTCTAAACCGATAACGGTAACTAGATATCGTATTAAACGATAACATCATCCAGTGCCAAGGCTAGTGAAGAGATTCGTATAAAAGGATCCATTTCTAATTCTGAATTCTCATCTATAGGTGGAAATTCTTCTATAATGGCATCAATTGGTTGTTTTGCTTATTCAACGACCCTTTCCCTGAGCAAAACTCTTATGGGATAACGACTCTTGCAATATAAGGGGTAAGGTCATTGTCTACATCATCGTGTTCATCTGAGTGTTGACTAATTTGTATCTCCGTCTTCCAATTTCCCTGAGACCATGGAACCACTTGAGGAAATCCGTTTGCAAAGTTGGATATGCTAGGGTGTAACTCAAGATAGACTAGAGATTAGCCACATAACAGGGTAATGGGGCATAGCCTTGTGATCGATGGGGACTGCGATATCTTTGTTAGCGTTTTGCTATTTCGGCTGTGGATCAAAGGAACGGAGGTTGGTGATGCTCAGACGAAGAATTAACCGAAAAACAAAGAATCTGGCAAATAACCGAAGAATTCCGGCAACTATTATGGTCTGCAGTAGGTCCAATAGCAGCCGACAACAGAAATAGCACGTGATGAAGGTTTGTTGTGTCACGGTCACGTGAATATCTTGTTCTTCCAAAACGGAGTTCGGGTGATAGGGTACGAGCTGCACGATGACAAACGTGCAAAACTATGACTTCCAGCCACTGTTTCATTTTCCGGAGACTTTAGCGCTGGTTACCAGCAACGGCCATAGGTGGAGATGATGTGGTTCATCGACACAAACGCGAGGACATATTATTTCCTAAATCCGAGTTCGTTTGGGTCGGTTCTTGTCTACTCGAATATTGATGTGCAAACCGAACGTACGGAGAGTCAGTTCTATGTGTTGGCAGTAACGATGGTGTCAGTGGATGACGATGATAATTTTTAGATTTTGGGCATGTCGAGACGATCGCGTGGATTGGTAGAACACATGAAACAGATGTCTTATGGTCAAGTTATGTGTGCAACAAGATTTTACTCACATTTTGTGTCAGGTGTTTAGAGTAAGATAGACGCGCCAAGGACGACACGTACGCAAAGATATGAATCCTTAGAAACTTATATTCATTGTTAGGGGTTATTTTGAGATGTGAGAAAAATGTGAGGACCACTTTTGGGAACGTCTTTCGGTAACGTTAAATCACGGGTATTGTACGCGAATAAACATGTTGGTTGTATGGTTTGGGACGGTTTCAAGCCAAGCTTGCAATCTTTTGATTTAGAGTAAATGGGTTAGGTATTGTGATTGAGGTGGTGGTTCAGGAACGAACGGTTCCTTGCCACTAGCGTGATGTGGTTTTGAATTAGAGTTAGGGGAATTCATTCTTACCTCAGGTATATCATGTTTAGATATTTAGCTTGTACTTGTGCCAATGTGTTGTGTGTGATACCAACATTGTGCATGTATAAGTGTCAAGTAAATGTGAGTGTAACGTATGCATCTAAGAATGACGAACCTTGCAATTTAGAATGTGGTGTCGTTGTGGTTTTTCAAAAGAAAACGGTTATAGTCTGGTTTTGCAATAGTTTTAAACTAAGTTCACTATAACCAATAGCTCTGATACCAGTCTATCACATCCTGAAATTCCATATGCGCAGTTTTATCGCGGGGCGTGTGATTGAACAGGTTCTAGCCACTAATCATGTTGAACCAAATATTAATAACATAAAAACATCACTAACAACATGATTAGCGATCAAGTTTTAGATGTCAAAACACAATTTAAGTTGCAACGGAAATAAAGTTAAAACCCAAAGAGAATTAAAACCACAAGTTTAATAGTAATTTGAAACATAACTTTTATCGAACCACACCACTCCAGCAATTGCAACCGTTCGTCCCAACTGTACCCAATGACCTGCAAAGCATGCAACTACGTGTCAACAATAAAGTTGGCGAATTTACAAATTTTGGTTAAACAAAAGTAAAGTTCACAACTGTTTTTAGTTTATGTATGACTTGGGTAGCTAACTCTCATCAAAGGACTAAAGTGTGTACCAAATGTTGACATTTTTTTGTTCTATCATTAATGTCTATCAACAATAATGTAAAAGTGAAGGTTAAAGTTCACGCCCGGCTCCTAGCATGGTGTGAGGTTTGTCAAACCTAATAGCGCTATCAACCAATACCCCGCGTATGCCTTCCTGGCAATCTAATCGGTGAAATGTAGGGACTTTCATGATAGAATGTTCGCTTAGTCCAAGTGTACTACTCCACCTCCAATGGATAGTATGTTTCAGTGGTTCCAACTAGGAACGCGCGTGTAGCCACAGAATCACGTTTGACATACAATTACCCGTTTGTGTAATTTAGTGCATGTGATCATATTATTCCATATAACACATTCATTGACACCCGCTAATGTTTCTAATAACATTTAACACCTTGTTGTAACATGTATGCATATTTAACACAATTACAATCACTTTCAACACATTGCATTTTCACCTAAGATTTTAGACAGTTTTCCAGAATTTATTTAAAATACTAAACGAACTCATAAAATTATGATGTATTAACACAACATGCCATTTAGTCCACGAATACTTGTGTATTTTTTTCTCATGACTTGAATACTTACAGAAAAATCAATAAAACTCATTCTCTACACATAGGTCTGATTTATAACATTCTCATGATAGTTTACCCCAAAAATTTTGAAAATCCTCGTTAACTCTTTTAACGAAATTCTAGTGGGAGATTTCCTATACCTCCTAGAACTATCTACAGTAAAAAAAAATCTGATAACTCAATTCCTATATTGAGTTATGATATTCATAATACGCTGCAAATTCTTACAGAAAACGCAAAAAATTATGATTCAAGTTCATTTAAAATATAAAATCACGTCAAAAAATTATGATTCTAGTGGGGTTTGAAGCGTATTAGAAAACACTACATTTTAGACTCAAGAAACAGTGGATTTCGTTATGTTTTGACCTTGTTATAGCCAACACAAGTCGGTTGTCAAGATTTGGACAGAATCTGTTTACTTTCAGCTCTTCCCAAAAATGTGTTTATGATCATGTTTACCCAATATCCGACCCGTACATCATGCATAACCCCAAATACATCAGATTCAACAACCAAGTATCATCAATCTCAAGTTATAATTAAAAACCCTAATCTTTAAATCGTGAGAAACATCAAAATTGATTAAGAAAACTTACTTGTAAGCGTTAAACGGTATAGAAAGTGATCAAGAAAGCCACCAATTGCAAGATCCAAGCAACAAATAAAAGTAGAATAGTGTTTTGAAGGCATAATTCCAAAATTACGGTAGAGGTGGGGCTGCCATACGTATTTGGTGGTTTAGGGTTAGGTTACTTTTTTTTTACTAACTAAAACCCACAGGTGGGCCTTTTGGTGGGCTTTTGTTAATTTTGGTGGGCTTTTGTTAATTTGGTGATCCTTTCTAGCTAACACAAGTCCATCAAACCATTTTTACTAATTTTAATATCCCAAGCCTATAAAAATAAACAGTAGTTTGTTTATCAAAAAAATATTTTTATAACGTTAGATCACACAACAACGCAAATTGTTTGCAATTGCGAGAAACAACTAACAAGTAGTCTGTGTAATCAAATAACATATAATTACACTCAATTATATTGTTATTTCTATGTTTGCAATACTACATCCATGCTTCACCAAGTTCGGGGTCAGACTTGTGTCCGGTTTGTAATCCGGCTGATTCACCGAATTATTGTTACGTGAGTGTTCGTGTACTAACTGACACACTTAACCAACCAATATGAAGTGAATTGCTATAATATATATTTAAATCATGTTAAAGATAACAGAGTTATGTTAACGGATTTAACCTGAAAATCTCAGTTGTCACACGAGCCGCGCCCGAGCTTGGTCTGGCTCGGCTCGAATCGGCTCATGAACAACCCTACCCCAAAACAAGTAGTCAAGTAGGTTGTTTGCATCTCTGTAAAAGCATTCACAATTGATTTACCATCTTCATCCCCATAGTATACTAAAAGTCACTACTCCTTTTCTCTGTTTTCAATTAAATAACATTTTTTCATTTTTTTCTCTTTCCTCTACTCACAACCACTTTTAAATATATTACAAAATTATAGAGGGTGAATAGTATTTTCTCAAAACACTGGTGAGCAGTAACATTTCTTATCTTCTTTACTCACAATCACTCTATATAATACAAACTAACATTATAATTAATTATATATATATATTATATATATATATATATATATATATATTATATATATTAAAACTCATCATAGAGGTATAATACACACACTATCCTTCAATTTTATTTTAATTACAACAATGCCATTATATTTTATAGATGAAATATATAAGAG
This sequence comes from Scalesia atractyloides, assembly GCA_947069175.1. NCBI lineage: Eukaryota > Viridiplantae > Streptophyta > Magnoliopsida > Asterales > Asteraceae > Scalesia > Scalesia atractyloides. The sequence goes on from CAMTDV010000024.1 coordinate 81,707,743, forward strand.
CTAAGGATATACATGTCATAAAAGAGAATGAGGTCCACTTCAATTTTGTCTTCCTTCTCTATTTTGTTATTTTTTTTTTCATTTACTTTTAACTTTTTTATGAAAATAATTGTTATAAAGGAATTATAATACAAGAGAAAATTAATAAAAGAGAAATTTCTAGAAAACTAGTATGAAAAATATTGGTTTTGTATAAACCGGTGTGCACGACTGAATCGGTAAACTCACATAACATTTTTTATGATAATGATAATTTTTTTATAATGAAAGTAATATAAGTATTTACTTTAAATAAATAATAGAAATAATAATTATTAACAACTTTAACTAAACAAGTTTCCTGTACTATTTGTATTTTTTTTATTTTTATAAGTTATCTAAAATCTGATGTTATAAACAGACCATTGTTAATTAGAACAACTTGGTTTTAATATTTTATATATATATATATATAAATTTATTAGTTGCCTAAAAGGGGAGCATTATTATTTGGTGCGTACACGGATTCCTCACTACAACACGCGGTGAGAAAATCCTAGTTAACATAAAAGATTGAATGAGAATGCTTTAAATAAAGTTTGGCCCTCAAAATGGTATTGTTCCACCTTGGTTTTTCATGAAAAACCTGTGGAAACATCCCTAGAGGCAATCCAAGCTTTGTAGAGGAAGAAGGAGTGAAGAAAATGGAAGAGAAGTGAGTATGAACTCACTTTTGTAAATTAGAATTTTCTGCCCTGGGATGAATTTCCAGAGATTTAGAGAGTAATTTGAGAGTGTAGATAAGTTGGGAAAGTGAAAATGAGTGTTAGGAAGCTTGTTTATATAGTGGTTAAGTTAGGGTTAGTCTTAAATGAGGTTTAAAGGTGATTGAGGGTGAAAAGGTGGGAAAATGGACCAACCCGTAGGCTTTAAACAACATGTTGCGGATTCAGGTCTCTCACGCCCCACTAGAGTTGGAGCTAAATCTCTCACCTCCCGCCAGAGACCAATTTTGGCAGATTTTGCAATTTAGCCCCTGAACTTGATTTTTCTCTCATTTTAAGCTAAAACTTGGTATTTTGCATGTTTTTAAGTGTTTAACATGTATGCAAGTATAATTTAAGTATCAAGAATGTATGTATGAGTATAGACACGTATAATAAGTATCGGTTTGCGTACAAAAGATTAAATTGTAAATATAACAAGCATGTATAAAATATAAATTTCATTACGATCAAAGTCTCGGATTACAAAGTTGGAATTGAAATACGAATATGATACGATTACAAATTTCCATAATAGAAACATGATTATACTTTCTGAATACGGAAAGTACGAAAATGGAAGCATTACAGTCTCCCATCCTTTAGGAAATTTCGTCCCGAAATGTATTCAAGAGGAAGGTGTAACGAACAGATGTGGGTACTTAGTCTTCATATCACTTTCGAGTTCCCAAGTAAACTCAGCGCCACGTTTTCCTTCCCGTTGAACCTTGGCTATGGTAATTCGACTGCGCCTTAATTGCTTGACTTCCCAATCCATGATCTCGACAGGTTTTTCCACGAAGTGTAGAGTCTCGTTGATTTGAAGATCCTCAAGTGGGACTTGGAGTCCTTCTTCAGCTAAACATTTCTTCAAGTTTAAGACGTGAAACATAGGATGGACGTTGTTGAGCTCTTGAGGTAGATCCAGTCGATACGCTACCTTGCTAATCCTTTCGAGAATCTTGAAAGGACCTACATAGCGAAGAGCGAGTTTTCCTTTCTTACCAAAACAAACTACACCCTTCCAAGGGGATACCTTGAGAAGTACAAGGTCACCAACGTTGAATTCGAAAGGTTTGCGACTCTTGTCAGCGTAACTCTTCTGTCGACTTCTGGCTTTGAGCAAGTTGTCTCGAATCTGCAAGATCTTCTCCGTCGACTCTTGTATAAGCTCGGGGCCGGTGATTTGAGCTTCTCTGATCTCGTGCCAACGAATAGGCGAACGACACTTACGACCATACAATGCCTCAAAAGATGCCGTTTGAATACTCGCGTGGTAACTGTTATTGTACGAGAATTCGATCAAAGGCAAGTGCATGTCCCAGTTGCCACCAAAATCGATTACGCAAGAACGAAGTATCCTCTAGAGTTTGGATAGTACGCTCGGTTTGGCCATCAGACTGAGGATGGAAAGCGGTACTAAGATTAAGATGAGTACCTAGAGCGGTTTGAAACGTTTGCCAAAGACGAGAGGTGAAACGACCATCACGGTCCGAGATGATATCAATGGGGATACCATGATGACAAATGATTTCGTCTGTGTAGATACGCGCCAATTTCTTGACTTTGTAATCTTCACGAATGGGGAGAAAATGAGCGGATTTGGTCAATCGATCAATGATTACCCAAATACTATCATGACCAGAGGAAGTACAAGGGAGTTTGGAGATACATAGCAGTACTTTCCCATTTCCACACGGGAATTTCTGGCTATTCTAGTAAGCCAGAGGGATATTGATGTTCGGCTTTGACCTTGGAACAAGATATTTCGAAATGTAGGTGGTGATATCTTTCTTCATGCCTGGCCACCAGTAAGACGTACGAAGGTCTTGGTACATCTTGTCAGCGCCAGGGTGAATGGAATATCGAGATTTGTGGGCTTCCTCCATCAGTAAGTCACGAAGGTTGTCACGATTAGGAATCCAGACTCGATTGAGATAGTATAGCATACCATCGGATTTGGTTATGAGTTGATCTTCAGCATGACACTTCATCTCGTTGTATATATTGTTCTCGTTAATAGACGAGTCTTGTGCTTTACGAATTCGGTCCTGAAGATTACTAAGGATCTGGAAACAATGGATACTCTTCGCATGAGATTTCGACTAGGTGCGTCGGCTACAACATTCGCCTTACCTAGGTGGTAGAGAATCTCGCAGTCGTAGTCGTTTAACAATTCTACCCAACGACGTTGACGCATGTTTAGTTCCTTTTGGTTGAAGACGTGCTCAAGGCTCTTATGGTCAGTGAAGACCACACACTTGGTACCATAAAGGTAGTGTCGCCATATCTTCAATGAAAAACAACTGCACCAAGTTCAAGGTCATGAGTAGTGTAGTTCTTCTCATGAATTTGAGTTGTCTTGAACGTAAGCGATAACCTTGTCTCGTTGCATGAGAACATAACCAAGACCTTGGTTTGAAGCATCGCAGTACATGACGAAGTCGTAATTTCCATCGGGAAGAGCGAGAATAGGAGCATTACAAAGCATGTCCTTGAGTGTTTGGAAATACTCCTCTTGTTCGGAACCCCAAACAACGGGCTTATCTTTCTGAGTCAAGGAAGTGAGGGGAATGACGATCTTGGAGAAGTTCGAAATGAAGATAATATAGTAACCAGCTAAACCAAGAAATGAACGAATTTCGGACGGAGAGGTAGGAGCAATCCAATTCTTCACAGCTTTGATTTTTGCAGGATCAACGTGAATACCAAGTGCGTTGACTACATGACCAAGGAATTGAACTTCTTTCAGCCAAAATTCACACTTGGAGAATTTGGCGTAAAGACGTTCGGTATGCAAAAGTTGGAGGATAAGACGCAAGTGTCGCTCGTGCTCTTCTTGTGTCTTGGAGTAGATAAGGATATCGTCAATGAAGATGATCACGAAGCGATCGAGATAAGGTTTGCACAAGCGATTCATTAAGTCCATGAAGACTGCAGGTGCGTTGGTCAAACCAAACGGCATGACTACGAACTCGTAGTGTCCATAACGCGTGCGAAAAGCGGTTTTGGGTATATCTTCCTCGAGACCTCGAAGTTGATGATAACCAGAACGAAGATCAATCTTGGAAAAGCACGTTGCGCCTTGTAATTGATCGAAGCGATCGTCAATACGAGGAGCAGGATGTCGATTTTTGAATGTAAGCTTATTGAGCTCACGATAGTCAATGCACTTCCGAAAGGATCTATCTTTCTTCTTGACGAATAGAACGGGAGCCCCAAGGAGAAGTATTGGGGCGTATAAAGCCTTTATAAAGAAGTTCTTGAAGTTGGCTCAATAGCTCTTGCATTTCTGAGGGTGCGAGACGATATGGAGACTTCGCAACAAGAGTTAGGCCAGGAATAAGATCAATACAAAAGTCAACAGAACGAGGAGGTGGAGGACCAGGAGGATCCTTTGGGAAGACGTCAGGAAAGTTAAAAAGACAGGAACATCACTCACGCTTGGACCTTTATCCTTCTTTTCCACAACGTGGGCAAGAAAGACGAAGTATTCCTTGCGTAAGTACTTGTTCGCTTGGGTACATGACATAAGCTTAAGACCATTCGAAGTTTCTCGCCATAGACGTGTAAGGAGTCACCATTAGGAAGAGGAAGACGAATGAACTTTTCGGAACAAACGACTTCAGCATGAACTCGCCTAAGCAAATCCATGCTTATTATGATGTCAAAGCTACCCAATTGCATGGGTATGAGATCTATTGAAAACGTATGATCGTTAAAATTCAAGGAGCATTTAGAAAGGACATAATCGACAGTGACGAACTTTCCGTTAGCAACTTCGACCGTGAATGATTTGGGCAACTTAGAACGACTAAACTTTAATAGAGGTTCGAATTCAACAGATACAAAACTTTTATCCGCGCCAGTATCAAATAAACACGAAGCATAGACATTGTTAACAAGAAGCGTACCGTTGATGACATCGTTGGCATTTGGAGCCTGAGCTGCTGTGATGACAAAAGCTCTCCCATGTGTTTGTTGTTGTTGCTGCTGTTCTTGTTGTTGTGTTGAGGGCTGACGTTGGCGAGATGATTAGGATCGCCATATTTGAAGCAGGCACGAACAGTGACTGCTTAAGGTTGGGTCTGGTTTGCTGTGGGGTTTTGGGTTGTTGCAACGGTTTGGGTCTGGTTGGCAACTGGTTGGCGACATTGAGGGGAAAAGTGTCCAAACCTATTGCAATTGGTGCATAGGCGACAAGGTGCATTAACAGGGTGGTGGTATGGGCATGTATTACACTTGGGATGAGCCCAAGTGTATGCCTTTTTAGTAAGCTCAGGATGATGCAACTTGCTGAATGGGTTGGGGGGTTTGGCGAAGTGACTACCGCGCAGTTTTGGCTTGAAGCCTTCCGCTTCTTGCCTTTGCCGTGGTTTCTTGGTGGTTTGGTCGATGTGGGTTCAACGATGGTATCGGTGGTGGCTTGGTGTGTATTCTTCGATAAAACCTTGTTGGAGGCTTCATGCAGAACGCAAATATTGTTAAGTCTGGCAGCTAAACGGTAAGTATCTTCGAGGCTTTGGGTAAGGTGGCTTCAAGAAGGTTCATGATCGAAGAGGGTAGACAGAGAATGTAGTTCGCGATAGCCTTGTCAATGGTGTCGACTTGGCTAGGGCATATAGTACTTAGCTGTTTGAAACGGGCTGTGAGGCCAGTGTTGTTGTTTTCGACTTGTTTCAAGTTCCAAAACTCATTCTCAAGTTTCTAGCGCTCATGAGGAGGACAGAACTCGTCTTCAATTAGCTTTCGGAATTCGGCCCAAGGGAGGGCATGAGCGGCTTCACTACCACGAGCATTACGCTTGAGGTCCACCAATCAAGAGCCCTTGCTCGAAAGACCCCGTCGCGTTGATGGTACGCAGGTGGTCAGGACAACCACTTTGGAGGAACGTCACTTCAATGGCGTCAAACCATTGAAGCAACACAATGGCATCGCCTTCGCCTGTGAAGGGTAGGGGATTACAAGAGTTGAACTGCTTGAAGGTAAACGTTGACTTAGGTGTTTCCACCTTTGAGTCAACGGAGGCATTGGGTGATTCGGTGTTGGGTGGAGGTTGGATCTTGCTGACGATGTTGGGAATGATCTTGGCCATCTGCTTGGCCATGAACTTCTACAATCCTTCTGGAAATTGAGTCAGAGTTGTTGGAACCCCTTTTGGAGCCCGATCATGATTTGGACTTCTTGTTGTGGGAGTTGGACTGTCGTTGAGAAGACATCTAGAGAATCGAAAATAGAGCGAAAGGATGAGACTTTCATAATGTTGTTTATAAAATCACGTTTTTGCATGTTTAAGTGTGTAAGTATAACATAGCACGTATGAGTTCATATAGGTAGCATAAGCATAGCAAGTATTCTAAAGCAATATCACGTATGAATGCGTAAAGGTGTGTAAATTTAGTTGGTTCACGAGAATTATTAATACTTTTGATTGCGAGAGATGTGCGAATTATGCATCGGTTTTGAAATGAATGAGGTATCAAGTATTAAAACACATAGACATTGAGATAACATAAAAGAGAGACTCGATAAAATTTGGGAGTGTTTCGGGTTTAGAAACTTCGACTATTCCAAAGTGAATCGTAAGTTCTTTCGAGTTAGGGAAACATGCTTTGGCCTAATAGATAAAAAACTCTCGTCGAGAAGCGATTAACGGTATTTTACCCCTTCCAGTTACTACATGTCCCAAGTCGATAAAAAATTCGAGACTTTGGCGAGATTTAAAATCGAGGAATGGGACTAGTTGACAAGATGCGGGTTTCACCCACATCATACCCTAGATGTGGTTATTACTTACCAAACAAGTAGCGAATTCCGACTCGTTGGTAATGGTCCACTAGAGGTTGAAGTGGAAATTTTCCATCAAGGTATGGATATCACTCCTAACTTGATGGCATAATTTCATGAAAAAATCGAATACGCGGATTGAGAGTCGTTCACCAAAGTGTGTGTTTCCCACCTATTTTGGTGAAGTCGTCTAGTTTGTATGATACAAGTGTCTTCAAGTGTGTATTGTGTAAATGTCTAAGGAAAGACATGTTGTATAATTAAGACAGAAGAAAAGATAGAAGCAAAATAGGAAGAATTAACATTTTAAGCATCAATCAAGAATGGTCCAGTTGGTCACTTAAACTATAGAGTAGGTCGAACATGGAAATTCTACCGAATTCCCTATAGTTATAACTCTGATACCAATCTGTCACACCCCAACCGATGGCGGAAACATCAGAGTAAGACGAAATAGATTGCTCGAGACATCAAAACACTATTTGTGACAATATTTAATTCAAAACCGTTTTCATTTCAATGATAATAATTGTCAATACATTACAAGGAGAAAAAAAATACAACATGGAAAATTCAAAGTACAACAAGTTTTAGCATAATGAAATAACAAATCTAGTATTTCTAAGTGCATTTCTAGTGTCGTCCCTACTAGATTTCATCATGGTCAACATCATCAACCTGCAACATGTTTAAAAGTATAGTTCAACACAAAAGCATTGGCGAGCACACAAGTTTTGATATAGCATATGTACATAAAAAGTTTAAACGAATCCACATGGTAAAAATAGCTAACTAGATTAATGTATCAAGGCATGCAATTGTACAAGTCAACCCAATGAATACCTCAAGAATAAATACTTAATATGACCTAAAGAATAGGGGCGGTGCGTTACTCCTATAGCGCTATACATGTTAAGGGGAGGCTCGTACGAAGTTAATGACATGTGAATCACATAAGAATGTTCCAAGAATACAAATCATGTTTCATGTATTTTAGCATGTATATTGGATTGTTTGTGTTTGCATAAAGTATAAGTGTGATATAGATTAACAAATTGCACCCAAAAGTGTCAAGCGTAAAAAGGGTGTTCAAATGTACTCACGGTTTTGCAAAGCTTCCTTTGAAATCGCGTGAAGAGTTGGAGAGTTGGATGGATAGAACACCGAGATTACCCTACATGGGGTAAACAAAGGTGTGTGAGTATTCGGATGATTACGGAGGATATGGATTCGGAATGTAAAGTATGCAAAAGTATGTATACAAGAAAATAATCATCTAGTCTTAATACACCCGTTTTTGACACTATAACAACCCATATGGGTGAATGTGATTTCATGGGTGTAAATTACCCATTAGAACCGTAATGGTATGTTTAAGGCTTAGATAATATAACCTAATGTCATGACAAGTAACCATATGATTATTATCAAGGGTTCGGTTATGTGTAAGTTTATATAGATATTATATAGTACATAATAATACAACATATATGTCATAGATTTCATAGATGTCATGCATGGAGGTAGTAGGATAACCGTCCTTTAACCTCTTTTGTATGATTCACCAATACACAAATTGTCACAAGGACAATTAGGATGGTCATGAATAAAAGGCAAAGGAAATGTATATACTTCTCACTCTACCAAGTAGCCAAGCAATCTTTAACCCGATGAGCCATACCCTACATAGAAAGAGTTAACTAAGTGTCGGAGGCTAGATGGGGTTAATGTCACTTTGGGGTCTAGCAAGCTACTTGGGATAGCAAGGGAAATCATCAAGTGAGGTAGTGGATTAAAGGTAGGAAAGTCAAGGCTTCCAAGTAATCACACTCATACCAAAGCACAAGTCTTGTTGCAAGAACAAGCTTGGATGGTTTCAACACTTGTGGGTTAATAACCCTTAACAAAACAGAAAGTTTGGAGGCAATTTACACCTCGAATTCGTATGAAACAATCTTGGCTAAGCTCACTAATCATAGACTTGACTAGAGGCATAAGTAGCACAAGCTTGTTATGAGAAAAATGTAAGTTTGGTAAAAGTTTATAAGTTCTTCTTCCAAAACAGAAAGTTTGGCCCTCAAAATGGTATTGTTCCACCTTGGTTTTCCATGGAAAACCTGTGGAAACATCCCTAGAGGCAATCCAAGCTTTGTGAGGAAGAAGGAGTGAAGAAAATGGAAGAGAAGTGAGTATGAACTCACTTTTGTAAATTAGAATTTTCTGCCCTGAGTATGAATTTCCAGAGATTTAGAGAGTAATATGAGAGTGTAGATGAGTTGGGAAAGTGAAAATGAGTGTTAGGAAGCTTGTTTATATAGTGGTTAAGTTAGGGTTAGTCTTAAATGAGGTTTAAAGGTGATTGAGGGTGAAAAGGTGGGAAAATGGACCAACCCGTAGGCTTTAAACAACATGTTGCGGATTCTGGTCTCTCACGCCCCATTAGAGATGGAGCTAAATCTCTCACCTCCCGCCAGAGACCAATTTTGGCAGATTTTGCAATTTAGCCCCTGAACTTGATTTTTTCCTCATTTTAAGCTAAAACTTGGTATTTTTGCATGTTTTTAAGTGTTTAACATGTATGCAAGTATAATTGAAGTATCAAGAATGTATGTATGAGTATAGACACGTATAATAAGTATCGGTTTGCGTATAAAAGATTAAATTGTAAATATAACAAGCATGTATAAAATATAAATTTCATTACGATCAAAGTCTCGGATTACAAAGTTGGAATTGAAATACGAATATGATACGATTACAAATTTACATAAATAGAAATATGATTATACTTTCTAAATACGGAAAGTACGAAAATGCGAAGCGTTACACATACCAAAATTAGCTAGAATAATGGATCAAGATTACAATTCGGCATGAACTACAAGGGTAAGAGATGATTATAGTAGTGTGTTTTTGTGATAAAATACAATGTGATGAACAAGTGACTAACTTGGTAAATATGTTGTTGATTACATTAATATTGTTTTAAGGATTAATGTATTAAAGCCACACTGTGATTAGATCCAGCATATACATGTATTCAGTGTGTTCTTTTTAAAGTTTGATCACAGTACTGTGTTTTACTGCACTTGATTTTGAATACTAGATGTGTTCATATTAGTGTGTTTTAGTGATAAAAAACGATGTGACGACCAAGTGGCTAACTTGGTAAAGTTGTTGTTTTTTTACATTGATATTGTTTTAAGGATTGATGTGTTAAAGCTACATTGTGATTAGATCCTACATATACATGTATTCAGTATGTTTTGTTGAAGACAACGCGTTTTTTAAAGTTATATCATAGTACTGTGTTTTACCGCACTTGATGTTGGATACTAGGTGTGTTCATAGTAGTGTGTTTTAGTGATAAAACACAATGACGAACCAGGTACTGACTGATAAAACATAACTTGACGAACCAGTTACTGACTGCTAAAACATTGTGTTTTAGCAGTGTGTTGTAGTGATAAAGCACACACTGTGACGCCATGGTTTTTTTTTTAACAAACCCCTTTAGAAGAAGAATTGCGACTAGAATGGTAAACAATGAATCAATCCTAATATAACTAACTGTCAATTCGATTCAGTGTGATATTTGGTTTCCTTAAATTTCTAATGTGTTAGTTATAATAAATATTACCATAAATAAATACATATCAAATTACCTTCTTGCCCTTTTCATTAAAATAACTACTTGTCACATGTCATTATGTGGTGGCTTCCTACACTTTGTAGGAAAAATTGGCTTTATAGCCAACTCCTACTCTATGCATGAAATGGAGATATAAAATATGAAACATATGAACTCGGGGGGTATAAAAACTAGAATATATTAAATATGAATGATTTGGTTCGGTTCAGTAATTTTGGTTAAACGTGAGTACAAAAAATTGATAACCGGTTTTTGGTTAATTCGGTTTTCAGTTAATTCAGTTTTTGGTTGATTTTGGTTCAGTTTTGTCTGTTTTCGGTTTGGTTTAGGTTAACGATTTACTAATTGCTCAGCAATTTTTGGTTAATAACCGATAGCTGCGCGCACAATGTGGCGGGAAACACAAACATTGCCACTGTGTGCATTGTTCGGTTGGTTAGATTATTATCCTCAACCGAAATCGAGGTCATCGATTAGTCTATTTTATTAACCAATTCGTTTTTAGTTAATCAGTTTTGTTTATTCAGTTAGATTGACGGTTTTGTTGTTTGATTCATTTAGTTTCGGTTAATAGCCAAAACCAAACTTGGGCTAAAACTTGTGATTAGAAATAAATTAAATTTAGGTATAAATACATGAACTAGATGTATAGGCACATGAAATGGAGGTATAAATATATAAAACGAGGGTATAAATATGAAATACATGAATTGAAGGTATAAAAGCTAGAAATATTTGAAAATATGATTGGTTTGGTTCAGTTAATTTTGGTTAAATGAGGGTACAAAAAATTGATAACCGTTTTTGGTTAATTCGGGTTTCGGTTAATCAGTTTTTAGTTAATTTAGTTTTTGGTTGATTTCGGTTCGGTTAACAGTTCAGTTATTACTCACCCTTAGATATTGTTAATCATGTCACATATCAAATTTCCTTAATTTAAAAACTAATACTATACTCAAATTGAAGAAAATTAAATACTCGTTTATATGAATTAAAGAAATTAAATAACCTTTTTTGGTTAACTCGGGTTTCGGTTAATCAGTATTCAGTTAATTCAGTTTTTGGTTGATTTTGGTTCGGTTTCGGTTAATGGTTCAGTTATTACTCACCCTTACACATTGTTAATCATGTAACATATAAAATTTTCTCAATTTAAAAACTATAGCAATACTATACTCAAATTAAAGAAAATTTAATACTCATTTATATGAATTTTAAATTAACGTACCAAAAAGCTATGACTGTTTAAATTGTGACAGCCGGTAATTTTCGGATTTTAATTGCGCGCATAATGAACATTAAGACAATTATAAGTGGTGCTTTAAGATGAAAATTAACTTAAATGGGCCTTTTGTATGCCAAGGAACGTCTATCCGGCTTTACGGCACACGATTGGTGATTTGCAGAGAAACTACTGAACGTTAAGCGATAACGAACTGACACCGGATGATATACTGACAACGCAGACAAATACGAGTTTTATACGTATATTTTATACACGTGAATTGGTTATGCTAAGTTATCATGCTTTCGAAACATCACTAAACATATACGTGAACGACAGACGGAGTAGAAACGACAATCGAAGCATTTTACGCGATTTTAACGTAACCGACAAACGCACGCCTCAAACATCGGATTCCGGCATTATTTTACGTATTTTGAGCCTAGATAAATATTTTACGACACCTCACGAAGTTCGGGCGCAAAAACGGGTCTTGAAAATGAAACTGGGCCGCTCAAGACACTAGAAACGGGCTAATGGGCCTAGGGCCCAACCAACCTAAAACCCTACCTATATAAACCAATTATCTTCTTTTCCCTCTCATTTCACACCCACACACTCTCTCCAACCTCACTCTCTCTCTCACTTTCTCTCTAGACGTCCGAATTCCAGCGACCATCCGGCGAAGTTCCGGCGACCAGCGACTTTTCCGGCGGTCCGACGATTTTTACCGCAAAACTTTTTCAACACCCTACCCCCACTAAACCGAACCTCCCGGACGTGATGGTGATGCTAGTTTTTCAATATTCACATCCGTTTGAGCACAAGAGCAACTCTGGCGACATTCAACCAAATTCCGGCGAACTCGTTTTCAAGTTTTCTTTCCATGCATGTTTAGATCGGGTGGTTAGAGGTCTTTCTGCAAGTTTTCATAAAATTTTATTCTCCGGCGAGATTCCGACTTCTGGCATGGTTCTGGCGAGGTTCCGGGCATCCGTTTTCAACGAAAAATATATATTTGGGCTCCTAGTAACCCGTAGAGTCCATACGAAACACTTTCGTCTCGGGTGAAAAATAAATTTCGGGACACTCTCGGGCTCTAGTCAACTCGGTCAACAGGTCAAACACGGGTCAAGGGACAGTTTTGGGTCATTTTTGGTGCCTTAGTTCAGTTTTTGGTTTGGTCAAACCCGTCAGCACGGGTCAACTCAGTCAACACAACTAGATTTCAGTTCATGTCAAATTGTAATCAACGCGGCCAGATTCGGGTTCAGTCAACTATGGTCAAAGTTTGGCAACATGGTCAAACCGGGTCGACTCGGTCAACGTAAGTCAAACCTGATCAACTGCTGGTCAACGCAGTCAACTCGGTCAACGCAAGGCTCGGTAAAATTTAAACGATGCGAATTTTGTTATATTATTTTTATATATTATTAGTTAACGCGAACCGAGCTCGAACCGTAGTATCATGACAAAAATTGTATACAAGTTACATATTGATTTAGTATTCGACAACTCTACGAAAGTTATATATAATATTACTGAGTTATTATTGCATTTTGAAAGTATATCGACAATTTGATTGTTGCGGTCGTCCAAAAACATAGAAAACTCTGCTCCTTTTTTGTAAAAATATGTAACCCGACACGTATTTATATTCTAAAAACGACACTTATCGAGGCTCAAGTATTGTTATAAAATAAATATAAATGTATATTTATTTTCGGCGACACTTTATAACTCACGGAAACGCATCAAGATTTCGATACTTATATAACAATATTTATTTCAAACGTCAAACGTCGGAATTTGGAAATTATATTTCAAAAGTCTAGTATTCGAAAAACAAATAACAATAGATATAATGGTTTATATTCATTTAAAACATCGCGAATCCGAATATTTATTTCACACGTCGACTTCGCACACTTTTATAAAATAAATATAACGGTTTATATTTATTTCAAACGTCGACTTTAAACCCTTTTATGAACTAAACATAGTTATATTTATTTCAAATGTCGATGACTCGAATACTTTTATAACAATAATATACTTGTTATATTTAGTTCAAACGCCTAAACAGAGTACAACACAATACCGTAAGTTTATAACAAGCATACGATTATATAATTATGTTTAATTATAAACGATACGCAAGACTATTATTCGGTTACGAAATGTTCTACATATATGGGTATATCTACGAGTATATATGTCTACATCTTACAAAACACTACAACGAGTCGTATATTATATGTCGACGTATATGACGACTATTCGGGAAACGCGTGAATCTATATACGAGTTTACAAAGTACTATTTTCAATATACGCTACATACACGTACTACCTTCCGAGACGACTAACACGATTCATATTTATATTATATATATATATATAATATATATATATATGTATTATATATATATATATGTATATATTATATATTCTAAACCTCTCGAAACACTAAGTATTTCCAAGACTTAGTATTTATCCCGATTATAAATAGAATCAAACAACCATAGATTGATAATGACACTTTCATAGAATCGCATGCTTAACGATTCGGTAGAGCTTGGACACGTAGTTTAGCTACGCCCTTTTATTGGAAACTTATAAGTTATTCCTTGATAGGAATGTTTTGGATTGCATGCTAGTGAGTTTATATTTTGGAAACGACACTTTGGAATCATATTAAGCTAGCTTTGCACAAGGATGTTGAGGTGAGTTCATAACCCCCACTTTTTACGATTTTACATTTTTATATTTTTTTCGGGGGTGGAAAGACATGCAAGTTTTGCAAAAGTACACAAAATTTCAATGAACGAAAATTCATATTTCTAAACCATGTTGCGAATGGATTTCAGTAAACTCAAATGGTTTACAAAAGGTTTATACTCAACATACTGGTTTTACAAAACACACGCGTATTTTCAGAACGTGCATGATTTTCATGACTAGTGACGGGAATGTCCTAGTTACATATAGACACCAGGACTGGATTGTCATACATACAAATAAGGGGCTGGTTGGTCCTGCTTACAGAGTCAAATGGGCTAGGCCCATTCTCATTTGTGCGAGGCATAAAGACTCGAGTGGGTTAGACTCACCTATACTCATGCGAGGCACGAAGACTCAAGGACTGGATTGTCCACTACTCAACACTAAGGGTCGTAGGGTCGCTTAAAATTGTACACTAAAGTCCTCGCTACATATCGGAACCATAACTGCCCGCTAGTCTACCGTCTTGAGTAAACAGTTTGGCGAGGCACTCACTAGCTTGGGGTGGGTATAGGCTCATGTGGGCATGTTGTCTTTGTCGTATGCCGACATCGACGGTTATTCAAATATTACAAAAACAAGGTTTTCAATTGACATGCCGAGAAAAATGGTTTTCTTACGTTTTCCCAACAATATTTAGACCGGTTACCAAAAAGATTTATTTCAAATCTTTTCGAACAAATTATGAACTCGCCAACTTTATGTTGATTTTTCGCATGTTCTTTCTCAGGTTACATTTTCAAACTATAGCACGGTTGGAATAGGAGAACCCATGGGGATTCGAGTACTTAGCGGGCGTTCACTTTTTAGAAGTCTTAGCATTATTTACTTCCGCTGTGCAATGAAGATACAAATCGATTACGCCCAACTCTGATTTTAGCGGGTTGTGACATAAATATCGTGGGGGTGGGTGTTAGCTTTTTAAAAGGGGAAAAGTGTAAATACTAACTAGTTATCTATAATTTTGTTAAAGATGAGGGGTTAAAGTGTAATCTAGATGAGAGGTTAAACTGACAGTATTTAATCACTTGTCATTCTGTAGTTATTAAACACCATGTGATAAAGACTAAGTACGTTAGGCTTTAATCACTTGTACACTAAGACAACATTTACTTGTACCTTTTAATCCACACGTCGATACTGATCAAGACAACATTCGAAACGTCAAAAATATAAGTAGATCGCCACAGTACTTCTGGATTTTTTTTTAAATACCATAATTTATAAGATATGACAAGAATACGTTAAAGAACTATAAGTTTATTGTGGAGTGGAAAAGTGTAACTAATTACCCATAATTATGTTAAACTCAGGGATTAAGTGTAATAAGATGAGAGGGCTAAGATATAGTTATTGTTTAAAAGACCAATTTACCCTTATTTTAGGGATGTATTTATAAATTAAGAGGGAAAAAATTATTACTTTTTGGGTATTCTAAAATGCCTATCTTTCATGCATTATAATATAGTACATGTATATAGGGGTAGGATCTTGAGAAAACTACATATAAATGAATAAACTAAAAAATCAACTAAAAAAGCTTAAAAACATACCCATTTTTTATACAATTTTACAAAAAAATCGCTACTTTTTATGTATAAAATACAATTCTTTTTTAAAAAAAAGTTGTACTGCTCATGTGCATTATATGCTTATGATTAGATTTTGAGTTTGGTTTACCTTTGGGGGGGGGGGGGTTAGGATTTGAATTAGGTTTTTTTTTGTGGGGAGGGGGGAGGGGTGAGAGGTTTAGGTTTTTTGGGGTGTAGGTGGAGGATGGTTTAGCCTTTTTCGTGTTAATGCACATACGTAGTAGATCTTTTTTTTTAAATTATACATAAAAATAGCGATTTTTATTAAAAAAAAAATTGGTATGTTTTTTAGGCTTTTTTAGTTATCTCATTTAAACTAGTTTTTTTCATGATCCGTCTCCTATATATATATACAAACACACACACACATATGTAGGTTAGGGTAAAATGAAAACTTATACGAGTTGTGAGAACTTAGAGAACTTGGCTTTGAGAAATGTTTTTTCAATTCTTTTTTACAAAAAAAATCCTAAAAAATCAACTTTTCAAAAAAAAAATTTCATTTACGGCCGCCGTAAATGTTGTAAAAAGTGATTGGGAGGGGGGGGTTAGGATTAGAATTAGGTTTTTTTTTTTTTTTGTGGGGAGGGGGTGAGAGGTTTGGTTTTTGGGGGTGTAGGTGGAGGATGGTTTAGCCTTTTTCGTATTAATGCACATACGTAGTAGATCTTTTTTTTTTAAAGATTATACATAAAAAATAGCGATTTTTATTAAAAAAATGGTATGTTTTTAGGCTTTTTTAGTTATCTCATTTAAACTAGTTTTTTTCATGATATGTCCCCTATATATATACACACACACACATATATGTAGGTTAGGGTAAAATGAACGCTTATACGAGTTGTGAGAACTCAGAGAACTCGGCTTTGAGAAATGTTTTTTCAATTCTTTTTTACAAAAAAATCCTAAAAAATCAACTTTTCAAAAGAAAGTTTTTTTTCATTTACGGCAGCCGTAAATGTTGTAAAAGTGATGTCATGCTAATGCCATCAGGTTTTTACAGCTGCTGTAAGGGGCTAAAAACATCAGTTCGATTTTTTTATTTTATTTTTCTTTACGGCAATCTTTCTAAACATTTTAATCTAGAAATGTGAAAAAATGGGGGCAAAACTCGCAGGGGAAGGCTGGGTTCTCTAAGTTCTCACAACTCGGAGTAGTTTTCCCTTTATCTTGATCTTATATATATAAGGTTAGGTTCATTAGTGAACAACCCCATTGATTATAAACACTAGTGAATCAAAAGTGTAAATCAACATTGTATTGGTATTTTACGATTTGACGATGTAAATCAATAGTCAGGATTTGTTCAATTAGTTCACAAATACACTAGTGTACACTCTAGAACCTCCTCCTATTTGTGAACTAAATTAACCACTTTAGATCACTCATTTTGTTGACTTTTTCTTTTTATTTTTTATTCAAAAGGGTATTACCGACAGTAAAAAAATTATTATTTCCTGAGTAAATTACAAGTTTTGTCCTTATCTATACACCATTTTTCAGGCGGTGTCCTTTGGCGTAAAAGTTGACAAGTCATGTACTTCATGTTTCAAAATCTTGCACGGTATCTCCTTGAGCCTAACCCAATTAGATTTTTTAGTTAAATATGGTCATGTGCCTTGCACATGAGGGTATTCTTGTCATTTCACCATCTAGGGACTATTAAGTAAATAAATTTTAACAAAGGACTATTTGTGTAAAAAATAAAAGACCCTAAAATCTCTCTCTCTAAACTCCCCCCACCATCTCTCCTCTCTCCCTCTACCTATCTGTTCTCTCCCTATCAAACGCCTATCTGCTCTTGCTCCCTATTAAAGGATTTGGTAGAATCTGCTAAAATCGTCGGCAACGATGACGTTGATGGTGGTGGTTTCAAGATGAATCGACGACAACAGGTGCGAACGGATTTCAACAAATCCAAATGGATTTTCAGATCTGAACGAGGTGGCTGTGAGTGTTGAACTTTGATGACGGTGGGTAGAATCAGATCCGAACATATTTGTAGATCTGAACGAGGGTGGCTGTGGTGTGATGAACTTTGATGATCGACTGTTGCGGTGGTGATTTGGGTTGTCACACCGCAACCGATAGCAGAAACATCAGGATGAGACGAACAAATCGCTCAAAGCATCATAACACTAAACGTGGTAATATAATTAAATCAGATTTCAATAAATACTAAATTCGAATACATTGTCTCTTGACAAAACATAAATTAAATTTCAAACATAGTTTATCATCAAGATGTGTTTCCAGTCCATCCTATCTTGATTCTTCACCATCTTGACTATCAACCTGTAACATGTATTAAAATAACATCAACAAAAGTTGGCGAGCATACAGGTTTGATACATAGTATAATATGAATAAAATTGTTTAATAATCATACCCAAACATGTATACAATTACAAGTTAACAAGTATCCTGAAACAGTGTAAACTATGTGTTCAAACCCAAGTTTCCAACGCAAAGTGCCTTTCCCAAAGTCTAACGGGAGGTTAAAGTGTTTTACTTAACAATACCCCATGTCTCAAGGGCGGTGCATTAATCCTATAGCGCTATAATTGTTAAGGTATGCTAGCAAAGTTAATGAGCACGTAGACACGAAAAGTTTACATAGCATCAAGTCTAACAAGCATCACATCGTTCCATGTTTAAAAGTGGGTAGGCCGTGAATAAAAGTTTCAAATGTTGTGTGTTTAAATACGAATACATGTTTCGCCCAAAAGTGTTAAAACCAAAAAGGGTTCAACTATACTCACCTTTTATTGCGTAAAAGTTTCTTAGAATATCGCACGAGTAAAGACGAAGGATCAACGAAAGTGTTTAACCTAGATGATATTACACGAACTTGTTATAATTTATGGATTCGGATTGTTACCTTTTAAAATCAACTGAGCTAATTACGCGCAAGTTAAATTGTAAATGGTTCCGATTAAGATAAATTTGATAAAGGTTATGATTTAACCATTACCTTATATTGAGAGTATTAACAATATTTTTTAATAAAAAGATGTTAATAAGTATAACAATTATTTTAACAATAATAATAAAACAGTATTAATAGTTATTAATAATAATAAAAATAATAATAGTAATAATAATTTTATTAATAATAATAATGCTAATAAGATTGTTTATAATATCAACAATTATAATAAGTTGTTTCCAAGATAATAACCCAGCAGTCCAGCCCAAAATAGCCGGCCCAAACTAGTCCTGGCCCAAAAAGGATCTGGCCCGAGGTAAAAAAAAAAAAGATGGCCCGAGGGCATGATCAGCTACAACGAACCGGCCAGAGTGCGAGGCTCGAACCTGTGACCCTCTTTAAAAGGTAAACACGCAACACCACTGGATCACGTCCAGTTTGGTGTTTGCTTAACACTTTTACAGCTTTTAAATGGTTAGCGACGGTCATCTTCTTCGCATTCCAAACTGTTTTAGCAGGTTTCACACAATTAGACGAATTGATCAATTAACACAAGAGAGGAGATTACGGAACCGACATAAGAGGGTAGCGAGGTTCCGTTGTCTTTTCCGACGATATTCCGGCAAGTTGCAGGTTTTGGGTGACTCCCTAGCGGCGCGGTGTGGCGGCAGACGGCGGTGGTTCGAACAGGGGATGTTGGTAGGTGGTGTCAAGTGTGAGGGTGAGAATGTGAGGGGTGGGATGGTGAGTTTGGTTCGGTTTATATAAGGGCGTCGGAGGGTGAATGGAGTCGAGTTTGGGGCTTGGTTCGTGATTGGTATCGGAAAATGGTAAGAGTAAATTGCACAAAACATCCTTTATGTTTCCTCAAACTTGCAGGTTACAGCCTTAATGTTTAAAAGTTGCTAAAAACAGCCTTTAAGTTTATTTTTGTTGCGGGTTCAATCCTTTACAGCTAACCACATTATTTTCTTCAGTTAAGTTCCCTCACATGCATAACATGTGAGGGTATATTCGTCATTTTGGTTGATCATGTGAGGAAACTTAACTGAAGAAAATAACGTGGTTAGCTGTAAAGGATTGAACCCGTAACAAAAATAAACTTAAAGGTTGTTTTTAGCAACTTTTAAACATTAAGGCTGGAACCTGCAAGTTTGAGGAAACATAAAGGATGTTTTGTGCAATTTACTCAAATGGTAATGATTTGTGATAGGAATCTCGATTAATTAGGAGTGGGAAGGAAAAGGAAAGAAACAGCTGTGTTTGCGCTGGTTTCTTTTGGCGGCAAAATGAAATCAAAAACAGAATCAAGCTTAACTAGTATATATGTACAATTAAATCTCAATACTTGATGTTCTCATGGTCTTGGCAACACGGCTTGTGATGCGTGCGATAAAGCTTTGGTTTGTGGTGACCGGGAGTGGTCGCGGCTTCGAGTCCTGCCACCACTCTTTGCTTCTTTTTTTCCATTTTTTTTAAGTTTCAAATATTTCACAAAGGCCCCTCTACTTTAACTAATTATCCTAACTACATTAGTTAGCTAGGTTAGTTATATTACTTTGATTAATTGTATAATTAACTTATGTAACTTTAAAACTTAACTAAGTTAAAAAGTTAAACTTTTAAAGTTAAATTATAAATATTTATATATATAAATAATTAAATAAATAAGTAAATAATTGAATAAATAAATAAATAATTGATTAAACACGAAGCTTTCGCGACAAGGGTTAGGATCTGACGTTTATCAGTTCTAAGTTTAACGTGCTTCAAACGTAGTTTTTAACAAGAATCAAGATTCACAAATAGTATATCGTTCCAAACACATGAATATTTGCACAAATAAACATGAACATTATTAAAAAGTCTCGTTCTCATTATGATCAATAGTCTAGGATTACAAATTGAAGTAATGTGTTGCAACGAGAGTACAAGTATCAAAATAAGGAAAGTACAACTGAATACAAGGAAACGCGAAATTAAGGAGGGTTACATAGGTGCGGTGGTGATGGTGGGTGCGATGGTGATTTGGGTTATGGTGATGATTTGGGTGCAGTGGGGGTAGTAGTGGTCGATAGGTGGAATTGGTCCATAGGTGGGGGTTGTGTGGTGGAATTGGCAACGTGTTTGGAGGTCTTTAAAGGTAGCTATAGATGCAGATTATTGCCAAATTGTAGGCATGGTTTTCATGCCAGGTGTATTGTCTCATGGCTAATCAAGAATGTTGCGCCCAATTTGTAGAAGTTGTGTTGATTTGAGAAGAAGCTGTGGAGCGGAGAGTAAATTTGCAGGTGATGTTTGTTTAGAGTTAACTTAAAGATGACACAGGTCAAACCTCAGGTGGTGGTGGTGGTTGTGGAGGTGCTGGTGGGTGAAGTCTGAGAAAGAGAGTTATAGAGCGAGAATGGTAGTGAGAGTTCTATATATAATTTTGTTTTATTTATTAAATAATATTAAAAATTAAGTTAAATGACCAAACTACCCTTGTGTTATATGATTTAACAGAAAAATTTAACGAGATTAGGCTCAAAGGACATAACGTGCAAGATTTTGAAACATTAAGTACATAACTTGTTAACTTTTACGCCAAAGGACGTGAAAAATAGTGTATACACAAAGGACAAAACTTGTAATTTACTCTTATGTCCTTAATTATTTTTTAAATTTTATATAAACTACCCCCATAATATTTAAATAATTATAACCTTTTCATATGTTTATATTTTTTAAACAATTACATCATTAAAATGAGCATTTTATTCTCTTTAATTTGAGTATGGTCTTGCTGTAGCTTTTTTAATTTAGAAAATTAAAGGTGTTGATGATAGTTAGTGTTTGTATTTTATACACATGAGTATAATTGTTGTTCGCTGAGCAATTTGCGATTTATACACATATGTATAGTGCGCTAAACAATTTGAGTTTTATAAATATGTGTACAGTGACTGTTTGTTTTTATCACAACAAACAAGACACACTGTTATTGTATGTATCTTTCATACACACATGTGTATAATTGGAGAGAGAAATTATATATTTTTAATTAGAGAGAGAAAGTATTTAAACTTTACTATTATACCCTTTTGTTTATTTTTTATCTAAAAAATGGTTTCGATTGATTCATTTTGTTCACTAAACAGTAAGTTCACTCTTGAACCATACCCTTTATATATATATATATATATATATTATGTATATATATAGGGGATGGGTAAAATGAGAACCACCTTAAGTTGTGAAAACCGTAGAAACTAATAAAACCATTGATCAAAATTGTTTTAATGAATGAGATTAAAAGACAATAAAGTAATTGTAATCATTGTGCTTTAATTAATGAGTTTTTGTTTTTAGTGGGATAAAAATTAGTATTTTTAATAAGGTCTTTAATGATTGGTAATTAAAGTTGTAATTATTGTGCTTTAATTAATGTTTGTGATTTAATTAATGTTATTTTTGAATCATGCAGTGAGAAAATTATTTTACGTAGGGGTTCAAACTTTTTTTGATTGCGCTCCGTTTTAAACGTTTTTACGTACGGGTTCAAACTTTTTTTACGCGCGGGTTCAAACTTTTTTACGCCCGATTTTGAACTTTTTTTACGCGCGTTTTATACTTTTTTACGCGCCGGTTAAATTATTTTTTTATGTGCCGGTTTAGCACTTTTTTTACGTGCGGTTTTAAACTTTTTAACGTGCAGGTTTAAAGTTTCTTTGCGCGCCGGTTTTTAAACTTTTTTTACGCTCGGTTTCAAATTTTTTTGCGCGGTTTTAAAATTTTTTTATACAGGTTCAAACTTTTTTACGCGCCGTTTTAGAAACTTTTTTTACGCGTCGGTTTTAAACTTTTTTTACGCGCCGGTTTTAAACTTTTTTTACGCACCGGATTTAAAATTTTTTTATGCGATAGTTTAAAACTTTTTTTACGCGCCGGTTTTAAACTTTTTTTACGCTCGAGTTTAAACTTTTTTTGCGGTGGTTTTAAACTTTAAAACAATTTTTTTTTACAAAAAAAAAAAACAATTCTTTACGGGTTTAAACTTTTTAAAAAAATTTACGCCAAACAAAAATATTTTATTTTACAAATACTTTTTTACAAATTTTTTTTGAAAAACTTTTTTACAATTTTTTTTATGTCAAACATCTTCTTACGTCACCGACACCCCTATTTCGGGTTTACGAAATTTGTGGATCTTACCAAACGAACTCACTCAAAAAGCACGACTCAATAGATGTTTCATGTTGAATTTTAAATAGAAGAGAGAGAAAATATGTGACATTTTGGGTTTTAAATAGAAGATAGAGAAAAAGATATGACATGTTGACTTTTAAATAGAAGATAGATAAAATATGTGACATGTGAAGTAAAAGACTAAAATACCATTTTGATTTAATTTGGTTATAGGTGATGTGTAAATATGCTATCGGATGATAGGAGTTCTCATGATTCTCGCAACTGGGATTGGTTTTCTCTTGAACCGAATCATATATATATATATATATATATATATAGGGTAGGTTCTAGAGTGAACATTAGTTGAGAGTGAACTGTGTGAACTAATGTGGTCTATTGGATTACATCATCTAGAGATTTTTAACCAATGGCAAGATTGTAATTATAATATAGTACCTTCCATTTAAAATAATTAAGAAAAGGGCATTTGCGTCTTTTGTAAATTGCATTTATTAAACAATATAATAAAATCCATAAAATCTCGCTAGTTTCCGAATATACAAGATACACAGCTGTTAGTGTATACACATGCGTACAGTCTCGCTAGTATCAGTTTATACAGATACACAGATGTTAGTCTGTACACATGTGTACAATCTTGCTAACTATTAGTTTATACAAGATACACAGATGTTAGTTATACACATGTGTCAGTCTCGTTAACTATCAGTTTATACAAGATACACAACTGTTAGTTTATACACATGTGTACAGACTTTTATACATTTGTATATTATATTCAGAAATGGTTGCATATTGTATATTAATAACATATAGTATATTATGCATGCACACAAGTAGATTCATATAAAAGTTATGAAATTAATGAAAACGAAAGTAGTCACATATATGCAAAAATAAATAACTTCATCACATATTAAAAAAATGTTAATGCCCAAAAATAATTACAATTTCAAACTCAGAGAAATTTTTCAATATTTATTGAAAATTATAAAAAGTTAAAAACAATATATTATGATATTTTTATATACGGATAATAAAAGAAAAACAATATTCAAGTTAATATTAAAACAAAATCTATGGATAAAGAAATGGTGGAGAAATAATTAAAGAGAGAGAGAGAGAGAGAGTTAATACATAAGAAATTAAAGGATTTTAATTAAATATACTTGGCAAATGTCAATTTTGCCCTTTTAATCTAAAAAATGATCAAAGACCATAATTAGTTCACTCTTAAGAAGTTGTTCACTCCTGAACCTAATCATATATATATATTATATATAATATATATATATATATTATATAGGGGATTGATAGAAAGAAAACCCACTTGAGTTAAGAAAACTCAAGAAAACCTTATGTAACAATTTTTTTCTAAAAAAAAGTAGGGAATGTACGTAACATGTTATCCAACATTTTGTAACAAAAAAAAAAAAAGCGTTAAGAGAATTTTTTATAAACAATTTTCAAAAACTCAGTTTTTAGCATATATATAAATACTAAATTTAAAAAAAAAATATATTAAAGATTCCCTTGACGCTTTTTTTAGTTACAAAACATTGGGTAACATGTAACTTAAATTATCTAATTTTTTTAGAATTAAAAAAGTTTGTTACATGAGTTTTCTTAACTCAAGTGAGTTTTTTCTCTATGATCCCCTATATTAAAGGGTATGGTTCACTTGTGAACCTCTCCCTTAATGGTAAGATTGATGAAAAAAAAACTTTCATCTTTTTTTTTTCTCAACTGACTCCTTTGAAGCTCTCAAAATGTAAATACATCAGATCTGATTCATAAGCAACAATGGTCCATTTCACATGTTTAAATTGAAGTCTTAGTTTTACAGCAATTCAAGTGTTCCAACTAAATTGAAGTTCCAGCTTTTATTAAACATTTCATTAATTTAATTTCTAGTTTGCTATTAGATTATATTGCATTCTTTTGATTGAACACGAACATTTGGTTCCATTTTTCGATTAAGTTATGAATGATCTCATCAAAACAAAACATGAGGCTAGGGTTTTGAAATTAAAGAAGATATATGTGCATTGAAGATTCTAACTCATTATTCATACTCGTGTTTAATAGTGCAATACACAGACGTATAACAGTGATTACATATTCATACAACAGTATCTACACTCGTTACAACAATGCAATACACAGACGTACAACACCAATTACATATACGTATAACTGCCTACACACTTGTGTGCAACAATGCAATACATAGACGTACAACATTAGTTACATATATGTCCAACAGCCTGTAATACGCTTTTAAATTGTGTAATACATACAATACATATATGTAGATTCAATTATGTTGCAATTTCTAATTATAAGTGTTATAAATAGAACAATATTTGATAAAAATTGTTTTTTTAACAAATTAATTAATAAGTAACAATTACCTTCATGCCCTTAATTTAAAAAATCACTCCAAATTAGATTGTATATATTTACAATCTTACCATCCAATATCAATGGCTCACAATAGTTCATTTGATTCACAAATACACATAGGTTCACTTAGGAACCTCACCCAATATATATGATTCGGTTTAATTAAGAACCACCACAAGTTGTGAGAACCATGAGAACTCCTACTTCCAACACAGGTTGAGCCACCATTTTCTGTACAAATGTAGATAAAAATGATATAAGCAAATCTGTAAAAGCAAAAAATTAAAAAAAAAATTGTTAAGTCGGTAGCTACATCTGATGTAAATTTTATTTACACGTGATATAAATTTTCCTTATGCGGATGTAAATTTTTGTATGCGATATTTTTTTAATTTTTTTTATTTTTTTTATTTTTTCGCTGGAACAAATAATTTTTATTAAGATTTTTGAGAGAAAAAGAATTTTAAAAAAATACTTTTGGAAGGTCTAGTTTCCACAACTCAAAGTGGTTCTCATTGTGAGAACCACCTTTATTACGAAAACCGCGAGAACCAATGTGAACACAAAATAAAATATTAAAAAATAAAAAAAACACTCAATTTTTTTAAAATTTTAAAAAAATCGCTATATTTCATTACTTCAACAAATTCTGTAATACATTATCAGTGGTAGACAATTGCACTTTAATTTACAATACCATCTGTAATATACTACTTTTACATTACTAATATTCAAAATGCACATGTGTATCATTATGTATAACCATGATATAACGTGTTTTGCTACAAAAGTTTGTGATTTTGAATGATGAAGTAGGCCCATATACATGTTTTTTGGTTAGTTATATATAGTGGTTGATGGTTTGGTTATAGTTATCACTTTATGATGTAATATGTTGATTGGATGGTATAAATAATGTTGATATACATGTAATAAAGTGAAAATATTGGTAATGGTATTGTAATATGGATGGTTGGAGGTAATGGTATTGTATTATGGATGGTAGGAGGTAGATAGTTTGTTATGGATTGTATGATAGATGAAAGAGAAAGTGTATTCAAAATAATGTACAAAAACATCTTATTTCATGTTGATACATATATATGCACATGTGCATTTCTAATACTGATAATGTAAAAAGTAGTGTATTACATATGGTAGTGTAAATGAAAGTGCAATTGTCTAATATTTGTAATGTATTACGGAATTTGTTAAGGAAATGATGCATATGCACATGTGCATGGATAACTGTTACTCGAATTTTTTTTTTGAATTTTTTTATTGACGAAATATAGCGATTTTTCAAAAATAACATATTCAATTTTTTTTTGGTGTTTTTTAGATTTTTTTACGTATTTTTGGTTGTGTTCACACTGGTTCTCAGGGTTCTCGCAATTAAGGGTGGTTCTTAACGGATCCTTATCCTATATATATATATATGTATATATATATAGGAGAAGGATCCGTTAGGAACCACCCTTTATTGCGAGAACCGCGAGAACCAACTAAAAATACCTAAAAAAAATCTAAAAAACACCAATTTATTTTTTTAATATGTTTTTTTCTAAATTCGCTATATTTCTTCAACAATAAAAAAAACTGAGTAATAGTTATCCATGCACATGTGCATTTTTATCATTTCTTTGACAAATTTCGTAATACATTACAAACATTGGACAATTGTACTTTGATTTACACTTCTATGTGTAATACACTACCTTTTACGTTACCAATATTAGAAATGCACATGTGCATCTACATGTATTAACATGAAATAAGGTGTTTTGGTACATTACTTGAATACACTTTCTCTTTCATCTATCATTCCATCCATAATACACTACCATGCACATGTGCATATGTATCATTTCTTCGACAAATTCCGTAATACGTTACAAATATTAGACAACTGTACTTTCATTTACACTACCATGTGTAATACACTACTTTTTACGTTACGAATATTAGAAATGCACTTATTCATCTATATGTATCACCATGAAATAAGGTGTTTTGGTACACTACTTTGAATACACTTTCTCTTTCATCTATCATACCATCCATAATACACTTCCATTACCTCCTATTATCCATTATACAATACCATTACCTTCTACCATCTATAATACAATACAAATACCAATATTTCCACTTTATTACATGTATATCAACACTATTTATACCATCCAATCAACATATTACATCATAAAGTGACAACTATAACCAAACCATCAACCACTAGATATAACTAACCAAAAAACATGTACATGGGCCTACTTCATTATTCAAAATCTATAACTAACCAAAAAACATGTACATGGGCCTACTTCATCATTCAAAATCACAAACCTTTTGTATCAAAACACGTTATATAATGGCTATACATAATGATGCACATGTTCATTTTGAATATTGGTAATGTAAAAAGTAGTGTATTATGGATGGTATTGTAAATTAAAGTGCAACTGTCTACTACTGATAATGTATTACGGAATTTGTCGAAGTTATGATACATATGCACATGTGTATGGATAACTGTTACTTAAAGAAAAAAAAAATTTTGGAAACGAAATATAGCGATTTTAAAAAAATATATATTAAATTTTTTTTTAATATTGTTTTGATTTTTTTAGATTTTATTTTGCAATGAAGGTGGTTCTCGCATGAACCTTACCCTCTATATATAGGGTTGGGCTCTATAGAAAACCCCATCTTTTTTAGAAAACCTTAGAAACCCAACCTCATCAATTGATTTTGTTTCATCCAAGTAGATCAATGGTTGAGCTCTTTTTGGTGTCTTTTACATTTAAATAAACCATAAAGTATACATAAGTAAAAGGAGAAGGGCATTTAAGGTATTGAAAATATGACTTTTCTCTCACACACATCAACTTTATTTTTCTTACACACATGTTATCTTTCTATCCTCTCTCCTCTTTCTTTAAGTTCTGATCTTGATGAACACCAAACACAAGTTTAGATCTTCAAGTTCAGATCTACATCGTGTGAAAGAGAAAATGTTTGAAGATTGTTGTTTTAGAGAGAGAATGACACAGGATGAAGGTTTTTAGATAGAGGAATTTGTTGTTTTAGAGAGAGAAACAACAATCTTCATCATGTTCATCTATAACACCAAGAACACACATACAAGTGTGTGAGAGAGAAGAAGTTTGAAGTTTGTTGTTTTAGAGAGAGAATGATGACACGATGAATGTTTTTAGAGAGAGAAAGTTGATGTTTTAGATAGAAAAACAACAATCTTTATCACAAAGACACACGCACAAG
Organism: Scalesia atractyloides; assembly: GCA_947069175.1. Lineage (NCBI taxonomy): Eukaryota > Viridiplantae > Streptophyta > Magnoliopsida > Asterales > Asteraceae > Scalesia > Scalesia atractyloides. Next base: position 81,736,336 of record CAMTDV010000024.1, read on the forward strand.
TGTGTGTGAGAGAAGAAGGTTTGAAGATCTTCTTCGTGTTCATCGGACGGTTCTAGATCCGGTAAGTGTTCTTAAAATATCATTTCACACTTGATTTTTTGTTGAAATGGTTGTTAATATGTTTTTATGGGCTGAAAGTGTTCTAGTAATGGTTAATGTTGATGTATTTTAAATAAATCGAAAACTTTAGGATGAGATTTTGAACGGGTTTTTTTGTTGGTTTGGTTGCTTGTTTGGGGCTTTTGATCTTAACAATAACTGTTTTTTTGTTGGTTTGATTGCTGGTTTGGGCTTTTGATCTGAACAGTAAGTGTTTTTTGTTGGGTTGTTTGATTTACATATACAGACCCATAACATGTGTTAAGCACCTGTTAGAATGATATATAACGTGTGTTGATTTACAGAAACAGATCCATAAAGATATTCAATTGACAAGCTGGATGGATGTAGGCGACGTTAATGCGGGGACATTGAATAAGTCACATCTTTTGGGAAAGAACTCTTCGTTCATTTATAACATGTGTTAGTGGTTCATGTTGTAACAGAACACCATGATGTAACCTGCACATGTGTTTATGTATAACATGTGTTAAGCCCCTGTTAGAATGATATATAACGTGTGTTAACCTTTGTTAATTATAAAAAAACAAGTAATATATATTTTATTTTTGTTGATGTTTAAAATATCTGATAATATGGATACCGAGCGTAACACTTGTACAAGTATTACATGTACAAGTTAGTATGTAACGTATACTATTAAACGAGCCATTCATGGTAACACATGTACCGGTTATTTTGGAATATATAATATGAAACGGGTCATTTGTTGTGCACATTTTGGAATATATAACATGTGTTAAGCCTCTGTTATAATCTTTTTGTAAGTTTAACTTTAGGGTCTTAACACTGATGTACATGTAGTTACATTTGTGTTAATAAGTTTAACTTTAGGACCTTAACACTGATGTACTTGTTTTGTTCATAGGTGAATGGATGTCTATGTTCAAAATAAAGATGGTTATCAAGACGCAAAGCGTAGTTAGATTTTTTTAACATTTATGATAGTTTTTGGATCATCTTTATATATTTAAGTTTGTATAAATATTTTTGTTACCGTTAAGTATGATTGTAATGCGTGCAATTAGTAACAACCCATGATGACAAGTGACTTTTGTTTTGATTAACATTTGTAACTGGTGTTGGACGTAACATGTGTAACTTATGTGAGAGGTAACTAAATAATAGCAAAGAATGACCTGATAAAATGTTGGTCACATCATTCCTTTGGTACACATGTGTTACATACGTTAAAAAGGCATGTAACAATGGTCGTTACATATGTAACAATGGTTGTTATATATGTAATATATTTAATGAAAAATAATAAACTACTATTAAACGTATGAGCTATTGAATATCACCCTGTATGCAAGATATATTACCTCGAAGTGTAACACATGTTACAACATATAAGACAAAGTAGATCATGCCCTACATTCAACAATGTAACACTTCTTACCCCGAAGTGTAACACATGTTACAACAGTATATACACATCATAGTGTTACGATCAGTATATGCACATCGTAGTGTTTTGCAAACCACTTTCATATACATTAATACAAGTCGGGTTACAACAAAGATTACAATGGATGCTTAACACATGTTATCATATGTATACAAGTCAGGTTACAACAAGATTACGATATTAACTAAGCTCACCATTAAACCCATCGCCTCCATCGTCTGTTTTCACCCTTATCACATGTTAAGAAACTACATGTTCCAAACAGACAAATTGTAACACGTGTTAGATCAGTATATACACATCATGGTGTTTTGTAAGTGAGCTTATACATGAATACATGTCAGGTTACAAAAAAGATTATAATAGAGGCTTAATACATGTTATATATTCCAAAATGTGCACAATAAATGACCCGTTTCATATTATATATTCCAAAACTACCGATACATGTGTTACCACAAATGGCTCGTTTAATATTACACGTTACATACTAACTTGTACAAGTGTTACGCTCGGTATCCACATTATCGGATATTTTAAACATCAACAAAAATAAAATAGATATTACTTGTTTTTTTAAATTAACAAAGGTTAACACACGTTATATATCATGCTAACAGGGGCTTAACACATGTTATACATGAACACATGTCAGGTTACATCATTATTATGTTACAGCATGAACCACTAATACATGTTATAAATGAACGAAGAGTTCTTTCCCAAAAAATTGACTTATTGAATATCTTTTTTTAACACATGTCCCCGCATTAACGTCGCCTACATCCATCCAACTTGTCAATTGAATATCTTTATGGGTCTGTTTCTGTAAATCAACACACGTTGTATATCATTCTAACAGGGGCTTAACACATGTTATGGGTCTGTTTATGTATTATAACACACAAAAACAGTTACTATTCAGATCAAAAGCCCAAAACAAAGCAACCTAACCAACAAAAAACAGTTACTATTCAGATCAAAATCCCTAAACAAGTAACCAAACAAACAAAAAACAGTTACTATTTAGATCAAAATCCCCAAACAAGCAACCAAACCAAACACAATTTTTTAACATAAAAATGATTTTAACACAAAAATAATTAATTCATGGATGAAAATCAACGAGTTTGAAACCAAAACAAGTAATCCATCGATCAAAATCAAAACTTATAAACACCATTATTGATTGTTGGAGACATAAATCAACACAAAAGATTGAAAACCAAACTAAAATCAATAGCATTGAAATATTATTACCTATAAATGTCCTTCTTTCTTTTGAAACAAAAATCAATGGTATTGAAAATTAAAAATCTTTTGCCAGCATTCTTAATTCCGGAAAAATTAAAACCAATTGTGAAGAACGAAAATCAAAGTAAATGACAATTAAATACCAAAACCAACTTATTATTGAAAAGAAACTAAAACCAAAATGAAAATATTTTGACAGCATCTTGATTTTTTATTTCTTTTATGAAAATAACAACACCAACGCATAATCGTTGTACAAACCTGGAACATTTTCTTCATTGTCGTTGTCAAACTCGATGCAAAACTCTGGTAACATTAATTCAAGCATTGTTGGTGGAGGCTCCATGGTACATTAATGGTGGATCTCGTACTAAAGATCTTGTTTAAGAAGATGAAGAAATTTTGAAAATTTTCCGTGGTGGAACTCGAACTCAAAGAGATGTTGAGAAAGATGAAGAAAATTTGAAAACTTTATTTATTAAAATGAAAAAGGTTAAAAGATATGATGGGTTGAACAATTGATGTGACATGCAAGTACAAAAGGGGTCAAGATCTTTGGGGTTTGGGAGGTTAAAAGCCGAATTTCATAAATACCCTTAAAAGCAAAAGGTAGTATGGGATTGTCTTTGAAAACGTGGAAGAATATGGAACCACATATAATGTTTTCAAGGTTTTCTCAATTTGAAAGGTTTTCTACCAAACATTATCCTATATATATATATATATATATTCCTTTTTTTCTCTCAACACAGGGCATCTAAATTGTCATTTAATCTTAGTTTAAAAATATCCTTTTTTTTATAGAGTATAAAAGTATTTATTAACTTTACATCTTGAAAAGCCAGGCTAATAAGTAGATAAAATATGTGATTCTTTTAAAAACCATTCAAAGTCCGAATTTATTTTTGTTGCGACTGAGAATTAACGTGGCAGTCATGAACTGATACGTACTGATATTTATGTTCTACATACACTTATTTTTTGATATATTACATAATGAGTAGATATATGCCAGGACCAGAGTGCTAGATGATTGTAGGCTGTGATAGCACCTTCTTCTGGTATTCATCTAAAGCCCACATCGGGAATATGTCCCTGTACAATGCAAAGTGCAGCAAACAGTTCTTCTTGAAACATCCAGTTGTTTCCTTCAAAACAAGCACAAACTTTGTTAAACTGTTAGCAGTTCAGCATCATTTGAACCTTTATGATTTTGTTTTGCCAAAAAAATGTTATTATGATGGAAATGAGAAGGTTTATCCCTTAATTTGTATAGCATCTAACTATAGTTTGTGAAACAAAGAGTTTTCTTTTATTGGTGTCGTTATTTTCAGTAATCGGATATCTGTTAGTTTTATTAGACTGGTCAGGTTGAACTATTTTGGATACTCAAAATCTAGCATTACTCAGATTCAATATCCAAACTAGGGGTGTACACGAGCCGAGCCGAGCCAAACCCGGATTCGAAGAGGCTTACGTTCGGCTCGTTTAACTTTGAGAGAGCTTAGCTCATTTAGAATTTTATTTCTAAGGCTCGAGCTCGACTTATAGGTAGTATTCTAGCTCGCACTCCGCTTGGATTCAACTCGTTTATTATTTATTATCAGTTTAATTATTTTTATTATATATTTTTAAGAGAAAAGTGCCCAGATAGTCCCTGTGGGTTTACTCTGATTTCACCTTTAGTCCTTACATTTTCAAAATTACAAGCTATAGTCCCCAACTTGCAAATTCGTTCTCGATAGTCCTAGGCCTAACATCAGTTAGTTTTCTCTGTTAAGTGGTTTTGAAATGACAAAAGTACCCTTGCTACAAAACAAAAACATATATATTTATTTGTGCTCCTCCTTCAGCTGCGACCTGCCATCCCGACAAAACTTCACCGGAAATGCCTCACCATTCTAGATCAATCAGCCAATGCCGTCGCTGCTTACTCCTCCCGTCGCAACTCCACCAGCTCATCCGCCGTCGCCGTGATAAAATAATTTTTCAGACCGATTGAATGGTTAATGGGGTCTTTTGAATTACAAGTAGAAGCTGCTTCGTTAGAAGACAAAAGTAACATCAACTTCAAAAATCCAATTATGTGATAATGTTATTTATTTTATTGAGTGGTTCAATTTTTATTTTCTTTTTGAACGGCTGAAGATATTTCATTCAAAAAAACAGAACAAGCAAGAAGTTAAAAGCTAAATACAGATCAAATAGAACCAGGATTTAAACTTTAAACTTACAACAATCTTCTCAATCCAGTGAGATTTCATCTTAAATTTCTGATAACTATTCAAAGCAACAGAAAATTAACGTTCAATCCGCACCCACCCCCACCCTCCCTTTCCCCACACCTCTCTCCGGCACCGGTCATCTGCAAGTTGGAAGTGGTTTTTGCCGGAGCTGTCGTGGTGCACGGCGTCTACAGCAAATGAATTTCTGACATACTACAAGCTTGCAATCGCCGGTGATGACGACAGTGAGTTACCGGTTTGTTCAGCGGTTTGTTCTTTCCGGCGGTCACCACAAGAACGTTGGCTCAGCGGTTTGTTCTTTCCGGCGAGGGGGTAAGTTGGTGGTGTTTTCCGGCTGGGTGAGGTGGTGGTGGCGTTCTGATGAAGGGGGTGGTGGTGGTGGTCTGATGACCGGGGTGGTGGTGTTAAAGGTGTTATAGAGGTGGTTGTGATGATGGTTTGGTGATTAGGGTTGTAGATAAAAAGCAGAAAAAGATAAAAGGGAAGAGAGGGGCCCTACATGTATTTTTTTATTGTAAGTTATTTTTTAATGAAGGGTATTTTAGTAATTTCACAGCAATTTAACTGAGAAAACTAACTTATGTTAGGCCTAGGGACTATCCGAGAATGAATTTGTCAAAGTTGGGGACTATAGCTGTAATTTTGAAAATGTAAGGACTAAAGGTGAAATCGAAGCAAAACACAAGGACTAAAGAATGAATCTAAAGATACTAAATGGGTTCATGACATGGAAGCGGAGTTGCATACTCTAAATAAAAATGACACTTGGACTCTTATTCCTCGTCCTATGAATGCATATGTTGTAAGATCAAAATGCATCTTCCAAACTAAATTCCGGTCCAATAGATCCATTAAATGTCACAAAACTCGTTTCGTAGCTCAAGGCTTTAGTCAGGTACCGGACCTTGATTACTCTCATACTTTTAGCGCTGCTGTTAAAGCCACTATTGCTTGCACGGTTTTGGCATTAGCGTTATTCATAATTAGCATCTTTACCAATTAGTATGTCAACAATACTTTCTTGCATGGGCATCTCACAAAGAATGTTTATATGGAACAACCGAAATGCTTCATGAACCCTCAATTTCCGTCTCATGTTTGCAAGTTAAACAAAGCTATCTATGGCTTAAAATAAGCTCCTAGGCTTGGTTACATCATCTAAGCTTATTTATCCTAAATGATGGTTTCTCATGTAGCCGAGCCAATCCATCTTTGTTCATCTACAAATGTGACTCCTGTATAATGTGTCTACTTGTGTATGTGTATGTTGATGATCTTTTTCTAACGGGCAACCATCAATCTACTCGTACGTCCTTCTATCATGTCTCAATAAAGAATTTGCAATCAAGGATATTAGGAAACTCAACTACTTTTTGGGATGAAAACTCACCTCTTCTCCTTCATCGCCACCCCTCGTCCGCTTTGTGAAGTCTAGATTCCGTACGTGTCCACAACCACCGTGTTGTGGATTCTCTCAGGATTAGAGTATTATGAGAGCTTTAAAACAAAACCTCAACTGTAGAAGAAGTTTGGGCCAAGTTGGTGAGCATGTACATGCCAAAGTACATTGGTCAATAGGCTAAATCTCAAGAAGGGTTTATATAGGGTCTTGACGATCAAACTGATGAGTTATTTGATTTGGATCTTGAGAATGAAGGACTAATCCTGAAATTAAGTAAAAGTTAAAGTGTGTTTTGATTATTATATTAAAGTTTTGTTTATTTTTGTCTAGAGATATTGAGTCATATTTTTAGGAATAGACTATTCTTGAAGAACAAGTCAGAATCGTTTTAAAATAGGATTTGTTTTCTTAATTTTAATTATCCTCTCATTTGATTTGGATATATGAAAAGAGTCGCGGGGTTCCATGCCCACCATATCTTTGTGTTTGTTTGTTTGTTTGCGATAATTGTTTGACTACCTTGCCAAAAGTTGGTATCAGAGCAAAAGTGTAGCTCACACCTGAAGGTGAAGATCAGAAAAAGGTTAAAAACGAAACGCGAGCTAGAACCAAAATTTTTTTCATAGTATACTTCCACTACACCGCCGCCACAACCATCACCGCCACACTGTGACTAAGCCACCACTGCCCCCGCGCGTGCCCACACGCACGACTTAAAGTTTTAGACGCGCCTCCTTTCGCCTCCGCATGACAACCCCTCTCACCGTTGTTTTTTCCATGTCTTGGTCGGAATACGATTAGCACGTCCCCATGTGGTTGGTTTTCGATTCAGTAACCTTTTATGTTCAGATTGGTTCAGGTTTGCTTGTGTGTAGATTAGGAAACCAAAGGCTGGTCATGGCATGTGACAAAGATGAGAGTTTAGTAAAAGAAGGAAGTTCAAGAGTGATGAAAGAATCGACGGGTGGTTTGTTGTTGTAGGTACTAACCAAATTTGACCTCGACCAACTAAATATATAGAAGTGAGACTAGACGAGGAGGAAAGAGCCATTATATACTTGACATTACTCATATGAGCATTTTGTTGATATTTTGATGGAGGTTCTTGCAGCCATGAGCTCTAAAGAGTTGAAGAAAAGGGCTGGCATAAGAGTAGAATAGGGGAGGATCAGATGTTGTTGGGAACCGATCTTTCAAAGAAAAGAGTCTGAATGATCAAAGTTAAAGTTAAAGTTTAAAGGGAAAATGTTTCATATACGACTCTAAGAAACACAAAGGGATTGCCCACAAAAAAATAAGAAGAGAAGGGGTGACACCAATTTGTCCAGAACTAATGAAAAAATCTTTATGTGGTTTCTTGATTAAGATAAAAGTGCTAAGGTACTGATCATGTCTAGTACAAGGAACGCAAGGAATGGATTATGGATTCTAGTTCTTATAATATGACACCCAATGTAACAACTCTCCAAACCACCCTAAATCCCAGCCGAAACGAAGAACCGGACACACAAAACGTGACAGGTCCACCTGGGCATCCCAGGCCCACGCGCCAGAGACCATGGTGTCTCTCGCGACGCACGGGAGAGGTCCAGGTGATGTGTAACCTTTCATGCCATGTGGCAACTCTACACTTGTGACCAGGCTGACCTAGCTTAGCTAGGTATTCAGGCGCCACACGAGGGGATCCAGGAATCCCGCGCGACGCGCGGGGGAGGTCAAATTCGGGTATAAATAGAGCAGTCTGGGACGAAGTCCAATGCTCACATTCGATCGAAATTCTCTGATCGTATACTCCTGTATCCCCGTTTCTCTGAACAACACCCCCTAAACCCCTAAATCCCTAAACCTACGAAGCGCTGCCTGCTGTAAGTATCTTAACCCCCGATCACTAATTCTACCCGATTTAGGACCAACGCATGTCAAGGCTCTGCCCGACTACGTTCGTTTGAATCCTATCTCGTGTTGTATGGACACCCTACCCGATCGATCTAGATTCGCCAACGCATGTCAAGGCTCTGCCTGACTACGTTCGTTGGAGTGCTGTCGTGTGTTGTATGGTTAAAGTGACTTGGATTAATTTACTAACACGTGTGCATTGTATGTTTTAATAGAAATTCCAGGAAGTAATCAGGATTTATCACCCGAAAAAGCCGTAGGAATACCTAAGTTTCCAATGGAGTCATTCTCTTTTTCTCAACTGCTTTTACAAAACCTCAAATGTTTTTTAGTTATACTTACAGTGATTAAGTCTTTGTATTCTACAATTACTGCCGGTATGTGGGGTTTTGTATACACTACTTATCAAGCATCATCATTGGACAACGGGTTAGCCAATGAGTGATATGACCATAGTCACAGATCCGGTCGAGTGACAAATACTGAATGAGTAATTGGGTCGATATAAACATTGTAATCGCTCTTAATACTGTAAAGTATAATGGTGTGTCGTTTTATAAAATAGAATGAACTCGCCAGTATTTCTTGCTGATAAAATGTTTTTAAAACGCGTTTCAGGTAACTTAATCTAAAGCTAATAGAAGCCAGATGGAGAGCACTGAAGGCTTAGAAAAGTGGCTATAAAAGTTACCTAAATAAAAAGGAGTTTATGTTTTTCATAAATTAGGGTTTACCCTTACGAATGTTTTGTAATCTAAACATGGGTTTTATCCCATTTTTTTAATATAAAGTATGGTGTTTTGAAACTCTGATAGTATTTCCTAACTACGATCCTGATGTTTTAATTCGGCTGCCAAATTAACAAACACCGGTACCACCTGTCTGCGGTTCCCGCAGCTCCCGCTCCCAGGGTAGGGGTCGGGGGTTGCGACAGAAAGTGGTATCTAGAGCCACTGATTTAAGCCATTTAGGTGTTCTTTTGAAATACCTAAATTTTAAACAAATGTGTTAGGAAATACCTATGACTTCTATATATATATATATATTATTATCCTGTGTTATTTTAATAACTTCTTTAGTTTTCAGTATGAGTGATCAGGGTACTTCTGAGCTTATCGTCATCTACCTCATTCTCTCATGGATGAAGGAATATCCCAGCCAATCACCGACTACATTGCCGATTCCGAATATATCTTGGTTTTCAAAGTCAAATCCAAGAACATTTTCCCCCTAAAAAGAGAGGTTGGTTTAGTAGAGCTAAAGAAGAAAAGAGGAAAAGAATGTGACAAGCGCAACAGCAAGCCATTGCAGTTAGAACTGAGAGAAATACCCAAAACCCAGAAGCTAGACCTTTATGGGAAGAAGAGTTGGATAGACAATTAGCTAATTTTCACCTATTTGGAAATATAGGAGGAGAACCTAATTTCAACCAAGTAGCATATCCAGAACCACCGCTACTTCCTTTATTTCCTGACCAACCCATGAACCTAGAAAACCAATATTCCCATCCCTGCCTTTGACCCAATGAGATACCTAGATTCCCAGCACCAAATCCTTTAGATCAGTGGTGGGCTAACAATTGGGCAATTCAGAACCTACTAGAAAACCCAATTCCCTATGAAGAACCAGTTCCATCTTACCTCGAACGAGTGCCAGCCCCAATACTACCCAGGGAACATGTGGAAGAACTCAGCCAGCTTGGAGATGAACTGGTGGAGGAAGGAAACCGAATTCGCCAAATCGGAGAGAAGCTCGTCTGGAAGTATGATGAGCGGGAGATGCAGTTTTAAAGAACCAGTAGCCTAATATATATATATATATATATATTATTATATTATATATATTGTGTGTGTGTGTATTTTGTTACTTTGAAAAAAAAAACAACTAAAACTAAAATAGACATAAAAGTAATATATATCACCTATATATATATCGATGCATAAGTTACTAATGTTTGAATTCCAGTTGTATTTGTAATAGATGCATATTATATATTATATATTATGAAAAGAGTAAAAGTCGCAATGCTCGACGATTTTGGTTCACTGTGTTGTGTAATTATTTAATTTACTCTGTGATATTAATACCTGATAAACGTTTACCATTCAGATGTCAAACGAAGTAAATCAGGAAATCCATAATAGCAATAAAAACGAGATCCAAGTAGATAAAAGTGCTATCAAACACATAGTGGCCCAATGAATCATAGATGCTATGCCTTATATTATCGATACTATTAAAAAGGCAGAAAATAATAATTCCATAAACGGGAATAAACGTGTACCCCCTGAAGCAAATCACATCGTGAATGAAAATCACGAACTGTTAATCCAAGCTCCAATTCCAAAAAGAAGAAGAACCATCTCATATGGTTGTTCTTATAAAGAATTCTTATCATGCAAACCGATAGAATTCTCAGGTAATGAAGGAGCTATTTCAGCCTTGCGCCGGATAGAAAAGACAGAAGCAGTCCTAAAGATAAGTAAATGTGCAAATGAAGATAAAGTCATGTATGCTTCTAATCTTTTTAAAGATGCAGCTTTAGAGTGGTGGAATACCATTCTTCAGTCCAGAGGAAGTGACAGGGTTTACAGTATGGAATGGAACAACTTTAAGGAAATAGTTGAAAGGAAATTCTGTCCTCCTAATGAAAAGGAGCAGATTGCTAATAAATTCCTAAATCATAGAATGATCGGGGTAGATTGCAGAGAATATACTACCACATTCTTTGAATATGCAAGGATTGTACCAACCCTAGCCTCACCAGAACCAGTATTAATCTCCCGTTACATCTGGAGATTAATCAGTGAGATCAGACATGTAGTCAAAGCAGCTAGATCACAAACCATAGAAGAAGCAGTAGAGCTAGCCAACACCTTGACAGATGAATTGGTACGTACGTAGAAGAAAACCAGAAAAGGAACCTAGCTCAAAAGATCACCCAGGAACTACGTTATGGTAATTCCTATCGCGGAAAAGGGGCAAGTTCTTCTTCACCCCCATGTAAGTACTGAAAAGGAAACATTCAGGAAAATGCTCTATATACTGCAACTTTTGCAAAATATCAGGGCATAAGGAGGAAGACTGCAGAAAGAAAGCTAAAAAAAACCTTGGTAGAATATGCTATAACTGTGGAGAAGCTGGTCATATCAAACCGAACTGTCCGAAACTAGCTCTAGCGGCAACCAACAAAGCGAAGATGACGGAAGGACCCATGAGAAATGCCAGAGCATTCGTGCTGACCGCCGATGAAGCCAAGATGATTCCGGATGTGATTGCCGGTACGTTTTTAGTTAATGATGTTTATGCAAAAGTATTATTTGACTCTGGTGCAAACCAAAGTTTCATAAATACTTCCTTCTGCAATTTTCTTAATCAACCGTTAACTAAACTTCACCAAAATTGTTTGGTGGAAACGGCAAATGGATCTTCTATCCAAATAAGCGAAATCCTGCAAGGAGCAAAGATAGGAATTTTAAATCATAATTTTTCTGCTAACCTTTTTCCCATGGATCTAGCCGGATTTGATGTCGTGTTAGGAATGGATTGGTTGGTAGCCAATCAGGCACGAATAATATGTGATCAAAAGTCTGAAGAAGTAAATGTGCCATCTGGCGAACGGATCACAATTAAAGGAGATAAGTCGACAAGATCAACAAAGTTCATCTTTGTGATGAAAGCTGCAAGCTATATACAGAAAGGAGGAATAGTGTATATGATTTCCCTAATCATTAACACTAAAGGGAAAGAATTAAAAGATATTCCCGTAATATCTGAATTCTCTAATGTATTCCCAGAAGAATTGCCTGGATTACCGCCAGATCGAGAGGTTGAATTTAGAATTCACCTAATACCAGGAACACCCCGATTGCCAAAGCACCTTATCGCCTAACACCGACGGAAATGAAAGAACTGAAGAAACAATTGGACGAATTACTAGAAAAAGGTTTCATACAACCCAGCTCATCGCCATGGGGAGCACCAATGTTGTTTGTCAAGAAGAAAGACGGATCTATGCGTATGTGCATTGATTACCGAGAATTGAATAAAATGACCACCAAAAATCAGTACCCGTTACCAAGAATTGATGATTTGTTCGATCAACTCCAAGGAGCCCGATTCTTTTCTAAGATCGACTTACGCTCAGGATATCATCAATTGAAAGTACAGGAAGAGGACATTCCTAAAATCGCTTTCAGAACAAGGTACAGTCATTATGAATTTACAGTCATGACATTTGGTTTAACCAATGCCCCAGCTGCATTTATGGACATGATGAACAGGATATGTAAACCATACCTGGATAAATTCATAATCGTCTTTATAGATGATATTCTAATTTACTCTAAGAGTAAGGAAGATCACGCAAAGCATCTGCATATACTCCTATCATTGCTAAGGAAGGAAAAGCTTTATGCAAAATTCTCAAAATGTGAATTTTGGTTACAAGAAGTACAATTCCTTGGACATCTGGTAAACCGCAAAGGAATTCATGTGGATCCCACAAAGATCGAAGCAATTACCAAATGGAAGGTCCCAGAATCACCAACGGAAATAAGAAGTTTTCTTGGATTGGCCGTATATTATAGACGTTTTATTCAAGATTTTTCTAGAATAGGCATCCCGGTAACCAAGCTAACTTGCAAATCGGTTAAATTTGAATGGGGACCAAAGCAAGAAGAAGCATTAGGATTTTGAAGCAAAAGTTAACCAACGCACCAATACTCACTTTGCCAGAAGGAACTGAAGACTTCGTAGTTTATTGTGACGCGTCTAAGTTAGGATATGGATGTGTGCTAATGCAACGTCAAAAAGTAATTGCTTATGCCTCTAGACAACTTAAGAAGCATGAAGAAAATTATACTACACATGATCTAGAGTTAGGAGCGATAATTTTTGCCCTTAAGATTTGGAGACACTATCTTTACGGTAGTAAGTTTGTGACATTCACAGATCATAAAAGTTTAAGATATATCTTTGGACAAAAGGAATTAAACATGAGACAGAGGCGATGGATGAATGTCACACCCCGACCCGCAGCGGAAAAGGTGATGGGGCATGATTGGGTTTTCATCAAAGCTCATGACATTTATTATAATGTTTCATATTTATTATTACAATTTAAAAGGAATCATACAATCAAATCAAACCAATTCAACATGTTCTATACATCCTTCTAAACTTCATTATTTTCTTCTAAGGCAATTTCCTATGTTTTCCTTGCTTCATCCTGTTCACCTGTATCATGTGTAAAAATGGTTTTTGGGTCAACAAAAGTTGGCGAGTGAACCTTGTTAGAAAACATTTATTATTTACTTCTTGTTGTATTTAATATGGAAAAATTGTGCAATAATCATATGTGAGTAAACGTAAATAAACATACAATAGCAAGAACCATAACAAACAATAACATACCACAACAAACCATAATAAACAATAACATACAATAACAACCACCTTGCATGAATATATAACATGAATGACAATGTAAATGTTGGCAACGTCTCGTTCACGCTCATAGGTAATGGGGAACGGCTCACGCTCATAGGTAATGGGGAGCAGACGGCCTATGATGAAATGTATGTGCGATCAAGGCTCAATCAAACGGAGCCGATCGTATGTTGGCAACGTCTGGTTCACGCTCATAGGTAATGGGGAACAGCTCACGCTCATAGGTAATGGGGAGCGGCGGCCTATGATAAGGTATGTACTGAAAATGATAAATTTAATCCAAACAATAACCACACAAACAGTTGATACATGTTGAATACACATTTGTTCATGGATATGATGGATGCACAATAGTTTAAATGTAATAAATAATAAGACACATGATACACCCCAAAAACGTGATTAAAACGGGGAATTTGTAGAGATTCACTCACCTTGGGTGCGTCCGGTGGATGATGTTGAATGCGCACGAGTTTAGAGGATTGATCGACGAGGAATAACTAACCTAATTATTAACGAAAAAGTAAGGTAAATAAATGGATTTTATTAACAGTTTTAATAGGATTTTTGGATATATTTTTGTGAGTTTAAGGCTATTTTCTAACTTTAAAAACGTTATTTTTAAGTATTTTTAATTGATTTTTAAATTAAATAAATAAATAAAAATAATTTAAAAATGTTGACTTTTGACTGTTGACCATGACCGTTGACCGGTTCGGTCGTTTGTATGTGTGCGCTGGGTGAGACTCGAACCGGTGACCTCCCGTACGCGTGCAGCAGCTCTACCAACTGAGCTACGTGTCTAACCCGAAATATTTCTGTTTTTAATTATATTTATATACTATTTAACTTAATCCGAAAATCATTTATTTTTAAAAAGGATTTTAGTTGCTTTGAACCGGTGCCTTCAACCAGTCTCGAACCCGGGACGTATGAGTTAGTGTTGCACACAGTCCACCACTGGACTGTGTGTCTAACCTGGTTAATAATCCGGTTTTTATTATACTTAACATGATTCTGTGAGTTATCCCGGTTCGGTTAAAAAGAGCATTTTTATTTAAGAGAGTGAGGTTGGGGCAGGAATCGAACTCGAGACGTGTTTTTATTATTTGCACACAGTCCACCGCTGGACTGTGTGTCTAACCCGTTTATTAATCTGATTTTAATTAATCTTATAATACACAGTCGACTTCGTCTTCTTCGCTCAAAGACTCAGTCGACGATTTTTTCAACTGTTCTTGATTGGGTCGTTCATCGAGCATATTACTGGTTGAAATGTGATGAATAAAATGAACTCAGGAAACGAATGTACCGATCAATTGTATTTCTTCAGAATTCCGGTAGTGAACGTCGGCTCTGATTTGTGTATTCTTTCTGCTTGAATCAATTATTAGTTTTGTTTGATTAGTTATGAAAGTGGGTACTAAACAAGGATTAACAGAAGTTCGAATGATTATACCGATTCACAGGGTGAGATTAGAAATTCCAGAAGGTTTCCGGCGAGAGCTGAATATTCCGGCTACGTCGTCTGGGATTGATTCTGATTGTTGGATTGAAGTTAGTAACAGTCTAACAACGGATTGAAACAGAAAGAGTCGAGGTATTTACCGTGTTGAGGTGAGTCTCGGTTTTTCCGGCGAAAGTCCGGTGATGGCAGGATATCTCCGGCGAGTGAAATTGCTTCTAGAAAAAGGTGCGATTTTGAGCGAAAAGGTTACCAGAGACTTGTGGGTGTATTTATAGGGAAGAATCGAGACGCATTGGGTCTGATTTCAGTCTCGATTCATGGTCAGCTGTTCTCCGGCGGTTACGACTGATGTCGCGGGTTCAGACATCGGTTATAACCGATGTTAGGATTAATTCTTCCATTAAATCGATAAAACCGTCAATTATTGGCGAAGTCGTCGGGATTTCCGACGACTGCGAAATGGGCGCGTCAATGACTGAATTTGATTTCTGTGTTTTGTTATTTGAATTAATTGTTTCGATATGTTATCAAATAACACAAGTGGCGGAGTGGTTGGATGAGTGGGGTGCTGACCCGGCTGACCCGGGTTCGAATCCCGGCAGCCTTGTTTTATTTTTAATTTTCTTATTTTACTTTTTAACAATTTTTGTTTTTAAATCCTAATTTGTTTATTAATTATGTATTGTTCAAAATTAATTTGAGCATTAAATACGCAACGAAATTTTTAACTGGTTGTTCGGTTAATAAACGAAGCGGGTTTGGTTAACCCGGTTTTTTTTTTGACAGATGTTACATGGAAATCCTTAGTGATTATGATTGTGATATCGAGTATCATGCAGGAAAAGCTAATGTAGTAGCTGATGCTTTAAGTCGGAAGTATCATGAGAAGCCAAAAATAATACGCTCACTTGGACTAAACCTGCAGATAGATTTACATGAGCAAATTAAACAGACACAAGGGACAGCAATCAAGGACGATGCTGAAGGATTAAAGAAATGACTAAGGAATTAGGGAAAGGAACAGATTGAATTTGGAGATTCCATAAGGAAAGGATTTTGATTCCTATCCAAGGAGACATACGAAATCGAATTTTAGAAAAAGCCCATAAGACTAAGTATACAATGCATCCTGGAAGTGATAAGATTTATAAAGACTTAAGAGAGAAGTTCTGGTGTATAAGAATGAAGAAGGATGTAGCAAGCTACGTTGCTAAATGTCTAACATGTTCACAGGTTAAAGCCGAACATCAAAAAACCCTCAGGACTGTTGTTACCAAACTACCCAGGACACGAAAAGGTAATGATACAATCTGGGTGATTGTAGATAGGTTAACCAAATCTGCTCATTTCTTACCAATGAAGGAAACTTTCAGTATGGAACAATTAGCTAAGTTATATGTAAATGAAATAGTTTCATTACATGGAATTCCTTTGTCCATTGTGTCTGACAGGGACAAGCGTTTTACTTCTCACTTATGGACAAGTTTCCAAAAAGCAATGGGAACTAGACTAAATCTAAGTACAGCATATCATCCTCAAACAGACGGTCAAAGTGAAAGGACAATCCAAACAATGGAAGATATGCTTAGAGCCTGTGTAATTCATTTTGGAGGAAATTGGGATGCACATTTACCTTTGATAGAATTTTCGTACAACAACAGTTATCATACCAGCATCAATGCTGCACCATTTGAAGCACTCTATGGACGAAAATGCGGAACACCAGTATGTTGGCCAGAAATTGGAGAAAAGTAACTATCAGGTCTTGAAATCGTGCAAGAAACAACTGACAAGATCATTCAAGTCAAGGAAAGACTGAAAGCAGCTCGAGATCGTCAAAAGAGTTATGTAGATAACTGACGCAAACCTTTGGAATTTCAAGTTGGAGATAAAGTGCTATTAAAAGTCTCACCATGGAAAGGAGTTGTAAGATTCGGTAAGAAAGGAAAACTAAGCCCAAGGTATGTTGGACTTTTAAGATTATCAAACGAATAGGGCAACCAGAGGAAATGGCAGGAATACATGATGTATTTCATGTATGTAATATCAAGAAATGTTTAGCAGATGATTCATTGGTGATACCTCTTCAAGATATAGAGGTGTTAACTCTGCCAGAAGGTGTTGAAGAGTTTGAGACATTAAATTATAAGTTAAGCAGTGCCCCAGTGTTAACTCTGCCAGAAGGTGTTGAAGAGTTTGTGGTTTATTGTGATGCATCGCACACATGCATGGGATGTGTGCTTATGCAGAAAAGCAAAGTGATTGCTTATGCATCACGACAACTAAAAGTGCACGAGAGAAACTACACCACCCATGATTTGGAATTGGGTGCGGTAGTATTCGCACTTAAACTTTGGAGGCACTATTTATATGGAACAAAGTGTATCATCTACACTGACCATAAAAGTCTGCAACATTTGTTCAATCAGAAGGACTTGAACATGAGACAACGACGTTGGATGGAAACACTCAACGACTATGATTGTGAGATTCGATATCATCCAGGGAAAGCGAATGTAGTCACTGAAGCGCTTAGTCGCAAGGAAAGAGTCAAACCTTTAAGGATCAATGCCAAGAGCATTGAATTGAAGAGTATCTTAAATGAAAAGCTATTATTTATACAAAAGGAAGCACGTACCTATTGTGAAGGTCAAATGGGATGCCCGTCGGGGTCCCGAATATACTTGGGAGGTCGAGTCCAATATGCGACAAAAGTACCCTTATCTATTTGAATAAATCTCGAGGTAGAGATTTTTATTAAGGGGTTGAAGATGTAACACCTTGAAAATTTCGTCCAATAAAAATCCAACACGTGTCCCGAAAATTCTTGGTTTCAAGGAGTAGCCGAGAAGGACTAAAGACGTCGTCATGTTATTTAATTAAACTCTGAACGAGCATCGGAAAAAGTCGAAGGATCAAAGTGGCAAGTTTCCAAAAATTTCATCTCTGGGAAGTCCTTACGGACCGTAAGGCAATCATCTTATGGTTTCAGTAAGGCGGTTACGGACCGCAAGCCTTATTGGTTACGGTCCGTAACCAATTCAAATTTGTGGGCGCGCCATGGCCTTACGAATCGCAAGGCTCACTCCTTACGGTCCGTTAGTGGGTGCCAGCGACAGAATGCATGGCAGCTTGCTGCCCTGCCACCTTGCTCGCCATTTCCACCCTTCTCCTGCTTATGCCACGATCCTAGCCACTTGTATTCATCCCCTGACCCATGCTAACACCTGGATAAATCCTGTGAGACATCTCCAACTATAAATACCCTTATAGTTGCAACATGGAGACTTGCTCATTTCTTCAAACGTTCCTCTCATCCTATCTGGAGGTTCCTGATCCTTGGGGACTTCCTAATTAGTCTTCTTTTATGCTAAGGACCTTGTGTAAGTGTTCTTAGCCATCCTTTTCAGTTTTATTAAGTTTTAAGCCAATGTCAAAGCGTTGACGTAAAAACGCTTTGACTTTGAGCTAAGACCATTATGGTCCAGCCAATGTTCATAACGAACATGGCTACGTGATCGTAATAAGGTATGTGTTAATCCCTCAAGAGGGCATCTCCGGATTACCACGTTTGCTTGGTCATTGACGGGTCAAAGTCGTGTTAATAAAAAGTTAAACGGGTCAGTTTTGAAATAAAATAATAATTAGCAATGTAGATGTTATAAAACCTGTTTTGATGCTCTAATAACTTAGTAATAATTGTCAGAACATGTGGGAACATGTTCGGCTCGTCAAGTCCAGGTCTAAGGTCGGTTCGCAACCGAAGGTCGCAAAGTTTGACTTCTGCTTTGACTTTCAGTTCTGACCCGAATTAGCAACATTAGCTTCTGCCCCTAAGTTGCATTATGACCATGATATAGTATACTATAACCCTCTGGAGTTATAGGACATGGTCATATAGTAATCCGAGTTTTTACGCAAGTATCCGTTAAATATGCCTAAAACGCCCTTTTACGTATAAAATGGTCTAAACCTAAACTTGTTATCAAAACTCTATTCCTACTGATGTAATATCATTATTAGGATTATTTGGGATATTAACTCAGATTGCAAACTGAGTTTAATCTCTAGTTTACACATTATGTCCTTAAATGACGATATCGCCCTTTCGGCACTTAAATTGAGTTTTAAATATTTTTATGAACCAAAACCTTATGCTTACTGATATAATATATGTATTAACATATTTTGGTTATACAAACCTGGTCTCAACAACAGTTTTACTTAAATACCCTTTAAATAGTCATTTAGCGACTTAATCGCCGTTTCGGCGCATAATGTGGTTTAAAACCATATTGGAGCCTTGAGACTTGATACCTACTGATTTCAAAAATATTTTCAAATTACTAACAGTAGGTACATGTCCCAAACTCAGATTCCCAAATAAGTTATCAATTATATGTAAAATAACCAAATTACCCTTTCGGAACATAGTTTGGTCTTAAACTATAAACCACGCATATAATTGATGTCTCATTGATATAACACCATAAAATAGTTACTTTTACAGAATGTTTATATTAATAACATCAGTTTACATATAAGCCCGTTTATTACATTTTATAAATGACGAAAATGCCTTAAAGGCATAATTTACTTTTAAAACCATAACGGGCCGTTATATCAATAACCTACTGTTATAATAACATATTTTAAACTTAAGGGCATATGGAACTTGTGTAGGACTCACCCATTTACCCAGTTTCGCTTATATGTGTACGGTTAAGCCTACGTGACTAATTTACGTAATTTAATCGAAACGGGTTTAACCATATCGAAATACTCTCATATTCAGAATGTAAAAAGAGTACCCATATTATACAAGTCCTAGTACTTGTCGGGTCCAAAATACATTCGTTTCCGGTCACCGCTTAATCTAGCGTTTTGTACCGTCATCTTTATTTTAAGTTAGCCGGTCTAAGTCAATGACTAATAAAGACCCGCTAGCTATCTAATCGGTTAATACCATCTATTCCAACTAGAGACTTCCGGTAGATTGTCGCCAAGCTAGTTTATTTTGATTACGGCTGTTCTTTGCTTATTTTCTTATTATTAAGGACTTTGCAAGCCAGGTAAATACTTTAACTTATTTTCCCTTATACGGGCGGTATACTAATACCGCATGGTTGGATATGGGATCAAAGACCAATGAGTCGGGAATTCAAATAATCCATTTTAATCGTATTGCTTAATATTAAACATTGGGTGTTAAAACGACCGTGTCCTGGATATCCACAGCTCATTTAATTGTAAATGGCCTCGACCTAAGCACGGGGTGTAGGCATACACCCGTCAGATGCTAAATTAAAATTATGACCCATTGGGGGTGCACCTATTAAAGGTGTTAAAGTGGTGTGTCATTAATCATGATCCCGGCATAGTTTTCGGGCTCTAAATGTATTATTAGCATGTAAAACTGATAACACGAAATTATTTATCCCAAGTTATTTATAAAACAAAGTACCATTGTTACACTAAATGTTTTCGAAATGTTTTCAAAATGAGTCGGTTAAACGTATTTAGCAGTGAAAACTGACGTATTTTCAAAAGACTAAGCGCCGGTGACAAGTATACGTAATTAGGCTGGAAGTGCTCGGCGAAGCTTAAGAGGAATTGCAACCCTTTGCTTAGAAGGCCTTAGTCTGTCAAGTTTCCTTTTGTATTCACATTTCGATCCACCTGTGGATCTAGTTACAATCGTTGTATTATTATTTTTGAACTTTGAACATTCAAACGTTTGTAATAGTAATTATAGATTTCCGATGTGTATTATTGTATTGCTTGGTAATGATGATATCAACTTATGTCACGATAATCCCCAATCGGGCCCACCGGGTTATACGTGGAAATTAGGGGTGTGACAGGTTGGTATCAGAGCCAACTCTCGAGTGAATTAATCACTAGCCTTTTGTGTTTAATCTCGGGAATACATAATAACACACATCTCTCAGACTTTTGAGTCTAGACTTTGACCTATGTGTAATCATTTCCATCTTATTTTTCTAGCTTGTATTTTCTTTAACTTGTTTTTTAAACAGGAATAATGCCGCCTAAGTTTAGACGTGGAGGAAAGGGAAAAGGACCCATGAGGGGTGGACCATCAATGACTGGACCATCTTTCACTGGACCATCCTTTAGACCACCATACAGATCCTCTTTAGCTGGAGTAGCCAACTTACCTGAATACAACCCTTACGAAGGATCCGAAGATTCTGCATCCCCCTTTGAACCTTACCGACATTCGATATCACATGAATACTCCCCACCTCATTCACATTCTCAGCATTCCTACCATTACACCATTCCCATCAATCTCACCATTCATACTCCCATTCCCAACAAGAATACTTCACCTCCTATTTCGATACCCAGTCAACCAACCCGCACCAGAAACCCCTCCTGTTGACTCACCCACACATATGGAGGAAGATTCCGAACCGGAGGAATTTTCCGCAAACCGGACCGTATGGTCATCCTATTGAGTTGTCTAGCGGCTCGAACTCCGTGGCAGGATCTCCATTTAGAGGTCCCGATGAATTTGACCAAAGATGGGCACAATATGTGTTCGTCAACACACCCTCATACCATAGCACTCCCCAGCATCCAAACCCATCACCCCATCCTCACCAAGAGGATGTTGAAATGCAACAGGTGGACCAACCTCAGCCACCACCTGAATCATCATCACAACCACGCCGAAAGCGTGGGGCACGTATGTCGGTGCGTGCTGGTCAAAGGTCGGGTTCGCTACCACCTTTACCACCCTCTTACCCCATCATCCCTAAGGACCCAAATGGGTGGACCCTCAAACACCTCGCCAGTGGCGGAACCCACAGCCGCAACCAGCTGTTGAGCCTTTGCCTCAACCACCTCTACCACCGCCGGATTTTGCCTATCCAATACCTGCATATACAGGACCATCAGGGTTTCACACTATTGACCCTCCTGGCTTGTATAGTTACATTCACCATGGAATGGAGCAGGACCCGTATAATAGAGTTTAATGAGACCGGTTTTCCGTCAGCAACTTCTGCCGTTATGGATTCCATGAGTTTATCTCGAGTTTGGTTGGGGATGGGTTCAAATTCTAAGGACACAAAACTCTTATCCGCGCCAGTATCAAATAACATGGATGCATAACTACCATTGATGAGAAACGTACCGTTCACCACATTGTTGTCCGCCCTAGCTTGATTAGCGTTGATGTTGAAAGCTCTTCCTCTTGCAGGTGGAGGAGCTTGATTAGCCTGGTTTACTGGATTAGCTTGAGCTTGGGCATGGATGATATTCACCAGGCGTGGACAGGTGTTCCTGAAGTGGTTCGGGTCTCCACAGTTGTAACAAGCCCGCATAGGTTGCACCATGGGATAGTTGGGTTGGTAGTAGGATTGGGCTACATGTTGGCAGGTGGTAGGAGTAAAGGTTGTTGGGCTTACCCACTATCTGATGGTGGGTTTGGGTTGAGGGTTGATTGCGGTTCGTTCGCTGAAGCGCGCGACAGGTTTGAATGGTGTGACCTGCGCGGCCACAGCCGGTGCAATGTTGGCAGGGATGATCAGGAAAGTGATGGTATTGGCAACGGTTGCATTTTGGGTAGGGGCCGGAGTATGGCCTTTTATATGGTGCAGGTGAGGGGGCAACTTGAGTGATGGGTGCAGCAGGGATAGGGAAATTTGTTTGTGTGACAGCAAAGTTTCTGGTGTTTCGTTTCCTCTTATTAGCAAACTTTGAGGAGGCGGTGGAATGGTTTGAAGTTTGGCCCTCAATGGGGGCTTTCTTTTTCTCGTCCTTAAATTTGCCGTTGCGAATACGATTCTCGGTAAGCTCGGTAGCTAGTTCCATAGCAGCTTCAAGTGTTGCAGGCGAAGTGCTTAGAATTGAGTCTTGAATTTTTAGGGAAAGCCTCGAATATAGTGTTCGACTAAGCGGTATACTGGGGTGAACAAGTTGGGGACCATTTGGTTCAACTCTAAAAACCGTTTGTTGTAGGAAGTATGATCTCCTTCCTTTTGCTTTAACAAGTGGAATTCATCCTCTAACTTTTTGATCTCGCTTCTTGGATCAGAAGCGTCTCGTCATGATTTCCCTTAACTCCTCCCACGTTAAGGCCATTGATCATCGATTCCTCTCTTACCTTTTTCTGTATTCCACCAGGTAAGAGCTACTCCAAATAGTCTCCCGGTTGCATAACGTACCTTGCGATCCTCGGGACAATCGCAATTGAGGAAGGTTTTTCCATTTCCTCAAACCAGTGGAGGAGAGCAGTGACACCTTCGGTCCTTTCAAATTTCGGGGGATCGCAAGACTTGAAGTGTTTGTATGAGCACTTTTTGGAGGGAGGTTGTCGACGTTCTGGTCTTCTTGATGGGGAGGATTGATGGGATTTGCGGCGAGAGCTTGTTGGACTTGAATTACGATGTCAGGAAGCACCGCGGCCATTTGTTTTGCGATTTGGGTGGCCAAGCGTTCGTTTGATCTTCCTGACTTCTACCCCCACGTTGTTGCCTAGCCGACATCTACAGGAACATACATAAGAAGATTGTGAGTTTAAGGAGTTTTTTAGGTGTCATGTGTCGTAAAAAAAAATAACATAAACATCAATAATGCAACTACATCCATAGGATGTCTTGGGTTTACTCATGTTTGGGCCTCCAATGTCCCCCATACCTTCACCTGTATAGTCATGTGGGCCCCCATGACTATTGGCTTAGTAGGATTCACATTGGTGTTGGCGGTTTAACACTTGCATCACCCGAATGAAAACCATGAAATATGTTTGCGAGATGTATGGTCGGAGGGTGTCCAGGTGTAGACACAATGACAACTCAAAGTGGGGTTAGCTCACACGACGTTTGGTATAGCATGCTTTGGCCTAATAGGTCCTTCGTACTCTCATCGTTAGTCCCCAGGTAGGCAAACTGGTCCTTTATTTTGGATTTATACGAATGCCAAGCCTAGACAGGACGTTCCGACTACCGGTACTTGTACCCTTCCAGTTACTACATGCCCGTCATGAGAACTCACTTTGATGTGATTAAAAAAATACAAAATCGTTGCAAAAATCATGGAAATTGTGTGGTAGTGTGCTCTCATGGATATGATATGTTATGAGGATATGATTCATGATGAGCATTGTATAGTAATATGTACTTATGAACATGCTTGCATAACATTGAATGTAACAATAAACATAAAGCATATAAACATCATGAATTTTGTATGTAACACATAAACAATTTTAAAATTCTAATCAACTATAGTCATGGCTCTGATACCAATCTGTCACACCCCGACCCGCAGCGGAATAAGAGTCGGGGCATAATTGGGTTATCACCAAAGCTCATGATGTTTACTAATATGTTTCATATTTATTAAATTCAAAATTACAACTTCAATATTCCAAACAAGTTCATACAATTACAAGGAAAAAGTAACTAAATAAACAATCCAAAACCTAACCGATTTATTCTTCTAAGCCTGTCCTATATGTTTCTTGCTGCAACTGGATCACCTGTATCATGTGTAAAAATGAGGGTTTTTGGGTCAACAAAAGTTGGCGAGTGAACCTTGTTAGAAAACATTTATTATTGATTTCTTGTTATATTTAACATGGAAAAATTGTGCAATAATCATATGTGAGCAAAGTAAATAAACATACAATAACAAATAACAAACCACCTTGCATGAGCAAATGACATGAATGATAATGTATATGTTGGCAACGTCACGTTCCGCTCATAGGTAATGGGGAACGGACGGCCTATGATGATGTATGTGCGATCAAGGCTCAATCAAACGGAGCCGATCGTATGTTGGCAACGCCTCGTTCACGCTCATAGGTAATGGGGAACGGTTCCGCTCATAGGTAATGGGGAACAGACGGCCTATGATGATGTATGTACTGAAAATGATAAATTTAATCTAAACATTAACCACACAAACAGTTGATACATATTGAATACACATTTGATCATGGATATGATGGATGCACAAGTGTTTAAATTAATAAATAATAAGACACATGATACACCCCAAAAAGTGATTAAAACGGGGAATTTGTAGAGATTCACTCACATTGGGTGCGTTCGTTTGATGATGTTGAATGCGCACGAGTTTAGAGGGTTGATCGACGAGGAATAACTAACCTAAATAAAACGAAAAGGTACGGTAAATAAGTGGATTTTATTAACAATTTTAATAGGGTTTTTAGATTTATTTTTGTGAGTTTAAGGTTATTTTCTAACTTTAAAAACATTATTTTTAAGTATTTTTAATTGATTTTTAAATTAAATAAATAAATAAAAATATAAAAAAATGTTGACTTTTTGGGTTGACCGTTGACCATTGACTTTGACTGTTGACCGGTTCGGACCTTGTATATGTATGCGCTGGGTGAGGCTTGAACTCATGACCTCCCGTACGCGTGCACGCAGCTCTACCAACTGAGCTACGTGTCTAACCCGAAATATTTCTGTTTTTAATTATATTTATATACTATTTAATTTATTCAAATTCATTTATTTCAAAAAGGATTTTAGTTATGTCGAACCGGTGTGCATGATGAGTTTCGAACCCGTGACCTGTGGTTTAACTTTGCACACAGTCCACCGCTGGACTGTGTGTCTAACCTGGTTAAAATACTGGTTTTTATTTCTCTTATATACTAACTGAAAGGTTCCGTATTTGGGTTTTATAAAAAAGGTTTGAATATTGTGACGAATCGGAACAAGGACAGACTCGAACTCGGTATCTCTATGTTTCAAATGCACACAATCCACCGCTGGACTGTGTGTCTAACCCGAGATATAACCCGATTTATATTAAATATATACACAACCTAAACTTCATCTTCTTCGTTAAAACAACCCAGACAATTGATATTCGACTGTTCTTGTTTAATTCAATTAACGAAACTTATAAATGATTGAAATGTAACGGATAGAGAAGGTTTTGGAAATGAATGTACCGGAAAGATGATTTTTCTCAGAACTCCGGCAAAGGTCGTCGGCTCTGTTTACGAATTCCGTCTGAGCGGACCAATTAACAGTTTTGATTAACTAATTGTGAAATTAAGTGACTAAACAAGAATTATCAGAGAGTTTAGATGCTCGTACCGATTCACAGCGTGATTTCGGAATTTTCAGAGACTTTCCGGCGAATGCAGATTATCCGGTATCGTCGTCTGGGACCGATTCTGGTTGAAGGATTTGAGTTAGTATAAGTCTAACAATAGATAGAAGATGGAAGAATTGAGAAATTTACCGATTCGATGAATGTCACGGTTTTTCGGCGAAAGTCCGGCGATTTCAGAAAGCGTTTCCGACGAACAGAAAATAGAGCGAAAGTGAAATTGGAGGTTCTGTGAGTGTTTCCGAGTTATGAGATGATGATATTGTTAGTGAAAATTGGAAGTAATTGATTTCGGTTATCAAACCCGAAAATCATATGAATCGAATTCAATTGAAGACTGAATTGATTAAAACGTGGGTTGCAAATGCTTCGTCGGTTATAATCAGTAACTCATGATCACTCAAACGTCTGGAAAGTTGAAAGCCGATGATCGGTTTCAGTTTTGGCGCAAACAGATAGATTCACGGTGTACTTAAGGTTTTATTTGCTTCCTTGATTACACAAAAACAGCAAGTGGCGGAGTGGTTAAGTGTTTGATGTTTAAATCTTCCGGCTGACCCGGGTTCGAAACCCGGCAGCCCCTTTTCTTTTTTATTTAATTTATTTTTACTTTTTAACAATTATAGTTTTTAAATTCTAAAATGTTTATTAATTAGTTTTGTTTAAAATTAAAATTAACCATAAATACGCAACAAAACTTTTATAACTTGATATTCGATTAACAAACGAAGCGGGTTTGGAAACCCGTTTTTCGACGGATGTTACATCGAATGTAAGGAGTATAGTAAAGAGTGACGAGCAACCTAAGAAGCCGAATGTTGATGGCGATGGATGCTCCTACAAATACTTTGTATCTTGTAGACCCCGAGATTTTAATGGGGAAAAAGGGGCAGTGGAATGTTTGAAATGGTTGGACGAGATGGAAACGGTGGTGGATATCAGCGGCTGCGTTGATAAAAATGTGGTTAAGTATGTGTCTCAGTCATTCAAGGGCGATGCCCTTATCTGGTGGAAAGCCTTGGTTCAATCTACAGGCAAAGTTCATCTCTACAACTTAAGTTGGTCCAAGTTTGTGGACTTGGTGAAAGATACCTACTTTCCGCCCCATGAGGTAGAGAAAATTGAGTCAGATTTCCTAAATCTGACAATGAAAAACATGGATTGTCAGAAGTTTGTCACCGAATACAACTCTCTCTCAAGGCTAGTGCCTTATTTAGTCACCCCGGAGCCCAAACGTATCGCACGTTTCATCAATGGGCTAGCTCTTGAAATCAGGAGTATGGTTAAAGCGGTGCAGCCTGGCACCTACAAGTCTGCTGTAGAGTTATCCCTCTCCCTCACACAGGATTATGTGAGGCAATTGTCAGTTAAGACTGACACTGATGGAAAGAGGAAACGGGAGGATAATAACTCCCAGAGGTTTAACAAAAAGGGTAAACATGGGTTCAATAAGGACAGTCAAAAATCAGGTGACAAACCCACGTGCAAAACGTGTGGGAAGCAACATTATGAGCAGTGTCGCCTAGACCAGAAGCCGAAGCAGTGCAACATCTGCAAGAAAACAGGGCATAAGTCTCACGAATGCTGTAATATTAAAGATGCCACTTGTTTCGGATGTGATGAAAAAGGCCACATCAAAACAAGTTGCCCAAAGGCAAATACCAAGGGTAAACCCAAAACCTCAGAGGCAAAGAAGGCCACTGCTAGAGCCTTCCAAATGAATGCTAAGGAAGCAGTAAAGGATAACAATGTCATAACGGGTACGTTCCTTATCAACGACGCTTTTGCTAGAGTTCTTTTCGATTCGGGCGCCGATAAATCGTTTGTAGATCATAAATTTAGTGAACTATTAAACTTGCCCGTAAGAACTCTAGACATAACCTATGAAGTAGAGCTCGCTGATGGAACTATAGAAGCCGCTTCTTCCATTCTTGACGGATGCTCCATATCCATCAAGAATCATTCTATCCCTGTCTCTCTTTTACCCATGAAACTAGCGGGATTCGATGTAGTGCATGGATTGGTTATCGCATAACCAAGCACGCATTGCCTGCGATAAGAAACTCATTGAAATCAAATCCCCGTTTGGTAAAAACCTCACCATTCATGGAGACAAACGCTTTGGATTACCTGATAAAGCGATATTGTTTAAGGCATCTAGATGTATGACGAAGGGATGTGTCATCTACATGGCACAAGTCACCGTTGATGAACCAAAACCAAAGATTGAAGATATACCTATCATTTCCGAATACCCAGACGTGTTCCCAGAAGAATTACCTGGCCTACCTCCTGATAGGCAGGTAGAGTTTCGAATTGATATCATACCTGGAGCAGTTCCCATAGCTAAAGCTCCATACCGTTTAGCACCAACCGAGATGAGAGAATTGAGAACCCAACTGGATGAGCTCTTAGAGAAAGGTTTTATTCAACCTAGTTCTTCGCCTTGGGGAGCTCCTATCTTGTTTGTTAAAAAGAAGGACGGATCAATGCGGATGTGCATTGATTACCGTGAACTCAATAAGGTAACAATCAAGAATCGTTATCCTTTGCCCAGGATCGATGATTTGTTCGATCAGTTGCAAGGTGCGAGTTTCTTCTCGAAGATTGATTTAAGGTCGGGATATCACCAGCTTAAAGTTAGAAATGAAGATGTTCCGAAAACTGCTTTCAGGACAAGATATGGACATTACAAGTTCTTGGTGATGCCTTTTGGGCTCACTAATGCACCCGCAGCATTCATGGATCTCATGAATAGAGTCTGCAAGCCATACTTAGATAAGTTTGTCATTATCTTCATAGACGACATACTCATCTACTCTCGAAATCAATCTGATCATGAGAAACATTTGCGGTGCATTCTTGAAATTCTACGCCAGGAAAAGTTGTACGCAAAATTTTCTAAGTGTGAATTCTGGCTACGTGAAGTTCAGTTCCTTGGCAACATAGTAACTGAACATGGTATCCAAGTAGACCCAGCAAAGATAGAAGCAATAATGAATTGGGAAGCCCCAAAGACACCTTCTGAGATACGTAGTTTCTTAGGACTGGCTGGTTATTATCGAAGGTTCATTGAGAACTTCTCACTAATAGCATCTCCTTTGACAATCTTGACCCGCAAGGATGCTAAATTCAACTGGAGACCAAAGCAACAAGAATCTTTTGAGACATTAAAGTATAAGTTAAGCAATGCCCCGGTGTTAACTCTGCCAGAAGGTGTTGAAGAGTTTGTGGTTTATTGTGATGCATCGCACACAGGCATGGGATGTGTGCTTATGCAGAAAGGCAAAGTGATTGCTTATGCATCACGATAACTAAAAGTGCACGAGAGAAACTACACCACCCATGATTTGGCATTTGGTGCGGTAGTATTCGCACTTAAACTTTGGAGGCACTATTTATATGGAACAAAGTGTATCATCTACACTGACCATAAAAGTCTGCAACATTTGTTCAATCAGAAGGACTTGAACATGAGACAACGACGTTGGATGGAAACACTCAACGACTATGATTGTGAGATTCGATATCATCCAGGGAAAGCGAATGTAGTCGCTGATGCGCTTAGTCGCAAGGAAAGAGTCAAACCTTTAAGGATCAATGCCAAGAGCATTGAATTGAAGAATAGCTTAAATGAAAAGCTATTATTTATACAAAAGGAAGCACGTACCTATTGTGAAGGTCAAATGGGATGCCCGTCGGGGTCCCGAATATACTTGGGAGGTCGAGTCCAATATGTGACAAAAGTACCCTTATCTATTTGAATAAATCTCGAGGTCGAGATTTTTATTAAGGGGTTGAAGATGTAACACCTCGAAAATTTCGTCCAATAAAAATCCGACACGTGTCCCGAAAATTCTTGGTTTCCACGAGTAGCCGAGAGGGACTAAACACGCCGTCATGTTATTTAATTAAACTCTGAACGAGCATCGGAAAAAGTCGAAGAATCAAAGTGGCAAGTTTCCAAAAAATTCATCTTTGGGAAGTCCTTACGGACCGTAACCATCAATGGTTACGGACCGTAAGGCAATCATCTTATGGTTTCAGTAAGGCGGTTACGGACCGCAAGCCTTATTGGTTACGGTTCGTAACCAATTCAAATATGTGGGCGCGCCGTGGCCTTACGGACCGCAAGGCTCACTCCTTACGGTCCGTAAGTGGGTGCCAGCGACAGAATGCATGGCAGCTTGCTGCCCTGCCACCTTGCTCGCCATTTCCGCCCTTCTCCTGCTTATGCCACGATCCTAGCCACTTGTATTCATCCCTGGCCCATGCTAACACCTGGATCAATCCTATGAGGCATCTCCAACTATAAATACCCTTATAGTTGCAACGTGGAGACTTGCTCATTTCTTCAAACATTCCTCTCATCCTATCTGGAGGTTCCTGATCCTTGGGGACATCCTAATTAGTCTTATTTCGTGCTAAGGACCTTGTGTAAGTGTTCTTAGCCATCCTTTTCAGTTTTATCAAGTTTTAAGCCAATGTCAAAGCGTTGACGTAAAAACGCTTTGACTTTAAGCTAAGACCATTATGGTCCAGCCAATGTTCGTAACGAACATGGATACGTGATCGTGAAAAGGTAGGTGTTAATCCCTCAAGAGGGGATCTCCGGATTACCACGTTTGCTTGGTCAATATGACGGGTCAAAGTCATGTTAATAAAAAGTTAAACGGGTCAGTTTTGAAATAAAATCATAATTAGCAATGTAGATGTTATAAAACCTATTTTGACACTCTAATAACTTAGTAATAATTGTAAGAACATGTGGGAACATGTTCGGCTTGTCAATTCCAGGTCTAAGGTCGGTTCGCAACCGAAAGGCGCAAAGTTTGACTTCTGCTTTGACTTTCAGTTCTGACCTGAATTAGCAACATTAGCTTCTGCCCCTAAGTTGCATTATGACCATGATATAGTATACTATAACCCTCTGGAGTTATAGGACATGGTCATATAGTAATCCGAGTTTTTACGCAAGTATCCGTTAAATATGCCTAAAACGCCATTTTACGTATAAAATGGTCTAAACCTAAACTTGTTATCAAAACTCTATTCCTACTGATGTAATATCATAATTAGGATTATTTGGAATATTAACTCAGATTGCAAACTGAGTTTAATCTCTAGTTTACACATTATGTCCTTAAATGACGATATCGCCCTTTCGGCACTTAAATTGAGTTTTAAATATTTTTATGAACCAAAACCTTATGCTTACTGATATAATATATGTATTAACATATTTTGGTTATACAAACCTGGTCTCAACAACAGTTTTATTTAAATACCGTTTAAATAGTCATTTAGCGACTTAATCGCCATTTCGGCGCATAATGTGGTTTAAAATCATATTGGAGCATTGAGACTTGATACCTAGTGATTTCAAAACATATTTTCAAATTATTAACAGTAGGTACATGGCCCAAACTCAGATTCCCAGATAAGTTATCAATTATATGTGAAACAACCAAATTACCCTTTCGGGACATAGTTTGGTCTTAAACTATAAACCACGCATATAATTGATGTCCCATTGATATAACACCATAAAATAGTTATTTTTACAGAATGTTTACATTAATAACATCAGTTTACATATAAGCCCATTTATTACATTTTATAAATGACGAAAATACCCTTAAAGGCATAATTTACTTTTAAAACCATAACGGGCCGTCATATCAATAACCTACTGTTATAATAACATATTTTAAACTTAAGGGCATATGGAACTTGTGTAGGACTCACCCGGTTACCCAGTTTCGCTTATATGTGTACGGTTAAGCCTACGTGACTAGTTTACGTAATTTAATCGAAACGGGTTTAACCATATCGAAATACTCTCATATTCCAGAATGTAAAAAGAGTACCCATATTATACAAGTCCTAGTACTTGTCGGGTCCAAAATACATTCTTTTCCGGTCACCGTTTAATCTAGCTTTTTGTACCGTCATCTTTATTTTAAGTTCGCCGGTCTAAGTCAATGAAGACGCGCTAGCTATCTAATCGGTTAATAATACCATCTATTCCAGACTAGAGACTTCCAGTAGATTGTCGCCAAGCTAGTTTATTTTGATTACGGCTGTGCTTTGCTCATTTTCTTATTACTAAGGACTTTGCAAGCCAGGTAAATACTTTAACTTATTTTCCCTTATACGGGCTTGGGATACGGTATACTAATACCGCATGGTTGGATATGGGATCAAAGACCAATGAGTCAGGCATTCAAATAATCCATTTTAATTCGTATTGCTTAATATTAAACATTGGGGGTCAAAACGACCGAGTCCTGGATATCCACGGCTCATTTAATTGTAAATGGCTACGACCTAAGCACGGGGTGTAGGCATACACCCGTCAGATGCTAAATTAAAATTATGACCCATTAGGGGTGCACCTATTGAAGGTGGTAAAGTGGTGTGTCGATTATTCATGATCCCGGCATAGTTTTCGGGCTCTAAATGTATTATTAGCATGTAAAATTGATAACATGAAATTATTTATCCCAAGTTATTTATAAAACAAAGTACCATTGTGTACACTAAATGTTTTCGAAATGTTTTCAAAATGAGTCGGTTAAACGTATTTACCAGTGAAAACTGACGTATTTTCAAAAGACTAAGCGCAGGTGACAAGTATACGTAATTAGGCTGGAAGTGCTCGGCGAAGCTTAAGAGGAATTGCAACCCTTTGCTTAGAAGGCCTTAGTCTGTCAAGTTTCCTTTGATGTATTATTATTTTTGAACTTTGAACATTCAAACGTTTGTAATAGTAATTATCCAGACTTTCGCTGTGTATTATTGTATTGCTTGGTAATGATGATATCAACTTACGTCACGATATTCCCTAACCGGGCACACCGGGTTATACGTGGAAATTAGGGGTGTGACAAGTAATTGGGTCGATATAAACATTGTAATCGCTCTTAATACTGTAAAGTATAATGGTGTGTCGTTTTATAAAATAGAATGGACTCGCCAGTATTTCTTGCTGATAAAATGTTTTTAAAACGCGTTTCAGGTAACTTAATGTGAAGCTAATAGAAGCCAGCTCGAGAGCACTGAAGGCTTAGAAAAGTGGCTATAAAATTTACCTAAATAAAAAGGAGTTTATGTTTTTCATAAATTAGGGTTTACCCCTACGAATGTTTTGTAATGGAAACATGGGTTTTATCCCATTTGTTTAATACAAAGTATGGTGTTTTGAAACTCTGATAGTATTTCCTAACTACGATCCTGATGTTTTAATTCCGCTGCCAAATTAACAATCACCGGTACCACCTGTCTGCGGTTCCCGCGGCTCCCGCTCCCTAGGTAGGGGTCCGGGTTTGCGACACCCAACAAAGAATTCTTCAAGGATTCGAAGAATGGAGAAATCAATACATTGGTGTTAGAATAGAAGATGATAAACTTTGCAAGATTCTAGCATATGGGACTGTCACATTCAAACTATAAAGTGGTTTGAATTTGATCTTTAGAAGTAAGGTATATTCGAGAACCTTTAAGGTATTTTATATCATTGGAAACTTTTGTAGAAATTGGTTGTCTAGTAAAATTCGAGAATGGTAAATACAAAGTGGTGAAGGTGTTAGTGACATTGTCGTTTGTACCTAAATAGCCAAAAGGAGGTTGTTTACAGAATCAATTGCTGATAGTGCTGTAAAATTATGCCATAGGAGGTTGTGTCGCATAGACAACCAACGGCTGGTGGAATTAAATAAAAAAACACAAATGGTTGGGGATCTAAAGGTTGTGATCCTAGTTTATTGTGAGGATTGTGTCATGGGTAAATCAGATAGTTTAGCAAGGGAAGTCATTACACATAAGGAGTGTTATATTACGTGAATTCTTTTTTTTTTTTTTTGCGGCGACCTCTTAGGGCTTCATCTTTAAGGGGAATTGGGGGCATTGTATCAATCATGGATGAATCGAGAAGATCCATGTGTATGTGCTAAAAAACAAAGCTGAAGCTCTTGACAAGTTCGAGGAATAGAAAGTCTTGGTGTTGTCTCAAACGAAAAGAAAGTTTAAGGAACGCATGATTGATAATGGTTTAAAGTTTATAGTGGAAAGTTTAACCAATTCCACAAGAGTTGTGTGATTTGAAGGCATCCGAAGATCTAAGGTTCAAAGCTAGATTGGTATCTAAGCGGTTCACACAAAGAGCATGGTTAATTACAATGAGATATTCTCACTTGTGACACAACATTCACCAACTTGAGCAATGTTAGCTTTAAATGTTGCTATTAATTGATTTTAGGTGGAAAACTAGATGTAACAAATGTTTCTTTACATGAGAACCTTGAATAGCATACTTACATGAACCAATCGCATGGACTTAAGGTTGAGAGCAAAGAAGAAATTGTATTATACTAGAAAAAAATCTTTATTGTCTCAAATAGCCACCTAGACAATCGTACAAAAGGGTTAGTTGTTGCCCAGAATGATTTTTGATCTCTAGATCGCAAATGATAATCGTAACTTTATTGAATACTGAATGTGATAAAATGAACGATTTACAAATGAAATCTAATCCCTTATTTATACTAATCCAACGGGTACGAGTGTAGAGACATGTCTTCGTGCACGGGTGGGTCTCTAGAACTTGTGGATGAGAATGATTGTGAAGAGTTGCGTCCCTTGAATCAAAAGTTGCGTCTCTTCCTTGTTGATCACAACCGTCGATCGAATAGGTGTGTCCTTGGAGACACATCTTTTCGATTAGGGTGGAAGTTACCAACTTTCAGTTTGTCAACTTTGGTCCCCATACTTTATAACTATCATCTATACTATTTTATACTAATAACTAATCAACCCTTGCACTAGGGATGTGTATAGATTAAAGATTTCATTCACCCCCTAAACTTGAACATCCTTGAGTTGTTGTAGATCTTGAACTCCGAGCAGTTCTCGCATTGTAGAAAACTTGACCCTTGCTAGTGCCTTTGTAAGTATGTCTGCCCGTTGTAGTTCTCCACTTATGTGTTCCCCATTGATGTCCTCGTTCTCCACGCATTCTTTTATGAAGTGATAGCATGTGTCAATGTGCTTGCTTCTTCCATGAAAGACTCGATTTTCATAAGTGCTATTGCAGTAACATTATCCACCCTTAATGTTATCTTCTCTTCCTTCCAGTATGTAATTTCACTTAACAATCTTTTAAGCCATAGTGCTTGGCATGCTGCTGCAGTGGCTGCCATGAATTCTGATTCACATGATGAGAGTGCCACTGTCTGTTGCTTCTGTGTGCACCAGGTTATAGGTGAATCTCCAAAGTAGAATACTAGATCAGTTGTTCCTTTTCCTTTGTCTGTGTTAATTCCATAACTGCTATCACTATAACCTGTGATGTTGCATCCTCCTTGCTTCTTGTAGATGATTCCATGCTCTTTAGTTCCTTTTATATAACGTAGTACTTGCTTCAGTACTTTCAAGTGATGCTCTTTTGGTTCTTGCATGAATCTACTAAGCAAACTGAGTGGGTAACATAGATCTGGTCTTGTATGCAATAAGTATCTGAGAGACCCTATTGTAACATCCGTAAAAACCGGGTTAACCAAACCCGCTTCGTTTATTAACCGAACATCCAGTTAAAAATTTCGTTGCGTATTTAATGCTCAAATTAATTTTATACAATACATAATTAATAAATATATTAGAA
Source organism: Scalesia atractyloides (assembly GCA_947069175.1). Lineage (NCBI taxonomy): Eukaryota > Viridiplantae > Streptophyta > Magnoliopsida > Asterales > Asteraceae > Scalesia > Scalesia atractyloides. The sequence continues at coordinate 81,772,375 of CAMTDV010000024.1, forward strand.
TTTAAAATCTATAATTGAAAATTTATAATAAATAATGAAATAAAAATAATTTGCTGATGCCGGGTTTTGAACCCGGGTCAGCCGGATTGAAACCTCAAAGACTTAACTCACACACATCCCACCACTCCGCCACTTGTGTTACTTGTTGATATATCGAAACAATTAATACAAATAATAAAACTCGAGGTCGAATTCTGTCACTCAGCGCGCCCAAATCACTCTCCGCCGGAAATCCCGATGATATCGCCAATCATTGACGATTTCTATTGACTTAACGGATGAATTAACATAAACGTCGGTTATAACTGAAAAACCTTAAAGTCACTCATTCAAATCGTCAAAACCATAACCGAATAATTTTGAATTCGAAACCGAGAATGTAATTAAATCCGAGTTATACTTTATTCATCAGTTGAGCTCGCGAGTTTATCAAACTTACACTCTCCAATTCGCTCTGTAAACCTCGCCGCAAGTCGCTGGAGTCCTCTGCAAGTTAACCGGAAGTTATCGCCGGAAAACCGAATTCATTTCATCTCTTCTGCTTACTCTAAAATAAGACTTTCAGAGCTCATACCAAAATCACCCACACTCACCTTAAACTCCCTGTAGAGTCTCTGTCGTAAGAAATACATCGCCGGAGATTTTCTGCAATCGCCGGACTTTCGCCGGAAAACCGAGACTTTCATCAAAACGGTAAAAACCTCGACTCTTTCGATTTCAATCCATTGTTAGACTATCACTAACTTCAATCCCTCAACCAGAAACAATCCCAGACGACGTAGCCGGAATATTCTGCTTTCGCCGGAAAACTTCTGGAATTTCCAAAATCACGCTGGGAATCGGTATAATCATTCAACCCTTCTGATAATCATTATTTAGTAACTCAATTTCACATCTAACCGATCAAAACTGCTAATTGATCCGAACAGACGGAGTTCACAAAACAGAGCCGACGATCCTTGCCGGATTTCTGAGAAAGACATCTGTTTCGGTACATTCATTCCCACAACCCTCTCTGTCCATCACATTTCAATTGCTTATAATTTTCGTTAATCGAATCAAACAAGAACAGTTGAATAATCTTTGTCTGTGTCTTTGAACGAAGAAGATGAAGTTGAACTTATGTATATGTATAATTAAAACAAGTTATATAACTGGGTTAGACACACAGTCCAGCGGTGGACTGTGTGCAAACAATTATCACACGTCGCGAGTTCGATCCCTGACATAACCTCACTCTCTGAAATAAAAATGTTCTTTTTTTAAACCGAACCGGATCAACTCGCTGTAAGATGTTAAGTATAATAAAAACCAGTATACTAACCAAGTTAGACACACAGTCCAGCGGTGGACTGTGTGCAACACTAAACAACAGGTCCCGGGTTCGAGACCTGTTGTGTGCACCGGTCCGATACAATTAAATCCTTTTTAAAAATAAATGATTTCTGATTAAATTAAATAGTGTATAAATATAATTAAAAACAGAAATATTTCGGGTTAGACACGTAGCTCAGTTGGTAGAGCTGCGTGCACGCGTACGGGAGGTCTCGGGTTCGAGCCTCACCCAGCGCATACATATACACGACCGAACGTCAACCCGGTCAACTGGTCAACGGTCAACTGTCAAAAAGTCAAAAATTTTTATTTTCTTTTATTTATTTATTTTATTTAAAATCAATTAAAAATACTTAAAAATAATATTTTTAAAGTTAGAAAACTTCTTTGAACTCACAAAAATAAACCGAACAAACCCATTAAGAAAACTAATTAAAAATACTAACCTCAAATAAGAGTTTATTTATTTATCGAACTATTATGTTATTATTTAGGTTAGTTCCCTTGCCGATTAAATCCGAATTCGTGCGCATTCATCATCAATCCAAGAAACGCACCCACTGTGAGTGAATTCTTACAAATTCCCCTTTTATTCATGTTTTGGGGTGTATCATGTGTCGCTTAAACTAACTCGTTTATTCAAACTCGTGCTATACCATATTATGATCTAAACTTAGAATGTAAATATTGTTTGTTGTTATGTATTACATATTGTCAAGTTGTATGGAAATTATTTGTTAGGCCCATCAGTTCCTCGTGGGAGACGAGTTGAACAACGCGTGCCTTAAAACTCATTCATTAGGCCCATCAGTTCGTAGAACAACGCGTGCCTCAAAACTCATTCATTAGGCCCATCAGTTCGTAGAACAACGCGTGCCTCAAAACTCATTCATTAGGCCCATCAGTTCCTCGTAGGAGACGAGTTGAACAACGCGTGCCTCAAAACAATCTATTATTGTATGTGTGTGCAATATTTAATATTAAGTGTTTTGTGAATAAATTTACATCTACATTTACTCATATGTGGTTATGCACTTTATTTTATAATCAATTCAATAAACACGTTTAAATGTTTTAATAGGATTCACTCGCCAACTTTTTGTTGATCCAAAAACCATTTTTACACATGATACAGGTGGACAGGATGAAGCAAGGAACACATAGGAAAGTGCCTTAGAAGAAAAATAATGAAGCCTAGAAAGATGTATAGAACATGTTGAACTTGTATGATATGATTGTATGATCTCCTTTAAATTGTAATAATAAATATGAAACATTATAATAAATGTCATGAGCTTTGATGAAAACCCAATCATGCCCGATCACCTTTTCCGCTGCGGGTCGGGGTGTGACACCTATCAGGCTTCTGTAATGCGTTGCATCTACTAGATCCCCTTCTTCAGTCTTTGTTAATTGTGTTCCTGGATTCATAGGAATCTTTGTGTCGTTGCAGGTTAACATATCAGCGTCTTTGAGTATCTTGTTAATATAGCATGTCTGCTTGATGGCTATCTCACCCCCTGCTTGAATAAATTATATTCCCAGATAATATGCTAGCAATCCTAGATCGCTCATTTCAAACTTGTTCTCCATTTGAGACTTGAAAACATCTATCTCCTTCCTTGATGCTCCAGTGACTATCAAATCATCAACCTAGACTCCGACTATCAGTGTAGAAGTCTTACTCGTCCTTTGCACGTTCTTAATCCATACAGTGCTTTTGATAGTTTGTAAACCTTTCCTTCATCTCCTGGCTTTACAAATCCTTCCGGTTGTGAGACATAGACCTCCTCCTTGAGATCTCCATGTAGGAATGCAGACTTCACGTTTAAGTGATGTACCTCCCAACCTTGATATGCTGTTAAAGCCAATATTAGTCGAATGGTCTCTATGCGTGCTACTGGTGCAAAGACTTCATCAAAGTCTATCTCGTGTTGCTGAACATATCCTTTTGCTACCAGCCTTGCTTTGTGTCTAACCACGTTTCCGTTTGCATCTTTCTTTGTCTTGAATACCCACTTTAAACCTATTGCCTTGTGATCTCTTGGAAACTATATCAATCTCCAAGTGTTATTCTTGTTTATCGAGTCTAACTCAGCCTTCATTGCTTCAATCCATTTTCTTTCACTAGATACTTCCTTGTAATTCCTTGGTTCTTCTTCAGCAAGTAGTAATTCTTGTGGATATACATGAATTTCCTCCGTCTCCTCGTATAGTTCTTCGAGACTTTTTAGTTTTACTAGAGTACTGCTAATACTCTCTTTTGTACTTCAGATGTGGATGGACCTCTACTTGATAATATGCTTGAACTTCCTGATGAGTTCTCATTATACGAATGTGCTGGCAGGGTTATATAGGAGTCTTGTTCTTCTGTCTGATCTACTCCTGAATCTTCATGATGTGGCCCGCTATTATCTGGACTTCCTGGTTCATTTTCTTCTGACTCTGGTGGGTTGTCACCTTCTTGAATGACAAAGTTTGTCCATTCGGGATTCCCTGAATCTACCGTTTACATATAACTATCCTAGTTCCATGGTTGATCATGGTTGATCTTCCATGAACTTTACATCTCTACTGACACATATCTTGTGCTTTGCCGGATCATACAATCTGTACGCCTTTGATTCTTCTTCTATTCCAAGATATACCATGGGTGCACTTCTATCATCTAACTTCTTTTGTTGAAGTGGTAATACCTAGCGTATGTTGTGCAACCAAAAACCTTTATATGTTCCATATTCGGCTTTCTTCCTTTCAAAGCTTCATACGGGGTCTTGTTCACCAAAGCCTTTGTTGGAATCCGGTTTAACACATATAATGTATGCCTTATTGCTTCACCCAAAAATTCTGTGGCATATTCATTGCCTTTAAAATACTCCGAGTAGTTGACAACATCGTCCTATTTCTTCTTTCTACTACTCCATTTTGCTGTGGGGAATACGGCGTTGTAAGCTATCTTGCTATGCCGTTGTCTTTACAATACTTGTTGAATTTAGCCGACGTGAATTCTCCTCCTCTATCTGCCCTTAGCATCTTTGACTTGGTTCGAGTTTCTGTCTCCACCTTTTCCTTGAACTGCTTGAAAGTTTCGAATGCTTGATCCTTGGAAGTTAGTAGATATGCCCACATGTAGCAAGTGCAATCTTCTACAAGTAGAAATATATACTTCTTCTCGGTATGTGTTGGTGGGGATATAGGACCACACAAATCTCCATAGACTAAATCCAGAGGTTTTGAGGATCTGAATTTTGCTTGATTTGGAAATGGTGTCCTACTATGTTTTCCTAATAAACATGCGTCACATACTTGACTGGCATGACTTATTTGAGGAACTCCATGTACCAAGTTCTTTCGAGTCATTTCTTTGATAGCATCAAAATGTAAATGGCCTAACCTCATGTGCCATAACCATGCTAGATCTTCTATGTTTGAGAGCAGGCAGATTGGCCTTCCAATCTTCAACTTTACTTTATACAGCATGTTCCTCATTCTCCTGACTCGCATTAGTAACTTTCTATTTCTATCGGGGACTGTTAGTAAGTCTCCGTCCATAACTACTTTGCAATCGATTTCTTTGAGTTGTCCGAGGCTCAATATGTTACTTTTCATATTTGGAATGTAGTATACTTGTGAAACAATCGTTGTTCTTTGTTCAGACATTCCAGCAGTATTGAACCTATGCCTTTAATTTCTACGTGCGACCCGTCACCGAAACGTACTTGTCCCGTCATCTTTTCATCTAATTCTCTGAAGTGACTTCGCACACCTGTCATGTGGTTGCTTGCCCCATTGTCTAAGTACCATAGACTTTCATCTTCTGTGGCGTACCTTTCTGGTTCTATGCGTTCTTCGTTTAACAGAACCCATTCTTGAACAACGTTTTCTTCTTGTATTGCCATTAGCAATAAAGGTGTTTTGTCTTCCTCGACGAGATTCGAGTATTCTTGTACAATATCTTTCTCGGGACAGTCTTTCTTAAAGTGTCCGAACTTTTGACACTTGAAGCACTGGATCTTACTTGTATCTGTTTGGCCTCTTGCAAACTTTCTCCAATTCCTAGAATTTCCACCTCTAGGTTTGTATGAAGATCCTTCGCTCTTAGTGCTTTGCTTTTCTTTATTGTCTCGCCAATTTCCACGCGGTTGGTTGAACCTGCCACGCCCGCGGTTTCCAAACTATCTTCCTCTGCCTGAGTTGTTGTCGTGATGTGTAAACATCAATTTATCTTGGCTATCTCCTGGGCTTCCTTTCTTTAACCTTAGCCTTTCTTCATACGTCTTTAACCTTCCGACTACTGCTTCCTCTAACATCATTATTTCTAGATCGGAGTATTGTTCCATGGAGGCGACAATCTGAGTGAACTTATCTGGCACGGCATTTAGGAGTTTGCGTACCAGAGTCGGTTGACTCAGTGTTGTCCCTAATTCACTTGCCCGTGTAACAATACTATTTATTTTTGTGGTGAATGTGTCCACAGTGTCTTCTTTCTTCGTTTGCATTAACTCGAATTCTGACATTAGCGTATGCCAACGAGCCTTTTGTACCCGATCAACACCAACGTGTCTCGTTTTCAAATTTTCCCAAATTTCCTTTATAGTCTAGCAACTTGCAACTTGCAACTTGCAATACAACATCTTCTGGTATTGCTTGAAACAGATAAGCAATTGCCCCCTTATCTTTCTTAACATCCGTTTGTGTATTTTCTGCCGGTTCAATCGTTTCCCAAAGTCCATTCGCTTCCAAAATCGTTTTGATGCGAAACCGTGTAATTTGTCGGTTTCAAAATTGGACATTGAAACTGGGAAAGAGAACTTCCTTCCTTCTGAATTAAAATTTGTGGATTCGGTCCGGTTACCGCCGACATATCCTCTGACCGAACAATCTTCACTTTTCAACAAACTTGATTTTCTTGGTTTCAGACAACCACTAATCCTTAACCCGCGTACAACCCGACGCGTAACAATCAAACAATCTAATTCGCACTAAACCCTGGAATCAAAACCCTAGATTCCTAACCCCTGGTTCGATAACCTTGAACCGAAAATAAAACTAAACTTGCGAATTGAAAAGAATAATAAAACCTGATCGCAATTACCTGGGATGCCTTGAGCCTGATGTTCTGATACCAACTGTTGCCCAAAATGATCTTTGATCTCTAGATCGCAAATGATAATCGTAACTTTATTGAATACTGAATGTGATAATACATGAATGAGCGATTTACAAATGAAATCTAATCCCCTATTTATACTAATCCAATAGGTACGAGTGTAGAGACATGTCCCTTCGTGAACGGGTGTGTCTCTAGAACTTGTGGATGAGAATGATTGTGAAGAGTTGCGTCCCTTGAATCAAAAGTTGCGTCTCTTCCTTGTTGATCACAGTCGTCGATCGAATAGGTGTGTCCTTGGAGACACATCTTTTCGATTAGGGTGGAAGTTACCAACTTCCAGTTTGTCAACTTTGGTCTGCATACTTTATAACTACCATCTATACTATTTTATACTAATAACTAATCAACCCTTGCACTAGGAATGTGTAGAGATTAAGGATTTCATTGGTGAGTATAGACCACTCATGGGTTTCAAAGGAGCATCTATGAGATTATGCAATAAGATAGTTTGTGTATTTGTTGTTATATGTGAATCATGTGCTGGTAGCATGCAAGTATATATTAGGAAACTGTCCAAAGGTGCTTATTTAAAGAAAGTGTTACAATACTTTACTTATTTATGGATCAAAGTAACACTATGACAACTTCAACTTGGCCAACATATCAAGTTGTCAAGCAGAGATTCTCCACAAACATGTTCTAAGTTTGATGATATGGTAGGTATACTATATGTCAATGCAGTTGTAAATGTGTCAAATTGTGTTTACCATATTAGGAAGTTGTGAGATCGATCTTGGGGTACTTTAACAGTACTAGGAATGTTGGGCTCGTACTTAAGTATAGTATCTTCCATTGGGTTTCTCTCATGAGTGATTTTGAAGTCTCTCACATATCGTTCTAGGGTTTGATAATATTTAATTCGTTTACCTGTTAGATTGAGTATTATGTGAGATAGATCATCATGTTGGTGTTCTATGTGTGAATTGTGTGTTTTATTGAGAGTTTCAGTTTGTTCCATCAAATTCATTTGTGTAAATTGTTCAGATTCGTTTGATTTTCTAATAAAGATGCCATAATTTTGAGAAACATCATTGAAATACATTGTTGCTTTATCTACAACTAAAGCTGAGTATATAGCTTTGATTGAAGTAGTGAAAGAAGCTATATGGTTTAAAGGTTTTGTGTGTGATCTTTCTAATAATAATGTTGCTGATATGTTAACAAAGGCATTACCAGGTCCGAAGTTTAATGTTTAAAAGTATTAGCATTTGCAGACTTATTGTGTTTTGCACTCAACAATAAGGACACATTGTGTTTTGCACTCAACAATAAGGTGGAGATTGTTGGAATTTATTGCTCGAAGTCAATATGAAGTCAACTAAAGCTCAGGACTGATACTAATCAGTAGAAATGTTTTAGCGCTAGTAAAGTTTGTAGGTAGCAGGGAACTATAGTCACTAGCAACCTTAGTTATTGATAGAAACTGAATATCGATAGGAACTAATGTTGATAAAGAGTTAGTAATTATAGAAGTTAGTACCTGGATCTTGGCAGAAGCGAGGTAATATAAGTGATTTGTGTGTGTTGTTGTGGTGTTGTAATAAGAATCGAAAGATCAAACAAGTAAGAATTCGTGTGTGTTGTTGTGGTGTTGTTGTAATTAAAATCGAAAGATCAAACAAGTAAGAATCTTGTTTGATCAAAATCAGAATAGAATTTGTAAAGAGTAATTCAAATAGGAAATAGATAATATCTTGGTGAATATTTAAGGAATACTTACAATCTATATATAGTTTAGAAAATGGAACGGTTGTATATATCTGGCGGTTGTTCTTGGCACAAACAACTGTCAAATGACACTTAAGGTTGGTTTAGTAACTACCAACCGTCCTTCTCCACTTAATCCTAATCTAATATGTTCGACTATAGTAATATAATTACATAAGCTAAAAATATAAATAAATTGTTTATAGAATTCTAGATTATTATGCTAATAACGGAATTTATAGCTTTTGGCAGGAACAAGTTAGTGTCTACTCGGACAAAAAAGTGTATATTATTGTTTCACTTTTCCTGTTGCGTTCGCAACCATTGTGGTTAGTTAGAGAGGTTTACTACATTACTTTTAATTATATTTTTTTTTAGGGCGGGTTTATTTTTGAGCCCAGGAAAAGTTTAACGGGAGCAATTTAGGAGACTTTTAGAGTTATATTCATTTTCATTTGTTATTCCTTGTAATCATTGATGTTCAGTTTAACAGGAAAACGTTAATCGTTGGTGATTAATTTCTATTCAATTCTTAATCCGACATTACTTCTTTGGTGTTAGTGGTTAATCAATTAAGTTTCATCTTCAAGAGAATTCAACAAGCCATAAAAACTAGCAAGATTTTTATGGTTAAAAATAAATTCAGTAAATACATTATCGGATTAATTTCGAGACCTGTGATGCTTTAATGAAGTCATGTCCTTTATTTAATTTAGGGTCAATCTCCTGGCCAATATTTGTAGCCAGCAGAGCTTGAATAGCCAGACTTGCATCCCATTCTTGACTTCCAAAACTCTGTTTAAAATAATACCAGTCAAAGTTTTGCAATTTGAAATATTGATTGAATATATTTTCATGTACATGAAAGTATGTTCTAATATAACTGATCGGATATTTTTGTATAACCTGAATTTTCAGTCCAATCCTCAGCAATCCAGATATAATCTGCGATTCTGGCAAGATGCTTTTTAAAGTACACACCAGTTGGATCCTCAACCCAGCAAGCAAGCATACACAGTGCCTGCACAGTTTATATGTTGGATGATAAGCATGTACATGTTATAGAAGGTGTCAAAAAGATGATTGAAAGGTAGAATTGTTGTATTATTTTCTGTGTACATTACAGGGAAAAATACATACAATTTATAGCTAAAGAAGAACAATCTAAACATAGAAAATGAGCTGTTTATGGGCTGGAATTAAGGCTGGTTAATGGCTGTCTTTGACCCTCTAAAATGGGAAATGATGTTTGACTGATCCCGCAAATTTCTTCCAAACTTATTCTTTGATATCTTTTTAATTTTAACACTCCCCCTCAAGTTGAATAGTCGGATTTCCAAAATTCAACTTGACTAAACAATCGCTGAAGATTTTTCCGTTAACTGCCTTTGTTAGAATGTAGCGAGCTGATCCTTTGATCGAACAAACGGTAGTTCAATCGTACCATCTTCCAATTTTTCTTTGATGAAGTCCCTATCAACTTCTACGTGTTTAGTTCGATCATGTTGTACTGGGTTTTCTGAAATCTGAATTGCAGCTTTATTATCACACATAATCTTACTTGTTTCTTTTGAAGGAAAGCCAATCTCAGCTAAGAGTCTTCGCATCCACATGGCTTCTGTTAAACCTCGAGCTATGCCTCTAAATTCAGCTTCTGCACTTGAAAGGGCAACCACCTTTTGTTTTTTACTTCTCCAAGTGACAAGATTCCCACCAACTAAAGTGAAGTAGCCTGTTGTTGACCTCCGACTTCCCTTATCTCCTGCCCAGTCTGCATCAGTGTAGATTTGAACATTTAGGTGTCCATGTGACTGAAACAGGACTCCATGACCCACTGTTCCTTTGAGATATCTAATAATTCTCCAAACTGCTTCCATATGGGACTCTTGAGGTTGGTGCATGAACTGACTTACCACCCCTACAGCATAGGCAATGTCTGGACGAGTATGTGAGAGATATATTAGTTTTCCCACCAACCGTTGGTATCTTTCTTTATTTGCTAACTTTGCTCCTTCCTCCATATAAAGCTTTTGATTTACACTCATAGGAGTGTCTGCTGGTTTGCAATCGATCATTCCAATTTCTGCCAACAAGTCTAAGACATACTTCTTCTGGCTGATGAAAATTCCTTGTTTCGACCTTAGTACTTCAATTCCGAGGAAATACTTGAGCCTGCCCAAATCTTTCATTTCAAATTCAGCAAACAAGTTTTCTTTCAGTTTTACCATTTCTTCTTTATCGTTCCCTGTAATGATCATATCATCTACATAGATAATTAGGCATGTTACGAATTTGCCTCTTTTTTTGATAAACAAAGTATGATCAGCATTACTTTGTTTATATCCAAACTTTTTCATAGCTACGGTAAATCTGCCAAACCAAGCCCGGGGAGATTGCTTCAAACCATAAAGAGACTTCTTAAGATGGCAAACCTCTCCAGTTTTGAAACTTTTGTGAATCCTGGAGGAGCATCCATAAATACCTCTTCATCTAGGTCCCCGTGTAGAAAGGCATTTTTACATCAAACTGTTGAAGTGGCCACCTTCATTTGCAGCTATCGAAAAAAGGACCCGAATTGTGTTCATTTTGGCAACCGGGGAGAATGTTTCAGCATAATCAATCCCATGTGTCTGGGTATACCCTTTCGCTACCAGTCGGGCTTTATATCTTTCAATTGTACCATCTGGTTTATACTTAACCGTATAGACCCAACGACACCCCACCGATTTCTTTCCCGACGGGAGAGTACACTTTTCCCAAGTATTGTTCTTGATTAGAGCTTCCATTTCTGTTTTCATTGCTTCCTTCCAATGTTTAGACTTTAAGGCTTGATCCACGTTTGTAGGGGTTTCTTCAGAATAAACAGATAAGATAAATGCTTTTGCTTCCTTAGTGAAATTTCCATTAGCCACGTTAGCTAGAGGATAACTAGATCTTTTTGGCTCTTTTTCAGGAGAATACCGTTTCGGAGGAACCCCTCTGTTTGTTCTAGGGGGTAACACATATCTTGATGGTGGTTCTTCTTGTATGGATTCATCTGCCTGCAAAGTTTCAGCTTGTTCTGTGGCAGTTTCATGGTTAGAAGTATTGGTATCTTCGGAGTCATTAGAAACTTCAAAAGTATCACCAGACTGAATAGGGTGAGTATTACTTACCTCAGACACCAGGTTAGGAGGAACATTAGGGCCTTCAGTGACACTGAAATTGGACTCTGGTGACTCTGTAGTTGGTACATAGGAACATATTTCAACCAACTTAGTGTGTCTAAACATTCCTTCTCCCCCTGACCACTGAGTTGGGAATTGTAGTAATACTCGGTTTCAAGGAAGTCACAATTCATTGTGGTGAACATATGACGTGTCTTTGGGTTATAACATCTGTATCCTTTTTTATTCATTCCATACCCAACAAAGACACATTTTTCAGCACAAGGGTCAAGTTTGGTTCGATCTGATTTAGGTATGTGAACAAAGACGGTACATCCAAAGATTCGTGGTTGAAGAGTAAGGACCGAGGGTAGTTTGGAAAATTCTGAAAGGGTTTGTAATGGAGTGTTAAGTTTGAGGGTATTTGTTGGAAGTCGGTTGAGAAGATAGGTAGCGGTAGCAAGGGCTTCAGGCCAAAAATATTTCGGGACTTGGGATTCAATTAGGAGGGCTCGTGTCATTTCCAGCAAAATGCGATTCTTTCTTTCGGCGACACCGTTTTGTTCTGGAGTGTTTGGGCATGTAGTTTGGTGAATTATTCCCTTGTTTTGGAAAAAATTTAAAAGAGGTATTAACAAACTCACCGCCATTATCGGATCGGAAAATTTGGATGTTTTTTGAAATTGGGTTTGGATCATGGCGTAAAACATAGTGAATTTTTCAAAGACTTCGGATTTGTTCTTCAAAAAATAAACCCAGGTCATTCGGGACAATCATCAACAAACATCACAAAGTAACGAAAGTTTTGCCCCCCAAGAACTGGGGCAGGACCCCATACGTCAGAATGGATTAATGAAAATGGCAAAGCAACCTTAGTGTTATTAGGTTTAAAAGTTTTTCTGTGGCTCTTTGCTAAAACGCATGTTTCACAATGTGACATAGCATTAATTGGAAATAGTTTTGGAAATAAAATATGCAAATAACTTGTAGAAGGATGACCTAATCTTCGGTGCCATAGCCAAGCTTCTCGTTCCGATGTCCCATGAGCCAACATCACAGTACCACTTTGAGTCACCTCGTCCACATAATACAACCCTTGATTTTCAGTGCCACGCCCAATGATCACTCCCGTCCTGATATCCTGTAAAATACAAAACGTAGGGTGCATTAGGACGGTACAGTTGAGTTCTTTTGTGACGTGGCTAATGGAAAGCAACTTATGTGACAACGAGGGAACATAAAGACAATTAGAGATTTTTATTGTGGGTGAAATCTCAATAGTCCCTCCTGATTTTACATCCATTATCCCCCCATTCGCCGTTTGAATATGTGTTTTTTCTGGTTTGGTTGTTGAAATAATATCCGATAACTCATAAGTCATTGTGTCGGTCGCCCACAATCAAAGATCCATAGTTTTTGTTTTTTATGGTGTACTTGGGCCATATTAGCATTTCCACTATTTCCAGGGACTAAATGTGACACATTTATTTTGGGATTAGGGTTAAATAGCAAAGGGTTTGAGGGAGCAGCCCCAAACCCGTTACCTGTCACTGATTCTTCTTCTTTTGCGTCTGCCATCCCGCCGAAACCAGTACCTCCGGTTACTTGTTGGGCGGCGCCGGTAGAGCTACCTACGGCGGCAGCTGCCTGGCCCGTTTGTGTCCATCGTTCCACCACTCTGGATATCCCACGATCTTGAAGCATTGCTCTTTAGTGTGTTTCGATAGACCACAATGACTACACTTGAGGTGAGACTTGTCGGGCTTAGACACGGTTCCAGCAAGTCTTCCTGATGAGTGTCGTTGCCCTTTAGAGGCTAACCCGGCTCCGATGGGTTCTCTTGGTTCGACGGTAACAAGCCCGGCCGCCACGCCCTGTTGCGGTGTATTGTCAGAAACTGAACCCAAAATTTTTTGGTGGGCGGCTTCTTTTCGGACAGCAGCGTAGGCACCTTCCGGGGAGGGTAAGGGATCCATTCTTAAAACTTCTCGTTTTATATGGTCATATTTCCTGTTCAAAGCATTAAGAAATTGAAACAGCTTTTGTTCTGACCTTATTTTTATGTAAGTGTTGATATCAGATGCACATGTCATGGGATTGGGGTCGATTCGTTCGATCTCTTCCCAAATACCCTGCATTACTATCCAGAATTCTTCAAGTGGTACTCCGTTTTGCTTGACTTCATTGGCTTTGACATGTAGGTTAAAGGTTTGAAGCTTGTCTTTACCACTGCTATACGTTATAACCAGGGCATCCCACAGCGATTTTGCTGTCGGAAACTCGGTTAGATTGCTGGTGAGGGTTGGTTCAATGTTTTGTATGAGCCATGAGAAGACGACTAGGTCGTCTTGTTCCCATTGTTCATACTCTTCACTGGTTTGGTTTGGTGGATTGGTTGATAAATGACCCAAAAGGGTTTCGATTTACCGCCTATGGCGACCCAAATCATTCGAGTCCATAAGGCGTAATTCTGATTGTTGAGTTTGAGGCTGATCTTGAGGCTGTCGGAAAGATTTTGTTTTGTGTTTTGGGTATTGAGACCATTTCTCAACAGGTTGGCTATTTGGATTGAGAGGTCGTTTGTTGAGCTACCATCTTCGGACATGGCAGCTCTCCAACAATAGACCCGGAGACAAAGGTAGATGATGGTAAGCAGGTCGGTTTAGAACCGTATAAGCTGCTTGATACCATGTCAAAAAGATGATTGAAAGGTAGAATTGTTGTATTATTTTCTGTACATACAATTTATAGCTAAAGAAGAACAATCTAAACATAGAAAATGAGCTGTTTATGGGCTGGAATTAAGGCTGGTTAATGGCTGTCTTTGACCCTCTAAAATGGGAAATGATGTTTGACTGATCCCGCAAATTTCTTCCAAACTTATTCTTTGATATCTTTTTAATTTTAACAGAAGGTAATTTCTCCTTACCTCAAGTTCCATTTTTACATTGTACTTATATCTATTTTAGTATACTTTTGTGTGATTCCAATACCTTCTCCACAGAACCCAGGGTGATATATCGGCTATTTTCATCTTCATAATGGATATGTTTCATGGTAGTTTTGAGTGCTTGCTCGCGCAACTTACTAAATGGCCACCGAGTTAGGAGAGGCTCAGTGAAAATGTAGAGAGCGTCCCACATTAAATCCTGTAGTAAAGGGCTTGGGTAATATAGATCCTCCTGATGAGACAAAGTTAGCGTAAGCAAGTAATGTGGGAAGTAAATCTGTATTTGCAATTATATATATACAAATTTGTGAAGTCCAGAATATTTTTCACCTTTGCACACAAATGTCTTGAACTCTTCCAGTTGATTTCATTGTAGGGTTGAACATAAAGTTCTTCCCGAAGTTGTAAAACTAGAGGAGTGATCGGACCCACAAATCTTCTCCCGTATAGATATGACATCGGCATGTACACCAGCCTACAGAAAACCACATTTTTGCTACATTTGGACAAAGAACACTCTTTAAGGACGAAGTTATCAGGATTGTCATGGTTACTGTCACTAACTAATTATGGAATCTGGTAGGCTACAAAATTTTAGATTGTATGGCCTATAATTATAAATCAATTGGCTTGCCAAAGATTTTGGACCATGGAATGATCTATCACATCAAAAACAATTTCCGTTCATACCACTTTGACACTTGATATATCCATGAATTTGTGAAGTGACCATTAGCAACTAGATATCATGTGCATAAATAAACTTAAAGTCGTCAAATATGCATATAAAGATAGGAAGAGAACTAAAGCCAATTTTGGCATGGAATAAACATTGGATGAAACTGGAGACGGCTGAGCAATGTAGAATTAGTGATTTGGTGAACAAGCCAAGATTAAATGATTGATGGCTGATGGGTACAATCATGGCTTGATTGACAATAAACTTAGACATCATCATCAAATAATGAGTTAGGGATGAAGTCCTTAAGTTTTTACCTAGATAAAATTGAAGAACCTATGGTTTGTACAGGGTCAGTCTTGACTATCAAAAAGTTAAGGATTATTATGTTGAGAGTTTTAGTGTCTTCCGTATCATTTATGTATAACTGGATTTACTTAAGACGTAATGAGAAGTTGGAATGTAGATTGACTCGAGTTATGAGGTTTGGAGTAAGCACTTGATCAAAGTTATTTTGTATCTCGAGCATCATGGAACCTCAAGGGACTAAACCTCTAGACAATGGGGGTCCAAGGGGGCACTCCCCCTTCTGGAGGTTCAGGGCGTGCCCGATGGGTTCCAGTGGGCAACGCCCTTCGCGAGGGTGGTAGTGGTTGAATTTTATTGGAAATGCTTCAGATTAGCATACCTAGTAAATGATTAACAATAGTAAGATACTGCTAATTCAGTGGCAAATTAGTTCAGTAGTGTCAAGTAAGCTCAATAGTAAGTCACTACTAAGCAGTGTCTACTTAATCCTCAATAGTACGTTACTACTAAGCAGTGGGGATTATGTCATCATGGTGGGAATTGTGTCTATGGTAAGTTGCTATTAAGCAGTAGTTACTTAGCTCAGTGGTAACTATGTATAGTGGCTACTGTGAGTGAGATGTGATAACTACTGACCAGTAAAATATTTAAACCCATACTTTCCACGTATACAACTGATAACTCAAACAAATGTTACCATCGTCTATTTCACAAATAGTTATAACGTCTCATCCTAGTAATTGTGATAATTCAGCCCCTATATAAAACAATTCATATGGAGTTTGTCGGACAGAAATTACAACTTCCTTTAGGAAAAGAATTGAACATCTTTGTTCTTTGCAGAAACATTTTGTGTTACATGATTGTATACACATGAAATACTTAAATCTGTTAACGAATTAATACATGGGTCAGAAATTTATCAGGGATTTGAATCACGAAACATACTTCTCGTAAGTAATAAAAATCAATAACTGGGACCTTGGCTGAATTGTATGGGTTGCAAGGTGGGAATGTTGAGTTGGATACTCTTAGGAGCTAGTACTACAATAACAGTTTTTTATTGATTAATTATTTATTTTCTAGTATTTTTAAACAGCAAACGTACACCTTTTTGTCAGGGTATACAAAGGAGCATCTGTTATGGTTTACTTAGTTTGTGAAAGGCAAAGAAAAACATTAGTTACTCCAAACTAGAAGTCTAGAACATGCTACAAGAATTACTATATCAATGAGCCAAGCTAACCTGGATGAATGGGAAGGAAAGGAGGGAGAATCCAGAATTCTGGGGCATTGGGTTGCTTCCTATCCACTCACGAACACCAAGTACCTATAACAAACGACCGTTAACAAATGCGTTATGTTTAATAGGTGAAGTTTGAGAGGCATATATCACTAAGAATAGCATGCAGACTTTTGTTATTAATCTGCTATTTACGAACAGAATGTCATACTGAAAGCCACGTTTTGCCTCAAGAGGGAATCTATGTCGCACTGCCATGATCTAGAATCCATTGTCGAGCTTTGGTGCAGGCACCATTCAAGCTACCATCAGGCCCCTCTCCAAAAAGGCGCATACAATGTAATTGAGGGTTGTGCCAAACATTGTACTATGACCCTCATGATGAAATCCCCAACCACCATCTTCGTTCTGTCAGTTCAAAATGACATTTAATAGGCATCCTTTCTTGCAAACCAAGAATAAAAAGAAATGCATCAGTTAGTAATCATCCTTTATAATAGTTAGTACCTGATGACAATATAAGTAGCGAAGCATTTCTTTTCTGTGTTCTGCCGGGAACACACTGTTAAGATGCCCTGTGATATACAAGCATATAACCTGTATATTTTTGTAGAAAGTACCTGCAGTCAGTTTACTACTAAAGCAAATCAATATCACCGCCGGGCCTTTACCAACTGCTGTAGTCCGTTGTTAATTACCGACGGATCCCACATTCATTGGTTTTGGTGGGAATTTAATTTTTCGGAAAATAATCGCCCTTGGAAGTCAACGAACGAAAGAGGGGAAGGAAACTAACAAAGTGTTCCGTCATCAAGTTTGTGTTAGTTGCTTCCCCGAAACTGAAACATATATTTATTCAACATGAGCTTGTGTACGGCTAAAATACATGTGGTCTTAATCGGGTGTAGGGTTTTTATGCCACTTAGTTCAATTTGAGTTTATGATCTTAGCTGGATATGAATTCATTTATCTTTGTTGCAGGCCTTCCATGAATTTAGTGTTTTCATATGTTTTATTTAGGTATACGTGTGCCCGAAAGCATATTAGCTAAGATCAACTCATGTATCTTTAATTGATTAGTGTTTAATCAATGCATAGCAAAATATATGATTGAAAATTGTGTTAGTATGTTAATATATGATTGAGATCATCTTATGTAGTTTAATTTGTTTCAAATTTAGACATACAACTACATGTCTTTCATTTATCCATAATTCCCTTAGTTAATTCAAAGTTATGTAACTTTACAACTTGGTTATGTAACTTTACAATTATGTAAACAATTTGGTTATGTAACTTTACAATTTCGTTGAGAAAAATTAGGTTACTAATTGTTCTATCAAATTATGAACGTGGTAGTTTTCATTCTCTACATATCTGCAATCCAATTTCTTGTTTTGAGCCTATTTTATGCAAAACTGCCCAACAATCAACTTTTCCTTGTGCCTATTTATGAATTTTCAAAATTTAATATCTGTATTTAATTTTCAGCAAATAAAAATAAATTTATTTTTATTTACTTTAAGAAAAAACTAAACTACCGAGGAGAAGGCCATCCGCAATGTTTCGAAACTAGTATTTTGACCCGCCGCGAGTCAGCGGCAGCGTCGAAACTTAAGGTAACTCGAATTTGTATCGTTAAACATTTGACCCTACTTGTTTCCCAACTAAACTTACGTCAAAACGTAGATCAACTTAAAACATACATAAAATAAGCACGAAAACGTATTATATTTCACCTCGTTCATTTCATTAGAGAGAAAAATTTACGTCAAAACGTAAACCAATTTAGATTTATTCCGAAATGTACTAAATAAAGCACGTAAGAAAACGGTTTTTTTTAGTTAAAAAATGGTACCGCGAGTTGCAGCAGCATTGAAACATAAAAGTATGTAGACCAGCCGAAAACGTACATACAATGAGCACGCAAAACGTTTTATATTTGACCACGTGCATAAAAATAAGCACGTAAAACTCGGGGAGGTTTAAATGACATTTTAAAAAGTTTTTATAAAGCTAAAGGGTGTAAGTGACAATACTGAAGGTTAAGGGTGAAAAAAAAAAATCAAAAATAAAAAGAGAAAAATATAAAAGGCAAAAACCCAGAAAAAAAAAAGCAATTCTTTGTAGCTCTACATGATGACCATCGCTACAGTGATTTACCTTTTCGTAACTGTTATATATAATATCCTTAGTTGGTGATCCGTCCGTAATCTAGCCTGGTAATAGTGTGAATGCCACCAGAGAAGAGTTGTCAGTAATCCATCGCTATCCCACCGTCGGTAATTCAAACAAACAATGCGTCGGATTTTGTTGGTAACCACTGTGACCAACGGTTTACCCCGACGAAGGGTCCGTCAGTGCTCTGGTAGCGGTTTTGCAATACCAAAATTCTTGCTAAAACTGTGGCATAAAAAAAGAGTTAATTACTGTTTTTGTCCCTGTGGTTTGTCAAAAATCACTATTTCAGTCCATTAGTTTAAAATTACGATTTCAGTCCTGTAGTTTCACTTTCGTAACCATTACATCCACCTCGCAACCATTTCAGTCCCTGTACTTACAGAATAAATGGATTGAAGTAGTTATGAAAGTGAAACCACATGGACTGAAATGGTTACGAAAGTGAAATAACAGGGACTGAAATCAAAATTTTTAAGCTAATTGACTGAAATAGTGATTTTTGACAAACCACAATGACGAAAACAGTCATTAACTGAAAAAAAAAATTATAAAGAGTTACCAACGGAGGCATGAAATACATCGGACCAGCATTTTCAGCTGGCCAGTGGCCATCGTCAGCCTGCAAGGCAGCAAATAACTGCACAGACCTCCTCAATGTGGTGCTAACTTTCTCATACGAGATCTCTTCACCCTCCTCTATCTTCACCTGGGTATGGTCTGTTTGAACTGCTTCTCTCTTAGAAACTGCATAATATTCATGATGAGTTCAAGTTATGCATTACCACAATTTCTCTCTTATAAACTGCACATAAAAGTTTGATATAATTCACACAGAGAAGAGCAACCTGCATGCGCCAAAGGATATCGCTACTGCCTTAACACCGTGTCGAAGATTCCAGAAATGAAGACGAGCTAGTTCAACCTCTTCACGCTCTTCCTCAGTTCCATAGTTAGGATCAAATTCCCAGATTTGCCTACCCACAAGTTGTTTGTGCTGTACAAGTATGGGTCGTTGCCTCCTTCTGCTATTTTTAACCTCCACATGTTTTTTTTTTGTCTAATTTAAAATGCAATAACTGCGGGTTGTCTTATTACTGCATACAATCCATTAGTTGATTATAAAAACTCACGTCGAAGTGATTTAAATTTGTGGCGTGTGTGAAGGTGCTTGTAGGTTACCTTTTGGAAATAGAAGTGGAAGCAATAATGGCATATGGCTACCGATGCCTGTACGTATTTAAAGAGCAATTCTGTAAAAATTCGGACCACTGAAATTCTTGCTAGACTCTTAATAGTGAGAGATCACTTTCAAAAAAAAATCTCTGAATAGTGATGTGGATGGGTTTCTATAAAAAAAAACTTTTGTTTTGCTCCCTGTGGTTTGGTCACTTTAACGGTTTTGCCCAATCGTTTAAAAATAGTCATTTTCCTCCAATAGTTTGCTATGTTTTCTTTATATTGCTCCCCGTCTTTAACCCTATCCAAATTGTTTACTAACTGAAAGGGTATTTTGGATATTTTACATATAAATAAATATTTAATTCTTTTATTCCTAAAACAACTAAAATAAAAACTATTTATATACTAACAAATACAGACACACACTCTCTCTCTCTACGTATGTATATCCCTATCTCTTCTCCATCACCAAACACCACCACCCCACTGCCACCCATGCCCTCACCACCAACAACCACTGCCTCACCAACCACCTGCCACCATTACACTGCCCAACCACCACCATCACACCGCCCAACCACCACAATCAGCCACCGCTCCACCACCATCACAACGCCCCACCATCATCACAGCGTAACCACTCCGGCTGCCACAACAAACAAAACCGAAATACGAAATCTCCTTTTCCCCAAATCCCATCTTCATAAAATAGAAAGGTGAAACCAACAACAAATTGTTCACCACTTCACCTTCAAATTTATCACAATCAACCTTGGGTTAGGGCTAATCTCAGTTCAATCGCCGTTTGGATCTGAGAAAAATAGGTGGGTGTGGAGGTGTCTGATGGTGGTGAATGTTTGGATCTGATGGCAGATTGGCAGGTGGTGGCGGCTGAACGGTGATGACGGGGGTGGTCGTCGAATGGGGATGGTTCCGATGGTCATAGGAGATGGTTGTGGTGGTGTTTGTAGGAGGTGGTTGCGGTTGCGGTGGTTGTCCCAGGAGGTGGCTGCGTTGGCAGGGTATTTGAATAGAGATGGATCTGAAACTTATGGCTTTTAGTTTTTGGCTCTTAATTTGGGTAGACTGTATTTGTTATATGTGGTGAAGGCTGGGTGAGAAAGAAAGAAGAAGATGGATGGTGTTGGTGGGGTGAGAAAGAAAGAAGAAACAGATGAATGAAGATGTTTGGATGGTGATGATGATGATGACTATGAACTTTAGTTTTTATTTTAGTTGTTTATAGGAATAAAAAAACTAAATATTTATTTATATGTAAAATTACCAAAATACCCTTTCAGTTAGTAAACAATTTGGATGGAGTTAAAAGCGAGGAGCAAAATGGAGAAAACATAGCAAACCATTGAGGAAAATGGCTATTTTTAAACGATTGGGGCAAAACCGTTAAAACCAAACTACAGGGAGCAAAATAGAAGTTTACTCTTATAACAAATAGTGAAGTTGTCCCGCACGTCGTTACGGAATCGATCAATTCCACATTATGGCGATTCGAGTTACTACAAAATCAATATGCGGCATGTGAGACGCGAAAAAATTAACATTCTTGAATTTTTATAAAAAAAATAGTAAAATTATCCCGCACCGCACCTTACAGAATCGATCAGCTCCACGTGATTCCACGTCATGGAATCAAAATTTCATCCGTATCGCTTCGATTTATCTGAAATGAATATGTTGCATGTGAGACCGTGAAAAAGTTAACGTTCTTTAATCTTTATAAAAAAACAATACATAAATGCACGTATTACTTATAACAACCTGCCATAACGTCCAGTCTTGCACTTTTACTGAAAAATAAGAAGAAAAACACTCATAAAAATTAAAAGTGTAGGTTTAAAAAAGAAAAAAAAATAACGACTTGCATATTTGTGCTTTTCTAACTTGTACATAATGACGCAAAACTCAATTTTGAATAAAACCTATATCGAAACTTGGATAAAAATAAGCAAGTCGTAACGATAT
This sequence comes from Scalesia atractyloides, assembly GCA_947069175.1. Classification (NCBI taxonomy): domain Eukaryota; kingdom Viridiplantae; phylum Streptophyta; class Magnoliopsida; order Asterales; family Asteraceae; genus Scalesia; species Scalesia atractyloides. The sequence goes on from CAMTDV010000024.1 coordinate 81,794,260, forward strand.
TTATAAATTTTGTTTTAAACGTTCTATTTTAAAAGTTATCAAAAAACAAAGGTGTGCTTATGAGTAAGCCACATGTTTGTGTGTGGTCGGCCAAACAAAAAAAAGATACCGGTGATTCTATTTGCACCCAACTTTTTGCAATTTACACCAATTGACGTGACATTAATAAATTCAAAATTGTGTTTTTATTTTATAACTTTTGATACATAGTGTTTAAGTAAAAAAACGAATACAGTTTTGTGATGTGCTTATTTTTATCTACGTTTTGATATAAATTTTATAAAAAACGGAATATAAAATTTTATAACGACTTATAAAACGTCATATTTGATACGGCTTCGTTTTTTTGTAAAATTTATAACAAAACGTAGATAAAAATATGTACATCGCAAAACCGTATTCGTTTTTTACTAAAACATTATATATCAAAAGTTATAAAAGAAAAACACAATTCTGAGTTTATTAATGTCACATCAATTGGTGTTAGCAAAAGGTTTGGTGTAAATAGTAGGACCCACAAAACACAAGTGTAACTTTCAAAAAAAGAGTTATATGTCATTTTAGTCCCTGTGATTTGGGTCGTTTTGACAGTTTAGTCCACATGTTTCATTTTTCACCCGGGTCCAAAAAGGTTTCACTATTGCCATTTTAGTCCACTGTGTTAATTTCATCCGTTATTTTTGTTGAGGAGAAGGGCAGTTCGATCATTTTATTTGGCCGAATTGCCCTTCTAGCTAACATAATTACATATAAAATGACCGAATTGTCTTTCTCGTTAATAAAAAAACAGATGAAGTTAACACAGTGGACTAAAATGACAACAGTGAAACCTTTTCGGACCTACAAACAAAAAATGAAACATTTAGACTAAACTGAAAAGTGACCCAAACTATAGAGACTAAAATGACATTGAACTCTTAAAAAAAACTAACAATTGTAATAAAAAGTCACTTTTACCTCATGTTTTGTGAGTAAGACAACTAGGCTTGCTTTATATGCTTGTACACACGGCTTGATTGAAGGGTATGCTATTAGTTACAGTACAATTTGCTCAAGAGACTAAAGTTGGCTTCTAATATATAACTAGTAAATTTCCCCTCATTACCACTACTTGCTATATTAGTCAAAAGAATAAACTAAAAAAATAAAGTCATCTCTTTTACATGGATAGAAAAGTGTATCGTCATACGCCAAAAGTGGTTTACTACAAAAGTATTGTTTTGACCCGTACATACTAACATAAGGAGGCTCGTCTCATGTCTAATTGCTTTTGTATAGGACTATACAACGAATTAGTACAAACATAATAGCCCAAAGACGGCTGCATCAGATTACATGACCATTTTAGAAATCTGGCACTAGTTGGAATGGGTCCGGTTCCCTTTGCCCATTTCCTTGGTTGTTATAGTCCTGCCTCCAAAATGAAGCACTCTTCAGTTTCCTTCATTTTGATACCCACCCCTCTTCCTCTTCCTCCTACATGAAATAACATGTGCTTGAGAACCAGGGTCGCCCTTGAGAATTCATGTACCTTGTTCAAGCTCGAAAAAACGTGCCCTTAGGCCTTAACGAATATGGGCATTGAGCTCACTAAAGGTTTAAACCTAATGCCAATGGGCTAATAACTAATATAAACCATAAAAATAGTTTTGTAAGTGGGCTATGTTGGTGTTTGTATGGGTATAAGCTATTAATTTATTTATTTTTACATATACATATCATAGTTTTTTTTTAAATAACGTGCCTTTCGAAATATCAGCCCTTGGCCGGTGGTCCTCCCCGCCCACCTTCAGGGCCGGCCATGTTGAGAACGGGTTCATGTTTTAAAAACATATCATTTAAGTAGAGCTTAAAGAGGGTTAGATAACTTGACCAAAACAATGTCTATTTTAAGAGAACTTACTAAAGAATAATGTGTTCCTAATAACTCGTCCAATCCATTATCTTTTCTCCTCGCATGTTTTGAGATAAAACAAAACGTAAATTGACATGTCTTATAAGTTAAGCGCAGGTTAGATATATGATTTTTACTCACAAAAAAAAATTAATAATTTTAATGAACTGATGTTTTAAAACTATACCTCCACCTCGCTGGCTCGATGTATTGATTGTATTTTCCTGCCATCATTCAACAAGAGATGAATGGGTAGACTACACATTTAATACGCTAGTACACTTACGTAAGTACACATTACACATTTTATCTTCAATCCTATCAAAACTATTTACTTAGAGTTCAGTTTTCTCTCTCCTTTAATTTTCTCATGCACCTGTAATAGGTGTTCTTATCCCAAATCAACTTCTTCATTCAAATATATAACACCATGCCCATCTTCTGTTGTCTGCTACTAAAATACCTGTCGCGCCTCCAAAAAAAGAAGATGAGTACCCAGACCACAACTATACATATCAACAACAAAATTGAGATTTGCTACAACTATATTTTGTAGCAAAGGTTTCATAACAATCTCAAGAACCCAAGTTATATGGAGAATGGAGACCTAAAACTAACCACCATCTTTATCTAAAACATAAATCAAACCCAACTAAAAAAAAAAGTCATTTCCATGTTAAAGCCATCTCCATTAAAAAGTGAAAACAATTGTTTTTTTATTCAAACTAGTAATAAGACCCGCACACGTTGCGGCGCGGGTACATAACAACTACCAAATGGATTAATCCAAGCCTTGTGTGATACGTTAATCATATGAAAGTGACGTTTACACGTGTCTGATTGTGCTCAATATAACCAACATATGCATTGCGACAAATTAGCTTTTTCTAAAACAAAATTAGCGAACGAAAGTTATTGAAGGAAAATTAAATTAGTAAAAAACTTAAAAGGTTAAAAGCGTATACTATATATGGTACATGGGTAAAGTTAGAACATTAGAAACAGGAGGGGTTGGTTTGTAAAACATGTAAACTGGAGTAAAGGCTAAAAGTGCCAATTGCCAAAGTGAAGGGGTACAAAGATGAGCAAGTGTGAAGACCCACACGTTGCGGAGACAACATTGAACTGTAAAAACATTTAAAAAAAGTATGTCAATTTCCCACGCGTTACAACTTGTATCGCACTTTCAACGTAAACAAAACTTTGTTATCGCGTGTTCATGTTATGTCGACATCTGCCATATTCATCAAAGTAAACAAATTAAAGTAAAAAAGACATTTACATTGTGGCTCATTAAACCAGAAAATCAACAAAAGTTTTAGAAACTTTGTATTAAAAAAATCAAAACCATTCGTAAACTAACGCGTTGCAATGAGAGCATTGAAATATATTGAAAACTTTATATTAAAAAAACGAAACCGCAAAAAGAAGTTAGCCACGCGTTACGGATTCATGATATAAACTTACGTCTAACGCAAGGCCTCGAAACAAAACAAAAAAATATAATAGCTAAAAAAAAGAAACAAAGAAGAAAAAGATATAATGAGTTTCGAACCCATGTTAATGGTTTGAGTTTACAGCAGAACTACCACTTGCATCAAAGGTAATTTTAATGTATCTCACATTTTTAAATTACTTAAAGTAAAGACAATGTCGCTTGGCACAATCTTATTGGCCACCGACATTGTATTTTAAGAGTATACTAGTATGTTACCCACCTCACGTTGCGGCGGTATGCGGCGGGTTGAACCGTCCAGTCACACACAAAGTGTAAAACACAAAGCATGAGATATAATGCGTTACACATAATTCGTAAAACACAATGAGTAAATACAACTACTAAAAAGTGTAAAATACAATGCTTTTAACCATGTGCATAAAACGCACATATGCGGCATTATGTGAAAGCTTAGGGGTTAGACTTTTTAGGTGGCTAAAGAAAATGGTGCACGTAAAAAAGATATATAGAAAACATTATCATGCCCGAATTATGGAGTATAAGAATTTGAGAAAAGCAACTCAGTTGAAGAAATTATAAGAAAAGAAAAAAAACAAAAAGAAAGAAAGGTAGTTGCAAGGAATAGGTATCGACACTAAAAAAAAAAGCCATTCAGTGGCATACAATAAGTGCCACTAAAGGCCTCTATTAGAAGAGCGTCACACAAAAAAGTGTCGCTAGAAGTGGTGACGCTAGTGGCACTTCTTTTGTGTGCCACTCATTCTAATAGGGGCTTTTAGTGGCATGTTTTTGTCTGCACTACAACTTTTTTGGTTAGTGGCACATAATTTTTGACACCAAATATACATCCAATTAAATGCCACTACATCATATTGACTATAACTAATTAAAATCATTATTCATTTACAATCCTAAATAAAAACAAAACTATAAAATGTAGAACACAAACAAACACATGTTTGAATAAAAAACTTAAAACTTCATTGCCATCATGAACCTCTTTCACAATCTTCATGTTAACTCTTTCTTAGCAATGATACTAGTAGACACCTGCTAAAAAATAAAGACATTTTAATATACAAACAACGAGGACACTATTTGATATGCAAATATGAATTATTGGCCCCTACTTATGTGAAAACTAATAACATATAAGTAATTACCATTATCATTGACTTCTTTCAAATGATATAGGGTTAACTGATAAAGGGTTGTTAGGGACCAAAGAACCATTACCAAAGACCTATAGCATATAACAGAAAACATATGTTAATACATAAATAATGTAATGTAATTGTAAAGAAAACAAACATTAGTTCATGCATGTAAGTACCTTTATGTTCATATTGCTAAGAGCCGTAGACATAATGATATTTTCCTATAGTTCTTGCCTCGCATTAAATGTAAGATGATGCAAAAGAGACAATGAAGACATGGCATTGAAAACAGATTTGTATTGTATTAAACAATATAGTATAAAAGAAAAAGAATAAAGCACTATTTAAAACACAGAGATGGGTGTTGGATGTTGACCTTGCTAGAAGGTAGGCTGACCAATTCCTCTTAATCAAAACAACCTTCAAGTTCATGTTCACTATATTTGTACTTTTAGCATTAGTGTCAAATTGAAGAACACTAATAAACTCAAACACATCAATGTAGCTTCTGGTCAGACACTAGTGTGTCATATATCTACAAAATAAACTATTATTTAGACACTCGGACTTATATAATATATGAAAGTTTTGGCTTTAAAAGAAAAAATAAAAAGAAAAATACCTTCACTAAACAATGAAAACAACCTTCAAGTTCATGTTCACTATATATGCCCTCATAGGTTAAGCAAATATTTGCCCACACATTCCGTAACGAAGCTAAAATTGGAGTCCCTCTTAGTACCTATATGCTTGTGAGTCAGGAGATCCCTATACTTCTTTGCAAGACCATAATCAATAATGTAAACCTGCTTTTAGAAAACACACAAGAAATATAGTGTATACTTGTTAGAGAACAAGTTAGGTGTTAAAATTGCAAGGGCATTGTACATGATAGAAAAAAAAAACTTCATGGGAGAAGTGTGCATATATTTTAAAGTAATACAAAGTGAGCACTCTGCAAGGCAGAGGCGGATCTAGCTAGAAGCTAGGGGTTGCACGGGACACCCGTCAATTTTTTTATCGAAATGGATTTTTTTTATTTTCTTTGATTTGGGATATCTTTTAGAAAATATTAGGATACCCTGAATATAATATTAAAGAAAGATGGAGAAGAAAAATGAAAGCTTTCCGGTAGCATTTGCAGGGACTTGGACAGAGAAGAAGACCTTCAATTTTTATTTTTTAAAACCAAAAATAACTTATTTTACCTTGTAATCTGGAGGGGCCGCAACCCACGTGGGTCACAACCACTTATCAATTGCTTTCAATTTTATTTATTATTTACAATTTTTAATCTATTAATTGCTTTTAATTTTATTCATTAGTTACAATTTTTAATCTGTTATATACTTGTATTTAATTAACTTATTATATCTATTAGTTTATTAGTTATTTTATTTTATTTTATTATTATTAACTTACACATTATTAATCTATTACTTGTATTTAATCAATTTACTATTTATTAGTTTATTAATTTCTTTTATTTTATTTGAAGCTTATTACATGTAACTAAATTTTATTATAAGTCGTTTATTTTTTAAACTATATATCTAAAATATTATACTTTTCACGGTATAAAATTGCTTTATTGTCGATAATACTTAGTATTAAAAACCTCAAAAACCTTAACAAATACACTAAATTAAAGTTTGTGATAAAAATATAAGAATATAGAAAAACTTAGGTTAGAACGTGACCCGAACAAAGCCGAAAAATATGAATGTTTGATTGTATCAAATCTAAGCATCTAAAAATAGTAACGTCATACAAATAAAATTCTGGATCCGTCACTGAATGTGCGGGAAAAAGGTATTGCTCCGTTTTATGAATGTACTGTAAAAAAAATAGGGATACTGCTGAATTTTTCTTCTAGTTCCGCCACTGCTGCAAGGACCTTAAGTGTTCTCTATATTTTAGCATGGAATGCATTTCATCATCAATTCCGTTGTCATCAAACTTGAACAAAAAAGTTCTATAATTTACAAAAGCCATATTGTACTAAGCTTAATTTTGTCTCTTTCAACTCAACCATTAATCACAGATAACATATCCATAGGGTACCAGACATGTTCTTTAGTCTGCACTTCTTTCTCACAAGACCATCTTTGATTTCTAATTGGAAAGTATGCAATTTATGTATTTAAGAATCACAACTTTAAATCTGTTTAAAACTTCAATAGAAATGCAAAAGACTTTGTTTCCCACATTTAAGAAGTAAGACTTTGATTTCAAAGCATTGTGCAACTTGTATTTGCAATAACCAAGTAATCAAAGATGACGTTAAAAGATAATGATGATCTGGTATAATAATATAGTAATACAGTATCGCGAGGCAACTCGTGTAAATTGAGGACAGTGGGAGGGAAACTTCTATTTTGTAGACTGAATTTTAGTTGGAGGGATAAATTTATTTAAATTTTAAACATTTTGGAAGGAAATAATTTTGGGGGAAAACTCAAATACGTTGATTCTCTATTGTTTTATGTGGTTTAAACCAACGGTTATTTTTTTACCAGCTAGATATACATAATATAAACAGTAAAAAAGAAAAAGAGGGTTTTTTTCTAGAAAAGTTGATATACAAATTACTTTGTCGTTAAAGAAAATAAAATAATTGCTATAAACGAATTAGTAATAACTTTTTATCAATCTCATTTATAAGTAGCATACACTTAAAACTTATAATATGTGTTTTTGTTAATAGCAAACTTTAAAAAAAGAAATTGTGGTATGAGGGGTGAGCAGTTCACTTGTAGTAAATGACTTGCGGATGTCTTCCTGAGGCATGAGCAGATGTGCCATTAAAAGAGGGAGAGAAAAAGAAATTGAAAGTGTGAATCAATGGCATAAAAAAATTATATGCTACTAAAAGCGGATGTCACGCAATGCGCAAAAGTGCCATTAAAAGTATATACGTAAAGTGCCATTAAAGCCTAAATTAATGGCATAAAAGTTAAATGCCACTAAAAGTGTATGCCAATGGCTTTTTTTTTTAGTGCGACTGATATGTTAATCGCATTTACCAGTTCCACCATGCAGCTTTAAGTGTGAGTTATTAGAATTATATTTACTTAACAACTTTCAATGTTGTGGGGAAACCGCCGACAAATTTGTGTTTAAGATATATTAAATAAATTTTCATGACCGTAAGGCACGTGTAATAAGTACTTGTGTCAGCAAATCCATAAAATGGTTGGTAAAGAGACTTAATGCCAACGTGATTGAGATAAATTCAGCCCAGTGATATGTGGACACGCTATCAAATTTAGGGGACAGATTGATCAAATTTTATGCACCTAGTTGTGGTCGTTGAAAAGATATACAGCCCAAGGTATGAACTTTCCAAATCCCATCAAATTATTTTATTAGTTGTTTGACTTTTGGGTTTAGATCCGTCAGTCGAACCCTAAGGCAATTTTCCTCCAAGCGAACCATGGAAAACTGAAACCGTAACATCCAAATTAGCACCTCCTACATGAACATGTAAGCATAGCACAACCAAGTGAACATGCATGTAATCAATCGGACAGCTATTTCTAAGCAAATGATTTCAACATTTAAACTTGGAAAGAATGTGTAAAACCTCTCTGAACACTATCCATAGTTTCAGAAAGCCCTAAACTAATTTTGTGAATAATTTTTAAAGTGATTTTTAAAAAGGTTAATAATATTACATTTACCATATAATTTCGCATTCGTTAACTTTTTTTCAGCGTTCTGATATAAATTTTATTAAAACAGATACTCTACCGAACCGAAACCAACCGAACAACATCGTTAGTGGTATCAAGATTCATTTTTATGGTTTCAGGTTTCGACAAACCGATATTGTACCAAACCGAACATAAATACCAGTACATGTATTCATTTTTATGGTTTTCGTTTCTTTATAGAACTTCATTTACGACAATAAATGAATATTGGTATCTATACTGACACCGTGACGAACTAAACTGATATCATCCGAACAACATCGGTAATGGTACTTGTGTTTGTTCTTAGGGTGTTGATCTTTGTTTTAAAAAGAGAGAAGTACAAAAGGCAACAAGGTCTAAAACCAAGGCACGAAGCGCCAAGTGCAAAAGCGCACCACTGTCGTACTCGATGCACAAATAGTTATATATATTATTTTTATATTTCCTATATGCTTATATTTAGACACAAATAAGCTTTATATATGTTTTAGTATTGAAATTACATACACTTACAACCTAAAAAGCATGTTGTACATCAACTTGCTACACAAAAATATGGAAAATATCGTATGCCTCAGGTGCGCCTCAAGGTCAATTTTAGCCAAAAATCGCGCTTTAGTTGCGCCTTGTGTAGGCTAAGGCAATGGGGGTTGCACCTTAGGACGCTTTACACCCTAGGCGTGCTTTTTTTAACCCAAGTTTCAATCCATGTAAAACATGCATTGATTGTTATATTAAATGCATACATCATATCGGTACCGTAAGGCTCTCAACCATGTGGTCGTGGGTTCGAGCCCCACGGTGGGCGCCAATGAAGAAACACCAGATCTGAGGTGATCGGAATCAAACTAGATCTGAAGGTTGCGGTTTCCGCATAAGAAGGTTAATCTTAAGTTTGCTCGCCGTATGGAAGATCACTCGCCGGAAACACTGCAAAACAGAACACCGTTAGACTCGCCACGGGAGAATGTGGGTTCTCTCCGTAACCACCCTCCGACGTGAGAATAAGTACAGTGTATCGGAAGAGATTAAGTGAAGTAAGAGAAAGAGTATGTGAAAGTGAATGAGATTACTTGTACCTAAAGTCTCTTATTTATAGTCGGGGTTGGGCGCCAAAATGTGAAGAATAGTTAACGGAATCTTAACTACTAGAGGATAGTTAACGGAAGAGGATAAGGTAATATATATTTCTAAATTTCTCATGAAGTACGCTCTGGTAATACCTACAAGAAAATAGGAGCAGGTCATTCATCTTCACCGCCTTTCTGTAAATTCTGTAAAAGGAAGCATTCAGGAAGATGTGCTCGGTACTGCAACTTTTACAAAACACATGGACATAAAGAAGAAGAATGTAAAAGAAGAACTATAGTCTATTTCAGAATAGACAGGCCACATACGTCTAGATTGTCCGAAGCTAGCAAAAGTACCATACAAGGCAAAAGCAAGCGACGGAGCTAAGAAGAACGTGCGAGCTTTCGTACTAACCGCACACTGAGCAACAATGATTCCCGATGTGATCGCAGGTACGTTTCTCGTCCATGACGTCTACGCTATAGTATTATTTGACTCTGGTGCAAATCAAAGTTTTATAAATACTGCATTCTGTCAAGCACTCAATTGACCATTAACTAAGTTTAACCAAGCCTGTACTGTAGAAACCGCAAATGGAAACCCTATTGATATTCGCGAAATACACCAAGAAGGGAAGATAGAATTATTAGGACATCGGTTTAACACCAACCTACTTCCGATGAAGTTAGCAGAATTCAATGTAGTATTAGGAATGGACTGGATGATGGTTAATCATGCTCGAATTCTATGTGATCAAAATTTTGTTGAGATTCGTATGCCAACAGGAGAGAGGATCACTATCCAAGGAGACAAGCCGACGAAACCAACAAAATTCATCTTTGTGATGAGAGTCGCAAGCTACGCACGGCAACTGGGAATAATGTATATGGTCTCTATGATCATTAGCACAAAAGGAAAGGAATTGAAGGACATTCCCATAATATCAGATTATCCCGATGTTTTTCAAAAAGAATAATCTGGACTGCCACCTGATCGTAAGGTTAAATTCAGAATTCACCCAATCCCAGAAACTGCACCGATTACCAAAGCACCCTATCGTTTAGCACCAACAGAGATACTGGAACAGAAGAAGCAACTGGACGAATTATTAGAGAGAGGTTTTATACAACCTGGTTCATCACCTTGGGGAGCGCCTGTGTTATTCGTCAAGAAAAAAGATGAATCGATGCGTATGTGTATTGACTATAGAGAATTGAATAAGGTCATAAATTAAGAATCGGTACCCAGTACCGAGAACTAATGATATATTCGATCAACTTCAAGGAGCTCGATTTTTCTCAAAGATAGATTTACGATCTGGATACCATCAACTGAAAGTACAAGAACAAGACGTCCCTAAAACTGCTTTTAGAACGAGATATAGACATTATGAGTTACAATCATGTCATTTGGTCTAACAAATGCTCTAGCCGCATTTATGGATATGATGAATCGGATATGTAAACAATACCTGGATAAATTTGTAATTGTCTTCATAGACGATATGCTTATTTATTCCAAGAGCGAGGAAGAGCATGCTAAACATCTACATGTACTTTTAACATTATTGGGAAAAAGAGAAGCTTTGTGCTAAATTCTCAAAATGGGAGTTCTGGTTACAAGAAGTGCGATTTCTTGGACATTTGATTAAATAATGAAGGAACTCATGTGGATCCTACAAAGATCGAGGCATTTACCAAATGGAAGGTTCCAAAATCACCAACGAAAGTCAGAAGCTTTCTAGACTGGCTAGATACTATAGACGCTTTATTCAATATTTTTCCAGAATAGTCGTCCCGTTAACCAAATTAACGTGTAAATCAGTTAAGTTTGAATGGGGACCAAAGCAAGAGGAAGCCTAGAATGCATTTAATTGTTTGTTTTCTTTTAAAGGAAATATTGTTTCATAAAACTTGACATCTCTTGAGAAAATTATTTTTTTGTGATCTAGGCTCCATAGTTTGTAACCCTTTTTGAAAGGAGAGTAGCCTAGAAAGATGCATTTTACAGCATGTTCCCCAAATTTGTCAGGGTCATTTAAAATCGTACCAAATATCCTACGATGATTAAGAGATAGTAGAAAACCAAGAAGTAACTTATATGGGGATTTGCCATCTAGAATAAAATAGGGAGTCCTGTTAATTAAATATGTAGCGGTAAGAACACAGTCAAACCAAAAAGGAAGGGGAATACCCCCTTGAAATAAGAGAGTTCTAGAAACATTTAAAAGATGTCGATGTTTTCTTTCAACAATTTCATTTTGCTGTGGAATGTATGGACATGTGGTTTGGTGAATAATACCATTGTTTCTAACAAAGTTGGTCATTTGGTTGTTAACAAACTATGTTCCATTATCACTTCTGAAAATTTTAATAGTTTTGTTGAATTGAGTTTTTAAGAGTTTAAAAAAACTTTCAATATTATAAAACACCTCTGATTTAGATTTTAGAAGGAATATCCAAACACACCTTGAGAAATCAACCACAATAGTTAGAAAGTATCTAAAACCTTCATAGCTTTGTTTTTTGTAACGACCCCAAACATCAAGTTGAACCAAGTCTCCCACATGTGAGGTTTATGTCATTTAAGGGAAATGATTCTCTGTGTTGTTTGGCCTTATGATAAGTGTCACAGGGGAAAATGTCACCTACGTTTTGTATATTAAGATTGTTTTTAAGAATTTTTAAAACTTGACTTGAAGGGTGGCCAAGTCTTGAGTGCCATAGATTTATGGTTTCAAAACTACTGAAACACACCTTATTAGATAAAGAAGATTCCCCACATAAGTATAACTTATCAATTTGACTACCAGTCGCCATGATTTTCTTTGTATGCAAATCCTGAAGATAACAAGTTTGTTCATCAAATGAGACTCTAATTTTGTTATCACGAGCGAGTTTGTATACAGAGATTAGATTAACATGATATTCAGGTATAACAAACACATCAGACAACTCCTTTAGTTAATTCTAAGGAGCCGATTTTTGTAACTTTAGCATTAGTTTCTTCAGGTGTTTAACCGAAATGTTAAGGTTTGATACATCAATCGGGTTTATTAATCCTGAGTCAGACATAACCATATGTTGGTTTACCCCAGAATCAATAATCCAACCAATTGATGTATCAGTTGGACTACTTGCAAAGTTATAGAAGAATTTACCAAAAAACATGAGAGTTAAAGAAACCAGTGCACTTACCTCCAAAATTTGGATTTTGTGATCCTTCACGTTTTTTTCCTTTTAGTAATCCTAGAAGTTGGGTGATTTGTTCGATGTAAGAGAAAGGCTAGGTGTGACTGTAGAACTTACACTTATCAGTGCAAATGGTAACCATAAGTTATTAGCCCTGCCTCCGTGACTATTCCCTTGACCTTGTTTAGATTTGCTATTTTGAGGGTATCCAACAAACTCGTAACATCTGTCCATGTTATGGCCTAATTTGTGACAAATGTGTGCAACTAAGCTTTGGGTTAGGGCCTTTGAAAAAATTTTTTCTTGTTTTCATAAGAATAGTTTGATTTAGTTGTAAAACCCATATTTTGATTTTTACCAACGATGTTCCCACCTCTGTGTGATTCCTCCCTTGATATGATAGAAAAGGCGGTTTTGATAGATGGGAGAGGATCCAGCGTTAAAAGATTGGTTCTAACGGGTTGATAAATATCATCAAGGCCCATTAAAAATTGCATTAGTTTTATCAACTGATTAAAATCGTTAAATTTTTTAGAGGCTGCACACGAACATGAGGGTAGTTGCACCATAGCATCAAGTTGTTTCCACATCATGTTTAATTTATGATAATAATCAAAAACAGGACTTCCATTTTGTGTCATGGAATTAATTTTTTGGTATAAACTAAAGACGACGGACCCATCAACTTTATCATACGTTTCTTTTAAATCTTCCCAAACTTCGGAAGCAAACTTGGAATAAACCTGACCTACATATAATTCTTCACACACAGAATTTAAAATACAAGTAAGAACGACCGAGTTACACCTATCCCATTGAGCAACTAAGATTTCATTATCAGTGGATTTTTGCAAGTACCATTTATAAAACCTATTTTGTTTTTTGCTTGTAAGGCAAGATAAAAAGCATTAGCCCAAACCGTTTAATTTTCAGTCCCTTTTAGGTTTATGTTGACAACGGTTAAACTACTAGAATCGCTAGCATGAAGGTAAAGAGGATCTCTAGGAACAAGTTTGCTTATAAGGGTAATAAAAGGAAAATAAATACTAAGACTTGGCAAACTAATAATTTTAACAGTTAACTAAATGGCAATTGCTACGTGTCCCTACAAGGAGACCGGCATCTGCTCGTAGTTTAAATAACTGTTTATTAGAGCCTTTATGACTTAGTATTAAAGTTTGAAAAGCACGGCAATGGTATCAAAAACGTAACGGAAAGATTATAAAGTTTCAACATTCAAACAATCTACCTACAGATGCGGTAAATTGATAGCCGTATCAGTAACTAATAATTCAATCCTCTCACAAAAATGACACTTTATGTTAATTAAATCCAAATACAGAGAACACTTACACAAGCGAAAAAACAATACTTCTAATAATGGGTTCAAGATGAAAAACAGCAGAGAGTAATGAAAGTGCAATCAAACGAGATTTTGATGATGGAAGTGCAGCCCTTCTATTTTAAGAGCAACGAGGCTCTGATACCATGTTATAAAATGGTAATCGAATGGTTATTTATTCCAAATCAACACAAGTAAATTCGTATTATCTATCTAATACAAAAAGCAACTTGAATCATGAGTATATAATGGAACCACCAACGCATGTTTGAAAATAATAACCAAACCAACATGTCGTTTAAAAAGACATGACCAAACCAACCGTTTCTTTTAACGGCGCAGTTTGATATTACCATGATCATTTACAATATCAATTCGGTACCGACTTTTGATGTTTTCTGTACCAGGCTAGTGCCGTTTTTTACCTTCATGTACCGAGACCGAACAAGGACCGTACCGGTATTTTGATAAAAGATGGATAAATGAAAAAAAAAAAAAAAAACTTGCCACGTGGCACGTTGTGAATGGAGAAGACACTATTTTACTATTCACAAGCTTGCCTTTTAATATATAGGGTACTTCTTACTTATGGATTATCACAAAAAGGTTTCGTCCTATACTCTTTATATAAAGGTTGTACCCTTTTCGTTGTTCTAGTAGCTCAATATAATGGGGCTGTTGTAACGAGTTTCATACCAAAAATTCAACTTCGACCAAATTTTTGCCTGCAAAGAGCCGGTTAATCCCTTTATGTAGATTTCATACAATACATATTTCTTATCATTTGTTTTTAAATTACCCGCGTCCAACATTTCTCTTTACCACATTCACACCACACCATCATTGTAACCTAATGTATATAAATACAATACCCATCAACGCCATTTTCACCAACGACATTTACACGGTGGTAACTGTTGACCAAAATTTTCAATAACACCATTTCCAATTACCATTCTACTCACAAAATGAAACATTTTCGGCACGGCAAAACTTTGTTCGATTCAAAATTTATACCATTGGGGCATTCCTCAAAACGCTTTCTATCTTTGAAATTAAATTGTTTTAGAGTAGTTTTGTAGGCTACGAATAAGGCAAAATGAAAAAAACGTTAGCATAAACTTAATAATTTCCACATCTCATACACTGAAAATAAACATATCCGTAATCAATACCCCGCCGCAACGCGCGGGTTGACGTTAACTCGTTTAACACAAAATTAAACAAGAAATAAAGAACAGAGTTTTAAACCCAACTCAGAATATAGTAGAACAGAATGTCGTATCGCATAATACCCGAACCCGAGCTAATGGGTCGGGCCAAACATGAATGTCTCTAAAGGAGCTGGGATGTTTAATTTTAATCTTAATTGAAGATATATAAGAGTTAGAGATAATGATCTAATGCAATATTTTAGTTAGACATAGAAAAGGATGTTTATGTTTAATTAGAATTAGGATTATATTTCAATTAGGGTTTCTACCGCTATATAACCAATCCTCATTGGATTATTGTGGTTATGAGTGATATTCAGTTTTGAGCTAATTTTCTGAATAAAGGAGAGCAAATTCCTAAAACTCGTGTGTTTAATTATCGATTGGGACTTGAATTGGTACCAAAGCCAGTTCAACATCCCAAACGATTGTTTGTACCTTCGATATCAATAGTATCGGAGGGAAACAAACCTGATTCCGGTGTCAAAGGAACCGACGAGGAAGAACCGGCAGCGGCAGAAGGCTGTAATCGGTGTATTGTTCATCAGTTAATTCTCCGGTGTCAAAGAGATCGATGGGGAGAACAAAAACGGTAGCAGCAGATTCGTCTGAAGCGTGAAGGGTTTCGATCAGTTTGAGATTGGAGCGTTGAAGGTCATTCAGAGGAGTTGCAGGAGAGGCTTAGGGTTTTCTTTCGCAGGGACGAAGAAAGACCGTGAACTGTGGTTTTTAGAAGCAGGCTTTTCTCAATAGCACACAGTGGGCCTTTTTACTCATTGGGCTTGTTGAATAAACAGGTCTTGTGTTTTTTTCTAAACTAGCAGCACTGTTTTTTATTAAAAGGCAAAACAGATCGAGATAATCAGGAGCAGATCTGGTTATTAATATAACAGCTAAGGGACCAGCTTTTATATAATAACCGTTGACTCAGTTTAGGGTTTAGGGTTTACGGTTGAGTTGTTTTTATCGGCTAAGTTCGGTTTTGAGAGCACTATTCAGAACCAACTAAGTTGTTGAATTCAAAGGAGTGGATCAACGTCCATCAACTCCTCTTACGTACAAACAACTAGGAGGAGAAACATGGTTGATGGGGAAGGTTCGAGACCACCACCGGTTGCAGCAAAAGATCTGGCTTCTACAAGCTTAAATGTCCGATGTTGACTTCAACTAATTACAACATCTGGGCAATTAGGATCAAGGCGGTTTTTCGAGTTCATGGAATACTGCAAGCTTTAGAACCAGGTGAAGAAGAGGTAGAAGCCAAAAAGGATGACATGGCGGTAGCACTACTTCTTCAGGCAATACCCGAAGAGCACGTGTTTCAGGTGGCTCAGTTTCAGAAAGCAAAGGAAATTTGGGAAGCATTGAAGACACGTTATGTTGGGGTTGAACGGGTTCGAGAGGCAAAGATTGAGCAACTGGAAAATGAGTTCGAATCCTTGAAGATGAAAAGAAACATAGACAATTGATTCTTTCGCGGGCAGAATAAGTCAGTGGGTTACCAAGGCAGCCAGTTTGGGACCATCTACAAAGACAAAAAGCTAACCAGAAAATTATTAGGCTCTGTTCCAGCAAAGTATGTTCCAATTGTCGCATCAATTGAAAGTTCGCAGATTTAAAGGCCATTACGTTTCAGGAAGCTATAGGGAGGCTAAAGACTTTTGAAGACAAAAATTAAAAATATTGAATACGCAGGCGAAATCAAAGCAAATTGATGTTCGCTGGTAGTGAAAGTTCCTCTAGCCACAAACCCTGATAATAACTCAGGGGGGCGTGGGCGAGGAGGTTCTAATAATAGGAGTCAGGGTCGTGGACGTGGTTCGAGTCAAGGGGTAATATGAGTCAGAACCTAGATAATGGTCAGTACCATGGTGCAAAGGGCTCGGGTCAAAAGAATACTGACAACCGACATAGACCGAAGAAAGATAAATCTGAAATTCAGTGTTTCAGATGTGACCAGATGGGTCACTTCGCGTCTAGCTGTCCAGAAAGAAGGAAGAATCATGAGGCAAACTTAGCGGAGACCGAAAAGTTGGATCCAAATCTTTTTATGCTAGAAGGTACAAATGAGACGGTTTACTTAAATGAAGATAAGGTGATTCCCAAGAAGTTTGAATCCAAGCATATGGAGGAGAACTTGTGGTATTTAGATAATGGAGCTCAAACCACATGACGGGGAACAAATTAATATTTTCAGAGCTAAACGAGCGAGTAAACGGTAAGGTACGTTTCGGTGATGATTCTTGTGTTGAAATTGCAGGAAAAGGCTCGATTTTGTTCATAACCAAAACTGGCGAACATAAAATATTTACGGAAGTTTATTATATACCGAGCCTGCGTTCCAACATAATTAGTCTCGGGCAACTTACGGAGACGGGTTGCAAGGTTGTGATGGAAGATGATGTCTTGCTCGTTTATGACAAAGCCAGAAACCTGTCAATAAAGGTATTTCGCTCCAGTAACCGATTGTACAAGATCAAGTTGACAGTTGGTTCCCCAGTATGTTTACTTTCTAGGCTCGATGACGAATCTTGGCTTTGGCATGCCCGTCTAGGGCATTTAAATTTCGACTCTTTGAAGAGACTAAGTTCGAAAAATATGGTTTATGGGATGCCCATGATTAATCATCCATCAAACATATGTGACTGTTGTTTGATTGGAAAACAAGCCGAGAAGCCGTACCCAAAGAAAGCACTTTTTAGAGCCACAAGACCGCTCGAGCTACTACATGGCGATCTATGTGGTCCTATCACGCCAACTACCCTGGGAGGCTGCAGGTACATGTTCTTAATTGTAGACGATTTCTCACGCTATATGTGGTGTTTTTCTTTTGAAGTCCAAGGATCAAGCGTTCGAAGTATTCAAGCGGTTTAATGCTTTGGTCGAGAAGGATTTAAAAGAAAAGGTTGGAACTTTCAGAACAGATCGCGGAGGTGAATTCACATCAACCGAGTTCAATGATTGGTGTGAAGTTCAAGCTATCCGAAGACATCTTACTGCTCCATATTCACCACAACAAAACGGGGTCGTTGAGAGAAAAAACCGAACAGTAGTAGGTATGGTAGTGTCACACCCCGACCCGCAGCGAAAAAGGTGATCGGGGCATGATTGGGTTTTCATCAAAGCTCATGACATTTATTATAATGTTTCATATTTATTATTACAATTTAAAGGAGATCATACAATCATAATTACAACATGTTCTACACATCTTTCTAGACTTCATTATTTTCTTCTAAGGCATTTCCTATGTTTTCCTTCCTTCATCCTGTTCACCTGTATCATGTGTAAAAATGGTTTTTGGATCAACAAAAAGTTGGCGAGTGAACCTTGTTAGAAACATTTATTATTTATTTCTTGTTGTATTTAATATGGAAAAGTTGCGCAATAATCATATATGAACAAACGTAAGTAAACATACAATAACAAACAAATAGCATACAATAACAAACACCTTGCATGAATATGTAACATGAATGATAATGTAAATGTTGGCAACGTCTCGTTCACGCTCATAGGTAATGGGGAACGGCTCACGCTCATAGGTAATGGGGAGCAGACGGCCTATGATGAAATGTATGTGCGATCATGGCTCAATCAAACGGAGCCGATCGTGTGTTGGCAACGCCTCGTTCACGCTCATAGGTAATGGGGAACAGCTCAACGCTCATAGGTAATGGGGAGCGGCGGCCAATGAAAATGTATGTACTGAAAATGATAAATTTAATCTAAACAATAATCACACAAACAGAAAATACATGTTGAATACACATTTGTTCATGGATATGATAGATGCACAATAGTTTAAATGTGATAATTAATAAGACACATGATACACCCCAAAAACGTGATTAAAACGGGGAATTTGTAGAGATTCACTCACAGTGGTTGCGTTTCTTGGATTGATGATGAATGCGCACGAAATTGGATTTAACCACGAGAGAAACTAACCTAGATAATAACATAACGGTTCGGTAAATAAGCGGATTTTATTAATCAATTTTAGTAGGATTTTTGGATATATTTTTGTGAGTTTAAGGCTATTTTCTAACTTTAAAAATGTTATTTTTAAGTATTTTAATTGATATTTAATTTAAATAAATAAATAAAATAATAAAAAAAAATGTTGACTTTTTGACTTGACCGTTGACCATTACTGTTGATCGTTGACCGGTTCAGTCGTTTGTATGTGTGCGCTGGGTGAGACTCGAACCCGTGACCTCCCGTACGCGTGCACGCAGCTCTACCAACTGAGCTACGTGTCTAACCCGAAATATTTCTGTTTTTAATTATATTTATACACTATTTAAGTTAATCCGAAAATCATTTATTTTAAAAAGGATTTAATGGTATCGACTCGGTGTTCTCCACAGGTCTCGAACCCGGGACCTGTGGTTTAGTTTGGCACACAGTCCACCGCTGGACTGTGTGTCTAACTTGGTAAATATTCCGGTTTTTATTATACTTAACATGATTCTGCGTGTGGATCCAGTTTGGTTTAAAAAAAGAACACTTTTATTATAGCGAATGTGCGTGTGTCAAGGATCGAACTCGGGACGTATGCGTTTTGTTTGCACACAGTCCACCGCTGGAATGTGTGTCTAACCCGTTTATAATACCGATTTTAATTAATCTTATAACATACACGACTTCGTCTTCTTCGTTCAAAACGCAGACAACGGTTAATCCAACTGTTTCTTGTTCAATTCGGTTGATGACTATTATGAGCAATTGAAAAGTATTTATCAGAAAGGGTTTGGAGAAAGAAAGTACCGGAACAGGTCGTCTTTTACAGAACTCCGGCAAGGATCGTCGGCTCTGTTTTGTGAGCTTCCTCTGTTCGGGTCAAATAACAGTTTGATGGATTAGATGTGAAATTAAACTACTGAGTAACGATTATCAGTAGGTTTAAATGATCATACCGATTAACAGCGAGTTTCTGGAAATTCCAGAAGTTTTCCGGCGAAAATGGAATATCCGGCAACGTCGTCTGGAATAGATTCTGGGTGAGGGATTGATGTTAGTAATAGTCTAACAATGGGTTAAAACAGAAAAAGTCAAGGTATTTACCGTGTAGATGAAAGTCTCGGTTTTCCGGCGACTTGCAGAGATTTTCCGGCGAGTGATATTGATTGAAGAATCGGTGCGATTTTGAGCGAAAAGTTTACCAGAGGCTAGGGTGTGCATTTATAAGGAAGAATCAAGTTGAATTGGGTCTAATTATCGTCTTGATTCGTTGGTCAGCCGTTCTCCGGCGGTTACGACGGATGTCGCGGAACTGGACGTCGGTTATAACCGATGGCGTCGTTAATTCTTACGTTAAGTCAAAAGTAACCGACGATAATTGGCGAAATCGTCGGGTTTTCCGGCGTCAGCGGATTTGGGCGCGCTGTTGACTGGATTTGATTTTCCTGTTTTATTATATGTATTAATTGTCTCGATATGTTATCAAACAACACAAGTGGCGGAGTGGTTGGATGTGTGTGTGTTAAGGCTTGGATGATTCTCTCGGCTGACCCGGGTTCGAAACCCGGCATCAGCATAATATTTTTATTTCCTTATTTTTAATACATTTTCAAATATAAACTTTATATTCTAATATATTTATTAATTATGCATCGTATAAAATTAATTTGAGTATTAAATACGCAACGAAAATTTTAACTGGATGTTCGGTTAATAAACGAAGCGGGTTTGGTTAACCCGGTTTTTTACGGATGTTACAGTAAGGTGTATGCTAAACCAAACAAATGTTACACAGAGATTTTGGGGGCGAGGCAGCAAAGCATGCAGTTTATGTTCTAAATCGAAGTCCAACGAGAGCGGTTGATTCAAAAACACCATATGAGGCATTACTGAAGGAAAAACCATATTTGAAATATTTACAGGTATTCGGTTTTGTGGGTTATGCTACAGAACCGAAAGTTAACCTGCCTAAACTTGATGACAGGGGAATTCCAATGGTTTATTTCGGTTCAGAACCTGGGTCAAAATGTTTCCGTATGTACGACCCAGTTCAGAACAAGATTTGTGTTCGCAGAACAATAAAGTGTAACGAGAAGCGTGGCTGGCAATGGAAGAAAAATACAGTTGAACCAGAATTTTTCACGGTTGTTTTTCACTCGGGTCAAGATGAGATTGTGACCGAGACAACCGGTAGCTCAAAGAACGAACCGATGCACACCCCACAGCATCCGGGGGGTGCGACCGCGTGTCATCAGCAATCGCAAGCAGCAGCGGCGTCATCGGCGGATGCTACCGCAACGTCACCAGCAGCTTCGGCTGTGTCAGCAAATATTTCAGGATCGGGGGAAGATGACCCGGGCGAGCATATGCCCGAGTTCGATGCTAGCTTTGAAACTGAAACTCCCCTAAGGCGTTCAACGAGACAGAAACGTGTTCCGGTAAAATTTAATGATTTTGTTATTCAAGATGGAATTAATCGAGAAGAATCAGAAGAATTGTTACTCGCAGCGGAAGATGAGCCGACTTGTTATTCTCAAGCCAAAGGGAGCGTGTATTGGGAAAAAGCAATGCGAGTAGAGTTAGAGTCCATCGAAAAAAATAAAACATGAACTTTAACGAAACTCCCGGATAAAGTTAAACCAATTGGGTTGAAATGGGTTTTTAAAGTCAAGCGTGACGCGTCCGGGAAGATTATTAAGTATAAGGCGAGGCTCGTTGCAAAAGGGTACGTTCAACAGTTTGGAATTGATTTTGATGAAGTGTTCGCACCAGTTGCACAGATGGAGTCGGTACGCTTATTACTTGTACATGCGGCTTGCAAAGGATGGCAAGTTCATCACTTAGACGTCAAATCAGCATTTTTGAATGGAGATTTAAAAGAAGAAGTTTATGTCAGTCAACCGGAAGGTTTTATAAAAAAAGGGACATGAAGATAAAGTCTACCGGTTAACCAAGGCGTTGTATGGGCTTCGTTAAGCACCACAAGCTTGGAATCTCAAGCTTGATGGTACATTAAAAATTCTCGGTTTTAAGCGGTGCTCTAAAGAACAAGCAATCTACACGAAACGCGAGGGGAATGATTTAATTGTTACGGGTGTTTATGTAGATGATTTAATTGTTACAAGTTCGAGCACTAAGAAGATCAAAGAATTCAAGAAAAAAATGGAGGAAAAATTCGAGATGAGCGATCTCGGGTTACTTTCTTATTATCTTGGTATTGAAGTGATGCAAACTGAGAAAGGAATAGCGATCAAGCAGGAAGGATACGCAAAGAAAATTTTAAAGGAAACAAGTTTGTTAGGGTGTAATCCAGCAAAGTATCCTATGGATCCGGGATTAAAACTAACAAAAGACGAGAAAGGCGAACCAGTTGATCCAACAAATTATCGAAGATTGGTCGGATGTCTCCGTTATTTACTACATACAAGACCGGATTTATCTTTTGCAGTGGGGATTGCGAGCAGAAACATGCAAACTCCTATGGTATCTCACTTAGTTGCAGTTAAAAAATTCTTCGTTACATTGCCGGTACTACGAGTTATGGGTTACGGTACAAGCGGGGTGGAAGTCACAAGATTATAGGTTACAGTGATAGTAGCCATAATACTAGAACGGACGATGGAAGTACTACAGGGCATGTATTTTATTTTGGTGAAACACCCGTTTCTTGGTGTTCTCAGAAACAAAATACAGTTGCTTTATCATCTTGTGAAGCAGAGTTTATGGCAACAACTTCAGCGGCTTGTCAAGCAATTTGGCTTCGGAGCTTATACAGTGAAGTTTTTGGTGGAGAATGCAAAAAGATAGTTATTCGGGTGGATAATAAATCGGCAATAGCACTGATGAAAAATCAGGTTTTTCATGGTCGGAGCAAACATATTGATACGCGCTACCATTTCATTCGTGAATGTGTTGAAGATGATTTGGTGGAGATCGAGTATGTAAGCGAAGAAGAGCAAAGGGCCGATATTCTAACTAAAGCACTCGCGAGGATCAAGTTTATTGAAATGCGAGAGTTACTTGGAGTCGAAGGCTTCCCTAGCCCGGTTCGGGTATTAGGGGGTGATTGTTGGACCGTATCGCATAATACCCGAACCCGAGCTAATGGGTCGGGCCAAACGTGAACGTCTCTAAAGGAGCTGGGATGTTTAATTTTAATCTTAATTGAAGATAATTATAAGAGTTAGAGATAATTATCTAATGCCTTATTATAGTTAGACATAGAAAAGGATGTTTATGTTTAATTAGAATTAGGATTATATTTCAATTAGGATTTCTACCATTATATAACCAATCCTCATTGGATTATTGTGGTTATGAGTGATATTCAGTTTTGAGCTAATTTTCTGAATAAAGGATAGCAAATTCCTAAAACTCGTGTGTTTAGTTATCGATTGGGACTTGACAGAATTTGGGTTTTTAACCCTAAAATTGTAGCCAACTATTGAAGACAAAGATAGACTAATGAAGATTGTAAGAGCTCTCGTGATTCCAAATGGGAGAGGAGTCGGCCTTAATAAGGAGGCATCGACCAAAGCATATAAGGAAACCCACAAGAATTAGTAATCAAATTTAAAGGATTGGGCTAATGATCTCTAGCTCAAGTGGTAGGAGAGCTTGAGGTCTTCTACGAAGACTCAAGTTCAATTCTCACTTGGTGCAAAAAGGAGTGAGGTACTGGTGGGCAATGATAGGAGACCCAGGGAAACCTGGGTTCGATCCTTGAGCCAAACGGGTTTTACCGGTAATTTCACCGTCGTGCCTACAGGCAGGTGGGTTACCGGGTTTTCCCCGAAAATGGTGGTGGACGACTCAGGTCACTCTCGGAGTACTCCGTTTGTCCAGTGGGTGTCTCGATAATACTCGGGATTGATTTATTGGCCGTTATAAAAAATCAAAGGATTAGGAGAAATCATAGGAGAAGCACAGCTGAAGATCTTGAGAGATGGTGTCGGCAAGCAAATAAACTTCAAAAAAGTGCACAAGGGTTGGGCTTCATGAGCCCATTAACATCTCCAATTAAAACCCAACTTGCAAAGGTCCAAAGAAAAAAAAGGAGAAAACGTTAGATTAGAAAATTGAAAAGAAAAAATTATATTCAGTTATAAGATTACATAAAAGAATAATTCATGTATCCTCCTTAAATTGTGTATAAAATCATAATTATTACTTAAGAGGAATTGTATCTAACAAAATAAATAAATATTAAATGTTTCAAGTGTTTTATTTTTCTTTTTTATTAAGTAAATATAAATCAAAACCACAAATGCAAACTTAAAAATAAAAAAACCAACTCTTTATCACCATTGTCTATGAAGAATACAAAGAAATGAAGAATATGTATAAAAATAAAAAATAAAACATACATATATAATCCTAATTCATAAAAACAATAATAATAACATCAAGGAAACTGAAAAGACCCTCCAATTTCATCAGCACCAGCAGGTGGGTTAATAGCAACCCAAAGAAGAGATATTGTGATGGCAATCAGCCCAGACCAAACAAAAACAATAGTGGGCGTCCTCCCTCTTCGGCCCATTAGCCCTTTCGCAAAAGGATACAAATGGGCCAAAACCCAAAAGCTAAAAAACACCCCACCCAATAACCGGCTCCACTGTGGTATAGCACTGTATATTGTTCTACTCACTCCAACTGCAATAGCTATAAGGTTTGTCATCATGATCACAATTGGTGGGATCATCAAAGATGTCCATTTGAGGATGTAAAGATCTGCAAACTCATCATCGTTGTCGTCGCCACCGGATTTCGATGTCAGGGTGAATGAGATTTCGATACCGGCAACGACTTTTAAAAGGCCTTGAAGAACTGCAGCAAGATGTGCACTTGTACCTCCTATAAGCCAAAACTGTTCGTTTCTCCACCATTCTTCTAGCTCGATACCCGACCATTTGATCTCGAGGATCGCGAGTAAGGAGAGTGTTATGGTAATGGAGAGAAGGTAGACAAGAAAGGTGACGTCAAGGCTTTGAACGATGAATTCACCGGAGAAAAGCGAAAGAGCCGGGAGGAAACAGTATACGATTAGGAAAATGGAGGTGAACGGGTAGATACCGACGTTTAGGTAAGCGACTCGTTGAAGGAGGTTCATTTTTGAACTCGCTAAAAGTGCATTGTTTTTGGAGAAGAATATTTCGACTGAGCCAGTGGCCCACCGGAGCACCTGGTGGAGACGGTCGGTCAGGTTGATCGGGGCGGTCCCGCGGAAAGCGTCTCGTTTAGTCACGCAGTATATTGACCTCCATCCCCTGTTATGCATACGGTAACCTGTCACGACGTCTTCGGTTACTGATCCGTAAATCCATCCAACTCGGTTTCCCCATTCGGTTTTATCCTCGTACCAGCATGAAATCACGCTGATCGCTTCGGCAACGGTAGATGCATCTAGAAGCTCTCGAGGAATCATGAGTGCTCCAGGTGGACGCCCGTTTTTAACTGCAGGGTGGTCAGCGAGTGGTCGACCTTGGAACTCTGCTATCGGGATCGTGTCTATTAATAAACTCGAATTACCAAACTTTTTCGGGAACAATGAAAGATTCATCATCTCTTCATCATCCGAATCTCCCATTCTCAAAGCTCGGTTTTCGTCAGTTGAAGTAACAGAACCAGCGCTTTTCTTGCGCCGAGGGAAACAACAACTGCAACAACCTGAATGATAATCCTTGAACCGGGGCGGGTCAAACCCGTAAAGCGCGGTTCGACGAAAGAGGGTTCCGGTCCCAACATAAACCGGGCCTTGAAGCCCATCGAGAGCCCGCATGTTTCCATCAAAGAAAACGGTGTTGTGATTGGCGTAACGATCAGAAGGATCGATCCCTTCGAACCTTTGTGGGAACTGCACGTAACAGATGCGGTCCCCACCTCGGTCCATCATGAAACACATTCCTTCTCTTACGGCTTGTGAGTTGTAGATATAGTGGTCACAGTCAAGGTTAAGCATGAACGGCCCATTAGACATGATAGCCGAGGCTCGAACGAGTGCGTTCATGGCTCCAGCCTTCTTGTTATGATCATAACCGGGACGTTTTTCACGAGAAACATAGACTAGAAGCGGAAGTCGAATATCAACTTCGGTGAAATCAACCGGATTCCCCTCGTCATCCGTACCATTAAGAGGAACATCACTCGGTGGCTTCAGCATCACTTGTATGATACCCGCATGATCACCTCTCGAGTGCTCGGGAGATGAAATCATCCACGTGCCGGGCCAATGGGTAGCATCAGCCATCCATGTTGCTTTCGGTATCTTAACAGGCTGCAAAAGTTCATCCCCAACAGTTTCTTTTTGACGTTTCATGGCTTTAATTTCTTCTCTAGCATTATAAGCATCCGAACGTCTCCTAATGGAATCAGGAAGCCCATTAATCCGGACCTTAAACTCATCGTACTCCCGTTTAACCCGCCTGCGATCCTTCACAAAGTCCTGTCGCACCTTGTTCTTAAATGGATCTTTTTTTAAACTAAAATACGACTCCGGATTCCTCGGCTCAATATCATGTTTCCGACAAAATGGGACCCACAAATTAGCAAAACTTGCAGCTTCTGCCATCGCTTCAAAAGTTAAAAGCGCACCACCATCATCAGAAACGTAACACGATAGCTTGTCAACAGGGTAATCGGCAGCAAGAATTGATAAAATCGTGTTTGCGGTAACTAACGGCGGTTCCTTTTCAGGATCTGCTGTAGAAACGAAGACGTCTACCCCCGGAAGATCAGACTTTCCCGATGGATTTTGGGGGTTCGGCGTTTCGAACTTCTCTTTTAACACATTGAGATCGGTTGCACGGTTAACGGGTGCAAGTTTCGGAAGTTGGTCGAGAAGCCAAGAGAATGCAAACCAGATTTCACAGATAACTGACATTAACCATAGCCATATTGCGTCTTCATTCGGGTGCGTGATTCTCCAGTGAAGAAATAACCCAAGAACCACCATCCGAATCAAGGCTAGCAGCCTGCATACACAATGTAATGTTATTACAACGCCTCAAGTATTGTACTTTTATAAATGAAAATGTTTCAATTCTTGCGTAACATAAAAAGCAGATAAAAATAACATGTATAAATGGTAATTTCCAAATTCAATCAAAGAAGGAAGATATGAGGCACCTAAAAACAACGTTAAACGGATCGGTAACTCGGTTTATAGCAAAGCAAAATAACATGATGTCATAAATGTGCATACCTATAAGGACTTATAATAGCAGCAGGTATCTTGAGTTTGCGAGTAAGAGGCCGCCAAGGTTTGTTAAGAAGTTCCAACTGTTCAGCCGGTGTAACCCCTGTTCCATCTTCACTAATTCCTTCATCTTTCGGCCAAAACGCATTGCCATAACCGTAGGTCCCACTGGTCTCAAACAACCAACGGTTATGATCAAAGTCTCCTGTTTGGCTCCTAACCATAGCCGACTTAGTTGCCTTCATCATCGACAGCCTCCTCTCCATCTTGGACGACAACCTTCTCTCCATTTTAGAGAAATTCGACGGCAGAGATAAAGGCTGCCGCGTGTCAACGCTATTCTCATCAAGATCCGTTTGTTTATACGGCTCTTTACATCCCAGGCACTTCCCATCACCGGTTTTCACAGCGTCAATATAACAATCCCGACATATTTTGAAATCACATTCACAAGGAAGAATATCCACACCCCTCTCATCACTCATCACACTCTCACCACATCCCGGTACTTGACAACACGACCCTTTCGCACCAGCCATCTGAGGATGGTTAATCTCAGAGTCAATTACTTTGTCCATCAAATGCGCCCGTGTCACACTATTAAACCCGCCAGTAAAAAGCGAATTCGAGACGTATTGCTCTTCCACCCTTTGCGAAATCAAGGATCCATCGGTTGGTTATCGGGTGTGGGGGGTATATGAACCGTATAGTTCATGTACTCGGTACTGCCGATTTCACTATCGAGATCTTCCCTTGAGCGGCTGACATACCGGCCCGAAGACGTCCTTCTAGCGAAAGTCACCTGTGGCGGAATCACGCCCCGTCGGTTCTGTTGCTCTACGGATTTCGGTGATCTTGAAGACATATTTCCTGCAGTTTATGCAATAAATATATAAATATATAAAAATAAACACAAGTTATAAAGTAAAAATAAACAAACATAATCTAGTAGATATCACCAACCATGAAACAAACCCTAATTTTCTCTCACTAGACAGAGCAAACAGATGAAGAAAACACCAGACTGCTTCATATACAAGACTAGATACTTATATATATATAACTATTATTATTATTATAAATAAATTAAAAAAATAATGGAGCCGGTTCTTCAAGAGCGTGTGAGGAAAAGAAATTGTCAAACCAAACACTTGAAAGACTTAAATATGTTATGACATGTTCCATATTACAACTGTAATTAACGAAGCTTCGAAAAACATGATATATATATATATATATGTATGTATAATAGTCAATGAGAGAGACAGCGTATATGAGGGAGTATAAAGTATAAAGTCAGCTAGAAATTAAAAGCTGAACGGCATAGTGAAACAATTGCCGGCACCGGCTGTGCATTTGTATGGATAAAAGGGCTAAAACTGGTGTGTGGGAGATTTAGTTGATTAAAAAATTACCTGAAGATTTAAAAAAATTGGATTGTTTTGGAGGATGAAGTTGACAGATCTTGTCGGGATTGTAGTGAGAGAGAATAAAGAATCTTACACGCCTCGCCGGTGGGGGTAGTTATAGAAATGCTTGTTTTGCCGGAATAGTGTCGGAAGTAAGTGAATGTGTGTTGTGTGTGAGAGAGAAGTGAAGCTTGGGGGTGTGATAATGGCGAAATTGGGGGTAGTAGATGAGGGATACTGTGTTTCATAATTGTTTTAGACACATTAGATTTACCGTTAAATAATATGGTATTTATTTGAAAAAAAAAAATATTATCCAAATTCACTCACCGGTTAGGATAGTATTTGATTAGATCACGTAAATATTTTAGTAACATTTTCTCGTATTATCTATTATTAAGCCCCTGTGTTACAGCGTTGTCGTAAAATTGTGTCAAGTAATATCAATGTTATATCATTATTAGTGACTACCAAACCAGAAAAGCTCGTAAAAATAAAATAAATAACAATGGAAATAAACAACGTCGAGCGAAAAGCAGATGTAAAATCTTTGAACCACGCACGCTCATTGCAAAGAATACTGAGACGTAAAACATAGAAAAAAATAACTAAATCAATCAAGGACCCATGCGTGGCGACAAATTTGTCAAACGAGAGAAATAGATGGGTTGCGACGGGCCAGTCAAACGGAGAAAATATACGAAAAAAATGTTGAATCCCACACACAACGTCGCAGTGCGTTAACTCATAAAATGTAGAACGAAACGAAAAACTTTGGAAAGTTGAAAAGTATGGTGGACCAAAATTGAAAATAAAAAAGGGGTAGAGTTAAATTACAAAAGATGAAAAGTTTTTTGTTAAAAGTAAAAAACAAATGGTCTAAATTTCAAAAGAAGAAAAGTTTAGATTAGAAATGAAAAAGAAAAAAAAAACCTATTCATGAGATACAACACCATAAATTACAAAAAAAAAAGTTAAAAAATTAGTTTTGTAAAATTTGAATAAACTATTATATATTAGGGTAAACTTTAGTTAATTAATGGTTAAATACTTATTTATTATCTGCATCATACACGATATGGTTTGTAATTTATTGATTATTATTTGATTAGTTTAATATTTGAGAATTCATTCTTTTTAGAGTAAATTGCACAAAACATGCTCTATGTTTCCTCAAACTTGCAGGTTCCAGCCTTTATGTTTAAAAGTTGCTAAATATAGCCTTTAAGTTTATTTTTGTTGCGGGTTCAATCCTTTACAGCTAACCACGTTATTTTCTTCAGTTAAGTTCCCTCACATGCATAAAATGTGAGGGTATATTCGTCATTTTGTTTGATCTTCCACCCACTTCATGATGTGTCACCGTTTTACGCCATGTGGCAACCCTACATTTGTGACAAGGCTGACCTAGCCTAGTCAGGTGTCTCAGGCACCACGCGAGGGAGGTCCAGGAATCCCGCTCGACGCAGGGAGAAGCCAATTTCAGGTATAAATAGAGAAGCATGGGACTGAAGTCTCTGCTCAAAATCGATCGATTTCTCTAATCGTATACTCCCTCTATCTCTGTTTCTCTGCAGAACCCCCCCCCCCACCCTAAACCCCTAAACATGCGAAACGCTGCCCGCCGTAAGTATCTTAACCCTCGATCACTAATTCACTATCTGTCACACCCCGACCCGCAGCGAAATAAAAGACGGGGCATGATTGGGTTATCAACAAAGCTCATGATATTTACTAAGAAGTTTCATATTTATTAAATTCAAATTACAATTTCAATATCCAACAAAAATATTCATACAATACAATAAAAATCTAAATGTTTGTTCCAACGCAATAACTTGTTTATTCTTCTAGGCCATCCTAAGTGTTTCTTTCCTCAACTTGATCACCTGTATCATGTGTAAAACAGAGGAGACTTTGGGTCAACAAAAGTTGGCGAGTGAACCTTGATAAAACATTTTAAATAATTGCTTATTTTGTTTATTAAAGAAAATTGTGCGTAAATCACATGTGAGCAAATATATATATATGTAACCAATCACAAACCACATTGAATGAATATATGACATGAATGATGATGTATCTGAGATCAAGGCTCAATCAAACGGAGCCGATCTAATGAGGCACCTGATGCTCAACCCGTATCCCACGAGGACTGATGGGCCTAATGATATGAGTGCACTGAAAATATAAATTAAATCCACATATAAACCACACAACAAGCAATTCACATTTGATCACGAAATGATATAAGCACAAGTGTTTGAATTAAATAAAGGAATGATACGACACATGATACACCCCAAAACGTGATTAAAACGGGGAATTTGTAGAGATTCACTCACCTTGGGTGCGTATTCTTGAATGGTAAGGAGAGCGCACGAGTTGGGAATTTAATCAACGAGAAAGTACTAACCTAGAAATAATAACGCGATAACTCGGTAAATAAATTAAATTAATATTTAGGTTAAAATCCTTTGTTTAGGTTTTTAGGTTATTTTTGTGGATTGTGTTGACATTCTAAACCCTTGAAAATGTATTTTTTTAAACCTTTTATTTGATTTTTCTTGTAATAAAAACCATAGAATCAAAATAAAAAAAATAAATAAAAATAATAATAAAAAAATCTTGTCAGTCTGACAAGCTGACTTGTCAGACCGGTTCGATGGTATTGTAGGTATGCGTGTGGTGAGGCTCGAACCCGTGACCTCTCGGTTGCGTGCACGCAGCTCTTCCAACTGAGCTACGTGTCTAACCCGAAAGAATCTGGATTTTAATTATACTTATACACTTTTTAGGTTTATCAGATTTTAATTAAATCTTTTAAAAAGGAATAAACTGATCCGGCCGGTGTGTGGAATGGGATCCGATCCCGTGACCTTGAGTATGTTGTGCACCCAGCCCAACCAACTGGGTTGGGTGTTTAATCCGACAATACTATCATTTTAATTATATTCATACACTAATTATGTTTATACAGAAATGATGGATTTAAAAAGGTTTGAAAGTGGTCGGGCCGGTATATAAGCGTGGATTCGAACCTGCGACATACGAGTGTGTTTGCACACAGTCCACCACTGGACTGTGTGTCTAACATGTTTGAAACTTATAATTTAAATAGATAAAAACACATGTTTAAGCTTCATCTTCTTCCCGTAAACAACCCAGAACCCAATCTGGATTTCAGTTTAAAATGAGCGCGATTTACACCAAGATGTTTAATATGTATATATATATATATATAATGAGATTAAGAGCTTGAGAAAACTTTTACCGGTCGACTGAGACTTTCTTTTCCGGCGGGTTGAATTCTGGTGACTGTTTTCCGGTGAACTCCGGAGACGGAGATGTTGACAACAGAATAGAGGGATGTTGGGGTGATTGAGCGAGCTGGCTAGAGCAATGATGATCAGTATTTATAGATGAAAACAGGGGGAGGTGTGATTTCGGTTTTTCTTCTCTTTTTGGAAACTTGTTTCGATTGATTGGCAATCGCTGAGGTGGAGACATTCCACTGATTCAGAGTTTGCCACAATTAGACAACGCGTCTAGTTGTTCGAAGATTCAAAAAAAAGGAAGGAAAAGCGCGTGATAATGGCTTCGGTTTGCAGGTTTTCACTTAGTCTCTTAATAAAGGTTTTAAGTTTCTAAGCTTTACACATCTAGTGTGTGTAGCGTAGTGGTGTTTGTGGTGTGTGTGCAACCGGGGGAACCCGGGTTCGATCCCGGTTCACCCTATCTCTTTTTATTATTATTATTATTTTTTTGTTAAACCTTCTTTAATTATTTACTAATTATGAATATTAATTATATTATCTTATTTTAAACATTGATTATTTTTATTATTATATATATTATTGTAAAAAAACAAAATAATAACACAACGTAATACAAAATATACTTCGATTGATAAATTGGGGCGGGTTTTCGAAACCCGATTTACACAACTGTTACAGTATCCCCTACTTTTAGAAATTTCCTCCCGAAATTTAAGTAGTAGTGGTAACCGGAAATAGATGCAGGTACTTTTCGCGTATTGAGTCTTCACGTTCCCAAGTAAACTCGGGTCCTCGTTTTGACTCCCAACGTACCCTGACAATTGGAATACGACTTCGCCTTAAACGCTTCTCAATGAAATCAATGATTTCCACTGGTCTTTCAACGAAGTGCATTGATTCATCGACTTGAATGTCTTCTAGAGGGATATGGAGTTTTTCGTCGGCAAGGCACTTTTTCAAGTTTGATACGTGGAACGTGGGATGAATTCTGTTGAGTTCTTCTGGTAGGTCAAGCTTGTAGGCTACAGGTCCTACTCTTTCGAGTATCTTGAAAGGTCCTACGTAGCGTGGTGCTAGCTTGCCCTTTTGGCCAAAACGAACCACTCCCTTCCACGGTGATACTTTCAAAAGTACTTGATCACCAACACAAAACTCCAAAGGCTTTCGTCGTTTGTCAGCATAACTCTTTTGACGACTTTGAGCCGCTAGAAGATTGTTTCGAATTTGAAGGATTTTGTCGGTTGTTTCTTGAATCAATTCAGGTCCGGTGATTTGCGCTTCACCAATTTCGTGCCAACATACTGGAGATCGGCACTTACGACCATATAAAGCTTCGAAAGGAGCCATGCCGATACTTGAATGATAGCTATTGTTGTACGAAAACTCGACTAACGGTAGGTGAGCGTCCCAGTTCCCTTTGAAGTCTATGACACATGCTCGAAGCATGTCTTTAAGGGTTTGGATGGTGCGTTCAGATTGACCATCAGTTTGAGGGTGAAATGCGGTACTGAGATCTAACCGTGTACCCAAAGCGGTTTGTACGGCTCGCCATGTTCGTGAAGTGAAACGACCACCACGGTCTGAAATGATGCTTAACGGTACACCATGACGGCTTACGATCTCGTTGATGTAGATACGAGCTAACTTCTCGTTCTTGAAGTCCTCGCGAATCGGAATGAAGTGAGATGATTTTGTAAGACGATCGATTATTATCCATATGGTGTCATACCCACTGGAGGTGCAAGGTAACCCGGTAATGAAGTCCATGGTTATGTTTTCCCACTTCCATACAGGTATTTCGGGTTGGACTAGAAGTCCTGAAAGTCTTTGATGTTCAGCTTTCACTTTGGAACATGTAAGGCACTTGGAAACAAAAACAGCGATATCCTTTTTCATGCCAGGCCACCAGTAGGTGTATCGTAGGTCTTGATACATCTTATCGGCTCCTGGGTGTACAGAGTATCGTGTTTTGTGTGCCTCATTCATGAGGAAATCACGAAGGTTGTCGCGATCGGGAATCCATATGCGGTTTAAATAATATAAAATACCGTCGGATTTGGTTTTGATCTTGAGTTCAGCTCCACATGACAGCTCATCGCGTACGTCATTTTCCGTTACAGAGATATGTTGAGCTGCCCGGATTCGATCTTTGATATCGGTTATGATTTGTGAACATAGAAGACGAATAGAGTTCGCATATCCCTTTCGACTGAGCGCATCGGCCACCACGTTTGTCTTGCCAGGATGGTACCGAATCTCGCAGTCGTAATCGTTGAGAAGTTCGACCCATCTTCGTTGCCTCATATTCAACTCTTTTTGGTTGAAGATATGTTGGAGACTCTTGTGGTCAGTGTATATTTCACACTTGGTACCGTAAAGATAATGTCTCCATATCTTAAGAGCGAACACAACGGCTCCAAGTTCCAGGTCGTGGGTGGTGTAATTCTTCTCATGAACTTTGAGTTGCCTAGAGGCATAGGCTATCACTTTTCCTCTTTGCATCAACACACAGCCTAGTCCTTGCCCTGATGCGTCGCAATAAACCACAAAGTCATCGCAACCCTGAGGGAGTGTAAGGATAGGTGCATCACAAAGCCTTTGCTTTAAAGTTTGGAAGGCCTCCTCTTGCTTAGGTCCCCAAATGAAGGGTTTTCCTTTATGAGTCAGGGCCATGAGTGGAACGGCGATCCGAGAAAAATTGGCAATGAAGCGTCGATAGTAGCCAGCCAAACCAAGAAATGACCTAACTTCGGTAGGGGTACGTGGCGCTTGCCATTCCTGTACTGCCTTAATTTTCGAAGGATCGACATGAATCCCTTTGTCATTGACGATATGACCAAGGAATTGTACTTCTCCTAACCAGAATTCTCATTTTGAGAACTTAGAGTAAAGCCTTTCAGTCCTTAAAAGTGTAAGAATGAGTCGAAGGTGTCGCTCATGTCGGATTTTGACTTGGAGTAGATAAGAATGTCGTCGATGAAGACTATGACGAAACGGTCGAGATAGGGTTTGCATACCCTGTTCATTAAATCCATGAAGACAGCGGGGGCGTTGGTTAAACCGAAGGGCATAACCATGAACTCGTAATGACCATAGCGAGTTCAGAAGGCGGTTTTTGGGATATCTTCTTCGCGCACTCTAAGCTAATGATAACCAGAACGAAGGTCGATTTTGGAAAAACGGGTGGCGCCTTGAAGTTGGTCTAGAAGGTCATCAATACGAGGCAGTGGATAGCGATTCTTAACCGTCAACTTGTTGAGTTCTCTATAATCAATGCACATGCGAAACGTTCCATCTTTCTTCTTCACAAAAAGAACAGGCGTGTCACACCCCGACCCGCAGCGGAATAAGAGTCGGGGCATAATTGGGTTATCACCAAAGCTCATGATATTTACTAAAATGTTTCATATTTATTAAATTCAAATTACAACTTAAATAGTCAAATAAAATCCATACAAATACAAGGAAAAATGAAACTAAGTAATACAATCCAAAGTTTAAACTGAAATATTCTTCTAAGCCTTCCTATGTGTTTCTTGTCTCAACTGGATCACCTGTATCATGTGTAAAACGGGGGATATTTTGGGTCAACAAAAGTTGGCGAGTGAACCTTGATAAAACATTGTTATTAATTGCTTGTTGTATTTAATATTGAAAATTTGTGCAATAATCACATGTGAGCAAACATATATAAACAAACAATACACAAACCACATTGGATGAGTTGTCACACCCCGACCCGCAGCGGAATAAGAGTCGGGGCATAATTGGGTTATCACCAAAGCTCATGATGTTTACTAAAATGTTTCATATTTATTAAATTCAAATTACAACTCAAATGTTCAAATCAAATCCATACAATTACAAGGAAAATGAAACAAAGTAAAACAATCGAAAACTTAAGCTGATTTATTCTTCTAAGTCTTCCTATGTGTTTCTTGCCTCAACTGGATCACCTGTATCATGTGTAAAATGGGGGATATTTTGGGTCAACAAAAGTTGGCGAGTGAACCTTGATAAAACATTGTTATTAACTGCTTGTTGTATTTAATATTGGAAATTTGTGCAATAATCACATGTGAGCAAACATATATAAATAAACAATACACAAACCACATTGGATGGGTAAATGACATAAATGATGATGTATTTGAGATCAAGGCTCAATCAAACGGAGCCGATCGAATGACATGAATGATGATGATGTATGTGAGATCAAGGCTCAATCAAACGGAGCCGATCGAATGAGGCACCTGTACTCAACCCGTATCCCACGGGGAGCTGATGGGCCTAATGAAATGCTTGCACTGAAAATGATAAATCCAAACTAAACATAATTCACACAACAATTTGTACACATTTGATACACATTAGATCACAGATATGATGAATGCACAAGTGTTTATATTTATGTAATAACAGAATTGTACGACACATGATACACCCCAAAACGTGATTAAAACGGGGAATTTGTAGAGATTCACTCACATTGGGTGCGTTCTTTTGATGATGTTGGATGCGCACGAGTTTTGGGATTTGATCGTCGAGGAAAAACTAACCTAAAATAATAACGAAATAGTTCGGTAAATAACTGGATTTTATTTGAGATTAATACTTTTAATTCATAATCTTAATAGGATTTTTAGATTTATTTTTGTGAGTTTAAGGACATTTTCTAACTTTAAAAATATTATTTTTTTAGTATTTTTAAATAATTTCTGATTAAATAAAATAAATAAAAAAATATAAAAATGTTGACTTTGACCGTTGACCGTTGACTGGTCGGATTCGGTTTATTCATGCGCTGAGTGAGGTTCGAACCCGAGACCTCTCGTACGCGTGCACGCAGCTCTACCAACTGAGCTACGTGTCTAACCCGAAATATTCTCTGTTTTATTTATATATATATGCTAATTAATTGTTATTTTATTGGGTTTATATTAAACGATTTAAAAATGGCCGAACCGCTTGCAGGGACCCGGAGTCGAACTCGGGTCCTTCGGTTCGTTTGCGCACAGCCCAACGAGTTGGGCTGTGTGTCTAATCTGTTTAACTCGCGGATTATATTACTCTTATATACATACTGCGACTTGTTCTGGTTCAGTTCTAAAAATATTGGTTTTATTTCTGAAAGTCGGTACGTTGTGTGATTCGAACCCGGGACGTGTGCATTGTTTGTGCACACAGTCCACAGCTGGACTGTGTGTCTAACCCGGTTTAATATCCGTTTTTTAATTATTCTTATACACATGTTTAACTTCATCTTCTTCGCTTATCGAATTACCGAACAGTGAATTGACTGTTTGTTTAATTGACCAATTACGCTTATAATTGATTGAATTGAAATAACAGAAAGGAATTAAGGACTAAGATGTACCAATCACAGAGTGTCTTCTTCGAAATTTCCGGCAGAATTCGTCGGTTCTGTTTTGCGGATTCCGGCTAGGTGAACTGTTTTTGCAGTTTTTGATCGATGGTTTGAACAATTAAAGTATAAATCAAAAGATAGTAAAGAAATTTAGACAGTTATACCGTCTGACGAGCGAATACGGTTTTCTGATCACGATTCCGGCGATGTTCCGGCGAAATTGGAAATCTCCGGCGACGAGCTTTTGAGCAATTGCAACCTCAGGAAGAAAGTGCAGTTGAGAGCGAAAGGTTTACGAGATGTTTGGGTGAGTATTTATAGGGTTGAATGACTGGATTGGGTCTGAACTGAGGTCAAGGTTCGCAGTCAAGATTTTCCGGCGGTTACGACCAAAATTGAGGGTCAGACGTCGGTTATAACCGATGTCGACGTCGGTTATAACGTTATAGTCAAAAGGAAAATGGCTAAACTCGCGGATTGCCGGATTTTCCGGTGATTGCGAGTTCTGTCACGCCGAAGTCCGGTTTTAAATTCGAGATTTAATTTAAGTAATATATGTTTCAATATAATAACAAAGAAGTCAAGTGGCGGAGCGGTGTAGTTTCTGTTTGTTGAATCGGCTGACCCGGGTTCGAAACCCGGCAGCCTCATTTATTTTTTTATTCTCTTATTTTTATTATTTATTAATTATGGTTTAAAATTCTAACATTGTTTATTAATTATGTATTGTTTAAAATTAAAATAAACAATATATACGCAACGAAAATTATAACTGACTATTCGATTAACAAACGAAGCGGGTTTTGGAAAACCCGTTTTTTGACGGATGTTACAGTATCCCCTACTTTTAGAAATTTCGTCCCGAAATTTAAGTAGTAGTGGTAACAGGAAAAAGATGCGGGTATTTTTCGCGCATTGAGTCTTCACGTTCCCAAGTAAACTCAGGTCCTCGTTTCGACTCCCAGCGTACCCTAACAATTGGAATACGACTCCGTCTTAAACGTTTTTCTCCGAAGTCCATGATCTCTACTGGTCTTTCAATGAAGTGCATAGATTCATCGATCTGAATATCTTCTAGGGGAATATGGAGGTTTTCATCGGCGAGGCACTTCTTTAAGTTTGATACGTGGAATGTGGGATGAATTCTGTTGAGTTCTTCTGGTAGGTCAAGCTTGTATGCTACAGGTCCTACTCTTTCGAGTATCTTGAAAGGTCCTACGTAGCGTGGTGCTAGCTTGCCCTTCTGGCCAAAACGAACTACTCCCTTCCACGGTGATACTTTTAAAAGTACTTGATCACCAATGTTAAACTCCAAGGGCTTTCGTCGTTTGTCTGCATAACTCTTTTGACGACTTTGTGCCGCTAGAAGATTGTTTCGAATTTGATGGATCTTGTCTGTTGTTTCTTGAATTAATTCTGGACCGGTGATTTGAGCTTCCCCAATTTCGTGCCAACATACTGGAGATCGGCACTTACGACCATATAAAGCTTCGAAAGGAGCCATGCCGATACTTGAGTGATAACTATTGTTGTACGAAAATTCAACTAATGGTAGATGAGAGTCCCAATTTCCCTTGAAGTCTATCACACATGCGCGAAGCATGTCTTCAAGAGTTTGGATGGTGCGTTCAGATTGTCCATCAGTTTGAGGATGAAAAGCGGTACTGAGGTCTAATCGTGTACCCAAGGCGGCTTGTACGGCTCGCCATGTTCGTGAAGTGAAACGACCATCACGGTCTGAAATGATGCTTAAAGGTACACCATGACGGCTTACGATCTCGCTGATGTAGATACGTGCTAACTTCTCGTTCTTGAAGTCCTCGCGAATCGGAATGAAGTGAGCTGATTTTGTAAGACGATCAATGATTACCCATATGGTGTCATACCCACTGGAGTTGCGAGGTAACCCGGTAATGAAGTCCATGGTTATGTTTTCCCACTTCCATACAGGTATTTCAGGTTGGGTTAGGAGTCCTTAAGGTCTCTGATGTTCAGCTTTTACTTTAGAACAGGTAAGGCACTTGGAAACAAAAACAGCGATATCCTTCTTCATGCCCGGCCACCAGTAGGTGTATCGTAGGTCTTGATACATCTTGTCGTCTCCTGGGTGTACAGAGTATCGTGTTTTGTACGCCTCGTTCATAAGGAAATCACGAAGGTTATCGCAATCGGGAATCCATATGCGATTTAGATATTATAGAATACCGTCGGATTTGGTTTCGATTTTGAGTTCTACTCCACATGACAGTTCATTGCGTACGTCGTTTTCTGTTACAGAAACATGTTGAGCATCTCGGATTCGATCTTTGATGTCGGTTATGATTTGTGAACATAGAAGATGAATGGAGTTCGCATAACCTTTTCGACTGAGCGCATCGGCCACCACATTTGCCTTGCCAGGATGATACCGAATTTCACAGTCGTAGTCGTTAAGAAGTTCGACCCATCTTCGTTGCCTCATATTCAACTCCTTTTGGTTGAAGATATGTTGGAGACTTTTGTGGTCAGTGTATATTTCACACTTGGTACCGTAGAGGTAATGTCTCCATATCTTGAGAGCGAACACAACGGCTCCAAGTTCCAGGTCGTGGGTGGTGTAATTCTTTTCATGAACCTTGAGTTGCCTAGAAGCATAGGCTATCACTTTTCCTCTTTGCATTAGTACACAGCCTAGTCCTTTGCCTGACGCATCGCAATAAACTACGAAGTCATCGCAACCTTCAGGAAGTGTGAGGATAGGTGCGTCACAAAGCTTTTGCTTAAGGGTTTGAAAGGCTTCTTCTTGTTTAGGTCCCCATATGAAGGGTTTTCCTTTATGAGTCAAAGCCGTGAGTCGTACAGCAATACGGGAAAAATTGGCAATGAAGCGGCGATAGTAACCAGCCAAACCAAGAAATGACCTTACTTCGGTAGGGGTACGTGGCGCTTGCCATTCCTGCACTGCTTTGATTTTTGAAGGGTCAACATGAATTCCCTTGTCATTGACGACGTGTCCAAGGAATTGTACTTCCCTTAACCAGAATTCACATTTCAAGAACTTAGCGTACAGCTTTTCAGTCCTTAAGAGTGTAAGGATAAGTCGAAGGTGTCGTTCATGATCAGATTTAGACTTTGAGTAGATGAGGATGTCGTCAATGAAGACTATGACGAAACGGTCAAGGTAGGGTTTGCATACCCTATTCATTAGATCCATGAAGACAGCTGGGGCGTTGGTTAAACCAAACGGCATGACCATGAATTCGTAATGACCATAACGAGTTCGGAAGGCGGTCTTTGGGACGTCTTCTTCGTGTACTCTGAGTTGATGATAACCAGAACGAAGGTCGATTTTTGAAAAACAGGTGGCGCCTTGAAGTTGATCTAGGAGGTCATCGATGCGAGGTAATGGGTAGCGGTTCTTGACCGTTAACTTGTTGAGTTCTCTGTAGTCGATACACATGCGAAACGTTCCATCTTTCTTCTTCACAGAAAGAACAGGTGCACCCCAAGGCGATGAGCTAGGACATATGAATCCTTTGTCAGTCAGCTCTTGCAGTTGACTGGCCAGCTCTTGCATTTCTGATGGGGCTAACCTATAAGGAGATTTTGCGACTGGTGTAGCGCCAGGTATAAGATCAATGCGGAATTCGACTTCTCTCACGGGAGGAAGTCTTGAAATGTCGTCAGGAAAAACTTGTGGGAATTCTTTCACTACAGGTATATCTTCGAGTTTCTTTTCCTTGTTTCCCTTCTTGACGACGTGAGTTAAGAATGCGACATAGTTCTTGC
Organism: Scalesia atractyloides; assembly: GCA_947069175.1. NCBI lineage: Eukaryota > Viridiplantae > Streptophyta > Magnoliopsida > Asterales > Asteraceae > Scalesia > Scalesia atractyloides. The sequence continues at coordinate 81,835,272 of CAMTDV010000024.1, forward strand.
GGAGATATTTTCGGGCTTGAAGGCAGGACATCAATTTGAGTCCTTTCGAAGGGGTTTCTCCAAAGATTCGTAGGGTCTGACCGTCTGCAAGAGGAATGCGAATGAACTTTTCGCGGTATACTACTTCAGCGTGATGTTGGCTGAGCCAGTCCATACCAATTATAATGTCGAAACTTCCCAACTTCATAGGAATGAGGTCAACTGGAAAATCGTGATCGTTTAGAGTGAGGGTACAATTTCGTATAATAGAGTTTAATGAGACTGGTTTTCCGTCAGCAACTTCCACCGTTAATGATTCCATGAGATTATCACGAGTTTGGTTGAGGATAGGTTCAAATTCTAAGGACACAAAACTCTTATCCGCGCCAGTATCGAATAACATGGATGCATAACTACCATTGATGAGAAACGTACCGTTAACCACGTTGTTGTCAGCCCTAGCTTGGTTGGCGTTGATGTTAAAAGCTCTTTCTCTAGCAGGTGGAGGAGCTTGGTTAGCTTGGTTTACCGGATTTGCTTGAGCTTGGGCATGGATGATGTTCACCAAGCGTGGACAGGTGTTCCTGAAGTGGTTCGGGTCTCCACAGTTGTAACATGCTCGCATGGGTTGCATCATGGGGTAGTTGGGTTGGTAGTAGGATTGGGCTATATGTTGTGTAGATGGTAGAAGTAAGGGTTGTTGGGCTTGACCCACAATCTGATGGTGGGTTTGGGTTGAGGGTTGATTGCGGTTCATTCGCTGGAGTGTGCGACAGGTTTGGATGGTGTGACCCGCACGGCCACAGCTGGTGCAATGTTGGCAGGGATGTTCAGGGAGGTGATGGTATTGACAACGGTTGCATTTTGGGTATGGGCCGGAGTATGGCTTTTTATATGGTGCCGCTGTGGGATCAATTTGGGTAATTGGTGCGGCAGTGATTGGAGGGTTTGTTTGTGTGACAGCAAAATTTCAGTTGTTTCGTTTCCTTTTACCAGCAAATTTCAAAGAGGAGACGGAATGGTTTGGGGTTTGGGCCTTAATGGGGGCTTTCTTTTTCTCATCCTTGAATTTACCGTTTCGGATCCGATTCTCGGTAAGTTCGGTAGCTAGTTCCATTGCGGCTTCACGTGTTGCAGGCGAAGTGCTTAGAACCGAGTCTAGAATTTTCGAGGGGAGGCCTCGAATGTAGTGTTCAACGATGCGGTACACTGGGGTGAACAAGTTGGGGATCATTTGGTTTAGCTCAAGAAATCTTTTGTTTAGGAAGTATGATCTCCTTCCTTTTGTTTTAACGAGTGGAATTCATCTTCCAACTTTTTGATTTCGCTTCTTGGAAGAAGCGTCTCGTCATGATTTCCCTTAACTCTTCCCATGTTAAGGCCATAGCATCTTCGATTCCTCTCTTACCCTTTTGTGTGTTCCACCAGGTAAGGGCTACCCCAAACAGTCTTCCAGTTGCGTAACGTACCTTGCGATCCTCGGGACAATCGCAATTGAGGAAGGTGTTCTCCATTTCTTCAAACCAGTGGAGGAGAGCAGTGACACCTTCGGTCCCTTCATATTTTGGGGGATCGCAAGACTTGAAGTGTTTATAGGAGCACTTTTTGGAGGGAGGGTTGTCGACGTTCTGATCTTCTTGATTGGGAGGGTTGATAGGATTTGCGGTGAGAGCTTGTTGAACTTGAATCACGATGTCAGGAAGTACCGCGGCCATTTGTTTAGCAATTTGAGTGGCCAAGCGTTCATTGGATCTCCCTGACTTTCTACCTCCACGTAGTTGCCTAGCCGACATCTACAGGAACATACATAGGAAGATTGTGAGTTTAAGAAGTTTTTTGGCGTCATGTGTCGTTAAAGGAATAAAAATAACATAATTATCAATAATGCAACTACATCCATAGGATGTCTTGGGTTTGCTCATGTTTGGGCCTCCAGTGTCCCCCATACCATCGCCTGTATAGTCATGTGGGCCCCCATGACTATTGGCTTAGTAGGATTCACATTGGTGTTGGCGGTTTAACACTCGCATCACCCGAATGAAAACCATGAAATATGATTGCGAGATGTATGGTAGGAGGGTGTCCAGGTGTAGACACAATGACAACTCAAAGTGGGTTAGCTCATACGACGTTTGGTATAGCATGCTTTGGCCTAATAGGTACTTCGTACTCTCATCGTTAGTCCCCAGGTAGGCAAACTGGTCCTTTATTTTGGATTTATACGAATGCCAAGCCTAGACAGGACGTTCCGACTACCGGTACTCGTACCCTTCTAGTTACTACATGCCCGTCATGAGAACTCACTTTGATGTGATTTGAAAAATAAAAAAATCGTTGCAAAAATCATGGGAATTGTGTGGTGTGTGCTCTCATGGATATGATATGTTATGGGGATATGATTCATGATGAGCATTGTATAATAATATGTACTTATGAACATGCTTGCATAACATTGAATGTAACAATAAACATAAAGCATATAAACATCATGAATTTTGCATGTAACGCATAAACAATTTAAAAATTCTAATCAACTATAGTATAGGCTCTAAGGGTCTAATAACCTATCCTATATCCCTATAGTCATGGCTCTGATACCAATCTGTCACACCCCGATCCGCAGCGGAATAAGAGTCGGGGCATAATTGGGTTATCACCAAAGCTCATGATGTTTACTAAAATGTTTCATATTTATTAAATTCAAATTACAACTCAAATGTTCAAATCAAATCCATACAATTACAAGGAAAATGAAACTAAGTAAAACAATCGAAAACTTAAGCTGATTTATTCTTCTAAGTCTTCCTATGTGTTTCTTGCCTCAACTGGATCACCTGTATCATGTGTAAAACGGGGGATATTTTGGGTCAACAAAAGTTGGCGAGTGAACCTTGATAAAACATTGTTATTAACTGCTTGTTGTATTTAATATTGGAAATTTGTGCAATAATCACATGTGAACAAACATATATAAATAAACAATACACAAACCACATTGGATGAGTAAATGATATAAATGATGATGTATTTGAGATCAAGGCTCAATCAAACGGAGCCGATCGAATGACATGAATGATGATGATGTATGTGAGATCAAGGCTCAATCAAACGGAGCCGATCGAATGAGGCACCTGTACTCAACCCGTATCCCACGGGGAGCTGATGGGCCTAATGAAATGCTTGTACTGAAAATGATAAATCCAAACTAAACATAATTCACACAACAATTTGTACACATTTGATACACATTAGATCACAGATATGATGAATGCACAAGTGTTTATATTTATGTAATAACAGAATTGTACGACACATGATACACCCCAAAACGTGATTAAAACGGGGAATTTGTAGAGATTCACTCACATTGGGTGCGTTCTTTTGATGATGTTGGATGCGCACGAGTTTTGGGATTTGATCGACGAGGAAAAACTAACCTAAAATAATAACGAAATAGTTCGGTAAATAACTGGATTTTATTTCAGATTAATACTTTTAATTCATAATCTTAATAGGATTTTTAGATTTATTTTGTGAGTTTAAGGACATTTTCTAACTTTAAAAATATTATTTTTTAGTATTTTTAAATAATTTTCTGATTAAATAAAATAAATATAAAAATATAAAAATGTTGACTTTGACCGTTAACCGTTGACCGGTCGGATTCGGTTTATTCATGCGCTGAGTGAGGTTCGAACCCGAGACCTCTCGTACGCGTGCACGCAGCTCTACCAACTGAGCTACGTGTTTAATCCGAAATATTCTCTGTTTTATTTATATATATATACTAATTAATTGTTATTTTATTGGGTTTATATTAAATGATTTAAAAATGGCCGAACCGCTTGTAGGGACCCGGAGTCGAACTCGGGTCCTTCGGTTCGTTTGCGCACAGCCCAACGAGTTGGGCTGTGTGTCTAATCTGTTTAACTCGCGGATTATATTACTCTTATATACATACTGCGACTTGTTCTGGTTCAGTTCTAAAAATATTGGTTTTATTTCTGAAAGTCGGTACGTTGTGTGATTCGAACCCGGGACGTGTGCATTGTTTGTGCACACAGTCCACCGCTGGACTGTGTGTCTAACCCGGTTTAATATCCGTTTTTAATTATTCTTATACACATGTTTAACTTCATCTTCTTCGCTTATCGAATTACCGAACAGTGAATTGACTGTTTGTTTAATTGACCAATTACGCTTATAATTGATTGAATTGAAATAACAGAAAGGAATTAAGGACTAAGATGTACCAATCACAGAGTGTCTTCTTCGAAATTTCCGGCAGAATTCGTCGGTTCTGTTTTGCGGATTCCGGCTAGGTGAACTGTTTTTGCAGTTTTTGATCATTGGTTTGAACAATTAAAGTATAAATCAAAAGATAGTAAAGAAATTTAGACAGTTATACCGTCTGACGAGCGAATACGGTATTCTGATCACGATTCCGGCGATGTTCCGGCGAAATTGGAAATCTCCGGCGATGAGCTTTTGAGCAATTGCAACCTCAGGAAGAAAGTGCAGTTGAGAGCGAAAATTATAACTGACTATTCGATTAACAAACTATTCGGGTTTTGGAAAACCCGTTTTTCGACGGATGTTACAGGAGTAAATAACATAAACGATGATGTATTTGAGATCAAGGCTCAATCAAACGGAGCCGATCGAATGATATGAATGATGATCTATGTGAGATCAAGGCTCAATCAAACGGAGCCGATCGAATGAGGCACCTGATACTCAACCCGCATCCCACGGGGAGCTGATGGGCCTAATGAAATGCATGTACTGAAAATGATAACTTCAATCTAACATAATTCACACAACAATTGATACATACACATTTGATCACGGATATGATAGATGCACAAGTGTTTAAATATAATAAGGAATTAAACGACACATGATACACCCCAAAATGTGATTAAAACGGGGAATTTGTAGAGATTCACTCACATTGGGTGCGTTCTTTTGATGACGTTGGATGCGCACGAGTTTTGGGATTTGATCGACGAGAAAAACTAACCTAAATAATAACGAAGTGGTTCGGTAAATAAATAGATTTTAATTCATAATCTTAATAGGGTTTTTAGATTCATTTTTGTGAGTTTAAGGACGTTTTCTAACTTTAAACATATTATTTTTATGTATTTTTAATTGATTTTTAAATTAAATAAATAATAAAAAGAAATAAAAATTTTGACTTTTTTTGACCGTTGACCGTTGACCGGACCGTTGACCGGTCGGACTGTGGTTAAGTGTGCGCTGAGTGAGGTTCGAACCCGAGACCTCTCGTACGCGTGCACGCAGCTCTACCAACTGAGCTACGTGTCTAACCCGAAATATTCTCTGTTTTAATTATATATATACTAATTAATTGTTATTTTTATTGGGTTAATATTAAAATGATTTAAATGGCCGAACCGCTTGCAGGGACCCGGAGTCGAACTCGGGTCCTTCGGTTCGTATGCGCACAGCCCAACCAGATGGGCTGTGTGTCTAATCTGATTAATTCACGGATTATAATACTCTTATAAACATACTGTGACATGTTCTGATTATGTTATAAAAATATTGGTTTTATTTCTGAAAGTCGGTACGTTGTGCGATTCGAACTCGTGACGTGTGTTTTGTTTGCGCACACAGTCCACCGCTGGACTGTGTGTCTAACCCGTTTGATTATGTGATTTTAATTATACTTATACTTATTCCTGACTTCGTCTTCTTCGTTTACAAACACCCAGATCAGAGAGTTCCGACTGTTTTGTTTAACTCGATTAACAAAACTTATAATTAGTTGAAATGTAATAGTTAACGAGATTAAAGAATAGAATGTACCAAAACAGTGCGTTTAATTCAGATTTCCGGCAAGGGGCGTCGGCTCTGATTGGTGATCTCCGTCTGAGTGAATCAATCAACGGTTTTGATCAATGAGTTGTGCAATTAAGGTACTAAACAAAGGACATCAGGGGGTTTAGATGATTGTACCGATTCACAGCGAAACTTCGGAATTTTCAGAGATTTTCCGGCGAGTGTAGGAATTCCCGGCAACGTTGTCTGAGACGGATTCTGGTTGAACGATTTATGTTAGTACTTGTCTAATAATGGATTGAATACGAAAGAATCGAGAATTTTACCGATTTGAAGTAAGTCCCGGTTTTCCGGTGAAAGTCCGGCGACTGTAAAATTTCTCCGGCGAGTGCTAAAGCTTCGAGAGTTTGTGCGATTTTGAGCGAAAAGATTACCAAAGGTTTGGGTGGGTATTTATAGGGAAGAAACAGAACGTATTAAGTCCGAATTTGGTCTTGATTCGTGGTCAAGGTTTCTCCGGCGGTTACGACCGCAGCTGATTGATGAACGTCGGATATAACGGATGTCGAAGTCGGTTATAACGTTATAGTAAAAAGGAAAATGGCTAAACTTGCGGATTGCCGGATTTTCCGGTGATTGCGAGTTCTGCCGCGCTGAAGTCCGGTTTTGAATTCGAGATTTAATTTAAGTATTATTTGTTTCAATATAATAACAAAGAAGTCAAGTGGCGGAGTGGTATGCTGGGTGTTTGTTGTAGCAGCTGACCCGGGTTCGAAACCCGGCAGCCTCATTTATTTTTTTATTGACTTATTTTTATTATTTTTTAACTATGGTTTAAAATTCTAACAATGTTTATTAATTATGTATTGATTAAAATTAAAATTGACATTATATACGCAATGAAAATTATAACTAACTATTCGATTAATAAACGAAGCGGGTTTTGGAAACCCGTTTTTCGACGGATGTTACAGTATCCCCTACTTTTAGAAATTTCGTCCCGAAATTTAAGTAGTAGTGGTAACAGGAAAAAGATGCGGGTATTTTTCGCGCATTGAGTCTTCACGTTCCCAAGTAAACTCAGGTCCTCCTTTCGACTCCCAGCGTACCCTAACAATTGGAATACGACTCCGTCTTAAACGTTTTTCTCCGAAGTCCATGATCTCTACTGGTCTTTCAATGAAGTGCACAGATTCATCGATCTGAATATCTTCTAGGGGAATATGGAGGTTTTCATCGGCGAGGCACTTCTTTAAGTTTGATACGTGGAATGTGGGATGAATTCTGTTGAGTTCTTCTGGTAGGTAAAGCTTGTATGCTACAGGTCCTACTCTTTCGAGTATCTTGAAAGGTCCTACGTAGCGTGGTGCTAGCTTGCCCTTCTGGCCAAAACGAACTACTCCCTTCCACGGTGATACTTTTAAAAGTACTTGATCACCAATGTTAAACTCCAAGGGCTTTCGTCGTTTGTCTGCATAACTCTTTTGACGACTTTGTGCCGCTAGAAGATTGTTTCGAATCTGATGGATCTTGTCTGTTGTTTCTTGAATTAATTCTGGACCGGTGATTTTAGCTTCCCCAATTTCGTGCCAATATACTGGAGATCGGCAATTACGACCATATAAAGCTTCGAAAGGAGCCATGCCGATACTTGAGTGATAACTATTGTTGTACGAAAATTCAACTAATGGTAGATGAGAGTCCCAATTTCCCTTGAAGTCTATGACACATGCGCGAAGCATGTCTTCAAGAGTTTGGATGGTGCGTTCAGATTGTCCATCAGTTTGAGGATGAAAAGCGGTACTGAGGTCTAATCGTGTACCCAAGGCGGCTTGTACGGCTTGCCATGTTCGTGAAGTGAAACGACCATCACGGTCTGAAATGATGCTTAAAGGTACACCATGACGACTTACGATCTCGCTGATGTAGATACGTGCTAACTTCTCGTTCTTGAAGTCCTCGCGAATCGGAATGAAGTGAGCTGATTTTGTTAGACGATCAATGATTACCCATATGGTGTCATACCCATTGGAGGTGCGAGGTAACCCGGTAGTGAAGTCCATGGTTATGTTTTCCTACTTCCATACAGGTATTTCAGGTTGGGTTAGGAGTCCTGAAGGTCTCTGATGTTCAGCTTTTACTTTAGAACAGGTAAGGCACTTGGAAACAAAAACAACGATATCCTTTTTCATGCCCGGCCACCAGTAGGTGTAGCGTAGGTCTTGATACATCTTGTCGGCTCCTGGGTGCATAGAGTACCGTGTTTTGTGCGCCTCATTCATAAGGAAATCACGAAGATTATCGCGATCGGGAATCCATATGCGATTTCGATAGTATAGAATACCGTCGGATTTGGTTTCGATTTTGAGTTCCGTTCCACATGACAGCTCATCGCGTACGTCGTTTTCTGTTACAGAAACATGTTGAGCTTCTCGGATTCGATCATTGATGTCGGTTATGATTTGCGAACATAGAAGACGAATGGAGTTCGCATTACCTTTTCGGCTGAGCGCATCGGCCACCACGTTTGCCTTGCCAGGATGATACCGAATTTCACAGTCGTAGTCGTTAAGAAGTTCGACCCATCTTCGTTGCCTCATATTCAACTCCTTTTGGTTGAAGATATGTTGGAGACTTTTGTGGTTAGTGTATATTTCACACTTGGTACCGTAGAGGTAATGTCTCCATATCTTGAGAGCGAACACAACGGCTCCAAGTTCCAGGTCGTGGGTGGTGTAATTCTTTTCATGAACCTTGAGTTGCCTAGAAGCATAGGCTATCACTTTTCCCCTTTGCATTAATACACAACCTAGTCCTTGCCCTGATGCGTCGCAATATACTACAAAGTTATCGCAACCTTAGGAAGTGTGAGGATAGGTGCGTCACAAAGCTTTTGCTTAAGGGTTTGGAAGGCTTCTTCTTGTTTAGGTCCCCATATGAAGGGTTTTCCTTTATGAGTCAAAGCCGTGAGTGGTACAGCAATACGGTAGAAATTGGCAATGAAGCGGCGATAGTAACCAACCAAACCAAGGAATGATCTTACTTCGGTAGGGGTACGTGGCGCTTGCCATTCCTGTACTGCCTTGATTTTCGAAGGATCGACATGTATTCCCTTGTCATTAATGACATGTCCAAGGAATTGTACTTCTCTTAACCAGAATTCGTATTTTGAGAACTTAGCGTAGAGCTTTTCGGTCCTTAAGAGTGTAAGGATGAGTCGAAGGTGTCGCTCGTGATCGGATTTAGACTTGGAGTGGATAAGAATATCGTCGATGAAGACTATGAAACAACGGTCAAGGTAGGGTTTGCATACCCTATTCATTAGATCCATGAAGATAGCTGGGGCGTTGGTTAAACCAAATGGCATGACCATGAATTCGTAATGACCATAACGAGTTCGTAAGGCGGTCTTTGGGACGTCTTCTTCATGTACTCTGAGTTGATGATAACCAGAGCGAAGGTCGATTTTTGAAAAGCAGGTGGCGCCTTGAAGTTGATCTAGGAGGTCATCGATGCGAGGTAGTGGGTAGCGATTCTTAACCGTTAACTTGTTTAGCTCTCTGTAGTCGATACACATGCGAAATGTCCCATCTTTCTTCTTCACAAAAAGAACAGGTGCACCCCAAGGCGAGGAGCTAGGACGTATGAATCCTTTGTCAGTCAACTCTTGCAGTTGACTGGCCAGCTCTTGCATTTCGGATGGGGCTAACCTATAAGGAGACTTTGCGACTGGTGTAGCGCCAGGTACAAGATCGATACGGAATTCGACTTCTCTCACAGGAGGGAGTCCTGAGATGTCGTCGGGAAAAACTTGTGGGAATTCTTTCACTACTGGTATATCTTTGAGTTTCTTCTCCTTGTTTCCCTTCTTGACGACGTGAGTTAGGAATGCGACATAGTTCTTGCGGAGATATTTTCGGGCTTGAAGACAGGACATTAATTTGAGTCCTTTCGAAGGGGTTTCTCCAAAGATTCGTAGGGTCTGACCGTCTGCAAGAGGAATGCGAATGAACTTTTCGCGGCATACAACTTCAGCGTGATGTTGGCTGAGCCAGTCCATACCGATTATAATGTCGAAACTTCCCAACTTCATAGGAATGAGGTCAACTGGAAAATCATGATCGTTTAGAGTGAGGGTACAACCTCGTATAATAGAGTTTAATGAGACTGGTTTTCCGTCAGCAACTTCCACCGTTAGAGATTCCATGAGATTATCATGAGTTTGATTGAGGATGGGTTCAAATTCTAAAGACACAAAACTCTTATCCGCGCCAGTATCGAATAATATGGATGCATAACTACCATTGACGAGAAACGTACCGTTAACCACGTTGTTGTCAGCCCTAGCTTGGTTGGCGTTGATGTTGAAAGCTCTTCCTCTAGCAGGTGGAGGAGCTTGGTTAGCCTGGTTTACCGAATTCGCTTGAGCTTGGGCATGGATGATGTTTACCAAACGGGGACATGTGTTCCTGAAGTGGTTTGGGTCTCCACAGTTGTAACAAGCTCGCATAGGTTGCATCATGGGGTAGTTGGGTTGGTAGTAGGATTGGGCTATATGTTGGGCAGGTGGTAGGAGTAAAGGTTGTTGGGCTTGACCCACTATCTGATGGTGGGTTTGGGTTGAGGGTTGATTGCGGTTCATTCGCTGAAGTGTGCGACAAGTTTGGATGGTGTGACCCGCACGGCCACATCTGGTGCAATGTTGGCAAGGAGTTTCGGGGAGATGATGGTATTGACAACGGTTGCATTTTGGGTATGGGCCGGTGTATGGCTTTTTGAACGGTGCAGCTGAGGGAGCAACTTGGGTGATTGGTGCGGCAGTTATAGGAGAGTTTGTGTGTGTGACGGCAAAATTTCTGCTGTTTCGTTTCCTCTTACCAGCAAACTTTGAAGAGGAGATGGAATGGTTTGAAGTTTGGGCCTCAATGGGGGCTTTCTTTTTCTCATCCTTGAATTTACCGTTTCGGATGCGATTCTTGGTAAGTTCGGTTGCTAGTTCCATTGCGGCTTCAAGTATTGCAGGCGAAGTGCTTAGAACCGAATCTTGGATTTTCGAGGGGAGGCCTCGAATGTAGTGTTCAACTAAGCGGTACACTGGGGTGAACAAGTTGGGGATCATTTGGTTCAGCTCAAGAAATCTTTTGTTGTAGGAAATATGATCTCCTTCCTTTTGTTTTAGCGAGTGGAATTCATCTTCCAACTTTTTGATTTCGCTTCTTGGACAGAAGTGTCTCGTCATGATTTCCCTTAACTCTTCCCATGTTAAGGCCATAGCATCTTCGATTCCTCTCTTACCCTTTTCTGTGTTCCACCAGGTAAGGGCTACCCCAAACAGTCTCCCAGTTGCGTAACGTACCTTGTGATCCTCGGGACAATCGCAATTGAGGAAGGTGTTCTCCATTTCTTCAAACCAGTGGAGGAGAGCAGTGACACCTTCGGTCCCTTCATATTTTGGGGTATCGCAAGACTTGAAGTGTTTATAGGAGCACTTTTTGGAGGGAGGGTTGGCGACGCTCTGGTCTTCTTGATTGGGAGGGTTGATAGGATTTGCGGTGAGAGCTTGTTGGACTTGGATTACGATGTCAGGAAGTACCGCGGCCATTTGTTTAGCAATCTGAGTGGCCAAACGTTCGTTTGATCTTCCTGACTTTCTACCTCCACGTAGCTGCCTAGCCGACATCTACAGGAACATACATAGGAAGATTGTGAGTTTAAGAAGTTTTTAGGTGTCATGTGTCGTTCAAAGAATAAAAATAACATAATCATCAATAATGCAACTACATCCATAGGATGTCTTGGGTTTGCTCATGTTTGGGCCTCCAATGTCCCCCATACCATCGCCTGTATAGTCATGTGGGCCCCATGACTATTGGCTTAGTAGGATTTACATTGGTGTTGGCGGTTTAACACTCGCATCACCCGAATGAAAACCATGAAATATGATTGCGAGATGTATGGTAGGAGGGTGTCCAGGTGTAGACACAATGACAACTCAAAGTGGGGTTAGCTTACACGACGTTTGGTATAGCATGCTTTGGCCTAATAGGTCCTTCGTACTCTCATCGTTAGTCCCCAGGTAGGCAAACTGGTCCTTTATTTTGGATTTATACGAATGCCAAGCCTAGACAGGACGTTCTGACTACCGGTACTCGTACCCTTCCAGTTACTACATGCCCGTCATGAGAACTCACTTTGATGTGATTTGAAAAATACAAAAATCGTTGCAAAAATCATGGGAATTGTGTGGTGTGTGCTCTCATGGATATGATATGTTATGGGGATATGATTCATGATGAGCATTGTATAATAATATGTACTTATGAACATGCTTGCATAACATTGAATGTAACAATAAACATAAAGCATATAAACATCATGAATTTTGTATGTAACGCATAAACAATTTAAAAATTCTAATCAACTATAGTATAGGCTCTAAGGGTCTAATAACCTATCCTATATCCCTATAGTCATGGCTTTGATACCAATCTGTCACACCCCGACCCGCAGCGGAATAAGAGTCGGGGCATAATTGGGTTATCACCAAAGCTCATTATGTTTACTAAAATGTTTCATATTTATTAAATTCAAATTACAACTTAAATAGTCAAATAAAATCCATACAAATACAAGGAAAAATGAAACTAAGTAATACAATCCAAAGTTTAAACTGAAATATTCTTCTAAGCCTTCCTATGTGTTTCTTGTCTCAACTGGATCACCTGTATCATGCGTAAAACGGGGGATATTTTGGGTCAACAAAAGTTGGCGAGTGAACCTTGATAAAACATTGTTATTAATTGCTTGTTGTATTTAATATTGAAAATTTGTGCAATAATCACATGTGAGCAAACTTATATAAACAAACAATACACAAACCACATTGGATGAGTAAATGACATAAACGATGATGTATTTGAGATCAAGGCTCAATCAAACGGAGCCGATCGAATGATATGAATGATGATGTATGTGAGATCAAGGCTCAATCAAATGGAGCTGATCGAATGAGGCACCTGATACTCAACCCGCATCCCACGGGGAGCTGATGGGCCTAATGAAATGCATGTACTGACAATGATAACTTCAATCTAACATAATTCACACAACAATTGATACATACACATTTGATCACGGATATGATAGATGCACAAGTGTTTAAATATAATAAGGAATTAAACGACACATGATACACCCCAAAATGTGATTAAAACGGGGAATTTGTAGAGATTCACTCACATTGGGTGCGTTCTTTTGATGACGTTGGATGCGCACGAGTTTTGGGATTTGATCGACGAGGAAAACTAACCTAAATAATAACGAAGTGGTTCGGTAAATAAATAGATTTTAATTCATAATCTTAATAGGGTTTTTAGATTCATTTTTGTGAGTTTAAGGACGTTTTCTAACTTTAAACATATTATTTTTATGTATTTTTAATTGATTTTTAAATTAAATAAATAATAAAAAGAAATAAAAATTTTGACTTTTTTTGACCGTTGACCGTTGACCGTTGACCGGACCGTTGACCGGTCGGACTGTGGTTAAGTGTGCGCTGAGTGAGGTTCGAACCCGAGACCTCTCGTACGCGTGCACGCAGCTCTACCAACTGAGCTACGTGTCTAACCCGAAATATTCTCTGTTTTAATTATATATATACTAATTAATTGTTATTTTTATTGGGTTAATATTAAAATGATTTAAAATGGCCGAACCGCTTGCAGGGACCCGGAGTCGAACTCGGGTCCTTCGGTTCGTATGCGCACAGCCCAACCAGTTGGGCTGTGTGTCTAATCTGATTAATTCACGGATTATAATACTCTTATAAACATACTGTGACATGTTCTGATTATGTTCTAAAAATATTGGTTTTATTTCTGAAAGTCAGTACGTTGTGCGATTCGAACTCGTGACGTGTGTTTTGTTTGCGCACACAGTCCACCGCTGGACTGTGTGTCTAACCCGTTTGATTATGTGATTTTAATTATACTTATACTTATTCCTGACTTCGTCTTCTTCGTTTACAAACACCCAGATCAGAGATTTCCGACTGTTTTGTTTAACTCGATTAACAAAACTTATAATTTGTTGAAATGTAATAGTTAACGAGATTAAAGAACAGAATGTACCAAAACAGTGCGTTTAATTCAGATTTCCGGCAAGGGGTGTCGGCTCTGATTGGTGATCTCCGTCTGAGTGAATCAATCAACGGTTTTGATCAATGAGTTGTGCAATTAAGGTACTAAACAAAGGATATCAGGGGTTTAGATGATTGTACCGATTCACAGCGAAACTTCGGAATTTTCAGAGATTTTCCGGCGAGTGTAGGAATTCCCGGCAACGTTGTCTGAGACGGATTCTGGTTGAACGATTTATGTTAGTACTTGTCTAATAATGGATTGAAAACGAAAGTATCGAGAATTTTACCGATTTGAAGTAAGTCCCGGTTTTCCGGTGAAAGTCCGGCGACTGTAAAATTTCTCCGGCGAGTGCTAAAGCTTCGAGAGTTTGTGCGATTTTGAGCGAAAAGATTACCAAAGGTTTGGGTGGGTATTTATAGGGAAGAAACAGAACGTATTAAGTCCGAATTTGGTCTTGATTCGTGGTTAAGGTTTCTCCGGCGGTTACGACCGCAGCTGATTGATGAACGTCGGTTATAACCGATGTCGAAGTCGGTTATAACGTTATAGTCAAAAGGAAAATGGCTAAACTCGCGGATTGCCGGATTTTCCGGTGATTGCGAGTTCTGCCGAGCTGAAGTCCGGTTTTGAATTCGAGATTTAATTTAAGTATTATTTGTTTCAATATAATAACAAAAAAGTCAAGTGGCGGAGTGGTATGTTGGGTGTTTGTTGTAGCAGCTGACCCGGGTTCGAAACCCGGCAGCCTCATTTATTTTTTTATTGACTTATTTTTATTATTTTTTAACTATGGTTTAAAATTCTAACAATGTTTAGTAATTATGTATTGATTAAAATTAAAATTGACATTATATACGCAACGAAAATTATAACTGACTATTCGATTAATAAACGAAGCGGGTTTTGGAAACCCGTTTTTCGACGGATGTTACAAGGCGCACCCCAAGGCGATGAGCTAGGACGTATGAATCCTTTGTCAGTCAACTCTTGCAGTTGACTGGCCTACTCTTGCATCTCGGATGGGGCTAACCTATAAGGAGATTTTGCGACCGGTGTAGCGCCAGGCACAAGATCGATTCGAAATTCGACTTCTCTCACAGGAGGAAGTCCTAAAACGTCGTCGGGAAAAACTTGCGGGAATTCTTTCACAATTGGAATATCTTCGAGCTTCTTCTCCTTGCCTCCCTTCTTGATGACGTGAGCTAGAAATGCGACGTAGTTCTTGCGAAGATGACTTCGGGCTTGAAGGCAGGACATCAATTTGAGTCCTTTCGAAGGAGTTTTCCCAAAGATACGTAGTGTTTGACTGTCGGCGAGAGGAATACGAATGTATTTTTTGTGGCACACCACTTCAGTGTGATGCCGGCTGAGCCAGTCCATGCCGATGATAACATCGAAACTTCTCAATTTCATAGGAATGAGATCAATTGGGAAATCGTGATCATTTAGGGTGAGAGTACAATCGCGTATAATAGAATTTAATGAAGTGGGTTTTCCGTCAGCAACTTCCACCGTCAGAGATTCAACGAGATTATCACGAGGTTGGTCGAGGATAGATTCGAATTCTAAAGACACAAAGCTCTTATCTGCACCGGTATCGAATAATATGGATGCATAACTACCATTTATGGGAAACGTACCGTTGACCACATTGTTGTCAGCCCTGGCTTGGTTGGCATTGATATTGAAAGCTCTTCCTCTAGCAGGTGGAGGAGCTTGGTTAGCTTGGTTTACCGGGTTCGCTTGGGCATGGATGATGTTCACTAGGCGTGGGCAAGTGTTCCTGAAGTGGTTTGGGTCCCCACAATTGAAACAGGCTCGCATGGGTTGCATCATGGGGTAGTTGGGTTGGTAGTAAGGTTGGGCTGCGAGTTGTGCAGGCGGTAGAATAAGGGTTGTTGAGCTTGGCCCACCATTTGATTTTGGGTTTGGGTTGGAGGTTGACTGCGGTTCAATCGCTGAAGGATACGGCAGGTTTGGATGGTGTGACCCGCACGGCCACAACTTGTGCAATGTTGGCAGGGGTTTTCAGGAGGGTGATGGTATTGACAACAGTTACACTTTGGGTGTGGGCCAGTGTATGGCCTTTTGAATGGTGCGGCTGGAGGGGCAACTTGGGTGATTGGAGCAGCAGTGATGGGAGGGTTGGTTTGGGTGACAGCAAAGTTCTTGCCATTTCGCTTCCTCTTACCAGCAAACTTCGAAGATGAACCTGGGTGGTTTGGAGTTGGGGTCTCAATGGGTGTCTTCTTCTTCTCATCTTTGAATTTTCCGTTTCGAATGCGATTTTCAGTGAGTTCCGTAGCTAACTCCATTGCGGATTCAAGTGTTGCAGGCGAATTGCTTAAAACCGAATCTTGGATTTTCGAGGGGAGGCCTCGAATGTAGTGTTCGACTAGGCGGTATAATGGGGTGAACAGATTGGGGATCATCTGGTTCAACTAGAGAAATCTCTTATTGTATGAAGTGTGGTCTCCTTCCTTTTGCTTCAATGCGTGAAACTCGTCTTCTAGCTTTTTTATTTCGCTTCTTGGACAGAAGCATCTCGTCATGATTTCCCTTAACTCTTCCCATGTTAAGGCCATGGCATCTTCAACGCCTCGCTTACCCTTTTCCGTGTTCCACCAGGTAAGGGCTACCCCAAACAATCTTCCAGTCGCGTAACGTACCTTACGGTCCTCGGGACAGTCGCAATTGAGAAAGGTGTTTTCCATCTCCTCAAACCAGTGAAGGAGAGCGGTGACACCTTCAGTCCCTTCATATTTTTGGGGATCGCAGGACTTGAAGTGTTTATAGGTGCATTTGGGGGTTTTGGGAGGAGGGTTGGCGACGCTTTGGTCTTCTTGGTTGGGAGGGTTGATGGGATTAGCGGTGAGGGCTTGCTGAACTTGTAGCATGATGTCAGGAAGCACTGCGGCCATTTGTTTAGCAATTTGTGTGGCCAAGCGCTCGTTTGACTTTCCTGACCTTCTACCTCCACGTATTTGTCTAGCCGACATCTACATGAACATATGTAGGAAGATTGTGAGTTCAAGAATTTCCTAGGTGTCATGTGTCGTAAAAAGAATGAAAACAACATAACTGAAAATAATTTAACTACATCCATAGGATGTCTTGGGTTTGCTCATGTTTGGGCCTCCAAATGTCCCTCATACAATTTCATGTGTAGTCATGTGGGCCCCCATGACTATTGGGCTTGGTAGGATTCACATTGGTGTCGGCGGGTTAACACTCGCACCACCCGAATGAAAATCGTAAAACATGATTGCGAGATGTATGGTCGGAGGGTGTCCAGGTGTAGACACAATGACAACTCAAAGTGGGGTTAGCTCACACAATGTTTGGTATAGCATGCTTTGGCCTAATAGGTCCTTCGTACTCTCATCGTTAGTCCCGAGGTAGGCAAACTGGTCCTTTATTTTGGATTTATACGAATGCCAAGCCTTGACAGGACGTTCCGACTACCGGTACTCGTACCCTTCCAGTTACTACATGCCCGTCGTGAAAACTCACTTTGCTGTGATTTGAAAAATACGAAAACATTGCAAACATCATGGAAATCGTGAGGTGTGTGCTTTCATAGGTATGACATGTTATGAGGATATGAACTATGATGAGCATTGCATATTAATATGTACTTGTGAGAGTGCTTGCATAATATTGGGCGTGAAAATAAACATGAAACATATAAACATCATGAATTTTGCATGTAACACATAAACAATTAAAATTTAATCAACTATAGTATAGGCTCTAAGGGTCTAATAACCTATCCTATATCCCTATAGTCACAGGCTCTGATACCAATCTGTCACACCCCGACCCGCAGCGGAATAAAAGACGGGGCATGATTGGGTTATCACCAAAGCTCATGATATTTACTAAGAAGTTTCATATTTATTAAATTCAAATTACAATTTCAATATCCAACAAAAATATTCATACAAATACAATAAAAATCTAAATGTTTGTTCCAACGCAATAACTTGTTTATTCTTCTAGGCCATCCTAAGTGTTTCTTTCCTCAATTTGATCACTTGTATCATGTGTAAAACAGAGGAGACTTTGGGTCAACAAAAGTTGGCGAGTGAACCTTGATAAAACATTTTAAATAATTGCTTATTTTGTTTATTAAAGAAAATTGTGCATAAGTCACATGTGAGCAAATATATATATATGTAACCAATCACAAACCACATTGAATGAATATATGACATGAATGATGATGTATCTGAGATCAAGGCTCAATCAAATGGAGCCGATCTAATGAGGCACCTGATGCTCAACCCGTATCCCACGAGGACTGATGGGCCTAATGATATGAGTACACTGAAATTATAAATTAAATCCACATATAAACCACACAACAAGCAATTCACATTTGATCACGAAATGATATAAGCACAAGTGTTTAAATTAAATAAAGGAATGATACGACACATGATACACCCAAAACGTGATTAAAACGGGGAATTTGTAGAGATTCACTCACCTTGGGTGCGTATTCTTGAATGGTAAGGAGAGCGCACGAGTTGGGAATTTAATCAACAAGAAAGTACTAACCTAGAAATAATAACGCGATAACTCGGTAAATAAATTAAATTAATATTTAGGTTAAAATCCTTTGTTTAGGTTTTTAGGTTATTTTTGTGGATTGTGTTGACATTCTAAACCCTTGAAATGTATATTTTTAAACCTTTTATTTGATTTTTCTTGTAATAAAAACCATAAAATTAAAATAATAAAAATAAAATAAAAATAATAATAAAAAAATCTTGTCAGTCTGACAAGCTGACTTGTCAGACCGGTTCGATGGTATTGTAGGTATGCGTGTGGTGAGGCTCGAACCCGTGACCTCTCGGTTGCGTGCACGCAGCTCTTCCAACTGAGCTACGTGTCTAACCCGAAAGAATCTGGATTTTAATTATACTTATACACTTTTTAGATTTATCAGATTTTAATTAAATCTTTTAAAAAGGAATAAACTGATCCGGCCGGTGTGTGGAATGGGATCCGATCCCGTGACCTTGAGTATGTTGTGCACCCAGCCCAACCAACTGGGCTGGGTGTTTAATCCGACAATACTATCATTTTAATTATATTCATACACTAATTATATTTATACAGAAATGATGGATTTAAAAAGGTTTGAAAGTGGTCGGGCCGGTATATAAGCGTGGATTCGAACCTGCGACATACGAGTGTGTTTGCACACCGTCCACCACTGGACTGTGTGTCTAACCTGTTTGAAACTTATAATTTAAATACATAAAAACACTTGTTTAAGCTTCATCTTCTTCCCGTAAACAACCCAGAACCCAATCTGGATTTCAGTTTAAAATGAGCGCGATTAACACCAAGATGTTTAATATGTATATATATATATACATATATATATATATATATATATGTATATATATATATATGTATATAAATGAGATTAAGAGCTTGAGAAAACTTTTACCGGTCGACTGAGACTTTCTTTTCCGGCGGGTTGAATTCCGGTGACTGTTTTCCGGTGAACTCCAGCGACGGAGATGTTGACAACAGAATAGAGGGATGTTGGGGTGATTGAGCGAGCTGGCTAGAGCAATGGTGATCAGTATTTATAGATGAAAACAGGGGGAGGTGTGATTTCGGTTTTTCTTCTCTTTTTGGAAACTTGTTTCGATTGATTGGCAATCGATGAGGTGGAGACAGTCCACTTATTCGGAGTTTGCCACAATTAGACAATGCGTCTAGTTGTTCGAAGATTCAAAAAAAAAGGAAGGAAAAGCGCGTGATAATGGCTTCGGTTTGCAGGTTTTCACTTAGTCTCTGAATAAAGGTTTTAAGTTTCTAAGCTTTACACATCTAGTGTGTGTAGCGTAGTGGTGTTTGTGGGGTATGTGCAACCGGGGGAACCCGGGTTCGATCCCGGTTCACCCTACCTCTTTTTATTATTTTTTTATTAAACCTTCTTTAATTATTTACTAATTATGAATATTAATTATATTATCTTATTTTAAACATTGATTATTTTTATTATTATATATATATTATTGTAAACAAACAAAATAATAACACAACGTAATATAAAATATACTTCGATTGATAAATTGGGCGGTTTTCGAAACCCGATTTACACAAATGTTACACTATCCTACCCGATTTAGGACCAACGCATGTCAAGGCTCTGCCCGACTAAGTTCGTTGGAGTCCTATCTCGTGTTGTATGGACACCCTACCCGATCGATCTAGAATCGCCAACGTATGTCTAGGCTCTGTCTGACTAAGTTCGTTGGAGTTCTGTCGCGTGGTATATGGTTAAAGTGACTTGGATTGATTTACTAACATGTATGCATTGTATGTTTTAATAGAAAATCCAGGAAGTAATCGGGTATAATAAAAAATAAAATGGAGTGAGGGGTGTTTAAATTAGAACATAAAGTATATTAAAAACTATGATAATAACATAATACACTTTTACGTGAAGTTTTAGCTAATAGACATAACTCATCCCTAGAATAGCTAGATATCATATATGTTCCAAAAGAACAAGGGCAAAGAATTGTTTGAAATTACGGGGTAATTGTTTGAAATTATTCGACTCATATTTGCGTCTAGGTAAATATGGGAGGACTAATTTTGATGAGTAGGTTAAAATTAGTTAAATATTGTAGTGGAATTATAACATGTTGGTTGTAATCTGTATTTAGAGCTATGCTAACGAGTTTAGATTAGATTATAAATACCAAATTAGGGTATTATGAATTGTAATCAATTTTTTGAGTAGTTTTCTTGATCTAATAATATTGTGGAAGTTAACTATAACTTTACGTTCGTTTGAGTATCGATTAGAACTTGAACAACAGTCGTATTGTATCTAAAGAAATAAGTAAGTATGAATTTTTGAACATGTATATTTGATATTAATGTAATTCTTCTATTAAACATGATATATTACTAAGTTTGCATGTAATTGCTCCAAAAATTAAACAAGTTACTAACAAACACGAAAAGCTCACTTAATTTTATACATATATTTAGCATAAACGGCCCAAACTATACATAGCTTTTTTATAAAAATGCTATAACATTTTAAAATAGAACATAGTCACATAAATAGCGTGATTTTATTATTGTTATATAAATGTTGGTATTAAATTGAGAAAGCCAATAATTGAATGGGCAACAACGGTAGCCTTAATCCATACACGAAGGTGAATATTCAAACAAACCAAGTCTTGGACAAAAAGGACAGGACCATGTGAATACCCAAACTGCCCTCGTCTCATCTTTCCTTTTTAGGCGAAATAAGTGAGAAAACAACGGGCGGCCACACCTCGCGTTTTTAAAAATTGTTGGTTTCCCGTTTAAAGTATTTGAAATTTGAAATAGAAATATCCCGGCAACTGTGCCGACCCAGCAATATCACTTTTTGGCCGAATTGCGTTTTATTCGCATTTTATAGTAAAGAAGCATTTGTATGAACTTGTATTAATTTAAGTGATTAATCGTTACAAGTTACATAGTGCTAAAACTGAAAGTTCGTGTGTGAGTAGGTTAGTGACTTCTTTTTTCTAATTTCAATTTCACTTGTTATAATATATATAATACCCTTCTCTAACTTATTTAATTTTATTTTTCTTTAATAACTTGTGTTTATTAACTTTTACAAAAAATAAAAATAAGAAAAGGTTGTGTTTAATTTTCTTTTATCAACGTTACGAGCGTCGTTGCATTTAAAATTGAGTTTTTTTGGTATCGTAGGCATACGAGTGCTGATATTGTGTTGGTGCCCTGACGAAATGAACCGACTTCGATCGAATAACATCACTACTGGTATCAAAATTATTAGAACCAGTACGGGTAATCCCTTTTATGATTATCGATCCTAGTAAAACATATGTTGATATCCTTTAGGATGACTTCGTTTTCTTTTGCTCTTAAGTTGCTATAGCGAAGGTCAGTACCGTAATCAACTGAACCAACACTAATCGAATTCCCGCGTCGTAGGGTGAGGAAATCTCATAAGATCATTGTAGTAACCAAAAGGCTAGGATAACTTAGCCATTTTACATCAACTTAACTGAAAAAATCAAACGTTCATTTAGTCACAAGGGCGGACCTAATGACTTAGCAGCCATAGCACGGGCTACGGCTCAAGTGCGTATTCGTAGTGTATTTTTTTTCGGTTTTATACTAAGGATATGTTGAGAATTGAATTCGAATGAACTTGAGATTGAATACACAATGGTCAAGTTCAATTAACGCTCAGGAAGCTCAACAACTGAATAAGCTTCGAAAGTTCGTTAATGGCGGTTAAGAAGAGATTAGGGATAAGAATTGTTATTATTCAAAACATACCCTACACTATTACAATCTTTCCCTTTTATATCCTCACATTCCAACTACCCTCTCAACTAACAACTAACTTCTAACCAACTGTCAACTGACTCAACAGACCCACTAATTCCCGTTGACTAACCTGTTGACCATTAATTCGTATCAATACCCTCCCGTTAAGCGGATCCTTGACCCCAAGGATCAAAATTTGGAAATCTTTGCATCAATACCACAACATCTTCCCATGTAGCATCTTCTACCCCACTGTGTTTCCATTTAATCAACCAATGCACAATCATTTTATTAAATCTCTTAAGAACTTTAGTATCAACTACACTTTCAGGTTTCTTATCAGCCTTTTGAGAATTTTCTCCAATAACCACTGAAGTAGAAATGGGTACAGGCCATAATACTTTTTAAGTAATGACACATGTACCGTAGGATGAATAGATGACCCCACCGGTAATTGCAAAGTATAAGCCACTTCCCCTACCTTGGACAATATCAAATAAGGTCCAAAATATTTACTGCTAGTTTTTGGTTAGACCTTTGAGCCACTGACTGTTGACTATAATGTTGTAACTTCAAATATACCCACTCCCCTACTACGAAACTCCTTTCGGTTCTATGTGCATCTGCTAGTTGTTTCATACGTTGCTGAGCCTTAATCAAATTTGCTTTCAAAATGTTAATTCCCTCACTGTTAAACTTCTATCTACTGCTTCAACATTGCTTTCTCCTGGCAGATAAGGTAAATGTAAGGGTGGTGGCTGACCATATATTACCTCAAATGGAGTAGATTTAATAGCTGACTGATATGTAGTATTATACCAATATTCTGCCAATGGTAACTAATTAGCCCAATCATGAGGTTTCTCAAAACACATACATCTCAAATAGTTCTCTAAACACCTATTCAATACTTCTGTCTGTCCATCCGTTTGAGGATGGTAAGAACTAGACATTTTCTGTTCCACTCCTTGTAATATTAACAGTTCTTTCCAAAATTTGCTAACAAACACCTTGTCTCTATCAGACAATTGATTTAGGAGGTCCATGAAGTCTGTAGATGTTATCTAAATACAGTTGGGCTACATCAACTGCAGTAAAAGGATGATGTAAAGCAATAAAGTGGGCACCTTTGCTCAGTCTATCTACCACTACCAAAATTACCTCCTTACCCCTGGACTTAGGCAATCCCTCAATGAAATCCATTGCTATATCCTCCCATACCCCTTGAGGAATTGGTAAAGGCTTTAACATTCCAGGATAAGCCACTGTCTCAGACTTACATTGCTGGCAAAATGTACAGTTCCTTATAAAAGCAATAACATCTTTTTTTAACTTTGGCCGTAAAATAACCTGGCAATTCTACTAGTAGTAGCATGAATGCCTGAATGCCCTCCTTGTACTGAAGCATGCATCCATTCTAGTATATGTCGTCTTAAAGTTGGGGAACTGCCAATGACCAATTTACCCTTCCTCCGTAATTCCCCATTTGACCAACTATACTGACTGTGGGACATTGGATCTTTCCTTAAGTCTTGAATGATGTTTAACAACTCTACATCCTTATCCCAACCCTCTTTGATTGTTGCCCAAATGTCTGTATGAACGGATGAAGCTGCTAATTGTAATACTTCTCCATGAGTCACCCTGGATAATGCATCAACTACTTTATTATCAACCCCCTTCTTATACATTATCTCAAAACTAAATCCCATCAACTTAGATAACCATCTTTGTTGGAAAGGTGTAGAAATCTTGCTATCCAACAAATACTTTAAACTATGCTGATATGTTTTGATTAAAAAGTGAGCATGAGCAAGATAAGGCTGCCATTTTTGCACCGCATGTATGATAGCCAATAATTCACGTTCGTACGTGGACAATGACATATGTCTTTGGGATAATGCTTTACTGATGTAAGCAATAAGATGACCTCTTTGCATTAGAACACTCCAATTCCATAACCTGATGCATCTGTTTCAACCACAAATGTTTCATTGAAGTCTGGCAATGCCAATACAGGAGGTTAACTCATACTAACCTTCAATTGTTCAAAAGCTTGTTGAGCTGTTGTTGACCATTGGAAGGAATGTTTTTTAAGTAACTGAGTTAAAGTTTAGTAATACTGCCATAACCCTTCACAAACCTTCTATAATATCCAGTAAGGCCCAAAAATCCCCTCAACTCCTTAATATTAGTTGGTGCTGGCCACTGTTGAATTGCAGATACCTTTGCTGGATCGGTAGCTACCCCTTGCTGAGATATAATATGCCCCAAATACTCCAATTCCGTAGCTCCAAATTCACATTTACTCTTTTTAGCCACCAACTTATGTTGTCTCAATACTAATAATACATCTTTCAAATGAGACATATGAGTGTCCCAACAAGGGCTGTATACTAATATATCATCAAAGAAAACCAGTACATATTTCCTCAAATATTGCTTGAAAACCTGATTCATTAATCCCTGAAAAGTAGATGGAGCATTTGTCAATCCAAACGGCATTACTAAGAATTCAATGACCATTATGAGTTTTAAATGCAATCTTATGGATGTCTGCATCATCCATTCTAATCTGGTGGTATCCTGATTTAAGGTCCAGCTTAGAAAAAAACTTTGTACCATATAACTCATCCATCAAATCCTCCACTAATGGGATAGGAAACCTATCAGGAATGGTAGCTTGATTAAGTTTCCTATAGTCTATGCACATCCTCCAAGTACCATCTTTCTTTTTTACCAAAACCACTGGAGAAGCAAAAGAACTAGTACTGGACCGAATTACCCCTTGTTCCAACAATCCATTGGTCATTTTTTCTATTACATCTTTCTGCACAACAGGATATTTGTAAGGCCTCAGATTTACCCCATCAGTTCCTTGTTTCAATGGAATTCTATGATGGTACTGACCTCTAGATGGAGGTAAAGACTTCAAGTCTTGAAAGACATCACTAAAATCATCTAATAACTGCTGCAACTGCTGTTGTTGTTCGCTAGATTGGTGAGTGTTCTGTAATACCACAAAAGTATTTGTATTGTACCCTTTAATGGTACATACTTGAACCATAGACAATTCTGCCCTCTGCATTTCAATTTTCTTCAAACAACCCTTATTAAACTAACTCAATCTTTTCCCATATTGCCCTCTCAATACTACTTTCTGACCATTGAACTTGAAAGCAACTGTCCTATCATTATAATTCATTTTAATGTACCCAAGGTTGTAAACCACTTCACCCCAAGAACCATATCACAACCATCCAAAGGCATCACATACACATCAGCCTTAAATCGAATACCTTGCATATTCCAACAGAACCCCTTAACCATCTGCTCACAAATCTCCTCATGGCCATTTACTACCTTAACCAACATAGCTGGACCCTTAACCATCTTACACCCTAATTGTTTAGCTAATGCATTGTCCAAAAAGTTATGTTAACTACCAGTATCCATTAACAGTTGTAATTCATACTTTCCATAATGGTCAGTGACCCTAATGGATTTATACATGTCATTACCTTCTACTGCATTAACTGAAATTTGAGCACATTCCATCACCACTTCCTCTTCTTCAAGCTCAGTGTCACACCCCAACCGATGGCGGAAACATCGGGATGAGACGAAAACGAGATTGCTCATTGCTCACAACGCTAATAAATGACAATATTTAATTAAATCCAAATTTTATTTCACAACATTGTCAAATACAGCATGAAGCAATACAATAAGTTCATAAAACAATACAAAATTTGGTACAACATTTATAAATCTAACGTCTAAAATGTGTGTATCTAAGTCCTTGCTATTTTGATTTCATAGCATCATCTCCTTCAACCTGTAATATGTTTTAAAATAAAGTCAATGCAAAAGCAAAGGCGAGTACACAAGTTTAAGCATAGCATACGTATACGAATAAAGTTTTAACAATCCTCATGGCAACCAAATCTATACAAGAGCAATATCAAGGCATGCAATACTAATAATCAAACCCTTAACGCAATCACGATGTTTTAACATGACCTCACGAATAACACGATGGAGGTGGATGCGTGAATTCCTATAGCGCTAAGCATGTCAAACGAAGGCTAAAAATAGTTAATGACTAAATCATAGCATAACGAATATCCAAGACAAGAAAGAAGTATACGATTCAAGTATTCATGGGTATAGGATTGTTTGTGTGTTTCATAAAGTTTAAGTGTTTGTGATTTTTGTATAGGTAAAACATGTTACACCCAAAAGTGTTATAAACAAAAGTGGGTCGAGTGTACTCACAATATTGCATATGCTTTCCGATTGGTGATTCTGTGAAGAGTTGGAGGTTGGAGCTTCAAAGCTTCTTTTAAAACACTTAATGTTTTCTTTTAGAACTCTTAGAGCTCTCTTCCTTGCTTGGAAGATTTGAGAGAATTATAGAAGTTGAGAGAATAATGGGTGGAACACTTAGTGTCCTTTAGAATTCATGATTTAGAGAGATTGAGAGAATTAGAGAGATGGAGAGAAAAATGATGTGAAGAAAATGGTAGAAGGGGGTTGGTATTTATAGGTAGAGAATGTGGAAAATGGTGAAATATGATTTGTTAAAGAAGGTGGAAGAGGATTGAGAAGGTGATTGGTGGAGAAAGAAGGTGGAAAAGGGTGAAATATGATTGGTTAAAGAAGGTGGAAGAGGATTGAGAAGGTGATTGGTGGAGAAAGGAGGTGGAAAAGGGTGAAATATGATTGGTTAAAGAAGGTGAAAGAGGATTGATGAGGTGGAAATATGATTGGTATATTTCTTGGTATTTCTTGAGTATATATAAT
The DNA here is from genome assembly GCA_947069175.1 of Scalesia atractyloides. NCBI lineage: Eukaryota > Viridiplantae > Streptophyta > Magnoliopsida > Asterales > Asteraceae > Scalesia > Scalesia atractyloides. The sequence continues at coordinate 81,862,346 of CAMTDV010000024.1, forward strand.
GAAATTGAGTATATAAAAAGTATAAAAGTATAATTCAAGTATTGAGAATGTGCGTATAAGTATTTATACGTATAAAAGTGTCGGTTTGCGTATAAATACGTATTTTAAATGATCGGTTGTGTGAATAAAATAAAAAAATATGAATTTTATTATGATTAACGCCTCGAATTGTGAGATTGAAATTAAAATACGAATGTAAGGTTTCTAAAATTAGAATATGAATATGAACATTTTTTTAAATAGAAATACGAAGATACGAGGCGTTATAGTCTTCCCTACTTTAGGAAATTTCGTCCCGAAATTTAGTCAAGAGGAAGACCTTGGAGAAAAAGCATTTTGGCTAGAAGAATGATTGTCTAAAATCGAGATTTGGATGTTTGAAATGTGTTGAAAAGTATGAAGTTTTGAGGAACGAAAAGATAGGTTTGTAAAAAGGGTTCGTTTGTCTAAAATGATTCGAGGCATGGAGCATAAGTAAAATGTGCATGTGTGTGTATAGACAAGCGAGTTTAAACAAGTTTGAATAACTCAATGACAAGGTATTTGAAAATGTGATACCTAAGAAGGAAGCTTTCGTATAAAACGATATGTATTTTGATGAAAAGTGTGACCGCACTATTGGTTTTAACAAAAATTTTCGTTGGATTTAAAGAGCATTGGCAATCTCAGTTTTGTAGAGAATTCTTTATCGGTGAAAAAAACGAAGAAGTTAGGTATTTGAAATAAAAAGATGGTTTTGGAGGTAACTGCCAACTAAGTATGTTTGCGCATAAATAAAGAATGGAAAATAGTTTTTAAGTGTAAGAAAGTATTTTAGGGTCCGAATGTTTAAACTGATTTATTGCAAATGGGGTTTGTATAAAGGACAAGGATGTCGGGGAATAATGGAGGCATAAGTGTTAACGATTGATTTGATAAACGGATATGAGTATAAGAATTGCATGCGTATTGAAAGCAATGAGTTAAGAATGGGGTCTCTTGTGGATAATCGGATATCGCGCGCTTAGCAATGCGTTTGTGAGTTGTTAAAGTTTGTATCGGGTCTAAATAGGTCTGCAAGACACCGAATTTCTCATGGCACGTTTTACGAAAGTTTGAAACATGGTGAAAACACTTATATATAGGAAGTACCAGCGGCGTATCCACCATGTTTTGACCATGTTACGTTCGTTTCGTTATTCGTGTCATGTTACGTTCGTTCCTACCATACACAGTAGTACACCCTTGTTTCCCATGCGCCTATCACTATAATCCCGTGTGCACCCTGATTATATGATTGTCGCATGATCCGCAAGTTTGCACTATGTGTATGAATCAGGGTATACATAAATTTGTGGATCATGATTCATACACATATGCAAACTATGCGATCATGCGCCTATCACTATAATCCCGTGTGCACCCGTGATTATATTGATTGTCGCATGATCCGCATAGTTTGCACTATGTGTATGAATCAGGGTATACATAAATTTGAAAATAAGAGTGTACGTGCGTATAAGAATGCAGTATATAAGCATGTTTACGTTTTAATAAGTATGAGACCATCGTGAGCGAATCCCCTCGGGTTATGCTCACGTATAGGTACGAATGTATGAATTTGAATATGAGCATGAACATGAATGTGAGCATGATTATAAGTATGCATACGAGTATAAGTATAAGTATGAATGATGACACGTATGGGCATAAATATGAATATGTGTATAAGTATGAATATCAATAGGTATAAATGACGACGATTGCGTGCATGACATGAATTGAATACAACGAATTTAATCATGTAAAATGATCGAGAAATTTCAGTGTGTAAAAATGAATGATATAAATGATATTGTCGTGCGAAATTTTGACTAAATCATGTGCGAGGATATGCATGTAAAGTGGTTTGAGCAAAACTTTGAGGTTATCGCTTCTAAAATAGGTTCAGTTTGACTTTGAATATAGGATCTAGTTTGTGAATATAAAAGAATATAAGGTACTTATTGATTATGCGTTACGTATTTTGTAATGGACGGGAGTGCTACCACTGTTTTAGAGGAATTTAAGTAAGTCGAAAGTGGTTAGTCCTTGTAATGTTTTCTTGCCCATGTGTTTTGAAATTGAGGTGACATTTTAGGTGGTGTATGACAAGATCTTAAATTAGTAGGTTCGCATCGTTTTCAAAGGATGTTACATCAAGATAAGAAATTTGAAATTCAGTGGTTCTTGTGATACGTTGACCCTTGAGAGGAAATCTGGGATAATGGATTTAATTGTCGTTGAAAAGTGCTTAGCAAAATGTTCTCTTAATCGCGATAAGAGGTTTAGAGGGTGTTTGGGGTTGAGTTTTGAAAATAGTTTATGTGTTTTGAATAATCAAAATCAGATGATTAGCTGTAACAAAACGTGCTGCAGAAAGATAGTGTTTGAATTTGATTATGTTGTTTAATATCCCAATAACTAGATAATCAACTATTTGAGTGTTTGACAAATATATATATGTGAAAAAAAGAATAAATAAATAAATAAGCTTTGATCTCTACAAAACGAAAGAAATCAGTTTTTTTATTATATACTTACCAAACACAAACACAATAATCAAAGGAATCAGGAAAAAAATAATAACAACAATCCCAACATACCCTTAGTAAAGCGATCCCATAATGTCTATAAGATATTGGTTTGGCTTTTGTTTACAAATGAAAGCTCTTAATGTAAAGTTATCGCATGATCGTGTTTTAGTGATTATGTTAAACATAAGATTTGTGGGCAAGGTATTCCTTGGACTGATTAAGTTGGTAGGTAGCATTCCGTCGAGCTTTGAAAATCATGAAACAAAACGTTCATGTGGTGACCAAGTATATGCGTATGTGATTTATATGAAATAGATTACAGGATGGGAAATACGTTTGATAAAATAGTACGTTTTGAAATTCGTCTAAGTAAGAATTTTGACAATATGATAAAAGATTTAGGTATACAATTTAAAGATGTGGTTTGTGTAATAAAGTCTCCAAGAAGGAGGGTTGGTAACGATCACCGAGGTATGAGAATCACCCCTAATCCGTTGGTGAGGTCGTTTTAAGGAAGGAAGGAAACAGAGTTTGATCGTCTAGGTAAGGAATTCACTCCTATCTTGACGACGGTCTCCATTTCGGACTTTTCGAGAAATATAAGTCTAGTTGATGACGTTTTGAAATCATGTATGTAAATAATGCATAAGTGGATGAAAAGGTTTAATATGAATTGCGTAAAAACCTTATAATTGGAAATTTGAAAGGAATGGTAACAAGTATATAAAAGTCATGTATAAATTGAAATGGTATAAAAGAGAGTCTCAGAAAACATTTGACTGTTTCGGGTAGAGAAACATCGACTATTCCAAAGTGAATCGAAGATCCTTTCGAATTAGAGAAACATTCTTTGGCCTATAGGTAAAACGCTCTCGTCGAGAAGCGATTAACGGCATTTTACCCTTCCAGTTATTACACGTCTCTAATCGATTGAAAAATCGAAACTTTGACGAGATGAAAATCGAGGAATGGGACTTAATCGACAAGGTGCGGGTTTCACCCCTAACTCGACGATTTCGTACCCTAAGTGTGGTTGGTACTCGTCGGGTCAAACTTAATTTCAACACTTGACGAGAGTCCACTATAGTTTGAATAGGAGTTTCCTATCAAGGTGTGGATGTCACTCCTAATTTGATGGTGTAACTTCGTGAAAAAAATAAATAAATAAATAAATAAAGAATTGGCGGAATGAGAGTCGTTCACCAAATTGGGGATATCACTCCTTTTTGGAGAAGTCGTCTCACTTGGGTAATACGAGTGTTTTCGAGTTTAGTATAATCGAGTAAAATGCATTAGGAAAGGCGTATGATCGAGATAATGTAACAAGTATGAACACGCAAATCATTTCATGAATTTAGCACATAAAGGACGTTTTAAGAAATTAGCATGTGAATCACGTATGATCAAGTATGGTACTTAACTATAGACTAGGTCAAAAGCATAGCAATTTGCCTAATTCCCTATAGTTATGGCTCTGATACCAATCTGTCACACCCCAACCGATGGCGGAAACATCGGGATGAGACGGAAACGAGATTGCTTATTGCTCACAACGCTAATAAATGACAATATTTAATTAAATCCAAATTTCATTTCACAACATTGTCAAATACAGCATGAAGCAATACAATAAGTTCATAAAACATAACAAAATTTGGTACAACATTTATAAATCTAACGTCTAAAATGTGTGTATCTAAGTCCTTGCTATTTTGATTTCATAGCATCATCTCCTTCAACCTGTAACATGTTTTAAAATAAAGTCAATGCAAAAGCAAAGGCGAGTACATAAGTTTAAGCATAGCATACGTATACGAATAAAGTTTTAACAATCCTCATGGCAACCAAATCTATACAAGAGCAATATCAAAGCATGCAATACTAATAATCAAACCCTTAACGCAATCACGATGTTTTAACATGACCTCACGAATAACACGATGGAGGTGGATGCGTGAATTCCTATAGCGCTAAGCATGTCAAACGAAGGCTAAAAATAGTTAATGACTAAATCATAGCATAACGAATATCCAAGACAAACAAGAAGTATACGATTCAAGTATTCATGGGTATAGGATTGTTTGTGTGTTACATAAAATTTAAGTGTTTGTGATTTTTGTATAGGTAAAACATGTTACACCCAAAAGTGTTATAAACAAAAGTGGGTCGCGTGTACTCACAATATTGCATATGCTTTCCGATTGGTGATTCCGTGAAGAGTTGGAGGTTGGAGCTTCAAAGCTTCTTTTAAAACACTTAATGTTTTCTTTTAGAACTCTTAGAGCTCTCTTCCTTGCTTGGAAGATTTGAGAGAATTATAGAAGTTGAGAGAAGAATGGGTGGAACACTTAGTGTCCTTTTAGAATTCATGATTTAGAGAGATTGAGATAATTAGAGAGATGGAGAGAAGAATGATGTGAAGAAAATGGTAGAAGGGGGTTGGTATTTATAGGTAGAGAATGTGGAAAATGGTGAAATATGATTTGTTAAAGAAGGTGGGAGAGGATTGAGAAGGTGATTCGTGGAGAAAGAAGGTGGAAAATGGTGAAATATGATTGGTTAAAGAAGGTGGAAGAGGATTGAGAAGGTGATTGGTGGAGAAAGGAGGTGGAAAAAGGTGAAATATGATTGGTTAAAGAAGGTGAAAGAGGATTGATGAGGTGGAAATATGATTGGTATATTTCTTGGTATTTCTTGAGTATATATAATGTAATTGAGTATATAAAAAGTATAAAAGTATAATTCAAGTATTGAGAATGTGCGTATAAGTATTTATATGTATAAAAGTGTCGGTTTGCGTATAAATACGTATTTTAAATGATCGGTTGTGTGAATAAAATAAAAAAAAATATGAATTTTATTATGATTAACGCCTCGAATTGTGAGATTGAAATTAAAATACGAATGTAAGGTTTCTAAAATTAGAATATGAATACGAACATTTTTTTAAATAGAAATACGAAGATACGAGGCGTTACACTCAGTCTCCTCCTCAAACCACTCAACTTCTATATGATACATCTGAGGTCTTTTGTTGCCTCTACATACATGATCCTATGAATACCTCTCATCACAATTGAAACACAGACCCTTAGACCTTTTCTCTTCCATTTCACTTTTAGTCAAAGTTTTCCTAATCACATTCTTTTTAACTTCAGAATTTATAGGTTTATTATATGGTATCATCTGTTTATTATTGACTGGATTAGGCAAAATAGTTGGCTTAAACCCAAACCTACCCTTCTTGGCCTTAATATTTGCCTCTTGAAGTTTTGCTAGACAAAAGGCTTCTTGAATGTTCTTAGGAATAAACATCCTTACCTGCAACTGTATCTCCTCTTCTAACCCAGCAACAAAACAACTCAAAGCATATTCAACAAGTAATTGTAACCTACTTATGATAGTATCAAATTTATCATGATACTCCTGGACTGAGTTGGTTTGTTTCAAATTCTTTAACTCAGTCATAGGATCATCAAACAATTTTCCAAATCTAACTTTTAGTGCTTCAACTAATTCTACCCAAGTTAGAACCTCCCCTTCAACCCTTTGACTAGTAAATGATTGATACCATTGTAGAGCCTTATCTTCAAAATGTATTGCAGCTAATCTTACCTTGGTTGCATCTGGTACCCTATCCAATTGGAAAAACTGTTCCACTTTGAACAACCAAGAAGTCAGATCTTCACCTTTGAACCGAGGAAACTCAATCTTTGTGAGCCTAGCCGCATAGTTGAAACCTTCACCCTCGTTATGCACTTCCTGTCTTTGATTTCTAATTATTCACTAGCTGCGTCAATTGAAGTGATAATCCAGTCATCATGTTCCTCATCTCTTCCAAGGCTTTAGCGTTTTCCTCAATCCTATTGTTCATTTGAAGCTGTTGACTGTTTTCAGCTTCATCAACATCTGGAATTCCATGTCTTCTTATCATTTTGAACTACAATTGATCGAACAATGATCAATCGTATGAAAATTGAATTGAATCGCACAAAAATTGAACGGAATTTGATTGAAGGAATGATCAAATTCAGAATTCGAATCGAACGGTAATTTTCCCCCAATTTGGTGAATTAGGGTTTGGAATTGACTGAGAGCGTCCAAGGATAGATCGCTCTGATACCAATGTTAAGAATTGAATTTGAATGAACTTGAGATTGAATACACAATGGTCAAGTTCAATTAACGCTCAGGAAGCTCAACAACTGAATAAGCTTCGAAAGTTCGTTAATGGCGGTTAAGAAGAGATCAGGGATAAGAACTGTTATTACTCAAAACATACCCTACACTATTACAATCTTTCCCTTTTATATCCTCACACTCCAACTACCCGCTCAACTAACAACTAACTCCTAACCAACTGTCAACTGACTCAACAGACCCACTAATTCCCATTAACTAACCCGTTGACCATTAATTCGTATCAGGATACACATAAAATAATACAAGGATACCCCTAACCAGTGGCAGATTCACGGCATAAGTAGGGTGGGCACAGGCCCACCGTCCAGACATGGCCGGATCCATGCTTTCTGCGCTGAAACCTGTCAAAACATTGCAAAATTTGAAAGATTTGTTTGTGTGCCCCTTCCTAATAAAAAGGTTCATTTCTTAAATCAGAACATGAAGAGACGGACATAGAAGTGTAATGGAGGAAAAAATTTGATTTCTAAAACTTTTCTATGGATGTCTCGGTAGGTTGCAGAAGTGAAAATGGAGATATTTTAGGAAGTTATATTGGGATATGTGGTGATTTTTACATTAAGTCCTTCATGTTAAAATAAAGGAGTTAATTACTGTTTTTGTTCCTGTGGTTTGTCAAAAATCACTATTTCATTCCATTAGTTTAAAAATTAAGATTTCAGTCCCTGTGGTTTCACTTTCGTAACCATTTCAGTCCCTGTGGTTTCACTTTCGTAACCACTCCAATCCATTTCTTCTGTAAGTACATGGACTGAAATGGTTACGAGGTGGACTGAAATGGTTACGAAAGTGAAACCACAGGGACTGAAATCGCAAATTTTAAACTAATGAACTGAAATAGTAATTTTTGACAAACCACAGGGACGAAAACAGTAATTAACTCTAAAATAAAGTTACAAAATAAATCTTTTACTTTGAGTTAAATTTTAAGCTATCTTAAAATTATGGTTTTAATATCAGACATTAATCGTGACTAACTACAAATAGTTTAATTTGAATTTTAAGAACCCTATAGTTAAAACATTTAATATTACTTAAAGATCATTATATCATATAATTATCACCGGTTTATATTATAACTTGAACTAATCCGGTTAACACAAGCTTGTATCATGACTTGATTTGTTATCAAACTTGTTTTAACCCGTCTTTTTTTAAATCCAACCAATTTAAAAATTATTCTGCATCCGTCACTGTCCCTAATCAACCCAAACTTATAGAATAAGGAAGCCCGATTGAAACAGTGGCCCAATTGCCCAAATTAATAATAATATGACTGAAATTGTGGCCCAATTAGTCAGGTATTTGTTGTACTTTATTTATTTATTGTCGTTTTTTTATATTGTATGATTGAATGGTAAAAAAAAATTGAGATACCCCTGATTTAATGAACTAGTTTCGCCACTGTTTAGTCACCTACTATCCAAGTAACAATTGTTGACTAGTTCTAGAAATTAAGCTCTAACTTAACCTTAAACATATATATACTAGTATATTCAATTTTATAATAAAGATGCTCAGATTTACTTGGTCTTTTTATATATGTGCATTATAAACATAAAATATTTATTTAATTAAAAAAATCTAAACATGTGCGTGCTATATTTGAACATGCCACCACCAAAGAAATTTTCATAAAGTTGTTATGATAAGACGTCACAATAATAAAAATAAAATAAAAAACCACACACACCTTATCTAGGTTTACATGTAATCTTGATTATTTAATATTGTTCAAATTGTGCATTTTCAATCTGAGCTGGTACGATATGTTCACTCACGACTGGGTTTTCAAAGTTTGTAATTCATAAAAACATATAATTAGGTAAGTGTTTGTGAAATACGATTGAACATATAAAGTAATATTTATACAATAACTTCATTTTTAAACATTGATACAGCAACATGCTTTGATAAAATAACGTTTCAAGTGTTTAAAAGTGATGAAATGGGCCCCTTTTTTTTATAAGGAGGTAAAAAATATTATTAAACAAAACAGATATTAGATTAGGTGGTACTGCATATTAACAAAATGGTCAACCTTCTATCTACCATCTAGGTCAACAAAAATATATCTACCCACCCCCACATATGTAATTATTATTATGGACCTTGCTATTCACCCAACCCACCTGCCCATTTTGTTTATTCACACATGCCCCAGTATCGAGCTGTGGCCAAAGCGCAGCGTTTTGGTCCGGACAACCAGCAAAGGGTGTCAATCTTTTGTCTGGTTGACAGGACCAAAAAGCGGTCAAAACTCGGCGTTTTGGTCCGGTCAATAGACCCGTCAGTTTTTGTCTGGTTGACCGGACCAAAACGCCGCGCTTTGGCTACAGCTCGACACTGAGGGGTGTGTGAATATACAAAATAAGTGCATGAATAGACATGTCCTGGCAATTAACATGTATAATTGATTTTAAACACATGTATCTTAAACAAATTCGTGGACTTCAAATTATAAATAATTAACTAAGAGACTGTTTAAAATCAACAAAATTAAAATTATTATTATGTTTGAAAATCCATATTAGAAATTGATAATTTCACTCATTTTCACATGGATATTTAACGAATATAAAAACGGATGTCAAGTCTTAAAATCCAACAAGATCAAGTATTGTTTTGATAGTTCATAAGTTGAGCAAAATTGAATTCAACTTTAATTATTTGTTCTTATTGAATCAATGCTATAAATTATTATTATTATTATTATTGTCAATACTAAGTCCAAGAGTAGCAGGAATAGGACTTGGTTTGTTTTGGCAACTTGTGGTTAGCTGGTTTTGCTTAAACGTGTTGGACCAGTGTTCCTTATTGACATTAGAATGGAAACTGCCACACCTATTTCTCAACTTGCATAAATGATTTTTTCTTAAGCGGCCAAGACCTCGCCCTTCCGAACCCAGGCGTTTAAACCCTTTGTCTTTGCCAATGGCCAAATGAAATTTAAGAGAATTGAACTTTCGTAATAAACGATATGAATTAAGAGATATACGTAGGAGGTAGGAGGTAGGGGTAATATAAAGAGGCGCTCAATACATTACCAATTTTATATAGAGAACCGCAATGAGCACTTAATCATTTAACGTAGTGCTGATTACATATAGTGGGAGAGAGAAGGTGGCTGTTAGGTGGTTACATGATAATCTTATGTATCGCATTTTAATGCAATTAGTACATGTGTTTCTTTCGTTCTCTACTTAATATTACATGTAAAATGTGGGGTTAGCCCACTTGGTAGACGCACATAACTTTTAGAGGGGAGGTCCGAGGTTCAAAGATCGGAAAAGGAGTATTTATTACAGAATTATCGGTGTAGAGTAGAGATAACATTTGCCGTTCGAAAAAAAATAAAAAATCTCAATATTAAACAGTCATGTGTGTGAGAGAGGAAAAGGAAAGCATCTAAAATTCAGAGCTACCTTTATAATCATGTTTATAATCTATGAATGAAATGGCCAATGGGTGAGAAATGCAACATTAATAATTTGTAACAGAAACTGTACACCACCATGCATACCTTAAAGATGATGGAAACCTGTATTGCTTTCACCTGCTTCTGTAGATTATATTTTTTAACAGCATTCTGTAAATAAAATACACCTGCATTTGAAACAACACCATACAAAGACATTTTTCTGTCATGCCATTTTGCCACCTGCAAGTAAAATCGTAAAACGATCAACCCATGCAAATTTCTTGAAGTTAGTTTTGCCAATTGTAAAACGATCAACTCACAAGTGAAAGTGAAATCTAGTTGAGTAATTGCCAGGGTTGACTCAGTGAGACACTTGTGGTTGATGTGTCTAAGCCCTGTGCTCCATGTATGGCGGTTTTTAACACGTTATATTGCTGACAGACAGAATCATAAAGTGCTTGTGAATAAGCTTCCTTGGCCTGCAATACACATTTGAAACATAAGTACATACTTATGACCATATCAACTCGAAATGACCCCGGTGACGGCTTATAAACTTATGTAGTACGGACCTCGTCAGGGTCTCCACAGGAGGCGGTAATTTCGTTGAAATCGATTTTGGGAGCGATTGATAATCCGGCACCATGAAAAGAGATAACTCGTCTCTCTCCAATTTCTATCTCAAATTGTTCGGATGCATTTGAAAACAAGGGTAAATGGAGTTGCTGGTAAAAGAAAACATCGGAATTAGAAAAACACCTAGGGAGGAGGGGGCATGATGTCGTAACACAATAGGGATAGAGGATATATATGGCCCGGCACACCAGCATGCTCCACAAGTCTTCTCATGTTGTCCACGACAGAGGCATCAAATGGCGCCTAGACATCATGCAAGTAAAAACACAATCTATGTTTATATATCAAACATAATAGTAACTGTCAAAGGAGGTTCTTTTTTGGGGTCCATCTACAATGAAATATCTTACCGGAGACCACTGATTTGTGATGGGATCTGGCCTGTCCCTGCCGCCACTTGCTGCAATCCATATCAGCTTAGATCCACCCCTAAATATGAATAGACAAGATTAATAAAATAATGTGATGACATCATTTAGTACGGCAGAAGCATGCAGAGTAACTTTAGAATATCAACGCAAAAATTAAGCCCGGCCTCTGAGAGTGTAAAATACTAAAGCAGGTAAAACAGTGCTTCAGATGTAAAGAAACTGTTATTCACATCCACTAAAAAACGTATGTGTACTGCGTAGAACCTTTACTTATTGAGTTATAATAACACGATACCTTAAAAGCAAAGCCATCTCCTTTAAACTTCTTGTATTTGCTCTCCTTTTCATCTCAGCAAGCTCATGAACGTCATTCATATGTTTTTTTGAATACACACATAGCAAATTCCTATAGAAAATGTAAGGTTAAAAAATGTGAATTACAATAAAAAAAGAGTAAAATGCCATTTTCGTCCCAAGGTTCGGCCAGTTTTGCGACTTTTGTCCAAAGGTTTATTTTTCCGCATTTTGATCCAAAATGTTTGGAATCTTGCCATTTTCATCTGGCTTGTTAACTCCATCCATTTTTCTCCGTTAAGTCAGGGGTATTTCCGTCTTTTTGTTCACTAAGGGCAATTCGGTCTTTTCATGGGTATTCGGGTTTTTTCACTTTATGTAAAATGACCGAATTGCCCTTTAAGTTAACAAAAAAGATTGATATACCCCTGACTTAACGAAGAAACATGGATGGAATTAACGAGCCGGATGAAAATGGCAAGCTTTCAAACCTTTTGGATCCAGATGAAGAAAAACAAACCTTTGGATGAAAGTCGCAAAGCTGGCCATATCTCAGGGACGAAAAATGGCATTTTACTCTTTAAAAAACTAGGGAAAAGATTGCAGAAAAGAATTGTTATAACCGGGGAAAAAGCATATACCTGCCCATGCTGAAGGGCTTGCAAAGAGGACCTGTAACAACTCTATCACCTGCCACATAGATCTGCATTACAGTAGCCAAGTGGACTCAAATGTATATACAAATTGGACACATGTGTTTGAATTAAAACAAACTTACTGCGGTCTCAGAAATATGAGGACTTGTGGTTTCAAGCAACAAGGAAATGATAACCGGATCTTCTTCAGTTTGGTGGTTTGAGATCAAAATCACGTTTTCGCCCTTATTAGTGGTAAAGAAATGCAAATATTAGACTCTTGACATAGCAAGATCTAATAAAAGAAGAAAAGGAAAAGAAATAATGTTAAGCAAGAAAAAGCATAAGTTGCAGTTAATAAACATGTAGTAGCTTTGATTCGTGATTTTTTTTTATCAAAAAGGTTCCTTTTTTTCGCAGAGAATTGCTTAAACTAAAGATGTTTATGACAAGCTGGCACCTTCTTGAGTTGTCCCTCCATCTCGTGGAAAAGAGAAACGTTGCCAACATATGACTCCCTAACAAGAAAAACTAAGCATGGTTAGAATGCCAACAAGAAGTCATTAACTTGGTTATCAAGATGGTTGACTAACCTGAAGTTGATTAAAGGACGGATGTAATTTTGAACAAACATATAGTAGTTAAAAGGTACTCGAATAGCCTCATGATATGGTGAGAATTCAAACGGTTCCTGCAAAATCAATTACAACATTCAGAGACGCAAACGATTTAGTTGATTCGGTATAAGAACTGCAAGCCGGACATATCAGTATGCATCTTTTAGTCAAACCTTCACATCCAACAAAATACGATCCAACGCTACACTCATGTTTGATAGGACAATTTCTTCTGCGTGAGGATTTCCACTTTGAAAAACCTGAAAAAAAATAAAGAAAGTCAAGGCTCACTAGAAGATTGAAGATATACATAAACTACAGTGACAATATGCAGTTGAGTATGATCACTAGTATACTCGTTCCTACCAACAGTGGTGCAAATACACACATAATTATATAATTCTTTCCGCATGCAAATAAGAAAAGGCCACCCCAAAGACGTACGGTACAACTAAATGAGCCCAATAAAAACAATTTACTGCATTTCTGTAATTCAGATACAGCTCCTCCATCAATTGAGCAACAGGTTTTGGCAGAGTTCCGTTGTCCATCTCCTTTTGAATTCCACGAAGCAAATCTGCCAGAAATAACATAAGTAGATGATTAAACTCAAAAGTTATATGTAAAAAATTTCATGCCGGATGCATCACAATAAAGCACGATGAGAGGTATCGATATGAACTTTGACAAATTATAGTTAAATGGTGTAGTAAGCTGTATCATTGATCATGTTATCATCAGAAACTCCTCATGGTTAGGCAAAAAGTTGACCCTGAGGCACACGCCTCATGTATTTCCAACATTTTGTGCCGCAGACTGTTTGTACAGCATACTTTTCAGGTTGTACACTATGCAGTTAATGCGGTTAAATATCGAATATCGGTCAAGGACCGATATTTGAGATATAGGTTATCTCGGTGAGATATCGGTATTTTTAATATAATGCAGAATTTATGTATATAGCAATTTAACACCAATAATTCTGTGATATATCAGTGATATATCGGTTAGATCGGTCAAATATCGGTGATATACGATCGATATATCACCGAATATTCACCGATATTAACTGCATAGTTGTACATGTACGTATTTTCAATAACATATATAAAGTTTATTTGTGTCTAAATATTGGGTAAGTGATGCTAGAAACCTATAGGAAATATAAAAAAAGTTATATAACTATTTGCGCCTTGGGTACGAAAAGTTGTGCGCTCGGCGCCTTAGATTTAGACCTCGGCGCTTTTGTGCGCTTCTAGCTTTCTAAAACCAAGATGATAATAATAGAACACTACAATCAAAGTCAAGGTGATTTATTTTCATATTTCAAGGGCAAATCAAGTATATTTCTATTCTAATATCTAAACTTCATAAATAACTAAGTAAAGTGTCGGGATGGAAATCAAAACTACATATGTCAAATTTGAATCTGGAATACTACGGTCAACCGTATAGATACAAAAGTTGACCGTTATCTTCAAAGAATGAAGATACTGAACTTCCATTCATCTATACTGTTTTACTAGGTTCAGATTCACAAGTAACTATATATCAGTTTATATAAATTGAAAAGCAGAAACAGAATAAAAGACCTTGCTCAGAGCGAGCATCGAGAAATGTACGAGACTGCCGAAGCTCGGTAGCAGAAACAACCGGCCGTAGAATGGACGACGATGAAGAGTTGTTATAATCAACCAATTCCGCCATGCTTCCGGCTGTGTTGCCTGCAGAACAGAGCGTCGGAAACCGCCAGAAAACCGAGCTAGCACGGGAGGAATGAAGAGAAGGTGGATGAGGAAGAGGAACCTAGGGTTGATGGTGAAAAAGAAGTTGGAAGGAGGGAGGATCGACATTATAGAGGGAGAAAGAAGAATGTGTGTGTGTGAGGGGGAAGAGGAAGGAGTCGTCGTGGCTGGCTTACTATGTTGCAGTTGTTATTGGAAGTGGTGATGGGATAGGATTGATCACGCCACGCCACGCCACTCTGGATGGAGGATAGACCCGAGCCTGCCGCACGTGTTTATTGTTTCCAACCCGGGATATGGACGTCTGACAAATCACCATTCTTGTTTCAAAACTGCATTTATTTCTGAACTAATAATATACTCTCATGCGGTAACAGCTGTTCATAAAGTTCGGGCCACGCAGCTCGGCTCGTAGCTCGTTCAAAGGAAGCTCGAGAAAAACTAAGCTAAAAAATTTAATTTGAGATTACGTGAACCACGCTGGCTCATTTTGTAACCGAGCCCAGCTTGAGCCAAGCTCGGCTCGGCCCATGGTCGGCTCATTGGCTCGTTCATAGGCTCGTTTAACTCTGAGGTAAAGCTCAAGCCGAGTGTATCCGCCTCAATTAATTTTGAGCTTGAGCTCGACCACACCCTGGCTCGACTCGTTTACAGTCATGATAAGACTATTATGCTAAAGAAAATAAACGTAAAAACGTTGAACTGCAGAATTTATACCAAAACTTAGGTTTTTACCAATAAAATTAGATGTAAAAATATTGAACGCACTTCCGTTGCAGCACGTTAACTCGCAAATAAATCGAATTTGAATATATAAAATAATACTACTAATATTGATAGTTAAATAAATTTATAAATTAACAGTTAAATAAATTTATAAAGTATAGCTTTAAGACTTGTATGTATAAATATAAAAAATAAAATAGTAGATGACAAGTGACATCCACCCGCTAGCCTATAAATTCCACCAACCAATCAGAACACTCAAATATGAATAGTAAAACATCCTCACATACAATTTTTGATAAATTATAGAGAGGAAATTATGAACTGAGATAACTTTGTATTTGTATCTTTTAATTCAAGTGTGATATAAAAGACGGTTACATAACTGACTACTTACAAGTGATGACGGTTATATAACAGTCTACCTTACTAGCTCATTAAATCGCCAATGCAGTAGGGAAATAAGTTTTTATGCGGTTCTTATAGTTTTTAACATAAAACTGGTTCTGAAAAGAGCCTTGTTATCTTATACACGAGAAAATAATAAAAGAATAAAAAACAAATCAAAAGATGTAATTTTCCTACCATTGTAAACATCAACTCACTTGTTTGGTGTCGTCAAGCACAAGGTGAACAAGAAGATCAAATGCGTTTGATTGCGACTGAACGAGATCGAACAAGATCGTTAACTCCATAAAATTTTGCCACAAAGATGATATCTTGAACGTATAAGAGCCTCTTTAGGAGAATACATGTTCTTTATAAAGAAAAAAGTGAGAACACTTCAGCGTCGGTTTCGGTTAAAGGACATGTTTGATTAAGATGATAAAAATTGTCTTGGACTTGGTTTGGATGGTGATGAATCAAAGAGAGGAGCAGAAGGTTAATCCTTGCCTCGGAGAGGCCGAGAGGGGTCACATAATTTAATAGATGTCTTTCTGCCGATTAGTGATGAGACGTTTTATGATTTGACGATCATCATCGCTAAGAAGAAAGCATAAGAAATTGGCAAGACGTATGATAGAAAGATAGACCACATCCATAATCTTTAAGAGAGGACCAAAACATAAATTGTATACCACATGGATTGTCACTATATTTACTTTATAATCTATAGATATGTTTGATCGCCATTTTATAAGCAGTGCCGAAGCTTGACCCGAAGACGGGGGGTCGAAAACGTATATACCTAAAAATTTCTATATGAAAAGTACATGTATAACACTACTGGGCTAAAGTTCGTGATCACTAAATGCAAGACCAAATTGCATAGAACAAAATCCACGAAAGCACGCTCAGGAGGTAAATCCTGCAACAATTTAATGAGCAAAATGGCAAATGTCAAGATTATAAGAACATCAATGACTTGAAAGCTGCGCCCCTGCTTATAAGAACATCAATGACTTGGATGTTTATACACACGATAACTCAAATACGTCAACAATCAAGGATAAACCGAACATTTGAAAGGCTGGTTCTAATTGAACCAAGTGAGTTACCATTCAATGTTTCAGATATTCAGGTTGAATGTTATGTGTTGATATTAAAGATTTTGGCAAATTATATGGTCTGAACAGTGAGTGCTGTATGTATCTGAGTATCATAGAGCAACCACCTAAAAGTATTCAGGTAATTCTCAATATCAGATATATATAAGCTATCCAAGGAAGTTCGTGATCACTAAATGCAAGACCAAATTGCACAGAACAAAATCCGCAAAAGCACGTTCAGGAGGTAAATCCTGCAACAATTTAATGAGCAAAATGGCAAATGTCAAGATTAAGGAGATTGCAAATGAAGGTATGGATCATGCACAAAGTATTTGTGAGGGCTTTTCACTATTCAATTTTTTTTAATCTTGACCCCTCAACTTTCATATTCTACAGATCATACCCCTCAAATATTACAAGATGACCCCTTCACTTTCATCAGGCTTATTATCTAAACCTTAAACTTTTTTATTTTTACCTTTTTAGTTTCTTTTTTATGTTAGTTTTTTATCATTTCGCTTTAGTTCTTCCTTTTTACGATAATTTTTACGTTTCGGTCAAAATTTTGCATGCTACGTGCATGTGTGGTTCCACGTTTTTACATCTATTTTTTGCGCTTCAACGATTCTGTCGGAACGCATAGGTCCTAAGTCGATTTAGTTATTCTTTTACGTGTTCAACGTTTTGGTCTATTTTTGCGAGTTAACACTTTGCAATGCGCGTGCGTGGTTCAACATTGTTATGTTTACTTTTCGTTCGGTTCAACAGTTCCGCCGCAAAGCGTGGGTCCTAAATACTAGTTGACATTATAAAGCAATTGCAATATTTCAATTTCGCCTTCTTGATATCAGGAATACATGTTCCGGGAGTAAATGAATAATAGCTAAAAAAAGACAACTCAAATAAGTGGATCCATTTGGGTAATGTTGTTTTATTGACGATGATTAAAATTTAACAATTTTAGGGCAAAAAATGTTTCGAGTCAACCCTTTGGACCTTTACTTAACCCAACCAACCCATCCATTTTGTAGGGGTGTGCAAAACTATCCGTATCCAAACCGAATTCGAAATATCCGAAATTCCGAATCTGACATTTTGGATATCTGAAATTTCGGATATCCGGTTTTGAACACCCCTACCATTTTGCCACCTATACAAATGATGTGACCTCAGTCAAAAATGTTTATAAGTATATAACTAAAAAGGAACTAAAAACATACCTTGAATTCCTTGTTTTCTTTGTTTACTTGGATACGAAGACAAACTGTAGCCAAAAGGATAAACAAATATTTTTCAAGACATAATAACCCTGACTGAAACGAAATGTACCCAAACATATAGTCGTATATGTCTAATCTTACCAGCAAGAACGGCTGTCCCAACACAAGAAAGTACGCCTGAAAGAAATGAATTGAACGGGAAGGAACCAACAATGGACATGTAACCCACCTGGTAACAACCAAAACACATGAAAGCCATTCCATAAGCTTACTTTATTTAAAACCAAAAAACATTGCCCGTTAAATATGCAATTATACATAAGCTTTTTCACTCACAAGCGAGCTTGACTTTTAAGGTAGAGCTCAAAACGAGCAAAGCTCGTGCTTAGGCAAGCCCAGATTCAGCTCGACTTGGCTCGTTTACACCCCTATAATTAGCTTCCACACTCAAAGCTATATGAAGAAGTGTAGAACTAACAATTCTATATAAATCATACATTGATAATAGGGACTATGGAGAAAGTTTTTCCACCGTCCCTCATACCAAAAGCCCGTTTCAATCATAGTTATTAAAGGCGTTAGGCGCACTCAAGGCGCATAGGCCTCGCCTGGGGCCTAGGCGCAAGGCGCAAAAAAAGCGCGGGCCTGAGAAAAAAAAGCGTACGACAAAAGAAAACTTGAAATATTTTTATATAATAGAAAATTAATACTATTCTTCAAATAAAATAAACTAAGAGCTATTATATAACATTGAATATTGTCTATTTAGTACCAAAAGTTATAAAATGCTAGTTTATTAGTGTAGAAAAGTAGTTTTGTTAGATAAATGTAGAAATCTAGCTAGAATCTTGCGAGAATTTAGAGAATTTGGCCGAAAACTCTCAAGAATCTAGGAATCTCGCTGGAATCTGCGCATGAACCATCACCAGGAGAATTAAAGCGCAATTTCCTTGACTTAAGGCGCAATTGCCTCGCCTAGCTAGGAAATTGGGCCTAGGCGCAAGAGGCGATGGCTTTTAACAACTATGGTTTCAATACTACTACAAAGCATAATTGCAAAATATTTTAAGCTTTCCGGCCTGTGTTGAAAACAATGACATCTAAACCATAGACCTGGTGCTTCAACAAGCACCAAATACAAGTGAATTGCACAGATGTTCCTAACACAAGATGTCAATAAATACACTAACATTGAAGATATAGTGCGCTGATTGGTTATATAGCAGCGTCAAAAACATCCAAATTACTGTTTGCATTTCAACATTTAAAATCACCATGAACCTTGGAGACTAAAATGCTTTGAGAAATAAGAGTTAACTGCCATTTTCGTCCCCGTGGTTTGTCCAATTATGTCAGTTCAGGCCAAACTTCAAAATTGTACCATTTACGTCCCTTGACATTCTTGAAACATGCCAGTTCTATCCAAAAAAACTAAGGTAGTGTTCGTTTCAGAGAATGGAATGGAATCATGAGGGAACTGGAAAGTTGATTTCACTACTCATTTTGTTGGTTTCAACAAGAAAATGAATTGGAATTGAACAACAACATAAGGAAAGAGAATCTACATTTTAATTCCATCTAAATTTCATTCCACTTTGCAAAACAAACACACCTAAATATCAATCAAATTTCAATTTATGCGAGAATTCCCATTCCAATTCCATTACAACCCATGAAACAAACACTACCCTAGATTGAATCGAAAAATTGGACAAACCACAGGGACCGAAAATGGCAGTTAATTCATGCTTTTTTGGACAAACTGACATGTTTCAAGAATGTCAGGGACGGAAATGGTACAAAGTTGAAATTTGGTCTGAACTGACATAATTGAACAAACTATAGGGACGAAAATGACAGTTAACTCGAGAAATAATGATAACATTAAAGCAGTGTTTGTTTCACATAACGGAATGGATTCTAAATGGAACCAGAATGTAGATTCCATTCCTTATGTTCATTTCAACAAAAGAAAGAACTGGAATTGAATCTAAATCACTCGGTTCATTTCCGATTCAAATTTCATTACATTCCACGAAGCAAACACTCTGCCTAAGGTTCTTAATACAAACACTAAAAATTAGAAAATGTCCGCAAATAGAACAATTCAATCAAACACTGAACATCACCAAAATCGATCCGTGATGAGATATATAAGAAAATAACGGAATACCTGAATGAGAGCGGTGAAGACGGCAAACATAACGTACAGATCTATGATCTGAAATTAGAAAATTAGCTTAATTAAATTAAAAAGAAAATTAAGGTAATTAGAAAGATGGAGAAAATGGGAACCTTGAGATCGGTAGGGGTAGCGGAATAAGCAGAACGTAGAGAGTGAAAAAGAGCGTGCGCATCTTCTTTCGTCGTCACCGTCGACTTCCCCATTCTCCTGTTTTCCGTCAAGTGGTCTTTGTTTCACTGTGTTCAGTGTTGAAGGATCAGCACGAGAAACCCTAAAATGGGCAGAAACTATATGTATATTGAATATATAGATAGGTTTTAGCTAGCAGAACAAAAAGGCCTATTAGCTCAGTTGGTTAGAGCGTCGTGCTAATAACGCGAAGGTCGCAGGTTCGAGACCTGCATGGGCCATTTTCTATTTTTTTAGCTCACTCTTTTTAGTTAATTTCTTTTTAATGTATAGTTAACTTCTTTCTTATATTTAGATAAGTATACAGTAAATTTTTTATCCATTTTATATGTATAGTTAACTTCTTTCTTATATTTAGATAAGTATAGAGTTATTTTTTATCCATTAGTTAACCTTTTTATACTTAGATAAGTATACAGCCATCTTTTTTTTTTCTTCAGCCATGTTCTTGTGCTTGGATCATCTACAACACAGTATACAGCCATTTTCTTTTCCTTTTTTTTTCATTAGTTAATTTCTTGTGCTTAGATCATCTACAACTTATTAAGAAAGGAAAATTACTTTTTGAGTCCATGTGTTTTATGGGTTTTAACTATTTGAGTTCAAATTAAAATGTTTAACACCCGCCACTTTTCTTAACCATTTGAGTCCAATTTTTTTTAACACAGTTAGAATTCTGTTGTTAAGTTTTGTTAAATGACCAAATTAACCCTATAATTAAAAAAATAAAAAACTAATTTATTTAGATTTCTCTCTCTCTCCTTATCTCTATTTGCAACTTTCCTCTCGTATTTCTTTCTCTCTCCAAACCACCTCCATCCTCCCACCATCTACATTACCCATCAACAAGAACCACCATCCACCTCCAACTTTTACAACCTCACACACAAAGTCTTTCTCTCTGTTCTCTCTCCCTCTCTCTCTCTAAAGAAAACCACCACCAAGAACCACCATAACCATCATGACCAGAGCAACCATACACGTAAACGAATACAGTCAGATCTGTTAGCGGTGGAGGTGGTTGTGGGAAATAGCGGCGGTTCAGGGGGTGATGGGATGGTGGTTCAGGGTAGAGATGGGCATAAAAACCGGTTCCGAACCCGAACCGGTGGAACCGAACTGGAACCGGTTCCAGTTCCTACCCGACAGTAAGTAGAACCGGTTCCGGGTTCAAAATACCCGTTGGTTCCAACCCGGTTCCACAATTTTACCATTTGAATCGGGTAGGAACCGGTTCCTAACCGTACCCGGTTCCTACGTGGAACCGGTTCCTGACCGTTGTAATATTACCGTTGGAACCGGTTATATCCGTTAAAAATGTTACCGTTGTAACCGGTTATAGCCGTTAAAAAAGTTACCGTTGAAACCGGTTCCTGACCGTTGGAACCGGTTCCTGACCGTTAGAACCGATTCTATATATATATTTTTGAAATCTATTGTTTAACACACAATTTCTCATATCTATCCTTCTTGTTACATTTCTTTCTTGTTCTTTTTCACATTCTAATCAACAAATGGCCTCAAAGAGTTCCAAAAACGCAAATTCCCAATCCGTTAACAATGTTCCTCAAGAACATTCGGTTCCATATGTGGTTGGAACATTGTCTCATAATCGCAGTAAGGAAGTTTGGAGCAATTGGGAGTTGGTCGAGATGAGTGACGGCTCGCAAAAAGCTCAATGTAAACATTGT
Organism: Scalesia atractyloides; assembly: GCA_947069175.1. Lineage (NCBI taxonomy): Eukaryota > Viridiplantae > Streptophyta > Magnoliopsida > Asterales > Asteraceae > Scalesia > Scalesia atractyloides. The sequence continues at coordinate 81,884,324 of CAMTDV010000024.1, forward strand.
GGATCGTTATTAGCCAAGGAATCAAACTCAACGTTAACGAAGCATATTAATAAGTATTGCAAAGTTTTAAAGGAAATGACATCCGGTCAAGTTCCACTTTCCAAAGATGGTACCATTTTTCGTTATGAGCAAAAATTAGCTCGCGATCGGATGGCGAAGTTGGTGATACAAAAAGCGTTGCCGTTTGGACACTTCGACGACCCCGATCTTACAAATCTTATTCGGGAGACGCTACAACCTCGCTATAAACATGTAAGTCGTCGCACTTTAAAACGTCTTTGTTTAAGTTTATGGGAAAATGCAAAAAAAGATTTAATTGTTTTTTTAAGAATTTAAAAACTAGTGTAAACCTAACTAGTGATGTGTGGTCGGCTCCACATGGTTTACCGAAATCGTACATATGTGTCACCGCTCATTGGGTTGATCCCGATACATGGCAAATGATGAAGCATACGATTGCGTTTGACGAGTTTCCTTCTCCTCATACGGGAGAAAATATTTATAAAATTATAAATGGCACAATAATTAAATATGGTTTAGAAGATAAATTTTTTTCAATATCCTTTGATAAAGCTTCAAACAACACAACGGCGATTGAAAAATTAAAGTTGAAGTACAAACCAATACTTGATGGTGTTTTTTTTCACACACGATGTGTTGCACATATTATTAACTTAGTAGTGCAAACCGGTTTAAAAGATCAATTTGTATCGGATTTTATTATAGCATTTAGAGCTATGCTCCAAGATGTTTTCAAAAGTGGAAAAGAAAGATATCAAGAATATAAAAAACTTTGTAAAGATGTCAACCAAAAAATTATTGGACCGAATTGGGATATACCGACTCGTTGGATTCAACTTGTCATATGTTTGAAATGGCTATAAAGCAAATGGGCACTTTAAAATCTTTTCATACAACTTTAAGTGATGAGTACCTTGTCGTCCCCTTTCCGACACGGCTTGGGAAAATATTAATAACCTAAGTACTTTTTTACAAGTTTTTAAAACTACAACGACTTTGATTTCCGGTGTTTATTATCCTACTAGTTCTAAAGTTGTGGACCAATTGTATTTGATAACAACTAATTTTAAAAAAGTTTGAAAAATTCTAGTGACATGTTAAGGAATATGACGAGACCAATGATTCAAAAATTTTAAAAATATTTTTTAGAACTACCACCCGTTTTTCTATGTGCCGCTGCTTTAAATCCAGCTTTAAACGTACCGGGTGTTGAAGCTTTAATTGATGAAATTTATGACAGTTGGATATGCATAGGAGGATCCAACTTTAAAAGCAAAAACAAAAAAAATATTCAATGAGTGTATGGCCAAACTTTATGATCATTATTAAAAAAATATGGTGAAAAAAATCATACAAATTTGTTTGAGTCTCGGTCCACGGCCTCTAACGATGAAACAAGCGGGGATCCACTTATAACCATGTTGAATGTCGTTAGAGACGAGACCGCTAGACAACAAAGGGGTAGTGAACCAACAAGTGAACTTGGGAGATATAAAAAAATAGTATTCGCTTACTATGACCACCGAGGAGTATAGGAAATTTGATGTTTTGGCATGGTGGAAATGAAAGAATCCGAATACCCGATTCTAGCCACCATGGCTCGTGATATACTAACGGTCCAAGCTTCCACGGTAGCTTCGGAAAGTGTGTTTTCTCTTAGTGGCAGGGTTTTGTCAATTAGAAGAACAAGACTAACTCCGGAATCGCTAGAGATGGCAATATGCTTAAAGGACCATTTGGATGCCGTTGATCGTGTTCAACATAAAACTAGTCTAGAAGATGAAGTTGAGTTAGAGCATAAAATTGTTGACGAAGAGGAGGACGAAGAAGTGGAGACTAACGATTCGGACGACGATTGTACCGAGGTACCCGTACCTAAGAGAAACTCGTCGGAAAGTGTTGCACCTGCCGCTAGTAAACGATCAAAGAAATAAAATCTTACTAGAACCGGTTCTGAGTAATTTTTTATTTTTTTTTGTAACCGGTTAATTTTTTTTATATATTGTAACCGATTAATTTGTTTTTTAATTTTAATCGATTATTGTTACTATTTTTATTTATCAATGTAACTAATAATAAAAATCAAACATAACAAACACAATAGTAGCGTTCCAAAAATAGATGTAAAAAAACACAATAGAAGGGGTTTTTAATTTTAATCGATTATTGTTACACAAACTTTATTAAAACACCAACAATAACATTTATCAGGAACCGTAAGTAGGAAGGAGTTTATATACAAAAAAAAAACGATTTTTTAATCAGGAACCGGTTCCACCGGTAACATTTTATCAGGAACCGGTTCTGAACAGTAAAGTCAGCTTTTACTGTCAGGAACCGGTTCTGAACAGTAAGTCAGGTTTTTACTGTTCAAAACCGGTTCTGAACAGTAAAAGTCAGATTTTTACTGTCAGGAACCGGTTCTGAACACTATCAGGAACCGGTTCCACACCATACCCGGTTCCATAATACCCGTACCCGGTTCTACACGGTTCCATATTCTTGGCTGTGAACCCGGGTAGGAACCGGACCCGGTTCCACACCATACCCGGTTCCAATGACATCCAAGCAGAACCGGTTCGGGTTGGAACCGGTTCCGGGTAATAATAATACCCGATTTTGCCCATCTCTATTCAGGGTGACGGGATGGTGGTGAATCCGTTGGGTGGCGGCGTCGTGTTCGGATCTGCTCAGTTCTTCGTTTTTTGCTTATAATTTTTGGAAATTGTTGAATTAGGGCTGTGATTTTGTGAGTTCAAGTGTGATTGACAAAGTGTGGATAAAACAAATTAACCAAACCGTTAACGAAAAAAAACTAAACAGAAATACGAAAAGTATAACAAAGGGTCGGTTAATATTATTTGATAACCATTGTTGCGGTTTGGTTATGGTTATTTATATTTTGTAACGCAAATATTGAACCAACACGAATTGTTTATTGGTTTTTTTTTTGTGGGGGGTGGGTGTTGAAGTTGTTTGAAAGGGCTAAAGCACATAGGTACATAGGGTTTATGTTATTGTTAAGTGTTTTTCCGACGGCCCAATCCATATGTCTTTTTGATGAAGTGTTTAAGTGTAATAACCACTGGGGCCCCAAACTATGATTTAAGAAACTCCAGCCTTTTTGAGTAAGCATGTTATGTCTTCAAATATAAACAGTGTCTTCTCGTGTTTTTTGTTTTTAGAAATTAGTAGGCATACAGTAAGTTAAATAAACTATAGTTCTACTTGCTTTAACTGTGTATATGTATTTTTTTGCATTAATTTTGTATACCACCCATTTAAGCCATTTTAGAAATATTGAAAACAATGCTAATACCAAACGAAACACGAAGGTTATGATTTTTTGATAACGAAGTATTATGGTTTTGGTTTCGGTTTTAGGCATAACCAACCCTGAACGACCATGCTCACCCCTAATTGACAGGTTGAGTAAAGTTAGTATTTTCTCAATGAAGTAGTTTCTCCCCCATCTTATTTTCTACGGCTATAACTTTTTCGTACGTTAATATTTTATAAAAAAATACAGGTATTAAAGAGCATTTCATTACTTTAATTCTGAGCAGTATTGCTTAGTTTTCTTAAAAAAAATAAAAGATTTGAATACCATTACATGTTTATGTGATTTTGAATAACATGATACATGACTACATGATTTTGGATAACCATTCAACATTCAACACTAATCATTACGTGATCCACGCATATTCAAAAAAAAGATGATTTGTTTTAAAGCTACTTTTATTACATATATGCTTATTATGTGATTACAAATTCACATAATAAGAACATGAAGGTGATATGCTTTATTACTTGACTAAATCACTAATATACGACATTATGTGATTGTTTATAGGTTGTATTTTCGGCTTATGTTTGTATATAAAATTTTTCCCAAAACACGTGTAGTAGTAAGCAATATTAGGTTTTCCATATGAAATATTATGTTTTACATGGTTTGTTTTACGTATCAATCTGTGCGATTATCACATAAATACTTTATAAAATCTGTAATCCGAAATGGGGTATTCTAAATCCGTAATCACGTAATATACATAGTCACATTGTTATATAATTACGTAGTTAACTTTAGTGGGGTTTAAATACATTACTTAACAAAATCATGTAATCTCGAAATGGGGTATTCAAAAAAATGTATTCAGTACTAATACATAGTCAACTATATTACGTAAATTACGTAATCACTTAGTAGTGCAAACCGGTTTAAAAGATCAATTTGTATCGGATTTTATTATAGCATTTAGAGCTATGCTCCAAGATGTTTTCAAAAGTGGAAAAGAAAGATATCAAGAATATAAAAAACTTTGTAAAGATGTCAACCAAAAAATTATTGGACCGAATTGGGATATACCGACTCGTTGGAGTTCAACTTGTCATATGTTTGAAATGGCTATAAAGCAAATGGGCACTTTAAAATCTTTTCATACAACTTTAAGTGATGAGTACCTTGTCGTCCCCTTTTCCGACACGGCTTGGGAAAATATTAATAACCTAAGTACTTTTTTACAAGTTTTTAAAACTACAACGACTTTGATTTCCGGTGTTTATTATCCTACTAGTTCTAAAGTTGTGGACCAATTGTATTTGATAACAACTAATTTTAAAAAAGTTTAAAAATTCTAGTGACATGTTAAGGAATATGACGAGACCAATGATTCAAAAATTTTAAAAATATTTTTTAGAACTACCACCCGTTTTTCTATGTGCCGCTGCTTTAAATCCAGCTTTAAACGTACCGGGTGTTGAAGCTTTAATTGATGAAATTTATGACAAGTTGGATATGCATAGGAGGATCCAACTTTAAAAGCAAAAACAAAAAAAATATTCAATGAGTGTATGGCCAAACTTTATGATCATTATTTAAAAAAATATGGTGAAAAAAATCATACAAATTTGTTTGAGTCTCGGTCCACGGCCTCTAACGATGAAACAAGCGGGGATCCACTTATAACCATGTTGAATGTCGTTAGAGACGAGACCGCTAGACAACAAAGGGGTAGTGAACCAACAAGTGAACTTGGGAGATATAAAAAAATTAGTATTCGCTTACTATGACCACCGAGGAGTATAGGAAATTTGATGTTTTGGCATGGTGGAAATTGAAAGAATCCGAATACCCGATTCTAGCCACCATGGCTCGTGATATACTAACGGTCCAAGCTTCCACGGTAGCTTCGGAAAGTGTGTTTTCTCTTAGTGGCAGGGTTTTGTCAATTAGAAGAACAAGACTAACTCCGGAATCGCTAGAGATGGCAATATGCTTAAAGGACCATTTGGATGCCGTTGATCGTGTTCAACATAAAACTAGTCTAGAAGATGAAGTTGAGTTAGAGCATAAAATTGTTGACGAAGAGGAGGACGAAGAAGTGGAGACTAACGATTCGGACGACGATTGTACCGAGGTACCCGTACCTAAGAGAAACTCGTCGGAAAGTGTTGCACCTGCCGCTAGTAAACGATCAAAGAAATAAAATCTTACTAGAACCGGTTCTGAGTAATTTTTTATTTTTTTTTTGTAACCGGTTAATTTTTTTATATATTGTAACCGATTAATTTGTTTTTTAATTTTAATCGATTATTGTTACTATTTTTATTTATCAATGTAACTAATAATAAAAATCAAACATAACAAACACAATAGTAGCGTTCCAAAAATAGATGTAAAAAAACACAATAGAAGGGGTTTTTAATTTTAATCGATTATTGTTACACAAACTTTATTAAAACACCAACAATAACATTTATCAGGAACCGTAAGTAGGAAGGAGTTTATATACAAAAAAAACGATTTTTTAATCAGGAACCGGTTCCACCGGTAACATTTTATCAGGAACCGGTTCTGAACAGTAAAGTCAGCTTTTACTGTCAGGAACCGGTTCTGAACAGTAAGTCAGGTTTTTACTGTTCAAAACCGGTTCTGAACAGTAAAAGTCAGATTTTTACTGTCAGGAACCGGTTCTGAACACTATCAGGAACCGGTTCCACACCATACCCGGTTCCATAATACCCGTACCCGGTTCTACACGGTTCCATATTCTTGGCTGTGAACCCGGGTAGGAACCGGACCCGGTTCCACACCATACCCGGTTCCAATGACATCCAAGCAGAACCGGTTCCGGGTTGGAACCGGTTCCGGGTAATAATAATACCCGATTTTGCCCATCTCTAGTTCAGGGTGACGGGATGGTGGTGAATCCGTTGGGTGGCGGCGTCGTGTTCGGATCTGCTCAGTTCTTCGTTTTTTGCTTATAATTTTTGGAAATTGTTGAATTAGGGCTGTGATTTTGTGAGTTTTTGGTGAAATTTGAGTCACCGGCGAATTTGGGGGTGTTGCAATGGCGTACAGATTTGGGGGTGTTGTCGTGTTCTTTGTCTGCTAATGGTGGTGGCAGGTGTGGTGGTGCGGTGTGGATGATGGTGTGGATGATGGTGCGGATGGTGGTGGTGCGGTGGGGATGATGGTGCGAAAGTGTGTAGGTGATTTAGTGATGGTGGTGATGGTGGTACGGTGGTGGTTCTTGTGGTGGGGTTGGTGTGATGGTGATAGGGTTGGTGTGCTGCCAGTGGCGGTGGTGATGGTAGTGTGTGGTGCCAGGATGTCTAGAGAGAGAGATGGAGAGAGAGTGCAAAGTGTGAGTGTGTGAAGTATGTGTAGAATTAGTTTTATATATATTAAAATCTTATGCATTAAAGAGTTGTTCATTATACTTTTTGTACATATATGAGTTGTACTTTGTGTGTAAATGACTAAATTGCGCTTGTAGCTAACAAACTTGGTGGATGAAGTTAGAAAATTGGACTCAAATAGTTAAGAAAAGTGGCTGTAGGGACTCAGGGCGTTAAACATTTTGATTTTGGACTCAAGTAGTTAAAAGCCATAAAACACAGCGACTCAAAAAGTAATTTTCCCTATTAAGAATATGTAATAAAGGAGTGAGTTACAAGTGTGATTGACAAAGGTGAGCATAAAACCAAATTAACCAAACCGTAACCGAAAAAAACCGAACCGAAATAACCGAAAACGTAATAACCAAAGGGTCGGTTATTTATATATTTGATAACCAATTGTTGCGGTTCGGTTATGGTTATTCTTATTTTCGTAACCGAAAATATCTGAACCAACACGAATGTTTTGAACAGGGCTAAAGCCATAGGACCATAGGTTTTTAAGTTATTGTTAAGTGTTTTACGACGGCCCAATCCATATGTTTTTTGATGAAGTGTTTAATTGTAATAACCATGGCCCAAACTCACTGAATTAAGAACTCCAGCCATTTTGTGTTCGCATATATGTTTCCATATAACACGTGTCTACACGTGTTACTTTTGTTTTTAGAATTAAGTATGCATACAGTAGTAAAATATAACTAATAGTTCTACAAGCTTTAACTGTGTATATTTATTGTTTGCCCATTAATTTTGCTATACCCACACATTTAAAGCCCAACTTTAGAAATATTGAAAACAACTGCTAATAACCAAACCGAAACCGAACGGTTATGATTTTTTGATAACCGAAGTATACGGTTATGGTTTCGGTTTTAGGCAATAACCAAACCGAACCGCACCATGCTCACCCCTAATTGACAGGAAGAGTAAGTTAGTCTTTTCTCCAATGAAGTAGTTTCTCCCTTTATTTTCAAACGGCTATAACTTTTTCGTACGTTAATATTTTATAAAAAAATACAGCGTATTAACGAGCATTTCATTTTCTTTAATTCGAGCAGTCTATTGCTATAGTTTTCTTACAAAAATCAAGGATTTGAATACCCATTACATGATTATGTGATTTTGAATAACCTGTACATGACTACATGATTTTGGATACACATTTAACATTCAAAACAAATCATTACGTGATCACGCATTCAAGATGATTTGTTAAAGCTAATTTTATTACAATTATGCTTATTACGTGATTACAAATTCAATAATAAGAACATGAAGGTGTTATGCTTTATTACTTGACTAAATCACTAATATACGACATTATGTGATTGTTATAGGTTGATTTGGCTAATGTTTGTATATAATTTATCCCTAACACGTGATTAGATATGAAATATTATGTATTCCATATGAAATATTATGTATTACATGTTTTGTTTTACGTAATCAATCTGTGAGATTTCACATAAATACTTATAATAAAATCATGTAATCACGAAATGGGTATTCAAAATCACGTAATCACGTAATAATACATAGTCACTATTGTTATATAATTACGTAATCACTTAGTGGGGTTTCACATACAATACTATAACAAAATCATGTAATCACGAAATTGGTATTAAAAAAATGTATTCACATAATAATACATAGTCAACTATTATTACGTAATTAAGTAATCACTTAGTGGGGTTTCACATAAAATACTATAATGAAATCAAGTAATCATGCAATGGGTATTCAAAATTACGTAGTTACGTACTGGGTATTCAAAATCACGTAATATGTATTTAATATATCCTGTAAATTTAAGAAAATTATAGCAATAGGTTGCTATAATTAAAGAGAATGAAATGTTCATTAATACGGTGTAATTTTTTTTTAAATATTACTGTTTGAGAACGTTATAGTCGTTTAAAAATAAAGGGGAAGGAGTTCAAGTATGAAGAGACTAGAATACCCTTTCTCTATTTGTTTTTTCAATTGTTTGAACCCCATATTTACGAGTTAACTTGAATCGACTCAATTTCAAATGAGCCGAATTCAAGGGAGCTACAATCTGTTAGAACTAATCTTGTCAATTCTCAAAAGTTGTAGGATGCTAAATGGTTTAGTTATTTTAAGTAGAAAGATTTGGGATTTATACTAGTTTAGTTTTGTTTGGTTTCCTTATAGGGGTATGTTACTTGTTCTCCAAGGGGTTGTTTAGTATATATAGGGATTATAATTTAGAGTTTACGTACCTTCAATTTTGATTAATGAGTTTTTCTTGTTAAATTCATTGTTTGATTATGTTGAATAAGGTCTGATTTCAAACAATTGGTAATCGGGGCGGTTTATCAATTTGGGGGGGGGGGTTTGTCATCAACCATCAAATAGATACATTGTGAAGTTAATCCGAATGGTGTTGCACGTGGGAACCATCCAAAGTGCAGGGTGAAACTTTTTTGTGAATAAAAGGGTTCGACGTAAATAAGGGAGTTAAAGGGAAGGAAAAAAAAGGTTGTTACGATCAAGAAGGCAGGTGCAAGAGTGTTTGTTGATCAAACGACATCAACACATTATAGTGACCGAGGTTGTGATCAATAACTACAAGACCATAGCAATCAAGGATCAGTGGTTGTAGGCTTGATCAAAGGAAAAAACCCAGGTGTAGTGCAATGTTAAATCGGATCAACAATATACTTCAAAGGTGGTGAAGTAGCAGGTTTGATTAAGGTGGAAGAGAAAGGATATTGGCCTGTTTTTAATTGATGGTCCAGGTGTTTGGAAAAGTTTTGGGTGTGATCCCAAAGGAGTCAGAAACAAGGGGTGTGGTGTTGTGTCGCTTGCAACAAAGTGTTTATGCAAAGCGAACACAATAGACCAAGTATTAAGGTGGAAGAACTTCAGGTCTTACATGGTATTCAAGACCTAGGATGAACTTGACAAGATTAGGTGGTGATTGTTGGAACTAATCTTGTCAATACTCCAAAGTTGGAGGATGCTAAATGGTTTAATTTATTTTAGTAGGAAAATTTAGGATTTGTACTAGTTTTATTTTGTTTGGTTTCCTTATAGGAGTAGGTTACTTGTTCTCCTAGTGACTGTTTAGTATAAATAGGGATTATAGTTTAAGGTTTATGTACCTTCGATCTTAATTAAATAGTTTTTCTTTTAAATTCATTGTTTTATTATGTTAAAGAAGGTCTGATTTCCAACACGATCCATGAGCTTCTTGAAAGCCTCTAATATATAAGCTCACAAGAACACACTTGAATAGATTAACCAAAATCGCAACCAATAGTTGATTATGCTAAGATAATGATTCACGTTTTATGATAACATCCATGAAATCCTTACAATACCGTAGGATTTAAGATAGGGGAGTATTGTATCTGTAAGTCACAGTGTGCTAAATGCTTGCAGGTTCATATAATAAGAAACTTTGACAAATATAGTTATGACACGTAAAAACTAAGGAACGAATAAACCCTAGTGTAATGGTTTTATTAGGCTCAAATGTTAAGATGACATTATCCAAACAATTATAGGTCCGAACCCTATTACTAAAGCTCTAGGGACCGCTGTGGGTAATCATATGTAAGAGGTAACAATCAACATTGTTTAAACCTACAAATAAATCTAGAAGATCTTAAATTAAATGTGTTATAATAACACAAAGGTTGTAGCATGTCTGTTCACCACAAAATCTTGATCAATGATCAATGACTATATCTCTTGACCTGATTTTCCCTATTGGCTTTGACTGTGGTTAGTAATTCACTTAAACCGAGCATACATTTAAAACAAAAATTAGACATTAACAAACTCAAATATCGTTGACGGGCTTTGCATACATATGAGAACTCCATGGTTAAGTGTACATTTATAGGAGAAATTCCATGACGGATAACAACTTGTGAAGTCTTCACTTACAACCAAAAACAAACCCTTGATCTTTTTTTCATTTAAAAACATTAGAAGACTAGGCATTCATATAGAAAATACATTTACACTTATTCAACCTTCAATCATAAACCTAGCTTAACAATGAAGGAATAGTTTTTCTCTTCAATGCCACTATGTCATTAGAAGTTAAAACTTTTTAAGTACACGAAAAATAGTCAAGTTATGCCAGCTATTTTATTGTATGAATATGGAGTTATCTTTATATAATTCCACACAATATACTGATAGAGAATTAAAGAATCATCAACAATTGTCAAATCCCTAATTGTGGCCTAGCTATGCAGTTAATGCGGTAAAATATCGGATATCGGTCAAGGACCGATATTTGAAATATAGGTTATCTCGGTGAGATATCAGTAATTTAATATAATGCAGAATTTATGTATATAGCAATTTAACACCAATAATTATGTGATATATCAGTGATATATCGGTTAGATCGGTCAAATATTGGTGAAATATCGGTTATATCGGTCAAATATTGGCTAATATCGCTGATAATATCAGTACCGATATTCTCACCGATATTTGACTACAGGGCCGATATGACCGATATATCGCCGAAATATCACCGATATTAACTGCATAGTGGCCTAATGGTAGGAGACTTGGGTTTTCTATTGGAGACTCAAGTTCAATTCCCACTTATGTCATATTGGGTGGATATTGGACAATGATGGTGACAAACCCACCGAGGGGGTTCGATCCTGAGCCGCACCCCGGTTTTCATCCGACTGTTACTTCAGCGAGGTAACTCGTGTGGAGGCAGTACGGTTTCCGGGGAAACATTGTAACCAAGTTTGACCAAACCAGCGCGGGCTCAGTTAAGACAACGTAGTCTGAACAGATCTTGACTAGAGCCGTCGTTGAGGCGGAGTAACATTGGGTCACTCAATAAGAAAGTCACCGTTCAAAAAACAAAAATTGTCAAAAATGTTCATCATCTTCACACTAACTGATTTTTCAAGATAATTTAAACTAGGATTAGTACCCACCGCAATGCGATGGGGTTCTTACATATCCATCATATTAGATGAGGCGGGGATCAGTTACATATATGTCGTATATAGCGTAAGCCAGATGTTTGTTACATAAACCTAATTTGTCTAGCTAAGTCCCTTCTTTCAATGGCGAATTTAAACACATGATCACTCATTTTTCGGCCTCTGAACTAATCAAGGTTCCATCTATGTGTCTCAAAGACTTCCTGAAATCATATAGATTAAAACATTAGCAAAGTTAACATAAACCCAATTTGAATTCAGTTTTAAAAATACAAACAACATCATTAAGGAACTTAATAAGTACCCACACCCATCCGCTATGCAAAGTAAATTCAATTAGCTAGTAGTCACATAAGTATGTTATTTGCTTGTATTCACAAAAATAAACTTATTTATATAAGCATACATGTGATACAATAGCAAACAAAGGTGAGGTGTAGCTACAAAGTACTTGAACAATTACCCTACAAATAAGTATTCAAAACCATACCAATATTAATATATAGTTACAGATTATATAAGAATTATACTAATATAAAAGCTTCATTTGCCACAATACACAGAATATATATATATATATATATATTATATATATATATATATATATATATATATTAAAGTTTTTCATTCCTACTTCTAAAAGCTTCACATTTGTCCATTATGTGACTTAAACTATCAACCTTATGAGATGACATTTTTCCATATACCTTGGTACCGCAGGGCTACATGCAGTTTGCTATATCGTATCCATCTATTGTTAATACAATTTGTATCACTTTATAATGAAAGCTGATGTATATTAGCCTAATTATCATGGTAGGTAAACAATGTCACACCCCAACCGATAGCGGATGTAACAACTCCAATTTTCGTTGTTATCTTTTTCTTTTTATTGCCGTCGTATCTATCCAATTGTACTACGGGATTCGGTTATGAAAAAGTTTGTGTAAATAAAATTATGTTTGTTACAGTTATATCTCATCTGATCAATTATTAAACGCATCGCTAATCTCATCACACGCAATGATACTACTATACGAGCCGAGTGTGTTATTGTTTAATAAACACTTGTGCCATTTATCTCATTGCATCGCAAATCGTAGTTAATTATATGGTTTTATGTTATTTACGTGTTATGTGTATTTATGATTTTAATTACACTCGCTATCGCATCGCTCTCGCATATTCGAATCTCTAAATCGCACTATTACGTCACTTATAACGCTTAATATAACTATCTAATACGAACCGAATCGCCGAATAATCGATAAACGAACGAAAAACGAGGAAAACCTGAGTTTTGGGCCAAGTTCGCTCGAACTTGGGTGAAGCCAAGTTCGGCCGAACTTGACTGGCCAACTCAGACTTCCCCTTCTTCCCTTGAGTTCGCTCGAACTTGCCCTGAATCTTTAAGGATTCAGCAAGTTCGGCCGAACTTGACTCAATTCCTTCAAAATTTCACAAGTTCGCGCGAACTTGCATGATTTCATGCAAGTTCGGCCGAACTTGACTCCCACCAGCTCCCATTTTGCCTTCACATATAAATACTCAGCTCCATTCTCTCATTTGAACTTGCTGTAAGTTCGCCCAGAGCTCTTAAAACCCGAAACCCTTGGTTTCTAAATAAGATTCAGCCCGATTTCTACTACAATGATGTTCAACAACGTTTTACAACGATTTTGCACAAGGCTTTGCCTTCGTTTTCATCAAACCTCTTTTGTTTACGAAAATCTTCATCTTTTAAGCAAAACTTCTGTTTTACACTCAGATATATACTAGATCTGAGTAAAACCTTTCAAAAGCATTGATTTCTACACAATATTCGGACTAATGACGTATGTTTCGTTCACTTTTGAGTGGAACGAGACGTTGTCAAGCAAGATCTCAGATCCGGAAGCACAAGGACGAAATCGTCACTTTACACAAACTGGACTAACCCGTACGAACCATCAAGTTCACCTGGATTAGCCCGAGTTTCTGTAAAATGGCTAAGTTCGCTACAAAAGACCTCTCCAGCCTAAGTTTTACTCAGTGGCTTAAGGTTGGAGGGATGGGCACTCAGCAAACGACGCGAAAACGCAATATTTTGGACCCGAAAACATCAAGTTCGCTCGAGATTTAACTGATTTTGTGCATCACTCTAGTCAAGTTCACTCGAACTTGCCCTCTAAGGGTCAAGTTTAGCCGAACTTGAGTATAAATGTCCAAACTTTCAGCAGAATTCCCCCCCCCCCCAAGTTCGCTCGACCTTGCAAAGTTTCTCAGGAAACTTCACAAGTTCGGCCGAACTTGTCCTTCCATTTGACAAATCCCCACAAGTTCGCCCGAACTTGTCAAGTTTCCTTGAGGAACTTGCAAGTTCGCCCGAACTTGACTCAGATTTCAGCAAATCAACACAAGTTCGCTCGAACTTGTATGTTTACATACAAGTTCGGCCGAACTTGCCTACTGCCCAAACCAAACTTCACCGTTTCAGCTTTTCGGAGACTGATGCACTTCCGTCCGCGTATGCAGGCTGATCCGGTGCTCCTCTTCACCTCTCAACAGTCGTCTACTCTCTCCTAAACGCACCGACTGTGAGTATACTTGAACCCTTTTATGCTTAAACGCACTTTCGGGTGTCACATATGTTCTTATATCAAATCACTTCACACGTATCTCAAATGCTTATTCGCAACCCGTTGTTACATGATTATACGTGAAATCTGCTGAATTGTATGTATTGCTTGATTGCTTATACGCCACCCTTAACATGATAGTATACTAGAGGTTGACCCGCCACCCGGAGGCCCGGGGTTGTTAAGGCTCACATTTTTATTTCGCATTTATTTTCTCTTTTAGGATGTGAACGCTTGTTCTCATGCCTCGATCAATCGCGGTTTGTTGGTTTGCATGAATCTAAGTAGTTACATAATTCACATCTATTACGTATGTCATGCGGTTTATGCTAAACGCTTTTATATCTAGTATGTACGCAAACCTGTATGCTCACATTTACTTAATTGTACTGACGTTTTATTTTAACATATGTAGTGTAACATTTGTCAAAAACGGGTTTTCAAAACCCGCTCCGTTTTGTAATCGAATATCAAGTTATAAAAGTCACGTTGAATATTTATGATTATTTTGATTTAAAATGATATATAATTAATAAATAAACTAAACTATAAAAATTATATTTGATAAAAAGTTAAAACAAAATAAAAAAAATAATGTTGCTGCCGGGACTCGAACCCGGGTCAGCCAGAACAACTCCAACGACTTAACAGACACTCACATCACCACTCCGCCACTTTGTGTTTTCTGTTATCTCTAGGAAACAAATGAGATTTATACACAAACCCGGTTAAACCGGTTGCGCCAACTGAAAAACGGAAATCGGCAAATCAATCGTCAATTCGCTTGTTTACTCGCACATTCAGTTTATAACGGATGCACCGACGATTTTTAATCAAGTCGAAATTGATTAAAACATAAAGTCTCATCATTATCGGTTTTTATAACCGAAAAATCATCAAGTCCAGCTTACTTCAACTTCAGACCACTCTCGCGACTCAGAAATATCATACAAACATCCCATTTCACTTTCATCACATTTTCATACCATCAGAACGCTTAAATCAGCTCGCCGGAATTTTCTGCAAATTTCGCCGGAAAACCGTATTCATCCTCAAACGGTAAATCTTTCAATAAACATTGTAGTTTAACAATTGTTAGGCTATTTCTAACTTAAACCTTTCAATTGAAATCAAATTCAGGCGCTGTATTCAGCTAATTCCAGTTCGCCGGAAATTTCCTGAAAGTCTTTATTTCCGTCTGTGAAACGGTAAGGACCTTCAATCCCGCTGTTAACGTTTGTTTATCACTTCAATTCCACGATTGACTAATCAAAATGGTTAATTGTTTTGGTTCAGTTGGGGTGCACAAAAACAGAGCCGACGCATTTGCCGGAAATTCTGTAATATATCATTCCTACGGTATGTTACTTCCAACACCGTTTCTGTCATTTCATTTTAATCTTAAGAACGTTTGATAATCGTAAAAACAAGAAACAGATCATTGATTCAGTCAACGGAAAATTTGAATGTAGAAGACGAAGTTAATTAAGTTATAAGTTTATTTAAAACCAGTAAAATGAACGGGTTAGACACACAGTCCAGCGGTGACTGTGTGCAAAACATATACGCATTTCTCGAGTTCGATCCCTGATACACGCACTCCTTATATAATATAAATGCCTTTTTGTTTAAAAACTAAACCGGGTTAACTTCGTTAGTTGTTAAGTATAATAAAAACCGAGATATTAACCAGGTTAGACACACAGTCCAACGGTGGACTGTGTGCAACACTACGTCACACGTCGCGAGTTCGAAACCCGTCACTGGCACCGGTTCGTTAAATTAAAATGTTTTTGAAATTAAAAGAATTTTGGTTAAACCGAATTAGTATATAAATATAATTAAAAACAAGATTATTTCGGGTTAGACACGTAGCTCAGTTGGTAGAGCTGCGTGCACGCGTACGGGAGGTCTAGGGTTCGAGCCTCACCCGGCGCAAACACTTCCACTGACCGAACCGGTCAACAAGTCAACGGTCAACGGTCAACGGTCAACGCAAAATAAACAATTTTTTTATATTTTTATTTATTTAATTTAATTTAAAAATCAATTAAAAATACTTAAAAATAACATTTTTAAAGATAGAAAATAGCCTTAAAATCACAAAAATATATCTAAAAATTTCATTAAAACCCTTAATAAAATCCACTCATTTAATATATTTTTCCGGTATTATTTAGGTTAGTATTTCTCGTTGTTCCGCTCATCTAATTCATGCGCATCTCACCATCTCCAATCCAACGCACCCAATGTGAGTGAATCTTTTCAGATTCCCCGTTTTAATCACGTTTTGGGGTGTATCATGTGTCTTGATATATATTATACTTAAACCATTGTGCATACATCATATCATGAACTTGTGTATTCAGTTTGTTTCTGTTGTGTAGTTATTGTGGGATGCAATTTATTATTTTCAGTACATGCAATTTCATAGGCCGCCGCTCCCCATTACATTATGAGCGTTGAGCATGTTCCCCATTTCATTATGAGGTTGAACCTGGCGTGCCCACATCCGATCGGCTCCGTTTGATTGAGCCTTGATCGCACAGACATTTCATTTTCAGTACATGCAATACGATCGGCTCCGTTTGATTGAGCCTTGATCGCACAGTTTCATTTATGTTATTTATCGTATTATGTTGATATGTTCATGTATGCTGTCATCTGTTATTGTATGTTATAGTTGTGATTGCTATTTGCCACTGCTTGATTATTTACATTTGCTCATTTATGATTATGCACAATTTTTCATTGATAAACTAACAAGCAATTCATAAATAAATGTTTATCTAATAAGGTTCACTCGCCAACTTATGTCGACCCAAAAATCCCCGTTTTTACACATGATACAGGTGAACCAGCAGCAGCTAGGAACACATAGGATTGGACTAGAAGAATAAAATGATTTAAAGTTGGGATTGTTATGTTTGGTTTATTTCCTTTGTATTGTATGAACATGTTTGGATATTTGGAAATGTAACTTTGACTTTATTAAATATTAAACATATTAGTAAATGTCATGAGCTTTGGTGATAACCCAATTATGCCCCGACTCTTATTCCGCTGCGGGTCGGGGTGTGACATGTGGCAGGTTGAGGATTAGCTTTGGATGCATTTGGATTTTGCTTAGTTTAGTTGTTTTAGTTGTTTTAAAATTCATGTAATAAATCTAGGGGATATTGAATCTGATTAGTTCTTATGAGAAAACAAAGTTTCTGTAATGGTTGTTTGAAAATGTTATGTTTGATAGTATGGGATGTTAAACGTTAAGTAATGTTGTTAGACAATTGTTATGGAATTCTCGTGAGACAATTTGGTCGCCTAGTGCCACTAACCCCGATGTTTCCGCCATCGGTTGGGGTGTGACAGATTGGTATCTGAGTCCATAACCTTAGCATAATTAGGTAGAATTTCCATGTTCGACCTAGTCACATGTTTAAGTACCCGAGTTGACCGATCTTTGACTTAAATGTTAAATTACTTGCCATAAATGCTTAAACATGCCTTTCCTAAGGTTAACACAATATACACGCTTGGAAACGCTCGCATCAACAAACGAGTGATCAAGTCGAGAATAGGTGTGAAAACCGAGAACTCTCGATGAGATCATTCACTCTGCGTATTCCCTATAGCACGAGATACCTTCGTTGAGTTATGAGTGATATCCAAACCTCGACGAGAATCTCCATTTCTATCTAGTGGAACACCCGATTTGATCGGCGAGTGTATCCCCAACTATGAATGAAGTTGTTAAGTTAGGTGTGAAACCCGCATCTTAATGACTAGTTCCGCTCTTCGATTTTCCATCTCACCAAAGTCTCGATTAATTCGATGACTCGGAACACGATGTAACTGGAAGGACAAATGCCGTTAACCGTGGCACGGCGAGAGCATTTGTCTATTAGGCCAAATCATGTGTCCGAACTCGGAGAATTGTCGAACCACTTTGGGTAGTCGCTGTCTCAAAACCCAGGACGCTCCCAATTGATTTAAGCCTATATCGTCGATTTACGCATCATCAAGTTTATTATTTATGTGTTTAAATTTTGAGAATTTTCGCTTATTCGACTTCTCACTTTATTGATTTCTCGTATTATCGATTTCTCGATTTATCACTTTACGCTCCCTAAACGTATGCACTACTCGCACAGCTCTCATAATCTAAAACGTTGATTAATGCACCAACCAAACTAAAACCCTCATCTCTCATACGTGTATGGACTCATACGCGGTACTACTCGATTATTTCGCTTATATATTTTGCTTATATCTCACATCTCATACGCGCTACGCATGATGTAATTAGTGGTGAATACGTGCAAAATATGTGCTTACGTGATTACGTGCTTACGTGCCTATGTGCTTACGTGCTTATGTGCCTACGTGTTTACTTATCTACATGTTTAAGTGATTTTGTGCTTTGTATGAATAATAATAATAATAAATATTTTAACATAAACCAATTATAATCGAATCTCATCCAATCGAGTCTTTATGTAGATGTCTTCAATGGGATCGCACACCAGAAGGAATCATCAGCGCAACAAAGCTGACAAACGCATTGCATCGCTAGTGGCTAAGGAAATGGCCAAGGTGATCCCGAAAATCGTCAGCGAAATTCATGCTGCTAGTAGCAATTCATCGGTTGATTCCAAAGCCAACACGCCCAATACATCCTTCAGTTTTAAACAGTTCAAGGCTTGTGGACCCCTCACTTTAATGGCACCAAAGGACCAAGTGCCATGTTCCACTGGTTTGATGCTATTGAGGTCACATTTCGCCAGAGTGGTGTCCCGAACCACTTCGCACTATTAACGCTACCGACGTTTTCCAGTCCATGGCTCTCGACTGGTGGAATGCGGAGCATAACAGGAGGGGAAACGATGAAGCCTACGGACTCGCATGAGAAGAACTTAAGGAATTGATGATCAAAGAGTTATGTCCACCTCATGAGATCCAGAAGTTGGAAAATGAATTTTGGGGAATCAAGCAAGACGGATCCGACAATGCTGGTTTAAGGGCTCGATTCAAACAGTTGAGCATCATCTGTCTCGGTCAAGTGGATACGACCGAGAAAGCAATCAAGAAGTACCTCAACGCTCTCCCCGACTGCGTCGCTGACTTCGTTCAAGCAGCACGCCCTGCTACTATCGAAGAGACTTACCAGCTAGCCGCCAAGATCAATGACAAAATGGTTCAGTCTGGTTACTTTAAGAACCATAAAGTCGCTAACTAGGCCATCACCGAACCAGCAGCTCCATCCGATCAGTCTCGAGAATCAAAGAACAGTCGTTGAGGTCGCAAGCGAGAAAACCCGAGCAAGAACTTTGCCCTTACTGCTCCAGCAAACCCTCAGCCACTTCAGTCAGCTGCTCCAAACGCACTTCCAGCTAAGCGTGCGTACACTGGCCCGCATCCTTTGTGCTCAAAGTGCACCTATCATCATGCAGTTGGAGGCAATTGTCGCTTCTGCACCAACTGTAACATCTACAGCCACTTCACTGTTAGCTGCCGTAGTGGTACTCGCCAGCCAGCTCCTCAGACTCCTGCAGCACCAGCTTTACCAGCTCCTCCCAGGCCAATCAGCAGCAAGCTCCAAGGGCACGTGCCTGTTACACATGCGGAGACCCAAACCACTTCAGCAATGTCTGCCCAAACAAACCTGTGAAGCAGGAACAACAGCAGCAGCAGCAGCCACAGCCGCCACAGCCTCAGCAGCAACAACAGGCTGCACGTGGACGAGCCTTTAATCTTAACCATCGCCAGGCTCAGAACGAAAACAAGTTGTCAGCTGTACGTTCCTCGTTAATGGTATTTATGCTTCATGTTTATTTGATACTAGTGCCGATAATTTTTTTGTATCGTTAGAATTCGAAAAGGTTTTAAAATGTAAGCGCGCTAAACTCCCAAAGACTTTCGATGTGGAAGTCGCCACCGGAAGAACCGTTACCGTTAATTCCTTCCTACGTGGTTGTTCTCTCGATCTCAACAACCATGTCTTCTCGATCAATCTCATACCTATGCATCTAGGTAGCTTCGATATCATAGTAGGCATGGATTTTCTTCGTGAAAATCATGCTGAAGTTGTATGCTTCGATAAAATGATTCGCTTCCCTCTCTTAAATGGTGATCAACTCCATGTCTATGGTGAAACTCCCTCAAAGAAGTTGATGCTTTTGTCTTGTACTCGAGCACACAAATGTTTGTGAAAGTAATGTGTTGCTTTCCTCGCCCATATCGTGAACCCGGAGAAAGAAAAGAAGACTTTTAAAGACGTTCCTGTTGTCGCGAGTTTCCTAAAGTCTTTCCTGACGATTTACCTGGTTTACCCCATACTCGTGATGTTGAATTCCGAATCGATTTGATTCCCAGTGCTACTCCCGTTGCTATAGCTCCTTATCGTCTCGCACCATCCGAAATGCGTGAACGATCGAGCCAACTTCAAGAGCTTCTTGATAAAGGTTTCATACGCCCGAGCACTTCACCATGGGACGCACCCGTTCTTTTCGTGAAAAGGAAAGATAGGACGTTCCGAATATGCATCGATTATCGTGAACTTAACAAACTCACGATACAGAACCGCTATCCTCTTCCTCGTATCGACGAATTATTTGATCAGCTTCAAGGCGCTACTTGTTTCTCTAAGATTGACTTACATTCCGGTTATCATCAGTTACGCGTTTCAGAAGAAGATATTCCGAAAACCGCCTTTCGTACCCGTTGTGGCCATTTCGAATTCGTGGTCATGCCCTTTGGTCTTACTAATGCACCCGCAGTCTTCATGGATTTGATGAACCGTGTGTGCAAAGCCTTCTTAGATCATTTCGTCATTGTTTTCATCGATGATATTCTTATCTACTCGAAGACGAACACGCGCGCCATCTCCGTTTAATTCTCGAAATTCTCTAGGGTAATCACCTTTATGCTAAGTTCTCTAAATGTGAATTCTGGCTAGAAGAAGTCCAATTTCTCGGCCACATCGTTAATAGTCAAGGAATTCACGTCGACCCTGCAAAGGTCGAAGCCGTCAAAAGTTGGATAACGCCAAAAAATGCATCTGAAATCCGTTCCTTTATTGGATTGGCGGGTTCGTCGATTCATCGCCAACTTTTTGAAAATCGTCTTTCCGCTTACCGCTTTAACTCATAAAGACAAACCTTTCATTTGGGATTCCAAGCAAGAGGAAGCTTTTCAAACTCTCAAGCGTATGCTATGCAACGCTCCTATACTCGCTCTTCCCAACGGAAACGATGATTTCATTGTTTAGTGCGATTCCTCTAACCTTGGTCTTGGTTGTGTTCTCATGCAATGAGACAAGGTTATCGCGTATGCATCTTGACAACTCAAGATCGACGAGAAAAACTACACAACCCATGATCTCGAACTCGGTGCAGTTGTCTTTGCATTGAAGATATAGCGACACTGCCTTTACGGTACTAAGTGTACAGTCTTCACCGACCATAAGAGCTTACAACATATCTTCAATCAAAAGGAACTGAATATGCGCCAACGCCAATGGGTTGAGCTTCTCAACGATTACGATTGCGAGATACGTTACCATCCCGGCAAAGCAAACGTCGTCGCCGATGCTCTAAGTCGACGAAGCTATGTATATAGTGTTCGTGACTCTCAAGCGTTGAATGATCTCGAAATCATGATTCCCTCCACCCAATTCGCTTGTTTTAACGAGAATACTTTGGAGGAAGAAATGAAATGTGGTTAAACCCAACAGTATCTATTACTATCTCGATCGCATTTGGATTCCCAGCCGTGATAACCTTCGTGATCTGCTATTGACCGAAGCCCATAAATCTCGGTACTCCATTCATCCCGGAGCCGACAAGATGTACCAAGACCTACGCCCTAAGTACTAGTGGTCGGGCATGAAAAAGGATATCGCCGTTTACGTCTCAAAGTGCTTAACTTGTTCGAAAGTTAAAGCCGGACATCAAAGGCCCTCTGGCTTACTCGAACAACCCGAAATCCCGATGTGGAAGTGGGAGAGTATAGCTATGGACTTCATTACGAAACTTCCCCGCACTTCCTCTGGTCACGATAGCATTTGGGTTATCGTTGATCGTCTTACTAAATCTGCACACTTTATTGCTATACGAGAAGACTTTAAGGTCGAACGGTTAGCCCGAATCTATACCGACGAAGTCATTTGTCGACACGGGACGCCTCGTGACATCATCTCTGACCGAGACGGTCGCTTTACCTCGCATCTGTGGGAGACTTTTCAATCCGCTCTCGGTACTACTCTCAATCTCAGAACCGCTTTTCACCCTCAAACCGACGGTCAGACTGAGCGTAGGATCCGCACCCTCGAGGATATGCTTCTTGCGTGCATCATAGATTTCAGTGGTAACTGGGATACGCATTTACCTCTAATCGAATTCTCGTACAATAATAGTTATTACACCAGCATTCAAATGGCTCTTTTTGAGGCACTGTATGGAAGAAAATGTCGATCGCCTATTGCATGGCACGAGATCGGCGAAGCACAAATCACCGGTCCCGAGCTGATTCAAGAAACGACAGACAAAATCCTCCAGATCAGAGACAATCTCTTGAAAGCTCGGAGTCGCCAAAAGAGTTACGCTGATAAACGCCGCAAGCCCTTACAGTTCGAAGTGGGAGATCACGTTCTCCCAAAGGTTGCACCTTGGAAGGGAGTGATCCGCTTTGGGAAGAAAGGAAAGCTAGCGCCTCGATACGTAGGACCCTTCAAGATTCTGGAAAGAATCAGCAAAGTGGCCTATCGCCTCGAATTACCGGAGGAACTCAACAACGTCCATCCGACTTTCCACGTGTCTAACCTCAAGAAATGCCTAGCTTAAGAGAATCTCCATGTACCTCTCGAAGATCTGCAAATCAATGAGACTCTCCATTTTGTGGAAAAGCCTGTCGAGATCATGGACCGAGAAACCAAGAAACTACGGCGCTCTCGCATCCCTATCGTGAAGGTCCGATGGGAAGGCAAACACGGTGCCGAGTTCACTTAGGAATTGGTAAGTGACATGAAGGCTAAGTATCCGCATCTCTTTGTTACGACCACTACTTAAATTTCGAGACGAAATTTCCTAAACTAGGGGAGACTGTAACAACTCCAATTTTCGTTGTTATCTTTTTCTTTTTATTGCCGTTGTATCTATCCAATTGTACTCTGAGATTCGGTTATGAAAAGTTTGTGTAAATAAAATTATGTTTGTTACAGTTATATCGCATCTGATCAACTATTAAACGCATCCTAATCTCATCACACGCAATGATACTAGTATACGAGCCGAGTGTGTTATTGTTTAATAAACACTTGTGCCATTTATCTCATCGCATCGCAAATCGCAGTTAATTATATGGTTTTATGTTATTTACGTGTTATGTGTATTTATGATTTTAATTACATTCGCTATCGCATCGCTCTCGCATATTCGAATCGCTAAATTGCACTATTACTTCACTTATAACGCTTAATATAACTATCTAATACGAACTGAATCGCCGAACAATCGATAAACGAACGAAAAACGAGGAAAACCTGAGTTTTGGGCCAAGTTCACTCGAACTTGGGTGAAGCCAAGTTCGGCCGAACTTGACTGGCCAACTCAGACTTCCCCTTCTTCCCTTAAGTTCGCTCGAACTTGCCCTGAATCTTTAAGAATTCAGCAAGTTCGGCTGAACTTGACTCAATTCCTTCAAAATTTCACAAGTTCGCGCGAACTTGCATGATTTCATGCAAGTTCGGCCGAACTTGACTCCCACCAGCTCCCATTTTGCCTTCACCTATAAATACTTGTCACACCCCGACCCGCAGCGGAAGAAGAGTCGGGGCATAATTGGGTTATCACCAAAGCTCATGATGTTTACTAATATGTTTCATATTTATTAAATTCAAATTACATCTCAAAGTTCCAAGTCAAATTCATACAATACAAGGAAAGGAAAGATTAACTAAAACAATCCAAAATCTAAATTGGTTTATTCTTCTAGGCCGCCCTATATGTTTCTTGCTTCAACTTGATCACCTGTATCATGTGTAAAAATGGGGAATTTTGGGTCAACAAAAGTTGGCGAGTGAACCTTGTTAAAAGCATTTGTTATTGATACCTTGTTGTATTTAATATGGAAAATTGTGTAATAATCATACATGAACAAACGAATGTAAACAAACAATCACAAACAACTTGCATGAGTATATGATATGAATGACAATGTATATGTTGGCAACGTCTCGTTCACGCTCATTGGTAATGGGGAACAGACGGCCTATGATGATGTATGTGAGATCAAGGCTCAAACAAACGGAGCCGATCTTATGTTGGCAACGCCTCGTTCACGCTCATAGGTAATGGGGAACAGCTCACGCTCATAGGTAATGGGGAGCGGCGGCCTATGATAATGTATGTACTGAAAATGATAACTTTAATCTAAACATTAACCACACAAACAATAGATATATATTGGCAACACATTTGATCATGAATATGATGAATGCACAAGTGTTTAATTTAAATAAATAATAACGACACATGATACACCCCAAAATGTGATTAAAACGGGGAATTGGTATAGATTCACTCACATTGGGTGCGTTCGATGGATGATGTTGAATGCGCACGAGTTTAGAGGATTGATCGACAAGGAATAACTAACCTAATTAATAACGAAAAGGTACGGTAAGTAAGTGGATTTTATTAACAATTCTAATAGGACTTTTAGATATATTTTTGTGAGTTGAAGGTTATTTTCTAATCTTAAAAACATTATTTTTAAGTATTTTTAATTGATTTTAAATTAAATAAATAAATAAAAATATAAAAAAATGTTGACCTTGACCATTGACCGTTGACCGTTGACCGGTCCGGTCGCTTATATATGTGCGCTGGGTGAGACTCGAACCCGTGACCTCCCGTACGCGTGCACGCAGCTCTACCAACTGAGCTACGTGTCTAACCCGAAATATTTATGTTTTTAATTATATTTATATACTATTTAACTTAATCCAAAAATCATTTATTTTTAAAAAGGATTTTGATTGCATTGAACCGGTGCCGTTAACCAGTCTCGAACCCGGGACGTGCGAGTTAGTGTTGCACACAATCCACCGCTGGACTGTGTGTCTAACCTGGTTAATATTCCGGTTTTTATTATACTTAACATCTTACTGAGTTAACCCGGTTCGGTTTCTAAAAAAACATTTTTATTTCAGAGGTTAAGGTTGTGATAGGAATCGAACTCGCGTCGTGTATGTAATTGTTTGCACATAGTCCACCGCTGGACTGTGTGTCTAACCCGTTCATAATTCTAATTTTAATTAATCTTATAACATAACCAACTTCGTCTTCTTCGCTCAAGAACACAGATAATGATAATTCAACTGATTCATGTCTAATTCGATTAACAAGCATTATAAGTAATTGAATGGTAAGGAACGGAGAGAGTTTGGGGAAAAGATGTACCGATCAGTGTCTTTCACAGAACTCCGGCAAAGATTCGTCGGCTCTGTTTTGTGAACTTCGGCTGTTAGAATCAATTAACAGTTCTGTTCGATTAGTTATGAAAGTGAGGTACTTAAACAAGGATTAACAGAAGTTTGAGTGATTATACGGATTCACAGCGTGAGATTAGAAATTTCAGAGGTTTTCAGCGAGAGCTGAATATTCCGGCTACGTCGTCTGGGATTGATTCTGATTGTTGGATTGAAGTTAGTAACAGTCTAACAACGGATTGAAACAGAAAGAGTCGAGGTATTTACCGTTTTGAGATGAGTCTCGGTTTTCCGGCGAAAGTCCGGTGATGGCAGGATATTTCCGGCGAGTGAAATTGCTTCGAGAAAAGGTGCGATTTTGAGCGAAAAGGCTACCAGAGACTTGTGGGTGTATTTATAGGGAAGAATCGAGACGAATTGGGTCTGATTTCAGTCTCGATTCATGGTCAGCTGAACTCCGGCGGTTACGACTGATGTCGCGGGTTTAGGCATCGGTTATAACCGATGTTAGGATTAATCTTTCCATTAAATCGATAGAAACTGTCAATTATTGGCGAAGTCGTCGGGATTTCCGGCGACTGCGAAATGGGCGCGTCATTGACAGAATTTGATTTCTGTGTTTTGTTATTTGAATTATTTGTTTCGATATATTACTAAAGAACACAAGTGGCGGAGTGGTTTGGTGAATGAGAGTTAAGACTTGGCTGACCCGGTTGACCCGGCTGACCCGGTTTCGAATCCCGGCAGCCTTGTTTTATTTTTAATTTTCTTATTTTCACTTTTTAACAATTTTTGTTTTTAAATCCTAATTTGTTTATTAATTATGTATCGTTTAAAATTAAAATAAGTCATAAATAACAACAAAAAATTAAAACTGATTGTTCGATTAATAAACGAAGCGGGTTTTGAAAACCCGTTTTTCGACGGATGTTACAATACTCAGCTCCATTCTCTCATTTGAACTTGCTGTAAGTTCGCTCAGAGCTCTCAAAACTCGAAACCCTTGTTTTCTAAGTAAGATTCAGCCCGATTTCTACTACAATAATGTTCAACAACGTTTTACAACGAGTTTGCACAAGGCTTTGCCTTCGTTTTCATTAAACCTCTTCTGTTTACGAAAATCTTCATCTTTTATGCAAAACTTCTGTTTACACTCAGATCTATACTAGATCTGAGTAAAACCTTTCAAAGCATTGATTTCTACACAATATTCGGACTGATGACGTATGTTTCGTTCACTTTTAGTGGAACGAGGCGTTGTCAAGCAAG
This sequence comes from Scalesia atractyloides, assembly GCA_947069175.1. NCBI lineage: Eukaryota > Viridiplantae > Streptophyta > Magnoliopsida > Asterales > Asteraceae > Scalesia > Scalesia atractyloides. The sequence goes on from CAMTDV010000024.1 coordinate 81,911,368, forward strand.
ATCTCAGATCCGAAAGCACAAGGACGAAATCTTCACTTTACACAAACTGGACTAACCCGTACGAACCATCAAGTTCGCCCGGATTAGCCCGAGTTTCTGTAAAATGGCTAAGTTCTCTCCAAAAGACCTCTCCAGCCTAAGTTTTACTCAGTGGCTTGAGGTTGGAGGGATGGGCACTCAATTTCCTCAGCAAACGACGTGAAAACACTAAGATTTTGGACCCAAAACATCAAGTTCGCTCAAGATTTAACTGATTTTGTGCAGCACTCTAGTCAAGTTCGCTCGAACTTGCCCTGGTCAGTTCGCAACTTATATAAATGTCCAAATTTCAGCATAAACCCCCCCAAGTTGCTTGACTTGCAAAGTTCTCAGGAAACTTCACAAGTTCGGCCGAACTTGTCATTCCATTTACAAATCCCCACAAGTTCGCTCTGAACTTGTCAAAGTTTCCTGAGGAACTTCAAGTTCGCCCGAACTTGACTCAGATTTCAGCAAATCAACACAAGTTCGCTCGAACTTGTATGTTTACATACAAGTTCGGCCGAACTTGCCTACTGCCCAAACCAAACTTCACCGTTTCAGCTTTTCGGAGACTAATGCACTTCCGTCCGCGTATGCAAGCTGATCCGGTGCTCCTCTTCACCTCTCAACAGTCGTCTACTCTCTCCTAAACGCACCGACTGATGAGTATACTTGAACCCTTTTACGGTTAAACGCACTTTCGGGTGTCACATATGTTCTTATATCAAATAACTTCACACGAATCTCAAATGCTTATTCGCAACCCGCTGTTACATGATTATACGTGAAATCTGCTGAATTCTATGTATTGCTTAATTGCTTGTAGCCACCCTTAACATTGATAGTATACTAGAGGTTGACCCGCCACCCCGGAGGCCCGGGTTTTAAGGCTCACATTTTTATTTCGCATTTATTTTCTCTTTTAGGATGTGAACGCTTGTTCGCATGCTCGATCAATCGCGGTTTGTTGGTTTGCATGAATCTAAGTAGTTACATAATTCCACAACCGGCCTTGGTGGCGGTGTACACACCCTGACTACCAGCAGCGGAAATGATCTCACCTTTACTTATGTATGACGTTTTATTTAACATAGACAGTTGAGGATTGCTTTGCATTGATTTTTCTTAGTTAGTGTCTGTTTAACTCATGTATAAAAGGATATCGAACCTGATGATCTATAAACAAGTTGTAATGTTTGAATGTATGTTGATATATGGATGTTAAACGTAAGTAAGTGTTAGACAATTGTTATGGAATCTCGTGAGACATCTCCCTTGCCACACCATGTTTCCACCCGTGGGGAGCGAAACACGGCGTGGCACTAGCGAATCAGATTTACATAAAGTTCGGCCGAATGCTACCCAAACAAACTTCACCGTTATCAGCTTTTAAAGATAAAGCATTCGTCCGCATACAATTCAACAAAATCCCAAATACTTCAACAGTACTAACCTCTAAAAAACCACCGACTGATAACTGAACTTTTTAACGTAGTTTCTAAATAAACGATCAATTGTTCTTATAAATACTCAACTTGAATCACAAATTAAAATACAAACCACTTACATGATTAAGTGAAATCTCTAGGTTTGTTAATAGCTTAATTATAAGCCCCGTTAACATATAGATACAACGACCCGCCACCCGAAAGGCCTGGGAATCTATGTAACACATTTTTATTCGAGTTAATTACTTCAGAGTAACGCTGTGCGCAGCCGAACAATCCGTCCTGAAAGAGAAATAAACCTAAATAATAAACGAGCTTAACAACACCCCCCGGGCCTCTGGGTGCGGTGTCACACCCTGACCCGCAGCGGAAATGGTAGTCGGGGCATGATTGGGTTTTCATCAAAGCTCATGACATTTACTATAAAGTTTCATATTTATTATTTCGTTTTAAAGAAGAACATTACAATAAACATACAAGTACAACATGTTCAAATACATTTTTCATGACTTCATTATTTTTCTTCTAAGGCAATTTCCTATGTGTTCCTTGCTTCAACTTGTCCACCTGTATCATGTGTAAAAAAATAGGGTTTTGGGTCAACAAAAAGTTGGCGAGTGAATCTTATTTAAATATTTGAAAGGATTAGTTATGTTGGTTAGTTGAATAAAATTGTGCATAACCAAATATGAATAAACGTAAATGTAAATTTAATCACAAAACACATAATATCAAACAATGCACAAGCACACACACCAAATGATGAACAATGAGATCAAGGCTCAATCAAACGGAGCCGAACTAATGAGGCACGCGATGTTCAACTCGTCTCCCACGAGGAACTGATGGGCCTAATGAATGATTTGCACGCAACTTGACAAAATGTAAACACGTATCACAACAAACAATATTTACATCATAAGTTTAGGTCATATAATGGTAATGGCACAAGTTTGAATAAACGAAATAATTAAAGCGACACATGATACACCCCAAAACATGAATAAAAAGGGGAATTTGTAAGGATTCACTCACAGTGGGTGCGTTCCTTGATGACGAGAATGCGCACGAATATTATGATTCAACCGACGAGGGAAAAACTAACCTAGATAATAATGAAATGATTCGGTAAATAAATAAACTTTATTTGAGATTAATATTTTTAATTAGTGCTCTTAATGGGATTGTTAGATTTATTTTTGTGTGTTTAAGGAATTTTTCTAACTTTAAAAATCTTATTTTTAAATATTTTTAATTAATTTTCCAATTAAATAAATAAATAAAAAGAAAATAAAAAAGGTTGACTTTTTGACCGTTGACCGTTGACCAGTCGGACTGTGTTTATTCTATGCGCTGAGTGAGGTTCAAACTCGTGACCTCTCGTATACGTGCACGCAGCTCTACCAACTGAGCTACGTGTCTAACCCGAAATATTTCTGATTTTAATTATATTTATATACTTACTGGTTTAAATCTGGAATTTAATTAATTAAAAAGGTTTTAAAACCATTGAGCCGCTGCACAGGCACTGCCTCGAACCCGCGACCTTGGTCTTGCGACGCACCCAGCCCTACCAACTGGGCTGGGTGTCTAACCCGTTAATAATAGGAATTATATTATACTTAGTAACTTACTGAGAGATGATATGATTGCTTAAAAAGAAACTGGTAACAAAACAGACTTGTTAAAGACTCGAACCCGGAACATCTACATTATGTTTGCACTGGACTGTGTGTCTAACCCGGTTTAGAATCCATTTTAATTATACATATATTCTCTTTGAACTTCATCTTCTTCATTAGCAATAACACACACTCAGGATCCGACTGTGTTAAATTTAAACACTTATTTTAGTTCCTGTGTAGATGATTGAAATGTATTAAGAGAAAGATTGGACAGGGTATACCAGACACTTGCGGCCTTGTCTTCTCCGACGAGATTCCGGCGACAAAACATTTTCCGGTGAGAATTCAGAAACAACAAAATTGCACAGAGGGTAATGATTGAGAGTTTGAGCGAGTGAAAGTGAGGTGGGGGCATCGATATTTATAGAGCAATCACCGATTTCTGTTATGGTTAAATCATTCTTCGGTTTTTTTGTAAATCATTGAATTTGGTCAGTTTTTGAACGAAATTAAGGTTGGATTTCGGTTATAACGGATGTTTAACATCGGTTACCTTCAGTTACTGGCAAAGAAAGACGTTAGTCGCCGAGATGATTCAGGTTTGGCGGTTACAGATTCGATAGTTTGAATTTCCGACTCGGTGTCCGTTTGGGTATAAAATTTAATTCTTTCAGATTTGAATTAAGTTGGGTGTATGGTGTAGTGGTGTAGAGTGTGTTTGGTTAGGGATGAGACCCGGGTTCGATTCCCGCGGTCTACCCCTTTTTATTTATATATTTTTTATTTATTTTGTATAACTGTTATATATATATATATATATATATATATATATATATATATATATATATATATATATATATATATTATTATTATCTTTATTTATATTATTAGTATAACGAATCTCTGAAATGATTAACGTACATTTGTAACGAAAGGACCATAATATAAACTTGATAAAAAAATGGTGCGTTTTATGGAACCCGTTTTTCGACAAATGTTACAGTATCCCCTACTTTTAGAAATTTCGTCCCGAAATTTAAGTAGTGGTATGTTTGACTTGAAGGGAGGGTGTTTTAATTTGACAATTACATAATTAGAAGAGGGTGAGAGTTTAAATTTTATTTGAGGCGGTAACGTTCCTAGTAAGGGTTGAATACCCTGCTACAGGAATCGCTTTTTGATGCCTAAAGTATAAGAATGCGGAACATGGATAAACAGAGTTGATTGACTAAGCATGATTTTATGCATAAGAGTTTTGAGAGAATTGATACGTTTGGAAAGATAAGGTTATATCATAAACAAAAACTTCAACCATGACGATATTAAAACCTACACGGAACTTCTCATAACCGCCTGACAATGATTTTGATCTTTTGACAAGAATACTTATATATAGGAAGTGCCAGTGGCGTATCCACCATATTCTTGTCAAATTTTCATTGGATTTGTCAGTAAGTTATGATTAGTTCTATGTGACTCTAAAATCTACAAAACAAACACAACGGCCAAAGCTTGAGTCTCAAATCTGAAAGGATACATGATCGAATGATGACAGCACCTCTCTCGTTTGTTATGATGAAGGGGTCAGTCTATGTAAAAGTGAGACACAACCCAACTTCTTTAAATGATGAGATTGAGATACGTCGAGATGTGTGATGATGTGAATGTTAAATCAGTGAGTATAAAACAAAACTGTAATAGTAATTCGCATTAAGATTCTTGGATACATAAATTTCCAATTTATAATCGAGATACATAAAGATCATAAGAAAACATAAAAACTAAACGGTTGGAGTTGAGTCTTCATTCTTGGTGAAGGAAGGCTAGTTGGGTGGTTCATTTGGGCCGTTATTATCTTCAACAGGATTGGCGTTGATGTTGTAAGCTCTTCCTCTTGCAGGTGGTCTAGTGGTTAGGTTTTCTTGATTTGCTTGGTTAACTGGGTTTGCTTGAGCTTGGGCGTTATGATGTTAACCAATCGAGGGCACGTGTTTCTAAAGTGGGTAGGGTCGCCACAATTAAAACAAGCTCGAACATATGGAAACATGGGGTATTGGGGTTGTTGATATGTTTGGATCATGTTTTGAGTAGGGGTGAGGCTTGGTTTTGAGGGACGCGACAAGTTTTGCTCAAATGACCATAACGCCCACAATTTGCACACAGTCGACAAGGTAAGGTAGATGGATGGTGATAAAAACAGGTGTTGCATTGAGGGTGAGGTCCAATGTAAGGTTTCTTATTTGGGTAAGTAGAGTTGGGTGCTACTTGAGTGATTGGGATAGCTTGGAGGGGTACGGCTTGTGAAGCTAGTTGGTTGTGTTGGGTGACAGCGAAAATTTGCCCATCTCGTTTTCTCTTAGAAGTGGGTTGAGAAGAGGATTCGGTTTGGGTGATGTTTGAGGTTTCGGTTGATGCTTTATCCTTCTTCTTCTCCTCCGTGAAGTCTTTATTCCGTATGCGGTTTTCGGTGAGCTCTGTAGCTAACTCCATTGCTGCTTCCAAAGTTGCAGGTGTGGTACTTATTACAGGGTCTTGAATTTTTGAAGGAAGACCTCGAATGTAGTGCTCGATCAAACGGTAGAGGGGAGTGAACAAGTTGGGGACCATCTGATTTAACTCAAGAAATCTCTTGTTGTATGTGGTGTGGTCGCCCTCCTTTTGTTTCAAAGAATAGAACTCATCCTCTAATTTCTTGATTTCGCTTCTTGGACAGAAACGTCTTGTCATGATCTCCCTCAATTCTTCCCAAGTCAAAGTCATAGCATTCTCAGTACCTCGCTTGGCCTTCTCTGTATTCCACCATGTAAGTGCTACTCCAAACAAACGACCGGTAGCATATCGCACCTTGCGATCATCGGGGCAGTCGCAATTGAGAAAAGTGTTTTCCATCTCCTCTAACCATTGGAGGAGAGCGGTGACACCTTCAGTCCCTTCGTATTTTGGAGGGTCGCAGGATTTGAAATGCTTGAAGGTGCATTTAGTGGTATTTGGGGGAGGGTTGACAACGTTTTGATCTTCTTGATTGATTGGGTTGACGGGATTAGCGGTAAGGGTTTGTTGAACTTGAACTACGATGTTGGGTATTACGGCAACCATTTGTTGAGCGATTTGGGCAGCCATGCGCTCACGGGATTTTCCTGATCTCATTTTTCTACGAGAGAGACTGGAAGACATCTACAGGGAATACGTATCAAGAGTATGAGTTTGACGTTTTAGGTGTCATGTGTCGTATTTAGAAATGAACATTCAAAAAAACAAATGAATAAAATATCCTACTACATCCATAGGATGTCTTGGGCTTTGCTCATGTTTGGGCTCCCATATGTCCCCTTACTTGGCCTTGGTAGTCATGTGGGCCCCCATGACTACTAGGCTTTGGTAGGGTTCATATTGGTGTTGGTCTGTTAACACTTGCGCCACCCGAATGAAAATCGCAAAAACATGACAGCAAAGTATGAGGTCGGAGGGTGTCCTGGTATGGACACAGTGACAACTCAAAGTAGGGTTAGTTCGAACGACGTTTGGTATGGCATGCTTTGGCCTAATAGGTCATTCGTACTCTCATCGTTAGTCCCCAGGTAGGCAAACTGGTCCGTTATATTGGATTTATACGAATGCCAACCTAGACAGGACGTTCAGACCACCGTACTTGTACCCTTACAGTTACTACATGCCCGTCGTAGAACTCACTTTGATGAGATTGAAAAACGAAAATTGCGACAAAGTCTTGAATAAATGAAATATGAGGATGATTTGAATATGTGAACATTGAAATATGCGTGATGAATGTATATGTAAGCATGTTATGTTTGACAATAAGTATAACTCATTAAATATCACACAAAATGATTGGGAAGTGTTTGCATGCATTTGTGTGTGTAATAAATACGAAACAAATAAACATCATGAGTTTGCATGTAACCACATAAACAATTAAAATCTAATAAACTATAGTATAGGCTCTAAGGGTCTAATAACCTATCCTATATCCCTATAGTCAAAAGCTCTGATACCAATCTGTCACACCCTGACCCGCAGCGGAAATGGTAGTCGGGGCATGATTGGGTTTTCATCAAAGCTCATGACATTTACTATAATGTTTCATATTTATTATTTCGTTTTAAAGAAGAACATTACAATAAACATACAAGTACAACATATTCAAATACATTTTTCATGACTTCATTATTTTTCTTCTAAGGCAATTTCCTATGTGTTCCTTGCTACAACTTGTCCACCTGTATCATGTGTAAAAAAATAGGGTTTTGGGTCAACAAAAAGTTGGTGAGTGAATCTTATTTAAATATTTGAAATGATTAGTTATGTTGGTTATTTGAATAAAATTGTGCATAACCAAATATGAATAAACGTAAATGTAAATTTAATCACAAAACACATAATATCAAACAATGCACAAGCACACACACCAAATGATGAACAATGAGATCAAGGCTCAATCAAACGGAGCCGATCTAATGAGGCACGTGATGTTCAACTCGTCTCCCACGAGGAACTGATGGGCCTAATGAATGATTTGCACGCAACTTGACAAAATGTAAACACGTATCACAACAAACAATATTTACATCATAAGTTTAGGTCATATAATGGTAATGGCACAAGTTTGAATAAACGAAATAATTAAAGCGACACATGATACACCCCAAAACATGAATAAAAAGGGGAATTTGTAAGGATTCACTCACAGTGGGTGCGTTCCTTGATGACGAGAATGCGCACGAATATTATGATTCAACCGACGAGGGAAAAACTAAGCTAAATAATAACGAAATGATTCGGTAAATAAATAAACTTTATTTGAGATTAATATTTTTAATTAGTGCTCTTAATGGGATTGTTAGATTTATTTTTGTGTGTTTAAGGAAATTTTCTAACTTTAAAAATCTTATTTTTAAGTATTTTTAATTAATTTTCCAATTAAATAAATAAATAAAAAAGGTTGACTTTTTGACCGTTGACCGTTGACCAGTCGGACTGTGTTTATTCTATGCGCTGAGTGAGGTTCGAACTCGTGACCTCTCGTATACGTGCACGCAGCTCTACCAACTGAGCTACGTGTCTAACCCGAAATATTTCTGATTTTAATTATATTTATATACTTACTGGTTTAAATCTGGAATTTAATTAATTAAAAAGGTTTTAAAACCATTGAGCCGCTTCCCAGGCACTGCCTCGAACCCGCGACCTTGGTCTTGCGACGCACCCAGCCCTACCAACTGGGCTGGGTGTCTAACCCGTTAATAATAGGAATTATATTATACTTATTAACTTATTGAGAGATGATATGATTGTTTAAAAAGAAACTGGTAACAAAACAGACTTGTTAAAGGCTCGAACCCGGAACATCTACATTATGTTTGCACACAGTCCACCACTGGACTGTGTGTCTAACCCGGTTTAGAATCCATTTTAGTTATACATATATTCTCTTTGAACTTCATCTTCTTCATTAGCAATAACACACACTCAGGATCCGACTGTGTTAAATTTAAACACTTGTTTTAGTTCCTGTGTAGATGATTGAAATATATTAAGAGAAAGATTGGACAGGGTATACCAGACACTTGCGGCCTTGTCTTCTCCGACGAGATTCCGGCGACAAAACATTTTCCGGTGAGAATTCAGAAACAGCAAAATTGCACAGAGGGTAATAATTGAGAGTTTGAGCGAGTGAAAGTGAGGTGGGGGCATCGATATTTATAGAGCAATCACCGATTTCGGTTATGGTTAAATCATTCTTCGGTTTTTTTGTAAATCATTGAATTTGGTCAGTTTTTGAATGAAATTAAGGTTGGATTTCGGTTATAACGGATGTTTAACATCGGTTACCTTCAGTTACTGGCAAAGAAAGACGTTAGTCGCCGAGATGATTCAGGTTTGGCGGTTACAGATTCGATAGTTTGAATTTCCGACTCGGTGTCCGTTTGGGTATAAAATTTAATTGTTTCAGATATGAATTACGTTGGGTGTGTGGTTAGTGGTAGAGTGTGTTTGGTTAGGGCTGAGACCCGGGTTCGATTCCCGCGGTCTACCCCTTTTTATTTATATATTTTTTATTTATTTTGTATAACTGTTATATATATATATATATATATATATATATATATATTATTTTTATTATTATCTTTATTTATATTATTAGTATAACGAATCTCTGAAATGATTAACGTACATTTGTAACGAAAGGACCATAATATAAACTTGATAAAAAAATGGTGCGTTTTATGGAACCCGTTTTTCGACAAATGTTACAGGCGGGTCAACCTCTAGCAAGCTATCATGTTAAGGGTGGCGTACTGGCAATCAAGTAACACATACAATTCAGTAGATTTCGTGTATAGTCATGTATCAGCGGATTGCGAGTAAGCGTTTGAGAGTCGTGTGATGTGATTTGATATATGAACGTATATAACACCCAAAAGTGCGTTTAAGCGTAAAAGGGTTCAAGTATACTCACAGTTGGTGCGTTAAGAGAGAGAGAGATGGGATTTGATGTATTGAAGGGAGCGCCGGTTCAGCCTGTAACGCGAACAGAAGTGCATCAGTCTTCCGAAATGCTGAAACGGTCGAAACGTGAAGGAGCAGATGACAAGTTCGGGCGAAGTTGTACCAATTCATTGGAATTGGTACAAGTTCGGGCGAACTTAATTGTTTATCTACAGATGCTACAAGTTCGGGCGAACTTGACTGTTTTCTTGAAGTTTGGAACAAGTTCGGGCGAACTTGGCTGATTCTCTTGAGAATTGGACAAGTTCGAGCGAACTTGATTGAATTGTTTGAGTTTTGGTCAAGTTCGGGCGAAGTTGGTCACAAATCTGTGACAACTTCAAGCGAACTTGATCTTCTTGGAGCGAACTTGGCTGTTTTGGTCACCAAATCGTGCGCTTTCGCGTCGTTTGCTGAGGAAGTCGAGTGTCCATCCCTCCAACCTTAAGCTACTGAGCAAAACATAGGCTGGAGATGTCTTTTGGAGCGAGTTTTAGCCACTTTTAAAGAAACTCGGGCTAATCCGGGTGAACTTGGCGGTTCGTACGGGTTAGTCCAGTTTGTGCAAGGTGACGACATCGTCCTTGTGCTTCCGGATCTGAGATCTTGCTTGACAATGCCTCATTCCACTTCATAGTGAACGAAACATACGTCATTAGTCCGTATTTTATGTAAAAATCAATGTATTAAATAGTTTTTCTTAGATCTAACACTTGGTGAGCCGAAATCGTCAAGATTTCTAGCTTGGGAAGCCAAAGCTAAACCCAAATGCACTCGTTTAGTGTAGATCTAACTGAAAAGAAGAAGTTTTGTAGAAAAAGATGAAGATTTTCATAAACAGAAGAGTTTGGATGAAAACCAAGGTAATCCTTGTGCAAAATCGTAGTAAAACGTTGTTGTTTGCATGAAAACGGGTTGATTCTTACTTGGAAATCAAGGGTTTTCAGGTTTGGGAGCTTTCGGGCGAACTTGCAGCAAGGAGAGCATGAATAGAGGTGCTCAGTATTTATAGGTGAGGAGAGCATGAATAGAGGTGCTCAGTATTTATAGGTGAGGAGAGAATGAGCTTATGGAGACCAAGTTCGGCCGAACTTGGCACTAATTCGAGCGAACTTGGCACAAGTTCGGGCGAACTTGGCCAGTTCTGCTGGAATTAGTGCAAGTTCGAGCGAACTTGCTGTGTGTGGAGGGAAAACTCTCATTTGATCACCATTGATCAAGTTCGGGCGAACTTGGCCTGATGGCTAAGTTTCGTTCCTTATTTTCGCGTTAGGTGTTCGTTTGGCGATTCGGTTCGTATTAGATAGTTATGTTAAGCGTTTTAGCGAAACGTTAAGCGTTATAAATGATAAAATAATGCGATTTAGTGATTCGTCCGAGTGAGAGTGTTACGGTAGCGAGTATAATCACAAATCATAAAACACACATAACACATGATAACATAAAGTAACATAAATAATTGCGTTGCGATGCGATGTCGAAGGCACAAGTGGTTATTGTACAATAACGCACTCGGCTCTTAAAGTAACTCGGTTACTTGTGATTGTTTGAATTAGCGTTGCGTTTAACAGGCGTTTAGATATAATATAGTTGTAACAAAAATATATTTAGTTAACATAAACCATCCTCTATTAGGGAATCTCGGATTTACAAAGAAAGATATAAACAAAATAGACGAAAAAGATAACGAAAATACGAGTTGTTACAAACAATATGTAGACTATTTATGCAGGAAAATGTGATTTTAGAAAATCAGCCACATGTAATTGAGTGGTTTTTTGTATTACTCTTGCATATGTAAAACTTCTAAGAAGCTTTGAACAGTAAGAATGACTAAACAATACACTAAATTCTAACCATGTGAAGACCAAAAATCAAATTTATTAACAAAACTTCATAAGCAACCATCATGAGCTTCGTATTTGTACTGGGATCTTTCTTTCCATAATTCCTATGCTTTCCATCAGTAAGACTGTGGTCACGGGTCCACTCGAAAAAAATCCCAGACCTGCATATAGAAACAAACACATACAAACATAGTAGCGTAACATATGCAACAACAATTTCAACAAACACACATTGGTACATCTAAAATTACTTGTTAAAAAACGCAAACAACCACCATCATCATCATCGCAAACAACCACCACATCATCCACCTCTGTTAAGTTCTAAAATCGTCGGAAAGTATAAGTTGGGTAAATAAGGTGTTTACCTCGTAACCAACTACTCACCGGAGTAAGTTCATACATCGTGGCTGTTCACCTCCACCACATTAGCATCGTGTCTCCTTTTGTGGTCTAAATTGTATACATACGACAACCACAACTCGTCACAAGCAGGCCAATCCGCTACTGGGGGCATGGAAGCGGCCATTCACCTACAACTGGAACACTGTAAATCGTATGCTGATATAGTATCGCTGCATTCAGTAAAAGCAAAATACTTCAAATACTTGGGAATCAACTGAGACCCATTTACTTTCAACTTTTCAACACAATTTACGCACAATTTACGGCTATTTACTGATATGCCTAAAAACACCTCCGTTATTGAATCTTTCTTCCAATCGGCGACCTCAAAACCTAGCACTCATCACAGTCATTCAAATATCGAATCGTAGACCCTAATAACCAGTTATCCTCTATTTCACCCAACCATAAAACGGAAATCATGGTACCTGTTAACCTTGGTCATCCATCGGTATGATTCAACGGCAATATGTTTATCGACATCATCGGCTGTAACTACATACTCATAACATTAAATAAAAGAATTTGATGAAAGAAAAAAAAGGAAAACGATCATATAAATGAAATGAAATTAAATTTAAAGAACTGGGTTAACCCGTCCATTTCCGTTGTTCGAATCACTATAACTTCAATTTAAGCATACTGTCGATCCATGAATGCAACCTATCATCAAAATCACCTAACAATATCTGACAAAAAAAAGCATGATTAACGCTTAGCAAATTAGGGCAAATACAGTCTTCATGTTAAATAGCCAAACATCAAACGATTCAAAGTGAAATGAAAATCACTAATCTACAAACTGGACAAAAAATTACCTTGACTTTCATGTCCAAAACCGATCAGATCCGCAAAAACCCGGCCAACACCGGAGCAGCAACGACGTTGAAGTTTTAGGCCGGCCAGTAGTGCCGTCGCCGGGTAAGGCGAGATCGTTTAAAACAGGAGCGTACGACAACAGTAGTCGATCTGACTTCGTAGACCACCATCGTTTTACGGCGGCCGTCGACGTCGATCTTCTGCGTCTCTCTCTTTGTCTCTCAAACTACCTTTTTTTCTCTCTCAAATCTCCATCCCATCTTTTTGGATGTTCTCTCTATCTTGTTTACACGTGTGTCATGAGTCAAAAGTAAGGCTCTCCAACAAGCCACATCCAATGTACAACACACCACAAAACATACAATGGAAAGAAAACAATTTATGAATAGAGTACAACATCTATTATTTAAATATGTTACAAATTTATATTATATTATAATATATAATAGCCTGTAACTTATTTTTAAATTAAATATAAGTGAGAAATAAATAGATAAAGACTATTTCCGCCTAGTCATGACCATGACATTAAATAAAAAATATTATAAAATAGCATCGATGTTGGTTTTCTCTATGGACTAAAATAACCACAGTTGATAAGTTTTTTTTAATAAAAAATTAACCATGGGAGGAAAATCTTGTGTTCAAACCCATATATACGATAGTGAATGAAAGGAATTTATCTTTTAAAAGAAATAAAATAAAAGGTCATACATTTTATAATGGTAATAAACTTTTCTTGGTCTATGAATTGCATAGTCACAAGTTGTGTTTTGAATTTTCTATAGCACTTTGAAACGTTATGTAGAAGATTTCTAAAAGTAACCTTTTTAGTCCCTATTTATTTAGGAGAAAGATTAAATACAAATAAATTTAAACATACAAACTGAAGAAAAAGACAAAAGAATACGGTGGCATTTTTATAAATATTAGTAACTATCAAAATTACCCTACAAATGATCATGTAGAGTAATTTTGATCTTTTGTAGAGTAATTTTATAAGATGTTCTTGTATAGTAATTTGTAAAATGTTCTTGTAGAGTAATTTTGTAAAATGATCATGTAGAGTAATTTTGTTAGCATTTAGTTATGGGAGTTTAGCTTCATGGTTTAATTTTTAGCTTTTAGTTTTGGGAGGGGGTATGTTTTTTTTTTGGGGGGGGGGGGGGGGGGGAGTTAGGTTTTTTTGGGGTTTTTTTTGTTAGATATAGTTTTTTTTTATAAAATTACTCTACAACAAAATTTTCAAAATTACTCTACAATATCAAAATTACTCTATACGAACACTTTACAAAATTACTCTACAGTATCATTTGTATGGTAACTTTGATAGTTACTAATATTTACGAAAATGCCACCGTGTTTTTTTGTTTTTTCATTCAGTTTGTATGTTTTGTATGTTAAGTTTATTTGTACAATAACTTTCCTTATTTATTTATGGAAAATGCTAAAATAATAAGTTGTCAAGTTTTCAATTAAGTCATCAAAACTTTTTTGTCTCTCTAAAATAATTCAACTTTAATTTAGTGTTCTGTGTAATTACCAGGTAGGTTATTAATTTTTCTCTTATTTTTTTGTTATTTTTAATGCTTCCGTGGTGGATATAAGCAATCATAAAATTATGACGGCGCCATGGATGATGTTTAAAACTTTCAATCGATCAAACCTTGGACGGCGCCGACCAGCTTCACGGTTCAACCTTCGACGACGCCCGACCAACTTCGCGATTCAACCTTCGATGGCAATGTGTTTTCTGATCCCCATACCTTTCGCCAACGAGTAACCTTGTATAAAGAAATGGTGAGAACCGTTTACTATCTCCGTCATCGATCCGGAATGATGAGAACCGTTTACCGTCGCCGTCATCGATCTGGAGCTCGGTAATGAGTTAGTGAGTGGTATCTCATAATCTGTCATTGTAATTGGTGTGTGAGGTTGTGACAATGGAGATTCATGTTCTACAATATGGTGAGTTGGTGGGTGAATTGAACGGATGTTGCAGGTTTTGTTTTTGTAAGGAAGATGGTGTTGATTTCACATGGCGTGGGATTCAAGGGTTTCATTTTGAATTTTATTGTTGTTTAATATTGATTTTTCTTGGATATGTCCTTTTTTATTTTTTATATTGCTGTTTAATGTTGATTTTTAATATTTTAGAGCTTTTAGATAATTAGATTTTGGAAAACATGTTAATGAAACCTGACACATCGTCATCATTAACCTGGTAACCTGATAATTACATAGCACTAGGACATGATATGAAACTTCAGCGACTATAGATAGACAAAAATTTTAGTGACTTAATTGAAACACTTGTCAAACTTGATGATATTTCTATAAAGTTACCCCTTTATTTATAGACTTCTTTTACACTTTTGTCCGACTCATATTCAAAGAGACACCTCACATTTCATATAAAACGTTGTTACATTTAGCCCACAAAGTTTCATAAATGACGAATTAAGATGAAAGAATATCTCTCATCAAATGTAGACTCGGGTTATACTAGATATTGTTATGTGATATCGATACGTGTTATATTTGTACGCTAAGGTTTTGGGAGTGGAGTGGGCAAAAAACTCCTTAATCATGGGTGCACAACTCCCTCGTAGGTGTTTTTTAGTGGATTTTGGGTTGGGGCGTTTTCCTTAAAACGTCCGATTCAAAAGTGAATGACCAATAGAATTTTTGTGATGGTTTTTATTTTTATTTTTTATTTAATTCAATTATAATATCTAATGATTGCAAGAGTTCAAACCCTACTATACCCTTCTTAACTTTAAGCACATTTGCTGACTAGACGCCATGTGTCGCTTCATTCCCAAGGATGGGGTATTTGTTTCACTCACCACTACACAGGCTAATAATGGTCTAATAAAGTTAGTTATTACAATTTTATACGAGCAATACAATGGTCAAATGGTTAGTCACTCACAAATGTTAGTGTGTGCCACCCCATTTATACATTCCTTATATTTTCTTTATTGGATATAGTAACCCAATCCATTGTTGTGTGTACATATTTTGAAATCTATAGTTAATGAACACAAATTCTATAAAATATTTTATAGTTTCCAATATGTAATGTAGCTTAAGGATGAATTTGTAATACTAACATTGTATTATAATATAACTAAGTTAGGATTTCATGTATTACATTGATAGAATATATGTAATGTTATATATTTTAGTTATAAAATGTTATGTTTTTAAAACCCGTTTATTGCACAGTTTAAATAAAATATAATTTAATCTCTTAACACATACAATAGTTTTGAAAAAAAATAAACTTTAATATGACAATTATATATTATTTTAAGTTAATTTTGACAAACATAATTTTAAACATCATGATTTTTGTAAACTTAAATATAAGCTTTTAGGTAAAAGAAAATAAGTTTATATAGAAATTCATATTTAATTTTATATTAAGTTTTAGGGATATTGGATTTAAATAACCATAACTTTCACCTATTGGCCGATAACACTCCAAACTTTCGATTTGTACATCAGCATTCCCAACTTTTAACTTATTGGCCGATAACGCTCCCTAACTGACTGAACGCTCCCTAACTGACTGAACCCTAACGCAGTTAGTTGATGTCAGCTACTACATCATCAAAAATGTCATGTCAGCTGCCACATCATCTGCCTCGTCAGAAAAAGGCCACATCAGTTGCCACCTCATATGACACGACAGCAAAAAAAGGGCTACATCAGATGCCACATCAGCAAAAACTAATTGGGTTAAGGTTCAGTTAGTTAAGGAGTGTTATAGGCCAATAAGTTGAAAATTGGGAGTGCTAGTGTACAAATCGAAAGTTGGGAGTATTATTGACAAATGAAGTGAAAGTTGGAGTTATTTAAATCTAATATCCCTAAATTTTATTTGGCATTGAAATAATAACCATTTATAACTAAATAATAGGCATCCAAAACTAAGTATGAGAGGAAACACGAAAAGAAAAAAAAGAGAAAACCCTCATGTGTTGACACATGTCCTCGATACTTTTCTTTTATTTATACCCGGTTTACCTGCTCGCTCTAAAGAATTTATAGGATGTCGGGCGAGGAAGACAGGATATAACAAGGATGTTGAATTATGTAACAGTTCTAGTTAAAGAAAACACTAATAAACAAGTGGATTACAAATGTCTAGACAATTATTAATCTAGAGGTAAATATACAACCCCAAGTTGAATCCTTGTTCTAATTTTGAATTTATCTAATATTGTTAGCATGAGTTAAATCACGACCAAACTTTTTCTCAGGTATCCAAAAAACGTAACATGATAAGAAATTTACAAAAGAATTTTTTGAATTTCCACTTGTATACTCGATTGGATTGATAGCCCAGTGACATAGACAAAGCCATCTAGAAACATCATTTAAAAGAAGGTTTCAAGATTTTAAACAACTACAATATACTAAATATAGGTTAAGGGTAGGAATATCATAACATCACATTTAGAAAAACAAAAATCACTAGATATAATTTAAGAGTAGGAATATCATAACATCACCTCTAAAAAGTCAAATCACCTTAAAAAACCAAAGAAGCTTGTATACTTGTATGTTACATCATGTGTGTCATCACTTTGACGTAATAAAACATATACCTCACTTATGATAAGAAAAAACTTTCAAAACGCATTTATTTTATAAAAAAAAAACGTTACGTAGCTAGCACTCCAAACGACGTCGCACATCTCTTCCACAACTACCCCTAAATCATCCTCCGTCATCCCCTGGACCACCGTCGTTTTTTCTCTCCTCCGTTTATTTTCCGTCAATGAATTCATACACATAAACTCCGTTAAAACTCCGTCAACTCCTCTTTAACGTCGCTATCTGTAAATTCAACTTTCGCCGTTTATTTCTTCTGCAAAAAAACGACGAATTAGTCAAGAATCGAACGATCGATTCATCGTGTTCCTTAACGCATCAGACTTTAGTGATTTGTGCCCGTGGTGTACAGTTATTGTGTTGGTGAGTTCCTTTAATCGAGTTGATTTTTTTCCAATTTAGGGTTTTGGTTCTGTTTTTTTTAACAGATCGGTACTCAATTGTGTTGTTATGTGGTATATAAGTGATTGTTAACAGATCGGAGGTTTTATTATTTTATGAATTGTTTATTATAATTTTCCGAGATTAAATTGATTTTTTGTAAGGTTTTTCTAGGGTTTGTAAGATGAAAATTTGTGAATTTCATGAAAATTTTGTTTTATTTTCTGTTGGTTGGTGACTGTGGATTTATATGGCTTGTTTGTGACTTCAAGAAGTTTAACTAGGATTGTATGAAGTAGTTGTTATGAAAGGATGTATAGATTTGTGATTTATGCCTTGGAAAGTGGAACTTTAGTGTTATTTTATGCGATTAGTATGTCAATCTTCGAGTAGTCTTAACTGTATGCATGGACACTTTCCAGCTAGACCTCAAGGAGCCATGAATGACGTAAACGTACGCGTCATGTTAATAAGAGTCATACAGAGTTTAAACTTCAAATTATATACAATTGGCAATTTTTGACTCATAGTTAAGCAATGAGAAAGCTAACAAATGTATAGTTGTATACTGGCATTGGGAACTTTTTATGGGCTGGATTTTTACGGTGGCTTATATGAACGTATGCTTTCTTTAAGACGATGAGATGACTTTTGAAAAGGGATCTAATAATCACACATGGTAAAAGCTTATTCTCACATGGTGTATACGGGCCGTATAAGGTTATACGGCCTGTATAGAGTAAAATGAACTGACAAAGCAGTCTTTGTCTTTGTCAGTTCATTTTATTCTATACGGGCCGTATAACCTTATACTGCCTGTATGCACCATGTGAGATAAGCTTTTAGGGTGGTCGTATATAATGCTCGTATAATGTAAGACGGATATGTGTGGATCGCGGAGTAGGTGTAGGCTTATGAATGGTGGTGCTTTTTATAGCCTCAAAGCATTTCATGTTTGAATTCCTTGGAAAACAAGGAAATTGCATGTGTGGTAATGTATAGATATTTCATGGAAAAGATGTGGTGTTACTGTTTCTATTAATGGTACTTTTGTACAAGTTATAACGGATGTTTTGTGTTCTAGTGTAGTACTTGTTAGAGCGTTAACTACTTAATGATATGATCAGAAACTTGTCAACCTCAAACATTGAAAGGGAAATGGCCACATTATGCAGAAGAGAAGCCGGTTTTAAAAATGGTATGTTCTCTTTAACTTTAGTGATGGTTGAGCATGGTTTTGTCTTGCAATCTGCTAAATTTAATTTTGTTGACTGCCTAATAGAGTTTTTCAATCATCGTTGTCTTAGTTATTGCAAACTGCAAAAAGCATTTATTGCTGCACAAAGAGAATTTTTATTGCAAGTGCTTGAATCTTAGAAGATCAACTCTTCTATGTATATTTTCTAACTGATAGTATTTTGTACGTTAAAATCGTAAGTTTTTCTATGCACCCTTGTGTGAATACTATTCTGATACCCTTGTTTCTTTTATCGTCCACTGGAGCTTTAATTTATATAATGATAACGCATATATAAATTAAAATTGCAAACTGCAAAAAGCATTTATTGCTGCACAAAGAGAATTTTATTGCAAGTGGTTGAATCTTAGAAGATCAACTCTTCTATGTATATTTTCTAACTGATAGTATTTTGTACTTTAAAATTGTAAGTTATTCTGTACACCCATGTGCGAATACTATTCTGATACCCTTGTTTCTTTTATCGTCCACTGGGCTTTAATTTATATAATGATAACGTATATTTTTTTTCTTCCCATGCATGATTGAAACCTAATAGGTTATAACATAATGTGCCTACTTGTATGGTTCACACATATACATGTGAGATGTGATGTAACCAAAGCTGCGAATCTAGACAGTTAACGTATTGTCGGATGTGGGGGGATAAGTGGATAGCTATTGTGGTATCCGACAAAATGGGGGTAATGTCATATGACGACAAAAATTTAGAATAACAAGGGAATTGAGAGAACTTCTCTAACCCATACTATCTAATATCCATATGTTGAAGTCAAGCAATGAAAGCCCTAGATTTCATGACTCATAATACTAAGAACATGTTTAGCTCTACAACTTGGAAATTAACCTAATAAAAATTAAAGATTAAATTGCGAGGATAATCCTTGTAATTTCTTGTGAATGCACCCCCCTATTATTCGAAATATGCAACACAAACGACTTTTATTTGGATGGCCGTTTAAAGATGACGTTAGACCTTGTCACGTGCAACACACCGATGGTAGAGCCGTCTTTCAATCTCTCTCTCTCTCTCCTCTCTTCTCGTTATTTATTTATTTATTATTCTTACATGATAATTTATAAAATCTTCATGCGTTATATATCGAACCCCAAATTGATGCCGACAACCACCTCTACTGCGTAAACTGAGAAGAGAAACAGAGTTGACGTTGTTGTGGTGGCGACAAGGCGGTCCATAAAACCTAGCACACAAAGATGCATCCGCAAAACCTAGGTTGATGATTTGACTCGATTATTCCACGAAGATGGAAGAGTGGATGAGGGAGCGGTGTGGGTTGCCGGCGGCGGCGGTTACTGGTTAGTGGTGGCCGATGATGATGAGGGGAGAGAGGATGGAGGACGTAGGTAGAGTATGATATATGTGTGCGTGTGTGCATCTATTTGTGTGTATGTATATATGTGTATATATGTATGTGTGTGTATATCGGATTGGGAAGGGGAAGAGGGGGTGGGGTGTTATTTAAAATGACAGATTTACCTTCATGTGCTGCACATGACGGGCTCAACGATCTTCCAAATAACGAACCCCTGGTGTTGCACATTATGAAGAAATGATGATCACTGTAATTTCGAAAGTTAAAGAACGAAATCCGTAATCTACATGCTACCACGAGGACGATCCATGTCATTTACTCTAGATAAGAAGGTAAATCTGATCTTAGGCAAGTTATCAACTAAAAGGAAAGAATAATCCTAGATAAAGGGAAGAAAATGAAACAAATATTTATTTTCTTGAGAAAATTATCATTGTTTCCATATATAAATATAATAACCCCAGTTCCTTCTAGAGCAAGATTTTTTCTTGATTGGTCATCAGGTTTGTGCATGTTATAATTTTTTTGATAAAATCGTTCAGTAAAGAAGGTTTATTTTTGTAGTTAGGGAGCATCATTGATAAGGATTAGTGGATTAGGATCATTGCATTATTATGCTTTATCTGACTAGAAATTTACTGCAAATTATACTGGTGATATTGCGATGGTTTTTCCTCTTTTCCACCTTCTTTTTGAACAGCAATCTAATCTACTCCCAACTCTACACCATTGGACTCGAACCCTCGACCACATAGTGAGGGACACCCTTTTTAATTACTAATTCCGTGAGTTATGTATATCAATATAATATAATAAAGAGCATCCAGAAAGGTGAAATCCCTCAACATTGTTGGAATCTTTAAGTCTATGATATCTGATTGTTTTTTTTTCATCCTATGCAGGACTAGCAATTTCTTCAACACCTCGTTTTGAGTATCGTAGGTTACTTCAGTAGGTGATTTTTAGGTTTTCGTGTAAATACAATTTAGCTTTGTAGATAAATGGCATCAAAGTGGGTCAAAGTATCAGATGGTGATAGTAAGATCATTGTTAGTCCTAAAAGGAAAAGCGCATCTCAAGTAGCTAGAGCTAGCAACCGTGCGTTAACTGTGAGGCCTAGCCCACCATTGAATCAGACCGGAAGAGAAAGAGAGAAGAAAGCTGTAAGTCAACGTTTTTCACTTCTAGAAAAACTTTACTCAAGAACTACTCAAATTATATAAAAAGCGGAGTACCCAAACATTTGCTTTTCTCCCAAGATGGTCAATGGAATGATTTTTCCCAAGATGTTATTGACTTGGTCAAGGAAGATTTCTTGGCAAAGAAGTCATCACTCGAAGTGAAGTATAACGGGCGTCATGTAATGCTAGATATCTTACATATGGTCGAAATAGATTTGAAAACTGGTGTACGGAAACCTATAGCGTGGATCGATGACACAGGTAGCCGTTTTTTCCCTGAATCATATTCTAGTTATGAAAGTCAACAATGCAATAAGTCCGAACTTGCTGAATTAGAGTCTTCGATTACTCCTGAAATTAAATTGTGCGTCGAGATTGAACTTAATGGGCTAAGTAACAATAATTTCGAGGAGTGCATGGGTGAGTCAAATGTCCAAGAGTCAAATACTAAAAGGGCCAAAGTTGACCACAACTTAAATGATCGTTGCAAACAACTAGATTCAACAGCTGACCAGTTTGATGAGAAAATTCAACAGTGTGATGAAGATGCTTCTCCGACTTTTTGCAAAACTTTGGACCCGGAAACTGTTAGAAATATGTTTATCAAGGACGTTAATCCAGCGTTGAAAGTTGATATAGTTGATGTGAAGAAATGTACCGGTGATATTATGGAATCAAAGCTAGAGCTTTTCCTGAAGCAACTTGAAATTACAGAAAAGCAACGTGGGAGTGCAAATGTGAAATATGCATGGTTCGCATCTCCTACGGATGTGAACTCTAGCACTGTGGTATATGGGCTCGGTTATGATGGGCCCAAACTTGGAAGATATGGGTATGGGGTCCACCTTACAGCTGTTAACTCTCCGGACAACAGGTTCAAATAAGCCTTTATGTTTTACATATATTCTGAACTAGTGTTTGTTTGTAATCAGCATTTGTGGAGTTTTTAATTGTTTGCTGTGATTACAGTGCTACTATTTGTGATGTTGACGAAAAAGGAGTAAGATGCATGGTATTATGCCGTGTCATATTGGGAAATACGGAACTCGTTTTACCTGGATCTAAACAATTTTATCCAAGCGACGAGTCGTTTGACAGTGGAGTGGATAATCTCGATAATCCGAAACATTATGTTATTTGGAACATGAATATAAATACCCATATCTATCCTGAATATGCTGTCACTGTCAGCACATCCCCAATCGCTCAAGGTAGTAGTAGTAGTTCATGTCATCCAACTCCAACTTCACTTACTTTTTTCATCATCTTTTGTAACATCATAATTACACAGGGAAATAGAAACCCTAATTTCTAATTTTCCATTCCCTTCGTATCACTATGTTTCTGATATTGCACAGAGAATCTGAATATAACAACCCAAGATCCCAAGGGACCCATGCAAGCAGATTCCTCACCTAGAAAACCGGTGAGTTTTCATCATGTTATAATAAATTTAAAGCGGAAATTTATCTGATTATCATTTGGAAAATGAATTTTAGGAGCATGTGTATGTGGAAAAGGCCCCGTGTGTTGGATCAAGCACCTCTAAGGCTCCTAAATCTCCTTGGATGCCGTTCTCTAAGCTGTTTGAAGCTATTTCAGATAAAGTAGCTCCAGATGATATGAAGCTAGTGCATATCTTATATGAGTCTCTTAAGGTATGATGACTGGCGACACATCATCTGTATGAATTTGTCTTGTGTTTTAAATGTTTGCTTGTTTTTGTTGGTGATTTTGCAGGGAAAGAAAACGAGTCGGGAAGAGTTTATCAGGAAGTTGAGAGCAATTGTCGGGGATCAGATATTAAGGTCTACTATATCCAGTCTTCAGTCCTCCAGGGCTTAAGTCGATTGGTAATCTCGCAATTGTTGCTCTTGGATTTTAGATAAATTTTTTCATTGAAAATTATACGAGTTCTAAACAAACAAACAAACTTAGTAAAATGGGTAACTCGTATGAACCTCGTTACTTTAGAATGGGTCCAAATGGGCCAGCACTACCCACCGCTAGTGGCTGCCGCCGCCACCTATCGGTCAATTCGAGCCCATTTCATTCATAATCCATTTTGACCCATACATTGGGTTAAAATGGGTCACTCCTACACGCCTGTTTTGCCTTGCTTAGGTGAATAAGTGAGGCATGGTTTATAATAGATATTTGTTCACAAGATAAACACTATTCATAGTTATAGATCATATATATGTTCACAAGATAAACGTTTCATGGTTATTAGTTTATGGGTCCGACATGGACTTTAAAATCTGTTGTTCTAAGCTTTAATAATGTTGTCTAATCATATAAATACAACTTACGAATATTGTATTCTTCAGGTCTTGGATTTTTGCTGAAGTTGATTACATCGACCAGTAATCATCCTTATTTTGCAAGACATGAGAAGTTAGGAAGTGATTTCAAGAAATTTGAGGTGGCAAATAAAGAACTCATGATGTCAGTTTGGTTTTGGTATTTCAGCTTTGTAAATGTGGGGTTTTCCAATTAGATGGGTATTTTGAGTGTGCTCTATGTTTAGATTAGGTTAAACCATATATACAAGTCTTTGTCCCAGAAGTGACATTGAGTTGTTAGATATCAATCTCTCCAGCCATCCTCTATAAGATGGATCTTGCAAAGTGGTTGTCATGACTTGTGTGTTTTGGGATGAAATTTATCTGAGTAGGCTAGTCTTCATTTCACCATTGGATCTTTGTTACTATCTAAATCAGTATCTTAGTTTTAGATAAAAAATTAGTTTTTCTTCGTTAGACGGCAGGGTGTGGATCGGGGAAGGCGGTCGGGATGGTGAGGTGGCCGTCATCCCCGACAGGGAACACCGCCCCTCCCATCTTCCCGTCGGTGTCATTGGGGAATTCTTCCCGTTCATCCCGAATGCTTCTCTCTCTCTTGATATGATTGTGGGGAAACCATTTCCTATGGGTGGGGGATAGGGCTAGGGCTAGGGCTGTAAAGGAGCCGAGCCGAGCCGAGCCGAGCCAGACCCAGCTCGAGCTCGACTAGAACTCAATTCGAGCTGGCTCGGCTCGTGCTCGAATTTTAAATCGAGCCAAGATTTGAGGCTTCGAGCTAGCTCGGCTCGGCTCGATCTAGCTCGAACCAATAAAAAACCGCAAAATTTACCAATTAAAATGCCCTAAAAAATAAAACTCTTCATAGACTAAGGCCATAATTGCAATTTAATTTAACCAAATGGCTAAATATGCAAGTATAAATAGTTAATAAACTTTGTACATTGTCTTTGCCATCTTTTATAGGGCATACACTCTCTTAGTTTTTGTTTTTTGAGCAATGTGGGACAAAAAAATGAAATGCATAAACCTTATCGAGCTAGCTTGCGAGCTCACGAGCCGAGTCAGGCCAAGCTCGAGCTCGACTCGTTTACAAATCGAGCCGAGCCGAGCTGGCTCGTTTACAACCGAGCCAATTTCGAGCCAAGCTTTTCTCAAGCTTTTTTCGAGCGAGCTGCGAGCCACAAGTTTTTTGAACACCCCTAGTGGGGGAGGAAGAAGGTGATGAGGTTGAGGTGATGTGGAGATTGGGAAAGGGGACTGTACCCCATAGTCTTATCGATACAATTTTTATGAATAGTCCCATCTAACTTCTTTACATAACTATTAAAGTTACCAAGGGGTGATGGATGGATGTGCATCCCCTTTATATTAAGGGTTATAGGAACCACAGTAAACAAAATGTGTAGATTTAGAAGTATAATTAATGTATGTGAGTTAGCGGTAACTATAGGTTATGCCATTCTTGTGACCTCTACAAGATTACATGCTAGTGATTTTTACCGTTTCAGAAAAAAGTTTAGTAAATAACCATTCTTGCCGGATGGAAAATAGTGGACTTGTGGTGAATTTGTTAACATTCTATAAATGGTTTGAGTTTGGGCGGTAATATATTTCTATTATTTTTCTAATTTGTCTTGTCAACAAATATTTTGTATAAAAAATGGTAGTAAATTTATAAATCCAACAACCTATTTATATTTCGAGGTATTTACAAGTACCTTGATCGAATTTCTACTATCAAATACTGAGTAGATATCTAGCAAAGTTTGATGCTTATTTATGTATCAATTGTTGGAAATTTAGTGAAAATAGCATTTTTCACAAATATAGGAAATGGGTATTTCTAATTTTGGACGATAAATAAATATTATAAACCTAGGTTTATATAGATATTTATTTCCGGGTTTGTGTTCTATGTTGGAAGAGCTTCGCAACGAACTAAACCACGTCCAAAACGAGCTAAGATGAATGAGATATCGATGCTCAAAGTTTGGTGTTTGAAACATTAAATGCTAAAATAATTGGAGAGTAGCACCTTGTCCCACATAGGAGGAGTGATGAAACTTAAATGGGTATTTAAGTGGGAACACTCCCTTCTTATTGTTTATGGAAGCACGCACTAAGTGTACTCGCGAAGGGTGCCGAGCACCCTAACCCGCACTCGCGCACGCGCGTGGCGTGGGCGATGGTGGCTCAGCAAAGGCTGCAAGGACCAGGTGGCGCAGACCCTAGAAGGCAACGTGGCAAGGGGCGCGCGCATGTACACAGTAGTGGCGCATGGTGCAGGCAGTCCAGGTTGCGCCGCAGATGCCTGACGTGCGCGCGCGCGCGCACCAAAGTGACCAGTATGGCGCGACTGTGTGGCGTGACCAGATGGGTACCCTGGTGACGTGGCGTGCGCGCGCAAGGCTGGCACCAGTAGGCTCGCACAAGGATGTGAGCCATACTGGCGCACGCGCAATAGGACTGTGGAGCAAGGATGCGCGCGCAAGGGCTGGCGCACCAGTAGGCTCGCGCAAGGATGTGAGCCATACTGGCGAACGCGCAATAGGACTGTGGAGCAAGGATGCTCGCGCAAGAAAATGACGGTGGAGGAACTTGTGGTCCGTCTTCGAATCGAAGAGGACAACAAGGTCGCTCTAAAAGGCACCATTGCGCAAGCTGCGACTAAAGCAAACATGGTGGAAGTTGGGGATTTCTCCAAAGGAAAAAATGGTAAACTAACGAAAAAGGACAAGGGGAAAGAAAAAGTTAACAATCTTGGACCAAGAAAGGGAGCTGTGAAAAAGAAGTCTGCGCCTTTCCAAGGTACTTGTTACAATTGTAACGAGACGGGGCATCGTGCTAACGAATGCAAGAAACCTAAGCGTGAGCGTGCGCATATGGTTGATGAGGATGGTATGCCTCTAATTGCAACGATAACCGAGGAAGCGGCTATGATTGAAGAAGTCAACATGGTGGGCGCCAACCCACCAGGATGGTTCGTTGACACGGGTGCAACTTGCCATGTTTGTGGAGATAAGGCTCTTTTCTCAAAATTCAAGGAATCAACTGGTGAAGAAAAGCTTTATATGGGAAATAAAGCTACCGCCGACATCAAGGGTGAAGGCACAGTGATCTTGAAGATGACTTTTGGCAAGGAGCTCACGTTGAGCAAAGTCCTCTATGTCCCGGATATACGGAAGAATCTCGTATCGAGTTGGGTGCTCAACAAGTTTGGTTTTTGTCTAGTGTTTGAATCTGACAAATTTGTTTTATCTAGACGTGGAATGTATGTTGGAAATGGCTATGCCCTTAATGGTATGTTCAAAAT
Source organism: Scalesia atractyloides (assembly GCA_947069175.1). Taxonomy (NCBI): domain Eukaryota; kingdom Viridiplantae; phylum Streptophyta; class Magnoliopsida; order Asterales; family Asteraceae; genus Scalesia; species Scalesia atractyloides. Next base: position 81,938,439 of record CAMTDV010000024.1, read on the forward strand.
GAATGTAACAGTTGTTAACACCAAGAAAAACATGAATGAAATTTCTACTTCTACTTACATGATTGAGTCTTCAAATGTTTGGCATGGTAGATTAGGAGATGTAAATTTTAATTCATTACGACGTTTAATTAAATTAAATATGATGCCAACATTCCATATTGATTCCGATTACAAATGCGAAACATGTGTAGAATCCAAACTTACAAGATCATCGTTTAAATCGGTTGAAAGAATAACCGAACCCCTTGATTTAATTCATACCGATGTGTGTCATTTAAAAGCGGTTCCCACACGTGGAGGAAATAAGTACTTTATCACGTTTGTTGATGATTGTACTAAATATTGCTATGTTTATTTACTTAAAAGTAAAGATGAAGCAATAGAAAAGTTTATCTTGTACAAAAACGAAGTTGAGAATCAACTTAAAAAGAAGATAAAAGCGGTTAGAAGCGACCGAGGAGGTGAATATGTCGCACCTTTTGCGGATTTATGCGCAAAAAGTGGCATTGTACATGAGTGTACACCTCCTTATTCTCCACAATCAAATGGCGTTGCGGAACGTAAGAACCGTACATTAAAAGAAATGATGAACGCTATGTTGATCAGTTCGGGTGTGAACCGAGAAATGTGGGGGGACGCGATTCTCTCAGCGAATTATCTTTTGAACAAGATACCACTTAAAAAGAGGGACGAAACTCCATATGAGTTATGGAGAAAAAGGAAGGCTTCGTACAAATACTTGAAAGTGTGGGGGTGCCTAGCAAAAGGTGTTGTACCACCTCCTAAGACTCTTAGGATAGGACCCAAAACTGTTGATTGTGTATTCATAGGATATGCACATCAAAGTAGTGCACATCGTTTTCTTGTACATGAGTCCAAGAATCCCGATGTCCACGTAAACATTATCATGGAGGTAAATCCTAACACGTCTCATACTTTGAAAATGTGTTTCCTATGCTAGGAGAACCACATGAAACTTCACCAACAATGGTTGATGAAGCAGGTCCAAGTTCATCTACGTGGCTAGATGAACACATGATGGACCAGAGGTCGACCAAGGTGACCTTTGACGAAGTAAACGGCCAAGGATTGAAAAATCATTTGGGCCAGACTTCATGAGCTATATGGTTGAGGGTGAGCCCAATACCTATCGCGAAGCGGTTTCTTCCGCGGAAGGACCTCAATGGAAAGAAGCAATTAAGAATGAAATTAATTCTATATTGCAAAATCATACTTGGGAGTTAGTAGATCTTCCACCTGGTTGTAAACCACTTGGATATCGTTGGATATTCAAAAGGAAGATGAAAGCTGATGGAAGTATTGATAAATACAAGGCGAGGCTAGTAATAAAAGGGTTTAGACAAAAACAAGGTCTAGATTACTTTGATACTTACTCACTGTGACACGAATAACCTCTATAAGATTGGTTCTTGCAATTGCGGCTTTAAGAAATTTGGAAGTTCACCAAATGGATGTAAAAACCGCATTTCTAAACGGAGATTTAGAGAAGAGATTTACATGGAACAACCCGAGGGTTTTTCCGCCCCAGGAAAAGAGGCCAAAGTATGTAAATTGGTCAAGTCTTTGTACGGCTTGAAGCAAGCTCCAAAACAATGGCACCAAAAGTTTGATCATGTCATGATTGACAATGGTTTCAAATAAATGAGTGCGACAAATGTGTTTACCATAAAGACACACCAAGAGGTTATGTGATTTTATGTCTTTATGTGGATGATATGCTTATCATTGGGAGTAACGATTATATGATCAACTCAACTAAAGACATGTTGAAAGCGAGGTTTGACATGAAAGACATGGGCTTAGCAGATGTGATTCTTGGTACGCAAGATGGTCTTATCTTAAGTCAAACTCACTACGTGGACAAGATCATTGGGAAATTCAATTCGGAAGCTACGAGTATAGCTCGAACTCCGATTGATAATACTCAACGTCTAAGGAAAAATAGAGGCGAAGGAGTTGCTCAGTTAGAGTACTCAAGGATCATTGGTAGTCTCATGTATCTAATGACATGTACTAGACCCGACTTAGCATATGCAGTAAGCAGGCTAAGTAGATACACTAGTAATCCAAATGATGATCATTGGAAAGCTATCACACGAGTGCTAAGATACATAAGATACACGAGAGATTACGGATTACATTATACCCGTCATCCAGCAGTGATCGAAGGATACACTGATGCGAACTGGATTTCGGATATAAAGGATCATAGATCGACAAGTGGATATGTATTTTGTCACACCCCGACCCGCAGCGGAATAAAAGTCGGGGCATAATTGGGTTATCACCAAAGCTCATGATGTTTACTAAAATGTTTCATATTTATTAAATTCAAATTACAACTTAAATATCCAAAACAAAATTCATACAATTACAAGAAATTGAAACTATTTAATTATTCCAAAGCTTAAACTTGTTTATTCTTCTAGACCTTCCTATGTGTTTCTTGTCTCAGCTGGATCACCTGTATCATGTGTAAAACGGGGGATATTTTGGGTCAACAAAAGTTGGCGAGTGAACCTTGATAAAACATTGTTACTAATTTCTTGTTTTATTTAATAAGGAAAATTTGTGCAATAATCACATGTGAGCAAACATATATAATTAAACAAACACAAACCACTTTGGATGAGTATATGATATAAATGATGATGAATGTGAGATCAAGGCTCAATCAAACGGAGCCGATCTTATGAGGCACCTTATGCTCAACCCGTCTCCCACGGGGAACTGATGGGCCTAATGAAATGCGTGCACTGAAAATGATAAAACCAATCTACATATAATCCACACAACAATTGATACACATTTGATCACGGATATGATGTATGCACAAGTGTTTATATATATAATAAAAGAATTATACGACACATGGTACACCCCAAAACATGTTTAAAACGGGGAATTGGTAGAGATTCACTCAGATTGGGTGCGTTCTTTGATGCCGTTGGATGCGCACGAATTTTAGGATTCGATCGACGAGGGAAAAACTAACCTAAAATAATAACGAAATGATTCGGTAAATAAATGGATTTTATTTGAGATTAATATTTTTGTTAGTACTCTTAATGGGATTTTTAGATTTATTTTTGTGAGTTTAAGGAAATTTTCTAACTTTAAAAATCTTATTTTTAAGTATTTTTAAATGATTTTTCAATTAAATAAATAAAAAAAGAAAATAAAAAAAATTGACTTTTGACCGTTGACCGTTGACCGGGCTTGACCGGTCAGACTGTGTTTTCTTATGCGCTGAGTGAGGTTCGAACTCGGGACCTCTCGTATACGTGCACGCAGCTCTACAATGAGCTACGTGTCTAACCCGAAATATTATATGTTTTAATTATATTTATATACTAATTAATTTTAAACTTATTTGGTTTTTATTAAAAATGATTTATATGGCCGAACCGGTTGCAGAGACCCGGTGTCGAACTCGGGTCCTTCGGTTCGAGTGCGCACAGCCCAACCAGTTGGGCTGTGTGTCTAATCTGTTTAACTAATGGATTGTATTACTCTTATAAACATTCTGTGACTTGATCTGATTAAGTTCTAAAAATGTTGGTTTTATTTCTGAAAGTCGGTAACGTGTGCGATTCGAACCCGGACATGTGTATTGTTTGTGCACACAGTCCACCGCTGGACTGTGTGTCTAACCCGTTCGAATATCTAGTTTTAATTATATTTATACATATACTCGACTTCATCTTCTTCGTCTACAAGAACACAGAACAGTGAAATCCGACTGTTCTGTTTAAATCGATCATCAAATCTTATAATTGGTTGGAATGAAATAGATAAAGAAATTAAGGAATAATATGTACCAAAACAGAGCGTTTACTTCAGATTTCCGGCAAGAGTGTCGGCTCTGATTTGTGACTCTCGGCTGAGTGAATTGCTTAACAGTTTAGATCATTGTGCTATGCAATTAAGTTACTGAGCAAGAGATATCAAGAGGGTTTAGATGATTATACCCATCGACAGTGAGGCTTCGGTTTTTCAGTGATATTCCGGTGAGTGCGGGGATTTCCGGCGACGTTGTCTGAGACAGATTCTGGTTGAATGATAAGGTTAATACATGCCGAATAATGGATTACAAACAAAAGAGTCGAGAATTTTACCGATTAGAAGTAAAGCCTCGGTTTTCCGGTGAAAGTCCGGCGAATACAAAAATCTCCGGCGACGTGTTTTGGGATGAATAAAGCTTCGGAAACGATCGTGGTTCTGAGCGAAAGGATTTTCAGAGTGTTCAAGTGGGTATTTATAGTGAAAACAGGCTGAATTGGGTTTGAATTGAGTCAAGGTTCGCGATTGAAGATTTCCGTCGGTTATGACTGAAATTGATTGCCGGCAACGGTTATAACCGACGTGACATCAATTTGTGTGGTTCAGTCAAAAGGAATATGGCCAAAATCGCGGATTGCCGGATTTTCCGGTGATTGCGAGTTCTGGCGCGTTGATTACCGGATTTGACTTTCGGTTTTATTATAAATGTTATTTGTTTTAGTGTTTATCACAAACATAGTGTGTGGCGGAGCGGTGTGTTGTGTGTTTGGTTTGTGGGTGACCCGGGTTCGAAACCCGGCGTCTCCATTATTTTTTTAGTTCACTATTTTTTTGTTATTTAATAATTATGGTTTAAAATTCTAATATATATATTAATTATGTATTGTTTAAAATTTATCTGAGCAATAAATACGCAACGAAAAATTATAACTGAGTATTTGATTAATAAACGAAGCGGTTTGGAAACCCGTTTTTCGACGAATGTTACATATTTACACTTGCGGGAGCAGCTATAGCTTGGAAGTCGTCCAAGCAAACTGTTATAGCTAGATCCACGATGGAATCCGAATTCATCGCTTTAGATAAAAGCGGTGAAGAGGCGGAGTGGCTACGTCAATTTGTGGAAGATATTCCAAGATGGCCAAAGCCGTTGACGGCGATTTGCATACATTGTGACAATACATCAGCGTTTGTGAGAGCACAAAGCTCTAAGTACAATGGCAGATCAAGGCACATTCGACGTAGGCACAACACAGTACGTCAACTAATCTCAATGAGTATTATCTCGGTTGACTATGTGAAGTCAAAAGAGAATATTGCAGACTCGTTAACGAAAGGCTTAAGCAAAGATTTAGTTTATACGACATCAAGAGGAATGGGACTAAAGCCATGGATGAACGGAATATGAGGGAAACCTAACCTACTTGACTGGAGATCCCAAGATCTAGGTTCAATAGGCAAACTTAATCATAAACCCAAAGGGAGTCACTGTGGGGGATGCCCAAAAGATTCATAAAGGGAGTTATATACTTCCTAGTCCATTCCAATCAGTGACACGAAGTAAGGTTAAGCATGTTGAGGTTAAGGATTTGAGGAAATCAAATTAACCATGATGCTTTTAATGATTCGACGAATCACCTATGTTAGAGAGAAGTGGGGTCGTTTCGAATGGATTTGTGGGGAGACGCAAATCCTAGAGCTCTCGCAAAACCAGGAAAGTGTTCCATGACCATGAACGGACACAACCATGAAGAGTTGACTAAACTAGGGAAAGTATTGTGTGAATGTATATTGTCGCCTACATAAATGGGGGAATTGTTCAAAGACACCGCGTCTACAAGACCCTAGGAGGCTAAGTATGCTTCACAAAAGAGGGTTCAAAGGTTACGCCTACCTATCTTGCAATACTTAACTGTTGAATTTGTATCGTTGAAACTTGAAAGGGGAAAGATCGATTTCCATTCATGTGGGGATTGTTGGAAATTTAGTGAAAATAACATTTTTCACAAATATAGGAAATGGGTATTTCCTAATTTTGGACGATAAATAAATATTATAAACTAAGGTTTATATAGATATTTATTTCCGCGTTTGTGTTCTATGTTGGAAGAGCTTCGCAATGAACTAAACCACGTCCAAAACGGAGCTAAGATGAATGAGATATCGATGCTCAAAGTTTGGTGTTTGAAACATTAAATGCTGAAATAATGGGAGAGTAGCACCTTGTCCCACATCGGAGGAGTGATGAAACTTAAATGGATATTTAAGTGGGAACACTCCCTCCTTATTGTTTATGGAAGCACCCACTAAGTGTACTCGCGAAGGGTGCGGAGCACCCTAACTCGCACTCGCGCGTGGCGTGGGCGATGGGCGCAATGTGGACGCACTTTGCACTTCGCAGAGCCGCTTGAGAGCCGCCTTTGTATTCTTTACCGCGCGCGCGTTGTTCAGCAAAGGCTGCAAGGACCAGGTGGCGCAGACCTAGAAGGCAACGTGGCAAGGGGCGCGCAGGTACACAGGTAGTGGCGCATGGTGTAGGCAATCCAGGTTGCGCCACAGATGCCTGACGTGCGCGCGCGCAGCGCACTAAAGTGAACCAGTATGGCGCGACTGATGTAGCATGACCAGATGGGTTCCCTGGTGACGTGGCGTGCACGCGCAAGGGCTGGCGCACCAGTAGGCTCGCGCAAGGATGTGAGCCATACTGGCGCACGCGCAATAGGACGGTGGAGCAAGGATGCGCGGGCAAGGGCCGGTGCACCAATAGGCTCGCGCAAGGATGTGAGCCATACTGGCCACGCGCAATAGGACTGTGGAGCAAGGATGATCGCGCAAGGGGTTGCGCACTAGTAAGCTCGCGCAGGGATGTGAGCCACACTGGCGCGCGCACCAGCAGGCTGGCGTATGGAGGCGCGCGCGACCTGCTGTTCCCGAGTTAATGACAGATCAGTTACACTTCAACAGTTGAAACAGACGAGTCAAGGGTCTTAACCAGGAATGTAACTGACAAATTAAAGTGCATTAAAGACGTTTAATGCAATTTAATTCGTTGAGTTAAATCTTTTTTACTGTTTCAACACAGATGCAGTATAAATACTGCATTACATCAACACCAGAGGATACCGAATCACCAACGAACCATCTACTCGAAATTCTTCTTCTTCCTCTTTCTTGCAGCTAGGTACACCTTCGGGTTGCGTCATCTCCGGCAGTGCAACTGCTTGGGCTGTTGTATCCTGGAAACAAACGAGTTCTCTTGGGAGACTCGAAATTTGTTTTAAGGGACCCGTGTCTAACACGATCCTCAGCCAAGAACTTACTTTTCTGTTTGAATTTTGTTCTTGTATTTTCGATTATTTCAGTTGTAAAAGTATTGTAATTTACAGGTTTATTTATTTCTGTATTGTAATTCAATTTATAAAAATTTTTATTTATTTTATGCGAACGGTTCTAAATAAATTGTGGGGGATATTGTTAGGAGATATGATATTTCTTCATTGTGGTCAGCTTTAGATTCTTATTTTTCATCTCATGTTGAAGCTTACATAGATGAATTTTGATCCTTCCAACATCCTTGAATGATAAAACGGTAATTTACTTTTTAACATGAAACAATAACACTTGTTACACTTTTTGTTTCCACCCTTTTGATCTTTTTGACAAAATGTACCAACAGTTGGTGTGAAACAACAATTAATACTACACGCCCAAGTAACGTCCTTTGTCAAGACAACAGGCACGAACTATCAAAATTGTGTCTGAATATGTTTTTGATAGTCAAAGATTCTTGATATGTGGTGTGTTACTAATGCACACACATATTATTAGGGCTGGTAATTGAGTACCTGTTAAGACACGATTAGACCTGTTTGACTAAAAAATACACCCTTTAACTTTTTTATTTTTTAAAATAATTAAAATTACAGTGCTTGGATCCATAATTTATTCATCTTTGCACATAAAACTGTTTTATAAACATGAGATATAAAATAGTTAAACGAGTCGTAATCATGTTTGAAACTTATGTTGTGCGCGCAGTTAGAAACCTGTTAACACACGATTTGCCAGCCTTACATATTATGACCAGAATAAGTTAGTGAGTGATGTTAAATTGTTAACAACTTAATGAAGCCTTGACAACCTATAATGCTTTATTGTGTAAAACACAAAATTTCATCAAAGATTGTCGATTTTGTATTCACTGTTGGAGAATGATCGTCCTGATTGTTGTTGACTCTGTTCCTATTTGGCTATTTTCCATCTCATGATATAAAAAAAAACGTTCACTTTGTCCGATGACTTTTGTAAAGAAATATGCCTTTGCAACAACCTTGAATGGTAATACTCTTTTCATATGATACACATTCCGCTATTTCAATCCTTCAAAGTTCAAACAATATACATAATTTGTAGTAAAAAACGGTTAATATTACTTTCCTAAGGTTTAGACCTTATCAAGATAGTCAAATACAAACAACATTATGTTGAACATGTTGTTATGGTTGGACATAGGGTTGTCCAAAAAGCTCGGGGCTCGAAGCTCGCTCGGAAAAAGCTCGTTCGTATGGCTCGGTTTGAAACTGTCGACTCGGTTAGAAAGTGAGCCTAGCTCGCTTGGTAACTCAGCTCGGCTTATTTTACTTGTATATATTTTATTTATGTACATATTATAGTATATTACAAAAAAATGGTTATTATTTACTCTATTTAGTAGTGTAATTTGATATCTATGATATATTTGAAGGTTGTTTACCATGCTAATGAATTAATATTGTATTTCGATGAAAGTTAAAACTTATTTTGTTTTGTTGAACTTGATTCTGCCTTGTAATGTATTACGTTGAACTTATTTTGGATATGTTTTTTTTAAACCATTGAATAATATTTTACACTACTGAATTATAAGAGTTTTTTATTAATTTTTTTTAAAAATCAACCCAAACCAAGTCGAGCCCAAGCTTAGATTTTCAGCTTGGTTTAAAATATGAGCCAGGCCGAGCAAGCTCGGCTTTAATCAAGTCAAGCTAGAGCTGGCTCTGACTCGGCTCATGAACAACCCTTACTTGGACATCCTAACATGGTAAGTTAAGAGCACCTCCCCAATACAGAGGCAGTGGTGGACCAAGAGTTATTTTCTAGGGGTGCGAAAGAGGAGTTCAACCAAAATTTCAAGGGATGCGATTATGTTTTTAGCATATAAAGAGGAAATTACTTTTTAAGTCCCGTGTTTTAGTGTTTTAACCCACGTGAGTCCAAAATCAAAAAGCTTAACGCTTTGATCCCTAACCGCTCATTTTATAACATTTTGAGTCCCCGTGTTTTAATAGTTTTTGTTGGGAACAAGAAGCGGTCTCAAGAATCCCCAACAACCCTCCCAAAACTAACAATAGGGAAATATAATTGAACACAAGAATATACGTGGAAACTCCAAAACCGGAGAAAAACCACGGGCCTCCAGAGAGAAAGACACACTATGCGACAAATTGTTACAATCACATAGACTAATCTCTCAAGCCTCCCCCCCAATTACACCCACACTCTACAAAGCGTTTAACAAAAAAACCTTTCTACACTCTAAGACAAGAGAATTAGAAAAGAAAGAAAGAACCAAACACTTCAAGTGTATTTATGGTTGGGGCACTTTGAAAACAAAGCCTTGGACTTCTTTTATAGGCTTGCAGTCCTCCCAAGCTTTCATCCTTGCACCAATGGGGATTGGGGCCAAAAAACTCAACAAATCTCCACCTTGGATATATGAAAAAAAACCCACATTAAACGAACATCGTCTTCAACCGACGATCATACTCCACCATAAAAGAGTATCGCCACTTAGAATAGACCATTCTAAGAGTTTATTCTCGGCACATGTTGAAAAACCTACTGAAAATTTATGGTGTAACTTCCCTGCTTGGCATACCCGGAAGTTCATCAGCTATCAACGTCAATTTTTCACCACACATCTTGCATCTATGCCAACCCAATGCCCATGTGTAAATCCGTGAACCCGCTAACAAAATTGCATCCCTTTTCATGGTAGCACGGGCATACCATAGGGATGACATAACTTCAAAAGAAATCATCACCGTCAACAACGACGGAGACATTGTTAGCTGACTTGGAGCTGCTTGCCGAATCTGCTCCACCTGGACAATTTCTCTTGACATGCCTAGACTGTCCACACTTCCAGCATACATGAATCTTACGTGAGTGCTTCTTCTTCCCATTCCCGCATATTAAAATTGTTCCTTCTGACGAGTATGACCGCTATTTCCCAGTCTTTTCTCTTCAGACAATAGCTTCTAAGTAACATCCGCATACTTCAGGGTTTCTTTCCTATACATCAGAATGGGCTTCATATGCTCATAGGAAGATGTCAAAGATAAGCTCGTAGGAAGATGTCAAAGATAATATGAGCCTCAGTGCTTTATCCTCATCTTCAACCTTCACTCCAATAGCCTCCAGTTCTGACACGATATTATTAAGAACACTTAGATGATCTGAAATTTTTGTATCTCCATCCATACGAAGGGTATGAAACTGTTCCTTGAGATACAACCGATTTGATATACCTTTTCCTTGATACAACTGCTCAAGCTTCTCCCACAAATCCTTTGTGATATCTCATGCACATTTGTAAGAACATTCTTTGCTAGACACAAACGAATCGCACTTGCCGCTCTCAAATCTTAATCTTCCCATTCTTCATCATCGTCTTTACTGGTTCCGCTTGAATCTTTGCTTGAAACAGAGGTCGGTTTCCCCTCAACGCCTTGTGTAACCCAGATTGAATCAACACATCCTTGACTTGAACTTGCCACAAACCAAAGTTGATTCTTCCATCATATTTCTCTACGTCAAACCTCATGGGACTGTATTTCGACATTGTATCCGTATCTTCAAAAACAGTATTGTATACTAGAAAATATGCACCAAGCCTATAAGCAGTACACCTAACAAAGGATTCCCAGGAAAGAGAGGTGGGTCACAATGGACACACTTAAGTACCAAGTCTTTCCTAGCCAAAACCTTCCTAGGACAAAATGCGTATATCCGGCTTGCATATAATTCTATCGTATACAAAACAGTCAACCGAATCCTCTTTTCTGATGTGGAAGATCAGACTAAGCTGCAGCCACATAGCATAGTACGAACCTTCAAAATACCAAGACACCCTCTAAGAAAATCCGTTTCTGATGTGGAAAATCAGACTAAGCTGCAACCACAGAGCATACAACGAACCTTTTAAACCGAGACCTCCCCCAAAACCTGGAGCTCTGACACCACTTGTTGGGAACAAGAAGCGGTCTCAAGGATCCCCAACAACCCTCCCAAAGCTAACAATAGAGAAATATAACTGAACACAAGAATATACATGGAAACTCCAAAACCGGAGAAAAACCACGGGCCTCCAGAGAGAAAGATCCACTATGCAACAAATTGTTACAATCACATAGACTAATCTCTCAAGCCTCCCCCAATTACACCCACACTCTCCAAAGCGTTTAACAAAAAAACCTTTCTACACTCTAAAACAAGAGAACTAGAAAAGAAAGAAAGAACCAAACACTTCAAGTGTATTTATGGTTGGGGCACTTTAAAAACAAAGCCTTGGACTTCTTTTATAGGCTTGGAGTCCTCTCAAGCTTTCAACCTTGTACCAATGTGGGATGGGGACATTTTTCATATAGCCAAAAACTCAACAGTTTTAACCACTTGACTTCAAAATCAAAGTACAAGTTTTAAATTTTTGGACTCAAAAATGTTATAAAATGAGCAGTTAGGACTCATAGCGTTATACTTTTTGATTTTGGATTCAAGTGATTAAAAACACTAAAACATAGGGACTCAAAACATAATTTACTCGCATATAAAATACACTAATTTTTTCAAGGGGGACGCCCGCCCACCCAACCACTCACTTGGGTCCACCCCTGCCCATGTTATAACCTTCATAATTAGTAGTAGTGGACGTCAACAACACAACGCAACCTTGACAATCTGCAGTGCCTTATTATATTACATGTTTTCCTAAAAGAGGAAAGCAAGCATTAGGGAAGACATAAACTACTTACTTTACTAGCCACTATGTGTTTCCCAGCACTTGCTTCTCTATTAGAAAAAAAAAGTTGTACCATTAACATTATAGGATGCCAAGAGTCACATTATGTTGTTAACATCAACCACTAGCTTATCAAAGTCTAATCACAATGTAGATGATTAACAAACGACAAGAATGTGGAACATTAATAACATGGTTAACGCAATGATGGTTAACGCACTGAATTCGGCCGTGATGTATCGTGTATCCATCTTCAACCTGTTTACATATATTGTACCCCTTTGGCCTTTGGGATATATCCAGAACACGGTTAACCAATTTCTTAAAAGTATATCGTACCCACTAGAACATCGAAGTTCTACTAATCGAGTCTCTCAACACCATGACAGTTCATAAAGTCGTATCTATCACAAAACATCATATGAGTAGTTGATCAAGACGACATTATGAAACATCTGCAAACAACGATTGATTTTGTGATTCAGAACACTTCTGATATTGTTCAGTGACTTCTATGTCTGCTTCACCACACCTACTAAAGTACTAACCAACCTCCCACACATTACCTCTCCTTGTGTGTTTAGATGAAGTTTTTTATATTCATTAAATGAATATCCTTAACTAGAAAAATAAACACGTTCGGTATTCAAAATATTGTATTATCGTATATGATACTTAAAAGCTTAAACTGCAATTGAAAAGAAGTTATGATGTACATGATACTTAAAAGCTTAAACTGCAATTCAAAAGAAGTTATGATGGTATACGAAAATTAAGTAAATACGTAAAATAATTTCCTATCTTATAAATATAGTGTAAAAAATCGAATACAAGTGGGTCTTAACATATAAAGTAGGCCTGTAAACGAACCGAACGTTCATGAACTTTTCGTGAACTTGTTCGGCGGGAAGTTCGTTTATGTTCGTTTATTTAATAAACGAACGAACACAAACTAAAAATTTTGTTCGTTTAATTAAATGAACGAACATGAACACACCCTATGTTCGTTCATATATATTCGTGAACGTTCGTTTATGTTCGTTCATTTATATTCATGAACGTTCGTTTATGTTCTTTCATTTATGTTCGTGAATGTTCGGTTATGTTCGTTTATTTACGTTCGTTTAAATTTTGGTAAATACATAAATAGTTATATTTATAAAATATTAGGTTTTCTAACTACTTATATAGATATAACTACTTAATAATTGAGTTTGCTAGTAATAAAAAAAGAAACTTTAAAATTTTTCTTAGATCGTAACTCATCACTTACTTAATATTTATATAAAAAACTACTTAATTTGAGTATCTATGAACCCTAATTTAGATGTGTTTTTGTATGAATTGTAATATATTAGACTTGTTTGTTTGTGTTCACTAATGTTAAATTGCATTTGTTTAATTAATTTTATTTGTGTTCGTTTATGTTTGTTCAATCATGTTAATTTATGTTTGTTCATTCATGTTAAGTTTATGTTTGTTTATGTTTATTCAAACATGTTCAGTTAAATTTTTTTGTTTATGTTCGTTTGTGTTCGTTTATGTTCGTTAACTGTTCGTTTAGGCTTTAAACGAACGGACATAAGCGAACACGAACTTGCCCGATTTCTTAATGAACGAGCACGAACAAAAAAATGTGTTCGATTAGATGTTCGTGTCCGTGTTCGTGTTCGCTTGAAGTTAAATAAACAAACACGAACATGCCTATGTTCGTGTTCGTTCGGTTCGTTTACAGGCCTAATATAAAGTGGAGGGACATTTGATATTTTTTTCTATCTACTTAAATATGATGTTTAGTTGTACAATGTCAAAAAAAACGTGTATTTACTCTAGCAGAGTAATTATGTGGATTATTCTAGAGTGATTATAATCACTCCACTAGTGTAAATACACGATTTTTTTTAATTTTTTTTATATTTTTTGTTTAGATTCTAAGACTAAAATACGCGCTTAACAAGATAGGAAAAAAAATCTCCTTCACTTCTCATGTTAAGACCCACTTGTATGTTAAGACTCATTCGTATCAGAACTTTACTCCGTAAATATAATCATATAAATAAACACAAAATGTTACATTTTTACTTTTTTTTCTTGCTAATTAAAGGTGGCACCAACAACTAAATCACATCGCATTGAAGTTTCCATTGGACTGTAAGCCTAAACAGTATGGACGCCGGCATGGGCACGGCAAGGGCCGGCGCCGGTCCCCCAGACCGTCCCCTATGCCCAGCCTCATCCTTTTCAGCCTTCCACTGCCGCCCAAGCCTCACCCCTCACACACACCTAGACATACATACATACATACATACATACATACATACATACATACATACATACATACATATATATATATATGTGTGTATATATATATATAAGGAGAGGATCATGAGAAAACTAGATAAATGAGAAAACTAGAAAACTAACTCAAAAAGTAAAAAAAAACATAAAAAACATACAATTTTTTTTAACCATTTTTTTTAAAAAATCGCTGGATTTTATTTAAAAAAAAACTTTTATTCCACATGTGCACTATATGTATACTACACATGTGCATTATATGTTTATGTTGCACATGTGCATTACATGTTTTTTTATTTTTTTTAAAAAGTTTTTTTTATATAATATATATAGCGAATTTTAATAGAAAAAATTTGATATGTTTTTTTGACCTTTTTAGTTAGTTTTTTGGTTTTCTCATTTAAACTAGTTTTCTCATGATCCATCTCCTATATATATATATATATATATATATATATATATATATATATAAAGGGTTCATCCTCCACCCCTAGGTACATCCCCTTTAGGCCATTCCTCACACCCGCTTACGTGGTGGTCTACGTGGCGGCCCATCCCATGGGGAAGGCCCTCCCCATACCCAGTAGCCTAAGTAAATGGTTTTGAATATATAAAAAAGTCGTTTTTGGTCATTTAAGATCTAAATCTACATCAATATTTATCAGGGGTTAGGGTGGTCATCACTCATCATTCACTCATAACTCACAACATCCAATTAAGTTCCACCATATCATCAACCATTATTCCATCACTCACTACCTTTTTTAGTGGAAATTGTTATCACTTGTGATGAAATTCCATCACTCACAACCTTTTTTTTAAATTATAAATTAACAATAAAAAACTAAAATTATAACTTCATTTAAATAAAACCTAAATTAAATACTAAAATAAAAAAAACTAAACATTGCAAATAAAAAAAAACCTAAAAACACCGACTTAAATGGAAGGCATCTCCCACCCCCTCTTTTCACATATCTCGCGTTTTTGTTGAATTACGGCCGACTTAAACGGTTCGTTGAGATTGGTGTGCGGCTCTAACAAGATTTTTAAATCATTATGTTTTTCTATTGCGTTCAAGTGTTTAATACACGCCTTCCCGCGTTGAAGTTTTGCCGTCACAAGTTTTTCTCTTCTTTCTTTGGATTCGGTTATTTCCACCAATTTAGCCTCTTTGATTTCGGTGATCGACTCCGCCACCGCTTCCTTTCCTTTACTTGACGAATCACCACTTTTCTTGCGGCGCGACCTTGTAGGTGTATCTTCTTGAACGTGTTCGTCAACTGGTTGATTGGGTTCGTCAACGGGGTAGTCGTTCAAATTCATTTGGGGAAAGTTATCCGACGCGGAAGTCGTGTAGTTCCCCGAGTCGGAGGTCTTTGATTTTTTTGGACCTCATTTTTTAGCCGTCGGCCCATCCATGTCGACCAACTCAACCGGTACCGACTTCAGGTGATTTGGCGATACTCAGCTCAGCATGATAGTCGCCTTGCTTGCTCCACTTTGTGGATTTCGGCTCTACAAAAAAAAAGTAAAATTTATTAGGACTGTTTTTTTTATAAAAACTGTAAACTGTTTTTCAGTTTTTTTTTAATTTAACATTTTTTTTATTAAAACTGTAAACTATTTTTTTTATAAAAATGTAAACTGTTTTTTTTTTATAAAAATAAACAGCTTTCTGTTTTTTTAAAACAAACTTTTTTCTGTTAAAAAAAAAGTTTTATGTTATAAAAATAAAAAAACAGTTTTAAATTAAAAAAAAACGTACCACTTGAATGAAACAACCGTTGAATTTGCTAATTTTCCGGTTCAAATCGCCCCACTTCGACATCATTTAATCCATGTTTCGATCGGTTGAACCGGGAAGTTTGCTAAAATGAGCCATGACTCGTCTTCAAAACATCTTGTTTTCGGAGGTGTGCAAGTACGCCTTGACCAAGGCGACCTCCTCCTCGCTACTCCATGGTCTCCGAACGGATGTCGGGACAACTTCTTGAACGTCTTCTTCTTCTTTCCTCTTCTTCTTCTTCTTGAATGTCATTCTCATCTTCATCGTCATCGAGACTTTGTTGTGGTTCGCGGTACGCACGTGTAAAACGATGGATGAGGGTGTCATCTTCTAGTGGGTCGACTTGTTGGGATTGGGTTTGAAAGTGTGGAAACGGTTGGGGTTGAAATTGTTGAGGTTGAAACGGTGGAAATTGTTGGGTTTGAAAGAGTGGAAATTGTTGGGTTTGAAAGGTTGGAAATTGTTGGGTTTCAAAATGCGGGATTTGGTCTGGTTCGTCTTGCAACCTAAAGCGCGCCGACTCGCCAAGATTCGCTCGAACCTTGGGTCGTACGGGATTTTTCTTCGAACCCGAACCTCTTTTGCTAGAACCTGAACTTCTCTTGCTTGAACCTTCCGTCTTTGTATTGAATTTTTTTTTTTAAATTTGGAAGAATGTTTGGATTTAAAGGAAGAATGTTTGGACTGAGTTGGAGAAATTATTTGGATTTTAAAAAAAGGTTTGTATATATAAAAAAAAGCTTTCAAACGGTCAAATATCCCACCCAACAGTATAATTTCGAATGTGTAAAGCGTCATAAATATCACGCGTTCTTAATTTGACGCGTTAAAAGTGGGAGTGGTGGTGGTATTTTCCAGTCTTTCACACGTGAAACATTTTAATCACAGACCAAAATCTTGCCACCCCGGGTGGCCTTATGGGACTATACTATCAACCTTTCTAAGAGAAACACTTTTAGTACATAACTTGATACAAGTAGGCTAAATGTTGCTATGATGAAGTTGATTACTAGGCTGCTAATTTTGCACCGGGTTGCTAATGATTAATTGCTCATCGGCTTCACGAGGATTCAAACGTATCATCAAAAACTGAAGGGTCTTAATGTAACTTAAGAATAGGTACAAAAGCCGAAGACATTTGGAGAACACATTATTATTATTATTATTATTATTATTATTATTATGGGTCAGGATACAATAGAAGGTTTCTATCACTAGAAATGATATGAAGTAATCTTGTCCATCCATTTAGTAATCAATGGTTAAGATTAAATGAATTAAATTGAATCAAAAAGAGGAGTCGCGTGGGTTTTTGTAGGGCATTCTACTCAATCCAAAACAATAGTTTCCCTCTTCTCCAATTCCCCCATGTTTTTTAAACGTTAATAACTCTTTCATACGACATTATTTTTTATAAAAATTGCACCATAAAAAGAGCGTTTTTTATCTTTAAAACGAGCACACCATTGCTATACTTTCGAAAAAAAAGTTTTCGATAACCCAGATGCGACGCAATGAACAAAAAACGAAAAAAATGAATTTTTTTCTAAAACGCAATGAATTAAAAACACAAAAGAAAGTGTTGTTTCTAAAACGTAATGTACAAAAAACACAAAAGAAAGTGATTTTTGCTAAAACACAATGGATAAAAACATAAAAAAATGTTCTTTCTAAAACGCAATTGACGAAAAACACAAAAGAAAGTGTTTTTTCTAAAACGCAATGGACAGAAAACACAAAAAATGTCTTTTCTAAAACGCAATGGATCAAAAACATAAAACAAAGTGTTCTTTTTAAAACGCAATGGACTAAAAATACAAAAGAAAGTGTTTATTCTAAAACGCAATTGACTAAAAACACAAAAGAAAGTGTTTTTTCTAAAACGCAATCGACAAAAAACACACAAAAATCTATGTCTTTTCATTATTTTGTAAAACGCAATGGAAAAAACTGTCTTTTCACTATTTTATAAAACGCAATTGACAAAAAACACAAAAAAAACTATGTTTTTCATTATTTTGTAAAACGCGATGGAAAAAAAACTATTTTTTCATTATTTTGTAAAACACAATGGACAAAAAAACACACAAAAAAGGTGTTTTTTTTATTCTTTTGTAAAACACAATTCTAAATGAAAGTTTAAATTGAAAACTGTTTTGTAACTCTTTCATACGACATTATTTTTATAAAAATTGCACCATAAAAAGAGCGTTTTTTATCTTTAAAACGAGCACACCATTGCTATACTTTCGAAAAAAAAGTTTTCGATAACCCAGATGCGTAAAACGCAATGAACAAAAAACGAAAAAAATGATTTTTTTTCTAAAACGCAATGAACTAAAAACACAAAAGAAAGTGTTCTTTCTAAAACATAATGGACAAAAAAACACAAAAGAAAGTGATTTTTGCTAAAACACAATGGATAAAAACATAAAAAAATGTTCTTTCTAAAACGCAATTGACTAAAAACACAAAAGAAAATGTTTTTTCTAAAACGCAATGGACAGAAAACACAAAAAAATGTCTTTTCTAAAACGCAATGGATCAAAAACATAAAACAAAGTGTTCTTTTTAAAACGCAATGGACTAAAAATACAAAAGAAAGTTTTTATTCTAAAACGCAATTGACTAAAAACACAAAAGAAAGTGTTTTTTCTAAAACGCAATCGACAAAAAACACACAAAAATCTATGTCTTTTCATTATTTTGTAAAACGCAATGGAAAAAACTTTGTCTTTTCACTATTTTATAAAACGCAATTGACAAAAAACACAAAAAACTATGTTTTTCATTATTTTGTAAAACGCGATGGAAAAAAACTATTTTTTCATTATTTTGTAAAACACAATGGACAAAAAACACACAAAAAAGGTGTTTTTTTATTCTTTTGTAAAACACAACTAAATGAAAGTTTAAATTGAAAACTGTTTTGTAACTCTTTCATACGACATTATTTTTTTATAAAAATTGCACCATAAAAAGAGCGTTTTTTATCTTTAAAACGAGCACACTATTGCTATACTTTCGAAAAAAAAGTTTTCGATAACCCAGATGCGTAAAACGCAATGAACAAAAAATGAAAAAAATGATTTTTTTTTTCTAAAATGCAATGAACAAAAAACACAAAAGAAAGTGTTCTTTCTAAAACGTAATGGACAAAAAACACAAAAGAAAGTGATTTTTGCTAAAACACAATGGATAAAAACATAAAAAAATGTTTCTTCTAAAACGCAATTGACTAAAAACACAAAAGAAAGTGTTTTTTCTAAAACGCAATGGACAGAAAACAAAAAAAAATGTCTTTTCTAAAACGCAATGGATCAAAAACATAAAACAAAGTGTTTTTTCTAAAACGCAATGGATTAAAAATACAAAAGAAAGTGTTTATTCTAAAACGCAATTGACTAAAAACACAAAAGAAAGTGTTTTTTCTAAAACGCAATCGACAAAAAACACACAAAAATCTATGTCTTTTCATTATTTTGTAAAACGCAATGGAAAAAACTGTGTCTTTTCATTATTTTATAAAATGCAATTGACAAAAAACATAAAAAACTATGTTTTTCATTATTTTGTAAAACGCGATGAAAAAAAAAAACTATTTTTTCATTATTTTGTAAAACACAATGGACAAAAAACACACAAAAAAGGTGTTTTTTTAATTCTTTTGTAAAACACAATTCTAAATGAAAGTTTAAATTGAAAACTGTTTTGTAATTTTCTTTGAGACTTTTGTCAAACACCTGATGTGCAAGTTTTTATAACTGATTTCTTAATAAAATTGAGACCAATAATGTTGTCCAAACGCAAGAATGCATAAAGAGAAGGGAAGTTTGAGAAAATGTTTGAGAAATTTGAGAAGAGACGTACCTGGTTCAAACGATTTCTCATGTTCCATCGTATTATGTTAACTTGAAAAAAATGAGAAATTGCAAAAATTAAATTGGGTTTCTTCAAACAAAAATTGAAGAACACGTTGATTGAATGTTTCAACCGTTCATTGATGAAGATAATCGTACTATGATGTAGTAATTCTGAAGGAAAGTTGAAGTGAATGTTGAAATGGTGAGTTTTGAAGATCCAGAGAATGATAAATAGAATAGATGAAATGAGATTGACTAAAATGCCCCTCTTATGTTTTTTATTATTTGCCACGTGTCTTTTTATTATTGCTTCCTACACTTCTAGCCAAACTAAACTTTCTATTTGATATTTCCCTTATTATTATTATTATTATTATTATTATTATTATTAAAATTACCCCCTAACCTCTTTCGACATAATGGTTACAATCAATGTTGCATGGGTTCTTCATCTTCTTTTCTTTGTATATTGCAGTGTAGGCTGAGGTTTGTTATGTTATCACTTGGTTAATTATACATATTTTCTAAAGTTCTAATTGTTTTATTCTTACAATTTTGTTGTAGATTATTAAGTGATTAAATTATTTTACTAGATTTTTTTAAATAGGGGGCGAGACCCACAAGAAGAGAGAGCATACGATTTTAATAAAGTTTAGGATTTTAGGATATGATGCGTACGTTGTTATATTGTATTTCGAATTATCGTGGCAATTTTGTGTTGAGATGTGAATAAATCACAAAAGATGTAACAGATCAAAGTTCAAAGAGGAAAATCTCATGACTCAATGAATTCACATCAAGATATTCAAGAAAATATGGTATTGCAATGAGAACAATAGAGATTGTGTTTAGACGTTCGTTTTCTGCTAGTTTTTATATTTGAGTTTTTTCATATGTAGCTAATACTCGGTCAAAAATTAGTTGTTAGGATTCGACTCGAATAGGTTTTATTACTTTCATATTCCATCCCACAACGCTAGATTATGGGTTTACTAGATTATGAGTTAGATGTATGTTTATTATGTATAAAAATTTAGTTGCAAAGCGGTTTTTCTAACACGATACAAAGTCTTTGTCTATTGGCACAACAATTACATCCGATACATCCATAGAAAATATTTGTAGGGTCAGAGTGAGGAGGGTGGAGGTAAGTAAATCTTACTTCTATATCGATGCAGATAGACAGTGGCGGATCTAGAAAATCTTCATAGGGGTAACGTTTTATAAAAAAAAGGTAACGAAATCGAAAAAACGTTAAATTTTTCAAAAATCTACACTACTACCGGAGCGCCAAAGGGTAGCGGAGGCTACCCCTTATAATAAGGTATGTCCACCCCTGCAGATAGAGAACACTAACACTAGTAAAAATGGGGTCAACATAAATAGTTAAAAACAACTGCAATAGAACACTCTTCATAAACATTGAGACGAAATATATAAAAAAACTAATTTAAATGACTTGAATGGAATAACTTCATTTCAACTTGTTTTAATAGATTTTATTTACTGGGATCTATAAAACTAAAACAATTCCAAATTACTATAATATAATGGAGGGTTCTATTTATATACTTTTAATGTCACTTCTACTTTTTTATGTCATTGAATTGAAATAAGTTGGGAATTGAGAAAAAAAAGTGAAATCAAGAGAATATAAAGCACAATTAGTAAGATTGGAACAAAAGGCAAATAAGTTAATGGGTCACTCTCTTGTTTCCAAAGATTTTTAGGGCTCTAAATTGAGATATTCCTCACCCAAAGTCGTTGAGAAAGATTCAATATGTTCCCCAACTTTGGGTTCTTCATTCCATGCCGTTTTGAAATGGTAGTCAATCAAAGTCACATTATTTAGCGTCACACTTCTTCCAAGTTTAATTTTGATACGTAATGTTTCGAGCTCCTAATCATCGATGGGTTGTTATATTAGGATAAAGGTCCCTGGAATCATATGCACGATTGTATAAAAAGGTCATTGTGAGAATTTTCCATTTCTAATACATAAAGTACACCTAGAGCAGACATGAGTTTATTATATGCATATGCATATGCTATATATATTATATATATTATATATTTATATGATATAGTGAGTTATTTCCATCTTTTACAGCCTCAATGTAGCGTCTTGCTGCTCATACAAATTAATATTGTTTGGGAGTAGGCGTTAGGACGGATGGTTTCTCTAGGAATGGTTGTCATCAGTGTCGTCTGTGTTCACGGAACATGGGTGACCTTTCATCAATGAGTTTATTCGAATATCAGGCTTGTATAGTATTTAATGGCAACAGCTAAAAAGAAGAAAAAAAAGAAAAAGAAAAAGAAAAAGAAAACACTCACTGCTTTGATTGTTGGAACATTAATGTCATTCAAAGTTAATCATAATTAATTAATGTCTAACATTAAAAGAGAGAGAACATTAAAGTCAAGCTTATACGCATACCAAAATTGTCAGTCTTCCATGCATTTAGTTCAACATCCAGAAAGATTCACAATCTGATCTTAATTTCTTCTTGTACCTACTGCTTCTATTATTGTACTGGGAAAGCTTATAAATACCCAATATTTAATGAAAATAATTAGTGACAGATTAATTATAAAAAAAATCCAAAAGCAGATAAAACCTTATATTACATATGTTTACTTTTACTTTCGTTTTACATAATTTCTTTGATAACTACGTACCCAAGAAACTTGTTAAAACAATAGTTATGAATAATATGAAGATTAAATAAAAAATATAAGCATAAACCTTATATTAACATGTTACTTTCTTGTTTACTAATTTTGATACTACTACCAGAAACTGAAAGGATAAAGTAAATTCTATTATTTTGTTCATATTCACTATATTTTTGATTGATATGCTTGTCTATTCGAATCAGTATCAATTGATTTTTTGCTTGTCTACAAATGGTGGAACTTAAATAGTACGGAGTTTGAAAACATCCACCAGACACTGGTTAGTTGCCTATGCAAGAAAAGGTGTTTTGAGTCTGTGCTATTAAACTATGGGTTGTTTTGCAATATCTGAGCCATTTGAACCATTAAAAGGTCTGGTTGTGTAAGAGATTTTGAACCAGTAAAAGAACTGACTTAGCTCAACCTGATTAGTTGGTGGGGGTGGTGGGTCAACGAGGTGGTGTGTGAGTGGCAAGCGGAAGGTTATGAACATCAGTAAGTGAATGAATGGGTAAAATTTTCATGTAACATCATTTTGAAAATTAATGGATAAGAGGCTTATTAACTAATTCAGAGATATAATGCTGACTGGTTCAGATATAGTTTTTTAATAGAATCATTAATAGGCTACAAAACAATCCCTTATAGGTAGACTCACGAAATTTTTTAACCGGAATTAGTTTCTTTTTTATTCTTCTTTTTCTGGAGAACATTATTAGTCTACATGGTGTGGGATAATGCTCCTAGGGGCTTTATCACGTCACAACAGTGTCCCGTAGACAGAGACATTATAGTTTCCCACCCTTAACTATCATGCAGTGGGACAAACCCCATAACACCCATCTCATCATTACTAAATCACTAATTTTAATTTAAATTAGAAACATTACAAATTTAAACTAAAATTACATAAAGAAAAAATAATTAGAGTAAAATGCACGGATAGTCCCTGTGGTTTGTTAAAATAACACCTTTAGTCCCTAACATTTGAAAATACACTCTTGCTCCCTATGATTTGCTTGGTTGTTACTTAGATAGTCCCAGAAATGGATGCCCGTTAGTTTTATCAGTTAAATCCAAATAAAATGACAAAAATATCCTTACTTCATCTTCTTCAAATAGACCAAACCCTAATTCCAACTTCAATCTTCTTCAAAGATCACCCATAACCATCAACATCCTCCACCACCATCAACATCCTTTGTCACACACCGACCCGTAGCGGAATGGTACGGGGCATGATTGATTGCTCAAAGATTATAACATCTATTAAAAAGTTGAAGTATTTAAAGTATCAATATTAAATTGTCACACATAACATAGAAATCAAATATTTTTACAATGTTCCGAATTTCAAATAAATAGAAGCAACATAACATATCCGGTTTATTACCAAGGCAGTCCTAAATGTCTTCAACTCAAATCCGCCCACCCTTGTGTACCTGTATCACGCGTAAAAAGAGTTTTGGATCAACAAACATGTTGGTGAATATATTTGGTTTTTTATATTTGAAAACGTTTTTGTGTTATTAATATTTTTTGAAGACATTATTGGTTAACATGCATAATCAAATGTGAAACCATGTCCTTCAATAGAACCAGAATTCAACACATATAACACAACCAACCCAAACATACTGATAATAGAAATCATAGAGACATAGAGATTCAAGCCCCGAATAGCGAATCTGCGAAACAATGATGGCGATACCGAGTTCAACCCATGGCCGTGGGGAACCGGTCAGCCAGGTGGATCCACACGAAACCTGTGACACAAAGCGAGTAACACATAGATGCACGTGTAGAGAAACAATAGAAATTAGCAACAAGTGACACATAGAAACACATTGAATAGCATGTCATTAATTAAATAATAAATTTGAAATCAAGCACGAGATACACCCCAAAAGAGTTAATGGCAAAAAGGAGAAAAGAGTCAAATCTACTCACTGTTTGCTTAAACAACGCACGAATGTGGAGGGAAAACACTCCAAAGACAAAATGTCATCCTAGAAATATAAATTAACAGAATATACTAAAAAACCAACTCCAAAACTATAAAATAAAATTATATTATTTAGGGCTTTTGTCTAGCCTAACACTGTATATAATATTGCCATCATTACTTATATAAAAAGTAACAAAAACCCTTTACAAACATAAAGTTACCAAAATTCAAATACATATAACTGTTATACATGTAAAATAAGATTTCGAATATTAGAAAGAGAACAAACCCATATGCTTATATATAAATAAATCTATTAATTTTATAATAAAATGACTCAACCATATATGAACTTTGGTAAAGTAGTTTATTGAACTAAATATGGCCAGTGGGTTGTTTTTTATATTTTTTAAAAAATGGTTGAATAAATAAATAAATAATAGGTTGGAAGCTATCATCCTCATTTAACATATACAGAGGATAAGTTTTCGATGGGTTTCTCAAAGAAAGGAAATAAAAGAATGGGTTCACATAATTACCGGTCATGAAGAAAGAACGGATCGTAAACGAAAAGTAAAATGTATTCCAACAGGTTTGTAATGTACTCCTCCCGTAGCTTCGAATCGTGCTCACAAGATCGTTGCACGCAGAGATGACCGAATGTGTTTTTGTTATGGAGCTTTGGTTAATCGGCTGGGTTGCAGATTGGCCGGAAACCTTTCCGGAAATTCGCGTTTCGTATTAGAGACCAGACAGAAACATGAGAAATATATATACTTTTTTTAAGTTATAAAAAGGCTTCCCGAGGTATAAATCATTCGAAAAAAAACCATTTGCGTTTAATGCCAGTAATAATCCAAATTTAATCTCAATAATAATAGTAACTGTTACCAATTATGGAGAAATAAAGAAACAAAACTTTTGAGCTCCATGTTATGTACGTTCAAATGGTAACTACAAAAAACATTAATGGTTTTAAATTTCCAATAATGTACGTAGTAACATTTAGGCTAAATATTTTCTAAACTTTCTTTTCCTTTTTGTTAAAAATTGAAGTCGTAGAAGTGATGACTTGTTGGTTTAAAAAAAATATACAATTTTCTTTATCTTTTCATATCAAGAATATTAACTGATTGTTTTGATATTAAATATATTTAGTAGTTATGATGTTTATCTTACCGTTTTCTATTTTCTCCGTTACGAGAGAACGGCAAACTTTATGGAACGTGATGTTGATAACTCTTGTGGTTTACTAGAAGTATATATTTGACTTGATCAAATTACGATAACTCTAGTCATACAACTCAAATGGAAATTTTTAAAATTACGTATTTACTAAATTTATGAAATAGTTATTATTCTTAATATTTACTTTTAGTATCACAATATAACTAATTTATGTTCTCTCTCTATATATATTTATTATCTTTTTTTTACAATTTATATATAAACGTCACCATTTTCTTAGGACATGACAAAGTAGTTTGTGATGTTTTTATTGATAAACAAAATTCAAATACAAACGATAAAACGGATCGGATCACAAACATGGATAGATATCTCCCACGTACTATACTCATCATCCTTCACCGTTATCAGTTGATACCTTCAATCTGATTCCACCATCAAAGATCCTCAACCCCCAACGGGAAAACCCTAACTCCCGAGTCTCCTGATACCTTCAATCTGATTCCACCATCTATCACCAACATTGTCTGCAACCGGACCTCCTGCAACCTCCCTCTACTCCGACTCCCACCTCCTCCTTTCGAAAATCAAACCGACCTCCGCTACAAATAACCATTAAACACCACCACTCAACCCACCCACTTCAGCCGACAAACGCAACCACCTCTGCAGCAACGTACACGCAACTGAAGCCCTTAACTTCGTCGTCCAACCTCCGCCGTGACATACACGAAATAAGTTGCTGCTGAGAGGATTGTGGTGGTTGGCTTTTTTCCGGTGTAAAAGGGTAAGAATGATGGTGATTAAAGTTTTTTCTCTTATTAATTGATTTCGTCTTGTTGTGATGATGAAAATTTCCTTGATATTTTTGAGATTTCAAAGCTGTGAAACGTTGACTTATGTTTCATCTGGGTGGTTAGCTGAGCAACAAGAAACTCTGTTTTTATGTTAAAAAAATTATATTATTTATAGTTTTTGAACTTTGGAGGCTGGATTAAACCTTTTTTTAAACTCCAAATTTTGTTAATGGTGGTGGAGATTGTTGATGAATTGAAGATGAAGCAGATGATGGTGTTGGTGGGTAAAGGTGGAAGATAAGAAGGTAGATGGGTCTCACAAATTAACCAAAAGATTATTTTTATTCTTGAGTTCTTAAAAGCTTAATTAATTTTTATTACTGATTATCTAACTAGTAAGGGTAATTTTGTCATTTTATATGGACTTAACAGAGAAATCTAACTGCCATCCACTTTAGAGGACTATCCGAGTAACAACCGAGCAAATCATAGGGAGCATGAATGTAATTTTTAAAAGTTGGAGACTAAAAGTGTTACTTTAACAAACCACAGGGACTATCTGTGTATTTTACTCAAATAATTAAGATAAAACTTAAACCTACCAACAAAGTTATTTGATGAACATTATGATGGTTTTCACCTACTTGTTGACGGAATTGTGTCAAAACCGGGTTCCAAAACGAGAACGAACCTTGAGACTGCCCTTGCTTAGTAAGCACCAGGCCCGTAGCCAAATGTCCTCTTCGTCGGTCCAGTGTCTTGCCATTTGAAAATTAACAAAAATATTGAGAGTGAAAGAATATAGAGTGAGTTGTGTGAACGTTTCGGAATGAACTGTAGTTTATATGGGTATTTATAGGTTTTAAAATATAAAAAAATTGTTTTTATATTTGACAGTTGTTCTATAGTAAAAAAAGGAGGGACCCACGTTTTCAAACATTGGCACTCGTGAAAGGGACGACGGAATGACGGATAACCGCCCCTACATAACGCCTCAAAATCGGTGTTGAGGGCTGTTAGTCCAATTTTATTGTAAGTATTGAAAAGAAACTCCAAGAAGATCATTAGCAAATGAGAAGTAACTGATAACAGAATGAGAAAGTGGTAATGAAACATCTGAGGTTTATACAGCCGCATCTGAAGATCTCCGGAAGCAATCATGTAACGCCCCGAAAACCAAAACTAAATTTACTAGTATGTTTTTTTGTGTCATGGCATGAAACAAAATAACTAATTTGTTTAATTTAGTTAAAATATAAGTTAAATAAGAAGAATGAAGTTTGTTAGAAGACAGAATGTATAACAAAACTCGAGGGCTAAATTGAATATTTTATTAAACTTATAACAAATAATGGGGGAAAGAAAAACCACATGTTCTCTGGGATGTATATGTCAACATGCACAATGAGGAGCAAAGGAGACATCAAACAATCTCATTGTTGAAATTGGAAGAGAATCAACCTAGTCTCTAGCCCTAATAAACATGAGCTGAGCTGTAGAACCTTCAAAAATAAGGATGTATGTTAGGTGGTTCTTGATCATGGAAGTCTTCTATGAAATTGTGGTAATTCTATGTGAATTCAATAGGAATTATGTTTGAAATTTGTTGTTTGGACATGTAGAATGTAAGCTTTATAAGAATTAGGGAATTGAAGGAAAAACTTGTGTGGGTTATGTGGGTTTTCCAAAAGAGAGAAGAACCCATGATCCCTTTTGGTTAAATTGATATACTAGCTTAAATAACTTGAATTTATGCTAGATAGATGTTATTGAATGCATGAAATTGTTGATTAGTAACAAAGGTGATGTTTGACGTTATGAACTAGGAAGGTAAACATGAATCATCTGTACATTGTGCTTTAGATACAGTACGCATGCCAAATATTTGATAAAATGTCTATTAAATGATTATAAATGAATTTGTATGCAATCACTTGATGAACATGGATAGAATGTAAAATATGATTAATTGGTGACTTTTATATGAATTGGTTGATTATGTGCATTAAAATCTTGTACTAGGAGCTTAGTATGTGGTATGCATGCCATGTGTTTGATCATACACTTAATCTAATTTAATAGGTGAAATTGTGATAGTTGTGGAGTAGGTGGAATTACTAGCAAGCAATCATGTTAGAACTTTGTTGTAATGACTTAAAAAGTAGTGTGTGTTCTTTGGACATAAAAGAGGCATATTAATTGTTTCCCTTGGACTTAAAAATAAAGTGGTGTCAAAATTCGTAACATAATTTCCTGTTAGAGCAGCAACTTTGAAAAATCATATAAAATCATAGAAAAATCGTTTGAAGGTATATTTTATATGCCTGGAAAGGTCTCTGAATGAAGCACGTTTCGTATTTGAAATGGAAGTTAGATTCTGAGCTTTGAAAAAGGAAAGCAACTGCGCATAAAACGCAACAATGAACTCTAGATTTGCATAGACACATAAGGTGAATAGTTTGATTTATAAATGGTTAGGAGGGGGAATGCAATCACAACTATATATATGTGTGATGTGTGTATGCATATGTATATAATCACTTATAAAGATGTGGAATTTGATGGAATGTGAACATTGTTGTAAGTAATTTCATGTTGTATACGTAGTATAGTTTGACCTTAGAAAGTCGGTGCATATGAGTTTAAATGTAAACAAACTTGAGATGAATATGAAAACTAATGAATGGAATATGTAACGACATGAAAGTATAGGAATCAAGTCAAGATGGACTCAACCATGGAAGACTAATGGACCTAAAAGAGGCAAGGAGGTAAGCATGAACATGGAAACTTGAGGTAAGTGATTCCCGAGCCCAACTTACGTTTATGTAAATAAATTCATATGTGTGTATAAAGAATGTGAATCAAGAAATGTAACATTCCGTAATTTTCATTCCTTTACATTTCATTGTAATTCATGTTTTCATTTCAATCCTTTGTAATTCAAGACTCGATCACAATGGAAATCATATCTTCGTTTAATCATACTTGCACAATACGTAAACAATCACGAATACTCATTTTAATTCAAAAACCGAGCGATACATCAAGATTATAATTTTCTTTGGAATGATATTCATACATATTTATTCATTATATATGCTTACATACTCTTATAAACCCAAAAATGTGCTTAAGTATGAGTTTATGGCATAACATAACACACATGCCAAGTGCAGGGAACAAAACTGCAATTTCCTGAAACGTTAACGGTCCTTGAGGACCGTATGCAATATTCCATGTGGTCTGCAAGGTGTCAATGGCAGAATGTTGCAACAACTCTGAATTCAACATCCTTTTAAACCCCAACTACTTAATTTAACACCCAAACCATAATTCCACTTATAAATACCAACCTCCAACACCTCCTAAACAATTTCACCACCTCAAACACTCTCTCTAATACTCTCAAATCTTCAAACTTCTCAACTTTGGACATATTGTTCAAGCTTCAAAACAATAAGTTTTGAGCTTTGTTCTTGAACTTTTCTTCTTGTTTTTCTTCTCCTTCCTTGGATAACCTTTAGAAGTATTACCACATATTTACCAAGGTAAAGAAAGATGGTAAACCACCATTTTTGAGGTCTAAGTTAGGATTTTTCATTAAACTTTTATACATGTTTTCTTAACTTTGTTTTTGGGACATCTTCAAGTCACCAACAAACCTCTATGTTACATGACTTGAATTGAGGCTTTGTTCAAGAAACTTTGAGGTTCATATGCCTCCATTTCATACTTCCTAAATCTCTAGGTAATTTCCAAGCAATGAAGTGAGCAAAACTACACGAAGTCACCAACCATACAATGTTGGAAGCACTCATCTAGATATACCTCACTTTGTAACTTATCACATTAGATAATTTATTTATGTATCTCATTACTTATATTCATGACCATCCGAATCATCAACCATGATTTTGTGCATTGGTGAATTCTTGAGGTTAATGGATTTATGCTACCTATAATGCTTGACATTCTTGACTATATACATAGTAAAATATATATACTCCAAAAACCAAACCATGATATCAACCAATCCATAGTTGAATGTGACATGGTAAGATGGAGAATATCTTGATCTTTGATTTCCTTATTTTGGGTTTCTAATGAGTGTTTAACCCTCATGAAAAACATAAACTAAAAATAGTGTCCAAATAAGTGTCTAAAGCAAGATATGTTTTATGTATTTTCATACTCTTAAATTTCATTTATATTCCAACCTCCTAATCCTAATACTCATACACCTTTGTTTACCTTTTTATGTTCCATCCTTCAAATCGTTCACTCCTTTTTTTATGGAAATTATTTGCAAACCGTGAGTTCATACTTGACCCTTTACGCTTTAAACACTATTTGGGTTGCATCATGTATCCATATTAAACTCACATACACGCACATACATACAAAATTACTTAAACACTCAATCCTTATACATGCTTATTTGTTATGCTAATTAGTTATACATGCTAGAACATTCTTATGCTTAGCTATCTATCATTAACCTTGCAAGCATCCCTTAACATGTATAGCACTATAGGATTAGGACACCGCCTATTTTGTGGGTTATTGTTAAGTTATACTTTACGGTCTTATTACTTCGATGATGAGGTTACGCTAGTGCCAAACTTTGGATTGATATCTAGTCTTTGCATGTGAGCATGATACATAATTTAGCAAAATTTAAACATGTGGATTTAAGATTTGTTCATACTTATGCGCTATGTAAACAAGCTAGTATGCTCACTGACATAATTTGTGCTGACGGATATTTTATATATGTTTCCAGAAATATTTGATGATGATATCACAAGAAAGACTTAAGGTGAATTTAGATACTCACCTAGTTTAAATTATGCATTTCGACATTTCTGGTCTTGAAATTTCAATTGTTGTACTTCTCCCGTTGAACAATGTAATGCCTGTTTTGTTGAAATGAAATAAAATTTTGAATTTAATATATTGTCACAATTTTAGTGTTATGTTTTCTTTGAGCAATCTATTACGTCTCGCCTCAATGTTTGCTCCATCGGTTGGGGTATGACAAGAAATGATGGTTAGGTAATGGTGGTGCCAAGGTATGGAATGTAGCAATGAATCAAATGTAGTTTAACTATACTTGATTAATTTGACTTTTAGATTAGCCATGGGTATAATAATGGTTTTTATGTATTGATTAACTTATTGGGGTATCAAGTATTAGTTGTGGAAAAAAATATGGCCAAGTCTACAAAATGTGTAAAGTAATAAAAATGCCTAGATGCTACGCTTCCGTGTCGAATTCTACACACCTGTTTCGCTGTTTTGTCCCAATTTTATATATGAGCAAGGTTGAGAGTTTAAGCACTTGTAAGTGTTATTACTCACATGTATCAAATTATACTAAACCCTTAAGGGTATATGACGAATATGATAACTTGAAATACACCCAATAAAGGTAAATGGGTCATGAACTAAGCAGGTCAAACTGAATGAACATGTTATGCTTGTAGTAGGTGCAAGCTTGATGTGTGTGTGTTAGTATAAACCTTGATATGTCATGGAAAGCTAACAAGTGCAAGTACGAATGCATTTTAATGTTAAGCGTATCATCTTGAGAATGGAATGAAAGTGCAGGTGTGTTAAGATTGAACTCTTGAAGTTGAACATTAGAATCTGAAGACCAGATTCGAGTTTATAACCGGTTAGATCCTCACTTGAAGACGGAAGTTGACGTGGTCATTTGGTTTCGTTAATAGTTATATATATGTTGCTTATGTATTGTATAAAGTCACGTATTTTTCTAATAATGTGGATATATGGTGACTGCAGGATATACGTGTATTCCATATGATGTGCAAAAATGGATGAAGATTGAGTCTCGATGTGGATTGTATGGGAGTGTGGTCACGTAGTCCCTTAAATACGGGTCTTATTATATACATGTTGAGTATGAATAAAGGATGTAATATTCGTAATGAATTGTTTAAAAAGGGGTTTTCAAGTATTAAAGAATGTTATAAAGCAAGAATTTTTAAGTTTATATTTTCCATTGCATGTATTTCAATGAAATATGGCATAGGGTGTTATAAATCAGATGGTGTAGAAGAACTTCAGATGAGGCACAAATGTGATGATATCAGAAGACTAAATTAGAGATTAGACGATTGAAACTTCAGACATTAGATGATGAGTTCAGACGACGAAGGAAATCATCAGACGAGGAAGAGAAGCTTCATATGTAACACCTCAACCCGGAAGGGCTGACGTGTCACTCTTACAGATATCAATCCAAAAATCAATCTAACCAATTTCATCAAAAGAATCCTAATTATATTTTCTTACATTACAAAACAAAAATAGATCTTGATCTTCAAGGCATCCCTCACTTATTCCCCACGTTTCCCAAATTACCTGTCAAAGAAATAAAACAAACACAAAAAGAAAACTACGGCTGAGCCAAAAAGTTTCTCAGTAATGGGGAAATCAATAATACATGTAAAGACGAACAAATGAGAACGAAATCACATAACGGAAGCTGAACTGAGACTGGCATTGAAACTAAACCAATATAAACAACTAAACTTGTATATAAGCGACAAAAATACTGAACCGACATATATTCTCAACCGAGACATGTACTGGTACGGATACTGTAAACAAATATAGTGAAACTGATATAGGAAATGATCTGAAAACTAATATGAAAGGGATACAAAGCAGAAGTTAGACAAAGGCTAGACTGATACTTAACCCAATACATAAATTGGCACAGAGACAGAGTGATTACCGTTAGGACAATAAATCTGAACAATTATCATTTTTTAAGCATTTTTCTCTTAGATACCGTTTAGAAATCTCTCAATTCTAAAATCAAGTTAATTGTCATTGTTATATAGAAATCCTAAAAGTATCACCTTTTCATAAACATTAACCATGACGTCTAAACAAATTTTCATTCTCTCAAATACCTTTACTTATAATATAATATTGTTTAAAAAACTCACTTCCTTTAAAAAAGTCAAAATTACTATATTATAAGTAAACATTTTGATGTAAATTAAAATCTAATGAAAACTCGAATTTCGTAACAAATCATATTTAACCAAAACAACTTTATTTCTAACTCTGAAAATATCTATTAATAAATGAAACAATTTAGATAACCTAAGTTTTTAAAACGTGGTAATTAATAATTATAAAAATTTTGTAAACCAATATAGGAAATAAAACAGTTCTAAAACCAAATACGGAATGCTGAAAACAGACACTGACAGATACAACTAAAGTATACCACGACATATTAACCTAAGTCGAAACTGAAACTAATATTATGACGGATACCGAGAGAAAACCGATAAAGATACTTAGTCGAAACATATATAACTAATACAAAACAAAATCAGACACTGAACATAACCAGAGGCATCCCGATACATGATCAAGAACAAAATCAGATGAATTTAAACATATGAATCATAACATAACAAATACAAGACATACGTGACTACACATAACAATAAAATAAGTCACGTAATATAAAAGCACCCACGAGCCTAAACATAGGGGTACACGGCTAGCTAATGCGTGCACCAAGGAGATGGTGCGTGTAGGCGTGCACACATTATACCATCTCAATCTGGAGTATGGAGTCAGAGCTAAGATCGATCTGTTCGACTCTAAGTGGCCAAGGTACTAATCCAGTACAAGTTAGAGACGTCGTGAAGTTTAGTTACGCAACGTCACGATGAGTGCCATGTCGTTGACGCGCCAAACGACAAGTCTTAACATATAATTGCTCGGGTAACAGAGCATAAAGTCATATCAGAAAAAAATGTATCATTGACATAAGTCTAAAGGGAACATGTAATAACGAACACAAGGCTTAAGGTCTATTGCTTGCTATAATATATGTACTAGTCATATGACTATACGAAACAAAAACAGCTAATGAAAATATGTGACAAAGTAACAGATATGAAGAAAATACTATGATGTTAAGAACAGGAATCCGTACCTTATAAGCAAGCAAATCAAAACAAATCGTCTTCAACGAGTACGCGACCTATAACCCGTTATTTACCAAATCAGTTTTATGATAGATTAATCACGTTAATTGATTGTTCGTTAAAATTTCCCGCGACTAGGAATCTAAATCTAACCTTTAGTTTCAACAATTAATAAAAAGAACTATTTGAATTACAAAAAAATCAATTAGCTAAACTATATAGAAAAATGGTATATCACCTTTGTATTATATAATGAACACCTCTATATATTTATGAATGAAATTTAAAATTTTAGTTATCTTATTAAACTTACATGCATAGTCACAAAAACATACGACTAACACAAAGACTTCAACTAATTTTGATAACCATTCGTTAAATTATAACTTTTGGATGATACCATGGCATCACTATTTCATCCGAAGTCAACAGAAACAAATACATCTTTTGTATAAGAAAAAATATTTGTACTTTAATTTAGAAAACAAGATCTGGGAATTTTTGTCAACTTAAACGAATATACAAGGTCTCTTGAACTTCTACTAATCAACACATTACATAAATAACGGGTGTACTAATAAATCTTGATTCTTTATATTTACAAAACAATTAAGCTAATTTAGGTCTTAGTCGCCGGAACAATCTAAACGAAACCAAAGTTTATACAGTTATTTCCAAATCAGATGATGGTTACCTTGTCGACGTTAGATGGTATTGCATTCACCGATGGAAGTCTTGTATGGTTGGTGATAGAAGCGAAAGGGATCGAGATCACACCCGTTCGATAGCGGCAGCGACAACACTTCTGATTCGGATTAATGGCAGCTGCGATGAACTGGTTCATGAATCGGAGCTAGTCGTGGGGAACAGACCGGAATGGTGTGGTGGTTAGATGAAAAAAGAGAGATCAGATTCAGGTAGCAATGAAGGAAGTTTAGGTCATAAAGTTTAAAAATGATAGATGGTAACAATTATCGCATCCCCGTTTCCGGTCGACTCGTTTGAAGCATATAATGATTTTGTTTTGAACGGAAGACGTGTATCGCAGTTTGGCAATTGCGATTTGTTAGAGATTGAGACTTTCACTTTCAAAACTATTTTATTTACTCGTTTCCTTTTTGTTTTACTCAAAGTCAAGGTACAAAATTTACTTTAATTTAGAAGATTATACATATATATACATAATATATATATATATATAGAGAAGAGAGAGGAGAGAGAGAGAGAGAGAGGGATCATGAGAAAACTAGATATAAATGAGAAAATTAGAAAACTAATTAACAAGCAAAAAAAAAATTATAAAAAACATACAAAGTTTTTTTTTACAATTTTTTTTATAAAAAATCGCTGCATATTATGTATAAATTAAAAAAAAAAAAAAAAACTTGTACTGCACATGTGCACTGTATGTGTACTACACATGTGCATTATATGTATATGTTGCACATGTGCATTATATGGTTTTTTATTTTTTTAAAAAGTTTTTTTATATAATATATATAGCGAATTTTTATAAAAAAAAAAAAAAAATTGATATGTTTTTTGGCTTTTTTAGTTAGTTTTTTTGTTTTCTCATTTAAACTAGTTTTTCATAATCCATCCCATATCATTATACATATATATCATATATATATAATATATATACATATAAATCATAATCATAATTTATATATATAATCGAATCAATTTTTATATCAACTAACCTTTATTTATTAAATTTATTATATTTTTAAATTTTTTAATATTACATCAGAAGACTAAGCTATCATTTGTTACGCTAAGGTTAAAACCATCAATCCAAAACATGAGGTTATTGGAGAAAGATATGAATGCCTTCTAGAAGCTAAAAAGGTCAGCACAGTTGATAATGTGCACAATTTCAAGAGATAAAGTGCAAGTTGACAAATTGGGATAAATTAATAAAATGTTTATTTATCCCCCAAGCTTGAACTTTTCTTGTAAATAACAATTACAACCGAAGGTAGAAGGTAGCTGATTTCAAGAGAACATTTCAATCAGTTCAAAATTTTTTCTCTCATCCATCAACCACCCGAAACTCAACTGTTCTATCTGGGTAGGATTTTTATGTGTTTTAATTAGCATACATGTTTATCATTCACTATTGCAAAGCTTTTACAAATTGAATAAAAAACATAGAAATTTTATATCTCCAACACATTTCCGGCCTCGAATTCTAAATTCGAACAATGAATACCCCACTAAATCCTACCTTCCGAACACATTTCGGGTCCGTTTTTCCATTCGAGCGACGACGGTGGCAGGTACGAAATCCAGCAGCCGTGAATCTAGTGTCCCACTCTTGTAAGCTTTTTAGTCTCTCTCTTTTTTTCAAAGATCCTTGTAGATCCATCGTCTTCCGGCCAGTTTGGTTGTTTTTTCAGGGGTGGTTGTTGCCCGAGTGAAGGTGGATACGAGTGGTGGTTACCAGCGGCGACAGCCGCGGCGGATGGTAGTGTGGTGAGGTGACGGTGGTCACCAGTGGGGAAAAATAAAGCCGCCATGTGCCGACAGTGGTGCTGGTGATGTTGTGGATTCCGTTCGCTTCGGGTTAGATTTGGTTTGGTTTGAGTTCGCATTGGTTTGGTTCAACGGGTAAACGGTTCGGAGTTAACTTGGTTCTCGGTTCGGTTCAAGCTCGGCTCGGTTCAACAAGTCAAACTACTGTCAAGGGTCAGAGTTGGTTCAAGTCAAACCCCGGTCAACGCGATCAAACTCAGTCAAACCCCTGTCAACATATTCAATGCAGTCAACTATGGTCAAACTCAGTCAACGAGTCAACCCAAGACTCGGTAAAATTTTAACAACGCGAATTTCATTTATATTGTTTTATATAAATATTATTTAGTGCAAAACCGAGCTCTAAACCGACCCGACTAATGAAAACGACAAATATTATACGAGCAAATTAATAACTACTTGGACTTTTACATAAGCGTAACAACGCAGTTTATATAAATATGTTTATATTAGTTAAATGCTGAACCAACACGGGATATATATATGTGTGTATATATATTGGATTTATGAGACGAGAAAATGGACATTTTAAAGATATGATAGAATTATATATATTAGTTACATTAAATTGTTGCATTTTGGAAAATTTATCGACAAGTTATATTGTTGGGATCGTTTTTAAAAACATAGGAAACTCTTCCCGTTTTTCCTAAAAACATGAAATACGAAACACGTTTTAGTTTAAAAACGAAAACCTATCGAGACTCAAAGTATTTTTTTTTATAAAAATAGATATAAGTATGCATTTATTTGGACTATTTACACGACTCACAAAACGAGTTTTAACATTTCGATGAACATGGTTTACAAGATAACGAAACTCAGAAAACTTATATAAAATAAATATAATTATTTATATTTATTTCAAACGTCGACAAATTATGTAAAATAAATATGAATAGTTATATTTATTTCCAACGTCTACGACTCGAAATTTCATTAAATAAATATAAGTGACTATATTTATTTCAAACGTCTAAACGGAATACGACACATTACCATACGATCTTCACATACATTATTACCCGAGTCATTTTGCTAACAAACAAACGAGATTCGATTATAACAAGCGGACAACTATATAATTGTTTTGATAATTATCCATGAGACATGAGATTATTATTTCGGCTACGCGACGTTTATATATATAAATATTTACGTTTCACACACACATATTATATATATGTATATGTAAGTATACATCTTACGAAAAACTACGACATGTCTTCTGTATTGACAACTATTTGGAAAACGCGTGAATACATTATACGAGCCTATAACGTGTTATTATTTTTATACGAACATTTGTTTACAAACTCGTACTAACATTTGAGACGAATAACACGATTTCAAAAATATTTTTATATTTGATTATATATAAATATATATTCTAAATCTCTCGGAAACTAAGTATTTATCATCCACCAAGTTAACAACATCTTCCCATCGAATCAAATGGTTATCGATTCGGTAGAACTCGGTGACACGTAGTTTAGCTACGTTTTTACTAGAAACTTATGAATTTATTTCTTGATAGGAATGTTGTAGATTGCATCCTAGCGGGTTTACGATTTGGAAATGACATTATGGATTGTATAATACTAGCTTTGCACAAGGATATTAAGGTGAGTTTATAACCCCTACTTTTTACAGTTTTACTGTTTTTATAAATGTTTTCGGGGTGCAAAGACATGCAAGTTTTGCAAAAGCACACAATATTTCGATGAATAAAAATTACATATTTCTAAACCATGTTACAAACGTAATCCAACTAAAAAAATGGTTTATGAAAGGTTTAAGCTAAACATACTGGTTTTACAAAACTTTTGCGTATTTTCCAAAACATGCATAAGTTTCATGACTAGTGACGGGATTGTCCTAGTTACAATTAGGGACTGGTTGTCCTACATACGAAACAACAGGACTGGGTTGTCCTACATACGAAACAACAGGACTGGGTTGTCCTACATACGAACAATGGGACTGGGTTGTCCTACTTACTAACATTGGCACTTGGTTGTCCTACATATAGACTCAAGGACTGGGTTGTCCTACGTACGAACATAAGGACTAGATTGTCCTCTACTCATCCGTAAGGGCGTAGGGTCCTTAAAACATACAGTGAAGTCCTCGCTACATATCAGAACTATAACCACTGCTAGTCTACCGTCTTAAGTACACGGTTTGGCGAGGCACTCTCTAGCTCAAGGTTGGTTATAGGCTCATGCGGGGATGTTGTCTTTGTCGTATGCGGACATTGACGGTTATACAAGTTTTCTAAGTACAATTGTTTTCAAATAACATGCCGAGGAAAATGATTTTTTACATTTTCTCAACAATATTTAAACCGGTGACCAAAAAGATTTATTTTATATCTTTTTCAAACAAACTATGAACTCGCCAACTTTATGTTTATACTTTCAAACTATGGCACGGTTGGAATGGAGAACCCTTGGGATTCGAGTACCTTAGCAGGCGTTCAACTTTCTAGAAGTCTTAGAATTATACTTACGTTGTGAAATGAAGATACCAGTCAGATGACCCCAATCTGATTTTGCGGGTGTGACAAGAAAGTCGTCGATTAATTAGTTAAACTAGTGAGGAAATGTTGGGTGGTGGCAGTGATATGATTATACAAAGAAGATGAAAGGGTGTCGCCGGTGTAGAGGGCGCTGTGATGGTTGCATTGATATGAAGAAAGATGAAAATTGGGTTGGGTGGGGGTGGTTAGCTTTTTTATTAAATAATAATGAGTTAATTGCCGGATGGTCCCTGTGGTTTCACGTTTTACAAGTTAGTCCCACCTTTTGGAAATAGCAGGTATGCTCCCTATGGTTTGTTATTTTGTTACTCGGATAGTCCCTTAGTAAATGTTAGTTAGTTTGGAAATAGCAGGTATGCTCCATGTGGTTTGTTATTTTGTTACTCGGATAGTCCCCTGAG
This sequence comes from Scalesia atractyloides, assembly GCA_947069175.1. Lineage (NCBI taxonomy): Eukaryota > Viridiplantae > Streptophyta > Magnoliopsida > Asterales > Asteraceae > Scalesia > Scalesia atractyloides. Next base: position 81,978,330 of record CAMTDV010000024.1, read on the forward strand.
TAAATGTCAGGAGACTATCCGAGTAACAAAACAACAAACCATAGGGAGCATACCTGTTATTTCCAAAAGTTGGGGACTAAAAGTGAAAAAAATGAAACCACGGGGACCATCCGTGCAATTAACTCAATAATAATTGTGGGCTCATTTAAACTTTTAAATGTTTTAGAGTTAATTGCCCGGATGGTCCCTGTGGTTTCACGTTTTAGTAGTCCCCACGTTTTGGAAATAGCAGGTATGCTCCCTATGGTTTGTTATTTTGTTACTCGGATAGTCCCCTGCGTAAATATCAGGGACTATCCGAGTACCAAAATAACAAACCATAGGGACCATACCTGCTATTTCCAAACTAACTGACATTTATCAGGGGACTATCCGAGTAACAAAATAACAAACCATAGGGAGCATACCTGCTATCTCCAAAAGGTGGGGACTAAACGTGAAAAAACATGAACCACAGGGACCATCCGGGCAATTAACTCTAATGTTTTATTGTATTCTTTAGATAATAAGGGAACTTTCATCATTTCACAATAACTTAACTGGAAAAACTAATAGTCATCCACTCAGAGTACTATACATGTAAAAAGTGAGCAAACCATAGGGAACATACATGTATTTTTAGAAAGTTGAGAACTGAAGCTGAAAAACTACAAACCACAAGGACCATTCGGACAATTTACTCGAAAATAAATGTAAAAGATGGTGTTGATGTGAAAAAAGATAAGGATCTACGAAGATGAATGCATGTTTTATAAAAAAATGTTTAAATGGTTTGTGGGAGTTGTTAATAGTTTAGGTGACTAAACATGTTTTTTAGTCTTTACCTTTCCGCACTAAATGCTCTTAAAGATAACTAAACATTTTTTGTTTTTGTTTTTTCTACATCTTAAAGAAGTGTTTTTTTTAATTCTCATTCTTTCATCTTTGCCATGAAGAAGTGTTCTTCACGATGCTTCTTCTTTAAGCCATTTCTATAAGTTTAGAAAACCCCTTTTGCGAGATACCATAGACATAACAAGCACACAAATCTTATATGACATGTTTGATTCTTCACACAAGAACAAAGCAATGTTTTGTGATTGCTAAGGAAAGTGGAATCAAACTTAGCATACTCACATGCTTTCTCAATGGTAGATGTCAAGAATAATAAGAACAACATGAGCATAATAATTCACTTCAAGTTCCAAAGTATATTATTCTCAAGAAATTGCAAACAATTGCAAGGATTGTTTCATACAATTATTATGCTCTAGCTTGCTAACAATGAGAGAACAAGACTATAGTTATAGGACTCTACACCAACACACAATGTTGGTTACAAAATTAGAATCAATCTACATCGTTGATTCTTGGGTTTTAGGATACAAACCATTGATTCTAAGAACATGCTAAACCATGAAAAACAAATGTTATTAGTTACAAGAAAAACATAGAACATGATAAAAAATAGTACACGGAAAAATTTGTAGGATCCTTATCCTCTTGTGGAACATGGACAATGCACTACGCAATATTGGCACAAAAACCACAACATCAAAGTGTCCTACGGTAGTGTTTCTTCATCATATTGAAACTTTTCTTTGTTATCGATAATGATCAAACAGTATTGAAACTTGGTACTTGATATTGAAATAAGACCGCAACATCAAACTCTCTTTTTTTGTTATTGAAACTAACTTATAGTATTTTCATAAACATCAGCCTCAATAGATCTTACATTATAGTTAGGGACAGAGAGAGAAAGGGATCATGGAAATAGAAATGTATTCTTCACCCTTATCTCACTTTGAATAATTGGTCTTCATCATTTCAAGAACTTGTGAACGACTTTCCAACCTTGTTTTGCATAAAACTAGAAACCATCTTTTTAACCACCATCTTGAGGGCTTATGAGTCTTAGATATTATAGAGTTGGAGGGTAGCAATTTTACGCATGTGTGAACTAACTAGCCAGTGTAGCTCCTTAATCTCTAGACACCCGTTGCTCCAAGTTTCGTAACATCTTTACATTGGTATGTTCTTAAATAGGTCGTTTCTTTAATTCTATTGTTTTTTACTAAAGGATGCATATGGGACGTACATTGTTAAGGGGGCTTTGATAAGGAGTTTTAAGTCTTGTATTGCTATCTTTGATTTCTGATACGTGGCGAAAGTCCGGTGTTTTACGTATTTAAGTTTGTGTTTTTACGTGAATTTGAGTTCCGAATGATCTACTTTGGTATGGTTTGTGTTTTGTAGGTCTAACAAAGTTAAAGGAGCATTTCGGGAGACTTACGTGATGAGGCTAGGACAAACTGGACACGAGAAACAAATCAAAACGGAAGAAAACTTGTTATCCGCTTCGGCGACTTGCCCTTACGGCTCACCGAGGCCGTTCGCATCAACTGGGAGTGCATAGGCAACAACTTTAGGTGTAGACCAGCCATTTCGTGTCGCTAACGCCACTTTTTCATGTCGCCAACACCCCTATTCGGTCAACACATCACAATTCGGTAAATCGGGCTTATCCGGAGCTAGAAAAGGAGTTTTGGTGCTTATAATATATGGATTTGGGTAGCTCGACGTAGGAAATCCAAATATGAGATTATTAAAGGCTACAAACGTCATATCTTTGGCTACACACATGGATTGTCAAAAATAGGAGCTAAAGGCAAATTTCAAATAAAAGGGAGTTACACACTAATCTTGGAGCCAGAGAACTTTTTGAAACAATCTCAAATCATCATCACCAACATTCTCTCAATCATCATCTTCATCACACATCAATCCATCCATCCATATCCATCTCCATCATCATCACCAATCATTATCCCATCATCACCATATCATCCAAACCTTAACCACTCCATCAATCATTCGTTCAAGATCGAGGTCTCAAGATTCATGGCTTGTGCTTCGTGTTCATTATCCGGTGATCAAGTCTTGCGTAGCATGAGCGGCTAATCTGCTAGGGTTTCACTCCGGCGTAGAATTCGTAAGATTTCTAGGGTTTTGACAATTGTTTTGTGATTTGATTTGTGACTAGTTACATTGAATATTTGAAGTTTGTGTTAATTGTATTGCATCTGTTTTGAATTCACAATTTGTTGAATGAGTTAGGAAATTTAACTTTGTGAGAATTCATGCAATTGTGCTTTGGCATAGATTAAGGTTTACATGTTCTTGGTAACAAAGTGCATTTTTGTCCGTTCATTGTAACGTTCATAGCTATCGACACCTAAGCCTCGTAACACTAAACTTGTTAATAATTAAGTGTGACTAAATCAAGTTTAAAACGTGTAGGAACCCTAGGTCTTGCAAGTTCGAAACGGGCGTGAACCTTGTTCCAAATTATTGTTTTTAATCAACTAATCAAGTTTTTGCAAACGTAATTGTGACACCTCGAAAATTTCGTCCAATAAAAATCCGACGCATGTCCCAAAAATTCTTGGTTGCCACGTGTAGCCGAGAGAGACCAACGACGCCGTCATGTTATATTGATAACCTCTGAACGAGCATCGAGAAAGTCGGAAATCAAAAGTGGAAAAATGCCAAAGTTTTACCTTCTGAGAGGTCTTTACGGACCGTAACCATTGCTGGTTATGGACCGTAAGGAAGCCAAAAATTTGGTTTCAGTAAGGCCGTTACGGACCGCAAGCCTCAATGGTTACGGTCCGTAACCATTCAAATCTGTGGGCGCCAGAGGTCCTTACGGACCGCAAGGCATGACCCTTACGGTCCGTAAGTGGTCGCCAGTGACAGAATGCTTGGCAGCTTGCTGCCCTGCCACCTATCTCGCGAATGCCACTCTCTTGGCAGGTTGTGACACGTCCAAAACCACCTGGAGACCTATTGTAACACTCCTGGACAGTTGTCATGGCCTCATGCCTTTCCCATTGCTATAAATAGCAACCTTGGGTGAGCTCCCAACTTGCTCATCCTTCCCTTCTTCTCTCTATTGCTCACCTGGAGGTTCATGAGCTCTTTGGGGACTTCCTCTGAGTCTCTTAGTCATCTTTGGTTCACTAGTAAGTGTTCCAACCCCTCCTTTCAGTTTTATTAAGTTTTAAGCCAATGTCAAAGCGTTGACGTAAAAACGCTTTGACTTTGAGCTAAGACCATTATGGTCAAGCCAATGCTCGTAACGAACATGGCTACGTGATCGTAATAAGGTAGGTGTTAATCCCTCAAGAGGACACCTCCTGATTACCACGTTTGCTTGGTCAATTGACGGGTCAAAGTTATGTTAATAAAAAGTCAAACGGGTCAGTTTTGAAATAAACTCATAATTAAAAATGTAGGTGTTATGAAACCTGTTTTAACACTCTAATAACTTGGTAATAATTATAAGAACATGTGGAAACATGTCCGGCTCGTCAATTCCAGGTCTAAGGTTGGTTCGCACTCGAAAGTCGTGAAAGTGGACTTTTGCTTTGACTTTCAGTTCTGACCCGATTTAGCAACCTTAGCTTATGTCTCTAAGTTGCAATATGACCATGTTATAGCACACTATAACCCTCTGGAGTTATAGGACATGGTCATGTAGTAATCCGAGTTTTTACGCAAGTGTCCGTTAAATATGCCTAAAACGCCCTTTTACGTATAAAATGGTCTAAACCTAAACTTGTCATCAAAACTCTATTCCTACTGATGTAATATCATTATTAGTATTATTTGGGATATTAATTAAGATTGCAAACTGAGTTTAAACTATATTTACAAATCATGTCCATAAATGACGATATTGCCCTTTTAGCACTTTAAAAAGGTTTTAAACATACTAATGGACCAAAATCGATTACATACTGATATAATATATGTATTAACATATTTTAGTCATACAAACTTGCTCACAACAACGATTTTACTTAAATACCATTTATATCGTCATTTAGCGACTTAATCGCCACTTGGACGCATAATATGGTTTAAAACCATATTAGAGTATAAAGACTTGATACCTACTGATTCCAAAACATATTTTCAACCTATTAACAGTAGGTACATGTCCCGAACTCAGATTCCCAAATAAGTTAATCAATTATATGTGAAATGACCAAAATGTCCTTCTTGGGACATAGTTTGGTCATAATCTATAAACCACACATAAATTGATGTCCTGCTGATATAACATCATAAAATAAGTATTTTTACAGAATGTTGATGTTAATAACAACAGTTTACGTATAAACTCATTTTATTATATTTTAAATGACGAAATTGCCCTTTTAAGGCATAGTTTACTTTTAAAACCATAACGGACCGTCATATCAATAACCTACTGTTATAATAACATATTTTAAACTAAATGGCATATGGAACTTGTATAGGAATCACACGGTTACCCAGTTTCGCTTATATGCGCACGGTTAAGCCTACGCGACTAGTTTACGCAAATTTAACCGAAACGGGTCTAACCTATTCAAAATATTCTCAAATTCCAGAATGTAGAATGGTAACCCATATTATAAAAGTCCTAGAACTTTTCGGGTCCAAAATACATTCTTTCCGGTCATCGCTTAATCTAGCATTTCGTACCGTTATCCTTATTTTAAGTTAGCCGGTCTAAGTTAACGACTAAATAAAGACCCGCTAACTAACTAATCGGTTAATAATACCATCCATTCCAGACTAGAGACTTCCGGTAGATTGTCGCCAAGCTAGTTATTTTGATTACGGCTGTGCTTTGCTTATTTTCTTATTATTTAGAAGATTTGCAAAACAGGTAAATACTTTAACTTATTTTCCCTTATACGGGCTTGGGATACGTTATACTAATACCGCATGGTTGGATATGGGATCGAAGACCAATGAGTCGGGAATTCAAATAATCCATTTTAATTCGAATTGCTTAATACTAAACATTTGGGGGTTAAAACGACCGTGTCCTGGATATCCATGGCTCATTTAATTGCAAATGGCCACGACCTAAGCACGGGGTGTAGGCATACACCCGTCAGATGTTAAATTAAGTTATGACCCATTAAGGGTGCACCTATTAAAGGTGTTAAAGTGGTGTGTCGATTAATCATGATCCCGGCATAGTTTTCGAGCTCTAAATGTATTATTAGCATGTAAAACTAATAACATGGAACTTATTTATCCCAAGTTATTTATAAAACAAAGTACCATTGTGTACTCAAAATGTTTTCATAATATTTTCAAAATAAGTCGGTTAAATGTATTTACCAGTGAAAACTGACGTCTTTTCAAAAGACTAAGCGCAGGTGACAAATATACGTAATTAGGCTGGAAGTGCTCGGCGAAGCTTAAGAGGAATTGCAACCCTTTGCTTAGAAGGCCTTAGTCTGTCAAGTTTCCTTTTGTATTCAGATTTCGATCCGCCTGTGGATCTAGTTACAAACGTTGTATTTATTATTTTGAAATTTGAACATTCAAACGTTTGTAATAGTAATTATCCAGACCCTCGCTGTGTATTATTGTATTGCTTGGTAATGATGATATCAACTTACGTCACGATATTCCCCAACCGGGCCCACCGGGTTACACGTGGAAATTAGGGGTGTGACAGGTTGGTATCAGAGCCAACTCTCGAGTGAATTAAACACTAGCCTTTTGTGTTTAATCTCGGGAATACATAATAACACACATCTCTCAGATTTTCGAGTCTAGACTTTGACCTAGGCTTAATCATTTCCATCTTATTATTCTAGCTTTTTATTTTTGTTTTTAAAAACAGGAATAATGCCGCCTAAGTTCAGGCGAGGAGGAAAAGGCAAAGGACCCATGAGGGGTGGACCCTCAGTGACTGGACCATCCTTCACTGGACCATCCTTTAGACCACCATACCAACCCTCCTTAGCTAGAGCAGCCAACTTACCTGAATACAACCCTTATGAAGGATCCGGAGATTCTTCATCACTCTTTGAACCTTATAGACATTCGATTTCACATGAATACTCCCCGCCTCAATCGCATTCCCAACATTCTTACCATTCTCACCATTCTCACCATTCGCACCAATCGCACCATTCACACTCTCATTCCCACCAAGAATACTTCAACTTTAACTTCGACAACCCTGTCAACCAACCTCACACCGAAACCCCTCTAGTTGACTCACCGACACATATGGAGGAAGATTCCGACCCGGTGGAATTCCCGCAAACCGGATCGTATGGTCATCCTATTGAGCTGTCTAGCGGCTCGAACTACGTGGCGGGATCTCCATTTAGAGGTGTGATATCCCGGGTTTTTCGGATAACTTAAATGTAATACTTGTCAATCTAATTACGTGCTAGGTGTACGAACGTGTACGAATTAAATGAACACGAGATGTGTGTTGTGTGATTGTTTTAGTAATTGAATAATTAGAGTAGATACGTACACGAACTGAACCGAACCGCGACACGAACCAAAGTGATTCATTGTGACTCTAGGAGTTAACAAGTTTTAAACCTTAACTCAAGTATTCGGCCGAGAATGAGAATTAAACACAAACCGAGAACAACCCAAACCGAAACCCATAGCATGCAACCTTAGTCCTCGGCCACAAGATCAAAACCCAAACCAACCCGCCCAAGTCACTTGCGGCCGTGTGCAAACCCAAAACCGTAACCTTATCCCTTGCGCTTATATATATCACCCATTGCATGCCTTCATTCACAATTCACAAAACCCTAAAAAGAAACTGCCGTCGGCAGCTTTGTCCCACTCTTGTGATCGCAAACGCTGATCAGCCTTGTTCCCTGCATTCCTCTCGGTCGCCAGCAACAGCAGCAGCCATCGCTATCCTTATCTCCTGACCGCAAACAGCCCTTGCACCCCTTGTCGATCACGAGCAGCTTTCCTTTTCAGTTCCTTCAGTCGCGGTTTGCTGGAACAGCCGGACAAATCCTGTCCAAACCTCGGCTTGTTTACCTAGTTAACCAAGGTTAGGGTTATCTCTGATTACAAGATCATGTTTCGGATATATATATATATATATGCTTGAATGATTAGTTGTTTCGGATATGTATATGCTTGAATGGTTAGTTGTTTCGGACGATATTTGCTGAATGAAATCGGCTGAGTTAATCTTTGTTTATATGTATGATAGTTTTCGGAACATATAAGCTTGCCAAGCATGATTGAACGAAACGTTAGACTAGCTGATTTGTTAATGAGGTTTACATTAGATGATTGTATTGTTTCGGATTGTTTATACTAGATTGAATGTTGTTTGAAAGTTGAATACATATAGGCTGTGTTTTGCTTGTAATAACTAGAAGTAAGAACTAGGGTTTGCATGGATGAGATATTAGTATTAATCTAGGATTAGAAATCGGTTTTAGATCGCCTAGATTAATCGCATGAACGGGATTACACAAGTTTATGATAAAGGTATGCTGAATCAGTTGCTGAGTAATAGTTACAGCCGACTTCATCAGGCTGTAACTTGGTCGATAGTTGTCGAAAAACGGATTTTCTGATGTCTAGGACGTAGAGATTTGAATAAGGAATCTAATGGCACTGGATTCATAATTTTCTGAAATCGTTTGATATTTTTAAAGGGCCAAACAAGTTCAGTAGCTAAAGCTGTGAAAATTCTGGAATTTTGTTGATTGATTGTCAAGTTGGATTTTAAAATCAGTAGGGAGTTGAGTCATGATTTTTGTACAGCAACTAGGTATAGAAATTTCCGGGCAACTCCAACTGGAATTTTGTTAATCGGACGATCAGTGATTTTTAAATAAATTCTTCCGTGAACTGCAGTCAGAAAGCGGTAAATCTGACTGCAGCTTAATGAATTAATATTTATGGTTAATTGGTAAAGATTTAGGGCTTGAAAAAATTATATAAATTTCTATGGTATAAATGTCACCTACTGTAAAAATATGGGAATTTTTGGAATGTTAGAACTATTTTATAAAAATCCTAGAAAACAGCTGAATAATTGAGTGTTAAGCAGAAAGTTGATAACTTGTGATTTTATGCATTAAAGTGTTGCATGGATTTGGAATATGTTCATGATAAGTTGTTTGATTACTATGATCACATGAGAATACTTGCATGCATGTTTGAGTGTTAGATATGTTGTTTGTGTGTATCACTTTGTGAGTAAATTGCGTGTGGAATTTGTATTGGTGTGATTTCACACTGACGTTTAATTAATTGGTTTGATAGGACGCAACTAGCGGTCCCATCTCTTATAACATCTTTGCTACACTAACCGAGCAAATAAAGGTGAGTTCACGGCCCCTAACTTGATCCGGTTTTTAAACAACAGGGGGAGAAACATGTATACACTCTCAAACTCAATCTCTTTACGTTATACGAATTTAACGTCACATAACTATACGGTAACTAAGTTAATGTTAATGTAATGTTATGGTCACTAAGCAGCTTTATCACTTAAGTCCTCGACAATCTCCTCGGATCGTTAGTATTTGGGTTAAATAGCGGGGGAATTATAAGTAGTACTACTGGGTCTGACGAGCCCCATCCGAGCTAGTCGCGCTAGCCGACCTGGTATGGTCAACGGGTGAATAATTGGCCTAACATCGCCATGGTCATGTGATAGGCCTGGCAAAACGGAGGCACAACTGTCAGCTTCGATCGCGAACTCTTACGTGACATGACTTTAGGCTAGCTACCTATATATATTAACATTGAACTTAATTACGAATCAACTTAATATTCCGGGTTTGGAATATTGGAAACAACAACTTGATATTCCGGGTTTGGAATATTGGAAACAACTTAATATTCCGGGTTTGGAATATTGGAAACAACAACTTGATATTCCGGGTTTGGAATATTGGAAACAACTTAATATTCCGGGTTTGGTATATTGGAAACAACAACTTAATATTCCGGGTTTGGAATATTGGAAACAACTTAATATTCCGGGTTTGGAATATTGGAAACAACTTAATATTCCGGGATGGGAATATTAGAAGCAACAACTTATTATTCCGGGATTGGAATAATGGAACTGATACGTTATCCCGGGTTGGGGATAACGGGAGGAAACAAACTATAACCGAACAAACAAATTTATGAAAACCTGTGAACTCACTCATCTTTAATGTTGACACTTGTTTCTTTACATGTTTCTCAGGACGCTAGGAGCTCTAGGTGCACGCACATGCATTGAACAAGACATCATTATCGAGTCTTATTTATTAATATTGTTTTGGGATTTTTCATTGTTTTGGCGTTTGTGTTGGCGCCCGCATCACTACTTATTTATGCTTCCGCTCAAACTTTAAAAACTGATACTCATGCTAAATATTGGTAATATAAAATCGACAACAAATGATTTTGGAAAACGTATTATCAAATCATATAGAGTCATTCGACGTACTAGTGTTTTAGATTCTGGTTTGTTCACACGCCTCGCGGTAAAACTCCGCAAGTGGAAATTGAGGGTGTGACAAGGGGTCCCGATGAATTTGACCAAAGATGGGCACAATATTTAGTTCGTCAACCACACCCTCATACCATAGCACTCCCCAGCATCCAAACCCATCACCCCATCCTCACCAAGAGGATGTTGATATGCAACAGGTGGATCAACCCTAGCCACCACCCGAATTCTATTCAAGTTTTATTGGTCCGCTATATATCCCAAGATCTATTAGCCAGTGACTATGATCAATTAGAAATTGGCAAATGAGAAATTCGGAAGTAACCTCCTGTCTAGCAAAGATGAACAATGTTTGACTTCCAAATTTATCATTTCTCTATAATTAACTCTCAATGTGGAGTTACCCTTAATTACATGTGGCAAATATTGTCACACTAATCAGTTGGGTAACGACAATGTTCACACCCTATCGCTTAAATGATCAAGCTAGATCCTAGCTAAATCATTCAAACACTCAATAGTAGTGTAAAGCCAATGTGTAAAATACGGTAGTGTCACTTGATGCACTAACTGATAAATTCTGGACTATGTCCAATCTATAAATGCCTATGATGGTCTTTCAAGACCTAGGTTATGCATGAATATACTACATTTAATATTTAAATCCTATATGGTCATAGAACCATGTCGTGAATAAGGGTACACCATAACAACTAACTGAATCCATCTCGATACATTGAAGTAAGCTACCACAATGGCTGATTCTAATGAAGTAAACAGCAAACGCAATGATAATGATGCCAATGAGAACATTCTTATTAGTAAGAATGACTTGAGAGAACTTATTGCCGCGGAAATTGGCAAGGCTTTTAAGGATAAGTCCGAACGACAACCGGAGTCGAGTGCTTCTCGCTCCAAGCCTGTTTCTAAACCCAAATCTCAGCCCAGCCACTCAAAGTCAAAGAAGAGTGAGGCACACTCTTCAAATGTGAAGAGCGATCCGCAACCTAAGAAACCGAGTGTTGATGGCGATGGATGCTCCTACATATACTTTGTATCTTGTAGACCCCGAGACTTTAATGGGGAGAAAGGAGCAGTGGAAGGTTTGAGATGGTTGGACGAGATGGAAACGGTGGTGGATATCAGCGGATGCGCTGATAAGAATGTTGTTAAATATGTATCTCAATCATTCAAGGGCGATGCCCTGATCTGGTGGAAAGCCTTAGTCTAGCCTACGGGCAAGGTTCATCTCTACAACTTGAGTTGGTCCAAGTTTGTAGACCTTGTAAAGGATAACAACTGCCCACCTCATGAGGTGGAGAAAATCGAGTCAGATTTCCTAAATCTGAAAATGAAGAACATGGACTGTCGAAAGTTCGTCACCGACTACAACTCTCTCTCCAGGTTAGTGCCCTATTTAGTTACTCCAGAGCCCAAACATATCGCACGTTTTATCAACGGGCTAGCTCCTGAAATCAGGAGTATGGTTAAAGCGGTGCAGCCTAGCACCTATAAATCTGCGGTAGAGCTATCTCTCTCCCTCACACAGGACTATGTGAGGCAAGTGTCAGTTAAGACTAACAATGATGGAAAAAGGAAACGGGAGGACGAAAACTCCCAGAAACTTAACAAGAAAGGTAAGTATGAGTTTAGCAAAGGTAATCAGAAGTCGGGCGACAAACCCACGTGCAAAACGTGTGGGGAGCAACACTATGGACAGTGTCGCTTAGAACAAAAAAACGAAGCAGTGCAATATCTGCAAGAAGACTGGGCATCGGTCACATGAGTGCCGAAACATAAAAGATGCTACTTGCATTGGATGTGGTGAGAAGGGCCACATCAAAACAAGTTGCCCAAAGGCAAATACCGAGGGTAAACCCAAAACCTCAGAGGCAAAGAAAGCCACTGCCAGAGCCTTTCAAATGAATGCTAAGGAAACAGTGAAGGATAACAATGTCATAACGGGTACGTTCCTTATCAACGATGCTTTTGCTAGAGTTTTCGATTCGGGCGCCGATAAATCGTTTGTAGATCATAAATTTAGTGAATTATTAAACTTGCCCGTAAGAACTCTAGACATAACCTATGAAGTAGAGCTCGCTGATGGAACTATAGAAACCGCTTCTTCCATTCTTGATGGATGCTCCATATCCATCAAGAATCATCCTATCCCTATCTCTCTTTTACCCATGAAACTAGCGGGATTCGATGTAGTCTTAGGCATGGATTGGTTATCGCATAACCAAGCACGCATTGCCTGCGATAGGAAACTCATCGAGATCAAATCCCCGTCTGGTAAAATCCTCAATCATGGAGATAAACACTTTGGATTGCCGGATAAAGTAGTTTTGCTTAAAGAATCTAGATGTATGACGAAAGGATGTGTCATCTATATTGCACAAGTCACAGTTGATGGACCTAAATAAAAAATTGGACATATACCTATCATCTCTGAATACCCAGACGTGTTCCCAGAAGAATTACCTGGCCTACCTCCTGATAGGCAGGTAGAGTTTCGAATTGATATCATACCTGGAGCAGCTCCCATAGCTAAAGCTCCGTACCGTTTAGCTCCAACTGAGATGAAAGAATTGAGAACCCAATTGGACGAACTTTTAGAGAAAGGTTTTATTCAACCTAGCTCATCACCTTAGGGAGCACCTAACCTTTTTGTCAAATAGAAAGACGGATCAATGCGGATGTGCATTGATTACCATGAGCTCAATAAGATAATAATCAAGAATCGTTATCCTTTGCCTAGGATCGACGACTTGTTTGATCAATTACAAGGTGCAAGCTACTTCTCAAAAATAGATTTGAGATCAGGATATCATCAACTAAAAGTTAGAAATGAAGATGTTCTGAAAACTGCTTTCAGAACAAGATATGGACATTACCAATTCCTAGTGATGCCTTTTGGGCTCACTAATGCACCAGCAGCATTCATGGATCTCATGAATAGAGTCTGCAAACCATACTTAGATAAGTTTGTCATTGTCTTCAAAGACGACATGCTTATCTACTCTCATAATTAATCTGATCACAAGAAACATTTGAGGTGCTTTCTTGAAATTCTGCGTCAAGAGAAGCTATACACAAAATTTTCTAAATGCGAATTCTGGCTACGTGAGGTTCAGTTCCTTGGTCACATAGTAACTGAACATGGTATCCAAGTAGATCCAGCAAAGATAGAAGCAATAATGAATTGGGAAGCCCCAAAGATGCCTTCCGAGATACGTAGTTTCTTAGGACTGGCTGGTTATTATCGAAGGTTCATTGAGAACTTCTCACGAATAGCCACTCCTTTGATAATCCTAACTCGTAAGGATGCTAAATTCAACTGGGTCCAAAACAACAAGAATCCTTTGAGACTCTAAAGCATAATTTGAGCAATGCCTCGGTGTTAACCCTGCCAGAAGGTGTGGAGGAGTTCATAGTTTATTGTGATGCATCACACACAGGAATGGATGTATGCTTATGCAGAAAGGCAAAGTGATTGCTTATGCATCATGACAATTAAAAGTGCACGAGAGAAACTACACCACCCATGATTTAGAATTGGGTGCGGTAGTATTCGCACTTAAACTTTGGAGGCACTATTTATATGGAACAAAGTGTATCATCTACACTGACCATAAAAGTCTGCAACACTTGTTCAATCAAAAGGATTTGAACATGAGGCAACGTCATTGGATGGAAACACTCAACGACTATGATTGCGAGATTCGATATCATCCAGGAAAGGCGAATGTAGTCGCTGGTACGCTTAGTCGCAAGGAAAGAATCAAACCTTTAAGGATCAATGCCAAGAGCATTGAACTAAAGAACAGCTTGAATGAAAAGCTGCTAAATGCACAAAGGCAGGCCATGTCTGAGGACAACATTGCCAAGGAAGGATTAGGTGTAACTATCGATCAGTTAGCACCTGGAAAGGATGGGATGTTAAGGCTTAACAATCAAATATGGGTTCCGATCCTTGGAGGACTTAGGGATGCAATCCTCCAAGAAGCACATAATTCTAAATATTCGGTTCACCCGGGAAGTGACAAGATGTATCAAGATCTTAAACCCAATTATTGGTGGATGGGTATGAAGAAAGATCTAGCTAATCATGTAGCAAAGTGCTTGACGTGTTCTCAAATTAAGGCAGAACACCAGAAACCGTCAGGACTTCTACAACAACTTGAAATTCCAGTACGGAAATGGGAAATGATAACAATGGACTTCATCACTAAGTTACCCAAGACCAAGCGTGACAATGACACAATTTGGGTTATCGTAGATAGATTAACCAAATCCGCTCACTTCTTGCCAATTAAAAAAACATACGACTCTGACAAGCTGGCTAAGCTTTATGTTGATGAAACTGTGTCCTTGCACGGTGTGCCGGTATCCATTGTATCTGATAGAGATACAAGATACACATCTCACTTTTGGAAAAGCTTCCAACAATCTCTAGGCACGAGATTAAACTTCAGTACGGCTTGCCATCCTCAGACGGACGAACAAAGTGAGCATACCATTCAAACTTTGGAGGATATGCTTCGAGCTTGTGTGATTGATTTAGGCGGAAATTGGGATGATCACTTACCCCTAATCGAGTTCTCTTATAACAACAATTACCACACAAGTATTAAGGCCGCTCCTTTTGAAGCCCTATATGGAAGAAAATGTAGGACGCCTGTGTGTTGGGCCAAAGTTGGAGAAGCCCAACTATCTGGACCTGCAATCGTTCTTGAGACCACGAAAAAGATTGTACAAATCCGTGATCGACTTAAGGCAGCTCGAGATAGACAAAAGAGCTATGCCGACAAAAGGCGTAAACCTTTACAGTTCCAAGTTGGGGACAAGGTTATGCTAAAGGTGTCACCTTGGAAAGGTGTAATGCGTTTTGGGAAAAAGGGCAAGTTAAGCCCGGGGTACATTGGACCATTCGAAATAATCGAATGTGTCAGACCCGTAGCTTATCGGCTTAAGCTACCGGAAAAGCTCAGTGGAATCCATGATGTTTTCCACATCAGCAACTTAAAGAAATGCCTCGTGGACGAGTCGTTAGCAATGCCTCATGAAGATATACAGATCGATGAAAACTTGCGTTTCACAGAAAAACCAATTGCGATCGAGGATCGGCAAGTTAAGAAGCTTCGTAGGAAGCACGTACCTATTGTAAAAGTAAATAGGATGCCCGTCGAGGTCCCGAATATACTTGGGAGGTCGAGTCCAATATGCGACAAAAGTACCCTTATCTATTTTAATAAATCTCGAGGTTGAGATTTTTATTAAGAGGGTGAAGATGTGACACCTCGAAAATTTCGTCTAATAAAAATCCGACACATGTCCCGAAAATTATTGGTTGCCACGTGTAGCCGAGAGAGACCAACGATGTCGTCATGTTACATTGATAACCTCTGAATGAGCATCGAGAAAGTCGAAAAATCAAAAGTGGAAAAATGCCAAAGTTTTACCTTCTGAGAGGTCCTTACGGACCGTAACCGTTGCTGGTTACGGACCGTAAGGAAGCCAAAAATTTCGTTTCAGTAAGGCGGTTACGGACCGCAAGCCTCAATGGTTACGGTCCGTAACCATTCAAAATCTGTGGGCGCCAGAGGTCCTTACGGACCGCAAGGCATGACCCTTACGGTCCGTAAGTGGTCGCCAGTGACAGAATGCGTGGCAGCTTGCTGCCCTGCCACCTATCTTGCGAATGCCACTCTCTTGGCTGGTTGCGACACGTCCAAAACCACCTGGAGACCTCTTGTAACACTCCTGGACAGTTGTCATGGCCTCATGCCTTTCCCATTGCTATAAATAGCAACCTTGGGTGAGCTCCCAACTTGCTCATCCTTCCCTTCTTCTCTCTATTGCTCACTTGGAGGTTCCTGAGCTCTTTGGGGACTTCCTCTGAGTCTCTTAGTCATCTTTGGTTCACTAGTAAGTGTTCCAACCCTCTCCTTTCAGTTTTATTAAGTTTTAAGCCAATGTCAAAGCGTTGACGTAAAAACGCTTTGACTTTGAGCTAAGACCATTATGGTCAAGCCAATGCTCGTAACGAACATGGCTACGTGATCGTAATAAGGTAGGTGTTAATCCCTCAAGAGGACACCTCCTGATTACCACGTTTGCTTGGTCAATTGACGGGTCAAAGTTATGTTAATAAAAAGTCAAACGGGTCAGTTTTGAAATAAACTCATAATTAGCAATGTAGGTGTTATGAAACCTGTTTTAACACTCTAATAACTTGGTAATAATTATAAGAACATGTGGAAACATGTCCGGCTCGTCAATTCCAGGTCTAAGGTTGGTTCGCACTCGAAAGTCGTGAAAGTGGACTTTTGCTTTGACTTTTAGTTCTGACCCGATTTAGCAACCTTAGCTTATGTCTCTAAGTTGCAATATGACCATGTTATAGCACACTAGTCGTGAAAGACTTAACGCTCACACACATCACCACTCCGCCACTTGTTTGTTTTCTGTCAACTTAGGGAAACAAATAACTCTTATACACAAACCTAGTTAAACCGGTTGCGCCAACTGAGAAACCGAAATCGGCAATTCAACCGTCTAATCGTTTGATTAATCGCACATTCAGGTTTATAACCGATGCACCAACAAATCCTAATCAATTCGGATTTGAATGAACTTCAATTTTGATCATGATCGGTTTTTATAACCGAAAATGATCAATGACTGAATTACTTCAATCAAGACCCCTCTCGCGACCCAGAAACATCATATAAACCTTCCATTTCACTTTCATCATACATTCAGTCCATCAGAACGCTTAAATCAACTCGCCGGAAATTTCTGCAAGTTCGCCGGGAAACCGTATTCATCATCAAAACGGTAATTCTTTCAATACCGTCGTAGTCTAACAATTGTTAAGATATTTCTAACTCAAACCTTTCAATTGAAATTGAATTCAGACACCGTTATCAGATAATTCCAGTTCGCCGGAAAATTTCCGGAAATCTTTATTTCCGTCTGTGAAACGGTAAGGACCTTCAATCACACTGTTAACGTTTGTTTATCACTTCAATTCCACGATTGGCTAATCAAAACGGTTAATTGTTTTGTTCAGTTGAGGTGCACAAAAACAGAGCCGACGCATTGCCGGAAACTCTGTGATAAATCATTCCTACGGTATGTTTACTTCCAACACCGTCTCTGCTATTTCATTTTAGTCTTATGAATGATTGATAATCGTAAAAGCAAGAAACGGATTAGTAACACAGTCGTCTGTAAATTGAGTGAAGAAGACGAAGATAGTTAAGTTATAAGTTTATTTAAAATCAGTAATATGAACGGGTTAGACACACAGTCTAGCGGTGGACTGTGTGCAAAATATACGCGCATGTCACGAGTTCGATCCCTGATACACGCACTTCCTATGTAATAAAATGCCTTTTTGTTTAAAACTGAACCGGGTTAACTCCGTTAGTTGTTAAGTATAATAAAAATTGGTATATTAACCAAGTTAGACACACAGTCCAGCGGTGGACTGTGTGTGATGTTAAAGCACAAGTCCCGGGTTCGAAACCTGTTACTGGCACCGGTTGAACGAATTAAAACGTTATTGAAATTAAAAGAATTTTGGTTAAATCGAATTAGTATATAAATATAATTAAAAACAAGATTATTTCGGGTTAGACACGTAGCTAAGTTGGTAGAGCTGCGTGCACGCGTACGGGAGGTCTCGGGTTCGAGTCTCACCCAGCGCATACATGCACACTGACCGAACCGGTCAACAGGTCAGCAAGTCAACGGTCAACGGTCAACGCAAAAATAAACAATTTTTTATATTTTTATTTATTTAATTTAATTTAAAAATCAATTAAAAATACTTAAAAATAATATTTTTAAAGATAGAAAATAGCCTTAAACTCACAAAAATATATCTAAAAATTCCATTAAAATCCTTAATAAAATCCACTCATTTACTATATTTTTCCGTTATTATTTAGGTTAGTAATTCTCGTTGTTCAATTCTCCCGACTCGTGTGCATTTAATCATCTCCAATCAAACGCACCCAATGTGAGTGAATCTTTACAAATTCCCCGTTTTAATCACGTTTTGGGGTGTATCATGTGTCTTGCTATATATTATATTTAAATCATTGTGCATACATCATATCATGAATATGTGTATTCAGTTTGTTTTAGCTGTTGTGTAGTTATTGTTAGATGCAATTTATTATTTTCAGTACATGCAATTTCATAGGCCGCCGCTCCCCATTACATTATGAGCCTTGAGCATGTTCCCCATTTCATTATGAGCGTGAACCTGGCGTGCCCACATACGATCGGCTCCGTTTGATTGAGCCTTGATCGCACAGACATTTTTCATTTTAAGTACATGCAATACGACCGGCTCCGTTTGATTGAGCCTTGATCGCACAGTTCATTCATGTTATTTATCGTATGATGTTGGGATGTTAAAGTATGCTATCATATGTTATTGTATGTTATAGTTGTGATTGCTATTGCTATTGCTTGATTATTTACATTTGCTCATTTATGATTATGCACAATTTTTCATTGATAAACTAACAAGTAAATCAATAATAAATGTTTATCTAACAAGGTTCACTCGCCAACTTATGTTGACCCAAAAACCCCCATTTTTACACATGATACAGGTGAACCAGTTGCAGCCAGAAACACATAGGAGTGGACTAGAAGAATAAAATGATTTAGAGCTTGGAACTATTTTGTTTGGTTATTTCTTTGTATTGTATGGATATGTTTGGATTATTTGGAATGTAACTTTGACTTTAATAAATATGAAACATATTAGTCAATGTCATAAGCTTTGGTGATAACCCAATTATGCCCCGACTCTTATTCCGCTGCGGGTCGGGGTGTGACAGATTGGTATCAGAGCCATGACTATAGGGATATAGGATATGTTATTAGACCCTTAGAGCCTATACTATAGTTGATTAGAAATTTTTAAGATTTTTGTGTGTTACATGCCAAATTTCATGATGTTTATATGTTTTATGTTAAATGTTACATTCAATGTTATGCAAGCATGTTCATAAGTATATATTATCATATAATGCCTATCATGAATCATATTCTCATAACATATCACATCCATGAAAGCACACACTACATCATGATTGCTTTTACAATGATTTTTGTGTTTTCAAATCTCATCAAAGTGAGTTCTTATGACGGGCATGTAGTAACTGGAAGGGTATCAGTACCGGTAGTCGGAAAAGTCCTGTCTAGGCTGGCATTCGTATAAATCCAAAATAAAGGACCAGTTTGCCTACCTGGGGACTAACGATGAGAGTACGAAGTACCTATTAGGCCAAAGCATGCTATACCAAACGTCGTGTGAGCTAACCCCACTTTGAGTTGTCATTGTGTCTACACCTGGACACATTCCGACCATACATCTCGTAAACATATTTTGTGGTTTGCATTCGGGTGATGCAAGTGTTAAATCGCCAATACTAATGTGAATCCTACCAAGCCAATAGCCATGGGGGCCCACATGACTATATAGGTGAAGGTATGGGGGACATTTGAGGCCCAACATGAGCAAACCCAAGACATCCTATGGATGTAGTTGCATTATTGATATTTATGTTATTTTCATTTTCTTAAAGACACATGACACCTAAAAAGACACCATAAACTCACAATCTTCTTATGTATGTTCCTGTAGATGTCGTCCAGACAACAACGAAGGGGTAAAAGATCAGGAAGGTCTCAGGAACGCTTGGCCACGCAAATCGCGAAACAAATGGCCATGATACTGCCTAACATTGTGGTCCAAGTACAACAAGCCCTTGCTACAAATCCTACTAACCCTCCCCAACAAGACGACCTGAACATCGGCAACCCTCCTACCAGCAAGTGCTCATATAAACATTTTAAGTCTTGTGATCCTCCTAAATTTGAAGGGACCGAAGGTGTCACTGCTCTCCTCCACTGGTTTGAGGAGATGGAAAACACTTTTCTCAACTGCGATTGTCCTGAGAATCGCAAGGTTCGATACGCCACCGGAAGACTATTTGGGGTAGCTATTACCTGGTGGAATACTGAAAAAGGGAAGAGGGGAATTGATGATGCAATGGCCTTAACTTGGGAGGAATTAAGGGAAATCATGACTAGGCGTTTCTGTCCTAGGAGTGAAATTAAAAAGTTGGAGGACGAATTTCATTCTTTAAAGCAGAAGGAGGGAGACCACACCACCTATAACAAGAGGTTCTTAGAGTTGAACCAAATGGTTCCAAATTTGTTTACCCCAACTTATCGCTTGATCGAGCATTATATTCGAGGACTTCCCTCGAAAATTCAAGATTCAGTCCTCAGCACTTCACCGGTAACACTTGAAGCTGCTATGGAGCTAGCAACTGAACTGACCGAGAATCGAATTCGCAACGGGAAGTTTAAAGAAGAGAAAAAGAAAGCCCCTGTTGAGGGTCAAACTTCAAACCATCCCATCTCTTCCTCTAAGTTTGCTAACAAGAGGAAGCGCAACACCAGAAATTTCGCTGTTACACAAACCAACTCCCCTATTCCTGCTGCACCCATTACCCAGGTTGCCCCTTCACCCGCACCATACAAAAGACCTTACACTGGCCCGTTACCAAAATGCAACCGTTGCCAATATCACCATTCTCCTGATCATCCTTGCCAATATTGCACCGGCTGTGGTCGCGCAGGTCATACTGTTCAAACCTGCCGCATGCTTCAGCGAACGAACCGCCACCAGCCTTCAACCCAAACCCACCAACAAATAATGGGTCAAGCCCAACAACCCCTACTATTACCACCTACCCAACATTTAGCCCAAACATATTACCAACCCAATTATCCTATGGGTCAACCAATGCGGGCTTGCTACAATTGCGGAGACCCAAGACATTTCAGAAACACTTGTCCAAGGTTGGTAAACATTATTCATGCTCAAGCCCAAGCCAACCCGGTGAATCAAGCGAACCAAGCTCCTCCACCTGCAAGAGGAAGAGCTTTCAATATCAACGCTAATCAGGCTAGGGCTGACGGCAATGTGGTTAACGGTACGTTCCTTATAAATGTAGATATGCATCTATGTTATTTGATACTGGTGCGGATAGAAGTTTTGTGTCCTTAGAATTTGAACCTATCTTAAACCAAAATCGGGATTAGCTCATGGAATCCATAACGGTAGAAGTTGCTGACGGGAAACCAGTTTCATTAAACTCTATTATACGCAACTGTACACTCACCTTAAACGACCACGATTTCTCAGTCGACCTTATTCCTATGAAACTGGGAAGTTTCGATATCATAATTGGTATGGATTGGCTCAGTCAACATCAGGCAGAAGTTGTATGTCGCGAAAAGTTTATACGTATTCCTCTTTCAAACGGTCAGACTCTTCGAATCTTTGGAGAAACCTCGTCGAAAGGGCTCAGCTTAATGTCTTGTCTCCAAGCTCAAAAATATCTTCGCAAAAATTATGTCGCGATTTTAGCTCATATCATCAAAAAGGGAACCATGGAGAAGAAACTTGAAGACATCCCTGTAGTAAAAGATTTCCCGCAAGTTTTTTCTGACGACATTTCAGGACTTCCTCCAGTTAGAGAAGTCGAATTCCGTATTGATCTTATACCTGGTGCTACACCAGTTGCAAAGTCTCCTTATAGGTTAGCCCCTCTGAAATGCAAGAGCTAGCCAGTCAATTACAAGAGTTGACTGACAAGGGATTCATACGTCCCAGCTCATCGCCTTGGGGTGCACCTGTCCTTTTTGTAAAGAAGAAAGATGGATCGTTTCGTATGTGCATCGACTACAGAGAGCTCAACAAATTAACAATCAAGAATCGCTATCCTTTACCTCGCATTGATGATCTTCTTGACCAACTCCAAGGTGCCAGCTACTTTTCCAAAATCGACCTTCGATCTGGTTATCATCAAATTAGAGTGCATGAAGAAGACGTCCCAAAGACCGCATTCCGAACTCGTTATGGTCATTATGAATTCATGGTCATGCCATTTGGTTTAACCAACGCTCCAGCAGTCTTCATGGACCTAATGAACAGAGTCTGCAAACCATATCTTGATCGATTTGTTATAGTCTTCATCGACGACATTCTTATTTATTCAAAGTCTAAGTCTGATCATGAGCGTCATCTTCGACTCATCCTTACACTTCTAGAGAATGAAAAGCTTTACGCCAAATTCTCCAAATGCGAATTCTGGTTAAAAGAGGTGCAATTTCTCGGACATGTAGTCAATGACAAGGGAATACATGTCGACCCCTCAAAGATCAAAGCGGTACAAGAATGGCAAGCTCCACGTACACCAACTGAAGTAAGATCTTTTCTTGGTTTGGCTGGTTATTATCGTTGATTCATCTCAAACTTCTCTCGCATTGCTGTACCACTCACGGCCTTAACTCATAAGGGAAAACCTTTCATATGGGGACCCAAGCAAGAAGAAGCCTTCCAAACCCTTAAACAAAAACTTTGTGATGCAGCAATCCTCACTCTTCCTGAAGGTTGTGATGATTTCGTGGTCTATTGCGACGCGTCAGGGCAAGGATTAGGCTACGTTCTAATGCAAAGAGGAAAAGTTATAGCTTATGCTTCGAGACAACTCAAGACGCATGAGAAGAACTACACCACCCATGACCTAGAACTTGGAGCCGTTGTGTTCGCTCTTAAGATATGGAGACATTATCTCTATGGTACTAAGTGTGAAATATACACTGATCACAAGAGTCTTCAACATATCTTCAACCAAAAGGAGTTAAACATGAGGCAACGAAGATGGGTCGAACTTCTAAATGACTACGACTGTGAAATTCGGTACCACCCTGGCAAAGCAAATGTGGTGGCTGATGCACTCAGTCGAAAGGGTTATGCGAACTCCATTCATCTTCTATGTTCGCAACTCATATCTGACATTAAAGATCAAATTCGAGAAGCCCAACACGTTTCAGTAACGGAAGATGATGTACGAAAGGAGATGTTCTGTGGAGCTGAACTTAAAATTGAAACTAAATCTGACGGTATTCTGTACTACCTAGATCGTATCTGGATTCCTGACCACAACAATCTTCGTGAAATTCTTATGAATGAAGCTCACAAAACGCGATACTCTATACACCCAGGAGCCGATAAGATGTATCAAGACCTACGATATACCTATTGGTGGCCTGGAATGAAGAAGGATATTGCTGTTTTTGTTTCTAAGTGCCTTACATGTTCCAAGGTGAAAGCTGAACACCAAAGACCCTCAGGACTTTTGGTCCAACCTGAAATACCTGTATGGAAGTGGGAAAATATAACCATGGACTTCATTACCGGGTTACCTCGCACTTCTGGTGGGTATGACACTATATGGGTAATAATTGTCCGACTTACAAAATCAGCTCACTTTATTCCTATCCGCGAAGATTTCAAGAACGAAAAGTTAGCTCGTATTTATATCAGCGAAATCGTAAGCCGACATGGGGTACCGTTAAGCATTATTTCTGATCGTGATGGTCGTTTCACTTCACGAACATGGCAAGCAGTACAGTCCGCTATGGGTACGCGATTAGATCTCAGTACCGCCTATCATCCTCAAACTGATGGACAATCTGAGCGCACCATTAAAACTCTTGAAGATATGCTTCGAGCATGTGTCATAGACTTCAAGGGAAATTGGGACGCCCACCTACCATTAGTTGAATTTTCGTACAACAACAGCTATCATTCAAGCATCGGCATGGCACCTTTTGAAGCCTTATATGGTCGTAAGTGCCGATCTCCTGTATGTTGGCACGAAATTGGGGAAGCTCAAATCACTGGTCCAGAATTGATCCAAGAAACCACAGACAAGATCCATCAAATCCGAAACAATCTTCTAGCGGCCCAAAGTCGTCAAAAAAGTTATGCAGATAAACGACGGAAGCCTTTAGAGTTTAACATTGGTGATCATGTACTTCTAAAAGTATCACCGTGGAAGGGAGTAGTTTGTTTTGGTCAAAAGGGCAAGCTAGCACCACGCTACGTAGGACCTTTCAAGATACTCGAAAGAGTAGGACCTGTAGCATACAAGCTTGATCTACCAGAAGAACTCAACAGGATTCATCCCACATTCCACGTATCAAACCTGAAGAAGTGCCTCGCTGATGAAAACCTCCACATTCCTCTGGAAGATATTCAGATTGATGAATCTATGCATTTTATGGAAAGACCAGTAGAGATCATGGACTTCGGGGAGAAACGTCTACGACGGAGTCGCATTCCAATTGTTAGGGTACGCTGGGAGTCGAAACGGGGACCTGAGTTTACTTGGGAACGTGAAGACTCAATGCGCGAAAAATACCCACATCTTTTTCCTACTACTACTTAAATTTCGGGACGAAATTACTAAAAGTAGGGGATACTGTAACATTTGTCAAAAACGGGTTTCCAAAACCTGCTCCGTTTTGTAATCGAATATCAAGTTATAAATGTCATGTTGTGTATTTATGGTTATTTTGATTTTTAATGATACATAATTAATAAACAAACTAAACTACAAAAATTATTTTTGATAAAAAGTGAAAACAAAATAAATAAAAATAAAATGATGCTGCCGGGACTCGAACCCGGGTCAGCCGGAATTTAAACCCAAAGACTTAACGCTCACACACATCACCACTCCGCCACTTGTTTGTTTTCTGTCAACTTAGGGAAACAAATAACTCTTATACACAAACCTAGTTAAACCGGTTGCGCCAACTGAGAAACCGAAATCGGCAATTCAACTGTCTAATCGTTTGATTAATCGCACATTCAGGTTTATAACCGATGCACCAACAAATCCTAATCAATTCGGATTTGAATGAACTTCAATTTTGATCATGATCGGTTTTTATAACCGAAAATGATCAATGACTGAATTACTTCAATCAAGACCCCTCTCGCGACTCAGAAACATCATATAAACCTTCCATTTCACTTTCGTCATACATTCAGTCCATCAGAACGCTTAAATCAACTCGCCGGAAATTTCTGCAAGTTCGCCGGAAAACCGTATTCATCATCAAAACGGTAATTCTTTCAATACCGTCGTAGTCTAACAATTGTTAAGATATTTCTAACTCAAACCTTTCAATTGAAATCGAATTCAGACACCGTTATCAGATAATTCCAGTTCGCCGGAAAATTTCTAGAAATCTTTATTTCCGTCTGTGAAACGGTAAGGGCCTTCAATCACACTGTTAACGTTTGTTTATCACTTCAATTCCACGATTGGCTAATCAAAACGGTTAATTGTTTTGTTCAGTTGAGGTGCACAAAAACAGAGCCGACGCATTGCCGGAAACTCTGTGATAAATCATTCCTACGGTATGTTTACTCATTTACTATATTTTTCCGTTATTATTTAGGTTAGTAATTCTCGTTGTTCAATTCTCCCGACTCGTGCGCATTTCATCATCTCCAATCAAACGCACCCAATGTGAGTGAATCTTTACAAATTCCCCGTTTTAATCACGTTTTGGGGTGTATTATGTGTCTTGCTATATCTTATATTTAAATCATTGTGCATACATCATATCATGAATATGTGTATTCAGTTTGTTTCAGCTGTTGTGTAGTTATTTTTAGATGCAATTTATTATTTTCAGTACATGCAATTTCATAGGCCGCCGCTCCCCATTACATTATGAGCGTTGAGCATGTTCCCCATTCATTATGAGCGTGAACCTGGCGTGCCCACATACGATCGGCTCCGTTTGATTGAGCCTTGATCGCACAGTTCATTCATGTTATTTATCGTATGATGTTGGTATGTTAAAGTATGCTATCATATGTTATTGTATGTTATAGTTGTGATTGCTATTGCTTGATTATTTACATTTGCTCATTTATGATTATGCACAATTTTTCATTGATAAACTAACAAGTAAATCAATAATAAATGTTTATCTAACAAGGTTCACTCGCCAACTTATGTTGACCCAAAAACCCCCATTTTTACACATGATACAGGTGAACCAGCTGCAGCCAGAAACACATAGGATTGGACTAGAAGAAAAAAATGATTTATAGCTTAGAACTATTTTGTTTGGTTATTTCTTTGTATTGTATGGATATGTTTGGATTATTTGGAATGTAACTTTGACTTTAATAAATATGAAACATATTAGTCAATGTCATGAGCTTTGGTGATAACCCAATTATGCCCCGACTCTTATTCCGCTGCGGGTCGGGGTGTGACAATTATGGTCCAGCCAATGCTCGTAACGAATATGGCTACGTGATCGTAATAAGGTAGGTGTTAATCCCTCAAGAGGACACCTCCTGATTACCATGTTTGCTTGGTCAATTGAGGGGTCAAAGTTATGTTAATAAAAAGTCAAACGGGTCATTTTGAAATAAACTCATAATTAGCAATGTAGGTGTTATGAAACCAGTTTTAACACTCTAATAACTTGGTAATAATTATAAGAACATGTGGAAACATGTCCGGCTCGTCAATTCCAGGTCTAAGGTCGGTTCGCAACCAAAAGTCGTGAAAGTTGACTTTTGCTTTGACTTTCAGTTCTGACCCGATTTAGCAACCTTAGCTTATGTCTCTAAGTATGACCATGTTATAGCACACTATAACCCTCTGGAGTTATAGGACATGGTCATGTAGTAATCCGAGTTTTTACGCAAGTGTCCGTTATATATGCCTAAAACGCCATTTTACGTATAAAATGGTCTAAACCTAAACTTGTCATCAAAACTCTATTCTTACTGATGTAATATCATTATTAGGATTATTTGGGATATTAATTCAGATTGCAAACTGAGTTTAAACTATATTTACAAATCATGTCCATAAATGACGATATTGCCCTTTCGGCACTTTAAAAAGGTTTTAAACATACTAATGGACCAAAATCGATTACCTACTGATATAATATATGTATTAACATATTTTAGTCGTACAAACCTGGTCACAACAACGATTTAACTTAAATACCATTTATATCGTCATTTAGCGACTTAATCGCCACTTGGACGCATAATATGGTTTAAAACCATATTAGAGTATAAAGACTTGATACCTACTGATTCCAAAACATATTTCCAACCTATTAACAGTAGGTACATGTCCCGAACTCAGATTCCCAAATAAGTTAATCAATTATATGTGAAATGACCAAAATGTCCTTCTTGGGACATAGTTTGGTCATAATCTATAAACCACACATATAATTGATGTCCTACTGATATAACATCATAAAATAAGTATTTTTACAGAATGTTGATGTTAATAACAATAGTTTACGTATAAACTCGTTTTATTATATTTTAAATGATGAAATTGCCCTTTAAGGCATAATTTACTTTTAAAACTATAACGGGCCGTCATATCAATAACCTACTGTTATAATAACATATTTTAAACTAAATGGCATATGGAACTTGTATAGGACTCACCCGGTTACCCAGTTTCGCTTATATGCGCACGATTAAGCCTACGCGACTAGTTTACGCAATTTAACCGAAACGGGTCTAACCTATTCAAAATATTCTCAAATTCCAGAATGTAGAATGGTAACCCATATTATACAAGTCCTAGAACTTTTCGGGTCCAAAATACATTCTTTTCCGGTCATCGCTTAATCTAGCATTTCGTACCGTTATCCTTATTTTAAGTTAGCCGGTCTAAGTCAACGACTAAATAAAGACCCGCTAACTAACTAATCGGTTAATAATACCATCCATTCCAGACTAGAGACTTCCGGTAGATTGTCGCCAAGCTAGTTATTTTGATTACGGCTGTCCTTTGCTTATTTTCTTATTATTTAGAAGATTTTGCAAACCAGGTAAATACTTTAACTTATTTTCCCCTATACGGTATACTAATACCGCATGGTTGGATATGGGATCGAAGACCAACGAGTCGGGAATTCAAATAATCCATTTTAATTCGAATTGCTTAATATTAAACATTTGGGGGTTAAAACGAGCGTGTCCTGGATATCCACGGCTCATTTAATTGCAAATGACCACGACCTAAGCATGGGGTGTAGGCATACACCCGTCAGATGCTAAATTAAGTTATGACTCATTAAGGGTGCACCTATTAAAGGTGTTAAAGTGGTGTGTCGATTAATCATGATCCCGGCATAGTTTTCGGGCTCTAAATGTATTATTAGCATGTAAAACTGATAATATGAAAATTATTTATCCCAAGTTATTTATAAAACAAAGTACCATTGTGTACTCAACATGTTTTCATAATATTTTCAAAATGAGTCGGTTAAATGTATTTACCAGTGAAAACTGACGTCTTTTCAAAAGACTAAGCGCAGGTGACAAATATACGTAATTAGACTGGAAGTGCTCGGCGAAGCTTAAGAGGAATTGTAACCCTTTGCTTAGAAGGCCTTAGTCTGTCAAGTTTCCTTTTGTATTCAGATTTCGATCCGTCTGTGGATCTAGTTACAAGCGTTGTATTTATTATTTTGAACTTTGAACATTCAAACGTTTGTAATAGTAATTATCCAGACTTCCGCTGTGTATTATTGTATTGCTTGGTAATGATGATATCAACTTACGTCACGATATTCCCCAACCGGGCCCACCGGATTACACGTGGAAATTAGGGGTGTGACAGTAATCAACAAATTCGTAGTTAGCAGTAAATTGTCGGTTTAATCCGACTTTCTTTCAAACCAAACAAAGAAACAAGAATTATAAATTGGCAAACTTCATAATTTGTTCCAAATCAGTAATCATTTAAATCCTGAAATAGACCATAAACTCTTCTTGGTTTGACATCCTGACTGCCACTTACTATCTGTTTGAGGTAATTAAGAGTTATAAATTTTTATCTTTGACAGGACTACGACAGTCTGATTAATTTGCGATAACATTTTAACAAACCCTGACGCCTCTAAATAAAAAAGAACTTCAACATGCCATTTAGGTTAATAATGAATGTTGCAATCTGCTTCTTGTCATCTTTTCTCCTTTTCATCTTTGTTCAACCTTCATGTCGTACAAACCATAAATGATTATTCCAAGTATTTTAAGGAAACTCGACATTAAAAGGCTCTTTACACAGGTCATCTAGTTTTAATATAGTAAGTTACAAATTAAAATTTCTTTTCTTGATATTGTAACTTATATGTTCATACACAAAACCTTACTCATACCAAGAACCTAAGCCTTTAAATGGTTTTGAAATCAATTGGGAGGGTTTATATGAATTTGTTTTTGAAGAACACTTGATTTATATAACAAGCTATGGATATAAATTTCTTATCATCCTACCTAATGAAACAGTGGTATGTATTAACCATGGGGTTCATTAATCCATCGTGTCCTAGTCATTTGTGCTTCCGACATTACCCCCTCTACAACTTAAAAGTTGTATGAGCTTCGTTTTGTCGATTATTAGTTGTTATTGAACATGTTTGGTTTTTTAGGCTGAATAACAGCTCTTCTTAATTTGTTTATAACAGATAAAAATTTGTCTTTTTTGATGATACTCTGACTTGCAATAGTCGGAACCACATTGATGCATGGGTATATGGGTCATTCTCTAGGGTGATTTTTTTCTTAAAGATCTTGGCACCTCATTTTTTTCTCGGATATTTAAAGTAAATATTCAACGTCCATATCGTTTATGTTGAGTCAACGTACATTCCTGCATTCTTCATTTTCATTTTGGACATGTCTCTATGATGCTAAGTAAGGTTTATCTGATCAAATGTATTATTACGCCAATCTTTCTTGATCCAACAAAATATCATTTGATCGCCGTTGCTATTTGAAACCCGACATCCACTTGACCGCAATTTGGATTTTTGTCTTTGGAGTTAACAAGGTGTGGTAATTCATGTATTAGGCTACGGATGAACACTAGGGTAGTGAGATTACATTATTCGATATCTCAAAGATAGATGACCACATGGTTTCTTCAGTTGTGACATGATTAAAGTTACAATTACTATTTCACTTTTAGTGATAAACTACATCATTTTTATAAACGGCCAGATCCATTTACACAAGCTAGGACGACGTCTGTGTACATGCATATCCATGAATAACATAAATATTAACCATGAGTATGTATGTATACATACATGTATGTGAAGGTTGTAAAACATGATTACTTATTTACTCTGTCCATTATGTATGTAGGTGGTATGACTTAATGAAACGTGGTCCCTTCTTCTAGCAAGTAGCCCAAGGCCCCCACTTAACTTGGTATATGGTCGCTTGTTGATTTCAGTTTTTATGTCACTTAATTATCTTCTAAATGTTACGTCTTGCTATTTTCGTTATCAGTAATTCTTAACTATAAGAATTCTATCTTATTTTCCTTCAAAGTTATTTGCCTAAAATATATAGAGTAAAATGTGTTTTCTGATAAATATTGGCAAGAAATTTGTGTATATGTACTGATCACATATGTTCAAGTAAATATTAGCAAGAAATTTGTGTATATGTACTGATCACATATGTTAAAGTACTATTAGTCTCACAAAGAGCAATGAATAAAAGAAATTTGTCGTTTATAAAAAGGACTATCAGTATTAGTATGTTCTTTAATTAGTAAAGTCCTTATTCAATAAACTTAGATTTCCAATGAGTGCTGTTACATTTCCATAACTCTGCTAAAAAATGTGTCTTCATACCATCTAAACGAGGTTAGAGTTCAACATCTTAAATTTTTAATAAAGTTTTGATATTTTCAGAATTATCAGACTATCTTCTGGTGAAATGTTCTATAATATTATTATAATTGTATAAACCACATTATTTTCTTGTATCCATTTTCATCTTTAATACTCACATATGTTCAAGTACTATCAGTATATTCTTTAATTAGTAATTCAATTTAATGTTGGAATAATATTAATTAGTGTACAAAAATATGCAGTATTTATATTTTTTAATAATACTAATTATATAAATAATATGCATCATTTATATCATACCTTGAGCATATTTATTTTAATGACAAGTATAAATGTTCAACAACTTAGCCAACTCATTATTTTATGCAGATATCAGTAAGGCCACAAGGGTTGTTTGTTTTTCATGCCAACTTGCCACAATTTTTTACCGCTATTTGCCTCTTATTTATCAATTTCTTTGAACGGCAAAAAGAAAACGATGCAGACTAGAACCGGCGCCAAAGCCATGAACACACAGTCAACCAACCATAAAAATTCGTATGCCTTTCATGCTTTACATGCCACAATCTATTTAAAAAAAACGAATTAAAAAAAAACATAACTAAATTTTTGACATGTTTGGTTGTCTTTGTTGCTGAGTGCTTGCCTCTCATGCCATTATAATCCCTACTATCTTTTACTTGCCCCAACTTGTTAAATCACAAAAAAATGTTACCTTCTTCTTACGTTTCCCATGTCAAACTAATTTTTAAATTAAATCTAAAATAAAAAAGAGGAATTTACGAAAAATGGCCAGACCAGATTTGATTTACGAAAATGGCCACTTCATGCGTCCTTGGAGCAGCGCATCACGGAATTCAAATGCGCGGAATACGTCTTTCAACATGGGATGCGTCTACCCAATAAAAAGTGGACACGTGACGGCAGCCTCTTCCAAGGGGTCAGACAGACTCTTCCAACGCGTCTTTCAGACTCTTCCACTGTGTATTTTCTTGAAAGAGTTTGCCCGACCCATTGGAAGAGTCTCCTTGACGCATTGGAAGAGTCTGTCTGGTCCCTTGGAAGAGTCTGTCTGAAGCATTGGAGGAGTCTGCCGCCACGTGTCCATTTTTTATTGGGTAGACGCATCACATGGTTGAAAGACGCATCCCACGCATTTGAATCCGTGATGCGCCGCTCCAAGGACGCATGAGGTGGCCATTTTCGTATATCAAATTTGGTCTTGGCCATTTTCGTAAATTTCCCTAAAAAAATAACTAGAGTGTGATTGGTTAGATTTTGGGAAGGGACCCACCTCTCTATTTCTCTACCTCGCCAAACACATGCTTTTGATTCCAACTTGCCGCACACCATGTACTAGTGCTTGCTGAGATGTCGAGTATCGCCGAGGTCGCCAAGTGGTTTCTACGACACCACTTCCACCATCCCTATGAAAACACCAACCCACCATGCCGCTAACCACATGCCGAATTAGAGTTATCAAGAAGAAGGAGTCGTCTACCCGCCTACCACAGGTTGCGCAATATGCCGATCACCACTCACCACCCACATTTCATGTGCCCTAAAGTAAATTCATAAGAATACTATTTATCCACACTATAAACAATAGTTGCAAAATAAATTCCCAAATAATTGTAAACTATAAAATATTATTACTTATTCTTTTCACTATTAGTTATGTGTACAATTTTATTGTTATACATAAAAGTTTGTTGTCATTTTCATAGAAGGGCGGAGTATGAGATATTCAATATAAAAAGAACATAAGAATAAAAGGAAAAGATAAATGAACCATTTCTCTAACGTAATTACCTTTTATTTCCTTTCTCATCTTTTTTCTTCCTTTCTTCTTTTCCTTCTCCCACGTCCACATAAAAGAAAGCATCTTCTCTCTCTCTCTCTCTCTCTCCTCCCTAGTCCCTTCAAGTGTCATTTTCTCACATATACTTCACATAAAAGACACAACCATTCACTTAATACCTTGCCATCTCTCTCTTTCTCCCTCTACAACTCCACAACTACTCCCAACTCACCATAGATTAAGCAAATCTCATCTCAAGAAATCTTGACTGGGAAACAGAAAACCTTCTATCATCATAACCATCTTTATAGCTTAGATCACATAATAGAAACAAACCCATCACTGTTTTACCCTCACAAGACCACCATACCAAAGGTTTAACTAGAACCTTCAAGACTAGAGCAAGAACAAGCTCTAGGTCTTCTTGTCTAGCCACTAGTTCAAGACTTCAAGTCTTTAACATTTTGGTGATCCCAAAGAGAAGAGATTTTTGGTAAGTTAAATGGAGCTTTTTCCGGTACAACCAGACCTCTCTCTTCAAATAAGTCCACCCAACACCAAACCCACTTCAAAGACATGGAGAACATCATCAACACCAACTGATCAAGACCAGGACCATGGTTTGGATTTGGGAAATTTGTGGAAACATGCCATAAACACACAACATAGCTCAACAAGAAGACATGAACCCTCTTTTGGGCTAGCTTTATCAAACCCTGGCTCGACTCACTCGACTCCTTCCGACCTAACCCACTTCCACAATTTCATCTCTCAAAACACCAACATGGCCACATCGAATATCTACCCCTACCAAAATCACCAAAACCATCATCTTGGGATTAACTCAGATTTAGGGTTCTTGAGACCTATAAGAGGGATTCCAGTTTATAATTACCATAATACCCCTCCTAACTTCCCAATACTTGCTCACCCTCATCAGAAAAACCAACCTTTGTTAAATTTTTGTACTAATTCTACCACTTCAAGCTCTACAATTTATGACAATAATATTAACAATATTGTTAGGTCAAGATTCTTGTCTATGAGGTTCCCTTCTAAGCGTTGCATGAGAGCACCGAGGATGCGGTGGACTACTACCCTTCATGCTCGCTTTGTCCATGCTGTTGAGCTTTTGGGTGGTCATGAAAGTATTTTCTACATTGCTTCTTCTTGTTATTTTTTCTCATATAATTATTTTGTTGCACTTTTTTCTAATGACCAGTTTTAAACAATTTTAGGAGCAACACCCAAGTCAGTACTTGAGCTAATGGACGTCAAAGATCTTACTTTGTCACATGTTAAATCTCACTTGCAGGTTAAATTTAGCTTCTTAAACAATTTTCAAACCTTTTCTTTATCTTTACTTTATGTTTTTATTCAACATAACATAATTGCTTTGAAAGATGCAGTCTTTCTACTGTGTAAATATATAGTACATACTCAAGATCAGTCAAGAGCACCTAAATAGTGAAATCTGGAATAAGTTAAATACCCTAGATTCCGAGTTTTTTTAGTTTCTTTTTGACTTTAGCACTAGAGAATCACTTGCATTATTAGAAATTAAGAACCTATTTATTTAATTTCATATAATTGGTAGGAATTAGAATATCAAATGCTTGTTAATTTACCTTAGATAGGCATCTGTAATCCTTGGCACTTCTTTCTCTCCCACTATCATTACATGATCTTATGGGTCTGCATAAAATTTTGCTTTAGAAGCAAGAACCATCCATATCTTTAGACATTTATGATATTTTATATTATTATATATTATATACATATATGTTTCTGTGCAAGTGTGTATATATGTAGAGAGAGAAAGACAGATTTATAGTAAGACAAAGCCCAAGGAATTGAAAACACAGTCATAGGTCCAAGCCAAGACAAGTCTACACAGTTAGGGGTTGA
Source organism: Scalesia atractyloides (assembly GCA_947069175.1). Classification (NCBI taxonomy): domain Eukaryota; kingdom Viridiplantae; phylum Streptophyta; class Magnoliopsida; order Asterales; family Asteraceae; genus Scalesia; species Scalesia atractyloides. The sequence continues at coordinate 82,012,952 of CAMTDV010000024.1, forward strand.
ATTTAATAATTTATCCTTTTTCTCAGAGAGAAACTTGAGATATGAGAGAGTACAAAAACGCCATCATTTGTCAATGATATTTGTATATGTTACACAGATGTGGTTTCTGCCTTAACCATGCATTACATGTATCAACGATAGTTGAGTCAGCTCTTAACTTGTATAGGAGTACAGGCATGCACACCTCTCTCTCTCTATACATATATGTATGTATGTATATAACATACATGCACATGTATATATAAAAATATATTGTCAATGCACGGTCGCATAAACTTGTACCATGTACCCTTCATTACTCATATATGTTGGTACATTTTGATATTACATATGTGATCTATCATAGACATTTATATGTATTTATTAATATTAATACTATATGGAGAAAACAAGTTAAAAATATATATTATATATACACACATTCCATTCATATTTTATAGGCTTCATTGAAATTCTTGTAGTAATATATAACAAAATAATAATTACTTGACTTTTGTACAGTTTCATAATTTTCTATAATTATTCGGCAATTTCTTTTTGACATAACTAAATAGTAATCCCTTGCTTATTTAAAATACGATATTTGAGACTTGAGAGTGTTTAAACAGTCCAGAGTATAAAAATCAGCATATATATTTTACTGTTAGAATATAATTACTCTTCTTAATTAGGCATTTTATTTTAATTCAATAATTTAGCAACTGTTCAAGATATTAAACATTCATTTAATTTTGTTGCAGATGTACCGAACCGTGAAGACAACTGACCGGGCATCAGCTTCTTTAGGTTAAGATTTGGTTGCGAACTTGACATCACTATTGTCGCAATTATAACTTGCATTTTGATTGTGTTACCTCCATGACAATTGTTTTCCACCATTAATTAGGGCAATCTGATATTTACGAGAATGGTTCATCTGGCGAAAATTCTGATGATATGATGTTCGACACAAGTAAAACAAGAACGGCTGAATTATCAGTTGAAAATGGAGGAAGATCTAGTGATCACCAGGAGCAAGACTATCAGTATGGGCTATGGAGCAATTCTTCTGGTGAAAATTTTATTAAACTGTTACCACATTTGTTCTATTATTAAAATATATATGAAGAAACTTTTTGTGCTGAAATAAACGTTACCATTAAAACCCCACAAGTAATTATAATAGGTCCCCGTTTCCCAAATCTTTTAATGTGGACATAAAAGAAAATTATTGATGGCAAAATTTCAACTTTAGCCCTTTTTTTTAAAACACATGCAAAAAAAAAGCTATAATTAATGAAATAGTATTATGGTCAAGAAAGATGACAAGGTATTAAAATATCTTTTTAGAGGGTACCCCAGTTATATTTTCAATAAATATTTTTAATATTTGGACAGCTAATAGTTTTGCTTTTAAGTGGTTTGAAAAAGAGATTCTAAGTAAAACAGGAAATCTTTTAATTACAATCAAGTCACGAGATCTCCATCTAAACATATAATTTTCCCTATGATTATGATTTTGTGGGCTTCAAAGCTATTCTAAGTGGGACCTACAAGTAAAACTTAGTGTCAAAGCTAATATCTTTTGTGGAAAATTAGTGGATGTCAAATCTTGTATCTTTGAACCTTCTTTTTACCTTCTGTCTGTTTTTGTAAGTGTTAACATTAATTAAAAAACTTTCATATCTTTCCTTTATATTATATGCTTGTTGCATGGGTAATGCCATTTCACATGGGTTGGGTTTTAGCTTTCTTTATAACTAAAGGAAAAGTGAGAAGCTAGCTATAAACAAGACAATGGAAGATAACTTTCTTTATGAGTTTGATTTCTGCATGGGCTTCCCACTGATTGAAAACATTCTTCTTTCTTTTATATGAAAATATCTAACAAATCACTTGATGATAATCATTTGTTAATATGATGATCTTTGTAGCAGGGAAGCTTGGTTGCATGAGGAACATAGAGATTATGAAGGAAACAAACCATCTCTTGAGGTAGATATGAATTTATTATTATACAGTTTAATAAATGAGTAGGTCTCCTTTCACCATTTTGATACATTCTATTATGTGATATAGCTTTATGCTTTGCATGGGAATATATAAATATATTCTAAATTTCACGAGAATGTTATGTAAAGTGGGAAGAAAGAGAGCAAGAAAGACCAAGGCTTTTGAAAAGCTGAGAAATCATCAAAATATTTAAGGGTCAATTATGCTCCCTTTAATCTAAAGCCAGCAAAGTACACTCGAGACAATTTAAACTAAAAGCTCAACAAAGTGTTATATAATTTATTCTTGAGATGATAAATCCTGATATATTATTTTGATACAGTCTACTATGTGATATAAGTAGCTTTATGATTTGCATGGGAATATATAAATAATTCCAAACATATTACCAATACAATTATAATAAGGCAAAGAATGAACCGCAAAATAATTTAAATTAATTAACTACGAGTGCATCAACAATTTTTCTTTAAAATGTATTGTTTTGAATTTAACTACACATGCACTTACACATAATGCATGTTACTTCTTCTTATTTATCTTGATACAATTTCCATTACAAACAATCTTTCAGAAGGAAATGAATTCAAAAGGTCTTCATTATGAGAGATTGTCAGAGGTGATCTCATCAACTCCCAAGAGACCCAATCTGGAGTTCACATTGGGAAGGCCACTTGAGTGACATTTGATAATGATCATATATATATATGTATGCATGTATGTGTGTGTTTGTTTGTGTGTATATATCTATCTGGATTGTACTATACATTTTGATATTATTGTGTTTTGAATGGGAATTAGTGAAAGAGAATCAGGTACCACTGCATAAATTAGGAGAGAAAGGAAAGTAAGGAAAGAAAAAGAAAGCTAGCTAAAGAAAGACAAGGAGACAGGAACGACAAAAGCAACGAAAGGGTGGAGGGTTTGTATTGCATGTCCTTACATTTTCATTATATTCGTGGGTACGAAGATATGAATGACATCCAGTTAACTTTTCTAACATCTGTTCTGAATATATATATATATATATATATATGTGTGTGTGTGTAGATATATATTATTATATATTATATATATATATATATATATAATTTATATATATACTTTAATTGTTAAAAGTATAACGTGGTGATCTTTGTTGATTATAGTGGAAGACTTAGATTTAGTAGAAAAAGGGGTAATTTTGCACAAACGTGTGTGAGCTCTCCTTTTATTCCCATGCATTGTCATGATTTATTCTTACTCAAAGAAAGGAAGTAAAGAAAGGAAGAAAAAGATAACGTCAAAATGAAAAGAGAACAGAAAAATGTAAATTTGTAAGAGATAACAAGCTTAACCAAAAGTGCAGAATTGATGCTACTTTCTGGCCATGCTTCTTTACACACTGGTTTGTTTAAATTTGTAAGATATTATAAGCTTCACCAAAAGATCATGCCAATGCATATATTTCAAGTACGATACTAAATTGGATATATAATCATATCTGAGATATTTTTATGTGCTAATAGTTTATCATAATATTAAATAAAAATTTAATGTAACTCTTATAATTTTCATTTAGACTAATTCACAATATTAAATAAAAATTTAATGTAGTTCTTATTACAATTTTCATTTAGACTACTTCACACAAGTGTGTTACCGTGTGATCATGTTTTGGATTTCATGTTTGAGTATGAAATTAATATGGGTGTGTCTAAATGTACCCATAAATATATCCTCTCAATTTGAAAGGTAAAATATACTTTAATAGTGGGCTAACCCTCAAGTTTGTGAGGAAATCGTACGTCTAGCAACATCATTAAGTAATGACTGATTATTCAAACACGTCGGAAACAAACCCAAATTACACATACCCCTTCAACCTACCGTCTTCTTTTACCGTGCACCACCGGTTCCACTATAAATGAATTAAACACGATCGTAACAAATCCAAAATCAGAATCCGCCAACCATCATCATCTTTCAACCCATACAACACACACTCAGTGAACCATGTCTGAATAAAAGCAGAAAGTGAAAATTGTCCCAATTGCAAATTATGGGATTGATGAAAATAAAAAAAATTAGGGGTGTCTATTTCGTTGAGTTGGCGGGTAGATAAGTTGATAGATTTAAGGTTAGCGGGTTGAATATGTTAACACAAACCCAACCTTTATATTAATACGTGATGTGTTAGCGTTTGTATCGCGTTTCGGGTTGAGGCGTTTAATGTTTATTTGTGAAAAAGAGTAATACCTAGTAACAAAGTAATAATTTAATCAACCAATAAATCAAGCTCGAATCCACATTTTTGTAATTGGGATATGTTTTAATTGAATTATGATTCCTTGTCCCACATTTTCGATCAACAAACTTGGTTGTATATATTTAGCTTGAGATATGAGGAGTCGAATGCATATGATCTGCAATTGGTAGTTAGAGCTAATAATTAAATGTTGGTAATCGAACATGCGAATCACAAGTTTTGAATATGAAGAATTGAGAATTAAAAGAACAATAAACTTGTTTGTATTGATTGAAAAGTGATGATTACAATTGACATACATGAACCCTATATATACTAAACGAATGGATGTGATTGTAGAAACGTGTCTCTTCACGAACGGTTGTGACTCTTGAACTTGTGGATGTGATTGAATGTTGAAGAGGTGTGTCTCCTTGTTCTCCCCTTGTTGCCGTTGATCTACAGGTGCGACTCCAGGAGGAGTCGTATCCTTTAATTGTGTTGGTTACAATCTTCCAATGTGTCGCATCTAGTCCTCGTACTTGCTAACTAATCTAATTATAACATAAACTAACTATCTACTAATTATAGAACGACCCCTATATTTAGTTTAAACATCAATATTAAAATTGCTAGAAATTAAGATTAGCTTAAAAGGGAAAATTAATTTTTACTAGAATGAACAGAAAATGTAAAATAAAAAATATGTAACTTAAAATATTGACACTTTTCATCTAAAATCTAAATGTAAACTTTTATAAAACCTTAAAGTGGGTAAACTAACCCATTTATTTATTTAACACGTTGTAGTCTAGGAACAAAAAATAAATTTGTGATTTACTTATAGATAAAATAAATTATATTATGTGGTATAAGAGGCGGAATATTAAGAAATTATTTCAAAGACACTTCTAATATGTTATGTAAAACCTTATGAAATTCCACGTTATCCAAAGAGAGGGTTGTCTTTGACATTTTAGGAAATCTCAAATTGTTCTCAATTTTTTAGAAGAGAGAAGTTGGATTTATAAGAAATTCGAGTACTAAAATATCACTAACATGTTTTAAACACAATAATTATGGATAAGAGAAGTACACTTTTACTTTACTAGAGTGGGAAAAAATCGTGATAAGGTGACCTATAAGTTTACATCCGGGTAACCGAAAATAAGTCTGGGAACTCTATGCCCAAAAAATAGACAATATTGGGCAAGTATTTGACCTACGCTAGGGTCAAAACTGAATACCAAAATCCATCTAGTTTGCTTCAACAACCAGAACTACCAATGTGGTAATGAGAGTAAATTTCCATGGACTTTATCACTGGTTTACCAATGACTCAAAGAGGGAATGACACCATCTGGGTAATCGTGGATCGCCTAATCAAACCTGCTCACTTCCTTGCAATCAAGGAAAAAGACAAGTACGGCAAACTTGCTAGCATTTACATGAAGGAAGTAGTTACTCGGCACGGAGTACCAATCTCCGTCATTTCCGATCGTGATCCTCGTTTTACATCAGTGCCAATGTGAACGTACCATCCAGACTCTTGAATACATGCTTCGGGCATGTGTTATCGATTTCGGTAACGGTTGTGAGAGACACCTACCCCTGGTGGAATTCTCTTACAACAATAGTTACCACTCTAGCATTCAGGCAACACCGTTCGAAGCGTTGTACGGACGGGGATGTCGATCTTCTCTCGGTTGGGCTAAAGTTGGAGACAACCAGATCCCCGGTCCTAAACTCGTGCTTAAAACCTCCGAGAAAATCGTTCAAATCAGAAATCGTATGGCGCCAGCTCGTGATCGTCAGAAAAGCTACACTGATGACCGCAGAAAACCATTGGAATGTCAAGTGGGTGACAGGGTTTTGTAGAAAGTCTCACATTGGAAAGGTGTGGTTCGTTTTGGGAAACGAGGCAAGCTAAATCCGTGTTTTGTTGGACCATTTGGAATCGTAGAAAGAATCGGCAAGGTGGCTTATAGATCGAAACTACCTAAGGAACTTAGTGGAGTGCACAATGTTTTTCATATCTCATATCTAAAGAACTGCCTATCTGTTGAGTCACTTGTGGTTCCTTCCAAAGAGCTGAAAATTTATTATCAACTACGTTTCATCAAGAACCAGTTGAGATCATGAATAAAGAAGTCAAAACTCTTAAACACAGCAAAATCCCATTGTGAGAGTTCGTTGGAATTCGAAATGTGGACCCCCTAAGTGTTAAAAACTGTTACACCTAATACTAGGGATGATGTGACATCCGACAATTTCAAGTTGTAAACTACTCTCGTAAATTCTTTTGTCTTGACCATTCATTCACACGTTACACTTAATTGGAATTAACTAAAATGTATTAAACATTACACAAGTACAAAAAACAAATATTCACGTTGTCACACCCCGACCCGCAGCGGAAAAGGTGACCGAAGCATGATTGGGTTATCATCAAAGCTCATGACATTTATTATACGTTTCATATTCATTAAATACAATTTAATAGGAAATTTACAACTATAATTACATCATGACCTAACATCAATCTAAGCTTCTTTGTTCTCTTCTAAGGCATTTCCTATGTTTTCCTTGCTTCAACCTGTTCACCTGTATCATGTGTAAAAAGGTTTTTGGATCAACAAAAAGTTGGCGAGTGAATCCTATGGAAAACATTTGAACAAGTTTATTTAATTGATTATGAAATGAGTGCACAACCACACATGAGTAAAAATAGATGTAACCTTACTCAACAATCATTAGATATTAAATAAAGCACACATGAACAATAATGGGACGTTTAGAGGCACGCGTTGCTCAACTCGTCTCTCACGAGGAACTGATGGGCCTAATGAATGAATTGCATAAACATGATAATATGAAAGACATAACTACAAACAATATAAACTCAATGATACACACATGAACAATAATGGATTTGTTTTGAGGCACGCGTTGCTCAACTCGTCTCCCACGAGGAACTGATGGGCTTAAAGAATGAATTTCATATAATTTGACAAAATGAATATAAGTAATCACAACAATATAAACAATCTAAGTTTAGATCACGATATGGTACGGCACAAGTTTAAATAAACGAGTTAATTATTTTGTGACACATGACACACCCCAAAACGTGTAATTAAAAAGGGGAGTTGTAAGATTCACTCACAGTGGGTGCGTTCGGTTGATGATGTTGAATGCACGCGAAATGGTTTTAACCACGAGTGAAATTAACCTAGATAAATAGCATTATGGTTTGGTAAGTAAAAACGGATTTTATTAATCCATTTTAGTAGGATTGTTGGGTGTATCTTTGTGAGTTTAAGGCTATTTTCTAACCATAAAAATGTTATTTTAAGTATTTTTAATTAAAATAAATAAATAAAAATAATAAAAAATTTTGACTTTTTTGACCGTGGACCGTTGACCGTTGACCTTGACCGTTGACCGGTTCGCTTGTATAATTGTGCGCTGAGTGAGGCTCGAACCCGAGACCTCCCGTACGCGTGCACGCAGCTCTACCAACTGAGCTACGTGTCTAACCCGAAATATTTTTGTTTTTAATTATATTTATATATTAATTAGATTAAACCGAAAATCATTTATTTTAAAAACGATTTAATTTAATCGGACCGGTGCGCTCCACAGGTCTCGAACCCGGACCTGTGGGTTGAGTTAACACACAGTCCACCGCTGGACTGTGTGTTTAACATGTTATATAAACCGATTTTTATTATACTTAAATACAAACTGAACATTTCCTTTTTTGTCTTAAATAAAAAGTTTAATAATTATCCGGGCCGGTGCGGTAGCCCGGACTCGAACTCGTGACCTGTGATTTAAACATACACACAGTCCACCTCTGGACTGTGTGTCTATCTTGGTTATTATTCCGGTTATTATTATACTTAACATATATATGAAATGAATCCGGTTCAGTTAACAAAAAAAAAACATTTTTATTAAGGCAGCGTGTGTGGGACAAGATTCGAACTCGAGACGTTAGTGTGTTTATTGTGCACACAGTCCACCGCACCGCTGGACTGTGTGTCTAACCCGAGTTATAACTTGATTTTAATTATACTTATATGTTACATAAACTTCGTCTTCTTCGTCAGTTCTTAACCAGAATCGGAAGTCCGACTGGTTCGATGATTAAATCATGTTCGTTAGCGTTTTTCAGTTAATTACAGATGAGATATGTAAAAAGAAGGAAAGGTTTAAGCGTGAGGTATACCGACTAGATTCCTCTGTTTTCCGGCAGAACTCCGGCGACAGCAACAGGTTCCGGCGTCGTGTGTCTTGCAGCAACGAGTCTTCAGAAAGCTTGGAAAGGATGTGGGTGACTTCGGTATAAGCTCAGGGGGTTTAGTAAGGCTTAGAAGTGGAGGGTTCGGTTTTCCGGCGACGAGCAGAAGATTTCCGGCGAGTGAGTTTTCGCCGAGAAAGGGTGCGGTTTTGAGCGAAAAAGTTTGCAGAGGTTCGAGGGGGTATTTTTAAGGCAGGTTATCGATGAACTTGGTCCAATTTCCGACTTGATTCAAAGTCATTACGTTTTCCGGCGGTTATAGTTGGTGTCGCGGACTCAGACGTCGGTTATAACCGATGTGTGTTTAAAGTTTACGTTATAGCTGAAGGAATCGTTAAATTATTGGCGAGATCGCCGGGATTTCCGACGACTGCATTTGGGCGCCGGTTTTGAATTCGGATAGTCATGTTATGAATTAAGTCTTTCTAACTTTTAACAAGAAACATCAGTGGCGCAGTGGTTTAAATGTTGAGTGTTAAGTCTGTGTTGACCCGGCGGCTGACCCGGGTTTGAAACCCGGCAGAAACAATTTGTTTTTATTTTCTTATTTTTAACAGTTTTTCAAAAACTAATTATATATTCCCATATAATAATTAATTATGTATCGTTTAAAATTATTTTGGGCATTAAATTCGCAACGAAATTTTTAACTGATCGTTCGGTTAATAAACGGAGCGGGTTTGGTAAAATCCGTTTTTGACGGATGTTACAGTATCCCCTGCTTTTTAGAAATTTCGTCCCGAAATTTAAATAGTGATATATTTGACAAAAAGAATGATGGTGTTTAGTTTGACCGTTACATGCTTAGAAGAAATAAGGTTTTATGTTTTTGTTTTAGGCGGTAACGTTCCTTGTAAGGGTTAAGTACCCTATTACAGGAATCGCTTTTTGTTGCCTACTGTAAAAGTATTGATAAGCAGAATTGATTCGCTAACTATTATATCATGCATAAGAGTTTGGATATGTTTGGAAGGGTATGGTTATATCCTAAGGCAAAACTTCTAATACTACAACCTACATGGAATATAAATAAACACAACAGCTAATATTTTAACATAAATAAACACATCAGCTAATATCAGTAAGTTATGATTGGTTCTATGACTATAGAACATAAATAAACACAACAGCTAACATTTGAATCCACATTCTGATAGCATATATGTTTGAATGGTGGCAGTTCCTCTCTCGTTTGTTATGATGGAGAGGTTAGTTTATGTAGAAATGGAACACAATCCTATCTCTTTAAATAGCAAGATGATATAAATGTAACACAAATTTCAAGGCAATAATAAATCCTACATGGAACTTCTCATAACCGCCTGATAATGCCTCTGATTCTTTGACAAGAATACTTATATATAGGAAGTACCAGCGGCGTATCCACCATATTCTTGCCAAATTTTCATTGGTTTTATCCACAAGTTATGATTAGTTACCAAGAAACTACTAAATCCTACATAGAACTTCTCATAACCGTCTGACAATGCCTCTGATCCTTTGACAAGAATACTTATATATAGGAAGTACCAACGGCGTATCCACCATATTCTCGTCAAATTTTCATTGGTTTTATCAGTGAATTATGATTAGTCCTATGTGACTCTACAACCAATACAACAAACTCAAAATAATGAAATGAAAAATGTCTGTGCGATCAAGGCTCAATCAAACGGAGCCGATCGTATTGCATGTACTGAAAATGAAATTGTCTGTGCGATCAAGGCTCAATCAAGCGGAGCTGATCGTATTGCATGTACTGAAAATAATAAACTTAATCTAAACAACAATCACACAAACAGCCTACACATGGAACCTCTCATAACCGCCTGATAATGCCTCCGATCATTTGACAAGAATACTTATATATAGGAAGTACCAGCGGCGTATCCACCATATTCTTGTCAAATTTTCATTGACTTTATCCACAAGTTATGATTAGTTCTATGTGACTCTACTACAAACACAACAACCACAAAATACTGACAATGAAAATGTCTGTGCGATCAAGGCTCAATCAAACGGAGCCGATCGTATTGCATATACTGAAAATGAAAAATGTCTGTGCGATCAAGGCTCAATCAAACGGAGCCGATCGTATTGCATATACTGAAAATGAAAAATGTGGGCACGCCAGGTTCAACCTCATAATGAATTGGGGAACATGCTCAACGCTCATAATGTAATGGGGAGCGGCGGCCTATGAAATTACATGTACTGAAAATAATAAACAATAATTACTCATACAGTCTACACATGGAACTCTCATAACCGCCAGATAATGTTTCTGATCCTTTGACAAGAATACTTATATATAGGAAGTACCAGCGGCGTATCCACCATATTCTTGTCAAAGTTTCATTGGCTTTATCCTTAAGTTATGTTTGGTTCTATGTGATAAAGAGAAACATAAACTAAACGATAGGAGTTGAATCTGGATTTCGGTGAAGAGGACTAGTTGAGTATCTTCGCTTGGGCCGTCATTATCTTCGACCGGATTGGCGTTGATGTTGAAGACTCTTCCTCTTGCTGGTGGCCTAGCGGTTGGGTTTTCTTGGTTTACTTGGTTAACTGGGTTTGATTGGGCTTGAGCGTTGATGACGTTAACCAATTGAGGGCATGTGTTTCTAAAGTGGGTAGGGTCGCCACAATTGAAACAAGCTCGAACATATGGGAACATGGGGTATTGGGGTTGTTGATAGGTTTGGTTCATGGTTTGAGTAGGGGAAGAGATTTGGTTTTGAAAGGTGCGGCAAACCTTACTCAAATGACCATAGCGTCCACAAGTTGCACATAGTCGACAAGGTAGAGTAAGGGGATGGTGATAAAAACAATTGTTGCATCGAGGGTGAGGTCCAAGATATGGTTTCTTATTTGGGTAAGTTGAGTTGGGTGCCACTTGGGTGATTGGGATAGCTTGGATGGGTATGGCGTGTGAAATTGGTTGATTCCGTTGGATAGCAGCGAAAAGTTGCCCGTCTCTTTTTCTCTTAAAAGTGGGTGGAGAAGGGGATTCGGTTTGGGTGTAGTCGGAGGTTTCATTCGATGCTTTATCCTTCTTCTTCTCCTCCTTGAAGTCTTTCGGATTCGATTCTCGGTGAGCTCTGTTGCTAACTCCATTGCCGCTTCCAAGGTTGCAGGCGTGGTACTTATTACAGGGTCTTGAATCTTTGACGGAAGACCACGAATGTAGTGCTCGATCAAACGGTAAAGGGGAGTGAACATGTTGGGAACCATTTGATGTACCTCGAGGAATCTTTTGTTGTACGTGGTGTGGTCTCCTTCCTTTTGCTTCAACGCATAAAATTCATCTTCTAATTTCTTGATTTCGCTCCTTGGGCAAAGTCGTCTGGTCATGATTTCCTTCAATTCATTCCAAGTTAAAGTCATAGCATCTTCAACACCTCGTTTGGCCTTCTCTGTATTCCACCAAGTAAGTGCTATTCCATATAAACGACCAGTAGCATAACGCACTTTTCGATCATCGGGACAATCACAATTTAGAAAGGTGTTCTCCATTTCTTCAAACCAATGGAGGAGAGCGGTGACGCCTTCAGTCCCTTTGTATTTCGGAGGGTCGCATGATTTGAAATGCTTGTAGGTGCATTTAGTGGTATTTGGGGGAGAGTTGATAATGTTTTGGTTTTCTTGATTGACATGATTAGCGGTAAGTGCTTGTTGTACTTGGATTACAATGTTGGGTATTACGGCAGCCATTTGTTGAGCGATTAGGGCAGCCATGCGCTCGCGGGCTTTTCCTGCTCTCATCTTCCTACGGGTGAGGTTAGAAGACATCTACGAGGAATACATGTCAAGAGTATGAGTTGGATGCTTTTGGGTTCATGGGTCGCACTAGGAATGAACATTCATAAAATAATTATAGAAAAATAAATCTACTACATCCATAGGATGTCTTGGGCTTTGCTCGCCATTAGGCCCTACATGCCGCCATACTTCACCTTTGTAATCATGTGGGCCTCCATGAATACCGGTTCTTCATATGGTTCGCATGGGTTTGCCTGGTTGCGTACACTAAAACCCGGAGAAAATCGAGAAATATGTATACAACGTGTGATATTCGGAATGTGTCCAGGTGTAGACACGGTGACACCTCAAAGTGGGGTTAGTTCGAACGACGTTTGGTGTGGCATGCTTTGGCCTAATAGGTCCTTCGTACTCTCATCGTTGGTCCCCAGGTAGGCAAACTGGTCCGTTATATTGGATTTATACGAATGCCAACCTAGACAGGACGTTCCGACTACCGGTACTTGTACCCTTCCAGTTACTACATGCCCGTCGCAGAACTTACTTTGATGAGATTTGAAAATTGCAACAAAATCTTTGAATAATGAGAGTATGAAAATGAATTGAATATATGAACATTGATATATGTATAATGAATATGTATATAAGCATGTATGTTTGACTGTAAATATAACAAATATGAAACAAATAAATATCACAAGTTTGTACGTAACCACCTAATCAATTAAAATTTAGGCAGACTATAGAACAGGCTCTAAGGGTCTATAACCTATCCTATATCCCTATAGTCATGGCTCTGATACCAGTCTGTCACACCCCGACCCGCAGCGGAAAAGGTGACCGGGGCATGATTGGGTTATCATCAAAGCTCATGACATTTATTATACGTTTCATATTCATTAAATACAATTTAATAGGAAATTTACAACTATAATTACATCATGACCTAACATCAATCTAAGCTTCTTTGTTCTCTTCTAAGGCATTTCCTATGTTTTCCTTGCTTCAACCTGTTCACCTGTATCATGTGTAAAAAGGTTTTTAGATCAACAAAACGTTGGCGAGTGAATCCTATGGAAAACATTTGAACAAGTTTATTTAATTGATTATGAAATGAGTGCACAACCACACATGAGTAAAAATAGATGTAACCTTACTCAACAATCATTAGATATTAAATAAAGCACACATAAACAATAATGGGACGTTTAGAGGCACGCGTTGCTCAACTCGTCTCTCACGAGGAACTGATGGGCCTAATGAATGAATTGCATAAACATGATAATATGAAAGACATAACTACAAACAATATAAACTCAATGATACACACATGAACAATAATGGATTTGTTTTGAGGCACGCGTTGCTCAACTCGTCTCCCACGAGGAACTGATGGGCTTAATGAATGAATTTCATATAATTTGACAAAATGAATATAAGTAATCACAACAATATAAACAATCTAAGTTTAGATCACGATATGGTATGGCACAAGTTTAAATAAACGAGTTAATTATTTTGTGACACATGACACACCCCAAAACGTGTAATTAAAAAGGGGAGTTGTAAGATTCACTCACAGTGGGTGCGTTCGGTTGATGATGTTGAATGCACGCGAAATGGTTTTAACCACGAGTGAAATTAACCTAGATAAATAGCATTATGGTTTGGTAAGTAAAAACGGATTTTATTAATCCATTTTTGTAGGATTGTTGGGTGTATCTTTGTGAGTTTAAGGCTATTTTCTAACCATAAAAATGTTATTTTAAGTATTTTTAATTAAAATAAATAAATAAAAATAATAAAAAATTTTGACTTTTTTGACCGTGGACCGTTGACCTTGACCGTTGACCGGTTCGCTTGTATAATTGTGCGCTGAGTGAGGCTCGAACCCGAGACCTCCCGTACGCGTGCACGCAACTCTACCAACTGAGCTACGTGTCTAACCTGAAATATTTCTGTTTTTAATTATATTTATATATTAATTAGATTAAACCGAAAATCATTTATTTTTAAAAACGATTTAATTGAATCGGACCGGTGCGCTCCACAGGTCTCGAACCCGGGACCTGTGGGTTGAGTTAACACACAGTCCACCGCTGGACTGTGTGTTTAACATGTTATATAAACCGATTTTTATTATACTTAAATACAAACTGAACATTTCCTTTTCTGTCTTAAATAAAAAGTTTAATAATTATCCGGGCCGGTGCGGTAGCCCGGACTCGAACTCGTGACCTGTGATTTAAACATACACACAGTCCACCGCTGGACTGTGTGTCTATCTTGGTTATTATTCCGGTTATTATTATACTTAACATATATATGAAATGAATCCGGTTCAGTTAACAAAAAAAAAAAACATTTTTATTAACCGCAAAACATGATAAAAGAACCCTAATCTGACTTGTATTTGCTGTAACGTGATCAAAACTTAACAAAATCGTGTGGTTCTTGAGTCTAAAATGTAGTTCAATGAAATAAATTTCAAACACAACTGGAATCATAATTTTTTGACAAGTTTGGGTATTTTAAAAGATTAAAACAGAGACACAAGTGCAGGCTGCGTTTTCTGCAGAAATTGCAGCCTATTACGAGGATCATAACTTGGTCTAGGATTGGAGTTAACATGTGAAATTTTTAAAGTAGATAGTTCTAGGTCTTCCAACTGGAATTTCGTCAATCGGATCGACATATATTTTTTTTATAAAATAAAAAGTAAACTGTCGACAAAATGTGATGAAATTGCCCTTTAGGTGTTAAATGATTTCTAACGATTTTTCTATAAACAATTAAGCTTTGGGTAAAATTCACAAACCTTCACGGAGCTAATGGCAAGCCTTATAAATTTTTAAAAATTTTCGAGCACATTAAGTATATCTTTTAAGAAAAAATCACGAAAACAACTCTACCTTGGAGGTTGAGCTGAAACTGCAGAAAGTTAACGTATGTGTTTTTAAAGTGTGTTTGCATGCTACTACAAGAATTTGATTGTTGGTTGGTACCTGAACGATTATCATTAACGTGTTGCATGATAAGGGATGAACACATGCACATAACCACACGAATGAACAACTAAGTGTTAACATGTATGCATATTAAGTGGTAGCACACGTGTAGAATCAATATGACTTATGTGAACAATAACTAAAGATGAAATGGTAATCATATCAGGACCTGGTTGACCACACTTAAATCTAGTCACTAAATTCTAACCGACATTCTAAGGTGAGTTCACAACTTTACTAAAAGCATGCAATCCCTGGTTTGGTATTTACATAATTCCTGGTTTTGGAATTACATTATCCCTGGATTGAGACAACACTTATATTCCTGGACTGGAATATGGAAACTTAAATACTCTAGTTTAATTATATGTCTATAGTGGATAAACAGAACATCTATCCTAAAAAGTCCCTACTCTTTATACTGTTTAGTTTTCGAGTTAGCAAACAGGGTATTAGTTGAAAACGCTATTAGGTTTGACAAAACCTCACACTGTGCTGGGAGCCGGGCGTGAAATTTTGACCTTTAACTATTGCATAAATGCGGATAGACATTGATGCGGAGGGTATAAAAACTTACTACGTCAGCTTTGGTATTACTCATTTCGTTGCTTAACAATGGGTTAGTTACCCATGACATGTCTTTAAACATTGTGTTTGGAACTTACTTTTTGTTGAACTTAAACCGTGAACTCGCCAACTTTATGTTGATACACTTTAGCATGCTTTGCAGGACGTTAGGTACGGCCAAGATGGGGACTTGCAGCTTGGAGGGTGTCATGGATTTTGGCTAAACTAAATAACTATAGTTTTGATTATGTCTGGATTTTATAGTATTGTTTCCGCTGATAACTTATACTTACGTTTTCAAACTTCGAAAACTATTATCACCATTCATGTTGAATGTGATAGTTAAACGTTTTACAATTAATTTGAAATGGTTCAACATGATTAGTGACTTAATCCTGGAATGTCACACGCCTCGCGGTGAGACCCCGCATGTGGAATTTGAGGGTGTGACATACTGATTCAGTGCCTGGGAATAAGAAATACAGGATATGATATGGAAAACAGTAGTTTGCGGGGTTTGATGACGGCTTTGACACTTAACAAACTATTCAACATCTCACGTTGACCTAAGAAAATATAAAGGAAAACCTTGGTAAACGTGGACACAATACAAACAAATTCTGGATGTATCCCATATTTATACAAATGATCATAGATACACAGTTACCTAATCTTCCGAAAGATGATAAAGGCATATTGAAGATCGAGGTAATGAAGGAGCATGCATTGATAGTTTTCAAACGAATGAGCAAGTACGTTGAAGGACCGACTCGGAGACAAATGAAAGGTTTTCTGGGAAACATGAATTATGAAGCCCCTGCAAATGACAAATGGAGACATGATACTAGGGATTCTAACAATGAATAACCCAAGATTGAAGCGCTAATCGAAAAGAAATGAAAGAATGCCAAGGCAGGTGGCAACAAGAAATGCAAAGGCATAGCAGTGACAGTAGAAGAAGTTTGTGATGATGGTGGAGATAGTGAGGATGATAAGAAAGATGATGATGGTGGAGATGGGTGAGATGGTGATAAGGGTCATAAAGGTGGACAAAGATAATGATGACAATTCAGATGACGATGATAATCCTCTGCTACCAGTTTTTGAAAAGATCTACAAGGAGCGTGGTTTGCCTATGTTTAGAAAGATCAAGAAACTAGATGGTGATGAAGGTGACGAAGATTTTGTTCCACCTGAATCCACAGTGAAAGAAAGACCGATAGGGAAAAAAACGACTAGATAAAGGGCCGGGTGGTGGAAAAGGGAACGAGAGACGTTTTTGAAACAGCTGAGCCCACATCAGTCGAACCAATAACAAATGAAAACCTCATGTTTACAGATGAAGAAGTGACCGAGATGGTAGGCTCTGGACCTGATCAAACTCAAACGACAACTGCAACATAACAGACGCCAACTACCCAACCAACTAAAGAACCAGTTCAACAACCAACTTCTCAAACTCAACCTCCAAGTTTACAACCATCGCAAGTTATTGGCAAAGGATCTTCTGCACAACCAAACAGAAAAACAGTTGCAGAAATGAAAGATAGTAAGAAAATCAAGATGTTGATCCATTAGTTAACTGAAGTTGCTTCTCAATCTGTGAGAAAAAAAAACAAATTTATGACTGAAAACCGCGGGATGCTTATCAAATAGCAGCTTGATATTAACGCATTAAAGGCGTCAGATGTGAGAATGACAGTTGAAATCAATGAGTTGAAAAAGAAGAATGAGGAGCTTGAAAAGAGAAATGTAGAGCTTGCATCAAAGAATGCAACGATCAAAGAATGGCATGAACCACATGATAACAAGATAAGGGAGGCATTTGTGGGAATAAGGAATACATATAAATCAATGAAAGTCAAGGTTAACACAATGTGCAATGAGAGTTGCAAGCCTACCAAAGTGATGAAAAAGAAAGATGATGACAAGGAAGACCCTGCAAATCCTGATGGTCCTCCCAGTTCATCCAATCCGGATGCAACTGTTGCTCCTGAAGGAGGATCTAGCTCATCTGTTACAATAGAAGCTGCTCCAGTAACCGTAATGGAACCTACTATTGAATCCGTAAAGATCGGTGCACTAGAAGTATAGATGAAGAAAACATGCAATTTAATTTTGAACAACACTTATAAGATGTTCAAGGGGTTAAAACCTCATTGGTTGAGGGTCTGATTGGTGGTGTCTGTAGAGTTGAGGTCTAAAAGGTTGAGTGACCAACCTTTAGGATCTACATCTGAGGGGGAGTCCACTAGTACTAAAGTATCTGAAGAATCTATAGATGTTGGTGACAAAGAGTTGGAAGAGTTAGAAGCTCAAGGTGAGCCGTCCATGCCTCTGGTGCATGAGGCGCATCTGATCACCAGGGAACCACTCGAAGAGGGAGAGTTTGTTCATAGGCTTTCAAGAGAATAGTTAGATAAACTGTATGAGATACAAAAGATCAATGAAGCTGAAATAGAGTCACTTACGGAGGAAAGTGACATCACAGATCTTGGTGATGTTAAATTGAGTGTGACGGATTTGATCTTGAATGGTATGTTAGAGAAGACGCTTTAGAGTTTGATATTATTGGTACAGCAATGGTGAACGTAACTAAGTTAGATATCCAAGAAAAGATAAACGAACGAGATACGTCAGCTGAGGAGATCCAGCCGAACAAGAAAAAAACAGAAAGAGTGGATGGTTGCGTTCATCAAAAGTCATCCAAAACCAACACCTCTTCCTAGTTAGGCCAAGTACATGGAGTTAACAATAATCGATCAAAAGGAACATACTCAGTTGGATGTTCGTGAAAGAGTTGCACTGAGTGGCTTTTAAGAGAGAACATTGGTCTAACACTTCAAATATTTATTGAGCATCTCTCTCTCTACCACACTACAACTTCTCAGCTCTTGCTCGACTTGGTATGATAAATCATTCTGGTGACTTTGGTGTAAACTTGTTTTCTAAGAAGATAAGGATTGAGAAGAGAATCGGTAGGAAAGATGAACGTTATAAGCCACAGTTCCCACAGCGGATACAAATTCCTTTTACTCTGGATCTTGAAACAAACACTAGTCGGTATAAGTAAAAGTATAAAGCTCCGAGAGTTATGAAGAGAATTTTGTTGATGAAGATGAAGCAAGACTTCCTGGGAAACATGAGACTTTGGTGTTATGATTCTATGCAGGTGAAGCAGTAATTGTTTTCAAAGACGATACACCAGACTTGCGGATCATGGATTGCATGTGGATTGTCAACATGTCGAAAAAGGACATTGACACGCTGATCTACCATAAGATCTTCTATGATGACAAAGACGCAGTTTATGCCACAAAGTATCACAAGTTGTGTTTGGATATGCTTTTACTACGGTATCAACTCAGGAAGTAAATGGATATTAACTCATCAGAACTTTTTGGAAAACCCGAAGAACTAAACACCGAAGACTACAAGCTGCATCCAAGGGTACTTTGTTGATGCACTTTTGTATGTAGCTTGTACTTGTCGTTTTGTAACACTTTCGGTCTTAGTAAGTATTTTGATTAATTATGTCTTTTGATATAAGTTGACCAAGTCAAGACATCCTCCCGTCTTTGACTTGGACAACATTTGAAACAATAGTGTTAATATGGAAACGAAAGTGAACAAATGCATAACCTTCATTTAAGATGTCAAACGAAGGTTAAGTTTCATTTAGTTTTGCTATGCGAAGGTGGACCCTCTCTTGGACGTGGTCACATTCGCTTGAGAATGAAATGCAAAGGTGAACCTTCGCTTGAACATATTTCACCTTGGTTTGGTACTGCTGTATGTTAGTATAAACACAACAGTTTTCATTTCGAATAGTCAGAGAGAATATCAAAGAGTGGAGAGCATTTCATGTTTATTATTCTACTGAAACTCTGCTGAAATCAATAAATGTGAACTTTGAAGTGATATACTCATGTTATTGATTGTGTTCTTGCTCGGTTTGATATATTTACTAGGATTCCGCACTAGATCTTATATTTACAACAAAAAATATTGTGTTCAAGATCATTATAAGAACCTACAAAAACCATAAAAGCTAATTACATATTCAGATCGTCAAAGTTAGTTATGTTCATTTCTTGATAATCATCTTCATCTTAACACAACAATTCCTTTATTGTATATTTAGACTGTATATAGATACAGTTTCACTAGTTACATATTTTCGCAGAGTTGTTACTAGTAGATAAAAAAACCTACATTAACCTATAATTTTAAGAAACAAAATATGTAACAAAGTATCGTTACATATTTAACAAAAAGTCATTACATATGTAGCTGGTAAAAATGTAACATAAGAAGCAAGCACAAAAAAAATAACAGAATGTTCAAATAAGAGCTTTTAATAAAACAACAAAGGTTTTTTTATTAAGTAGTTAAATACGTAAAAAAACAAGAACACCACTACTCGTCGGCCCAAACTTAGCTATCACTCACAAACCAAAACACTAAATACACAAAATGGATTTGGAAGTAATGATATTAAAGGAATCTAGCAATATCTCTAACAACTGGTACAAACACTAATTGATACCAAAACTCATTGGTTTGGAATCCCTAACCACCGTTTGAGATACCGATCATCAATACAAGTATACAAGCAACTTGGGAATAATCAATTTCATAGTTTCTAACTTCAAATGACAAAACAACGAAACCTTAATTCTTTAATCCTATTATAGTTAATAGTGTTAGATATGTAACTAGAGATGTTACGCATATAATACAATGTTACTTACGCAATTGTTTCATATGCAGAGTTTCATATTTAACAAAGAATCGTTACATTTGTAGTTGAAAAAATGTAACATATATAGCTAGCAAGAAAAATACAGAATGCCAAAAAAAATAACAGCTTTTTTTATTAAAACAAGGATTTTTTATTAAGTACTCACATACGTAAAAAAAAATAAGAACCCTGCTACTTGTCAGCCCAAACTTCACCATCACTCAAAAACCAAAACAATAAGTAAACAAATAAGTTTGTAGGTCACGATATTAAAGGAATCAAAGAACGTCTCTAACAATTCATACAAACACTAATTAATACCAAAACCCATTGATTTGGAATCTCTAGCCATCATTTGAGAGAGCGATCTTCAATACGAGTATACGAGCAGCATGTGAATTATCAATTTCATTGTTTTAATTTCATATTCAACTTTGACAAAACAAGACCCTAATTCTTCAAATCGTATTATAGTTAATATTTTTAGAGATGTCACTAGAATTGTTACGCATTTAAGTATCTAGGAAGGAAAATAACATAATACCAAAAACAAGAGCAGTTTACTAATACAAGAGTATTTTATTAATTAGTTACATACGTAAAAAAAACAAGAACCTCGCTACTCGTCCGCCAAAACTTCGCCGTTACTCGCAAAGCAAAACAATAAATATACAAATGGATCTTCAATTCATGATATTAAAGAAATCTAATAATGTCTTTAACAACTCATACAAACACTAACTGATACCAAAATCCATTGATTTGGAATCTCTAGCCACCGTTTCAGAGAGTGATCTTCAATACGAGTATACATGCAATCTTTGAAAAATCAATTTCAAATTCAACTTCAACAAAACAACGAAACCCTAATTCTTCAAATCCTATTATAGTTAATAGTGTTAGACATTACTAGAATTGTTATGCAGCAAACATACTAAATATGTAGATAATTATGCCAGAAAAAACATGATTTTTTTTGTAAAAATATATATTCTTAATAAAAATGAATTTTTTATAAGTAATAAAATTCGAGTGAAGTTTGTAAAAAACAACTATACCATAATAATTATAGCTTTTTAAACTAATTATCTACCATCAATAAATAAACAAACCAACAAACAAAACAACGTAAATTCAATTCATTAACCCCCAAAAAATTTCAACTCAAAAGCCCCAAAAAAAAATCCAACTACTTTGGACATAACAAACTGATGAAGAAATTATTGTAATCCATATGAAATTTAATTTTAATAATGCTCGAATAAGTCGGAAATTGAGATTTAAAATTCTCATGCACAAACAGTTTGAATTTTAAAATCTAGTAGAGTACTTTGAAGAGAGAAAATGGGGCACACAACAATTTCTTTTGGATCTTGATTTAAAAAAAATCAACAAACTTAGCTCTAATTTTAAATAAATCTATCAAACATCAAACAAATTATAAATAACAAAAGTAAGATCACTCCTCACTACACACTTTTGCATGTGTTCTTGTTGTTCTAGATGAAGATTGTTATTTCTCTCTCTAAAACATCATCTTTCTCTTTAAAAATAGAAACAAAGATGTGATGAGAACAACACCTTACTTCCTTTTCTTTAGTTAGCAATGTGTAGCCCATTTGTCTAGTGCTTTTGTGGTGGCGATGGAGGTGGATGATGGTCTGGTAGTTGTTACCGTCACCTTCACCGATCTGGTTGTCTGTGAGGGCTTCCACGGTGGCTTCAATTTTCAGATCCGGTGGCTTTAATAGAAATTGATGAAAACAAGATCTAGATCTACTTTTTGAGAGATGTTTTCTTGTTTTTTAGAAAAAGAGAAAGAAATGAGAGATAGAAATAGAGCATGGGTAGAGTGATGTGATATATGTAAAAAAGAGAAAAGTATGATGGTAAATTGTCTATAATACTCTTTGACACTAGTTTGAAAATAGATGATGTGCTCAAGTGTGAATCATTAGATGAGTTTTCAAAGTTTTCTCTATAACTTGGTTTTCTTTTCAATACTTACACTATATATATATATAGACACATACCTACACTCTTTCTCCCTCCCCACCACCGATCTAACCTTACCTTCAGCCACCGTCCACCACCTATTAGCCACTAGTTTGAAAATAGATGATGTGCTCAAGTGTGAATCATTAGATGAGTTTTCAAAGTTTTCTCTATAACTTGGTTTTCTTCTCAATACTTACACTATAATATATATATAATATATATATAATATATATATATATATATATATATATATATATATATATAGAGAGAGAGAGAGAGAGACATACCTATACTCTTTCTCCCTCCCCACCACCAATCTAACCTTACCTTCAGCCACCGTCCACCACCTATTAGCCACCCTACGACCACCACTAGAACCACTAGCACTATGGTAAACCCTAAACCTATCAACCTCCATTACCACCACATGAAACCATTCACTTTAAACCATACCCAAGCCATCACCGACATCACCTCCCTCAAACCACCATCAACAACCTTCAAGGCCACCTCCGTTACATTTCTCATCACCACCATCCATTTCTCCATCACATCCACACCACCACCAAAC
This sequence comes from Scalesia atractyloides, assembly GCA_947069175.1. Lineage (NCBI taxonomy): Eukaryota > Viridiplantae > Streptophyta > Magnoliopsida > Asterales > Asteraceae > Scalesia > Scalesia atractyloides. The sequence continues at coordinate 82,036,130 of CAMTDV010000024.1, forward strand.
CCAACCAACTTCACAACACCATCGCCACTTTTCCTCAAAAACCCCATCTTTCACCACCATCGCACCATTACACATTCCTGAAACCCTAGCCGCATCAACCATACAGCCCTATCGCATCCACCATACAACCTTGCCGCATCAAACCTTCAGACCAGTTGAATAGGGGCTGTTTAAGAGGATTATCACCCACTGACTTCATTTTTGCTTCGAACTCCGATTTTTCTTTAGTTTTTTTTATTATGTTGGTAATAGATTCTTTCAAGACCCGAGGTCCAAATAGGACCATACAAGCCCGATCTCTATCAAACTTAGTGATGATGAGGTGCAGTGGTGTAGTGGTACGATAACGGTGGTGTAGTGGCTGGTGTTGTGATCACTTTTAGGTTTTTGTGTGTGTGTGTATACATGGTGATGTAGTGCAATGGTCTGATGGCGAGGTGTGGTTGCTATAATGCGGTGGATGTAACAACCCGTATTTTCAAGATTGTTCCTGTTTTCGTGTAATCATTTTGATGTCCAGTTTTGTGCTCCGAGATTCGTTAATAGAAATGTTCGTATTAAATCAAGTATGTTTTGTCATTACATCGCATTATTACATCACAACTAAACGCTATTTAAACACTTATCTAACGCAACGCTTCGCATATCTCATCGCTATCCCATCGCAATCGCAACGCAATTACTTAATTCGGTACATTGGAATTACGTGGTAAAATTAGTTTACGTGATTGTGTGTTATTCGTGTTTATGTGTTATGTATGTTATGATTATGATTACGCTCGCTATCGCATCGCCCTCGCACAACTCGAAACGCAAAATCGCACTATTATATCAATTACAACGCTTAAATATATCGCTTAATCGCTTAACGTTACCTTATAACTCGATTACATCGCTGAACAATCGATAAACGAACGAAAAATGAAGAAAACCCAACAATCTGGGTCAAGTTCGCTCGAACTTGATAACCTCAAGAAGGTCAAGTTCGGTCGAACTTGACTCTTTTCTCCCCAGATTTCACAAGTATGCGCGAACTTGCATGAAATTCATGCAAGTTCGGCCGACCTTGACTGCATCGGCTCACCCTTTTGTCTTCACCTATAAATACTCAGCCCCATTCTCTCATTTGAACTTGCTGCAACTTCGCTCTGAGCTCCCGAAACCCGAAACCCTCTGTTTTCTAAGTAAGAATCAACCCGATTTCAACTACAACAGTGTTTATCAACGTTTTACAACGATTTTGCACAAGGCATTACCTTCGTTTTCAACAAATCTCTTCTGTTTACGAAAATCTTCATCTTTTTTTCATAAAATTTCTGTTTTTCACTCAGATCTATACTAGATCTGAGCAAAACCTTTTAAATCCTTGATTTTTACACCATTTTCGGACTAATGACGTATGTTTCGTTCACTTTTGAGTGGAACGAGGCATTGTCGAAGCTAGATCTCAGATCCGGAAGCACAAGGACGAAATCGTCACTTTACACAAACTGGACTACCCCGTACGAACCATCAAGTTTGTCCGGATTAGCCTGAGTTTCTGGAAAATGGCTAAGTTCGCTCCAAAAAGACCTCTCCAGCCTAAGTTTTACTCAGTGGCTTAAGGTTGGAGGGATGAGCACTCGATTTCCTCAGCAAACGACGCGAAAACGCAAGATTTTGGACCTGAAAACATAAAGTTCGCTCGAGAATCACCAGCACACTAGGTCAAGTTCGACCGAACTTGTACCCACCTGGGTCAAGTTCGACCGAACTTGAGTCCTTTCCACCAAATTTCCTTGCAAGTTCGCCTGAACTTGCCTAGTTTCCTAAGAAACTATGCAAGTTCGCCCGAACTTGTCATTTCAGTAAGATTTCCTTACAAGTTTGCCCGAACTTGACAAGATTCCTAAGAATCTTACCAAGTTCGACCGAACTTGGCTCAAATCTCACCATATCCTTACAAGTTCGGCCGAACTTGTCTACTGCCCAACCAAAACTTAACCGTTTCAGCTTTTCGGAGACTGATACACTTCCGTTCGCGTATACAGGCTGATCCGGCGCTCTTCACAACTCTTCTCAGATCCCGAGTCTTACCTAAACGCACCCACAGTGAGTATACTTGACCCATTTTCGCTTTAATGCACTTTTTGGGTGTTACATACGTTCCTCTATTAAAATCACTTCACAAATCAAATTGTTTATCACACACGAATAATCTGATTGTGTATGCTCAATACGTGATGCTAGAAACATGTGACTAGGACTTATTTTCGTTAACTTGCCTCCTTAGCTAGTATGGTACTATAGTGTGGCTTACACCCGACGGGTCTAGTTAGGATGACGCGCAGGCCTTCTCACGGTAGTTAGCATGAGAAATGAGCGTATGTTGTGTGAAGTGTTTTGGTGTATCATGATATGTATTTAGATTATTTCACGAACGCTCTCTATTATGCTAGTAGTACTCAAACATGTATCCTGACTTTTACTTACTTGTATTGACTTGTATTTTAATGTATGTAACAGGTTGATGATTTAGCTTATCGGATGCTTTGGATAGCCGAGTTTAGTTTAGTTTGCTTTTGTTTAGAATGGTTTGTAATAAAATCTAGGGGATATCGAACCTGATTAGTTTTGTGGGAAAACAAGTTTCTGTAATAATTATTTTGAAATATTGTGTTTAATGGTATGGGACGTTGAATGTTAAATGATGTTGATAGATAATTGTTATGGAATTCTCATGAGACAATCTGGTCGCCTAGTGCCACTACCCCGATGTTTCCGCCATCTGTTGGGGTGTGACAGTGGGGTAGGGTGGGGGATAGAGAGAGTGCAAGTCTATCTAAGGTTTGTGTGTGTGTTCAATAAAGTAAGTAAAATGACTGAAATACCTTTGTACTTAAGTGATTTATTGGATATTGTTAGTCTTTTGGACTAAGATAGTTAAGATCAGAAGTTTGAGTTTTGAACTCAAGTAGTTAAAATGGATAAACCACATAGACTCAAATAATGCTTTACTCTTTATTAAAAGAATAAATTATAATTAATGAATAACATTTTAAAACTATGGTCGACAGTGGTTAATTAGCTCATTAATGCTTAATGATGGTCGATCTGGTTAAACAATGATCATATATGGTTAAAATTTGGGTCAACAATAACCAATTAGGGTTAATTAAGGTCATATGTTTCCACTTCGTGTCATTTATGGTATATTAGTGTCATTTATGGTTAAGAAAGTTCAAATGATTGTAATTAGGGTCACGAGTGCTTAGTTAGACTCATTAGTGGTCAATTAAGGTAATTCAAAGTCGGTTAGATCTAAATGGTGGTCGTTTATGGTGCCAGGGCGGATCTAGTTAATACCAAGGGGGAACGCCCGCTACCGCTTGGCGCTCCGACGGTAGTGTAAAATTAGTGTAAATTTTGGATAAATTTGACGTTTTTTCGATTTCGTTACCGCTATTTTATAAAACGTTACTGCTTGGCGGATTTTCTAGATCCGCCACTGTATGGTGTATTAGAATCATCTATGCAGACTGCTAAACTTGAGACTATTTCTATTTGATGGAAAACCTACCAAAATAAATGGCACAAAAAACCTAAATGAAGTGGCAAAAAATGAAAAAAAAGCAATATACATGTCAACTAGGGTTAATGATAATCCTTTAGCAAGTACACGTATGTGCCAATGATTATCCATCATTCTTTGTTACTAATTTATAATGAGGGATACATAATTGTTGGAAACTTAGTGAACATGGAAATCTGAGATCAACAATGAGCAAATCTTAGATGTTATTTTTCACTAAATTTGGATACAAATACTTATATGTAATCGTGATTAAAATACTACTATGTGGAGTTTCACAATGAAGCAAACAATGACCAAAACATAGCTAAGATAGAATAAGATATTGATGCTTAAAGTTTGTGTTTGGATTGTTACTATTGATGGGTTACTGTGGTTGTTTCATGACGAGTTACTCCACACAGGCAATTCCATTGACAAGATACTCATGATGGGCAGTTCTTGTTGTCAATTGCAACTACTCGGGCAGTAGTTGTGACTACTCTTTGTTGCCACTACGTGTTCTCACAATCTCATGAAGTTGAAACAAAAACTAATTAACTAATGCATTGATACGTTTAATACCTCTATTGAAAGTGAACTTTAAACAAATTAAATTGTATTAAAAACGATTAATATAGTTAAGTGCTTGAATCTAATGGTGAGGACTTTCTAGTTGTTTAAAATATTTAACTAAAAAGTCGCATTAATTATATAAGATGTTAGATGATCCAAGAACATAAAAACTTTGTTAACTCTTAAGAACACTGAAACACTCACGTTTTCTATCAAAATACACACAATTATGTTGAATTCCAAGCTCGGTGATTAATTCTGGCCATATAATATGCTTATATTGTTGTATACGAGAAAATATATGTGTTCTCTTAGAAGAACCAAGATTTATGTTTATGGAACCGTCTCGAACACGTGTCTCACCACCTTTCTTCTATTCGTTCTTCGTATTCTCGTTACATCAATTATTAGTGTATTGTTAGCTCTATCATTTGTAATTGTTTTCCATTTATTATAGTTAAATTGTATTGACTTGTATTTTAACGTATGTAACAGGTTGATGATTTAGCTTATCGGATGCTTTGGATAGCCGAGTTTAGTTTAGTTTGCTTTTGTTTAGAATGGTTTGTAATAAAATCTATGGGATATCAAACCTGATTAGTTTTGTGGGAAAACAAGTTTCTGTAATAATTATTTTGAAGTATTGTCTTTAATGGTATGGGACGTTGAATGTTAAATAATTTTGATAGATAATTGTTATGGAATTCTCATGAGACAATCTGGTCGCCTAGTGCCACTACCCCGATGTTTTCGCCATCGGTTGGGGTGTGACAGATTGGTATCAGAACCCATAAGGAAATTAGGTAGAACTGCCATGCTTAGCCTAAGCCTATGGTTAGGATACCGATTTTGACTGTTACGCATCGACTACGCGCGCGAAACGCAGAAAACAGACAACTTCGCCCGAACTTAAGGGCAAGTTCGCTGGAAATTGATCAAGTTCGCTCGAACTTGACCTAAGTTCGACTGAACTTGCCTCATCTCTCAAAGTCAGAAGTTCAACAACAAAGTATATCATGTTCGCTCGAACTTGACCCACTGGGTGCAAGTTCGACCGAACTTGTTGTCTCACCTGTTTGAACTTTGTGATTTCAACTTAAGACTTTACGAACTGACCCGATCGTGCGAACAAGTCCTTTCCTACGAAGTGTTACTCCTCAAAGCGAGAAGTTCCATTTGGTACGAACCGACAACTCCGCACGAAACAGTCGACATACTTAGCTCTTCCTAAAGCTACCACAACACACGATTATGAAACGCTCATATCTCACAAACGAGGATCAAGTCGAGATTAGTTGTGATAACCAAGAACTCTTGATAAGATCGCTCATCCCGCGTATTACTCATCACGAGATATATTCGTTGAGTTAGGAGTGATATCCGAACCTCGACGAAAGTCTCCATTTCTATCTAGTGGAACTCCCGATGTGATCGGCGAGTACAACCACAATTTGGAACTAGTCGTTAAGTCAGGGGTGAAACCCGTACCTTAATGATGAATTCCACTCTTCGATTTTCAATCTCACCAAAGTCTCGGTTATACCGATGGTTTGGAACACGTATTAACTGGAAGGGTAAACGTCGCTAGCCGCTTGCGGTGAGAGCGTTTATCTATTAGGCCAAAGCGTGGGTCCAAATGCCAAGGGTAGTCGAATCACTTTGGCGTGTCAAACCTCTCAAAACCCCGGACACTCCCAATTGATTTAAGCCTAATCGTTGATTTACGCATCATCGAGTTTATTTATTATTTTTGTGTTAGAATTACGGATTTTACGATTTTACGCTTTAATTTCTCGATCTATCACATTTACGCTCCATCGAATGTATGCACAACTCACACCGCTATCTCAATCTAAAACCTTAATAAACAAACGTAGATAATCCAACTTAACGCTCCGCTTGCAACGCACTACTTCTCTCGGTTATTTCACGCTAAGCTACGATGTATCGCTGCCTCGCTACGCTATCTCTTGAAACGCATTCTACATTGTTACTATTAGAAGGTGAATACTTGCAAATATGTGCTTATGTCCTTCTGTGCTTATGTGATTATGTGCCTACGTGCTTATGTGATAACATGCCGTACTTGTAATAATAATAATAAAGGTTTGAACATAACTCTATCAATCAAATCTCATCCTATCGAATATTTTCATTGTAGATGTCGTCACTCGGATCTCATACTCGCCGTACTGCTCAGCGCCACAGCGACAACAAGCACATCGCTTCACTAGTCGCCAAGGAAGTGGCAAAAGTCATTCCGTAAATCGTCTCAGAAATTCATGCTGTGAGCAGTAACTCCTCTGTCGACTCAAAAACTGAAAACCCCAAGCCACGATTCAGCTTTAAGAATTTCAAGGCTTGTGCACCTCTCGCCTTCACGGGCAATGATGTACCGACTTCTATGTTCCATTGGTTTGACGCCATTGAGGTCACCTTTAGGCAAAGTGGATGCCCCGATGACCTTCGCACAGTGAACGCTACAGGAGTCTTCCAGTCCCGTGCTCTCGACTGGTGGACCGCCGAAAGAAATAGGTGTGGTAATGATGAAGCCTATAATCTATCTTAGGAGGAACTCAAGGAAGTGATGATGAAGGAGTTCTGTCCTCCACACGAGATGCAAAAGCTCGAGAACGAGTTTTGGGGAATCAAACAAGATGGTCCCGACAATGCTGGATTCACCGCTTGATTCAAGATATTGAGCGTCATCTGTCCCAGCCAAGTTGATACTACTGAGAAAGCTATCAACAAGTACATCCGAGGTTTGCCCGAATGTGTTGCAAATTTCATGAAAATTGCTCGTACTACAACCATCGAGGAAACCTACATGCTCGCCGCTGAGATCAACGATCAGTGAGTTCAAGATGGCTATTTCAAGAATCATGCAAAAGTCGCCAATCAAGCTGTAACCGAGCCAACTGCTGCTACCGAACCATCCAGTGATCCGAAGGGAAAGCGTCAGGGACGCAAGAGGGGAAACCCGAGCAAGAACTATGCCCTCGCAGCTCCAGCAAACCCTCAGCCACTTCAGTCAGCCGCTCCGAACGCACCTCCAACTAAACGTGCGTATATTGGCCCTCACCCACTGTGCCCTAAGTGCACTTATCATCATGTGGTGGGTGGAAACTGCCGTTTTTGCACTAACTGCAACATCTTATGGCCACTTCACTATGAGTTGTCGTACCAGCCCTCGTCAGCCAACTATTCAGGCTCCTCCAGCTCCAGCACTGCCAGCTCCTCAGCGTGCTCCCCAGAACAACCAGCAGCAGTTCCAAAGGCATGTGTGTGCTACGTGTGTGGTGATCCGAACCACCTTGCCAATGCATGCCCGAACCGTACCGTCAAGCAAGAGCCTCAGCAGCAGCAGCCAGCAAAGCCACAACCTTAGCAGCAACAAGCTCAGGCTGCACATGGGAGAGCCTTTAACCTCAATCACCGCCAGGCTCAGAATGACAACAATGTTGTCAATGGTACGTTTCTCGTAAATGGTATCTATGCTTCATGTTTATTTGATACTGGTGCTGATAATTGTTTTGTATCGTTAGAATTCGAAAAGGTTTTAAAATGTAAGCGCGCTAAACTCCCAAAGACTTTCGATATGGAAGTCGCCACCAGAAGAACCGTTACCGTTAATTCCGTTCTACGTGGTTGTTCTCTCGATCTCAACAACTATGTCTTCTCGATCAATCTCATACCTATGCAGTTAGGTAGTTTCGATATCATAGTAGGCATGAATTTTCTTCGTGAGAATCATGCTGAAGTTGTGTGCTTCGATAAAATGATTCGATTCCCTCTCCCAAACGGTGATCAACTTCATGTCTATGGTGAAACTCCCTCAAATAAGTTGATGCTTTTGTCATGTACTCGAGCACACAAATGCTTGCAAAAGCGATGTGTTGCCTTCCTCGCTCGTATCGTGGACCCGGAGAAAGAAAAGAAAACTTATAAAGATGTTCCCGTTGTTTGTGAATTTCCTAAAGTCTTTCCCGACGACTTACCCGGTTTACCCCCTACTCGAGATGTTGAATTTCGTATTGATTTAGTCCCCGGTGCTACTCCCGTTGCTAAAGCTCCTTATCGCCTCGCACCATCCGAAATGCGCGAGCTATCCAGCCAACTTCAAGAGCTTCTTGATAAAGGATTCATACGCCCAAGCACTTCGCCATGGAACGTTCCGTATGTGCATCGATTATCGTGAACTTAACAAATCAGGATAAAGAACCGTTATCCTCTTCCTCGTATCGACGACTTATTTGATCAGCTTCAAGGTGCTACTTGTTTTTCTAAGATCGATCTTCGTTCCGGTTATCATCAGTTACGGTGTTGGATGAAGATATTCCGAAAACCGCCTTTCGTACTCGCTATGGCCATTTCGAATTCGTGGTCATGCCTTTTGGTCTAACCAATGCACCCGCGGTTTTCATGGACTTGATGAACCGTGTGTGTAAAGCTTTCTTAGATCGTTTCGTCATTGTTTTCATCGATGATATCCTTATCTATTCGAAGACGAGAGACGAACACGCGCGCCATCTCCGTTTAGTTCTCGAACTTCTCCAAGGAAATCACCTTTATGCTAAATTCTCTAAATGTGAATTCTGGCTCGAAGAAGTCCAGTTTCTCGGCCACATCGTTAATAGTCAAGGAATTCACGTCGACTCCGCAAAGATCGAAGCCGTCAAGAGTTGGATTACGCCGAAGAATGCTTCCGAAATCCGTTCATTTCTTGGATAGGCGGGTTACTATCGTCGATTCATCACTGACTTCTCGAAAATCGCCGTTCCGCTTACCGCTTTAACTCATAAGGACAAACCTTTTGTTTGGGATTCCAAGCAAGAGGAAGCTTTTCAAACTCTCAAGCGTATGCTATGCAACGCTCCCATTCTCGCCTTACCCGACGGAAACGACGATTTCGTTGTTTACTGTGATGCCTCTAATCTTGGTCTTGGTTGTGTTCTCATGCAACGAGACAAGGTTATCGCGTATGCGTCTCGACAACTCAAAATCCACGAGAAGAACTACACAACCCACGATCTCGAACTCGGTGCAGTTGTTTTTGCGTTGAAGATATGGCGACACTACCTTTACGGTACTAAGTGTACGGTCTTCACTGACCATAAGAGCTTACAACATATCTTCAATCAAAAGGAACTGAATATGCGCCAACGCCGATGGGTTGAACTTATCAACGATTACGATTGTGAGATACGCTACCATCCCGGCAAAGCAAACGTCGTCGCCGATGCTCTAAGTCGACGAAGCTATATGTATAGTGTTCGTGACTCCACTACTAGAAAAAACACATTTCTTGACACGCATTGCATGTCATTAAAGGGTGCTTATGACACGCAAAAGTGTGTCGTTGATGGACAAGTCATAAAAATTTTATGACATGCATTTGTGTGTCATGTTTTTATGACACACTTTAATGACACACGTTCATGACATGCATTTATGACACACGTTTATGACCCGTATTTATAACACACATTTTATGACACCTTTTAATAACATACGTTCATAACACACATTTATGACGCATATTTATGACATTCATTTTAGCGTGTCATGCTTTTAATTGTCTAGAAAAAAATATAAAATTATTAATTTACCCTGAATAGATATATAATAAAAAAACAAGAAATCTATTTCATAATACAAATACACACATGTATATATATACCAAAACAACCTATTGCATAGTCATTTGTCAAGCATATACAAATATTTGAAAGTTAACAAAAATATTGTTTGTCAATACATTTTTCAAAACCTAACACAATTGTTTGTTATCTAAAAATAAAGGTTGTCTAAAAACTCGACCATACTTCACATATTCCATCAATATCCGAATTCGTGTAATCATCTTCACCTCCACCAACTGAGAAAAAAAATAAAGAAAATCTTAAAACAACATTTAAAGACAATGTTATGAATTAAAGAAAATCTTATAGCAAAAGCAACAAACACAACAAGGGATTTATTATTAGTTTATTAGTTAGTTAGCCACTAACAGAATATATATAAAAAAAGTCATTGATCTTGAACAAAAATAGCCACTGAGTGTTTGGTTATTATTCTTTTTGTTACAGTCGTTAAAGGCACATTCAGACACCATAATATGAAAAATATAACTCTAAAGAGGGGAGAATTACAATGCATCTTTCATTAAAAAAAGGAATGCTTACCATGCCTCCTAGCATACACATTGATCTTAGGTGCTTCATAATTGCATTCCTTATACCTCGCAAGCTGCTAGAAGAAGATATGCACAAAAGACATTAATGATAATTATAAAACTATAATATTAAATAAAGATTTACAATTTAGTAAATTAGTGATGTCGCAAACTGTATAATATGGAATATAAGATCTAAAATTTAGTAATAAATTAGTGATGTAGCAAAGTGTATATGTGCACTGACATTAAAATTGTTTATATATGTTCAGATAGAGATTCTATAAATAGGTCATTTGCATTTGTTTATTTAAAACAGTCAGTTACATTTATAAATAACCAAATATATAGTTTGGATGCTCAAAACACTTTCAAAAAGCCCCAGATGTAAGAGGGTGCCGACTGTACCACAAATTAACAAATAGAATTAGTAAACTTACTTTAAGCAATACATACTCCTATGTTATCTTTATGTGCCACATTATGCCATGAAATATGGATCAATGGTACATAATTGTGATTACGGGCTATTGTACCTTAAAATCGAAAAAATTGCCCCACCATGTCCTTCTCCTCTGTCTAAATCCATTGTGTATAGGAATAATGGATTTTAATAATCCAAACTTTTAGTCGTTGGCCGGCAACGGTCCAACTTCAAAAATAACTGGTGGTGGTCTCAACTTTTCACATATTGTAAACAAATAGACTTTTATTAAAAAAACTTTAATTTCTTTTGTCTTTTCATCTTTTTCGGTTTAGTAAAGGTCCATTGGTTTACATTATACGAAAAGGTTGCCGAAAAGTATAAGGAGATAAAAAGAAATTAAGTTTTTTTTAGTAAAAGACCATTGGTTTACAATATACGAAAAGTTGGAACCACCAGCGGTTATTTTTTAAGTTGGAACTATTTCCAGTCAATGACTAAAAGTTTAGATTATTAAAATCCATTATTCCTTGTGTATGCTTACCTCGCTCATCAACTTCCCAAATATGCACAACATGTTGTATTGTTGGTCTATTTTCTTGGGTTTAGATATCTCTAAAGTCCAATATACATTAAAAAATATATATGATTAATAAACAAGCCAAACACATGTTCTACATAGTTAAACCAAACCTATTGCTTTTTTTCTAATTTGGGTCCTTCTAATTGACAAAAATTATCTTGTAATTAGTAAATATAACATCATCTTGTCATTAACATTTAAAAAACAACGACAACATACAGTGAGCTAGATAAATCATTAAATGGGTAAATTTGAGTTCATATTTTATCTCAAAAGGTAAATGGGTCAAACTAAAAAGTTCAGGTCAAATGGATTAAAGATTATGGTATGCTAAGTGGATTTTAATCAATGAATTTGAATTTCTTAAAGCTAAATCATTAGACACCTTGAAAAAAGATGATTCATCTGTGGTTAACTAAACACTGCCAGATGATTATCTATTCTTCAGTTGTCCACTTAATTTGGCCTCATATTAGTAATTGACCATATTCAAATCTATATTTTCATATCTAAAATTAATAGAAAAATAATAATGAATATAGAAACAGACCTTGGCCTATACTTGGACAATTCAGCAAAATGAATCTGTGACGGCATGAGAACTCATATCATAAACCACCGCATGTTTATTATTGAGGAGAATAAAGAGCAACTAAAGGAGAGGAAGAGTTAGTACCTGAAGGTGATTCGTCATCCACAAAATCAAAACCACACCTTCGATTTCATTAAGCGGGACCGAGATTCAAGTCGCGCCTTGCGACACCGACCCTTGGTGGTCCTCGATATTGTGAAGTCGACCGAAACCAGCCATGGACATCTCTGTAATCGATTTGGATAAATTTCACAATTTTGGTAGGGGAGAGGAATATACCTGGAGAAGTCGATTGGTCGTAAGAAGGAGCCAGGAGATATAGAAGTTCTTGGGAAATTTGGGGAAACTGATTTTTCAAGGAAGATGGGCGGGATATTTAGGTGGAAAATTGTATTTTTAGGTTTAAAATATTTGTTGAGGGCGTGCTTATCAAAAGAATTTAAACTTTCTACAAAAAATATTTTGAGTAACAAAAGAATTTAAACTTTCTATAAAAATTTTTTTAGTAAAATGTCAAAAATGATTCTTGATTTTTGTCCGCTTTAGTTCAAATATAAACCTTTTATATTTAGGTCTCTAAGGTTTCATTTTTGTTGTCATTCTCCTTCAATTGACAAATTCGGTTAAAATTTTCTGTTAACTTTCCCTTTTTTTTGTCGTTTTATTCATTTAATTAAAATATATTGGCATAAGATGACGATTATAGCCTTCATTTAAAAGGGTATTGGATTTAAATAACCAAAACTTTCACCAGTTGACCAATAACACTCCCAACTTTCGATTTATAAACCAGCGCTCCCAACTTTCAACTTATTGGCCGATAACAATCTCTAACTAACTGAACACTAACCGAGTTGTTTTTGCTGTTGTGGCCTTTTTTGCTGACGTGGCATATGATACGGCAGCTGATGTGGCATTTTTTATGACGTGACAGCTGACATCAGCTAACTGAGTTAGGGTTCAGTTAGTTATGGAGTGTTATCAGCCAAAAAGTTGAAAGTTGGGAGTGTTGTGTACAAAGCGAAAGTTGGGAGTATTATCGGTCAATTGGTGAAAGTTGGTGTTATTTAAATCCAATATCCATCATTTAAATGACGTAAATGTAAAAAATGATAGAAGTTAACAGAAAATTCTCACCCAGTTTTCAATTAAATGAAAATGGCAATAAAAATAAACGCCAACTGCGCTAGCCACTTACTGACACAGTTGCTTAAGAGTAGCGCACGTAAGTGACATAATGGACAAAATTGTAATGTTCCTTGCAATGTCCAAGGGGCTATAAATAGAATTCGGATTTTAGCTTGTCATGACTTTTAACTTTTGAGAAACAGCTCTTATAGGGTTAGTTAAGGTTGTAATGAATCAAGTCAGGTTGTAACGAGATACAATGGCACATGCATATCTTAGGGTTTTATTTGGGCGTAAAAGTCATGATGGCTCTTAATGGAGCATTATTGACCTTGATATGTCATATTTGTTCTTAAAAGAGTTATAGTGGGCTAAATGAACCTATTAGGCTGCGGTGAGTTATATTAGTCGTACATGTTTTGTTGACTCATATAATTGCCTTAACCAACCAAACATGTGTTAGTGAAACGTATTAGGCCTTAATAATCACTACTAACCATATTATCATTAACTGACCCAACAAAATCTACAAATATCATATATACCCTTACAAATTAGTTAAAATATCAAATATAACCAGTTTATTAAAATCAAACTAATAAATAATCATTGTACCTTATTTTTTTAACTTCAAATTTTTATATATACTCATATTTGAACTTCATATTTTTATATTTAACATTTTAAGCTTAAATTTATTTTTATCCATTTTTATTTTTAGTTATATTTATAATTTTTTCCCCATAAAGAATAGTATTCCCCATACATAATATTTAAGCTAGAAATAAGTAAATTTAATATTTGAATTTATAGGTCATATATAAGCTTTCATGTTAAAAAAATAAAAGTAAAATTGTCATTTATTAAATTATTTTTAATGAATTGGGTATATCTTATATTTCAACTAATCTGTAAGGGTGTGTGTATACACACGCGCACACACACACACACACTATATATATATATTAGTATTGTATGGCCATATGTATGTAGTATTTTGCAATTTATAAGAGTATATATGAAATTGCTTTATAATGACTCCAATGAATGTTATTGTCTTTAAGCTTTTCTGACTTTGTATTTTGGCTTTCCAGTTTCTTACTGGGTGCTGTTGTCTTGTGATAATAAATCCGTTTGCCATTAAAAAATATATGAAATTGCTCTTTTATCTTTTTACTTCTAATATAAATCATAAGAAGGTTCAAGAGTAGAAGTATATTTATTATAATTTTTTTCTTTTAATATATATTAAATAATTATTTTATTTTTTACTTTTAGTTTTAGTTTTACGAATACCTACTTTTGACTTTTCTTTATTATATAGATTTTATAATAAATAATTCTATTTGTTATTTTGTAATATTTTTTTATGATCGTAATTTTGATGATATTTTGTTTTTCACTTCGAACTTTAGTCGAAAATGTCTAATATAATTGATCTTTTTCTTTATTGTAAGGAACGATAACGATATCGTTTAAACATCTGTATCGATATCGTATTAGCTTTTACAATTCTATGAAAATGGAGTTGTATTCGCAACATGCATGGTATTTTTTTAACCTGGTAAAGTAACGAGACCGTAAGAAAGCACCGCATCGTGCGAAAAGTTGTTGTTGCCCACGAAGTGCAGGCTTATTATTAACTCTAGCTTCTATTAAAACTTGAACTTAAGAGTTTCATAAAACTTTACATACACATTTTAATAATGTTGTTTTTTAATGACGCTAAAAAGATGACACATAAAAAGAGTGTCATAAATTTATTGAGTTTTGTAAATTATGACATTTTTTCTTGAACACGCTTTCGAATGTCATAAAATGAGCGTATGTCATTGTTTGCGTGTCAAGATAGATCATGTTTTTCTTTATGACACTAAAAAGATGACACACAAAAAAGAGTGTCATAAATTTATTGAATTTTGTAAACCATGACATTTTTTTCATGACACACGCTTTCGAATGTCATAAAATGAGTTCGTGTCGTTGTTCGCGTGTCAAGATAGGTGCATTTGCTAGTAGTGCTCTCAAGCTTTGAATGATCTCGAAATCATGATTCGCTCCGCTCAGTTTGCTTGTTATAACGAGAATACTTTGGAAGAAGAAATGAAATGTGGTGCCGAAACTCAGCTCGTATCTAAGCCTAATGGTATTTATTATTATCTCAATCGCATTTGGATTCCTAGTCGTGATAACCTTTGTGAGTTGCTAATGACCGAAGCTCATAAATCTCGATATTCCATTCATCCCGGTGCCGACAAGATGTACCAGGATCTTCGTTCTAAGTACTGGTGGCCGGGCATGAAAAAGGATATCGTCGTTTAGGTCTCAAAGTGCCTAACTTGCTCGAAGGTTAAAGCCGAACATCAAAGGCCCTCTGGCTTACTCGAACAACCCGAAATCCCGATGTGGAAGTGGGAAAGTATAGCTATGGACTTCGTTACGAAACTTCCTCGCACTTCATCTAGTCACGATAGCATTTGGGTTATCGTTGATCGTCTTACTAAATCCGCGCACTTTATTGCTATATGAGAAGACTTTAAGGTCGAACGGTTAGCCCGAATCTATACCGACGAAGTTATATATCGACACGGGACGCCTCGTGACATCATCTCTGACCGAGACGGTCGTTTTACCTCGCGTCTCTGGGAGACTTTTCAATCCGCTCTCGGTACTACTCTCAATCTCAGTACCGCTTTTCACCCTCAAACCGACGGTCAGACTGAGCGCACGATCCGTACCCTCGAAGACATGCTTCGTGCGTGCATCATAGATTTTGGTGGTAACTGGGATACGCATTTACCTTTAGTCGAATTCTCGTACAATAATAGTTATCATACCAGCATTCAAATGGCTCCTTTTGAGGCAATGTATGGAAGAAAATGTCGATCGCCTATTGCATGGCACGAGATCGGAGAAGCACAAATCACCGGTCCCGAGCTAATTCAAGAAACGACGGACAAGATCCTCCTGATCAGAGATAATCTCTTGAAAGCTCGGAGTCGTCAAAAGAGTTATGCCGATAAACGCCGCAAGCCCCTACAGTTCAAAGTGGGAGATCACGTTCTCCTAAAGGTTGCACCTTGGAAGGGAGTGGTCCGCTTTAGCAAGAAAGGAAAGCTAGCGCCTCGATACGTTGGACCCTTTAAGATTCTGGAAAGGATCGGTAAAGTAGCCTATCGTCTCGAACTACCGGCGGAACTTAATAATGTACATCCGACTTTCCACGTGTCTAATCTCAAAAAAAGTGCTTAGCCGAAGAAAATCTGCATGTCCCTCTCAAAGATCTGCAAATTAATGAAACGCTCCATTTCGTGGAAAACCCCGTTGAGATCATGGATCGAGAAACCAAGACACTTCGATGCTCACGCATCCAGATCGTGAAGGTCCGATGGGAAGGCAAACGCGGCGCCGAGTTCACTCGGGAACTCGAAGGTGATATGAAAATGAAATATCCACATCTCTTTGTTAGGCCGCTGCTTAATTTTGGACGAAATTCCTAAAGTAGGAGGCTTAAAACCCGTATTTCAATTGTTCTTGTTTTCGTGTATCATTTTGATGTCCAGTTTTGTGCTCCGAGATTCGTTAATAGAATGTTCGTATTAAATTAAATATGTTTTGTCATTACATCGCATTATTATATCACAACTAAACGCTATTTAAACGCTTATTTAACGCAACGCTTCGCATATCTCATCGCTATCCCATCGCAACCGCAACGCAATTACTTAATTCGGTACATTGGAATTACATGGTAAAATTAGTTTACGTGATTGTGTGTTATACGTGTTATGTGTTATGTATGTTATGATTATGATTACGCTCGCTATCGCATCGCCCTTGCACAACTCCAAACGCAAATTACAACGCTTAAATATATCGTTTAATCGTTTAACGTTACCTTATAACTCGATTACATCGCTGAACAATCGATAAACGAACGAAAAAACGAAAAAAAAACCCAACAATCTGGGTCAAGTTCGCTCGAACTTGGTGACCCCAAGTTCGGCTGAACTTGACTGGCCAACCTAACCTCTCCTTTGCCTCAAGTCTGCTTGAACTTAACCTCAAGAAGGTCAAGTTCGGTCGAACTTGACTATTTTCTCCCCAGATTTCACAAGTACGCGCGAACTTGCTTGAAATTCATGCAAGTTCGGCCGAACTTGACTCCACCAGCTCACCTTTTTGTCTTCACTTATAAATACTCAGCCCCATTCTCTCATTTGAACTTGCTGCAACTTCGCTCTGAGCTCCCGAAACCCGAAACCCTCTGTTTTCTAAGTAAGAATCAACCCGATTTCAACTACAACAGTGTTTATCAACGTTTTACAACGATTTTCACAAGGCATTGCCTTCGTTTTCAACAAATCTCTTCTGTTTACGAAAATCTTCATCTTTTTTCCATAAAATTTCTGTTTTTCACTCAGATCTATACTAGATCTGAGCAAAACCTTTTAAATCCTTAATTTTTACACCATTTTCGGACTAATGACGTATGTTTCGTTCACTTTTGAGTGGAACGAGGTGTTGTCGAAGCTAGATCTCAGATCCGGAAGCACAAGGACGAAATCATCACTTTACACAAACTAGACTAACCCGTACGAACCATCAAGTTCGTCCGTATTAGCCCAAGTTTCTGTAAAATGGCTAAGTTCGCTCCAAAAAGACCTCTCCAGCCTAAGTTTTACTCAGCGGCTTAAGGTTGGAGGGATGAGCACTCGATTTCCTCAGCAAACGACGCGAAAACGCAAGATTTTGGACCGGAAAACATCAAGTTCGCTCGAGAATCACCAGCACGCTAGTCAAGTTCGACGATTGTACCCACTGGTCAAGTTCGACCGAACTTGTACCCACTGGGTCAAGTTCGACCGAACTTGAGTCCTTTCCACCAAATTTCCTTGCAAGTTCGTCCGAACTTGTGATTTCAGTAAGATTTCCTTACAAGTTCGCCCAAACTTGACAAGATTCCTAAGAATCTAACCAAGTTCGACCGAACTTGGCTCAAATCTCACCATATCCTTACAAGTTCGCTCGAACTTGTATGTTTACATACAAGTTCGGCCGAACTTGTCTACTCCCAACCAAAACTTAACCGTTTCAGCTTTTCGAAGACTGATATACTTTCATTCGTGTATGCAGGCTGATCTGGCGTTCTTCACAACTCTTCTCAGATCCCAAGTCTTACCTAAACGCACCCACAGTGAGTATACTTGACCCATTTTCGCTTTAATGCACTTTTTGGGTGTTACATACGTTCCTCTATCAAAATCATTTCACAAATCAAATTGTTTGTCACACGCGAATAATCTGATTGTGTATGCTCAATACGTGATGCTAGAAACATGTGACTAAGACTTATTTTCGTTAACTTGCCTCCTAAGCTAGTATAGTACTATAGTGTGGCTTACACCCGACGGGGTCTAGTTAGGATGGACGCGCAAGCCTTCTCACGGTAGTTAGCATGAGAAATGAGCCTATGTTGTGTGAAGTGTTTTGGTGTATCATGATATGTAATTAGATTATTTCACGAACGCTTTCTCTATTATGCTAGTAGTACTCAAACCTTTATGCTCACCTTTACTTAATTGTATTGACTTGTATTTTAACGTATGTAACAGGTTTATGATTTAGCTTATCGGATGCTTTGGATAGCCGAGTTTAGTTTACTTTGCTTTTGTTTAGAATGGTTTGTAATAAAATCTAGGGGATATCGAACCTGATTGTTTTGTGGGAAAACAAGTTTCTGTAATGATTATTTTGAAATATTGTGTTTAATGGTATGGGACGTTGAATGTTAAATGATGTGATAGATAATTGTTATGGAATTCTCATGAGACATCTGGTCGCCTAGTGCCACTACCCCGATATTTCCGCCATCGGTTGGAGTATGACAGTGGGGTAGGGTGGGGGGAAGAGAGAGTGCAAGTCTATCTAAGGTTTGTGTGTGTGTTCAATAAAATAAGTTAAATGACTGAAATACCTTTGTACTTTTATTGGATACTGATAGTCTTTTGGACTAAGATAGTTAAGATCAGAAGTTTGAGTTTTGAACTCAAGTAGTTAAAATGGATAAACCACATAGACTCAAATAATGCTTTACTCTTTATTAAAAGAATAAATTATAACTAATGAATAACATTTTAAAACTATGGTCGACAGTGGTTAATTAGCTCATTAATTCTTAATGATGGTCGATTTGGTTAAACAATGATCATATATGGTTAAAATTTGGGTCAACAATAACCAATTAGGGTTAATTAAGGTCATATGTTTCCACTTCGTGTCATTTATGGTATATTAGTGTCATTTATGGTTAAGGAAGTTCAAATGATTGTAATTAGGGTCACGAGTGCTTAGTTAGACTCATTAGTGGTCAATTAAGGTAATTCAAAGTCAGTTAGAGCTAAATGGTGGTCGTTTATGGTGCCAGGGGCGGATCTAGTTAATACCAAGGGGGAACGCCCGCTACCGCTTGGCGCTCTGGCGGTAGTGTAAAATTAGTGTAAATTTTGGATAAATTTGACGTTTTTTCGATTTCGTTACCGCTATTTTATAAAACGTTATCGCTTGGCGGATTTTCTAGATCCGCCACTGTATGGTGCATTAGAATCATCTATGCAGACTGCTAAACTTGAGACTATTTCTATTTGATGGAAAACCTACCAAAATAAATGGCATAAAAAACCTAAATGAAGTGGCAAAAAATGAAAAAAAAGCAATAAACATGTCAACTAGGGTTAATGATAATCCTTTAGCAAGTACACGTACGTGCCAATGATTATCCATCATTCTTTGTTACTAATTTATAATGAGGGATACATAATTGTTGGAAAATAGTGAACATGGAAATCTGAGATCAACAACGAGCAAATCTTAGATGTGATTTTTCACTAAATTTGGATACAAATACTTATATGTAATGTGATTAAAATACTACTATGTGGAGTTTCACAATGAAGCAAACAATGACCAAAACAGAGCTAAGATAGAATAAGATATTGATGCTTAAGGTTTGTGTTTGGAATGTTACTATTGATGGGTTACTGTGGTTGTTTCATGACGAGTTACTCCACACAGGCAATTACATTGACAAGATACTCATGATGGGCAGTTCTTGTTGTCAATTGCAACTACACGGGCAGTAGTTGTGACTACTCTTTGTTGCCACTGCTTGGCTTCGATGCACGTGTTCTCACAATCTCATGAAGTTGAAACAAAAACTAATTAACTAATGCATTGATACGTTTAATACCTCTATTGAAAGTGAACTTTAAACAAATTAAATTGTATTAAAAACGATTAATATAGTTAAATGCTTGAATCTAATGGTGAGGACTTTCTAGTTGTTTAAAATTATTTAACTAAAAAGTCGCATTAATTATATAAGATGTTAGATGATCCAAGAACATAAAAACTTTGTTAACTCTTAAGAACACTGAAACACTCACGTTTTCTATAAAATACACACAATTATGTTGAATTCCAGGCTCGGTGATTAATTCTGACCATATAATATGCTTATTATTGTTGTATACGAGAAAATATATGTGTTCTCTTAGAAGAACCAAGATTTGTGTTTATGGAACCGTCTCGAACACGTGTCTCACCACCTTTCTTCTATTCGTTCTTCGTATTCTCGTTACATCAATTATTAGTGTATTGTTAGCTCTATCATTTGTAATCAATAATTAGTGTATTGTTAGCTCTATCATTTGTAATTGTTTTCCATTTATTATAGTTAAATTGTATTAAAAACTATTAACACAATTTAATGCTTGGGTCTAATGGTGAGGTTTTTCTATTTGTTTACAACCATTTAACTAAGAAGTCGCATTAGTTGTATAAGATATTAGATGAACCGAGAACTTAAAAACATTGTTAACTCTTAAGAACACTCGAACACACATGTTTTTCATCAAAATATACACAATTATGTTGAATTCTAGGCTCGGTGGTTAATCCGGCAATACAATATGCTTATTATTGTTGTATCCTAGAAAATATGCGTTCTCTTAGAAGATAGGAGTTTTTTTTTGGGGTGGGGGGGAACCATATCAAACGTGGGGTCTCGTCATCTTTCTTCTGTCTGTTCTTCGCATTGTCATTTGTAATTGTTTTCCATCATTATAATATTTTTTTTACAAATTATGAACGATCACACATATCTTGAAACGGTTAAACTAGCTTTTTTTTAAGTTCTTTTGTATTATAATTTAATAACTATCAAAATAACTAGCTTGTTATTGATTTCAGAGTGAGAGTTCCCTTTCAACAGACATATGTTGGGTCTTTTGAAAAAGGCATTAGTTTAATAAAGATTTAACATCTGTTTCTAGTGACTCTAAAAGTACGTGTAGTTCTTGTAAGCATATATGTTTATTTGACTGTTGCTATTATTGAGTTTTTAGATAAGGTGCCATAGTACAATTGAAGCCAAATCAATGGCTGCATTTTTCCAAACTAGGTTCTCTAATTAGACCAATAGTTCTTATTAATGATTGGTTATATTATTTACTTGATTTAAGGATATATTATAGCCAATGCATTACTACTTTGCAAGTTCATTAGATAAGGAGGAGATCTAGATTAAGGAGGATGCACAAGAATTTTATTTAAATATATATTATACCTCCTACTTTGCAAGTTCATTGATTTAAGGATATATTATGGCCAATGTATTACAACGGTTGGATCTTGTATTATTTTACCAGAGGGTGCACAAGAATTTTAATTATCAACTTATAATTTAACATTCAAAAAAATATATATAATAATACTTTTGCTTTTATCTTTATTTTTCAGTGCTACACAGGAAGGAGTACGATGCTAACCAGAAGATTGAAAAGAAAATTAGGAAAAGAATGAAAAGAAGTAAAAATCACTTTTCCTTGGCTTTTCATACTTTCTTACAAATTGCCTTCTTTCCTTTCCACTTTACTTTGGGTAGCTTTCCTTACTTTTCATAAACAAAACAAGAAAATAAAGACGAATTAGTTTCGCTGATTGTTTAGCTACCGCTAGAAAATAAAAGGCTGAAGGTTACATATACATGAAAAAATTTATGAATCTTGGTTTGATGAAATAGGACTCATTTTTCGTTAAGACCGGGATATCTAGGTTTGGAAACATTGGTAGCGTCACCAGCCTTTTCATGTCTTTTATGCTCGTAGCTCCGTGTGTTGCTGCCCACCACGTCGATAGCGCCACCATGAGTGCTAATGCAACTCGTCATTGTTATTCGCATTGCCTATTGAGACAATATTTGGATTGAATGCCCCATAAGAAGGGGAATAGATCTATATATACTAAAGCAATTTACAAAAGGGTACACAAAGAATCAAGAAATTACAAAGAGGTACATACATAAAAACTGAAATATAATTATATACTAACACCTATTACTATTATTATTGCTTGTTTTCTACTATTGTCTTCCATTAATCATAATGGATAGATTATTAACGTTGTTATTATAAAGAGTTAATTACTGTTTTCGTCCATGTGGTTTGTCAAAAATCACTATTTCAGTCCATTAGTTTAAAAATTACGATTTCAGTCCCTGTGGTTTCACTTTCGTAACCATTTCAGTCCATCTCGCAACCATTTCAGTCCTTATACGTACAGAATAAATGGATTGAAGTGGTTACAAAAGTGAAACCACAGGGACTGAAATGGTTACGAAAGTGAAACCACAGGGACTGAAATCGCAATTTTTAAACTACTGGACTGAAATAATGATTTTTGACAAACAACAGGACGAGAACATTAATTAACTCTATTATAAATTTTCTTATAAATAATTACTAATCTCACCACCTTCTAAAATCATAATGGATATATTATTAACGTTGTTAGTATAAATTTTCTTATAAATGGTTACTAATCTCACCACCTTCTAATATACTCTACCTGATGTTAACCAACTAATTTTACTCCTTAGAAAAATTGATTACCTGTGTCGTACATCATAAAACTGTTTTGTAAAATACCCTTTTAAATTGTGAATTGAATTCCTCATTATTCTTTAGGTGTGACCCATAAACTCCTAGACATTTGTGAAGTGCACTATGTGAACCTTTAGCTTGTTATTTGAACATCTGTTAGGTGTGAGTCACACCTAAACTCCTTTTTGAAGCCCCATCAGGGTTAGGGTGAACAAAGTGGAAGCCAGAGAGGTGATTCATAATCTCTTCTATCTATATTCATACAAAAATGAAAGGCCAAGGTGGTACATCATCAAAGAAAAAAGGAAAAAAAAAAAACAAATTTCCCAAGCCTCACCCGAATATTCAAAAGTGATTTTGTTAAGTCAGGTTACTTCGGTTAATTTGGTTAGTTACTCAACAAACCATAACCAATTTATCAGTTGATCAAAGTACATTAATCATAACCATTGGCTAGTCTTGATTATCGATTAATTTGGTTTAGTAGCGGTCCGATTAATGGTTAAGATATAGAGATGTTTTAAGATAGATATCCTCCATCCATAGTTCTACAACTCGAAACTTAAAGAAATAATTGGCAACAAATAATTTATGTAATATGAGTAAAGCACACATAGTTACACAATGTTAACACATCGCAATTAATGTCATAATAACCGGCTGCATCATTTGAGTATATGTACTTCAAATTTACTTTGTATAAAGAACCAAAAAAGTTAATCAGCTGATGTTTTTATTACCGGTGCTGTAACGAACAAACCGACCAAATGTCTACCACATTGTGTGGGTAATTCCCACTAACAAAAGTAGTGTACAATATATCACGAGAGTATTTATAAACTAACAAAAAAGAAGTATCACGATGAAATTGTCGTCGTCGCATTGCGTGGGTTTCCTGCTAGTGTGTGTGTGTGTGGAAGGGCTAAAATGCAAACCCACTTAACTTGAAGAAACCTAAAAGAACCTCGTATCTTAGCCCTTGGATTGGTCTTGTGAATGGCTATGATCAAAAGGAGTATTGTGTCTTTGACAATTTGACTAACTTTGTATTTTATAGTATAACTAGACTAGATGTAAGATCCGCCGCGTTGCGGCTAGTGTCTTACAAATTACGACATAATGAATCTATTTTATACGGCCAGGGCCTTACAAATTACGGCGCAATGAATCTATTTTATACTTCTCTATCGACCCGCTCGTTGTATTTTAAAAAAAAAACCTAAGGATTAACTACTACACCATTGTATCAAGTAAGATATCCAAACGATCACATTGTGTTTCCAAATGTCTTGAGGAGGGTAGCATTATCTGACACATGCTTTGGCTTCCACCCCAACACACAAAGGATTTCTAGAAAAATATTAAAGCAACCAAAATCTTTTTTTTTACCAAAGGCATTTTTTGAATTGTCGATTGAGTTTAAAATTAAACATAAAAATGATTTTTTTTCATGTCGGTATAAAAAGATGTGGATTGGACTGACGGTTAGCGATTAAAATGACAACGACAATGTAATGTGGGTGCATTCGTGGGTGTCGATTGGTGGCTTTTGGAGGATGTTGGGGGATTGTAGTGGTGAACGATTTTTTTAATGCTTAAATCCGGGACAATCAAGGTATGATCCATATAAAGTAGCCGGTTATTACTGAATCTTCGTTTAATCATTTTGATTGTGAGTTAATAGTGAATTGTTGGATTTATCGTTTCACCAGGTTGTTACACCAGGGTGGTTGAATCTTGATTTTTGGATTTATCCTTTGCGCGGTGTTATAATGAAAAGTACATCGATTAGGGTTTTTAGTGAGATTTCTTGCCAATTAACATATGTAACTTATGTACAAAATAGACTCATGTGTCACTTATGTAATTTATGTAAATAGAATTCAATGTTACGTAAGTACATCAGGTACTAAGGTTTCGAAATGATTCTGCATTATGATAAATGACTAGGGATTTAATGTATTTCTCAAGCCGTATATACATGATAACACATTCTACAACCATGTCAAAAAGTCAAATCAGTTTACCGATCTTCAACTGGTCTTTTCATTTTAATATTGATGATTTTAGACCACATGTTTAATATAAAAACTGTTAAAAAAAATAACAGGTTATATTATAGTCCACAAGTTTGGTGTTCAATATATTAAAAAAAATTCTGGTTATAGAGTTAGAATATGAAAGGATGGGTTATTGAAATGACAATTTATATATGTTTCATACGCCTATATTTAATAAAAGAATAATTACATCTAAATATTTGGGGCTTAAAATGTAATTGTAAATTTAAATTTACAAATCCAGGCATGAAATGGGGGTGTATACATCTCATTTTTACATCATCCCCTTTACATCAAGTTTAAAACACAAACCAATATTCAAAAACGAACAAATCATGAGTTCTTCAAACAATGTTAAATGGAGGGAAATGTTGATGTTAACAAGCTTGTTTTCGTAGGTTTCGGTGATGACGTTGACATCGAAAATGAAGTGAAGGACTTTCTGATTGGGGTTACACACTACTTAGGCATCATGTTCGGAAAAAAAAACTCTTAGATCAAGTGTTGGTGACATGTGCTTCATGGGATCAGTACGTGGCAATATTGTTTCTAATTGAGAATTTGAATAAGAATGAATAGATGCTAGAGTCGATTAAGAAACGCATGAATTCCTACATCCGAGAGTTGAAGGAAAAGGAAAGCTTTGTAGAAGAAGTGTTCGAGGCAGCAACTTAAAACTCTCTTTTTGTGCTAGGGGTATGTGTAAGTGTAACGTTCCGTATTTTCATACTTTCTATTTTTAAAAACTTATGTTAGTATTTCATTTCAATTCTTATAATCGGAGACTTTGATCATAATGGAAATTATCTTTTATATAAATCGTGTCTAATTTATACTTATACTATATGCAATCAAACATCAAATACATGTTTGTATACAAAACCGAGACATGCAATACCTTCGAAATATCATTTATAGATGTGTGATACTTATAACATACTTACATACACTTTACACATATAAAAACACGTTAAAATATAAGTTTCTAGCTCAAAATAACAATAAAATCAAGTCCAGGGGCTAATCATGAACAAACTCAATATCTTTGAAAATCCATGCTCACGTGTCACGCGAGAGCCATAACCCCTCCCTGTCGTGCGACGTGACATGGGATAATTCGCAACAAGATGTGTTACGGGATTGGCTTGTTTTTCACATCCTCCAACCTCTAATCACTACACAACTTATTAAAACACTTAACCCTAATTCTCAACTATAAAACCACGCCTCCCACACCTCCTAATCCTTTTACACACCTCCAAAACACTCCAAAGCTATATTAATTAAGGTAGAAACTTAGTTTAGTTAGAATCATACAAGCTCCACCTTTGTGAGTTTGAACACTTTTTTCATGCTTTCTTCTCATTCTTACCTTCCTACTACTTGGATAACTTCTAGGAGTGTTACCACTTGTTTACCAAGGTAAACAAAGTTGGAACATCAGCGTTTTTTAGGCCCAAAGTAGGGTAAACATTTTGTTTTTACAAAACTTTTATACTATGACACTTCTACCATGCTTGCTTGGGAGTATCTTGTACCAAACCAAGTTCTCAACTAATCTTCATGTTGAGGGACTTGAGTTAAGGTGTATTCCTGAAAGTGTGAGATCCTTGTACTTTTTTTCTTAATGTTACAAAAGACCCTAAGTGGTCCCCATAGTGAGAGAAACCAAATCAAGTCCTCAACTTGCAATATTGTAAGATTTGTGTTATGGTGCATGGTGTGAACAATGGAATTTTGGTTCTACAATTAAGATTCCACCTACCTCACTTGATTACTTAGTTAGTTAGCTTACATTCTATACCATCTACGACCCCAAACAACTTCTAAGTAAAAAAAGTGAGCAAACTACACCAATTCTCCAAACACTGTCTATGTTTGGAATGCACTCTCTAGTTTATATCACTTGGTTGTTTTGGTGAACTAGAGGGTTTTATTTTTGTTCTTATGTTATATCCATGACTATCCGAATCATCCTTGAGATAATTTGTGCATTGGTGAAATCCCATGGTTAAAGGGTTTATCCTACCTTTGCTTAACGATTTAAGACTTGGACTTTAAATAATTATGTATATATATATATATGAACATGCAATATTTAATCCAAGACCAAACCATGATATCAACCAATCTGTGGTTGAATGTCATGTGTTGAGGTAGAAATCTATCTAAGTCTTGAACTTCTTATCTTGGCTTCCAATGAGTATCTTACTCATGAAAAACACTAACTAAAATGGTGTCCACATAAGTATTCAAGCAAGATAGACTTTTATGTATGAAAACCCTCAATCCATTAACATGCTACTTGTCATACTATACGATTATACATGCTAGAATACACTTCATGCAATCTATTTGTCGTTAATTTTACAAGCCTACCTTAACACGTATAGCGCTATAGGAGTAGCACGCCGCCCATTATGTGGTCATTGTTAAGCATTCTATCATAACAGTCTCGTTCACATTGGTGACGAGATTACGCTAGTGGACACTTTGGTTAACCTATAGATTTTGCATGTTAGTATGATATATAACTTAGTGTACAAATTTCCATGTTGGATTTGAGACTTTTATACGTATGATTTATAAGCCAAACTTGTATACTCACCGATCATTTTGCGTTGAAAAATACTTTAATACATGTTGTAGGAAATTAGTGCTGAAGCTCGAGAAATCTACTTAGGGTGGACTAGAAACGCACCCGAATTCTTTTTTATGTAATCTTTTGCTTGTTTGGTTATGTTAGATTAAATGTTGTATTTCCTTTCAAAACAATGTACCTTTGAAGTTATGAATGAAATGAAAGTGGTATATTTAATTATTGTCACCTTTAGTTCGTTATGATGTTTGAAACAATTTTGTTCGTCTCACTCTGATATTTCCGCTAACGGTTGGGGTGTGATAATAAGGTTAGCGAGGGGATGAATATTTATTTTGTGTTGTATTATATATATATATATATATATATATGGCATGTATGGGGTGGTGGGAGTGGGCTTTTGTGGTGATGTCTAGGTTTAAAATATGTTGGTGATGTCTAGGTTTAAAATATGTTCATTTGTTACGGGGGAAATGTAATATGATTAAGTTTTTATTATGATCATCATACCGTTCAATTACGTAAGTACAAAGACTGTTTTTTATGTAAGTTACAAGAGTGTTACACATAAACTACAATCGTTGCATTCGTAATTGTAAAGACGAGCAACAGGCATAAACAAACACAAACTTTGATTGTATGCAAAAAGAAAAAAAAATTGAATTATAAAAAATTTCAATCAGATCTTTAAAACGATCCAATGACAACATATTATAAGAAGAACAAAAAAAACACTATAACCTAAGCTTTTCATTTTTATTGAACATAACAAAAAAGGGGGGAGAATCAGTAAAGGAAAAAAAAACCGCTTTGGGTATAAAGCGTTAAAACAAACCATTTGCTACCCTTTGATATTTTTTTAGATAAGGTAAACAAAACTTATAGCAAAGAGACATGTTTGTTATAAGTAATAAATTAGTGGTATAACCACTTAAAGTAAAGTTGTGGTATAACCAAGTTCTCAACTAATCTTCATGTTGAGTTCCTTCTGATTGAAGATGTGTTGAAGGCTCTTATGGTCAGTGAAGACCACACACTTGTACCATAAAGATAGTGTCGCCATATCTTCAATGCAAAAACAACTGCACTAAGTGCAAGATTGTGCGTAGTGTAGTTTTTCTCATGAATCTCGAGTTGTCTTGACGCGTAAGCGATAACCTTGTCCCGTTGCATAAAAAAACACAACCAAGACCTTGGTTTGAAGCATCGTAATACACGACCAAATCGTCGTTTCCGTCAGGAAGAACGCGGATAGGAGCATTACAAAGCATGTCCTTGAGTGTTTGGAAGGACTCCTCTTGTTTGGAACCCCAAACAAAAGGTTTTCTTTTTGAGTCAAGGATGTGAAGGGAACGGTGATGTTCGAAATGAAGCGACGATAATAACCAGCTAGACCAAGAAACGAATGGATTTTGGATGGAGATTTAGGTGCAATCCAATTCTTGAGGGCTTTGATTTTTGCGGGATCAACGTGAATACCTCTCTCATTAACAACGTGACCGAGAAATTAAAATTCTTTTAGCCAAATTCGCGCTTGGAGAATTCGGCGTATAGTTGTTCACGTCGTAGGATTTCGAGGATAAGACGTAAGTGTCGTGCATGTTCATCTCGAGTTTTGGAATAGATAAGGATAACATATATGAAAACGATTACGAAGCGATCCAAGTATAACTTACACACACGATTCATCAAATCCAAAAACCGCGGGTGCATTGGTTAAACCGAATGGCATGACTACGAATTCGTAATGGCCATATCTAGTACGAAAGGCGGTTTCAGGAATATACTCTTCGAGAACTCGAAGTTGATGATAACCAGAACGAATATCGATTTTTGAAAAGCACGTTGCGCCTTGGAGTTGATTGAAGAGATCATCAATGCGAGGAAGTGGATATCGGTTCTTAACTGTAAGCTTGTTGAGCTCACGATAGTCAATGCACATCCGAAAGGATCCATCTTTCTTTTTTACGAACTGAATAGGAGCGCCCCAAGTAGAAGTATTAGGGCGTATAAAACCTTTATCAAGAAGCTCTTGAAGTTGGCTAGATAGCTCTTGCATTTTCGAGGGTGCTAGACGATAAGGGGATTTAGCAAAAGGTGTAGCACCAAGAATGAGATCAATGCGAAAGTCAACGGATCGAGGAGGAGGAAGACCAAGCAGGTCTTCGGGGAAAACGTCAGGGAAGTCACAAATGACAGGAACGTCATTCACACTAGGACCTTTGCCCTTCTTTTCCATAACGTGGGCAAGAAAGGTAAAGTACTCTTTGCGTAAATATTTGTTAGCTTGGGTACACGATATAAGCTTGAGACCTTTAGAAGGTTTCTCACCATAGACGTGTAGGGAATCACCTTTAGGAAGAGGAAGACAAATAAACTTTTCAGAACAAACGACTTCAGCACGAACTCGCCTAAGCCAATCCATGCTTACTATGATATCAAAGCTACCCAACTGCATGGGTATGAGATCGATGGAAAACGTATGATCCTTAAGATTCAAATAACACTTAGAAAGGGCAGAATCGATAGTGACAGATTTTCCGTTAGCGACTTCGACCGCGAATGATTTGGGCAACTTAGAACGTCAACACTTCAACAAAGGTTCGAATTCAACGGATACAAAACTTTTATCCGCACCAGTATCAAATAAACACGAAGCATAGAGATTGTTAATGAGAAATGTACCGTTGATGACGTCGTTGGCATTCTGAGCCTGAGCTACAGTGATGACGAAGACTCTACCACGCGCTTGTTGTGGCTGCTGCTGGTTGTTGTTGTTGCGTTGTGGGAAGACGTTGGCGAGATGATTAGGATCACCACACTTGAAGCAGGCTCGACCAGTGGCGGCTTGATCAGGTTGGGCTTGGTTTGGTGTAGGTGGTTGGGTTTGGTTACCTGGAGGCTTTTGGCCAAAACAGAAATGGGTGTTGAAGTGCCCAAACCTATTAAACCTAGTGCGAAGGAAGCATGGTGCGGCGGTAGGGTGATGGTAGGTACAAGTCACACATTTGGGAAGAGTCCCAGTGTAGCCTCGCTTGGTTGGCTTGGGGTTTTGGGTTATGGCTAGTTGTTGTGGGGGTTTTGGCGGAGTGACTACCGCACAGTTTAGCTTGAAGCCTTCCATTTCTTGCCCTTGTTGTTGTTCTTGGGTGGCTTGGATGGGGTAGGTTCAACGATGGTTTCGGTGGTGGCTCCGTGCACATTCTTTGATAACGCCTTGTTGGAGACTTCATGCAGAACACAATTTTTATTGAGTTTAGCGGCCATGCGGTAGGTATCCTCGAGGGTTTTGGGTGAGGCGGATTCCATGAGGTTCATGATAAAGGTGGGAGACATGAATGTACTTCGTGATGGCCTTGTCAACGATGTCGACTTGGCTAGTGCAAAGCACTCAGTTGCTTAAAACGAGCTGCGAGGCCAGTGTTGTCGTTCCCCACTTGCTTCAGATTCTAGAACTCATTCTCGAGCTCCTGAAGCTCGTGCGGAGGAAAAAACTCGTCATGCATCAATTTCTTAAGGTCAGCCCAAGGGAGGGATGGGCGACTTCGTTCCCATGAGCGTTACACTCGGAGGTCCACCAATCAAGGGCTCTTGATCGGAAAACACCCGTTGCGTTGATGTTCGCAGGTGGCCAGGACAACTACTTTAAAGGAACGTCACTTCAATGGCATCAAACCGTTAAAGCAACGTAGTGGCATCCTCTTCACCAGTGAAGGGTAATCAGTGCTTGGTAGGGTTGGATTTTGCATGAATAAAATTGCTTAAAGGAAAACGTTGACTTAGGTGTTGCCACCTGGAGTCGACGGAAGCATTGGGTGGGTCGGTGCTTGGTGGGGTTGGATTTTGCAGACGATGCTAGGGATGACCTTAGCCATTTGTTTCGCTATAAACCTCATGACGTCTTTCTTTGACATTGACTCGTCATTGTTGGAACTCCTTTTGGAGCCCGAAGTTGACTTGGACTTCTTGTTGT
This sequence comes from Scalesia atractyloides, assembly GCA_947069175.1. NCBI lineage: Eukaryota > Viridiplantae > Streptophyta > Magnoliopsida > Asterales > Asteraceae > Scalesia > Scalesia atractyloides. The sequence goes on from CAMTDV010000024.1 coordinate 82,067,731, forward strand.
GGGTGCTCGGGAGATGAAAGGAAGGCATCTAGATGTTGAAAAATAAGAGGAAAGGATGAGACTTGATCATAGTGTTTTCACAAAATAAGGTTTGTTTGCATGTATAAGCATAGAATTCAGCATAACATGTATAATCCACGTAGTTGACATGAGCATAACATGTATAATCCACGTAGTTGACATGAGCATAACATGTATTAAAGTCATAAACACGTATGAATGCAAAAAGGAGTATAAATTTAGTTTGTTCACTAGAATTATTAATGTTTTGATTACAAGAGACGTGCGAATTGTGCGTCGGTTTTGAAGTGAATGAGGTAACAATTATTAAAAACACATAGAAATTGAAGTAACATAAAGAGAAGCTTGATAAAATATTGGAACGTTTCGGGTTGAGAAACTTCGACTATTCCAAAGTTAATCGTAAGTCCTTTCGAATTAGGGAGACATGCTTTGGCCTAATAGATAAAATACACTCACCGAGGAGCGGTTAACGGTATTTTACCCTTCCAGTTACTACATGTCCCTAATTGATCGAAATTCGAAACTTTGGAGAGAATGAAAATCGAGGAGTGGGACTAGTTAACAAGATGCAGGTTTCACCCCTAACTTGATAACATTGCACCCTAAATGTGGTTGATACCTACCAAACGAAGACCAAATTCCGACTCGTTAGTAAGATCCACTAGAGTATGAAATGGAAGTTTTCCATTAAGATGTGGATATCACTCCTAACTTGATGGCGTAACTTCGTGTAAAATCGAATGCGCGGAATGAGGGATTTCGCCAAAATTGTGGGCCATTGGGTCTATTTTGGAGCAAATCGCCTCGTTGGTGAAGTATGAGTGTCTTCAAGTCTGTATTGTGGTTGCCTTAGGAAAGGCATGTATATTTCAAGACAAAAGGGATAGATAAGAAGCAAAGTAGGAAGAATTAATATATTAAATAAGAATCAAGAATGGTCAAATTTGGTACCTACTATAGACTAGGTCGAACATGGAAATTCTACCTAATTCCTTATAGTTATGGCTCTGATCCCAATCTATCACACCCCAACCAATGGCGGAATCATCAGGGCGGACGTAAATAGATTGTTCGAAACATCATAACACTATTGTGACGATAATTAAACAACAATATTCCATTTCATTTCTAAAATTCAATACTGAAGGGGTATGGTCCCAAAAGCCTTGCGCCAACCAAGGGAACCATACCCACTATTAACTTCGAAGAAAACCTTGCGCAGGCTTCTATATCAAGGAAAGTCACTGAAAACCTGCGCCAAGTATCCAAAGAAGGAAAGGATCACTTAACCACCTTGCGCGGGCTCACGCAAGGTTCAAAGTTAATCTTGATCAAACTCCTTGGATAACATTTTATGAACAAACCTTGCGCCGATATTTATACCAAAGCAAGTACTCACCAAAAACACTGCGCCAAGCAACAGGAAGAGGAAAGGAGATCAGTTAACTAACTTGCGCCTCTCGCGCAAGGAAACATTTAAACCTGAGAAATTCTCCCTTAGCAAAATCCTAGAGTTTGTGCAGAAGCAAAGGGAATCTTTTCTTTTGTAACAGAATGGACACGTGGCGAGCAACAGATGGGTAACAGCTGTGAAACCTTCTAGAAGCCACTAACACCCAATCGTGCAACATCTTTTCGGTTATAACCAATTGCCACGTGGCAGCATCTGGACGGCTGGGAAGGATCACGGTGATGGCATGCTCATGCTTATAAAATATAGTGATCTCATGATGACACGTGGCATCTCCCTAGCCATTGATGATCTCATGATCCGTGTGCACTAACGGATGACCACAAACATTAACGGAGTAGCAAAAGATTCCGTTAAAGTTACCATCTCTCATTTGGTGCCGAAACTCTGGCTATAAATAAGTGACTTGGACTCTAAGTAGAAGGTATTCACTCTCAACTACTCTCCCTCTTACTATACTTAACTTCTGACTACCTTACTTATTCTCACGCCGGAGGGTGGTCACAGAGAGAACCCCCCTTCACACGTGACGAGCTAACGGTGTTCTGTTTTGCAGGATCAGCCGGAGTACTGTTACATTCATCATCGTGAAACCAAACGAAGGATTAACCCCTTTTATGCAGAGCCCATTCCATAGATCTACATAGATTCCGATCTAGTTGATCTAGGGTTTCTTCATTGGCGCCCACCGTTTCTCTGTTTCTCTCATCTTCTGTTTTATTTCACTCAGGTCTACAACGTCATGGCTGATGGATCGTCATTTACAGCTCCTCGATCGGAGATCCGTCGCGTCGGCGGAGCTCCTCAGGTCGACGGACAAATCGTTTAGGATTCGTCAGGTGAAGCTGATATTCCGTATGATCCTGATCATGTGAGTATCCCAGTAACACCGGCGGCTCCTCATGTTGACGTTGCATCAATTCTTCCTCCTGGGGAAACTCCATTATCATGGTTGATTAAGTCTCAAACTGCTCTAAATGCCATGTATGCTCAGTTATGTGCTCAAACCGGAACTCCAACTTTTCAAGCTCCGGTTGGTGCACCACAAGCCCGAGCTTCGCCGGCGCCCCGAGTATTGAGTTACGGAACTCAGAACCAAGATCGTGCACCGTCACACGTATCTGTGCATGAAACTGAGATGTGTTCTAAAACCAGAAATGATTCTATTCATTCTGGTAACAGACGTCGGGAAGAGAATGTCCAGCGACGATCTTCAGTTCACTCACGTTTGGGCCCGCGATCGTCGTAGAAGCGGGACACCCAATACGATGAGTATGATAGGACTTATGAAGAAGGAGATAGTGCAAGTGTCCTCAATCGTTTATCTGCAGATCATGCCAGTTACAAACCTCGAATCCGAGCAGTGTACAATCCTGAGGCGGAACATGATTATAACTTGATCTACCGACCTGCTGAAGCGGCAGAACAATCAAAATTCGTGAAGGAAATCGCTCTAGCCCCGCTAGAACGAGCAATATTGCCATCAAACGTTGGAAAGTTTAATGGATTGTCAGATCCAAATGATCACATGCGTTTGTTTACTGGCGCAGGACTTATTGGAGGATGGACTTTACCTATGTGGTGCCATCTGTTCGTCCAAACGTTAACCGAAGCTGCGCGACTCTGGTTCGATAACTTACCAACAGGTAAGCTCTCTTCATGGAATGATCTTAAGGAAAAATTCCTTACTCATTTCAGTCAGCAACGTCGTTATGTTAGAGATTCGTCGGATGTGATGAACATCTGGCAAAGAGACAACGAGAGTTTGAAAGATTTTATTACACGATACAACAAGGAGGTTTTAGAAATCGGTGACGTGCATGAAGATCTTATCCGTGCACAGTTTAAATACGCGGTAAGATGTGACGAAATGATTAAGGTACTTTCTGGTACTACTGGGTTACCGAAAAGCTGGGATAAGCTCATGGCAGCAGCCAAGGTCTATGCGCAGACCGAGCACAACCTTAATTCAAACAGAACTCCTCTACCTCAGCATCGTCCTGAGGATCTGAGCAAGGGAGGTCGGAAGTTTAAGAAGGGTTGGAAAGACTCAAACCAAAGTTCTTATTCACCATACTCTCCAATGGATGCTCGCGCAACAATTAACAAGATAGCAACTCAGAAAGCCATCAAGAATGAGAATCGGGAGCGACAGTGGACTCCTCTCATTAAATCTCCCGCGGAAGTCTTGAGCACTAAGAATTATCAATTCAAACAACCCCAGCCCATGAAAAACAAAAAAGGTCAAGACCCGAACCTATTCTGTGATTTCCACAAAGACACAGGGCAGACAACCGATAATTGCATTAGCCTACGCACAGAATTTGAGAAGGCCCTGAAAAGTGGTAAGCTGACACACTTAGTGCAATTAGTTCGAAAAGAGGTCAGGCAACTCACGCGCGGTGATGAGGGGCCAAGTAATAAAAAGATAAAACAAGTTGCCATGATCCAAGGGAGCTCGTCGCGCAAGCGCAACTTTCAAAGGTTCCGAGGAGAAAATTGGCGAGAGCAACAAGTGATATTTCCTGTGGTTCCAGGTGGGCCTCAGGAAGAAAGACCAGTAATAATTTCAGGCATCTTTGGCCATTACCGGACCGACTATATGTTCATAGATCCTGGAAGTTCTATGGATATCATATATGAACAGTGCTTCAAACAGCTAGATCCGGAAGACAAGGCACGCCTAGAACCAGTTGACTTCCCGTTAACTGGATTCTGCAATGAGGCCGTCTTTCCCCTTGGACAAATAGTTTTTCCAGTGATTCTTTCAGACGGAAAACACTCGCGCACCATTCAAGTGAACTTCATGGTAATTCCAGCAACATCCCGTCACGTCGTATTATTAGGAAGACGAGCGCAACGAGATTTCAGCATGATCACATCTGCGCCTCACGCTGCATGTGGTTTCCCAACGCCAACTGGAGTTGCTATCATCTTCGCGCGAAAAGAGATTATGTCTATTGAAGAACCAGTTGTTAAGGCTGCTAAATCTACATCACCAAATGAACCTGAAAAATGGGTACTGAACAATAAGTATCCCGAGCAACCAATTATCCTTGGTCCTGCAATTTCTATGGCAAGTCGCTCAAAACTTAAGACTTTGTTGTTTTGAAATATGGATATCTTCACATGGACTCCTGTAGATATGGTAGGGGTTCCGCGCAAGATAGCTGAGTATTGCTTAAACGTCTTCGTGACGGCGCAACCGGTGGTTCAGAAAAAGCACAGTCTTGGATCCGAAAAGACCGAAGCCATGAATGAGCAAGTTGAAGAATTATTGAAAGCTGAGATCCTGCGCGAAGTGAAATATCAAACCTGGGTCGCAAACCCAGTAATGGTGAAAAAGCACAATGGCGGATGGCGCATGTGTGTTGATTTTAAATATTTGAATAAAGCGTGTCCCAGAGACTGCTACTCTCTTCCTGAGATAGACAAGAAAGTCGATTCGTTAGCTTCTTTCCGTTGGAAATGTTTCCTAGATTTCTACAAAGGATATCATGAAGTGCTGATGAAAAAAGAGGACGAAGACAAAACAGCTTTTCGCACGAAGAAAGGAATTTTTTGCTACACAAAAATGCCCTTTGGTCTCCGCAATGCGGGAGCTACTTACCAAAGATTAATGGACAATGTCTTTGGCGATGACATTGGCAAGACAGTAGAAGTTTACATTGACGACTTGGTCTCATGAGCAATTCAGAATAAATAATGCTAGAAAATATCTAGAGAACCTTTGATTCCTTACGCAAGGTCAATTATAAAGTTAAACCCAGGGAAATGCTCTTTTGGCATGGAAGAGGCAAAATTGCTAGGTTTTGTGGTTACGAAGGAAGGATTCAAGGTCAATCCTGAAAAGGTGGAGGCCATCCAAAAAATGTCGTCTCCCACCACCAAGGAAATGCAACGTTTGGCTGGGAGATTAGTTGCGCTTAACCATTTCTTGGCCAATCATGCTGTGAAATCATTTCCATTTATCCGAACCTTGCGCAATTGTGTCAAAAGTAAAACGTTTTCATGGACTCCCGAAGTGGAGAAAGCTTTTCAAGAAATGAAAGATTGTCTTATTCATTTACCCACACTTACTGTGCCGCGCAGTAAAGAGCCGATGATTCTTTATCTTTCAGCATCTCCAATGACAGTTGGAGCAGTACTAATGGTGGATCGTGAGGGTGTTCAATCTCCAGTTTATTACATCAGCAAAATGCTAAATGATCCAGAAACTCGATAGTCTATAATGGGAAAATTAGTGTTAGCCCTTGTTCACGATTCGCGTAGCTGAGACGATATTTTTCAGGACACGTCATTACGATCCTGATAAATTATCATATTGGTCAAGTTTTATCTAAACCAGATGTCTTGGGATGCCTCGCAAAGTGGGCAATTGAATTGGGAGCATACAACATCTGTTACAAGCCAAGACCAGCTATCAAGGGTCAAGTATTAGCTGATTTCATTGCTGAAGTTCCAGCAGATAAGGTTGAAGAATGTGAAGCAATTCAAAATCCAGTTCCCATTGTCGATGACAGAGAATGGATCTTATACACTGACGGCGCATCAAACAATGATGGGGTAGGAGCAGGATTACGATTGATAAGTCCAGATGGTGCACAGTTCACTTATGCAATTCGACTCGAGTTTAAGAGTACCAACAATGAAGCGGAATATGAAGCTTTCTTAGCAGGGTTATGCCTAGCTATTAAAATGGGTTCATCTAACCTAACAGCTCATGTCGACTCTAAACTGGTTGCTGAACAAATTATCGGATCTTATGATGCAAAGGGCGACATCATGGCCCTCTATCTGGAACAAGCGAAAGCACTCATCACTCAGTTTAAGCAATTCCAAGTTGTCCATATAAATCGGAGTGAGAATAAACATGCCGTTGCCCTGAGCAAATTAGCTGCAACAAGTTTTCAGCATTTGGCAAGAGAGGTTCGCATTGAAGTTTTAACCAACCCATCGGTACCACTCAAACAAGTAAGCATGGTTGAAATAGGAGATCCAACTTGGATGTCTCTAATAATTATGTACTTACTGCATGGATCGCTTCCAACTGACAAAGCTCAAGCAAGAAAAATACGATGTAAGGCAATCAATTACGAAATGGCAGATGGTACCGAAAGTCATATTCTGGGCCTTTGCTTCGTTGTGTGAGCAAACATGATGCGCAATATTTAATACGAGAAATACACGAGGGATTATGTGGAATCCATTCTGGACCGCGCATGGTGGTGGCCAAGATTATGAGTACAGGTTATTACTGGCCTGGATTGTATGTTGATGCAGTGGAGATTCTGCGCAAATGTATGTCCTGTCAAAGGCATGCTCCGAAGACGTTGCGCCCAAAGAATCCTTTGATTCCGATAACCACTGCTTGGCCTTTCTAACAGTGGGGGATTGATCTTATCGGACCCTTTCCAGATGCATCGGGCGCAGTAAAGTTCGTTATTGTCGCAGTTGATTATTTCACCAAATGGGTTGAAGCTAAGCCATTGGCGTCTACCACATCCATGGTCGTTCGTAAATTCATATGGGAAAATATTATTTGCCGGTTTGGTTTACCATTACGAATCATCACCGACAATGGTCCCAATCTCACAGCTGCAGAGCTGCAAGCCTGGATGCAAGAAATGAAAATCAAACATGTTTTCGCCTCTGTCGCCCATCCACAGGCAAACGGTCAGGTGGAAAACATAAACAAACAATTGGTGGAAGGCATTAAGGCACGTTTAGGTACGGCGCGACGTGGCTGGGTCGATGAATTACCAAGTATACTTTGGGCGCACCGTACTATGCCAAATATGAGCAATGGCGAAACACCCTTCAGTCTTGTTTATGGTACAGAAACCGTTATTCCTGCTGAGATCGGCCTTCCATCACCCAGAATGATCGCTCTTGAAAAGCAGAACAACGAAGAACAGCGTCAACTTGATCTTGATCTGGTTGAAGAGAGGCGCGAGAATGCAGCGATACGCAAAGCTAAGTATAAATCTCAAATGGAAAAATATTACAACAAACGGGTACGCGTATGCACTTTCTTACCCGGAGATTTTGTACTTCGCGACAACGAAGCATCGAACGTCGAAAAGCCAGGAAAACTGGCACCCGAATGGGAGGGGCCTTATGTAATTCATGAAGCCCTAGGCAAAGGAGCTTACACATTGAAGCGCTTGGACGGCTCCAGTGTTCCACGGACCTGGAACGCCCAGCAGTTGCGCAGGTGTTACGTGTAATCTCAGAGCTCATCAAGCCATGCGCTTTACATGAGCCTGCTTACATTAGTTTTCATTTGTAATCTTAGTGACAGATTGTAAGCTTTATGCATTATCAATAAAATAACACTTTCTGTCGCTACTTACATTCTTTTATATATTTATTACAAATGCATGCAATTCCTTTGGATAAACAAAAACACATACTCATGAGCCACAAAAAGATACAATGCTTACGCTTACACATGAGGTTATTGTTCATTTATCTATCCTAAACAAGTAATTGGTCACATGCAAAAATTGTAAACTAAATATATTATATTCACAATATAAGTACTTGCGCATCAAACGCAATGATACATCAAAAAGATATATACAAACAGCTATGGGAATAGACTCAATCTAACTCTATTTCCCCGCATCCTTCACATCATCTTGCTTCCCCGCCTCAGAGAAGATTTCCTTTAGTCTATCTACGAAATCATCATGCTGCAGCGCAACATCGACAAGATCCATGACAGGAATATGTAATTGATCATAACTCTTCTTGGCAGCATTATAGATGGCAGTAGTGTCTGTTCCATGCGTAGCAGCGCGGCTTGTATCCCATTGGGTTTTCAGCGCATGAGCCACATGAAGGGTGCATTCCTTGTAACCCTCAGCATGGCCATCATTCCGCGCCGCCACCATGAGTTCCGCCACTCTCTAATCTAACTCCGTCGAGTTCAAAATAGAGTTTGCAATCTGTAAACAAGCGCGTCAATATAAGATATAATAATTCAGCAAAGATGAATATATCAAAAGAAAGGGATAATACCTCCACAATCCTATAATCTCGCAACCAAGTAAGCTGGTTCATGAGGGATTCGGTCAGGCTTTCTGCTGTAGCGCGAGCGACCTCCGTGTCGTTAAATTTTTGTTCACTTTCAGTTAAATGGTGGGTCAACTCGGCTTTCTCTGTTCGGTGAAGGTTGATATCTTTCTTCAAAACGTCAACCTCATCTTGCAGCCGCGCCTAGTCAAATAGCATAGAAGTTAGATCATCAATCTCTTTATTCTTAAAAAGGAGTGTCATTTTGGTTGATACCTCATTCTGCTCGCTCCTTTCACTATGAGAGCGCGCCTCTTCTGCTGCCGCAACTGCATCAGCCTTCTCTTTTTTGAGTTTCTCAATTTCGTTGCACAGAGAGATCTTTTCTTTGTTATCTCGATCACAAGCCTCCACAAAGCGCTTGCGCTCGTCAGCATATTGCGCAGCAACGACCTCACATTTGCGCTTCCAAGACAGCGCAGACCACTCCTCGGTCTTCTTTTCCTCCTCAAACTTAGCTTTCTCAGCCTCAAAATCCACAATCATCTTTAATGTCTTCTCTTTTTTCAAATTTGGCTTTCGCCTTGTCAATCTCAACTTCGTCCGACTCCTTGTTCATGTTGCGCCACTCGCGCACAATTCTGTTCATCGTGGAAGAGGCAGGAGCAGACTCTTGTAAGAATGTTTGATAAGTGACATCATGGTTTTTCTCTTCTTGGCGCTTCACCTCCGCCGGAGGGAAGATGCCCTTATACCACTCCCTGTAGGAGTGCAAATCTGTAAAAATATCACCCTGTTTAACCTTCCACACAGGCTGATGAATCGCAGAGGCCCGCTTCTCAGAATAAGAACGATAATAGTAATCCCCAGGCGTTTCCTCGGGGCGAATCGGTGACTCCTCTTCTGGATCTTCAAAAATTGGCATAAAATACTCGCCTCTGGTGGAAGGACCAGCACCCTTAGAAATAAACGTTAAAGGCTCAGAAATGGGCGTGGCTGGGTTATCTTGCCCCGCAGAGCCAGACCCTCCTGCAGCAGCACCCGTGGCAGTATCTTTAACCTGCTCGCCAGCAGGATTCTTCGCAACATCGGAGGCAGTATCTTTAACCTGCGTGCCAGCAGGATTCTCTGCATCAACTTGTTTAAGCTCTTCTTCTGGAGCCACTTTCTCATACCCTTCTGGGATAATGGGGTCTGCATCAAAAATAGGGGCGCTCAGGTCCACATCTTCACCGTCAGTGCTTTCAGGCCTGCGCGGCGACGTTATAGAAGAGGATACCGGTGTAACCTTTATAGGTTTATCTGCAAAATAAACACAAATGTCAAGCATAAGGCATGACGCAGCTATTACAACAATAATATACAAAGAAAGGGACATACCAGGTGAAAATTTCTTTGCGAAGGCTTCCAGCTTGCCTTTCTTTCCTATGCGCGGCTGCGCAACCTTTTTCGGCGGAGAAGGTGGTGCAGTTTCAGCTTCTTTTCTTTTCTTTGAGACACGCTTCAACGCCTCTTAGGGACTTGAAGGAATCTCCAAAGGATCATCTGGGTTCGAAGCAGGAAGAGAGGAGGTGTTGAGGGGTTCTGGTTTTGGTTTCCTCAAACCTACAGGCGCAAGACCCTCTAGTGAGTCTGACACCACCACATAATCACACCAAGAATCAGATACGAGACGCGTACCTTTCTTGCCCTCAGCCTAGTAGCAGCAGAAGGCTTACTTTTCTAGTCAGGATTGGTAGAGGTCGGCGCAGTAGTAGCAGCAGCAGTAGTTGATTTCTTCTTCTTCTTCGATTCAGGGCCTACGCCCAAGTTTAGCAAACCACCTACATGATCAATGATAAAGAAAAAATTGCGCCATAAGTTACATTGCAATATTACTTAAAGAGTTGGTATCTACAAGTAATATTGCAATAACTAACTCAGGCTTTACGTGAGATGACTTACCAGTGGTGGCAGTAGGCTGCGCGTTCAGATCTTCCTGATTAGGGAGTTCAAAATTTCCCAAGATCTGAGTAAACCAAGTTTCTTCATTCTCCTCAAGTGGCACAGCAGCCATCTTCCCATTATCCCTTTTGTAAGCCACCTGGTGTAGTGGCGCAACTATTTCGTAGAGCATAAACAATAAGATTTTACTCACATACAAACAATTATGGGAAACAATTCTAAAAAAGTGAGAAGTTACTTACCAACTCCATCCTCGGTATAAACTGGCTTCTCTCGTCTTTCTTTCTTCCAGAGGATACTCATACCCGCAGCAATCAGTGCCCTCTTTGGCAATATGATATTGGGATATCTTTTATATTTTGGTACCACACCTTGTTGGTCGGAATGGCCAAGGTTTCCAACTCTATGTCCCCGGCGGGCCTAAACGTCATCACAGTTGGGATCACCGCCGCCTAAACATAGAAAAATTTCTATTTCTAGTCATGATAAGATTTAGGCGGCGTTATCAACAACCGCTTTGCCTGCACGCGTTGTTGAAAGGAGTAAAAACCTAGACTACAGTGAAGTTGATAGAATACACGAAACTTCTCAACCATCGGAATAATCTGCATCGACCGGCACACAAACTCAAAATGTCTGATCCTCACCATGCCCATCGGGTTCAAATGGGAAATGTGAAATTATAATGATCAAGGATCTCCAACATGAAGTGGGTAACCGGAAGCCTAAAATTGCCCTCGGCAAAGTAATCATAGAACAACGTAATATAACCGGGCGGAGCATCTGCGGCCGGAGCACCCTCCCTCGGAAAGAATGAACCCCATGATCGGGCGAATAAGAAATTCCTAACCAAAGCTTCAAACTCCCCTCTCTTTTCCACTTCAACGGTTGAAGTAACGACGTTGCCGGCACTTCGACCCTCCCAGAACTAGACCCGGTTGCCATAGAAACTGTGAAGAAAAGGGTTTGAAGAAAACAGGAAGATGATCGGAATTTTTACAAGTCGCCGGAATGTATAACCACAAGATTTTTCTCTCTCTAGATATGATCTGGTGAAGAAGCATATAAATCGCCATTCTCTTTATATACTAATCGCAATTAATGCGAGATATGACGGCAGCGACTTTTGCGACCATCACTCTTCCCCAGGTAACTGCAAGGGCGAGTGGGAAACAGTAATCACCCCAGCGCGCGAGTGTCGCCGAACTATCATTAAAAGTTGTAAGACACGTACTGTTGACAGCCTGTCAAGAGTACCACCACGTCTCAAGAACGTGGGTGTCCACCAACTACATCATTTGGATGAGAGACACGTGTCCAAATATATTTGAAATTCAAATATCTTCCAAAAGATCACTTGTGACACGTCACCAAAAAAACATAAAGCAACAAAAGACCAACACCGGTACAGTGCAACATATTTTTTTTAAGTCCAGTGCTCCACCTACTCTTTACTTCCACATAGGAGCAACACTGGACTGGGGGGACTTGAAGGGGTATGGTCCCAAAAGCCTTGCGCCAACGAAGGGAACCATACCCACTATTAACTTCTAAGAAAACCTTGTGTAGGCTTCTATATCAAGGAAAGTCACTGAAAACTTGCGCCAAGTATCCAAAGAAGGAAAGGATCACTTAACCTCCTTGCGCGGGCTCACGCAAGGTTCAAAGTTAATCTTGATCAAACTCCTTGGATAACATTTTATGAACAAACCTTGCGCCGATATTTATACCAAAGCAAGTACTCACCAAAAACACTGCGCCAAGCAACAGGAAGAGGAAAGGAGATCAGTTAACTAACTTGCGCCTCTCGCGCAAGGAAACAGTTAAACCTGAGAAATTCTCCCTTAGCAAAATCCTGGAGTTGGTGCAGAAGCAAAGGGAATCTTTTCTGTTTTAACAGAATGGACACGTGGCGAGCAACAGATGGGTAATAGCTGTGAAACCTTCTAGAAGCCACTAACACCCAATCGTGCAACATCTTTTCGGTTATAACCAATTGCCACGTGGCAGCATCTGGACGGCTGGGAAGGATCACGGTGATGGCATGCTCATGCTTATAAAATATAGTGATCTCGTGATGACACGTGGCATCTCCCTAGCCATCGATGATCTCACGATCCGTGTGCACTAACGGATGACCACAAACATTAATGGAGTAGCAAAAGATTCCGTTAAATTTACCATCTCTCATTTTGGCGCCGAAACTCTGGCTATAAATAAGTGACTTGGTCTCCAAGTAGAAGGTATTCACTCTCAACTACTCTCTCTCTTACTATACTTGACTTCTGACTACCTATACTTATTCTCACGCCGGAGGGTGGTCACGGAGAGAACCCCCCTTCTCCCTGTGACGAGCTAACGGTGTTCTGTTTTGCAGGATCAGCCGTAGTACTGTTACATGTATCATCGTGAAACCAAACGACGGATTAACCCCTTTTATGCAGAGCCCATTCCATAGATCTACATAGATTCCGATCTAGTTGATCTAGGGTTTCTTCAAATACATTGTTTGGAAGCAAAGTCCAACATCGAAATCAAAATACAACCACGAAATCAAAAGTACAAGTATAACATAAGTCTAATTAAAATGGGTTTCTAGTTCGTCCTACTAGATTCCATGCTTCCACCATGTCATCATATTCCTGCAACATATGTTAAAGTACAGTTCAACACACAAGGCATTGGCGAGCATACAAGTTTGAATACTAAGTATAATAAAAGTCTAACATTCAACATGGCATAAACATTTACTTAGACTATTATACAATACTAGCAAAGCTACTACACATGTCAACCCAAAGTTTACCGCTAGCGTAATCTAATCATAGCAATGAAAAGAACGTTTTGTTTACTTAACATGACCTCATAAATAAGGTCGGTGCATTACTCCTATAGCGCTATACATGTTATGGGAGACTTGTACGAAGTTAATGATGTAGTATAAAGCATACGATTCTAGCATGAATAAGTTTACAAGTATTCGATTTAAGCATGCATGATTGAATGTTTGTATAATAATTATGTATAAAGCATAGTGATTTTTGTGGGTTTAATAAGCATATATGTTGCACCCTAAAAGTGTAAAGAGGAAAAGGGGAATCGAGTATACTCACGGTTTTGCAAAGCTTCCTTTAGTAATCCCTTGAAAAGTTGGAAGGTTGGAGGATGGAACACCGAGTTATCCTACACGAGGAAACGTAGGTGTGTGAGTATTCGGATGTTTACGGAGTATTCGGATTCGGAATTAAAGTATGCAAAAGTATGTATATAGGAAAATAATTATCTAGTCTTAAACACTCGTTCTTGACACTATAAATCCCGTATGGGTTGATGTGATTTCATGGGTAATGATACACATTAGAATCGTTAATGTGAGGTTCAAGACTTAGATAATATAACCTATTACCATGACAAGTAACCATGTTGATTATCATCAAGGATTCGGTTATGTGTATATATGTATATATATATCGTATAGTTTATATAATAATTCTAAGCTAAGTCCATCAAGAATATCATAGATTATCATATAGGTCAAGCATGGAGGTAGGAGGATAATAATCCTTTAACCTCATTTGTAAGATTCACCAATACACAAATCATCACAAGGATGATTCGGATGGTCATGAATAAAAGAAAATGCACAACTAATTACTATATCAAGTAGCCAAGTAAACTTTAAACCGTTGAGCCACTTTCGATATGGAAAGAGTTAACTAAGTGTCGGAGGCTAGACGGGGTTAGGTTACTTTTAATCTAGCAAACTACTTGAGACAACAATGGTAAAACATCAAGTGAGGTGATGGAATGAAGTTAGGATAGCCAAGGCTTCCAACTATTCACACCTATACCAAAACACAAGTCTTACCATAAACTTCATGGCAAGCTCGGATGGTTTCATCACTTGTGGGCTGCATAAACCCTTGCAAAATCAGAAAGTTTAGAGGTGTTTGCACCTCTTAAACCCATAAGAATATATTCCTAATAAGTCTCTCAACCTTAGATAGGTTCAAGAACAAGTAGGTACAAGATTCAAGCAAGAAGAGTAAATAACAAGTTTGTAAAAGTTTAATTAATGCGGAATTTTTATCCAACTTTGGACCTCAAATATGGTGATGTTCCACCTTTGTTTACCTTGGTAAGCATGCAGTAACAATCCTAGAGGTTATCCAAGGAAGGAGATACAAGAAAACAAGAAGAAAAGATGAAGAAGTGAGTTGGAAACTCACTTTTTGAGCAAGAAATTTTCTGCCCAAAATTTGCAAAGATTGGAGCCTTGAGAGAGTTTGAGAGTGAATTGGGAGTGTGGAAAGGGTATAGGAGGTAGTGGAGGCATATTAGGGTTTGGTCATAAATGAAGTGGTTGGGTGATGGGAGGAGAGAAATTTCAAATTTAAATTAAAATCACATTTTTATAAATAATATATATATATATATATATATTATATATAGGGTTGAGTTCTGGTACAAACCATATTTATCATACAAACCATAAGAACAGATCCTAGCACTTAAAAAAAGTTAACTTAACACATACTAAAACAATACATACATAAAATTAGCACTTTTGAATTATATTAGCACATGAAAATTAATCAAGATAACTGATTTTGACACATCTGTGAATGATATCAGCACTTTTCTTTATTAGCATATTGAAAACAAAAGAAAGATCAAAATAAAGAATTAATTGCTTGTTAGCATAATTATAAGGAATTCAAGATAATTAATATTATTTAGGGTATCATTTTACCATTTATCTATAATTGATTGGATGTCACATGACATTTTTTAATGGTTCTTCCCGTTTGTATACGAAATGTGGTTTGTATTTGATCCGACTCCTATATATATATATATATATATAGGGAGAGGATTATGAGAAAACTAGATATAAATGAGAAAACTAACTAAAAAAGCATAAAAAACATACAATTTTTTTATAAAAATTGCTACATTTTATGTAAAAAAAAACTTGTACTGCACATGTGCACTATATGTGTACTACACATGTGCATTATATTTATATGTTGCACATGTGCATTATATGTTTTTTTTTAAGTTTTTTATATAACATATATAGCGATTTTTATAAAAAAATCAAAAAAAATTGATATGTTTTTTTGGCTTTTTTAGTTAGTTTTTTGGTTTCTCCTTTAAACTAGTTTTCTCATTATCCATCCCCTATATATATATATATGATCTAAAGGTATGTAAGTATGCATAATGAGTAACATATATGAATAACATTCCAAAGAAGTTTAAAGTCTCGATTTACTGCATATAACATAAGTATAAATGTAAATACGTATTTGATGATTGATTTCACATAACACAGGCATGAATTAAGATACGATTGATATAAATATGGTTTTCCATTATGATTGATGTCTCGGATTTACAAGATTGGAATGAAGTACGATTACAAAATTACTAAAGATAGAAAGTGAATAAAGATTTCTAAAAATGGAAAGTACATGTAACATTCGTCGAAAAACGGGTTTTCAAAACCCGCTTCGTTTATTTATCAAATATCCAGTTATAAAATTCGTTGCGTATTTATGGTTGATATTAATTTTAAACGATACATAATTAATAAATATATTAGGATTTTAAAACCATAATTTATAAATAAAAATAAATAGTGAGAAAAAAAAATAGGGAAGCCGGGTTTCGAACTCGGGTCACCCACAAACCCAAACACACAACACACCACTCCGCCACACACTGCTGTTGTGATAATCAAGGAAACAAATAAGACTTATAATAAAACCCGAAAGCCAAATCTAGTAATCAGCGCGCCCAGAGTAGTCGTCACCGGAAAAATAGGCAATCCGCGATTCTTGCCATTTTCCTTTTGACTACAACACGATAACCGACTTCGACATCGGTTATAACCGATGTCTAGCCATCAATTTCGGTCATAACCGCCGGAAAGTCTTTAATCGCGAATTAAGACCAAATTCAAACGCAATTCATTCAGTTCTTCACTATAAATACCCACTCAATCTTCTGGAAATCCTTTCGCTCAGAACCGTGCACTTTTTCGAAGCTTTAGCACGTCGCCGGAGATATTCTGCATTCGCCGGACTTTCACCGGAAAACCGAGACTTACTTCAAATCGGTAAAATTCTCAACTCTTTTGTTTGTAATCCATTATTCGGCATGTCTTAACTTTAATCATTCAACCAGAATCTGTCTCAGACTACGCCGCCGGAAAAACCCACACTCACCGGAATCTCACTGAAAATCCGAAGTCTCACTGTTGATCGGTACAATCATCTAAACCCTCTTGATATCTCTTGTTTAGTAACTTAATTGCACAACACATTGATCAAAACTGTTAATCAATTCATTCAGCCGGAAGTCACCAATCAGAGCCGACGACTCTTGCCGGAAATCTGAGAAAACATTCTGTTTCGGTACATTTCATTCCGTAATCCTCTTTATCCATCTCATTCCAACCAATTATAAAATTTGATGATCGATATAAACAGAACAGTCGGACTTCACTGTTCTGTGTTTTTTAAAACGAAGAAGATGAAGTCGAGTATGGGTATAAAGTTAATTAAAACTGGATATTCGAACGGGTTAGACACACAGTCCAGCGGTGGACTGTGTGCACAAACAATACACACGTCCCGGGTTCGAATCGCACACGTTACCGACTTTCAGAAATAAAACCAATATTTTTAAAACTTAATCAGATCAAGTCACAGAATGTTTATAAGAATAATATAATCCATAAGTTAAACAGATTTGACACACAGCCCAACTGGTTGGGCTGTGCGCACTCGAACCAAAGGACCCGAGTTCGACTCCGGGTCCCTGCAACCGGTTCGGCCATATAAATCATTTTTAATAAAAACCAAATAAGTTTAAAATTAATTAGTATATAAATATAATTAAAACAGAGAATATTTCGGGTTAGACAAGTAGCTCAGTTGGTAGAGCTGCGTGCACGTACACGAGAGGTCCCGAGTTCGAACCTCACTCAGCGCATATAAATACACAGTCCGACCGGTCAACGGTCAAAAGTCAAAAAAAAATATTTTTCTTTTTATTTATTTATTTGAAAAATCATTTAAAAATACTTAAAAAATAGATTTTTAAAGTTATAAAATTACTTTAAACTCACAAAGATAAATCTAAAAATTCCATTAAGAGTAATAAATAAAAATATTAATCCCAAATAAAATCCATTTATTTACCGAATCATTTCGTTATTATTTTAGGTTAGTTTTTCTCTCGTCGATCAAATCCTAAATTTCGTGCGCATCCAACGTCATCAAAGAACGCACCCAATGTGAGTGAATCTCTATCAATTCCCCGTTTTAATCATGTTTTGGGGTGTATCATGTGTCGTTTAATTCTTTATTATATTTAAACACTTGTGCATACATCATATCGTGATCAAATGTGTATCAATTGTCGTGTGGATTATATGTAGTTTGGATTTATCATTTTCAGTGCACGCATATCATTAGGCCCATCAGTTCCCCTGGGAGACGGGTTGAGCATCAGGTGCCTCATAAGATCGGCTCCGTTTGATTGAGCCTTGATCTCACATTCATCATCATTCATTTCATATACTCATTCAAGTGGTTTGTGTTTGTTTACTTATATATATTTGCTCACATGTGAATATTGCACAAATTTTCCATAATAAATAAAACCAGAAAATAACAACCATGTTTTATCAAGGTTCACTCGCCAACTTTTGTTGACCCAAAATATCCCCCATTTTACACATGATACAGGTGATCCAGATGAGGCAAGAAACACATAGGAAGGCCTATAAGAATAATCAGTTTAAGCTTGGATTATTTACATAGTTTCATTTCCTTGTAATTGTATGAATTTTGATTTGGATATTTAAGTTGTAATTTGAATTTAATAAATACGAAACATTTTAGTAAACATCATGAGCTTTGGTGATAACCCAATTATGCCCCGACTCTTATTCCACTGCGGGTCAGGGTGTGACAGATTGGTATCAGAGCCATGACTATAGGGATATAGGATAGGTTATTAGATCCTTAGAGCCTATACTATAGTTGATTAAAATTTTAAATTGTTTATACGTTACATACAAAATTCATGATGTTTATATGCTTTATGTTTATTGTTACACTCAATGTTATGCAAGCATGCTCACAAATACATGTTATTATACAATGCTCATCATAAATCATATCCTCATAACATATCATATCCATGAGAGCACACACCTCACAATTCCCATGATTTTTGCAATGATTTTTGTTTTTTCAAATCACATCAAAGTGAGTTCTCATGACGGGCATGTAGTAACTGGAAGGGTACGAGTACCGGTAGTCGGAACGTCCTGTCTAGGCTTGGCATTCATATAAATTCAAAATAAAGGACCAGTTTGCCTACCTGGGACTAACGATGAGAGTACGAAGGACCTATTAGGCCAAAGCATGCTATACCAAACGTCGTGTGAGCTAACCCCACTTTGAGTTGTCATTGTGTCTACACCTGGACACCCTCCTACCATACATCTCGCAATCATATTTTTTGGTTTTCATTCGGGTGATGCGAGTGTTAATCCGCCAACACCAATGTGAATCCTACCAAGCCCAATAGTCATGGGGGCCCACATGACTATACAGGCGATGGTATGGGGGACATTGGAGGCCCAAACATGAGCAAACCCAAGACATCCTATGGATGTAGTTGCATTATTGATAGTTATGTTATTTTTATTCTTTTAACGACACATGACACCTAAAAACTTCTTAAACTCACAATCTTCCTATGTATCGGCTAGGCAACTACGTGGAGGTAGAAAGTCAGGAAGGTCAAACGAACGCTTGGCCACACAAATTGCTAAACAAATGGCCGTAGTGCTTCCTGACATCGTAATTCAAGTTCAACAAGCCCTCACCGCAAATCCCATCAACCCTCCCAATCAAGAAGACCAGAGCATCGCCAACCCTCCCTCCAAAAAGTGCTCCTACAAACACTTCAAATCTTGCGATCCCCCAAAGTATGAAGGGACCGAAGGTGTTACTGCTCTCCTTCACTGGTTTGAAGAAATGGAGAACACTTTCCTCAATTGCGATTGTCCCGAGGATCGCAAGGTACGTTATGCAACAGGAAGACTGTTTGGGGTAGCCCTTACCTGGTGGAACACGGAAAAGGGTAAACGAGGAGTTGAAGATGCCATGGCCTTAACATGGGAAGAGTTAAGGGAACTCATGACCAGACGCTTCTGTCCAAGAAGCGAAATCAAAAAGTTGGAAGATGAATTCCACGCGTTAAAACAAAAGGAAGGAGATCACACTTCCTATAACAAAAGATTCCTCGAGCTAAATCAGATGATCCCTAATCTGTTCACCTCCGTGTACCGCTTGGTTGAACACTACATTCGAGGTCTTCCCTCAAAAATTCAAGACTCGGTTCTAAGCACTTCGCCTGCAACGCTTGAAGCCGCAATGGAACTAGCTACCGAACTTATTGAGAATCGCATCCGAAACGGAAAATTCAAGGATGAAAAGAAGAAAGCACCCATAGAGACCTCAACTACAAACCACTCAGTCTCATCCTCAAGGTTTGGTGGTAAGAGGAAACGAAATGGCAAGAATTTTGCTGTCACTCAAACCAACCCTCCTATCACCGCTGCACCAATCACCCAAATTGCTCCCTCAGCTGCACCATTTAAAAAGCCATACACCGGCCCACACCCAAAATGCAACCGTTGTCAGTACCATCACCCTCCCGAAACTCCTTGCCAACATTGCACCAGCTGTGGCCGTGCGGGTCACACCATTCAAACTTGTCGCACACTTCAACGAATGAACCGCAATCAACCCCCAACCCAAACCCACCATCAGATAGTGGGTCAAGCCCAACAACCCTTACTTCTACCATCTGCACAACACATAGCCTATTCCTACTACCAACCCAACTACCCATGATGCAACCCATGCGAGCTTGTTACAACTGTGGAGACCCAAACCACTTCAGGAACACATGTCCACGCTTGGTGAACATCATCCATGCTCAAGCCCAAGCGAACCCAGTAAACCAAGCCAACCAAGCTCCTCCACCTGCCAGAGGAAGATCTTTCAACATCAATGCCAACCAAGCTAGGGCTTACAACAACGTGGTTAACGGTACGTTTCTCATCAATGGTAGTTATGCATCCATGTTATTCGATACTGGCGCAGATAAGAGTTTTGTGTCCTTAGAATTTGAACCTATCCTCAACCAAACTCGTGATAATCTCATGGAATCTCTAACGGTGGAAGTTGCTGACGGAAAGCCCGTTTCATTAAATTCTATTATACGAAATTGTACCCTCACTCTAAACGATCACGATTTTCCAGTTGACCTCATTCCTATGAAGTTGGGAAGTTTCGATATTATAATCGATATGGACTGGCTCAGCCAGCATCACGCTGAAGTAGTGTGCCGCGAAAAGTTCATTCGCATTCCTCTTGCAGACGGTCAGACTCTACGTATTTTTGGAAAAACCCCTTCGAAAGGACTCAAACTAATGTCCTGCCTTCAAGCCCGAAGATATCTCCGCAAGAACTATGTCGCATTCCTAACTCACATCGTCAAAAAGGGAAACAAGGAAAGGAAACTCGAAGATATACCAGTTGTGAAAGAATTTCCACAAGTCTTTCCCGACGACATTTCAGGACTCCCTCCAGTGAGAGAAGTCGAATTCCGCATCGATCTTGTACCTGGCGCTACACCAGTCGCAAAATCTCCTTCTAGGTTAGCCCCATCCGAAATGCAAGAGCTGGCCAGTCAACTGCAAGAGCTGACTGACAAAGGATTCATATGTCCTAGCTCCTCGCCTTGGGGTGCACCTGTTCTTTTTGTGAAGAAGAAAGATGGAACGTTTCGCATGTGCATTGATTATAGAGAACTCAACAAGTTAACGGTTAAAAATCGCTATCCACTACCTCGTATCGATGACCTCCTAGACCAACTTCAAGGCGCCACCTGCTTTTCAAAAATCGACCTTCATTCTGGTTATCATCAACTCAGAGTACATGAAGAAGATATCCCAAAGACCGCTTTCCGGACTCGTTATGGTCATTACGAATTCATGGTCATGCCATTCGGTTTAACCAACGCCCCCGCTGTCTTCATGGATCTAATGAATAGGGTATGCAAACCCTACCTCGACCGTTTCGTCATAGTCTTCATCGACGATATTCTTATCTACTCCAAGTGTAAGTCCGATCATGAGCGACACCTTCGACTCATCCTTACGCTTTTAAGGACTGAAAAACTCTACGCTAATTTCTCAAAATGCGAATTTTGGTTAAGAGAAGTACAATTCCTTGGACATGTCGTCAATGACAAGGGAATACATGTCGATCTCTTCAAAAATCAAGGTAGTACAGGAATGGCAAGCGCCACGTACCCCTACCGAAGTAAGGTCATTTCTTGGTTTGGCTGGTTACTATCGTCGCTTCATTGCCAATTTTTCCCGTATTGCTGTACCACTCACGGCTTTGACCCATAAAGGAAAACCCTTCATATGGGGACCTAAACAAGAAGAAGCCTTCCAAACTCTAAAGCAAAAACTTTGTGACGCACCTATCCTCACACTCCCTGAGGGTTGCGATGACTTTGTAGTATATTGCGACGCATCAGGGCAAGGGCTAGGCTGTGTATTAATGCAAAGAGGAAAAGTAATAGCCTATGCTTCTAGACAACTCAAAGTTCATGAGAAGAATTACACCTCCCATGACCTGGAACTTGGAGCCGTTGTGTTCGCTCTCAAGATATGGAGACATTACCTTTATGGTATCAAGTGTGAAATATACACTGACCACAAAAGCCTCCAACATATCTTCAACCAAAAGGAGTTGAATATGAGGCAACGAAGATGGGTCGAACTTCTCAACGACTACGACTGTGAAATTCGGTATCATCCTGGCAAGGCAAACGTGGTAGCTGATGCACTCAGTCGAAAAGGTTATGCGAACTCCATTCGTCTTCTCTGTTCGCAAATCATAACCGACATCAAAGATCGAATCCGAGCAGCTCAACATGTTTCTGTAACAGAAAATGACGTACGCGATGAGCTGTCATGTGGAGCTGAACTCAAAATCGAAACCAAATCCGACGGTATTCTACACTATTTAAATCGCATATGGATTCCCGATCGCGATAACCTTCGTGATTTCCTCATGAACGAGGCGCACAAAACACGATACTCTGTACACCCAGGAGCCGACAAGATGTATCAAGACCTACGATACACCTACTGGTGGCCGGGCATGAAAAAGGATATCGCTGTTTTTGTTTCCAAGTGCCTTACCTGTTCCAAAGTAAAAGCTGAACATCAAAGACCCTCAGGACTTCTAGTTCAACCTGAAATACCTGTATGGAAGTGGGAAAACATAACCATGGACTTCATTACCGGGTTACCTCGCACCTCCAGTGGGTATGACACTATATGGGTAATCATTGATCTCTTACAAAATCAGCTCATTTCATTCCGATTCGCGAGGACTTCAAGAACGAGAAGTTAGCTCGTATCTACATCAGCGAGATCGTAAGCCGTCATGGTGTACCTTTAAGCATTATTTCAGACCGTGATGGTCGTTTCACTTCACGAACATGGCAAGCCGTACAAGCCGCTTTGGGTACACGATTAGACCTCAGTACCGCTTATCATCCTCAAACTGATGGACAATCTGAACGCACCATCCAAACTCTTGAAGATATGCTTCGAGCATGTGTCATAGACTTCAAAGGGAATTGGGACGCTTATCTACCATTAGTTGAATTTTCGTACAACAACAGCTATCATTCAAGTATCGGCATGGCACCTTTCGAAGCTTTATATGGTCGTAAGTGCCGATCTCCAGTATGTTGGCACGAAATTGGAGAAGCTCAAATCACCGGTCCAGAATTGATTCAAGAAACCACAGACAAGATCCATCAAATTCGAAACAATCTTCTAGCGGCACAAAGTCGTCAAAAGAGTTATGCAGACAAACGACGAAAGCCCTTGGAGTTTAACATTGGTGATCAAGTACTTTTAAAAGTATCACCGTGGAAGAGAGTAGTTCGTTTTGGCCAGAAGGGCAAGCTAGCACCACGCTACGTAGGACCTTTCAAGATACTCGAAAGAGTAGGACCTGTAGCATACAAGCTTGACTTACCAGAAGAACTCAACAGAATTCACCCCACGTTCCACGTATCAAACTTAAAGAAGTGCCTCGCCGATGAAAACCTCCATATTCCTCTAGAAGATATTCAGATCGATGAATCTATGCACTTCATTGAAAGACCAGTAGAAATCATGGACTTCAGAGAGAAGCGTTTAAGACGAAGTCGTATTCGAATTGTCAAGGTACGTTGGGAGTCAAAACGAGGACCTGAGTTTACTTGGGAACGTGAAGACTCAATGCGCGAGAAATACCCACATCTTTTTCCTGTTACCACTACTACTTAAATTTCGGGACGAAATTTCTAAAAGTAGGGGATACTGTAACATTCGTCGAAAAACGGGTTTTCAAAACCCGCTTTGTTTATTTATCAAATATCCAGTTATAAAATTCGTTGCGTATTTATGGTTGATATTAATTTTAAACGATACATAATTAATAAATATATTAGGATTTTAAAACCATAATTTATAAATAAAATAAATAGTGAGAAAAAAAATAAAATGGGGACGCCGGGTTTCGAACCCGGGTCACCCACAAACCCAAACACACAACACACCACTCTGCCACACACTGCTGTTGTGATAATCAAGGAAACAAATAAGACTTATAATAAAACCCGAAAGCCAAATCCAGTAATCAGCGCGCCCAGACTAGTCGTCACCGGAAAAATAGGCAATCCACGATCCTTGCCATTTTCCTTTTGACTACAACACGATAACCGACTTCGACATCGGTTATAACCGATGTCTAGCCATCAATTTCGGTCATAACCGCCGGAAAGTCTTTAATCGCGAATCAAGACCAAATTCAAAGGCAATTCATTCAGTTCTTCACTATAAATACCCATTCAATCTTCTGGAAATCCTTTCGCTCAGAACCGTGCACTTTTTCGAAGCTTTAGCACGTCGCCGGAGATATTCTGCATTCGCCGGACTTTCACCGGAAAACCGAGACTTACTTCAAATCGGTAAAATTCTCAACTCTTTTGTTTGTAATCCATTATTCGGCATGTCTTAACTTTAATCATTCAACCAGAATCTGTCTCAGACAACGCCGCCGAAAAACCCACACTCACCGGAATCTCACTGAAAATCCGAAGTCTCACTGTTGATCGGTACAATCATCTAAACCCTCTTGATATCTCTTGTTTAGTAACTTAATTGCACAACACATTGATCAAAACTGTTAATCAATTCACTCAGCCGGAAGTCACCAATCAGAGCCGACGACTCTTGCCGGAAATCTGAGAAAACATTCTGTTTCGGTACATTTCATTCCGTAATCCTCTTTATCCATCTCATTCCAACCAATTATAAGTTTTGATGATCGATATAAACAAAACAGTCGGACTTCACTGTTCTGTGTTTTTGAAAACGAAGAAGATAAAGTCGAGTATGGGTATAAAGTTAATTAAAACTGGATATTCGAAAGGGTTAGACACACAGTCCAGCGGTGGACTGTGTGCACAAACAATACACACGTCCCGGGTTCGAATCGCACACGTTACCGACTTTCAGAAATAAAACCAACATTTTTAAAACTTAATCAGATCAAGTCACAGAATGATTATAAGAATAATATACTCCATAAGTTAAACAGATTTGACACACAGCCCAACTGGTTGGGCTGTGCGCACTCGAACCAAAGGACCCGAGTTCGACTCCGGGTCCCTGCAACCGGTTCGGCCATATAAATCATTTTTAATAAAAACCAAATAAGTTTAAAGTTAATTAGTATATAAATATAATTAAAACAGAGAACATTTCGGGTTAGACACGTAGCTCAGTTGGTAGAGCTGCGTGCACGTACACGAGAGGTCCCGAGTTCGAACCTCACTCAGCGCATATAAATACACAGTCCGACCGGTCAACGGTCAACGGTCAAAAGTCAACATTTTTTTATTTTTCTTTTTATTTATTTAATTGAAAAAATCATTTAAAAATACTTAAAAAAATAGATTTTTAAAGTTAGAAAATTACCTTAAACTCACAAAGATAAATCTAAAAATTCCATTAAGAGTAATAAATAAAAATATTAATCCCAAATAAAATCCATTTATTTACCGAATCATTTCGTTATTATTTTAGGTTAGTTTTTCTCTCGTCGATCAAATCCTAAATTTCGTGCGCATCCAACGTCATCAAAGAACGCACCCAATGTGAGTGAATCTCTATCAATTCCCCGTTTTAATCATGTTTTGGGGTGTATCATGTGTCGTTTAATTCTTTATTATATTTAAACACTTGTGCATATATCATATCCGTGATCAAATGTGTATCAAATGTGTATCAATTGTCGTGTGGATTATATGTAGTTTGGATTTATCATTTTCAGTGCACGCATATCATTAGGCCCATCAGTTCCCCCTGGGAGACGGGTTGAGCATCAGGTGCCTCATAAGATCGGCTCCGTTTGATTGAGCCTTGATCTCACATTCATCATCATTCATTTCATATACTCATTCAAGTGGTTTGTGTTTGTTTACTTATATATATTTGCTCACATGTGAATATTGCACAAATTTTCCATAATAAATAAAACCAGAAAATAACAACCATGTTTATCAAGGTTCACTCGCCAACTTTTGTTGACCCAAAATAACCCCCGTTTTACACATGATACAAGTGATCCAGATGAGGCAAGAAACACATAGGAAGGCCTAGAAGAATAAATCAGTTTAAGCTTGGATTATTTACATAGTTTCATTTCCTTGTAATTGTATGAATTTTATTTGGATATTTAAGTTGTAATTTGAATTTAATATATATGAAACATTTTAGTAAACATCATGAGCTTTGGTGATAACCCAATTATGCCCCGACTCTTATTCCGCTGCGGGTCGGGGTGTGACAGTACAAATAAGCGAAGCGTTGCAAAAGGGGTTGTTGAAGAACAAGGATTCAAGATCGGATCACTAGGAGGAAGATTCAAGGAAGAATAACGTATAGGAGGTCGAGAGATCGATCCCTAGTGAGTTAGACCCTTCGTATTATCGTTTTCCTTTTGATTTCAATCAGGTATTCATTGAATTCAATAGTTGTGTTTGTTATTATGAGTAGCTAACTACACTATAGCCAGTTAAGATAGGATAATTCTTAATACTTTGCATTGAATTGGTTAATTTTGTTATGAAAATGTATTTTTAGTAAGGTTTCCTTATTATCTTGTGATTGTGTAATCTGTATGTTGAATATTGATGTTCAAATGAGTTTGTGTGGATTATTTAGATCTTTCTATAAGGTTATGCATGTTAGATCTGCTTTATTTATCTTGAGGCTATATATTGATCGTTAGTCTAGGGCTGGAAGCTTAGTAGGCGTAGAAAAAACTTGTTTGGGTGTTGGTAATTCATATGGGTCAGCTACGGGAATAATCTGATTAAAATGATTTAGAAATTGGTTAATTGTTTGCTTTAAATTGAGTAGCCTAGATAGTGATTCGCTCGGTTCGTTAATCAACTGTTGCTAGATCAATATAAGAGACTTTTAGATCACAAGGGATAAGTAAATGTCTTAGTTACTTAGAATTGTATAGTTGGGTGTGTCTATAGCCTGCTTATTTGAGGACATAGGGTTTTAACCTGATAGGGCTCTAGTTTTTTAACACTACACCCTCATCACTAGTATCAACTATGATGAGTTTTTCATAAGAATTATAATTAATTGTTTTTCAAATGTATTAAGATGATTCTGAACCTAACTGTTATTTTCTCATCAGTATTTTCAAAACTTAATCAAATAGGTTGTTTAATGTTTACTTGATCATTAAAATACTTAGGTTATGTATTACGAAAGAGATAGGTTAATAGATCTTAGTGTCCGCATATTTATACTTGGGTACTTACCTAAGCTATACTATATACTGTTAGGTACGCTTGCTTAGAACCTGTGTAGTCAGTACTAGTGTTTTATCCTTAAAACTCGATTATGTTCTGTGTCAATTTATTTGTTACTTTCTAAGCACGTAAAACACAATGACATTCGAAGCGCCGTTGCAATGCACGGGTTCATATACTAGCTACATTTTAATTTGTATTACTTATTCTTTGATCATGCTTTTTTAAATCATAAATAAAGCTCTTTTTAAAATCAAATTTAAATATTTGAACTTTTAATTCTTGAAATTCTTAATTAATATATTATATTCGCTCTTGTTGATACTCTTAATTGATTTTTTTAATTTTTAAAATTATTTATTGTTAAAAAATCTAAAAAAAATATCTAATTTGTTTGAAATCATTTACTTAAATTTATTAATTAAAGTAATTTCTTTTTACAATTAGTTTAAATATTTGTTTAAACTGTTATAAAATTATCTGTTAAATAACATAAATACTAAATATCTAATTAAACACAGGTATCACTATTCAATCACAATTACTATACTGTAACTTTTACAATTATTTGTTATTATTTAGTGTTGTACAAATTATAGTTTTAAATAATGCATTTATAAATTTTACGCCAAATGTAGAATATGAAAAATACTTATCTATAAAAAATAAACACTAATAATTTGATTTTATACCAACCCCTCTCTCTCTCCTATGGGTTCATGCAATTTGAATGAGGTGGTTGAGTTGGACCCGTAATAAATGTAAGGAAGTGTACAAGACTGGTCAAGAATGTCAAATTATTTTGGAATGATTACACTATCATAATTGATACACTGCTTTTTCATCCACGTTCACAATCTGGAAACATATGATAGACAATAATAGCCGTCCGATCTGTCTTTTGGGTCTCCATCAACTGTATAAATGAAAACAGACTAGTAACTGATATGGTTTTACTTTTTGACACCTTGTTTTCATCAACCTTTTTGTAACTTAGGGTTTCAGTGTTATATGTAAATTCAAATTCGCTCACTTCATATATCTCAAGAATACGGTGTCGTAATAAAATGCGTTAGGTAGATCATTTAAATCCTGTAAAATACAGGTCTAGAATTGTTTTAAAGATAGTCAGACTAGTAACTTAGGGTTTTGCTGTGCAAAAAAAAAATTCTAATTCGCTCACCATCTAAAGAATATGGTGTTGTAATAAAATGCGTTAGGTAGATCATTCAAATCCTGTAAAATACAGGTCTAGAATTGTTTTAAAGATAGTTTGCCGTTCAAAAAATCAACTCGCTTCGTACAAACTTCTTAATTGTAGATTATTTTTCAATGAAACCGCCTACCAATTTTTTATTTTGAATATCATCAAACCAATTTTGTAAATTTTGGTGGGAAATGCCGACATGATTTCCACCAAGCACAACCCGAAGCGACATAGAAATGATCAGAGTCACCCGACACCAATCTATTACGCTTCTTATATAGAACATGTAACAGAGAATTTTCTAATGATATCCGTATTTTCTTTATACGATTGACACTATTGGTTTTGTTAGAAAAAAATGACCCAATTGGCATGATAAAACTATATATATTTTTCACTAAAGAAAAAACCCTATATAAACGTATTACCTAATTTAAAAAAAGTATATAGTTTATTAATTAAGGTCATTTACTTGTATCCATTTATCTAATATATAATCCACTTTAAAACATTAAAGGCCCAAGTCTTATTTTTAAATTTTCAATCCAATAACCAATAAGAGGCCTAATTAATTAATTCCAACTGTTTAACCTCAATAAAGAAAAGACCGCCAACTCATGAGTCATGATCGAAACTATAAATTGAAGAATTGGTAAGCCATAAGCAGAAGGCAATGACGAATAGACAAAAGAGCCAGGGACCGAGTACGATCGATTCTGAATTTTTTATTTAAGAGGGGAGCTAAGAATGATTAAACATGAGTAACGGTTAGCTTTTATTGTTCTTTAAGATATAAAATTGAAATTAGACATGATTAAAGTTAAAATTAAATTTGTTTATGTAATTTTGGACGTGATTATAGTTAAAATAAATTGTGTAATTTGTTTACGTAACAGGAAAATTCTATACGAAAACTACATATATATCTGGCATTACTGAGCAAAAAGTTTTGGGTCCCGCTAACCCATAAGCAGAAGGCAATGACGAATAGACAGAAGAGCCAGGTACCGAGTACGATCGATTCTGAATTTTTATTTAAGAAGGGAGCTAAGAATGATTAAACATGAGTAAAGGTTAGTTTTTATTGTTCTTTAAGATATAAAATTGAAATTAGACATGATTAAAGTTAAAATTAAATTTGTTTATGTAATTTTGGACGTGATTAAAGTTAAAATAAATTGTGTAATTTGTTTACGTAACAGGAAAATTCTATACGAAAACTACATGCCTGGCATTACTGAGCGGAAAGTTTGGGGTGCCCCTGATTTTGCATAATAAAATTCATATATAATTGGATATCATATAAAATAGTATGAGAGTTATGATGCTTTAATGAAAAAAGTTGAATCGTTGGATATAGTAACCTTATACATTTCTGTTTTAGTAAAATATATATTTTTTTCAATAGAATTTAAACGGATTTTCATTGTTATTTCAAATTTGCAAGTTTTTTTTTACTGAATAAGATGACTTTATGTCATGTGTGGTTCATTGGTGGCCACATGTGACTTACTTTTATCTCATTTGAGACATTATAGAAAATAGTATAAGTACCCATTGCGTTGTCCTTTTTATCCGGTCATTTTTATTACGCGATAACCAAAGGTGACACAAAATCATCTATTTAGAACCCTTAAAAGAGTTAAAAAACAATCATGTTATCTCGTTTAGGATAAAAATAAAAGAATGATAGCATTTTAAGCAAAAGAGAAAACAAATTGAAGATATTTTTCGATTAATACTCATGTTTAAAATTTGCTTTAAAACCAAGGTGCACATGAACGGTAGCGGACAAATTTTTTTTATAGGGTCACCTTAAAAAGTGGTCAGATATCTCATAACGAAATGTTAGAAATTCGGGTCGGCTTCCAATTGGGTTGGAGCATGGAACGTAACAAAATACAATATCATAATTAATATATATGATCATTACTCATTAGAATTTTCAGATCGGTCACTATGGAAGGTCTTCCAATTCAATTTTTTAGGAGTATATTTGAAGAAGATGAGGACTTAAACATTGATGACTTTCTTCTTAATATATAATCATTACATTAGCCTGAAGATTTAACTAATTTTAATAAAACTAAATCACAAATTCTAGATTCATCAGAAAAACACAAAATTCAAATTCGATCGAGATTCAAATTTTATGAGATCAGTTATTCAATGAAGTTATAAAACACAAACTAAAAGGTTTACATTTTTCTGAATTGTGATTCACTGATTCGTGAAGGGAAGGCTAGAGGCGGGATTGTCGCTATGAGTATGACCGTGATTTCGATGGAGGGGCTGAGGGTGGAGCATCGTGAAGTTGCCAGCCGGAAGGGCAGATGGATGTTTCTTGAAGTAGGTCATGTAAGAAACACCTAAAAAATCTAAAAGCGACATTAATAAAATTGCAATATGATGGTAACGGTGTGTAATTAGTTATATACATGGGGGTTAATTATATACATACGATGATAATTATGTGTATGGTGTGTAATTCCCTACGTATTTTACATAATTATATACATAAAATGTGTATTACATGTACATGATACGCAACTATCGTCATGTTACATAATGATATACATATGATTCGTAATTATAACTTGTAATTTTACAAACGTGTATTACTGTAGCCTAAAATACATGTTTTGTCTCGGTGACTTCCAAGGCTTCATATAGAGAAACACAAACGCGCATATATATATATGTGTGTGTGAGTGTATATAATATACATATGTGGTGTGTTTCCGGTACAATGCGGATTTCGCTTAAGAACCGTGATACACGCACATGTACATGACTAGGTTTAATAGCAATATATATATTTGCATTCATATATGTACAATAATTATGGCACACACACGATAACACCGTGTAAAGTGTAATAACCGCACATCGTTAACGCCTAATCAAAACCCATGGTAGAACGGGGCACTCATCTGTAATTTAGTTAAATCCACACATACTTGTATTGTATAAGCCTGTATTTAATGACATAACTACATACGGTACAATTTGCATTGTCAAATGGATATGGACAACCACCACCCATATTATAAAAATAATGTGATCTTTAGAGTGAAAACTAGAAGATGAGAAGTGCAAATAATGGTTGGAAGACTCAGTCATTTCTAGCCACTGAAATATATTCAAATGGTTATCTACATTTATATATTTTTTATTATATATTTATAAACAAAAATAATATAAAAGTAATTTGATATATATTTAAATAATTGTAAAAGTATGCAATAATATGAAGTGTGGGGTGAAGTTTGTGGAAGTTTGTACATGTGGAAAAAGTTAGGATTTAACGTAAGTTTGTAAATCTAAAGTGACACTGAATTGTTGGTTTTTGTGGCTTGCACATTTTAGATGCTCTATTTCAATTCAGCATGTAAGGACACAAATCACACTTTAAGATATCATTTTCATTTTTCGGTAAAATAATATAGCAAAACCTAAATTTGTGTATAAAGACATCACTACAAAGCAGAAGGCTTTTAGTGAGGAAATATTCGCCAATGAAGGTGAGTTCCTCAATAAACCGCCGGTGATGGTCCATCGTTAAATATAGTTTTGCTAAAGAATTTACTAACTGTTCACAAAAAGATAGTACCAAGAGATATCCTTCGCAAATAGGTTCCTATCGACAAAAAAAACTTACAGTGTGGGACGAAGTCTTATCTAAAATCTTATTATTAAGAATTGTAAGTAATCATTGGCAAACTACAACAAATTTTTATTTATTCTATTTTATGTTTTTTATTTTATATTGAATCACCTACGGATTCTAATTGTCTGTCATCATAT
Source organism: Scalesia atractyloides (assembly GCA_947069175.1). Lineage (NCBI taxonomy): Eukaryota > Viridiplantae > Streptophyta > Magnoliopsida > Asterales > Asteraceae > Scalesia > Scalesia atractyloides. The sequence continues at coordinate 82,100,211 of CAMTDV010000024.1, forward strand.
TTCTTCAGTGGTAATCTTTTGTTGTACCAAACAGCAACGCAACAAACCGAATGCATCCGATAAGACCACCCACGATGCAATGTTTATACAATTTTTCATAACATTTACTTTTAACAGCACTAGTGCACTACACAGCCTTTATTTTCATTTATATATAGATTTGTAAGGAATCAAATATTACATTTTCTAAAAAGGGAAAAATAAAATGCATGGTGTTTGAGAGAGAGTGACATGTCCAATGAGGACCACACCTTTGATTATAACAAGACAAAAAGACACCATAACAAAACAATACACATTTAGCCTATATTCTGTATAGTATCAACGCATATCAAGCCTATATTCGCGCGGGAGCCATTTCTTATCAATCTTTTTCAGAAACATATGTATTACATGCATGATGCAATCATACATACATATATACATGTGATATACATGTGGTCACTCCTAAGAATTAATTTTTGAGAAAAAACAAAAGAAAAGCTGGACCGTTTAGAAATAAGGCTTAAGGATCATTAGGTCATGAGTTCGATTCTCACAAATAGAGTTTTTCTCAGATTTATTGGGTTTCTTTCTGAATTGGTGTATAGGCATTATTGCCTAGTGGAGATTGATATTCTCGGATGGTTACGCTAGTGGCACAATAATGCTCAAATGATCCGTCAGTAATCCAATTTTGCCGTTAAAAAAAAACTAAAGAAGACATCATTTTAGAATTATTGGGTGTAAAAGTAACATTTGCGATTAAAAATAAAAGAAAATACATATTTTTCCATTTGGTTAAAATAAGAAACTCTAAAACTTTAATAGCTGTTTTTTTTATGAATGGCCAATGTATTAAAAAGAAAACACTAGTAGAAGTTAGGCTAAAACGATACAGAAACAAAATTGAAAGAACACAAACAAAACTCAGAGTAAGGTGTTGTTTGTTTTCCAGAGGTAAAATGTCTGCAGTGTGCGGACCACATCTGCATACATCTGTAGCTGAAGAGGTGGACCAAACCTCTGCAATCTGCAAGAATAAGACTGTTTGTTTTCTAACTTCTGCAAGTTAACATATTTCTTAGATGTAAAACCAATACAAATATTATTTCTTTAAAATCATCAAACAATATACATCGACTCCAAACTCGAGCTTGATATCCGAACAATGCTTGCATCTGTTAAACCAAATCATCATTAGCAACAACATTACCTCTTGGAAATAACCATGTAATAAATATCCCCTTCCCTGGGTATAATAATAAAACCACAGTGTTGAGTTTTCCCTCGCTAGTACCAAACTCACCAAGAACAACAAATAATTCACACATGGAGAAGAAGAAAGGCATGAAGAACATCTTCAAGAAGCTTCACATAGGCACCAATCACGATCCAAATCGATCATCAAACGATTCACCACCACCACCACAAGCATCGACAACCGCATCATCATCATCTCACGCCACCGCGGACAACCGTACACCGTCAACTGCCACCAGTCAACCCTCCGTTCAGTCGTAGTCTACTGCCGCAAGTCCTCCTCCGGCGTCTCCTACCGTCAGTGTTACGACCCGTCCTTGTGGAGGTGGCGACTGGGAGGAGGAAGGGGTGGAGGATCTGTGTGAGATGTGAAGGTGCTAGGGTTTGTGTGGGAGATCTGTGTTTAGAAGAAGAGCAAAAGAGGTTAGAAGACTTGAGCCAATGTCTCCACCAAAAAGAGGTCTTGTAGACCTTTTTTAATGAAAGGTCTTCGAGAAAAAAACAGTCTTCATACCCAAAGCTTTGCGCGTGATCTGCGCGGCGCAAACATAAGAGGTCAGAAAGCACTTCTTGAAAAAAACAAACAGCACCTAAGTATCATTTGTAATCTAAGTTGAGCCATCTATAAAAAGAGTTAAATCATATTTAGTGTCACACCCCGACCCGCAGCGGAATAAGAGTCGGGGCATAATTGGGTTATCACCAAAGCTCATGATGTTTACTAAAATGTTTCATATTTATTAAATTCAAATTACAACTTCAATATTTTAAACAAGTCCATACAATTACAAGGAAAAAGTAACTAAATAAACAATCCAAAGGCTAAACTGATTTATTCTTCTAGGCCGTCCTATATGTTTCTTGCTGCAACTGGATCACCTGTATCATGTGTAAAAATGGGGGTTTTTGGGTCAACAAAAGTTGGCGAGTGAACCTTGTTAGAAAACATTTATTATTAATTTCTTGTTGTATTTAATATGGAAAAATTGTGCAATAATCATATGTGAGCAAACGTAAATAAACATACAATAACAAACCACCTTGCATGAGTATATGACATGAATGATAATGTATATGTTGGCAACGTCACGTTCCGCTCATAGGTAATGGGGAACGGACGGCCTATGATGATGTATGTGCGATCAAGGCTCAATCAAACGGAGCCGATCGTATGTTGGCAACGCCACGTTCCGCTCATAGGTAATGGGAACGGTTCCGCTCATAGGTAATGGGGAACAGACGAGCCTATGATGATGTATGTACTGAAATGATAAATTTAATCTAAACATTAACCACACAAACAATTGAAACATATTGGATACACATTTGATCATGGATATGATGGATGCACAAGTGTTTAAATGTAATAAAAATAAGACACATGATACACCCCAAAAAGTGATTAAAACGGGTTGTAGAGATTCACTCACATTGGGTGCGTTCGTTTGATGATGTTGAATGCGCACGAGTTTAGAGGGTTGATCGACGAGGAATAACTAACCTAAATAATAACGAAAAGGTACGGTAAATAAGTGGATTTTATTAACAATTTTAATAGGGTTTTTAGATTTATTTTTGTGAGTTTAAGGTCATTTTCTAACTTTAAAAATATTATTTTTAAGTATTTTTAATTGATTTTTTAAATTAAATAAATAAATAAAAATATAAAAAAAATGTTGACTTTTTGGGTTGACCGTTGACTGTTAACCGGTTTGGACTTTGTGTATGTTTGCGCTGAGTGAGGTTCGAACTTGTGACCTCCCGTACGCGTGCACGCAGCTCTACCAACTGAGCTACGTGTCTAACCCAAAATATTCTAAGTTTTAATTATATATATATACTAATTAAATGTTTTAATTTATTCGATTTATATTAAAAGAATTTAAATGGTTGAACCGGTTTGCAGGGAGCCGGATCGAACTCGGGTCCCTTGGTTTGTAAGCGCACAGCCCAACCAGTTGGGCTGTGTGTTTTATCTGTTAAACTTATAGTTTATATTAATCTTAAAAACATCCTGGGACCTACTCTGATTCAGTTAAAAAAAATTGGTTTTAATTCGGAAAGCCAGTGCGTTTGTAAGATTCGAACTCGTGACGTGCGCTATGTGTTTGCACACAGTCCACCGCTGGACTGTGTGTCTAACCCGGTTTAATATCTTGTTTTAATTAAACTTATACATTAGGTTCGACTTCATCTTCTTCGTTCAAAGACACTGACAACCGATGTTCGACAGTTCTTGTTTAATTCGATTAACGAAAATTATAAATGATTGAAATGTAATGGATAGAGAAGGTTTTGGAAATGAATGTACCGGAAAGATGATTTTCTCAGAACTCCGGCAAAGTCGTCGGCTCTGTTTTATGAATTCCGTCTGAGCGGACCAATTAACAGTTTTGATTAACTAATTGTGAAATTAAATGACTAAACAAGAATTATCAGAGAGTTTCGATGTTTGTACCGATTCACAGCGCGATTTCGGAATTTTCAGAGATTTTCCGGCGGGTGCAGATTATCCGACAACGTCGTCTGGGACCGTTTTGATTGAAGGATTTGAGTTAGTAAAAGTCTAACAATGGATAGAAGATGAAAGAATTGAGAAATTTACCGATTCGATGAATGTCACGGTTTTCCGGCTAAAGTCCGGCGATATCAGAAAACGTTTCCGACGAACAGAAATCAGAGCGAAAGTGAAATTGAAGGTTCTGTGAGTGTTTCCGAGTTATGAGACGATAATATTGTTAGTGAAAATTGGAAGTAAATGATTTCGGTTATCAAACTCGAAAATCATATGAATCGAGTTCAATTGAAGACTGAATTGATTAAAACGTGGGTTGTAATGGATTTATCGGTTATAATCAGTAACTCACGATCACTCAATCGTCTGGATAGTTGAAAGCCGATTATCGGTTTCAGTTTTGGCGCAAACAGATGAGTTCACGGGTAGAGTTAAGTTTTATTTGTTTCCTTGATTACACAAAAGCACCAAGTGGCGGAGTGGTTAAGTTGTGTGTTGGTTGTGTCTTTCGGCTGACCCGGGTTCGAAACCCGGCAGCCTATTTTCTTTTTTTTTTACTTTATTTTTACTTTTTAACAATTTTAGTTTCCATATTCTAAAATGTTTATTAATTATGTATTGTTTAAAATTAAAATGAGCATTAAATAAGCAACGAAAATTTGAAACTGACTATTCGATTAATAACGAAGCGGGTTTTGAAAACCCGTTTTTCGACGGATGTTACAGTATCCCCTACTTTTAGAAATTTCGTCCCGAAATTTAAGTAGTAGTGGTAACAGGAAAAAGATGCGGGTATTTTTCGCGCATTGAGTCTTCACGTTCCCAAGTAAACTCAGGTCCTCGTTTCGACTCCCAGCGTACCCTAACAATTGGAATACGACTCCGTCTTAAACGTTTTTCTCCGAAGTCCATGATCTCTACTGGTCTTTCAATGAAGTGCATAGATTCATCGATCTGAATATCTTCTAGGGGAATATGGAGGTTTTCATCGGCGAGGCACTTCTTTAAGTTTGATACGTGGAACGTGGGGTGAATTCTGTTGAGTTCTTCTGGTAAGTCAAGCTTGTATGCTACAGGTCCTACTCTTTCGAGTATCTTGAAAGGTCCTACGTAGCGTGGTGCTAGCTTGCCCTTCTGGCCAAAACGAACTACTCTCTTCCACGGTGATACTTTTAAAAGTACTTGATCACCAATGTTAAACTCCAAGGGCTTTCGTCGTTTGTCTGCATAACTCTTTTGACGACTTTGTGCCGCTAGAAGATTGTTTCGAATTTGATGGATCTTGTCTGTGGTTTCTTGAATCAATTCTGGACCGGTGATTTGAGCTTCTCCAATTTCGTGCCAACATACTGGAGATCGGCACTTACGACCATATAAAGCTTCGAAAGGTGCCATGCCGATACTTGAATGATAGCTGTTGTTGTACGAAAATTCAACTAATGGTAGATAAGCGTCCCAATTCCCTTTGAAGTCTATGACACATGCTCGAAGCATATCTTCAAGAGTTTGGATGGTGCGTTCAGATTGTCCATCAGTTTGAGGATGATAAGCGGTACTGAGGTCTAATCGTGTACCCAAAGCGGCTTGTACGGCTTGCCATGTTCGTGAAGTGAAACGACCATCACGGTCTGAAATAATGCTTAAAGGTACACCATGACGGCTTACGATCTCGCTGATGTAGATACGAGCTAACTTCTCGTTCTTGAAGTCCTCGCGAATCGGAATGAAATGAGCTGATTTTGTAAGAGATCAATGATTACCCATATAGTGTCATACCCACTGGAGGTGCGAGGTAACCCGGTAATGAAGTCCATGGTTATGTTTTCCCACTTCCATACAGGTATTTCAGGTTGAACTAGAAGTCCTGAGGGTCTTTGATGTTCAGCTTTTACTTTGGAACATGTAAGGCACTTGGAGACGAAAACAGCGATATCCTTCTTCATGCCAGGCCACCAGTAGGTGTATCGAAGGTCTTGATACATCTTGTCGGCTCCTGGGTGTACAGAGTACCATGTTTTGTGCGCCTCATTCATAAGGAAATCACGAAGGTTATTGTGATCGGGAATCAATATGCGATCTAGATAGTACAGAATACCGTCGGATTTAGTTTCGATTTTAAGTTCAGCTCCACAAGACAGCTCCTTGCGTACGTCGTTTTCCGTTACTGATACATGTTGGGCTTCTCGGATTTGATCTTTGATGTCGGTTATGATTTGCGAACATAGAAGACGAATGGAGTTCGCATAACCCTTTCGATGAGCGCATCGGCCACCACGTTTGCCTTGCCAGGATGATACCGAATTTCACAGTCGTAGTCATTAAGAAGTTCGACCCATCTCCGTTGCCTCATGTTTAACTCCTTTTGGTTGAAGATATGTTGGAGGCTCTTATGGTCAGTGTATATTTCACACTTAGTACCGTAGAGGTAATGTCTCCATATCTTAAGAGCGAACACAACGGCTCCAAGTTCCAGGTCGTGGGTGGTGTAGTTCTTCTCATGAATTTTGAGTTGTCTAGAAGCATAAGCTATCACTTTTCCTCTTTGCATTAATACACAGCCTAGCCCTTGCCCTGATGCGTCACAATATACTACAAAGTCATCGCAACCTTCAGGAAGTGTGAGGATAGGTGCGTCACAAAGCTTTTGCTTAAGGGTTTGGAAGGCTTCTTCTTGTTTGGGTCCCCATATGAAGGGCTTTCCTTTATGAGTCAAAGCCGTGAGTGGTACAGCAATACGGGAGAAATTTGCAATGAAACGGCGATAATAACCAGCCAAACCAAGAAATGATCTTACTTCGGTAGGTGTACGTGGCGCTTGCCATTCCTGTACTGCCTTGATTTTTGAGGGATCGACATGAATTCCCTTGTCATTGACGTCGTGTCCAAGGAATTGTACTTCCCTTAACCAGAATTCACATTTCGAAAACTTAGCGTACAGCTTTTCTGTCCTTAAGAGTGTAAGGATGAGTCGAAGGTGTCGTTCATGATCAGACTTAGACTTTGAGTAGATGAGGATGTCGTCGATGAAGACTATAACAAAACGGTCGAGATAAGGTTTGCAGACTCTGTTCATTAGATCCATGAAGACAGCTGGGGCGTTGGTTAAACCAAATGGCATGACCATGAATTCATAATGACCATAACGAGTTCGGAAGGCGGTCTTTGGGACGTCTTCTTCATGTACTCTGAGTTAATGATAACCAGAACGAAGGTTCGATTTTTGAAAAACAGGTGGCGCCTTGAAGTTGGTCTAGAAGATCATCGATGCGAGGTAATGGGTAGCGGTTCTTGATCGTTAACTTGTTGAGTTCTCTGTAGTCGATACACATGCGAAACGTTCCATCTTTCTTCTTCACAAAGAGGACAGGTGCACCCCAAGGCGATGAGCTAGGACGTATAAATCCTTTGTCAGTCAGCTCTTGCAGTTGACTGGCTAGCTCTTGCATTTCGGATGGGGCTAACCTATAAGGAGATTTTGCAACTGGTGTAGCTCCAGGTATAAGATCAATGCGGAATTCGACTTCTCTCATGGGAGGAAGTCCTGAAATGTCGTCAGGAAAAACTTGCGGACAATCTTTTACTACTGGGATGTCTTCGAGTTTCTTCTCCTTGATTCCCTTTTTGACGACATGAGTTAGGAATGCGACATAATTCTTGCGGAGATATTTTCGGGCTTGAAGACAGGAGATTAATTTGAGTCTTTCGAAGGGGTTTCTCCAAAGATTCGTAGAGTCTGACCGTTTGTAAGAGGAATGCGAATAAACTTTTCGCGGCATACAACTTCAGCATGATGTTGGCTGAGCCAGTCCATACCAATTATAATGTCGAAACTTCCCAACTTCATAGGAATGAGGTCAACTGGAAAATCGTGATCGTTTAGGGTGAGAGTACAATTGCGTATAATAGAGTTTAATGAGACCGGTTTTCCGTCAGCAACTTCTACCGTTATGGATTCCATGAGTTTATCACGAGTTTGGTTGAGGATGGGTTCAAATTCTAAGGACACAAAACTCTTATCCGTGCCAGTATCAAATAACATGGATGCATAACTACCATTGATGAGAAACGTACCGTTAACCACATTGTTGTCAGCCCTAGCTTGATTGGCGTTGATGTTGAAAGCTCTTCCTCTTGCAGGTGGAGGAGCTTGGTTAGCCTGGTTTACTGGATTAGCTTGAGCTTGGGCATGGATGATGTTCACCAGGCGTGGACAGGTGTTCCTGAAGTGGTTCGGGTCTCCACAGTTGTAACAAACCCGCATAGGTTGCATCATGGGATTGTTGGGTTGGTAGTAGGATTGGGCTACATGTTGGGTAGGTGGTAGGAGTAAAGGTTGTTGGGCTTGACCCACTATCTGATGGTGGGTTTGGGTTGAGGGTTGATTGCGGTTTGTTCGCTAAAGCGCGCGACAGGTTTGAATGAAGTGACCTGCGCGGCCACAGCCGGTGCAATGTTGACAGGGATGATCAGGAAAGTGATGGTATTGGCAACGGTTGCATTTTGGGTATGGGCCGGAGTATGGCTTTTTATATGGTGCAGATGAGGGGGCAACTTGAGTGATGGGTGCAGCAGGGATAGGGAAGTTTGTTTGAGTGACAGCAAAGTTTCTGGTGTTTCGTTTCCTCTTACTAGCAAACTTTGAGGAGGAGGTGGAATGGTTTGAAGTTTGGCCCTCAATGGGGGCTTTCTTTTTCTCATCCTTAAATTTGCTGTTTCGGATGCGATTCTCGGTAAGCTCGGTAGCTAGTTCCATAGCAGCTTCAAGTGTTGCAGGCGAAGTGCTTAGAACTGAGTCTTGAATTTTTGAGGGGAGGCCTCGAATATAGTGTTCGACTAAGCGGTATACTGGGGTGAACAAGTTGGGGATCATTTGGTTCAACTCTAGAAACCTTTTGTTGTAGGAAGTATGATCTCCTTCCTTTTGCTTTAACGAGTGGAATTCATCCTCTAACTTTTTGATCTCGCTTCTTGGACAGAAGCGTCTCGTCATGATTTCCCTTAACTCCTCCCATGTTAAGGCCATTGCATCTTCGATTCCTCTCTTATCTTTTTCTGTATTCCACCAGGTAAGAGCTACTCCAAATAGTCTCCCGGTTGCGTAACGTACCTTGCGATCCTCGGGACAATCGCAATTGAGGAAGGTGTTTTCCATTTCCTCAAACCAGTGGAGGAGAGCAGTGACACCTTCGGTCCCTTCAAACTTCGGTGGATCGCAAGACTTGAAGTGTTTGTAAGAGCACTTTTTGGAGGGAGGGTTGTCGACGTTCTGGTCTTCTTGATTGGGAGGGTTGATGGGATTTGCGGCGAGAGCTTGTTGGACTTGAATTACGATGTCAGGAAGCACCGCGGCCATTTGTTTTGCGATTTGGGTGGCCAAGCGTTCGTTTGACCTTCCTGACCTTCTACCCCACGTTGCTGCCTAGCCGACATCTACAGGAACATACATAAGGAGATTGTGAGTTTAAGGAGTCTTTTTAGGTGTCATGTGTCGTAAAAAAAATAACATAAACATCAATAATGCAACTACATCCATAGGATGTCTTGGGTTTGCTCATGTTTGGGCCTCCAATGTCCCCCATACCATCGCCTGTATAGTCATGTGGGCCCCCATGACTATTGGCTTAGTAGGATTCACATTGGTATTGGCGGTTTAACACTCGCATCACCGAATGAAAACCATGAAATATGTTTGCGAGATGTATGGTAGGAGGGTGTCCAGGTGTAGACACAATGACAACTCAAAGTAGGGTTAGCTCACACGACGTTTGGTATAGCATGCTTTGGCCTAATAGGTCCTTGTACTCTCATCGTTAGTCCCCAGGTAGGCAAACTGGTCCTTTATTTTGAATTTATACGAATGCCAAGCCTAGACAGGACGTTCCGACTACCGGTACTTGTACCCTTCCAGTTACTAAATGCCCGTCATGAGAACTCACTTTGATGTGATTTGAAAAAATACAAAAATCGTTGCAAAAATCATGGAAATTGTGTGGTGTGTGCTCTCATGGATATGATATGTTATGAGGATATGATTCATGATGAGCATTGTATAGTAATATGTACTTATGAACATGCTTGCATAACATTGAACGTAACAATAAACATAAAGCATATAAAAATCATGAATTTTGTATGTAACACATAAACAATTTTAAAATTATAATCAACTATAGTATAGACTCTAAGGGTCTAATAACCTATCCTATATCCCTATAGTCATGGCTCTGATACCAATCTGTCAGACCTCGACCCGCAGCGGAATAAGAGTCGGGGCATAATTGGGTTATCACCAAAACTCATGATGCTTACTAAAATGTTTCATATTTATTAAATTCAAATTACAACTTCAATATTTCAAACAAGTCCATACAATTACAAGGAAAAAGTAACTAAATAAACAATCCAAAGGCTAAACTGATTTATTCTTCTAGGCCGTCCTATATGTTTCTTGCTGCAACTGGATCACCTGTATCATGTGTAAAAATGGGGGTTTTTGGGTCAACAAAAGTTGGCGAGTGAACCTTGTTAGAAAACATTTATTATTAATTTCTTGTTGTATTTAATATGGAAAAATTGTGCAATAATCATATGTGGGCAAACGTAAATAAACATACAATAACAAACCACCTTGCATGAGTATATGACATGAATGATAATGTATATGTTGGCAACGTCACGTTCCACTCATAGGTAATGGGGAACAGACGGCCTATGATGATGTATGTGCGATCAAGGCTCAATCAAACGGAGCCGATCGTATGTTGGCAACGCCACGTTCCGCTCATAGGTAATGGGGAACGGTTCCGCTCATAGGTAATGGGGAACAGACGAGCCTATGATGATGTATGTACTGAAATGATAAATTTAATCTAAACATTAACCACACAAACAATTGATACATATTGATACACATTTGATCATGGATATGATGGATGCACAAGTGTTTAAATGTAATAAAAAAAGACACATGATACACCCCAAAAAGTGATTAAAACGGGAATTTGTAGAGATTCAGTCACATTGGGTGCGTTCGTTTGATAATGTTCAATGCGCACGAGTTTAGAGGGTTGATCGACGAGTAATAACTAACCTAAATAATAACGAAAAGGTACGGTAAATAAGTGGATTTTATTAACAATTTTAATAGGGTTTTTAGATTTATTTTTGTGAGTTTAAGGTCATTTTCTAACTTTAAAAATATTATTTTTAATTGATTTTTTAAATTAAATAAATAAATAAAATATAAAAAAATGTTAACTTTTTGGGTTGACCGTTGACCGTTGACTGTTGACCGGTTTGGACTTTGTGTATGTTTGCGCTGAGTGAGGTTCGAACTTGTGACCTCCCGTACGCGTGCACGCAGCTCTACCAACTGAGCTACGTGTCTAACCCGAAATATTCTAAGTTTTAATTATATATATATACTAATTAAATGTTTTAATTTATTCGATTTATATTAAAAGAATTTAAATGGTTGAACCGGTTGCAGGGAGCCGGATCGAACTCGGGTCCCTTGGTTTGTAAGCGCACAGCCCAACCAGTTGGGCTGTGTGTTTTATCTGTTAAACTTATAGTTTATATTAATCTTAAAAACATCCTGGGACCTACTCTGATTCAGTTAAAAAAATTGGTTTTAATTCGGAAAGCCGGTGCATTTGTAAGATTCGAACTCGTGACGTGCGCTATGTGTTTGCACACAGTCCACCGCTGGACTGTGTGTCTAACCCGGTTTAATATCTTGTTTTAATTAAACTTATACATTAGGTTCGACTTCATCTTCTTCGTTCAAAGACACAGACAACCGATGTTCGACAGTTCTTGTTTAATTCGATTAACGGAAATTATAAATGATTGAAATGTAATGGATAGAGAAGGTTTTGGAAATGAATGTACCGGAAAGATGATTTTCTCAGAACTCCGGCAAAGTCGTCGGCTCTGTTTTATGAATTCCGTCTGAGCGGACCAATTAACAGTTTTGATTAACTAATTGTGAAATTAAATGACTAAACAAGAGTTATCAGAGAGTTTAGATGTTTGTACCGATTCACAGCGCGATTTCGGAATTTTCAGAGATTTTCCGGCGGTGCAGATTATCCGACAACGTCGTCTAGGACCGTTTCTGATTGAAGGATTTGAGTTAGTAAAAGTCTAACAATGGATAGAAGATGAAAGAATTGAGAAATTTACCGATTCGATGAATGTCACGGGTTTTCCGGCGAAAGTCCGGCGATATCAGAAAACGTTTCCGACGAACAGAAATTAGAGCGAAAGTGATATTGAAGGTTTCTGTGAGTGTTTCCGAGTTATGAGACGATAATATTGTTAGTGAAAATTGGAAGTAAATGATTTCGGTTATCAAACTCGAAAATCATATGAATCGAGTTCAATTGAAGACTGAATTGATTAAAACGTGGGTTGTAATGGATTTATCGGTTATAATCAGTAACTCACGATCACTCAATGTCTGGATAGTTGAAAGCCGATTATCGGTTTCAGTTTTGGCGCAAACAGATGAGTTCACGGGTAGAGTTAAGTTTTATTTGTTTCCTTGATTACACAAAAGCACCAAGTGGCGGAGTGGTTAAGTTGTGTGTTGGTTGTGTCTTTCGGCTGACCCGGGTTCGAAACCCGGCAGCCTATTTTCTTTTTTTTTTTTACTTTATTTTTACTTTTTAACAATTTTAGTTTCCATATTCTAAAATGTTTATTAATTATGTATTGTTTAAAATTAAAATGAGCATTAAATAAGCAACGAAATTTGAAACTGACTATTCGATTAATAAACGAAGCGGGTTTTGAAACTCGTTTTTCAACGGATGTTACATTTAGAGCATCAAGACGTGTCAAAAATTAAATAATTCACTAAAGGACATACCTCAAATAAATGCATATATAATGAATCTACATAAACCTATTGCTATAATATGTCCAGTTTTTCTCAGCCTAAAAAAATTATGTATTTATTCTATCCGGTAATGAGATACTTTAATTACCTTATAGCCGGGGTTTTTGTTTTAATTAAGACTTGCCAATGTATTAGCAAACCGATACATAAACAAAGGAAAGAACACAGGACAAAACTCAGAGTACATTAAGACAAAACCGACATAAAACCTAAAAGCAAGCCACGTGAAACGCCTCAATATGGTGGTATCATACGTTGGATTTACACATTGCAACATACCTATTATAGGAAATTTCATTACATACACAACGCAAAACATTCAAAACATCACCCAATGTCAAAGACAAAACATAAAAAGAGTTCTCTAAACAAAAAACACAACATAGATTATCAGGATGGCGGTCTCTCGTATGGTAGCCTTCACTTCAATGCCACTTCTAACCACGGGAACTCTCCAGCGACCTAAACATTAACCTAATATGCATATTAAAATTCAAGTATTCTGAGTGAGTTCTAGTTAACTAAAACATTTCAATACATTTAACATACTTTATCTTTAACCTTTAAATCTAGCATTAAAGTGACATTTACAAGTAAGTGATTATATCACCCATATCGTAGTGTTGTATAACTGTTAGTAGTTCCGGAGGTCACTACCTTGTAATAGCAGCTCCAAAGGTATATCCCTGTAACTGTAGCCCTGGACATAACTGCCTATAACTGCAGCCCTAGAGACAACTACCTATAATTGTTTCACACCCCAACTGATGGCGAAACATTGGGCGAGACGAAATAGATTGCAAGAGGCTTCATAACCCTACTTGTGACAATAATTAATGATCAAAATTTCATTTCATTATTAAAAGCAAAATACATTGTTTGGAAGCAAATTACAACAAGAAGTAACATGAAATCAAAATACAAGTACTCAAATCTAAAGGTGCGTTTCTAGTCATCCTACTAGATTTCTTTCAACGTCTCATCATCAAATTCCTGTAATACATATTAAAGTACATGTCAACACCTAAAGTATCGGTGAGCATACATGTAACAACCATAAAAATTGTTCCCAACAACAACCCGTAATCAAAGCCAGAAGTACGTGCAACGAAACTCGTAGTACTAAATCAGAAAGCGTAGCGGTTCAGAAAACTTGACGGTTAATGCACCAATCTACACAAAGGTACCCTTATTAGATTCACAATTAAAAACCGAAGTAATTGGGATCAATACCCGAGCATACGCGATAGAGAAACGGCTCGATATGCGAGGAAAACGCTCGATTGGACGAGAAAGGCGGCCAGGGACACGTGTCAAGCCTACGTGGGACACGTAGCAGTCGAAGCCAGATCGACCACCCCCGCGCCACACGGGAGAATCATGGTCTCCTGGCGCGACGCGCGGGAGAAGCCCATTAGGGCTATATAAGCAGCAGCTTAGGACTCATGTTTCTACACTTGTTCGGTCGACTTTTCACGAACACTCTCCCTCGTATCACCATTTTCTTGCATTATACCCCCTAAACCCCTAAACCTGCGAAGCACTGCCCAGTTGTAAGTGTTTTAACCCTAATCACTGATTCGATACCGTGTCCGATTGATCTATTGTCACACCCCAACCGATGGGGGAAACATCGAGGCGAAACGAAAAATATTCCTCATTGCTCACAACACTAATGGTGACAATAATACATTAAATCTGAATTTCATTTCATAGATAAATCGTCAATACAATACAAGGAATTTCAAATAACATTAAGCAAAAGACAAAATTTGATACAACATTAATAAACCTAAGGCGTCTATATGTGTATCAAGCATCACGTTACTTCAATTTCATAGCATCATCTTCCTCAACCTGTAACATGTTTAAAATAAAGTTCAATGCAAAAGCAAAGGCGAGTACACAAGTTTAGGTATAAGTATACGTATAAGAATAAGATTTAAAATGAATCCATATGGCAACTAAGTTTATACAAGAGCATCATACATGGCATGCAATATTTCTAGCCAATCCTCTTGCTTACGCATAATAACGATAATTTAACATGACCTCTCGTTCACGGGTGGTGCGTTACTCCTATAGCCTTATACATGTCAAATGGAGGCTCAAAATAAGTTAATGACTATGGTATTACATAAGAATGGTCCAAATATAAGCATCAAGTAACGTATCAAAGTATTCATATATATTGGATTGTTTCGTGCATTGCATAAAGAATAAGTTTAGTGATTTTTGTATAAGGTAAACATGTTACACCCAGAGTGATATAAAAGAAAATGGGTCGAGTGAACTCACGGTTTTGCAAGCTTTCCGACTTCACGATTCCGTGAAGAGTTGTTTAGTTGTAGGGGGAACACCGAGTTATCCTACAAGAGGAAAACGTAGGTGTAAGTATTGGATGTTGATGGAAGATTCAGAATTCAGAATTCGGAATGTGGCTTAACAAAATATTGTATACGAAAATAATCACTAAGGTCTGGCACTCGTTTTGACACTATGGGAACCCATTAGGGTTTATATGATTTCATAGGTTAACACCTATTAGAATCACAACGAGGAACTAAACACTTTGGTGACTTAACCTAGTAGCTTGACGAATAACTATTTAGTCATTATCAAGGGTTCGGTTAATAGTGTTATTTATAAGTTACATATATACATTATATCATAAGTCCTTCAAGGATGTCATATAAGTCATGTAGGAGGTAGGAAGATAAACCTTCCATTTAGGAACCTCATGTAAAGTTCACCACTACACAAGTTGTCATAGACAACAAGGAGGGTCAAGAACAAGAATTATAATGGAAATGAAATTACATGTTATCTCTATACCAAGAAGCCAAGTAATCTACAACCCGGTGAGCCGGCGTTCGACACAAGTCGAAGGCTAGACGGGGTTGTGTCACTTTCAACTAGCAAGCTACCTAGGATAGAGATGAGAAATCATCAAGTGATGTGTGGACTTTTAGAGGTAGGATAGCCCAAGCTAACCTTGTAGTCACACTATCTTCAAGTTCAAGACTTGGCATCACTTGTGGGCTTAAAGCTCATGTAAAACAGAAAATTTAGGGTGTTTGAACAGCCCATATTTCATGTAAAACAAGCTTGGTTTGGCTCACTAACCATAAACTTGGTTAGGAGCATAATAACTCAAGGTTGTTTATGGTAAAACACAAGTTTAAAGAGATTTTGTTCATAACAGAATGTTTGGAACCTTTTCGGTGAATTTCCAGGTCTGGATTCTCCAAGGAGAATCCGTGGAATCGAACATAAGGTTAATCCAAGTGTTATGAAAGAAGAATCAAGCAAAAAGGTTAAGAAATGAGCAAGTTATGCTCACTTTTGTAAAGGTTGATGAATCTGCCAATGTTCTTGAGAATTTAGAGATCATGGTGTGTTTGAGAGAGATTAGAGAGTGATGAAAGTGTAAAAATGCTTGGAGAATGCTTGGGTTTTATAGAGGAAGGATTAGGGTTGGTTTGGGGGTGTTTAATGAAGGTTTAAGGCCATTGGGTGAGGAGGAAAGGTGGGGATTCGTGCGAAACCCGCGGCTGCTTGAAGAGTCTGCCTGCCAGACCCCATGCGTACCGTATGGGTGTGGCCATGCGGTCCGCAAGGCTGGTCAGGAGCCACAATTTTTTTTGTTTTGCTGACTGGGGCCTTGTCTAGTTGATACATAATACGTGCTTTAGGACCATTTTAAGGCTTTTAAGCATAAGAAATATGTTCTAAGGTTTACACAAGTATATAACGAATATGATTAAGTATTAGAATCACGTGTACGCTTCATATGAAGTATGAATGTCACGTATTTGCAAGTTTGTCACACATTTACAATTATCACGAGTTCTGTATCATATGTATGAATGTATGAATATGTATATAACATGGTTTGAAATATAATACGAGTTGCATTATGATTCAAGTCTCGGATTACAACGATTACAACGAAAGAACGAATACAGGATTACAAAGTTTCCAAAAATAGAATTACAACACGAGCTTTCTAAATATGGAAAGTATGAAAAAGCCGGGCATTACATCTATAACCCAGCTACGGATGCCTGTATATAAGGCTATACTTTGTTAACTACGTTGAGGTTTTGTCTCATGACGTATCATTAAAGTTTAAGTTGGGTTATTACACTAACACATGTTGCATTGTATGTATTTTGTTAGGAACTCAGAAATGCACCAGGAAGCTCTAAGATATCAACCTTAAAACTACAAAGTGAGTCATTCTCTCTTTTATCAAATGCTTTTGCAAAACCCTAACTATTTTTATCAATTGTATTTACAGTGATTAAGTTTTTGTAATCTACAATTATTGTCGGTATGTGGGGTTTTGTATACACTACTATTCCAGCATTAGTATTGGACGAAAGTTAGCCAATAATAATATGACCACAGTCATTGGAACTGCCACCGTGATAAATACTGATTGAGAATCTGTTAGATAAAAACAATGTAATCGCCCTTGATACTGTAAAATATAACAATGTATCTTTTTACAAAATTGAATGAACTCACCAGTATTTCCTGCTGACAAAATGTTTTTAAATATGTTTCAGGTAATCACAGTATATCTGATTACGCACCAGAAGGCTTAAAGAAGTGGCTTATTTTATCAATTAAATTAAGAAACGTTGTTTTGTGAATTCGGGTTTATCCCTTATTAAAAAACTACCTTTATAAAACATGGGTTTATTCCCATATGTTTAATAAATAAAATCCGGTGTTTCTAAACTCTGATATTTTTCCTAACAACGATCCTGATGAAATTTCCGCTGCAATATTTTCGAAATAACCACCGGTACCACTTGACTATTCGCGGCTTCCGCCTAGGGTGTGGTCGGGGGCTGTGACAATACAAGTTTGTATTACTAGCATAAGTATGAACAATTTAAATGAATCCACATGGCATAAACGCAGACTAAAAATTAACATACGATACTAGCACGCAACTATAATTGTCAACCCAAAGTGTCCCACTAGCGTAATCTTGTTGTCGCAACGAAAAGACAGTTTAGTATAACTTAACCTGACCTCAAGAATATGGCGGCGTGTTACTCCTATAGCGTTGTACATGTTAAGGAAGGCTTGTATGAAGTTAATGACAAGTATAAAGCAAATAAGTATTCTAGCATGTATGAGTTTTACATAACCTATTAAGCATGCATGACGGATTGTTTGCTTGTGTTAAAGCATGATTGTATGTGATTGTGTGAGTTTGATAACGTATATGTATTGCACCCAAAGGTGTTGAAATAAATGGGGGTCATGTATACTCACGGTTTTGCAAAGCTTTCCGAAATAATCGGGAGTCGACGAGCCGTTGAGATTAGAGCACCGAAGTTACCCTACATGGGGGAAACGAAGGTGTATAAGTATTCGGAGTTTGTAGAAAGTTCAGATTCGTGAAAATGAGGTGATGGAGGCTAGGTTTTATAATGGTGAGTTAGGGTTTAGTGTCTAATGAGGAATGAAGGTGATTATGGAAGAAATAGGTGAAGAGGAAATGGCCAACCTGCATGAAAGAAACAACCTTCTATGGATCAAGAACCTTGGTGTCGCGCGAAGCCCATGTTGGGGCGCCTTCGAGTGACGCGGCGCTAGGTAAGACCAACCAGTCTGTTTGATTTGCAATGTAGTCCATGAACAGTGGCGGACCCAGGAATTTTTTCCTGGGATTTTAGGCCCCTAGCTATGTAATTCAGTTCATAGCGGGTCAGATCGAGTCGGGTCATGTAAAACAAGTAAACATAAACAAACAAAGTTTCATAGCCGGTCAGATCAGATCAGGTCGGGTTTGATTAATTTTAATTTTCAAACAATCAAACCCTAGTTCCTAACTTCCTATCACATTAACAAACAATGTTTCAAGTAAACAACATAGAAAAACCATCAAAGGTTAAACCCTCCCTACTTCTATTTCTCCTAATCATCTAATAGAACTACAAAAGAAAAACTTATTTAAAACATACCTTGGTCTTTAATTAGAAGAATCCGGCGAAAAAAAGTGGTTCAACCCTTTCCTCTTGAGAAATCTCGCCAAAACTTCCCTACTCATGGTGTTCCTAACTTCCTATCAAATATAAAACAACAACACCATAAAAACAACACAAAACACTTAAAGTCTTAAACATTCATCAACAATGGTTCATAATTTTCAATTTTAATTTCAAGAATTGAAGCCCTAGTCTTAAACAATCATCAACCAATCAACTAACTTTTTATTAAAGCAACAAAACCACCCTACTAAAGTTTCAAGAAACATCAAAACAACTAAAATTTCAAACCTTTAAGAACTTTATTTCTCCTAAAAATCCAAATAAAACAAGAAGACAACATAAATAATCAAAGCATACCTATGTGGTTTCGGATTTCGGTGATTGCGGGTGGAATAGTAGTTAGAATTCGAGTTTCTCTGGCGAAAATCTTGTTGCCGATTGCGTTGATGAGCCTGTTGTCATGTTGTTGGGTCTGGTATCAAATAGAGAGGGAGCCGAGAGAGAATGGGAAAGGGCGGTGGGTTGGGTTACTTTATTTTAATTCAAATTTGATTGGGTTGGGCTTGGGTTATGGATTTTTTTTATTGGGCTAACGGTTAAGTGAAATTTATTGGGTATTTAGGTTAAGAGTGGTTATAGAATAATTATATAAACTAGGAATTTAGGTTGTATTTTAATAAAAATACGTGTTTACATAAAAAAAAATTTATAAATTCCTAAGATTTTTTTCAAAAGGGGGCGGTCAAAAATTTCATGGGTGCGATCGAAAATTTCCAAGGGGTGCGGCCGAGATTTTAGCCGGAATTTAACACTAATTTTTTTTCCAAGGGGTGCGGCCGCCCACCCACGGACAAGGGTAGGTCCGCCCCTGTCCATTAACTGCCATTTGTCTAACTTCATAATTTAACATGTTTTGGAGTATGGAATGCATAAGAATGCATAAGTTGCGTATCGTGAATGTATGGATGATGTTTTGAATGTCTCACCGGTATCAGTTTGCAAGTAAACACGTAATTAATGATGGATTGCATGTATAACACGTATGTATCAAGTATGGAATTTCATTATGATCAAAGTCTCGGATTACAAGGTTGGGAACGAATACGAATATAAGTTTCCAAAAATAGAAATACAATTACATCTCTTTAAATAAGGAAAGTACAAAAATACGGAGCGTTACAAACTGACCCTCACTCGCTAGGTTTGTGACCATGGACCATGTGAAAAGACTTGCACTCCCTGGGATAACTACCCTATAACATGTATCATTTCATCAACTTTACCTATCAACAACTGTTCATTTCAATATCATTACACTTTATTTTACCAAATATGCACACCCCAAAATTCTCTAAAAAGAGATCTAGTAACTCACCTATTACTAAGCTTTAATTCACTATAATCTGGACAATCCCATCCCAGGACTCCTAAGTTAAATTTAGTCAACAAACATATGCGAAAATTCAGCTTTTCGCTCAGGTGTCCATGTGAAATCCTCTGGTGTGAAAACTAGCAAAAAAGTCATGTTGAGCGAAAAGTAGGGTTTTTCTTAGGATTATGCTAAAACAACTAATCTACGCGAAATCTACCTTTCGTGTGAAAACTCATATCATGCACGAATTACTATGCGGAAAGCTTATATATATATATATATACATACATATTAGTGGCGGCAAAGTGGGCAAGTTGGATGGGTTTGGGTAATAGGTCAAGATGAGTTTGGGTTAGAATGAGTATAGGTCAGGATAGGTAATTTAAAAAAAAAGGTCGGATGGGTAATGGGTCAAGATGGTTTGGGTTAAAATGGGTGTAGTTTATTATAGGTTTGGGTAAAGATGGGATGAAAAAAAAATTAAAAAGTAAAAAGTATAAAATAAAAGAAATATAAAATTATAAAAAAAATCTAAAAACAATCTTAAAAACCTAAAAAAATAAAAAAAGTAAAAAAATTCTAAAAAATAATAAATAAATAAAAATTCTAAAAAACCCTAAAAATACTAAAAACCAAAAAAATCTAAAAAATAAAAATAAAATAAAAAAAATTCTAAAAAATCTCAAAAATTAAAAAATAATTCTGAAATTCAAAATATTAAAAAAATCTCAAAAATTGTTAAAAAATTCAAAAAAAATCATAAAAATTCCAAATATTCTAAAAATCCAAAATTCGAAAAAATGAAAAAATTCAAAAAATTCAAAAAAATCGAAAAAATTTCCAAAATATCAAAAAAAAATCGAAAAAAATCTAAAAAATTTATAAAAAAATCCAAAAACTCTAAAGAATCAAAAAAAAATTCTAAAAAATCAAAAAAAATAATCCTAAAAATTCAAAAAAATCTTAAAAATTCAAAAAACAATTAAAATAAAAAAAATAAAAACAAAAAAATTCTAAAAAATAAAAAAAATTCTAAAAAAATCCTAAAAATTTATAAAACAAGAAATTCTAAAAATCAAAATAAATGTTAAAAATCATAAAAATTCTAAAAAATCAAAAACAATATTTTTAATTTTTAATTTTTTTATTTTTTAGAACTTTTAGGATTTTTTTTATTTTTGGTATTTTTTTTGAACTTTTTATTTTTTTATTTTTTAAAAGTTATTTGGTTTTTAAGAATTTTTTTAGTATTTTTTTGATTTTTAGGATTTTTTAGGATTTTTTTTTTTCTTAATTTTTTGAATTTTTAGGATTTTTTTGGTTTTTTAGATTTTTTTGACTTTTTACAATTTTTTGGTTTTTAAGATGTTTTTATTTTTTAGGATTTTTTTGATTTTTTAGGGATTTTAAGAACTTTTTTGAATTTTTCGGATTTTTTTAATATTTTGATTTTTAAGAATTTTTTTAGAATTTTTTGATTTTTTAGAATTTTTAGGATTTTTTTGGTTTTTTATATTTTTTTTACTTTTTAAAATTTTTTTATTTTTGAAAATTTTTGGAATTTTTATAATTTTTTATTTTTTTTTTCGAATTTTTAGGATTTTTTTGAATTTTTAGGATTTTTTTGAAGATTTTGAATTTTTTTATTCTTTTTTATTTTTAAATTTTTATTATTTTTAAACGAAGAACGACAAAAGAGTATTACGGCGGCGATTGGTGAAGTCGTAGTTGTGAAGAGATATCTACGTGTAATAATTAGTTTAGAGATTTGATCTTATACCCATCCTGACCCGCTTAGGTTTTTTCTCATACCCTTCCTGACCTACTCTTCTTTTTTGTTCACCACTTCATAACCCATCCTAACCTAGTGATTAATTATTTTGGCCCATCTTAACCTATCTTAAAATTTAAAATACCTATATCAACTCAAAATGGAATGGATGGGCTTGTTTTGACAGGTCTAATACATACATACATATATATATATATATATGTATATGCGAAAACTAAAACAATGCGAAAGCTTAAGTTTTCACGTCAAGTAACACACATCATGCGAATAGTACTTTTTTCTTCCCAAAGAAACCCTCGATGTTGCAGATCTAAAAACACATCAAGATATGAACTTTATGCACCTAAATACCTCGGAATGGTCATCTATCAAGATCGTATGCATAAATGTGTACGTAAACTCAAGCGTCAATGCAAAGCCTAACCTTTGAAACTGAGTTTAAATAAAACATGAGCTTTCAACCTCAAAATGACCTCCTCCGACTCGAAAATACAGTTAGTAATGCACGCAAATGATCAAGCCAAGTTCCCCAAGCAAAATAAAATAAAAATGAAAATCGTGATGAATCCATTTTATTTAAGCTCTTGGTACATCTTTGTGGCTCCTGATGAACAGTATATCGAGACTTGTGTGTTTCATTGAGAACTTTTCTCCTGAGCTTGCCATACATGGGTATCCACATCCGACCGTTTCTGGTCCCAACACCACAAGTGTTGTCCATTAATATAATCAGGTAACCCATGTTCTTTCTCTTTTTGCATTCTCGTCCTTGAGTGCCTTCTCTTAAGCTTCTATAATTTGTGTCATGAAATCATGGGTCGTCACTAGCTTTTAGGACTTTACCCGGATAAGAGTTTGCCTCTTCTTGCAACTCAAGGTATCGGCAACTACATTAGCTTTTTCAACGTGTTACAGTATCTCACAATCATAATTTTGATTTGTTCCAAAAAAAATCCTTTGTCTCATGTTGAGATCTTTCTATTCAAAGAAGTACTTTAAGCTCTTGTGGTATTTGTCAATAGTGCATATAACCAAATAAAGGTAATGTATCCATATCATTAACACAAATACCAGAACGGTGAGTTCCAAATCGTGTGTTGGGTAACTAGATACATGTAGATTCAGTTAGCTTGAAGCATAAGCTATCACCTTACTACGTTGCATAAGTACACAACCTAGACCTTAATATGATTCTTCAATATAAACCACAAAGTCTTCATTACCGTCTTGTAATATCAATATTGAAGCCTGAGTTAACTGTCTTTTTTCTTGAATGCACTCTCTTAGGTGGACTCCAATCATACTTACATTCCTTCCTTCTTAACTTTGTCAAAGAAGAAGCTATTTAAGAAGTCTTTAAAAACCTTTGATAATTGATGCTAATCTCATGAAACTCCAAATCTCTTTCGGCGTCCTTAGAGGACTCCATTGCAAAAGTTTTTGGATCTTTATGGTATCCACCATGATTTCGTCTACATTTACTACATAACCATGGAACCAACCTTCTCGTAGCCAAAATGCACATTTGAAGAACTTTATATTCAACCTTTATTTCTTTAACATTTCTAGCAACTCTTTGATGCGTGCTAACATGTATAGAAAATATGAATATCACACAATTGGGTTTTTAAATGAATCACATACTAACCACACAGTTACGACAAGTATACTAATCATGAGGTAGTATAGTAGGTAAGACTGAGTATCAATTCAAGGACACCGATATGTAGCCCTTGATATTAAACCTCTACCAAATCCTAGTTGGCATATAAAAGAATGATATCAGCTAACACTAAATGAAAGCAGTAAATAGATGATAGAATAAGAGAAAATAAGTAGGAAAGATAAAGCTAAGAGCTCGACACACAAACTAGATATCAGGTATGGTAGGAATGCATGTCTAGTCGGTGAATCCTATAGATAATTTTTGAATGCCATGGGAAATGGAACTCATATAAAAAATGGCATCTGAATATATGGTTGGATCGAGAATCTCTAAGATGTCCAAAGTCTTCTCTCGATTTGAATGAACCCCAAATTTATCCCAAACAATCGTGTGAAGCACGCCGGGTGATGATATGATCTCCTCTTGATCTCACGAATCACGAAACACTAACAATATCAAGGGGCGAATCAAAACTAAATGGAAAAGTTTGGGGAAGCAGTAAAAACGGATAATAGGTAAGAATCTCACTCTCATGCAAATTCCAACCTATGTCCGAGAAATCTAACCAACCCACAACATCTCCCCTTTCAGTCTCAAGGTAGGTGATAACCGAAACTGAAATCTAAACATCCAAGTGATAGATCTAAGGTCAACCTAATCAAGTACTAACACAAAGCCGACCATAAACTCATGCAATTTCTAGTTTAAGACACAAAGTCAACAAACCGAGATAACACGTATATCTATAAACACAATCTAGACATCATCCAAGTGTTACAACACAACACAAACCACTAAAGTTCCAACATTTAACATAAACATGTATTCAAGATCCAACTCCCATGAACATTTAACAAATATCACAAAATCATCCCATTTACTATACAATCAGATAAAAACTACCCTAACATCATCATAAATCAAGTACAAAGATATGCTCTCAACATAACCATGATCAATACAAGTTTTTGAATCTGCAGACTTATTTAAAACAAGTAAAAAACAATAACAGCAACCAACCGATCAACCACATGTCTTCACCCGCACTCCTAAAGTTATCCTTAGTAGTCTCCTGTTAATCCAACAACGTTTCGGCGGTGTGTCCCCGTGAACTCCCCATGAAATAAGCAAATGGATTATGTAGACAAACCCTAAATATTACATCGTCGATACAATGCAAGCGGACTGGTTGGAGCTTCAAGCGATCTACTTGGAGCTCACAAAAACCAAGTCATTACATGGAATGATGGGGTGCAAGCAGTCTGCTTGGAGTGGGGTCTGCAGAAGTGAGTGGCATATGGTTCCTAGTAATCAGCAAGCATCCTACGGTACCATCGGACAACTTAATGCTCTAAGTTATCCGCTTGAAGCTGAAGAACCCAAAATGAAAGCGGTTGTTGATTATGGTCCGCATGCAGGTTCCAAGTGGTCCGCTTGGAATCG
Source organism: Scalesia atractyloides (assembly GCA_947069175.1). Classification (NCBI taxonomy): domain Eukaryota; kingdom Viridiplantae; phylum Streptophyta; class Magnoliopsida; order Asterales; family Asteraceae; genus Scalesia; species Scalesia atractyloides. Next base: position 82,125,160 of record CAMTDV010000024.1, read on the forward strand.
CCTTTAGTAGAAGTCTTTGCTTTTTATTCGATCTTCAAGCCCAACTCTAAACCATGCCCAATTTCTTCCCAGATTTCCCGTTTATTACCAAACCTACAAATAAACCAAAAGATCGACAAAGTAACCAAACCTAGTGAATTATAAAAGTAAACTAGGTGAAATAGCGGGATAAATGAGGTAAAAACATACGACTTTTCTAGTCTATCACTAACAATTATGAAGTCGCAGTGAAGTTTCTCGTTTTTCCACATTGGTAACAAAGGTCTGAAACCAATCTGGAAACTCCAAGGTGCTTTATTCCACATTTTTTACATTTGTTACAACCACCAACATCCTCCACTTTGGCCTTCTTGCCCCTTTGTCTTGAGTTATCCCTTCCAGATTTTCAAGAGAAACAAAATCATTTTCTCTTGGGCTCCTAAGTACTCAAACCCTCCATAGTAACGTCATTGTACATAATCCCCCTTAGTTCCACCACTAATTCAAAGGTCCTCGATGCGCTAGCCTTCACGAATGTGCGAACTTCTTATTGCGAACAGTGTCCCTATAGTATTCACCACCAAATATCAATTTGAGAAACGTTCATATAAATCAAAAAATGAGTATAGTTCATAGCATTTACCGTTTAGACTATGTGTTATACCCATCCTCTTCTCCTTCATCATTCATTGTCATCATAATGTCACATCACCATTCCCTCTAACACCCACCTCCAACCCTCAACCTATGTTATACTCATCCCCTAACCCCCTTTTTTCTATATGTATTTTATTATTTAAATAAAGAGACAAAAGAAAGAAGAGAGAGTGTGAAAGTTGATGAAATGATGGACGGGGTAGAGGTGATATCCCTCCCAAGTTTTGATGATATGATAGAGGAGACATGGTGTTCCGCTTCATCCTGCGAAGATGTGACATCATCTCCTTGTCCATCTCATAGGCATAACACGTAGCCTTCTAAATGAAAAAAATGGTTTAAACTATGTTGATATTGCTCTTATCATAAGCATTATAAATTAACATAACGATGATATACAACATTAGCTTAAATTTTTTTAACTTGGAAAAATAAGCTTGTAAAAGGAAATTACCTTATGTAGCATTTGAGAAGAAATAGAGCCGAATACCTTTTGCCTAGTTATGTTTCCATTTGTAGTGTTATTCTTATATTATTTTACTTTTTGTTTGTCAAACACCACAATAAAAAGTTAAAAGTGCATCCAGCCCTACCTCCGACTTTACCTCAAGCGAGTTTTATAAAACATGTTTTTTTTTTCTCAAACATATTTTTGTAAGTAAAATATATTAACCTCAGTGATACGTTACAAATAAATGTTAGTTCCTTGAAAAATATTTCCATATACATGATAGAGTGCTACATATGTAAGTAAAATAAATCAATCCCTTTGATTAGGTTCGTAGAAATTACTAAAACCTTTTCTGAACAATTTAGAAGTTATAAGTTAAAATCTGACCAAATAAATCAATGATTCATTTGACCAAAATTTTTCTACCCTAAAATCCCATCCCCATTTTTGGAATAAAACAAGTTGATGTTGTTGTAATTTTGTCTGGCCGAAACTTCTCTCTTGTAAGTTTTTACATGAACATATATACACAAACATATACACATGCATGTCATGCATGTGATGTATGGTCATGTGTGCATATACAGTTTGCATTCTGGTCATGTCATTGTCGGTAGAGCATTATTTCTTGATTTGTGTGTTGAAATACAACAGAGTGTGTGTGAGTAAATCAATGGAGGATGGAAAACAATCAATGATTTTGCAATCCATTGCTTGATGATTGACTCCTCGCTGACTGACCACAACTCATGTGTCCCCTCTGTGTTTTGTTTGACCTACTTGTATTTTGTACTATTTTAATTAATTACTTCATTTTCATATGTGAAGTTTTTTTTTTTTTTTTGCAGCCTTTTGCTTTCACAATCTGTGGGTTCCAATGGCCATTCATTCAAGTCTTTTATTCCCTGTGTATATTTATGTTTTTCTTTTTTTTTTCTTTTTTTTTTGTTCATGGAACTGTTACATGTGTTATATTTCGATCAAATGTACAAGGTTAACTAGATCATATTTTGATCAAACCATGTAAATGTTTGCTTTGTGATGTTTTCTAACCTCGGTTTTATATCTCCTATGTGTGGTCCGGCCACGCGTACAAACACAAGAAACCGCCTTCTTTGGGATCTTTCGTTGTTTTCTTTTTGATGCTTTCGATTTATTGCATTGCCATCATCTTATGAACCCATAAGTAATAACTGAAAGGGGTATGGTGGTACCAACATTTAATTTGGTAGCAGGAAGAATGCATGCATGGTTGGCATTAAACATAGAGAGAGGTAGTTCTAGCGATGTGGGTATGCATTGAGCTTTTATTTTTTTATACTTCTTTTTTACTTTTGAAGAAACTAAATATTTATAAAATATAGTCTTGTAGGGTAGGCATACTAAGAGTCATGCGCAGCAGCACGGGCCAGCCAATGACCTCTTGGTCTAGTGGCACTAGGTGGTTAGATCTCCAACAAAGTGATACGTGTACTGAGTCTTAAAAGTAGGTAATATATGGATTTTAAAGACTGGTCATTCTCGGTTAACAGAGGGCATGTTAACGTGCCACATCAGCCAGGGCGAGTTAATGGTGCATATCGTGAACATGTTGGCAGAGGTGAACAAGAGAGAGGCGTTGTGGTGGGGCCATTTGTGGTCAAAGTAGCTAACGAGGGGTGGGAACTTGAGTTGCGTTTAATTTTTAAAAAAAAATTATATATTTCTACACAATCTATAAATACACCCCATTCTATATACCATATTTCACACAAACCACTTCTAAACTTCACATTTCTACTAGCACATTTCAAAATGGGTATTTGAAATACGAAAGAAGAGTTAATTATTGCGACGGTTTGAGCGGGCATGGATCTTTTATTCGATGAAGAAGACATGTCCGAGTCATTAACAAGACGTGCTCTATTGCAACTAGATCGTGAAGCCGCTCATGTGCGACTGGTAAACGATTTTTTTTTTAAAACCCGCTTTATGATGCCAAAACTTTTAGGCGTCGTTTTCAAATGAGTTGACGATTATAATTGTAGGTGTTGTAGCATTATATGGCAAGCGTTACTTGAGATGACTGACCTTTAGTGACATACAAACGATATTCCAAGTGAATGACGGAGTTCATGGTTTTCCTGAGATGCTTGGTAGCCTTGATTGGGGTTGGGCTGAACAAAATCAGCTGACGACTTTATAAACGGCGTTGCACCCGGGTCTTCATCTTATGCGGGTGATGAGGAGTATGAGTATGGGTATTATCTTAAAGACGGTATTTACCCTGAGTGGCCCGTGTTTGTAAAAGCATACTCAAGTCAACTAGACAAGAAACGAGTATATTTCATGAAAAAACATGAATCTACAAGGAAAGATATTGAACGTAAGTTTGGAGTTTTGAAGAAAAATTGGGGTATAATTGCCCAATCTGCTACAACATGGGAGAAAGAAAAGTTAAAGAATGTTATGTACCCTTCCATTATTCTACATAACATGATTTTAGAAGATTCGGGTAAGGCAATTAGTCAAGATTACGATCAAAACGACATGGAGCTACCAGAGTCCACTTTGAATCCGGAACAACGAGTAGTTATCCTTATGAAGTTACGCCGCCACGAAACACATGATGCTCTACGTGCGAATTTGACTAACCATTTATGGGTTAATCGTTTAAATTGTAACATCCGTCAAAAACGGATTTACCAAACCCGCTCCGTTTATCAACCGAACAGTCAGTTAAAATTTTCGTTGCGAATTAAATGCCCAAAATAATTTTAAACGATACATAATCAATTATTATACGGGGATATATATTTAGTTTTTGAAAAACTGATAAAAATCGCAAAATAAAAATGATTTGCTTCTGCCGGGTTTCGAACTCGGGTCGGTAACCGCTCAACAACAACTTATCACCCAGCCAATCAACCGCTCCGCCGCTTTGATTTTATGTTAATAACAGGAAACAATTAATTCAAATATTCAAGTTCGGAAGTCAAATTCGTCAATTTGCGCCCAATTAGCAGTCGTCGGAAATCCCGACGACTTCGCCGTTAATATACGTTTCCGCTCAAATTAACCAAAGACTTAACTCCCACAACGGTTATAACCTACGTCTGAACCCGCGACATCAGCCATAACCGCCGGAGAACGGCTGACTTCGAATTGGGACCAAATTCAGACCCCATACATCTCGATACTACCCTATAAATTCACCCACAACTCGCCAGAAATCTTTCACACTCAAATCGCACCCTTTCTCGGCGAAAACTCACTCGCCGGAAATATTTATTACGTCGCCGGAAAACCGTATCATTAATCTCTGAGCTTTACTGAACCCCCTAAACTTTTACCGAAGTCACCCACACCCTTTGTAAGCTTTCGGAAGACTCTCTGCTGCAAGACACTCGTCGCCGGAAAGAGATTGCTGTCGCCGGAGTTCTGCCGGAAAACAGAGGAGAACCAGTCGGTACTTTTCACGCCTAATTCCTTTCCTTTTTACTTTTATCTCGTCTGTAATTGATCATAAAACACTAAAGAAACCTGAATCAACATTTCGAATCAGTCAGTCGTCACTTCCGGTGAAAACCAGTGAAGAAGACGAAGTTTCGGTAATAGTTAAGTATAATTAAAATCCAGTTATTTACCGGGTTAGACACACAGTCCAGCGGTGGACTGTGTGCACTTTGAACGCTAAGGTCTCGAGTTCGAGTATTGTCCCTCACACACTGCCTTAATAAAAATTCCTTTTTTCCGCAAAACTGAACCGGATTGATTTAGATATATGTTAAGTATATTGATAACCGAGTTAATAACCAAGTGAGACACACAGTCCAGCGGTGGACTGTATGTACGCTAACCCACAGGTCCCGGGTTCGAGACCTGTGGAGCGCACCGGTTTTCGGGATTTAAATCGTTTTTAAAGAAAAGGCTTTCTGCTTAATTCTAATTAATATATATATATAATTAAAATCAGATATATAACGGGTTAGACACGTAGCTCAGTTGGTAGAGCTGCGTGCACGCGGACGGGAGGTCTCGGGTTCGAGCCTCACCCAGCGCACAACAATATGCCTTCGAACCGGTCAACAGTCAGTCAAAGTCAACGGTCAAAGTCAACTGTAGCAAAAATCAAATATTTTTTTTATTATTTTTATTTAATTATTTTAATTAAAAATCAATTAAAAATACTTAAAAATAACATTTTTTAAGGTTAGAAAATAGCCTCAAACTCACAAAAATACACCCAACAATCCTACTAAAATAGATTAATAAAATCCGTTTACTTACCGAACCAAAATGCTATTTATCTAGGTTATTTTCACTCGTGGTTAAAACCATTTCGCGTGCATTCAACATCATCAACCGAACGCACCCAATGTGAGTGAATTCTTACAAATTCCCCTTTTTATTCATGTTTTGGGGTGTATCATGTGTCGCTTAAACTAATTCTCTTATGCAAATTCGTGCTATACCATTATATGATTTAAATTAGAATGTAACTTTTTGGTTGTGATGTATTACATATTGTCAAAGTTGTATGCAAATTATTTAGGCCCATCAGTTCCTCGTGGGAGACGAGTTGAACAACGCGTGCCTTAAAACTCATTCATTAGGCCATCAGTTCGTAGAACAACGCGTGCCTCTAAACTCATTCATTAGGCCTATCAGTTCGTAAGAACAACGCGTGCCTCAAAACTCATTCATTAGGCCCATCAGTTCCTCGTGGGAGACGAGTCGAACATCGCGTGCCTCAAAACAATCATTTGGTGTATGTGTGTGAAATTTTCAATATTGTTAGTTGTGTGAATAAATTTACATCTACATTTACTCATATGTGGTCATGCACATTATTTATAATCAATTGGATAAACTTGTTCAAATGTTTTCCATAAGATTCACTCGCCAACTTTATGTTGATCCAAAAACCCTTTTACACATGATACAGGTGAACAGGTTGAAGCAAGGAAAACATAGGAAATGCCTTAGAAGAGAACCAAGAAGTTTAGATTGATAGTTAGAACATGTTGTATCAATTATTGTAAATTTCCATTAAATTGTATTAATGAATATGAAACATATAATAAATGTCATGAGCTTTGATGATAACCCAATCATGCCCGATCACCTTTTCCGCTGCGGGTCGGGGTGTGACAGATTGGTATCAGAGCCATGACTATAGGGATATAGGATAGGTTATTAGACCCTTAGAGCCTATACTATAGTCTGCCTAAATTTTAAATTGATTAAGTGGTTACATACAAACTTGTGATATTTATTTGTTTCATATTTGTTTATATTACAGTCAAACATACATGCTTATATACATATTCGTTATACGTATATCAATGTTCATATATTCAATTCATTTTCATACTCTCATTATTCAAGGATTTTGTTGCAATTTTCAAATCCCATCAAAGTAAGTTCTGCGACGGGCATGTAGTAACCGGAAGGGTACAAGTACCGGTAGTCGGGACGTCCTGTCTAGGTTGGCATTCGTATAAATCCAAAATAACGGACCAGTTTGCCTAACTGGGGACTAACGATGAGAGTACGACGGACCTATTAGGCCAAAGCATGCCACACCAAACGTCGTTCGAATTAACCTCACTTTGAGATGTCACCGTGTCCATGCCTGGGCACATTCCGAATATCATACGTTACATATTTCTCGATTTTCTCCGGGTTTTAGTGTACGTAACCAGGCTAACACATGCGAACCATATGAAAAACCCGGTAATCATGGGGGCCCACGTGATTACGAAGGTGAAGTATGGCGGCATGCAAGGCCCAATTACGAGCAAAGCCCAAGACATCCTATGGATGTAGTAGATTTATTTTTCTATATTTATTTTATGAACGTTCATTCCCAAACACGACCCACGATCCCAAAGGCATCCAACTCATACTCTTGACACGTATTCCTTGTAGATGTCTTCTAACCTCGCCCGTAGGAAGATGAGAGCAGGAAAAGCCATGAACGCATGGCTACCCAAATCGCTCAGCAAATGGCGACCGTAATACCCAACATCGTAGTTCAAGTTCAACAAGCCCTTACCGCTAATTCCGTTAACCCAACCCCACAAGAGGATCAAAACACTGTCAACCTTTCAGTCACTAAATGCACCTACAAACATTTCAAATCCTGCGATCCTCCAAAATACGAAGGTACTGAAGGTGTCACCGTTCTCCTCCACTGGTTCGAAGAAATGGAGAACAATTTTCTAAATTGCGATTGCCCCGATGATCGCAAAGTGCGTTATGCCACCGGTCGTTTACTTGGAACAGCACTCACATGGTGGAATACAGAGAAGACCAAACGAGGTGTTGAAGAAACTATGACTTTGACTTGGGAAGAGCTGAAGGGAATCATGACAAGACGGTTTTGCCCAAGAAGTGAAATCAAGAAATTGGAGGATGAGTTCCATGCTTTGAAACAAAAGGAAGGCGACCACACCACATACAACAAGAGATTCCTTGAGTTAAATCAAATGGTTCCCAATTTGTTTACTCCCCTCTACCGTTTGATCGAGCACTACATTCGTGGTCTTCCATCAAAGATTCAAGACTCTGTAATAAGTACCTCGCCTGCAACTTTGGAAGCAGCAATGGAGCTAGCAACCGCGCTCACTGAGAACCGAATCCGAAACAAAGATCTCAAAGAGGAGAAGAAGAAGGATAAAGCATCAACCGAAACCTCAAACTCCACACGAACCGAATCCTTTACACCACCTATTTCTAAGAGAAAACGAGATGGGCAAATTTTCGCCGTCACCCAACGCAACCAACCAGCTTCACAAGTTGTACCTCCTCAAACTATCCCAAACGCTCAAGTAGCACCCAACTCAACTTACCCAAATAAGAAACCTTACATTGGACCTCACCCTCAATGCAACACCTGTTTCTATCACCATCCATCTACTTTACCCTGTCGACTATGTGCGAATTGTGGACGCTACGGTCATTTGAGCAAAGTTTGCCGCACCGCTCAAAACCAAACCTCAACCCCTACTCAACCCATGATCCAAACATATCAACAACCTCAATACCCCATGTACCCATATGTTCGAGCTTGTTTCAATTGTGGCGACCCTACCCATTTTAGAAACACGTGCCCTCGTTTGGTTAACATCATAAACGTCCAAGCTCAAGCAAACCCAGTTAACCAAGCAAACCAAGCAAACCCAGCTCCACTGCCAGCAAGAGGAAGAGTTTATAACATCAACGCTAATCCTGTGGAAGATATTAACGGTCCAAACCAACCACTTAACTAGCCTTCTCTCACCAAGAATCAAGATTCAATCACTTAGTTTTTATGTTTTTCTTTATGTTATCTCAATTTTCACGTATCCCAATTGGAAATTTATCCAAGAATTTTAATGCAAATTACTAGTTCAGTTTGTTTTATACTCATTGATTTAATATTCATATCATCATACCTCACGACATATCTCAGTTTCATCATTTAAAGAAGTTGAGTTGTGTCTCACTTCTACATAGACTAACCTCTCCATCATAATAAACGAGAGAGGTATTGTCATCATTCAAACATGTATACTATCAGAATTAAGACTCAAGCGCTGGTTGTTGTGTTTGTTTATGTTCTAGAGTCACATAGAACTAATCATAACTTACTGATAAAACCAATGAAAATTTGACAAGAGTATGGTGGATACGCCGCGGGTACTTCCTATATATAAGTATTCTTGTCAAATGATCGGAGGCATTATCAGGCGGTTATGAAAGGTTCCATGTTAGGCTGTTGGTGCGATTGTTGTTTAGATTAAGTTTATCATTTCAGTACATACAATACGATCGGCTCCGTTTGATTGAGCCTTGATCGCACAGACATTTTCATCTTCAGTACATGCAATACGATCGGCTCCGTTTGATTGAGCCTTGATCGCACAGACATTATCATTTTCAGTATTTATGAGTTGTTGTATTGGTTGTAGAGTCACATAGAACTAATCATAATTTACTGATAAAACCAATGAAAATTTGGCAAGAATATGGTGGATACGCCGCTGGTACTTCCTATATATAAGTATTCTTGCCAAAGGATCAGAGGCGTTATCAGGCGGTTATGAGATGTTCCATGTAGGATTTAGAATTGCCTTGGTTGAAATTTGTGTTACATTTACATCATCTCACTATTTAAAGAAATTGAATTGTGTTCCATTTCTACATAAACTAACCTCTCCATCATAACAAACGAGAGAGGAACCATCACCATTCAAACATATATGCTATCAGAATGTGGATTCAATTATTAGTTGTTGTGTTTATTTGTGTAGATTGTAGAATTTCTGCCTTAGGATATAACCCTAAGCATATTCAAACTTTTATGCATGAAATCAAATTTAGCAAATCAATTCTGCTTATCAATACTTTTACAGTAGGCAACAAAAAGCGATTCCTGTATTAGGGTACTTAACCTTTACAAGGAACGTTACCGCCTCAAACAAAAACCTAAACCCTTATTTCTTCTAAGTATGTAACTGTCAAACTAAACACCATCATTTTTAGTCAAATATATCACTATTTAAATTTCGGGACGAAATTTCTAAAAAGCAGGGGATACTGTAACATCCGTCAAAAACGGATTTACCAAACCCACTCCGTTTATCAACCGAACAGTCAGTTAAAATTTTCGTTGCGAATTAAATGCCCAAAATAATTTTAAACGATACATAATCAATTATTATACGGGGATATATATTTAGTTTTTGAAAAATTGATAAAAATCGCAAAATAAAAATGATTTGCTTCTGCTGGGTTTCGAACTCGGGTCGGTAACCGGCTCAACAACAACTTATCACCCAGCCAATCAACCGCTCCGCCGCTTTGATTTTATGTTAATAACAGGAAACAATTAATTCAAATATTCAAGTTCGGAAGTCAAATTCGTCAATTTGCGCCCAATTAGCAGTCGTCGGAAATCCCGACGACTTCGCCGTTAATATACGTTTCCGCTCAAATTAACCAAAGACTTAACTCCCACAACGGTTATAACCTACGTCTGAACCCGCGACATCAGCCATAACCGCCGGAGAACGGCTGACTTCGAATTGGGACCAAATTCAGACCCCATACATCTCGATACTACCCTATAAATTCACCCACAACTCGCCAGAAATCTTTCACACTCAAATCGCACCCTTTCTCGGCGAAAACTCACTCGCCGGAAATATTTATTACGTCGCCGGAAAACCGTATCATTAATCTCTGAGCTTTACTGAACCCCCTAAACTTTTACCGAAGTCACCCACACCCTTTGTAAGCTTTCGGAAGACTCTCTGCTGCAAGACACTCGTCGCCGGAAAGAGATTGCTGTCGCCGGAGTTCTGCCGGAAAACAGAGGAGAACCAGTCGGTACTTTTCACGCCTAATTCCTTTCCTTTTTACTTTTATCTCGTCTGTAATTGATCATAAAACACTAAAGAAACCTGAATCAACATTTCGAATCAGTCAGTCGTCACTTCCGGTGAAAACCAGTGAAGAAGACGAAGTTTCGGTAATAGTTAAGTATAATTAAAATCCAGTTATTTACCGGGTTAGACACACAGTCCAGCGGTGGACTGTGTGCACTTTGAACGCTAAGGTCTCGAGTTCGAGTATTGTCCCTCACACACTGCCTTAATAAAAATTCCTTTTTTCCGCAAAACTGAACCGGATTGATTTAGATATATGTTAAGTATATTGATAACCGAGTTAATAACCAAGTGAGACACACAGTCCAGCGGTGGACTGTATGTACGCTAACCCACAGGTCCCGGGTTCGAGACCTGTGGAGCGCACCGGTTTTCGGGATTTAAATCGTTTTTAAAGAAAAGGCTTTCTGCTTAATTCTAATTAATATATATATATAATTAAAATCAGATATATAACGGGTTAGACACGTAGCTCAGTTGGTAGAGCTGCGTGCACGCGGACGGGAGGTCTCGGGTTCGAGCCTCACCCAGCGCACAACAATATGCCTTCGAACCGGTCAACAGTCAGTCAAAGTCAACGGTCAAAGTCAACTGTAGCAAAAATCAAATATTTTTTTTATTATTTTTATTTAATTATTTTAATTAAAAATCAATTAAAAATACTTAAAAATAACATTTTTTAAGGTTAGAAAATAGCCTCAAACTCACAAAAATACACCCAACAATCCTACTAAAATAGATTAATAAAATCCGTTTACTTACCGAACCAAAATGCTATTTATCTAGGTTATTTTCACTCGTGGTTAAAACCATTTCGCGTGCATTCAACATCATCAACCGAACGCACCCAATGTGAGTGAATTCTTACAAATTCCCCTTTTTATTCATGTTTTGGGGTGTATCATGTGTCGCTTAAACTAATTCTCTTATGCAAATTCGTGCTATACCATTATATGATTTAAATTAGAATGTAACTTTTTGGTTGTGATGTATTACATATTGTCAAAGTTGTATGCAAATTATTTAGGCCCATCAGTTCCTCGTGGGAGACGAGTTGAACAACGCTGCCTTAAAACTCATTCATTAGGCCATCAGTTCGTAGAACAACGCGTGCCTCTAAACTCATTCATTAGGCCTATCAGTTCGTAAGAACAACGCGTGCCTCAAAACTCATTCATTAGGCCCATCAGTTCCTCGTGGGAGACGAGTCGAACATCGCGTGCCTCAAAACAATCATTTGGTGTATGTGTGTGAAATTTTCAATATTGTTAGTTGTGTGAATAAATTTACATCTACATTTACTCATATGTGGTCATGCACATTATTTATAATCAATTGGATAAACTTGTTCAAATGTTTTCCATAAGATTCACTCGCCAACTTTATGTTGATCCAAAAACCCTTTTACACATGATACAGGTGAACAGGTTGAAGCAAGGAAAACATAGGAAATGCCTTAGAAGAGAACCAAGAAGTTTAGATTGATAGTTAGAACATGTTGTATCAATTATTGTAAATTTCCATTAAATTGTATTAATGAATATGAAACATATAATAAATGTCATGAGCTTTGATGATAACCCAATCATGCCCGATCACCTTTTCCGCTGCGGGTCGGGGTGTGACAGATTGGTATCAGAGCCATGACTATAGGGATATAGGATAGGTTATTAGACCCTTAGAGCCTATACTATAGTCTGCCTAAATTTTAAATTGATTAAGTGGTTACATACAAACTTGTGATATTTATTTGTTTCATATTTGTTTATATTACAGTCAAACATACATGCTTATATACATATTCGTTATACGTATATCAATGTTCATATATTCAATTCATTTTCATACTCTCATTATTCAAGGATTTTGTTGCAATTTTCAAATCCCATCAAAGTAAGTTCTGCGACGGGCATGTAGTAACCGGAAGGGTACAAGTACCGGTAGTCGGGACGTCCTGTCTAGGTTGGCATTCGTATAAATCCAAAATAACGGACCAGTTTGCCTAACTGGGGACTAACGATGAGAGTACGACGGACCTATTAGGCCAAAGCATGCCACACCAAACGTCGTTCGAATTAACCTCACTTTGAGATGTCACCGTGTCCATGCCTGGGCACATTCCGAATATCATACGTTACATATTTCTCGATTTTCTCCGGGTTTTAGTGTACGTAACCAGGCTAACACATGCGAACCATATGAAAAACCCGGTAATCATGGGGGCCCACGTGATTACGAAGGTGAAGTATGGCGGCATGCAAGGCCCAATTACGAGCAAAGCCCAAGACATCCTATGGATGTAGTAGATTTATTTTTCTATATTTATTTTATGAACGTTCATTCCCAAACACGACCCACGATCCCAAAGGCATCCAACTCATACTCTTGACACGTATTCCTTGTAGATGTCTTCTAACCTCGCCCGTAGGAAGATGAGAGCAGGAAAAGCCCATGAACGCATGGCTACCCAAATCGCTCAGCAAATGGCGACCGTAATACCCAACATCGTAGTTCAAGTTCAACAAGCCCTTACCGCTAATTCCGTTAACCCAACCCCACAAGAGGATCAAAACACTGTCAACCTTTCAGTCACTAAATGCACCTACAAACATTTCAAATCCTGCGATCCTCCAAAATACGAAGGTACTGAAGGTGTCACCGTTCTCCTCCACTGGTTCGAAGAAATGGAGAACAATTTTCTAAATTGCGATTGCCCCGATGATCGCAAAGTGCGTTATGCCACCGGTCGTTTACTTGGAACAGCACTCACATGGTGGAATACAGAGAAGACCAAACGAGGTGTTGAAGAAACTATGACTTTGACTTGGGAAGAGCTGAAGGGAATCATGACAAGACGGTTTTGCCCAAGAAGTGAAATCAAGAAATTGGAGGATGAGTTCCATGCTTTGAAACAAAAGGAAGGCGACCACACCACATACAACAAGAGATTCCTTGAGTTAAATCAAATGGTTCCCAATTTGTTTACTCCCCTCTACCGTTTGATCGAGCACTACATTCGTGGTCTTCCATCAAAGATTCAAGACTCTGTAATAAGTACCTCGCCTGCAACTTTGGAAGCAGCAATGGAGCTAGCAACCGCGCTCACTGAGAACCGAATCCGAAACAAAGATCTCAAAGAGGAGAAGAAGAAGGATAAAGCATCAACCGAAACCTCAAACTCCACACGAACCGAATCCTTTACACCACCTATTTCTAAGAGAAAACGAGATGGGCAAATTTTCGCCGTCACCCAACGCAACCAACCAGCTTCACAAGTTGTACCTCCTCAAACTATCCCAAACGCTCAAGTAGCACCAACTCAACTTACCCAAATAAGAAACCTTACATTGGACCTCACCCTCAATGCAACACCTGTTTCTATCACCATCCATCTACTTTACCCTGTCGACTATGTGCGAATTGTGGACGCTACGGTCATTTGAGCAAAGTTTGCCGCACCGCTCAAAACCAAACCTCAACCCCTACTCAACCCATGATCCAAACATATCAACAACCTCAATACCCCATGTACCCATATGTTCGAGCTTGTTTCAATTGTGGCGACCCTACCCATTTTAGAAACACGTGCCCTCGTTTGGTTAACATCATAAACGTCCAAGCTCAAGCAAACCCAGTTAACCAAGCAAACCAAGCAAACCCAGCTCCACTGCCAGCAAGAGGAAGAGTTTATAACATCAACGCTAATCCTGTGGAAGATATTAACGGTCCAAACCAACCACTTAACTAGCCTTCTCTCACCAAGAATCAAGATTCAATCACTTAGTTTTTATGTTTTTCTTTATGTTATCTCAATTTTCACGTATCCCAATTGGAAATTTATCCAAGAATTTTAATGCAAATTACTAGTTCAGTTTGTTTTATACTCATTGATTTAATATTCATATCATCATACCTCACGACATATCTCAGTTTCATCATTTAAAGAAGTTGAGTTGTGTCTCACTTCTACATAGACTAACCTCTCCATCATAATAAACGAGAGAGGTATTGTCATCATTCAAACATGTATACTATCAGAATTAAGACTCAAGCGCTGGTTGTTGTGTTTGTTTATGTTCTAGAGTCACATAGAACTAATCATAACTTACTGATAAAACCAATGAAAATTTGACAAGAGTATGGTGGATACGCCGCGGGTACTTCCTATATATAAGTATTCTTGTCAAATGATCGGAGGCATTATCAGGCGGTTATGAAAGGTTCCATGTTAGGCTGTTGGTGCGATTGTTGTTTAGATTAAGTTTATCATTTCAGTACATACAATACGATCGGCTCCGTTTGATTGAGCCTTGATCGCACAGACATTTTCATCTTCAGTACATGCAATACGATCGGCTCCGTTTGATTGAGCCTTGATCGCACAGACATTATCATTTTCAGTATTTATGAGTTGTTGTATTGGTTGTAGAGTCACATAGAACTAATCATAATTTACTGATAAAACCAATGAAAATTTGGCAAGAATATGGTGGATACGCCGCTGGTACTTCCTATATATAAGTATTCTTGCCAAAGGATCAGAGGCGTTATCAGGCGGTTATGAGATGTTCCATGTAGGATTTAGAATTGCCTTGGTTGAAATTTGTGTTACATTTACATCATCTCACTATTTAAAGAAATTGAATTGTGTTCCATTTCTACATAAACTAACCTCTCCATCATAACAAACGAGAGAGGAACCATCACCATTCAAACATATATGCTATCAGAATGTGGATTCAATTATTAGTTGTTGTGTTTATTTGTGTAGATTGTAGAATTTCTGCCTTAGGATATAACCCTAAGCATATTCAAACTTTTATGCATGAAATCAAATTTAGCAAATCAATTCTGCTTATCAATACTTTTACAGTAGGCAACAAAAAGCGATTCCTGTATTAGGGTACTTAACCTTTACAAGGAACGTTACCGCCTCAAACAAAAACCTAAACCCTTATTTCTTCTAAGTATGTAACTGTCAAACTAAACACCATCATTTTTAGTCAAATATATCACTATTTAAATTTCGGGACGAAATTTCTAAAAAGCAGGGGATACTGTAACATCCGTCAAAAACGGATTTACCAAACCCACTCCGTTTATCAACCGAACAGTCAGTTAAAATTTTCGTTGCGAATTAAATGCCCAAAATAATTTTAAACGATACATAATCAATTATTATACGGGGATATATATTTAGTTTTTGAAAAATTGATAAAAATCGCAAAATAAAAATGATTTGCTTCTGCTGGGTTTCGAACTCGGGTCGGTAACCGGCTCAACAACAACTTATCACCCAGCCAATCAACCGCTCCGCCGCTTTGATTTTATGTTAATAACAGGAAACAATTAATTCAAATATTCAAGTTCGGAAGTCAAATTCGTCAATTTGCGCCCAATTAGCAGTCGTCAGAAATCCCGACGACTTCGCCGTTAATATACGTTTCCGCTCAAATTAACCAAAGACTTAACTCCCACAACGGTTATAACCGACGTCTGAACCCGCGACATCAGCCATAACCGCCGGAGAACGGCTGACTTCGAATTGGGACCAAATTCAGACCCCATACATCTCGATACTACCCTATAAATTCACCCACAACTCGCCAGAAATCTTTCACACTCAAATCGCACCCTTTCTCGGCGAAAACTCACTCGCCGGAAATATTTATTACGTCGCCGGAAAACCGTATCATTAATCTCTGAGCTTTACTGAACCCCCTAAACTTTTACCGAAGTCACCCACACCCTTTGTAAGCTTTCGGAAGACTCTCTGCTGCAAGACACTCGTCGCCGGAAAGAGATTGCTGTCGCCGGAGTTCTGCCGAAAAACAGAGGAGAACCAGTCGGTACTTTTCACGCCTAATTCCTTTCCTTTTTACTTTTATCTCGTCTGTAATTGATCATAAAACGCTAAAGAAACCTGAATCAACATTTCGAATCAGTCAGTCGTCACTTCCGGTGAAAACCAGTGAAGAAGACGAAGTTTCGGTAATAGTTAAGTATAATTAAAATCCAGTTATTTACCGGGTTAGACACACAGTCCAGCGGTGGACTGTGTGCACTTTGAACGCTAAGGTCTCGAGTTCGAGTATTGTCCCTCACACGCTGCCTTAAGAAAAATTCTTTTTTTCCGCAAAACTGAACCGGATTGATTTAGATATATGTTAAGTATATTGATAACCGAGTTAATAACCAAGTGAGACACACAGTCCAGCGGTGGACTGTGTGTACGCTAACCCACAGGTCCCGGGTTCGAGACTGTGGAGCGCACCGGTTTTCGGGATTTAAATCGTTTTTAAAGAAAAGGCTTTCTGCTTAATTCTAATTAATATATATATATAATTAAAATCAGATATATAACGGGTTAGACACGTAGCTCAGTTGGTAGAGCTGCGTGCACGCGTACGGGAGGTCTCGGGTTCGAGCCTCACCCAGCGCACAACAATATGCCTTCGAACCGGTCAACAGTCAGTCAAAGTCAACGGTCAAAGTCAACGGTAGCAAAAATCAAATATTTTTTTTATTATTTTTATTTAATTATTTTAATTAAAAATCAATTAAAAATACTTAAAAATAACATTTTTTAAGGTTAGAAAATAGCCTCAAACTCACAAAAATACACCCAACAATCCTACTAAAATAGATCAATAAAATCCGTTTACTTACCGAACCAAAATGCTATTTATCTAGGTTATTTTCACTCGTGGTTAAAACCATTTCGCGTGCATTCAACATCATCAACCGAACGCACCCAATGTGAGTGAATTCTTACAAATTCCCCTTTTTATTCATGTTTTAGGGTGTATCATGTGTCGCTTAAACTAATTCTCTTATGCAAATTCGTGCTATACCATTATATGATTTAAATTAGAATGTAACTTTTTGGTTGTGATGTATTACATATTGTCAAAGTTGTATGCAAATTATTTAGGCCCATCAGTTCCTCGTGGGAGACGAGTTGAACAACACGTGCCTTAAAACTCATTCATTAGGCCCATCAGTTCGTAGAACAACGCGTGCCTCTAAACTCATTCATTAGGCCCATCAGTTCGTAAGAACAACGCGTGCCTCAAAACTCATTCATTAGGCCCATCAGTTCGTAAGAACAACGCGTGCCTCAAAACTCATTCATTAGGCCCATCAGTTCCTCGTGGGAGACGAGTCGAACATCGCGTGCCTCAAAACAATCATTTGGTGTATGTGTGTGAAATTTTCAATATTGTTAGTTGTGTGAATAAATTTACATCTACATTTACTCATATGTGGTTATGCACATTATTTATAATCAATTGGATAAACTTGTTCAAATGTTTTCCATAGGATTCACTCGCCAACTTTATGTTGATCCAAAAACCCTTTTACACATGATACAGGTGAACAGGTTGAAGCAAGGAAAACATAGGAAATGCCTTAGAAGAGAACCAAGAAGTTTAGATTGATAGTTAGAACATGTTGTATCAATTATTGTAAATTTCCATTAAATTGTATTAATGAATATGAAACATATAATAAATGTCATGAGCTTTGATGATAACCCAATCATGCCCCGATCACCTTTTCCGCTGCGGGTCGGGGTGTGACATAAATGACGAGGACCGGGGAGTAATTTGTTTGGTTCGTAGTATTGTAGTTTTTATGTTATTTTAAATATATTTTATTATTAATCTTTAATTAATAAAAAAATGAATAATGAAATGATTGTTAAATGATTGCAGTTTAGTTAACCCATAACATAGTTAATCAAACTGTGTTTTTTTTATAGGCGAACTTCACAACAGACGGTTCATTCACACCTGCTAGTCGCAGGCCCGCCACCCCACTCATTACCAAGGACTATGTTGTCTAAACCGGGCCCACGCCTTGGTCGAGTGTGGCTTGGCTATCCCCGAGAAAATTTCCAGCCATCTGCCACTTGACAGGAGTTACACCCTCCACAAGAGTCGACCCTGTTGTGAAAGCCTACTCTCTGGAGTAAATACGTTGTAATCAAACTGTGTTGAGTTGGCGCTAATTGGTAGCATTTTTTCTTAGTTAGTAAAAAATTTAGTTAACCCAGAAAATAGTCTAAGTAGCCCGTAGAGGGTCGTCATTATAAAAGAAAAACTAACACGTGCTACAGGTCGATTTCATCGGTGAAGTGTCAGTTTAAAGAACTCCTGTCCTACACTCCCACCACTGAAAGTTTATGGTTCTTTAATTTAATGGGGGTACCGCCCTCGAATATTGTTACCACTTTAAATACTGTCCTGTTCATTACATTTAGTTATACTACTGGGATAAGCATGTATAGTTTTTTTTTTTCTTGTGGCCAAGTTCGAAACTTGAGAGAATGTTGCATTTTTTAATCCCATGCTTAAATAATAAGCTTAAAATAAAAATAAATATTAAAAGGTATGTCATTGCGTCACGGGAGGTAACTCGTTTGAGAGAACAGAGACAAAAGGGCATGAGATAACTTGTTAATCTGTGTGTTATTATTACATTTAATAGATAACTATTGAAGGCTTCAATCCAAAATCCGTCATGAGTACTGTCTTTACACTGTTAGAAAAGAAAGGTTTTTTTTTTTTTTTTGTAAATGGGAGATTTTTTTAGCTTCAATGTATGTATTTCTTGTAAAATTAGGGTCTATGATTCCAACTTCACCACCTTAAAACACGAGATTTAGTTTGTGCAATTATAGTTTGATGGTGGAGGAGAAAACGTGGTACTAACCCCAATTTTAACTTGAAGTGGGTTGAGTCAACAACATCAAGCTAAATTCGGGGTTAAGCACCACATGTTCCGCCAGTGAGGTGGTGGTGGAGTGGTAAGGGAGAGACTTGGTGTTCTAAGGGACCCAAGTTCAATTCCTGTCCTTCCCATTATTTTCTGTGGCACCTGGTGATGATGGGAGACTAGGCGAATAGGTGGAGATTGCTAGTTCGATCCTTGAACTGAACGGGTTTTACCTCACCGCACTGTCGTGCCTTCGGGCGAGCGTTCACGGGCTTCGGCCCTAGGTGAGGGTTTTCCCCGGTTCGGAGGCGAATGTACCCCGATGTGGTGAATTTCGCCAATAGCCCATTTGAAGGATTTGTTGGTCGTTCAAAAAAAGCACCCCATTTTCCAGCTCAACTATCAAGTCATAAGTCATAGCTACATCAGATAGATCTGCCATTTCAAAATAGTGGAGTTCGAATTAGGATACACAAGTTTACTAGAAATACATTGAGACCATAAAATCTCTTATTTTTTTCAAAGCTTTCTTAGAAACAGATTTTTAAGCAAAAAAAAAACGTACCGAGATCTATCACCCTTTAGTTAATTCAAGTGCATGTTGGATAATTCAGTTTATCATTTGTAACTGTTTATGACTTTATGTTAACAATGGTATAGTTGGCTAGTAGCAATTATATTTTAGGAAAATCATAAAAATAAACATTTAACAATGGTATAGTTGGCTACTAGCAATTATATGTTGGGAAAATCGTAAAAATAAATACTTTGACCCACTTTTAGATTAAAATAGACATTAACTTTTAGTCAAATAAAAAATAAACATATCCAAATCTAACCAATCAGAATATGCCAAAATGCTAAGCCGTCTAAGAAGGCTAAAGTTTAGCCAGCTAACAAAACTTTAAAAAGTACTACATGTACAAGAAAACAATCAATCTAATGAATAAACATGTAAAGGTGGGCTAAAATTTAGTCACCGGTTCCTTAAAGTTAGCCCTTTGAGTGGTTAAAGTTTACCCCTTCGAGGAACCGTGCCATTATCAATAGGTTGTTCATGTGGACCCGTGGTACTTTTCAAGGTATTTTGTGCATACTAAAAGTATTTTGTGTCGATTAAAGTTTAATTGCCTTAGAATATTTGGTGCATTCTTATTTGTTGGTCTGGGATATGTTTATTTTCTTCCTACACTATAAGTTATTGTCTATTTTGGCTTAAAAGACGATCAACATGTCTATTTTAGTGATTTTTCTTTATATTTTTGGTCTTTGTATAGATCTTTTATATTACATAATGGGATAATGTGAAAATCACTAACAATGTATTCATAATGGGGTGTGGCCACTAATGTGTTCCAAATAACACATGGTTATTATATGCAATTCACTGTATTTGTGAATTTTTATAATGCGAAGCTGATAAAGATCGATAAGTAATGGAAGTAATCTTAGTTTTGCATGGAAAAGAAGCAAATATGGACGTATAGGACATCAAGGATTAGAGGAACAAGAAATAAAAAGTAAAACCAAGTACGCCTACACCCAGTTAAGGAGTATGACCCATACCTAGTGCCGCCATGCAACTGTCATAAACCTTAATTTTGACACATAATTAGTAGGTACGACCCATACTCATTTAAGAGGTATGGCATATACTCAAGTTGCGTAACCCTAAAATACCTTATAAATAGATGGTGACAGCTGGAAACACTAGAAATTGACCTAGAGACAATTGTGGACGACTAGATTATGAAATCGAAGCTATTTCAAAGGATAAGAAGACTAAAAACATTAGGTGGCTTAAAGATTGATGATCTTATCTTTTGGTTAGCAATAGTATGTTGTCCGGGATGTATCTTTACTATTTTCATGCTTCTAAACTTGCCAAACATGAATTCTTTTGTGTTTTGTTTGTTTTTTCATCATGTCAGGCTAAACATCTAATAACTATTTGGATGCGATGATTCTTAAGATGGTCTTGAATGTGTAATTTGTTTATGTTATGTGATTTAGTAAAATCTTTTATGGTTTATGTTATGATGTGTATGATTGAATGTTGATATTGATTGTGATGTTGAGTTGTGTAGTTGAATCCATCTTTCAGTAATTAATGCTTCTTATATTTGAATTCTTCTATCTCTAGGTTACATTGACATTCAATATTCTAGGGCTTGAAACGTTAACCGGTAATAGACAACTTAGTAACATAATTAATTAAAAATGTGAGCTACCTATGGGAAGGATATGGAAATTAGTTATAGTTTTCTAAATGGTTGATCTTGATTAGGTTATTAATCTCAATGGACGTAGATTAATCTCGAAATCGACCTAGAAACCCAAAATCATAAGAGTCCAAAATAGTTCTTGCTTTGTTTAAGTAGGTTTTGGGGTGTGTCTATAGCTTTGTTCCTTTCATTCAACCTGATCATCCTTATCGGACTCTGGTCCATTTTAGCACTTCACATGTTGTTTTTGGATTAACTTCCAAGACAATTTCATAAACATAATCATTCATCTTATCTTTCCTCCTTTGAGTTTTCATTTATGAGTATTTATCTTTCCAAATCTGATTGTCTGCAACTTCTTTGTAATTCATTTCCTTGGTTTAATTTGTTTACTTTCCTCTATTCTCAATTTCATCCATTGCATATTAATAGATAATTTAGTATCAAGAGCTACGGTGTCCACGCATTAACGATATCTATGATGATATGTTCGCTTTTCTGCTATGTGTATAATTAGTATTGTTGGTACTTTAGCATTTAAAATTAGTTAGTACATCTCAATAATGTGTGTTACTATATGTGCATGCCAATCAAACCCCATGAACTTTTATTTTTTAAAGTATTTATGTGATTTAATCCCGAGCGACCCCAGTAAAATTTTGACACCAGCCCCCATGAAATTATAACACGACTCTCAATAAATATTTGTTTAAGATTTTAAAAGTATACAAAGATAATTTATGAACCCATTATATATGGTTCACATATGTAAAATAACTAACCCCTTTTTGAACTAAACTCATTAACCATTAAACCCAAATACCCAATAATCATTTTAAACAACTAACCCAAACACTATTTAGCAACCCATTTTAACAATAAAAAAATTAACCTCATAAAATGATGAGAGCGGCATTTTTTATTAACCACCCCCACCCACAAGTCGAATTTTTAAACTAAAAACATAATCTAAGATACTACTGGGATGTGTACTGCTGCTGCTTCAGGTGTGTATGGGTCGATTTTGAGCTCAAACTAGGTTTCAAAAAGCATTTGGGGATTTTTTTGGTATTCACAAATGGCGGAGTGGTTCAGCTTCAATTTTTT
This sequence comes from Scalesia atractyloides, assembly GCA_947069175.1. NCBI lineage: Eukaryota > Viridiplantae > Streptophyta > Magnoliopsida > Asterales > Asteraceae > Scalesia > Scalesia atractyloides. Next base: position 82,147,716 of record CAMTDV010000024.1, read on the forward strand.
TGACTATTCCACTTCAGCTTGAAAATTTTTGGGTCGGAAATTTTGGCTTTATCTTTTTATTATGTGGACCGACCCGACTCGAACCGAAAAAACTAATATTTAGCAATAGACAAGCTGACACTAAAATAAATTATGACCCATAAAAAATATTGGGTCCGCCATTGCACCAATTGAATAAAGAAAAAATATTAAATAGTTAGTAGTGAAGATTTAAAAATTATAAAACAATATTTTTAGATAAGACATATTTACAAAATAAGAGGTGAAATAAGAAAGAGTGAAATAAAATAAGCGGGAAAAAGAATCTTGTTACTCATAGAATTGTTTGATATTTTGGTTAGGGTACCACTCTTAGCCATGAAAACTTAGGCTAATTAGATTGGTTGATATTGTGAATGGTCTTAATTTTTAGAACTATAGATTTGTGCAAAAAGAATACTGGAAATGTCCAATATACAAGTGTTATACTACCGAAATTTCTATAAATTAGTAATCATCTTCCGATTTGGAAAGCCGAGGCATGTTTAGTTACTTCACGAGACATATGTTGGCACCAAGTCCAACACAAGTATCAATACGGACTCCCTTCCCCTTTTCTAGCCAGATTGGTTGTTATTGCATAAACATATCTTGTATACTATTGTAGGTTTTAATTTAAATAACATGCAGTAAACTTTGTAATTTTTTATTTCCAAAACTTATTGTAGAATTTGATGTTCCATAAAATTGTAAATATTTTCACTTTTCTTTTTCTTTTTTTTTATCAAATATCACAATATTGTCGAAACACCACCAATGATCCATGATATTTTGGTATAACAAGCGATCGTCGTCAATCTATCATTAAAGTTTTCATCGTTGATCCATTAGTGACACCATCATACATTTTTGTGGTTACTGGTTTTTTTGTGGGTGAATATTCCTTTGGTGATCCGTCAGCAATATATGTAGTTGATCGATCAATCATGAAGTCTTTATCCATATACCTTCAATGCATTACTGACGGTTCCTACCTTCACCTATGGATAATTGACGAATGTGCCCGTTAATGAAAGTACCTAATTTGCAGTGTTTGTGTGACAACTTACACGAATCACATAACAAGTTGTTGAGTTCAGAAGAGAGATATTGCGTCATTAGGAGTGGCACGCCTTAGATATCATTCATTAGTTTTGGACGCATTGATGGTGGATGTGAGGAAAACTTTAGAGTTAAGTTTAATTTCTTAGGAAATCTCCACTTAGGCAACCTAAAATAAATTTATGAGCTACCTGTGGGTGAAACAAACAATATTGGTCGATATAAGAAATCGAGTGTTACAGTTTGAGTTCAAATTTGTGTGTTTTCAATTTATGTTTGATACGTGTGTGTTGGATTTGAATATCCTTGGTTTGGGTTTTGAATCGTGTGTTTTTATCTAGGCTTGATTTGGTATTGGTTGTCACTCTTTAGTAAGTATTTTAAAGAGTTAACCGAATGAAAAAAAGGAGTTATACAAAGAAATGTTTTATAGAGGTTTTAGAAATTAAAAAGCCCAAAAGAAAACACTTATACAAACTTTTTAAAAACAAAAAATTTGAAGAAATAAAACTATCAAACTAAATTATAAATAAGCTCTAAATATTAGAAATAGATTAGAAAAAGTGGTAAATGGTTAATTAGTTTTACATACTCAGTTTTATATTTCCTTTTAAAACATACATTTTTTTTAAAAAAAGTTGGAATTGTATAGTTAAAGTGTACATAAACAAACAGTAAAAAATCCATATGTTGGAATATTCTTTTCGGTAAACATTTGGGCCGATGCTTTAATGCTTTACAGTTTACAACGTGAGAGCCCAGAAGTTGGGGGACCTGGACTTGCCTCTATAAATAAATAACAAAAACTTTGTTTCTTATTTCTCCTAGAGATGGGCATAAAAACCGGTTCCGAACCCAAACCGGTAGAACCAAACTGGACCCGGTTCCAGTTCCTATCCGACATTAAGTAGAACCGGTTCCGGGTTCAAAATGCCCGTTGGTTCCAACCCGGTTCCACAATTTTACCATTTGAATCGGGTCGTATCCGGTTCCTACCCGTACCCGGTTTCACTAGTACCCTGTTCCACCAGTACCCGGAAATGCAGTTCTAAAAGGAACCGGTTATACCCGTTATAATGTTACCGTTGGAACCCTATAGCCGTTAAAATGTTACCGTTGGAACCGGTTCCTGGCCGTTGGAACCGGTTATAGCCGTTAAAATGTTACCGTTGGAACCGGTTCCTGACCGTTAGAACCGATTCTATATATATTGTTTAGAAATCGATTGTTTAGCACACAATTTCTCATATCTATTCTTCTTGTTAAATTTCTTTCTTGTTCTTTTTCACATTCTAATCAACAAATGGCCTCAAAGAGTTCCAAAAACGCAAATTCTCAATCCGTTAATAATGTCCTCAAGATCAATCGGTTCCATATGTGGTTGGAACATTGTCTCATAATCGCAGTAAGGAAGTTTGGAGCAATTGGGAGTTGGTCGAGATGAGTAACGGCTCGCAAAAAACTCAATGTAAACATTGTGGATCGTTATTAGCAAAGGAATCAAACTCAACGTTAACGAAGCATATTAATAAGTATTGCAAAGCTTTAAAGGAAATGACATCCGGTCAAGTTCCACTATCCAAAGATGTTACCATTTTTCGTTATGAGCAAAAATTAGCTCGCGATCGGATGGCGAAGTTGGTGATACAAAAAGCGTTGCCGTTTGGACACTTCGACGACCCCGATCTTACTAATCTTATTCGGGAGACGCTACAACCTCGCTATAAACATGTAAGTCGTCGCACTTTAAAACGTCTTTGTTTAAGTTTATGAGAAAATGCAAAAAAAGATTTAATTGTTTTTTTTAAGAATTTAAAAACTAGTGTAAACCTAAATAGTGATGTGTGGTCGGCTCCACATGGTTTACCGGAATCGTACATATGTGTCACCGCTCATTGGGTTGATCCGATACATGGCAAATGATGAAGCGTACGATTGCGTTTGACGAGTTTCCTTCTCCTCATACGGGAGAAAATATTTATAAAATTATAAATGGCACAATAATTAAATATGGTTTAGAAGATAAATTTTTTTCAATATCCTTTGATAACGCTTCAAACAACACAACGGCGATTGAAAAATTAAAGTTGAAGTACAAACCAATACTTGATGGTGTTTTTTTCCACACACGATGTGTTGCACATATTATTAACTTAGTAGTGCAAACCGGTTTAAAAGATCAATTTGTATCGGATTTTATTATAGCATTTAGAGCTATGCTCCAAGATGTTTTCAAAAGTGGAAAAGAAAGATATCAAGAATATAAAAAACTTTGTAAAGATGTCAACCAAAAAATTATTGGACCGAATTGGGATATACCGACTCGTTGGAATTCAACTTGTCAATGTTTGAAATAGCTAAAAAGCAAATGGGCACTTTAAAATCTTTTCATACAACTTTAAGTGATGAGTACCTAGTCGTCCCCTTTCCTGACACGGCTTGGGAAAATATTAATAACCTAAGTACTTTTTTACAAGTTTTTAAAACTACAACGACTTTGATTTCCGGTGTTTATTATCCTACTAGTTCTAAAGTTGTGGACCAATTGTATTTGATAACAACTAATTTTAAAAAGTTTAAAATTCTAGTGACATATTAAGGAATATGACGAGACCAATGATTCAAAAATTGTAAAAATATTTTTTAGAATTACCACCCGTTTTTCTATGTGCCGCTGCTTTAAATCCAGCTTTAAACGTACCGGGTGTTGAAGCTTTAATTGATGAAATTTATGACAAGTTGGATATGCATGAGGAGGATCCAACTTTAAAAGCAAAAACAAAAAAATATTCAATGAGTGTATGGCCAAACTTTATGATCATTATTTTAAAAAAAATGGTGAAACAAATCATACAAATTTGTTTGAATCTCGGTCCACGGCCTCTAACGATGAAACAAGCGGGGATCCACTTATAACCATGTTGAATGTCGTTAGAGACAAGACCGCTAGACAACAAAGGGGTAGTGAACCAACAAGTGAACTTGAGAGATATAAAAAAAATCAGTATTCGCTTACTATGACCACCGAGGAGTATAGGAAATTTGATGTTTTGGCATGGTGGAAATCGAAAGAATCCGAATACCCGATTCTAGCCACCATGGCTCGTGATATACTAACGGTCCAAGCTTCCACAGTAGCTTCGGAAAGTTTGTTTTCTCTTAGTGGCAGGGTTTTGTCAATTAGAAGAACAAGACTAACTCCGGAATCGCTAGAGATGGCAATATGCTTAAAGGACCATTTGGATGCCGTTGATCGTGTTCAACATAAAACTAGTCTAGAAGATGAAGTTGAGTTAGAGCATAAAATTGTTGACGAAGAGGAGGACGAAGAAGTGGAGACTAACGATTCGGACGACTATTTTACCGAGGTACCCGCACCTAAGAGAAACTCATCGGAAAGTGTTGCACCTGCCGCTAGTAAACGATCAAAGAAATAAAATCTTACTGGAACTGGTTCTGAGTAAATTTTTATTTTTTTTGTAACCGGTTAAATTTTTTTATATATTGTAACCAATTAATTTGTTTTTTAATTTTAACCGATTATTGTTACTATTTTTATTTATCAATGTAACTAATAATAAAAATCAAACATAACAAACACAATAGAAAGAAACATTACACAAACTTTATTAAAACACCAAACCAAACGGGTTACATCAAACATTTGAAGAACCGGTGCCGGAACCTTCTCCCCTCTCATGTTTCTTTGTGGGTTACATCAAACATTTGAAGAACCGGTGCGGAACCTTCTCCCGTCTCATTTTTCTTTGCCTTCGTCACTGGGCAATGCCGCTCAGTGTGTTTCTTAAGGGTTGAGTTGGCTGCGGCCTTCATAAATTTTCCACAATCTTTGCATCTAGCCATCTCGTGGCTGTCGGACATTAAACAGAGATCAAAATTCTTTCATATAGCTCGGTTTCTTTTCGTCTCTAAGACCGTAACAACTTCGTCGTTGCATGCCATAGGTATTTTGCAAGAACTTAGAAGTTGATTGATTTTGTAAGTTGATGATGGTGAGTGTTAAGTTTAGAAATGGTAAGTAGGAAGGGGTTTATATGCAAAAAAAAACCGATTTTTTAATCAGGAACCGGTTTCCAATGGTAACATTTATCAGGAACCGGTTCCAACGGTAACATTTATCAGGAACCGGTTCTGAACAGTAAATGGCAGGTTTGACTGTCAGGAACCGGTTCCCAATAGTAAAATGGCAGGTTTGACTATCAGGAACCGGTTCTGAACAGTAAATGGCTGTTAGGAACCGGTTCTGAACAGTAAATGGCAGGTTTGACTGTCAGGAACCGGTTCCCAACACTATCAGAAACCGGTTCCGCACCATACCCGGTTCCACACCATACCCGGTTCCATAATACCCGTACCCGGTTCTACACGGTTCCATATTCTTGGGTGTGAACCCGGGTAGGAACTGGACCCGGTTCCAATGACATCCAAGCAGAACCGGGTCCGGGTTGAAACCGGTTCCGGATAATAATAAAACCCGATTATGCCCATCTCTAATTTCTCCTCTATAAATAAATAACAAAAACTTTGTTTCTTATTTCTATAATAAAATGATACTTTATGTTATGGTATTGTAATCTTGTGGTATTTTAGGGTGGGATAAAGCTTAGGAAACATTTGGTCATGGGTTCGACTCACCACAAGTGAGGTTTTTTACTAAATTTATTGGATTTTCTCCTGAATTGACGTATAGGTATTATTACCAAGTGGAGATTGATATGATCGGATGGTTTTAGTGGTACGATGATAGTCCAGTGTCGGATGGTTCTGGTGACACAGTGATTCAAAATTTATTGTTAAAAAATATGGACCAAATTCGTCATAAAATGAAACAGTAGAAAACTTATATGAAAAGCATTGGCATATATAAAATTATAGTAAAAAACTTATATGGACCCTATCGTCATAAAATTATAGTAAAAAAATTACTGGTAAAAAACTTATATGGACCCTATTCGTCATAAAATTATAGCAAAAAATTTACTGTTTAAAAAACTTGTAGGAAAAGCATTGGCGTATCTAAAAAATTATAAGTAAAAGCCTACTCAGCTAGTCAATAAATGGAGTTTATTTGTTTCACTTTATTTTATTACTAGAAGCCTACTCAGCTAGTCAGTGGCGGAACCAGAAACTTTTGACCGGATGGTCATAACGTATATGTATTTTTAAATATGCTAATATGCAATAATAATTATTTTTCTCATGTATAAAATGAAAATTATAAAAAGATGGTAAATTTAGAAATCTTGCCATTTTTCAAACCTATATCAAATAAAATAACAAAGTGAAGTTACTAAAGAGAGAAAACGCTAGTATAATTTACGTTAAATTATTAATTATTGTTATTATTACACCGAATCTAAAAACACATTGTTAAAAAGTTTAAAAAGAAAGTCTACATTGACCATCAACTACCCTTTGACGCAAGACTATTCTTTAGTGGTTAATGACAAAAATGCTGTAACGCTCCGCGTTTCTATACTTTCTATATTTGGAAATCTTGTATCGTACTTCTATTTTTAGTAAGCGTTGTATCTTGTATTTGTCTTTCGTTGTAAACGTGGAAAACCGAGACTTGGATCGTAATGAGAAACTCGTATTTTAACTATAATCATGTTACCCTTATACTTGTTCATACTTTAAACGTGTAAACATATTCGTGGTACTCTCAATCGTAAACGTGAGATAACTCGCAAACTTGGTTTGTATTGCGTAAACGAGACTCAAACGTGAAATTTTTAATCGTTAAACTAAATTCGTTACGAAAATATAATTATCTATTCATTTATTAAGTTAATTAATTAAATTAATTAATTAAGTTAATTAATTAAATTAGTTAATAAAATTAATTGATTTATTTTACAAAAATTTAAAATTCTAATTTTTTTTATAAATATATTAACATTTAGAATTTAATGTTAATATATATCCTTCTTTAAATAAGTCCAAGGTTTAAAGAGTAAATATTGAATTCTTGAACTACATGGACCATTCCTGCCATTTATGAAACTGTTTAAAGGTTATTAATTAAATAAATATAATATATATAAATAATATACCAAAACCGGATCCGCGGGACTCGAACCCGGGACCTCCGGTTCACCAAACAAAGCCTCAACCACTCCACCAGCCGCCTCACATTTGATTGAACCCGGAAACAAAAGCTTCTTATGCTTTGTTTCCGGTCGAGGACTGGTCGCGACCAGCGGGCAAACAGCCCTTTTTGGGCGGGTTTTTTTGTATTTTTTTTTGAGTTTCAATCACTTTTAAGCCATTAATTACCCACCTAAACTTCACCTAACTAACCCTAATCCTTCCCCTATAAAACCCACCTCTAATCCAAGTAATTTTACACTTTAATCTCTCTCAAATCACCTCAAGATCCTTGCAACATCAGATTTTCGAGCAGATTGTATACCTCTTACTAAAGTGAGTGTAACTCACTCATTTCTTAATGAAATCACTCCATTCTTTTTCCTACTTGCTTGGATAAACTTTGGGTTGAATTCCTAGGTTTCTCCATGGAGAATCCAGACCTGGAAATGCCCCAAAATGTCCACAAACTTTCTGTTTTGTCTAAACTTTTATCAAACTTGTGTTTTAACTTCAACAAACTTGTGTTCTTGTGCTTACAATCAAGCTTATGATTAGTAAAGCCTAACCAAGCTTGTTAACATGAACTAAGGGCTGTTTTAACACCCTAAACTTTCTGTTTTTAAAGAGCATTGAGCTCACAAGTGATGCAAGTTCTTAAAATTGTTCTTGTGTGTCCACCAAGGAAGCTTGGGCTATCCTAACTTGAGACCACACATCACTTGATGATTTTTCATCAAGATCCCAAGATAGTTTGCTAGAATTAAAGTGTCACAACCCCACAAAGCCGTTGACGATTGTCCTCGTGTGCTCGTCGGGTTGTTGAATACTTGGCTACTTGGTATCTAGATGACACCTTATCATTCTTGTCTTTACATTCTTGTATAGTATATAGTTCTTGTACCCTCCTTGTTACCAATGGTAACTTGTGTAGTGGTGAACATAATCCGAGGTTCAAAGTGGATGGTTTAACCTCCCACCTCATACTTGACATACATGACACTAGAGGTTACAAAGTGGATGGTTCATCCTCCCACCTCCTACATGATTATAATGATTATATATAACTATATTATAATTCTAAAACCGAAACCTTGATAATGAACTTATAATCACCTATCAAGTTATTAAGTTTAACACTAAAGTATGTAATTCCTTGTCACGATTCTAATAGGCCCCGAACCTATGAAATCACACCCAAACTCGTAAGAGTTACTATAGTGTCAAGAACGAGTGTTACATCTTAGTGAATACTTTCGTATCATAATACTTTATCAAACATATTTTTTTATCATGCTCGAATACTCCTATCTCCCGTTGAAACTCTATACTCATACGCCTCATTTCCTCTTGTAGGATAATTCGGCGTCATCCTCGAACCAACGTCTTCACGGATTGTCAAGTGTAGAAAAGACTTAGCAAAACCGTGAGTACACTCGACCCACTTTGTTTATAACACTTTTCGGGTGTAACATGTTTCCATATACAAAATCATGAACACTTAAACTTTATGAAACACACAAACGATCCCATATACATGAAAGCTTGAATCTTATACTTGATGCTTGTCTTGGATATTCGTATTGCTATGCTTTAGTCATTAACTATTTTTAGCCTTCGTTTGACATGCTTAGCGCTATAGGAATTCACGCGTCCACCTCCATCGTGTTATTCGTGAGGTCATGTTTAAACATCGTGATTGCGTTAAGGGTTTGATTATTAGTATTGCATGCCTTGATATTGCTCTTGTATAGATTTGGTTGCCATGAGGATTGTTTAAACTTATTCGTATACGTATGCTATGCCTAAACTTGTGTACTCGCCTTTGCTTTCGCATTGACCTTATTTTAAAACATGTTACAGGTTGAAGGAGATGATGCTATGAAAACAATATAGCAAGGACTAGATACACACAAATTAGACGTTAGGTTTAACGTCGATGTATCAATTTTGTTATGACTTTGCAAATGTTGTATTGTTATTTGTTTTGTTACATTGATGTATTTGACAATTCTTATGAAATGAAATATGGTTTAATTAATTATTGTCACTTAATAATGTTGTGAGCAATGAGCAATCTCGTTTTTGTCTCATCCTGATGTTTCCGCCATCGGTTGGGGTGTTACAAATGCCCCCTTCATCTTTTCTGTACATCTTCTTCACGCACACCCAACTTCTTGCTCTTTCTATTCTGTAATATTTGATCAGATCGGAAAATTATCCGGTGAGCACCATTTCACACTTTCTTCATTTTCGTAGTCACTACTCTTCAACTAACAATCTGGAGGGTCAAAATACAAAAACCTACCGAATGAAGGATTGAAACCTACATGGCCAGACGGCGGCCGGAGGGTCAACGGACCCTCCTGACCCCTTAGTTCCGCCACTGCAGCTAGCCAATAAATGGAGTTTATTTGTTTCACTTTATTTTATTACTAGATTTAGTAAAATAATTTTTATTTTATGTAACTTTTTTTGTTGTTTATTTTATTTAGTTTTTAATTTTTGAAAAAAAGTTGACAAGTTGAAGTAACTTGTTTGGTTTTTTCCTTAAAAAACATTTAAACTTTTCTTACATTATATTGTTCAAAATGTTTATATTATTTAATTATTTTGTATAACCAAGTTAAAACTGTTTATGTTAGCTATTTATTTACTGCGAATATAGTATAGCCCGGTTGGTCAAAGGGTTTTTCATTAAAGTGGTTTCTTTTTGGGGAGGTTTCTGGTTCAATTCTTACTAAGTGAAAATTATGTAAATATGGGAGAGCACAGTGTTGTAAGAATCGCTAGGTGCTAGTCGGGCGGTGGGGTACCGACTAGCGATTAATCTTAATCGGAATTAATCGAATCGAGATTTTTTATATGTAATTTCTAGTTATACATATACACACACATTTTTATATGTAGTTTTTTAAAGTAGACATGTTTTAACCCCTCATTTTATACACACACATTTTTATATGTAGTTTTTTTGAAGGAATTTATAAGGTTTGGTCGAAACTTGGCCAGAATAGGACCGCCATTGACCGCCTAGCGATTACTCGGGCATTAATCGGTGAACCTCCGATTAGTGATTAATCGGCGACTAATCGGAGACTAGTCGGGATTTTTACAACCATGCCTCTGGTATGGATTCGAACTTGGGGTGAAGAGTTTAAAGAGCATATGTTGACCCTTTGGAGTAAGCTGGAAATCCAGTGGATCTACTCTTAAAAAAAGTTATGTATTTACTACTATTTTTCTTACTTCATATGTTTCTGCTTGTATAATTTGTGTTCTACAAGAAGAAGAGAAAGAGGAAGAGGAAGAGATCCTTGTATTACAATATGTACATGAGCATCTTCTTTTTTCAAAATATGAAAACAGATAAGAATGATAAGATTTATTGCTCTATAACATTTAATACAATATACTTATTGCTCTATAACATCCAATAAAATATACCTTTTAAGTATATGAAACCATGTATAATCTTAGGACGTTACAAACTAGATGGAATAGATTGATCCTAAGAAAGGTTAATACCTTTGTTTGAATGATGTTGATTAATCGAATACGTATTAGGGTCGATTTGGATAAAAGGGGATTGATGTGCCACTTGTATTATGTCCATTATTATAAAGGATACTAAGACTTCTGAGTTTTGAGCATTTTTTTAGATTGCAAAGTGACTAAGAGACTTTGGTTTGTATTACCTCATTCTAAACATCCCCATAATATTATCAAGTGGTTTGATTTGTCACAAATGAAAGATGTAAAATAAAAATGATGGTTACTTCGTTTAGGGTTGTTCATGAGCCGAGTCGAGTCAGGGCAAGCTGGGGCTTGGCTTGGATTTGAAATTGAGCTGAAAATCTTAGCTGGAGCTCCGCTTGGTTTTTAACCAAGCTAGTTCGACTCGATTCGGTTTTGCTCGAATTTCAAAATAAACATTAACATATAGCTTTCAGGATTCAATAGTCTAAGATACCATTCAATAATTCAAAATGACATATCCAAAATAAGTTCAACCTATTATATTACAAGCCAAAGTTAAGTTTAACCAAATACGAAATAAGTTTCAAATCTCAGTTAAATATAATATAAGTTCATAGCATCCTAATCAACCCTCAAATATGTTATATATATCTAACGAAACTCCTAAATACTTGTAAATAATAACCAATTTTCTATAATACATTATATGTGTATTTATATAAAGCATATTAAAAGTAAAATAATTCGAACTAAGCCGAGTCGAGTTAACAAGCGAGCCAAACCGAGCCAATTTGGCTCGTTACGAGCCGAGCTGACCTAGACTCACTTTCAAACCGAGCCATATCAAGCGAGCTTTTTCTGAGCGAGCTTCAAGCGAATTCTAAACCACGAGCTTTTTGAACAGTACTAACTTCGTTTAGATAAGATTTATAAAATTCCCAGCGTTTCAATAAAAATAAGGACTAATTGTCAATTCAACCCATATGATTATAAAATGGGTAAATTTGGTTTATAAGAAAACTCTGCATACTCACCTAAACAATACACACAGATTCAATACTCTTAGCTTTTCTCCATTGTCACCTACTCATTATTAATTATTTTAATCCTAACTTAGCGATATTCATTCAAATTACATAATTAACTCACGGCTCGCCACTTGACATCCGTATAAACTTGAATAATAAACTTTGACCTGTTAACCCTCGTTTGTTATGAAAATTAATAGAGTTAATTACTAGTCCCTGTAGTTTGTATAAAATAACATACTTAGGTATTAATAGTTTAAAATCACCTTCTAGGGTATTAACTTTTTATTTTGGAACGTTTGAGGGTATTAGCTTCTAGAGTATTAACATAGTTAGTACCCGTGGTTTGCACAAAATAACATACATAGGTACTAATAGTTTAATAAACAATTAACGTTAATACCTCCAAACGTTACAAAATGAAAAGTTAATACCCTAGAATGTGATTTTAAACTATTAGTACTTAAGTATATTACTTTATGCAAACCATAGGACTATCTCACTCAAATTAATATTTTAAGTTTGACAACCTCTAATCTCAATTAACTAAATGGAATTTACTTGTGGAGTTGTAGGAGTCCATTTGATACATCATATAAAGTTATTGTACAACAATTGGGTCAATCAATTCACCAATTTCTTAATTTGAGTCAATTCTGGTAAATACCATTATTTTCCTAAAATTCTCGAAAATCTTCTAAATGGTAACTAACCGAATTGCTTTCATTTATAATTAGGAATCACTTTTGATCAAGTTATAATGTCTAAAATACTATTTATAACAAAATTCCATTTTATATCAATTTATTGAAGGTGTTTACAATAATTTCCATACACCTACCACTCGTTATAAATCCCTGTTTTTGACACTTACGGAACAATTTATATTTTTATGTTTTGCAACCAATTTCATTGTTTCATTCCATAATTAAACATGTTTTTGATACTATTAAGAATTCGAAACTTTTATTCTAACGAATGGTAATAACAATAAACTAAACTTCCTTAGTTTAGAAACTCAAAACTCATTTAAAAGCCTTTGTATCAAGAGAAGGGAGGATATGTTAGCCTACCACTTTTTTAACCATAATTTACAGAGTAAAACTGAACCTCTAAAGATTTGGAAACCTTCAACTTAAATGTGTATTCAAGGATCACCTAGCTTATTTCTCGACTAGAAATACTATGGTCGGGTTGACTACCGGAAATTTTAGTTCCTAAGCTCTTCAAACTAGTGGGTTGTTAGTTATTGTCCATTTCTAGTCACTTAGGGATATAATACTTCACAGACTTCCCTATTTGCAACAAAATTTAGAGCTTCTTCTGATTTAAAGTTATACTATTTTCTTTTCCACAAAAAATGCATTCTACTTCGTCTCTAGACTTTTACAGGGATTTAACTTCTTATTTTCATTTATGACCAAATCTGACTTTTATGGATTGTTAAGTCAACAACTCCAGACAATTCTATTGTCTCCTGTTACTTGTTACTCTATAAATGGAAATGTTTCTTTTTGTAATTAAAATGGTAGATAAAACTTGGGATGTTACACTCTTACTCGGAGTCGCCTTCCTTGGTTTAACTACCAATAAAAGTAAGCAAAAGCGAAAAAAAACATTGATGTTAACATCACTAAATAATCACTTCAGGATTTGGGTATTTTGGGTAAATCCAGCATCATGTCAAGAAGAATAACGATGAAAAAGAATTTCAAATGGACGGACAAATATAAACACAAAAGTGTCATGAGTGTGAAGAATTGTAAAAATGGTATAAAATTCTGACAAATTGATGCTGACAACAGAAATAGCGACAAAACACGGTGACAAAATCTTATTAGTTAACCAACCCAGAAAACACCCAAACCAAACCCTAGATCTCAATAATCTGATATCTAAATGATACAAAGTACAAGTTCAACAGATTGAGACAATCTGTTGAACAACAAATCAAAAGGATACAGAAATATCAAACAAGGAGATCACAAGATCTCGGATGCAGACTTGATCTCTACACAGAGATTATGAACAGAATGAACACGATAATGAATACAGAGAGAATATCAAAGAAAACCTAGAAAATATCTGGTGTAATGAGCCCTTTCATTCTCTCTCTTCAATTTATATCAGGACCATCAACGCAACTTACAATCAAGCCCTTGAACTTAACAACCTGCACAAACAACACCAACAGACATAACAAATATAACAACCAGCTACACAGGCCCAATACCGATAAGCCCAGAAGCCCAGAACTGATCCAATTGAACAATAAGCCCAACAACCAATAAATAACCATAAGATGTATGAATTATAATATGTCACATATTTTAACAAACCCCCCATAATTCGAACATGTCAAACAGCCCCAACTTCTTACATAACAACTCATGTTGTAAACAGTTTAACCCTTTTGTAAGCAGATCAGCTAACTGATCCTCAGTCATAACTTTCTCAGGAATTATAACACCATCTGCTATTTTTTCTCTCAAAAAATGAAGATCAAGTTCAAAGTGTTTGGTCCTTTCATGAAATACAGGGTTAAAAGCAATAGAAATTGCAGACTGGCTATCACAAAACAACTTAACTGGTACTTTAACCTCAATTTGTAATTCTTTTAACACGTTTAAGATCCACATTATCTCACATGAAGCGGAGCACATTGTCCTATACTCTGCTTCAGCAGTGGATCTAGAAACCACACTTTGTTTCTTAGATTTCCAAGAAATAAGAGAACTTCCCAGAAATATAGCAAACACAGTAACAGACTTCCTAGTAGCTAAACACTTAGCCCAATCAGAATCCACAAACCCTTTTAACTCAAAATCATTTTCTTTTTTAAACAAAACTGTCACACCCCGACCCGCAGCGGAAATAAGAGTCGGGGCATAATTGGGTTATCACCAAAGCACATGACATTTACTATTATGTTTCATAATTAAATGAAGTCAAAGTTACATTTCTCAAACCTTCAAACATGTTCATTCATTACAAAGGAAAATAACCAAACATAATAATCCAAACACTAAATCATTTTATTTCTTCTAATCCAGGTCCTACGTGTTCCTAGCTGCTGCTGGTTCACCTGTATCATGTGTAAAATGGGAGGTTTTTGGGTCAACATAAGTTGGCGAGTGAACCTTATAGATAAACATTTAATAATGATTTTCTGGTTAGTTTATCAATAAAATATTGTGCATAATCATAAAAGAGCATATGTATGAAATCAAGCAATGGCAACATCGGTTACAATTATAACATACATTAACAATTGATAACATACATGATCATACCAACATCATATGATAATTAACATAAATGAACTGTGAGATCAAGGCTCAATCAAACGGAGCCGATCGTATTGCATGAACTGAAAATGTAAATTGAACTGTGTGCTCAAGGCTCAATCAAACGGAGCCGAGCGTATTGCATGAACTTGAAATGTAAATAACCGATCAAGGCTCAATCAAACGGAGCCGATCGTGCGGGCACGCCCTGATCAACCGCATAATAAAATGGGGATCAAACTCAACCTCGAGGAATGGGGAGCTACGGCCTCAGCAATTGCATGTACTGAAATAATAACTTGCAAACAATTCTAACTACTGAGCAGCAATAACTAACACACATGTCATGATATGATATATGCACAATAACTTAGTTATAATAAGTAAATGAATAAGACACATGATACACCCCAATAATGTGATTAAAACGGGGAATTTGAAGGGTTCACTCACATTGGGTGCGTTGGATTTGAATTGGTGAGATGCGCACGATTTAGACGAAACGAGTTAACGAGGAATCACTGACCTAAATAATAATAGGAAAAAAATATATTAAATGGATGGATTTTATTAAAGATTTTTAATGGGATTTTTAGATATATTTTTGTGAGTTTATGGCTATTTTCTATCCTTAAAAATGTTATTTTTAAGTATTTTTAATTGATTTTTAATTTAAATAAAACAAATAATTATTTAAAAAAAATATATTTTTTTTTACTGTATGACCGTTGACCGTTGACCGTTGACCGGTTCAGTCAGCGGTAATTCTTGCGCCGAGCGGGATTCGAACCTGTGACCTTCCGTTCACGCGCACGTAGCTCTACCAACTGAGCTACGTGACTAACCCGTTAGAAATCTAGTTTTAATTATATTAATACACTTATTCGAATTTACCAAAAATTCCTTTATTTTACAAAACGTTTTATTCTCATTGAACCGGTGTTTGGGACGGGACTCGATCGCGTGACGTGCAGTTTGTGTTGCACACAGTCCACCGCTGGACTGTGTGTCTAACCCGGTTATATTCTTGAATTATATTATACTTAACAACTACTCAATCTAACCCGGTTAGTTTTATGAATAAAAAGGGAATGTTATTACGCAGTGTGTGTGTAGTAAGGATCGAACTCGGGACTCGTATATAAACTTTGCACACAGTCCACCGCTGGACTGTGTGTCTAACCCGTTAATTATCCGAGTTTTAATTATTCTTATCCCGTTTTTAGATTCGTCTTCTTCGTTATGATTACTGGTTTTTACTCAGACAACTGATTCATGGCTCTACTACTTAAATATCATGTCTACTAGTTTGAATGAACAAACCGAACAGTTTGGGGACAAGAAATACCGGACAGGTCGTCTTCTTCAGGAAGTCCGGCGAGAACAGGCAACTCCGTTTTTGAAACTTCGGCTGAGAGGGCTAATCAACAGAATTAAAGAATTAGATTTGAAATTGAACCAGAGTACATGAATTATTAGCACGATTGAATGTGTTTACCGTCAACTAGCGTGGTTCCGGCAAATCCCAGAATTTCTCCGGCGAAACCAGAAATCCAGCAAAGTCTTCTATGACTGACTTTGAGTGACGGAATAATGTTAGTAGGGTCCCAACAATAGATTGAAACAGCAAGAGAGGAAATTCTTACTGATTTATGTTGAACACGGTTTTCCGGCGAGAATTTCAGAAAATTCCGGCGACAGTTTTCTTGAGCTCAAAAGACTTGAAAACGCGACGAAAAGGAATTGGAGTGTATTTGAGACAGTTCTGAATCGTATAAATGATTGGAAACAGAATTATTTGAAACTTGAATGTCTTTCGGTTTCAAAACCCAAAATTCGAAGTTCATTAAATCTGAACTTTAATTAGAAACCGATATGCGTCGGTTATAAGTTAACTAAACGAACGAAAACTGATTTGACGATTTGGCTTACCGATTTTCCGTTATTCAGATATCAATAACCGTTAAACCGAGTTTGCGTATAAAATTTAATTGTTTTCATAATACCAACAGAAAACAACTGGTGGCGGAGTGGTTTGGAGACGGGAAGTTAAATCGTTGGAGGCAGTTGACCCGGGTTCGAGTCCGGTCAGCTCCAACTATTTTTTATTTATTTTATTTTGACTTTTTATCAAATATAATTTTTACAGTTTAGTTTATATATTAATTATGTAACGTTTAAACTCAAAATACTCAAAAATACTTAATGAAATTTCGTAACTTGGTATTTGATTACAAAACGGAGCGGGTTTTGGAGACCCGATTTATACAAATGTTACAGTATCCCCTACTTTTAGGAATTTCGTCCCGAAATTCAAACAGTTGAAGTAGTAGGGAAAAGATGAGGGTATTTTTCACGCATTGAGTCTTCACGTTCCCAAGTAAACTCAGGTCCCCGTTTCGACTCCCAACGTACCCTAACAATAGGAATGCGACTTCGACGTAGACGCTTTTCTCCATAGTCCATAATCTCTACTGGCCTTTCGATAAAATGCATGGATTCATCAATCTGAATATCCTCCAGTGGAATATGAAGATTCTCATCAGCGAGGCACTTCTTCAAGTTCGACACGTGGAATGTGGGATGAATTCTGTCGAGTTCTTCCGGTAGATCAAGCTTGTAAGCTACAGGACCTACTCTTTCGAGTATCTTGAAAGGTCCTACGTAACGTGGTGCTAGCTTTCCCTTCTGACCAAAACGAACTACTCCCTTCCACGGTGATACTTTTAAAAGCACATGATCACCCACGCTAAACTCCAAGGGCTTCCGACGTTTATCTGCGTAACTCTTTTGACGACTTTGAGCCGCTAGAAGATTGTTTCGAATTTGATGAATCTTATCTGTTGTTTCTTGGATTAATTCCGGACCAGTAATTTGAGCTTCCCCAATTTCGTGCCAACAAACAGGAGATCGACACTTTCGACCATATAAAGCTTCAAAAGGTGCCATGCCGATGCTAGAATGATAACTGTTGTTGTACGAAAATTCGACTAACGGTAGGTGGGCGTCCCAATTTCCCTTGAAGTCTATGACACATGCTCTAAGCATGTCCTCAAGGGTTTGAATGGTTCGCTCAGACTGTCCATCAGTTTGGGGATGATAGGCGGTACTGAGATCTAGTCGAGTGCCCATAGCGGATTGTACTGCCTGCCATGTTCGTGAGGTGAAACGACCATCACGATCAGAAATAATACTTAATGGAACTCCATGACGGCTGACGATTTCGCTGATATAAATACGAGCAAGCTTTTCGTTCTTGAAATCTTCCCGAATAGGAATAAAGTGAGCTGATTTTGTGAGTCGGTCTATAATCACCCATATAGTATCATACCCACTAGAAGTGCGAGGTAACCCGGTAATAAAATCCATGGTTATATTTTCCCACTTCCAGACAGGTATTTCTGGTTGGATCAGAAGTCCTGAGGGTCTTTGGTGTTCAGCCTTTACTTTAGAACAAGTGAGACACTTGGAAACGAAAACAGCAACATCTTTCTTCATTCCAGGCCACCAATAGGTGTACCGTAGGTCTTGATACATCTTATCGGCTCCTGGGTGTATAGAATATCGCGACTTATGGGCTTCATGCATGAGTGCTTCACGAAGATTGACATGGTTAGGAATCCATATACGATCTAAGTAATACAAAATACCATCAGATTTAGTTTCCAGCTTTAGCTCGGCTCCACAGGACATCTCCTTTTGTACATCTTCCTCTGTTATAGAGACGTGTTGAGCTTCACGAATTTGATCCTTAATTTTGGTTATAATTTGTGAACATAGAATATGAATGGAGTTTGCATAACCCTTTCGACTAAGTGCATCAGCCACCACATTTGCTTTACCAGGGTGATATTTGATTTCACAGTCGTAATCATTTAGAAGTTCGACCCATCTTCGTTGCCTCATATTTAACTCTTTCTGATTGAAGATATGTTGAAGACTCTTGTGGTCAGTGTATATTTCACACTTCGTACCATAAAGATAATGTCTCCATATCTTAAGAGCGAATACAACGGCTCCAAGTTCAAGGTCATGAGTGGTGTAGTTCTTTTCGTGTGTCTTGAGTTGCCTTGAGGCATAAGCTATGACTTTTCCTCTTTGCATGAGAACGCATCCCAATCCTTGCCCTGACGCGTCGCAATAGACTACAAAATCATCACAACCTTCAGGAAGAGTGAGGATTGGTGCATCACAAAGTCTTTGCTTGAGGGTTTGAAAAGCTTCTTCTTGCTTGGGCCCCCATACAAATGGTTTCCCTTTATGGGTTAAAGCCGTGAGTGGCACCGCAATGCGAGAGAAGTTTGAAATGAATCGACGATAGTAACCAGCAAGTCCAAGAAAAGACCTTACTTCAGTTGGCGTACGTGGAGCTTGCCATTCTTGAACTGCTTTGATCTTTGATGGGTCCACATGTATTCCTTTGTCATTGACTACATGCCCAAGAAATTGCACCTCTTTTAACCAGAATTCACATTTAGAGAACTTGGCATAAAGCTTTTCCTTTTCTAGAAGTGTAAGAACAAGTCGCAGATGACGCTCATGATCAGCTTTGGATTTTGAATAGATAAGAATATCGTCAATGAACACAATAACAAATCGATCAAGGTAAGGTTTGCAGACTCTATTCATTAGGTCCATGAAAACAGCTGGTGCGTTGGTTAATCCAAACGGCATAACCATGAATTCATAGTGACCATATCGAGTTCGAAAAGCAGTTTTAGGGACGTCTTCTTCATGCACCCTAAGCTGATGATAGCCCGATCGAAGGTCGATTTTCGAAAAGCATCTGGCACCTTGTAGCTGGTCAAGAAGATCATCTATACGAGGTAAAGGATATCGATTTTTGATAGTTAACTTGTTGAGCTCTCTATAATCGATGCACATGCGAAAAGATCCATCCTTCTTCTTTACGAAAAGTACAGGTGCACCCCAAGGCGATGAGCTGGGGCGTATAAATCCCTTGTCAGTCAACTCTTGCAATTGACTGGCTAGCTCTTGCATTTCAGAGGGGGCTAACCTATATGGAGATTTTGCCACTGGCGTAGCACCAGGTATAAGATCGATACGAAACTCGACATCTCTGATTGGAGGAAGTCCTGAAATGTCGTCAGGAAAAACTTGTGGAAAATCTTTTACAACAGGAATATCTTCAAGTTTCTTTTCTGCGGTCCCCTTCTTGATGATATGGGCTAAAAACGCGACATAATTCTTGCGAAGGTATTTCTGAGCTTGATGACAAGACATTAAGTTGAGTCCTTTTGCCGAGGTTTCTCCAATAATTCGAAGAGTCTGACCGTTTGAAAGAGGAATACGAATAAATTTCTCACGACATACAACTTCCGCATTATGCTGACTGAGCCAATCCATTCCGACTATGATGTCGAAACTTCCCAGCTTCATAGGAATAAGATCGACCGAGAAATCGTGGTCGTTTAGGGTGAGCGTACAGTTGCGTAAAATAGAGTTTAACGAAACTGGTTTTCCATCTGCAACTTCCACTGTTATGGATTCCGCGAGCTTATCTCGATTTTTACTTAAGATAGGTTCAAACTCTAATGACACGAAACTTCTATCCGCACCAGTATCAAATAACATAGAGGCATATCTACCATTTATAAGAAACGTACCGTTGACCACATTGCCGTCAGCTCTGGCCTGGTTTGCGTTAATATTGAAAGCCCTTCCTCTAGCAGGTGGAGGAGCTTGATTTGCTTGGTTCACTGGGTTGGCTTGGGCCTGAGCATGAATAATATTGACTAGTCTTGGACATGTGTTCCTGAAATGACTTGGATCTCCACAGTTGAAACATGCCCGCATAGGTTGACCCATAGGGTAGTTGGGTTGATAGTATGTTTGGGCTAAATGTTGAGTGGGTGGAAATGGTTGTTGTTGTTGGGCTTGACCCATAAATTGTTGGTGGGTTTGGGTTATAGGTGGGTGGCGGTTTGTTCGCTGAGGTGCGCGGCAGTGTTGTACAAGGTGTCCAGCGCGACCGCAGCTGGTACAGTACTGGCAAGGATAGTCAGGGGAGTGGTGATACTGACAACGGTTACATTTTGGTAGTGGTCCTGTGTATGGTCTTTTGTATGGCGCGGGTGGAGGAGTGGCTTGAGTGATGGGTGCAGCAGGAACAGGGGTGTTGGTGTGGGTGACTGCAAAGTTCCTGTTGTTACGCTTCCTCTTGTTAGCAAATTTGGAGGAAGGAGTGTGGTGGTTTGAGGTTTGTCCCTCAGCAGGGGTTTTCTTCTTTTCCTCCTTGAACTTCCCATTACGAATTCGGTTTTCGGTCAGTTCTGTCGCCAATTCCATGGCAGCTTCTAGTGTTACCGGTGAAACGCTGAGGACCGAATCCTGGATTTTCGAGGGAAGTCCTCGAATGTAATGCTCGATCAGACGGTAGGTTGGAGTGAATAAGTTTGGTACCATCTGGTTCAACTCCAAGAACCGTTTGTTGTAAGTAGAGTGATCACCATCTTTTTGTTTCAGGGCATGAAATTCATCTTCCAATTTCTTAATCTCACTCCTAGGACAGAATCGCCTAGTCATGATTTCCCTTAACTCCTCCCAAGTTAAGGACATCGCATCTTCCGTTCCCCTCTTTCCCTTCTCGGTATTCCACCAAGTGAGAGCTACCCCAAGTAGTCTCCCGGTGGCATAACGAACTTTGCGATCCTCAGGACAATCGCAGTTTAAGAAAACGTTTTCCATCTCCTCGAACCAACGCTGGAGAGCAGTGACTCCCTCAGTCCCTTCGAATTTTGGGGGATCGCAAGACTTAAAATGTTTGTAGGTGCATTTGCTGGTAGGAGGGTCGTTGATGATCTGGTCCTGTTGTTGAGGAGGGTTAGTAGGATTTGCAGCAAGAGCTTGTTGTACTTGTACTACAATGTCAGGTAATATCGTGGCCATTTGGTTGGCGATATGAGTGGCCAATCGTTCCTGAGACTTTTCCGATTTCCTACTCCTTCGATGCGATCTATACGACATCTACAGGATCATAAAATGAGAAGATTGTGAGTTTATGGTATATTTTAGGTGTCATGTGTCTTAAAAAAAAAAATGAAAATAACATAAATATCAATAATGCAACTACATCCGAAAGATGTCTTGGGTTCGCTCATGTTGGGCCTCAAATGTCCCCCATACCTTCACCTATATAGTCATGTGGGCCCCCATGGCTATTGGTTTGGTAGGATTCACATTAGTATTGGCAATTTAACACTCGCATCCCCCGAATGCTAACCACAAAATATGTTCATGAGATGTTTGGTCGGAACGTGTCCAGGTGTAGACACAATGACAACTCAAAGTGGGATTAGCTCTCACGACGTTTGGTATAGCATGCTTTGGCCTAATAGGTATTTCGTACTCTCATCGTTGGTCCCCAGGTAGGCAAACTGGTCCTTTATTTTGGATTTATACGAATGCCAGCCTAGACAGGACGTTCCGACTACCGGTACTAGTACCCTTCCAGTTACTACATGCCCGTCATGAGAACTCACTTTGATGAGATTTGAAAACACGAAAATCGTTGTAGAATCAATCATGATGTGGTGTGTGCTTGCATGGATGTGATATGTTATGATCATACGATTTCATGATGAGCATTATTTGATAATACATACTTATGAACATGCTTGAACAATATCAAATGTAACATTTTAACATAAGCATATAAACATCATGAAATTTGGCATATAACACACAAAATTCCTATAAGTTTCTAATCGACTATAGTATAGGCTCTAAGGGTCTAATAACCTATCCTATATCCCTATAGTCATGGCTCTGATACCAATCTGTCACACCCCGACCCGCAGCGGAAATAAGAGTCGGGGCATAATTGGGTTATCACCAAAGCACATGACATTTACTATTATGTTTCATAATTAAATGAAGTCAAAGTTACATTTCTCAAACCTTCAAACATGTTCATTCATTACAAAGGAAAATAACCAAACATAATAATCCAAACACTAAATCATTTTATTTCTTCTAATCCAGGTCCTACGTGTTCCTAGCTGCTGCTGGTTCACCTGTATCATGTGTAAAATGGGAGGTTTTTGGGTCAACATAAGTTGGCGAGTGAACCTTATAGATAAACATTTAATAATGATTTTCTGGTTAGTTTATCAATAAAATATTGTGCATAATCATAAAAGAGCATATGTATGAAATCAAGCAATGGCAACATCGGTTACAATTATAACATACATTAACAATTGATAACATACATGATCATACCAACATCATATGATAATTAACATAAATGAACTGTGAGATCAAGGCTCAATCAAACGGAGCCGATCGTATTGCATGAACTGAAAATGTAAATTGAACTGTGTGCTCAAGGCTCAATCAAACGGAGCCGAGCGTATTGCATGAACTTGAAATGTAAATAACCGATCAAGGCTCAATCAAACGGAGCCGATCGTGCGGGCACGCCCTGATCAACCGCATAATAAAATGGGGATCAAACTCAACCTCGAGGAATGGGGAGCTACGGCCTCAGCAATTGCATGTACTGAAATAATAACTTGCAAACAATTCTAACTACTGAGCAGCAATAACTAACACACATGTCATGATATGATATATGCACAATAACTTAGTTATAATAAGTAAATGAATAAGACACATGATACACCCCAATAATGTGATTAAAACGGGGAATTTGAAGGGTTCACTCACATTGGGTGCGTTGGATTTGAATTGGTGAGATGCGCACGATTTAGACGAAACGAGTTAACGAGGAATCACTGACCTAAATAATAATAGGAAAAAAATATATTAAATGGATGGATTTTATTAAAGATTTTTAATGGGATTTTTAGATATATTTTTGTGAGTTTATGGCTATTTTCTATCCTTAAAAATGTTATTTTTAAGTATTTTTAATTGATTTTTAATTTAAATAAAACAAATAATTATTTAAAAAAAATATATTTTTTTTTACTGTATGACCGTTGACCGTTGACCGTTGACCGGTTCAGTCAGCGGTAATTCTTGCGCCGAGCGGGATTCGAACCTGTGACCTTCCGTTCACGCGCACGTAGCTCTACCAACTGAGCTACGTGACTAACCCGTTAGAAATCTAGTTTTAATTATATTAATACACTTATTCGAATTTACCAAAAATTCCTTTATTTTACAAAACGTTTTATTCTCATTGAACCGGTGTTTGGGACGGGACTCGATCGCGTGACGTGCAGTTTGTGTTGCACACAGTCCACCGCTGGACTGTGTGTCTAACCCGGTTATATTCTTGAATTATATTATACTTAACAACTACTCAATCTAACCCGGTTAGTTTTATGAATAAAAAGGGAATGTTATTACGCAGTGTGTGTGTAGTAAGGATCGAACTCGGGACTCGTATATAAACTTTGCACACAGTCCACCGCTGGACTGTGTGTCTAACCCGTTAATTATCCGAGTTTTAATTATTCTTATCCCGTTTTTAGATTCGTCTTCTTCGTTATGATTACTGGTTTTTACTCAGACAACTGATTCATGGCTCTACTACTTAAATATCATGTCTACTAGTTTGAATGAACAAACCGAACAGTTTGGGGACAAGAAATACCGGACAGGTCGTCTTCTTCAGGAAGTCCGGCGAGAACAGGCAACTCCGTTTTTGAAACTTCGGCTGAGAGGGCTAATCAACAGAATTAAAGAATTAGATTTGAAATTGAACCAGAGTACATGAATTATTAGCACGATTGAATGTGTTTACCGTCAACTAGCGTGGTTCCGGCAAATCCCAGAATTTCTCCGGCGAAACCAGAAATCCAGCAAAGTCTTCTATGACTGACTTTGAGTGACGGAATAATGTTAGTAGGGTCCCAACAATAGATTGAAACAGCAAGAGAGGAAATTCTTACTGATTTATGTTGAACACGGTTTTCCGGCGAGAATTTCAGAAAATTCCGGCGACAGTTTTCTTGAGCTCAAAAGACTTGAAAACGCGACGAAAAGGAATTGGAGTGTATTTGAGACAGTTCTGAATCGTATAAATGATTGGAAACAGAATTATTTGAAACTTGAATGTCTTTCGGTTTCAAAACCCAAAATTCGAAGTTCATTAAATCTGAACTTTAATTAGAAACCGATATGCGTCGGTTATAAGTTAACTAAACGAACGAAAACTGATTTGACGATTTGGCTTACCGATTTTCCGTTATTCAGATATCAATAACCGTTAAACCGAGTTTGCGTATAAAATTTAATTGTTTTCATAATACCAACAGAAAACAACTGGTGGCGGAGTGGTTTGGAGACGGGAAGTTAAATCGTTGGAGGCAGTTGACCCGGGTTCGAGTCCGGTCAGCTCCAACTATTTTTTATTTATTTTATTTTGACTTTTTATCAAATATAATTTTTATAGTTTAGTTTATATATTAATTATGTAACGTTTAAACTCAAAATACTCAAAAATACTTAATGAAATTTCGTAACTTGGTATTTGATTACAAAACGGAGCGGGTTTTGGAGACCCGATTTATACAAATGTTACAAAAACCCCTGTACCTGGAGATTGCTTCAAATATTTAAGCAACCTTAAAACAATCTGCAGATGACATTCTTTAGGGCTATGCATATATTGACTAAGAAATTGAACTGCATAACATATATCAGGTCTAGTAATAGACAGATATATGAGTTTGCCAATTAGTTTCTGAAAACTAGTAATATCTTTTAGCACATTTTGATTTTGAGTTACTTTATTAACAATAATGTGACTCTGTTCAATAGGTGTTGCAACATGCTTAACTCCTAAATGTCCGAACTCATCAAGAAGCTCAAGACAATACTTCCTTTGACTTAAACAAATAACAGCATCAGAATACAAAACCTCAATACCAAGGAAATATCTCAAAATTCCCAAATCCTTGATTTGAAAATTATCACTTAAAGTTTTCTTAACCCTAACAATGTCATTTTTAGAGTTACCAGTGACAACTATGTCATCTACATACACCAACAAGATAACAAAAACAGATTCATTAGACAAGGTATACATAGAGTAATCACACAAACTTTGAACAAACCCCATTTTTATTAACACTTGGGTTATTTTTTCATTCCATTTCCTAGGGGCTTGTTTTAGCCCATATAGAGATTTAACTAATTTACAAACTCTGGTTTTATTGTCAGAAAAATAACCTGGTGGCAGTTTCATGTAAACATCTTCAGATATAGAGCCATATAAAAAAGCATTGTTAATGTCCAATTGATAAATTTGCCAATTATTCTTAACAGCTAAGCTGACAACACATCTAATAGTCACCATCTTTACAACAGGAGAAAAAGTTTCTCCAAAATCTAGACCTTCACGTTGACTATACCCTTTAGCCACTAACCTAGCTTTAAATCTTTCAACTGAACCATTAGCTTTGTATTTAACTTTAAATATCCACTTACACCCTATAGCCTTCCTATCTTTAGGCAACTCAGCTAAGACCCAAGTACCATTCCTATTCAATGCTTCCATCTCTTTATTCATAGCTTCGACCCACCTTGGGTCCTTAACAGCTTCACTAAAACAACTAGGTTCAGTTATTATGTTTAAACTTGACACAAAACACATGTTATCAGCAGACAAATGAGAATAGTTAACAGTTTTCTCAATTCCATATAAGCTTGTGTCTACAGTTGATCCTGAAGTGTCCTTTGCCCTACCACTATGACCCAGACCACTACTGCTCTCCTGCTCAAACTGCTGAAAATTATCAACACTAGAGCTAGGGGCTGATGTAGAGGGTGACAGTGGTTGCTGATCATCACTAACAGGATCTTGTGAACCACTTGTACCCTCCTCATCATTGGGTATGTTAGGAACTTCAGATGTAATTTTTTCAAAAAAATTAATATGATTTAAGTTTGGATCACATACTGACTCTTGACTATTTAGTGTTTTGATTTTAAAAGGATAAACGTTTTCATAAAACTTTACATCCCTTGAAAAAAACACTTTCTTACTATCCAAACTCCACAATTTATATCCCTTTTCACACTAGAATAGCCAAGTAACACACATTTATCAGCATGATATGCAAACTTATCAGATTCATTTAATACTGTACGAAAACACAAACATCCAAAGTTCCTTAAATGGGAAAAAGAGGACACAAATCCAAACATAACTTCAAAAGGACTCCTACCATTCAAAACATAAGAGGGTAACATGTTAATTAAATAGACTGCAATTACAATACAGTCAGACCAGACCTTAAAGGCAGACCCCCCCTGAAACATCAATGCCTTGGCTGTGTTTAACAAATGTCTATGTTTTCTATCCACCACACCATTTTGATGTGGTGTATAAACACATGAAGTTTGATGTAAAATGCCTTTAGATTTACAAAACAAATTCATTTGATTATTTACAAATTCTGTGCCATTATCACTTCTGAACACCTTAATTTTCCTTTTAAATTGAGTAAGCACAAGTTCATAAAAATCTTTTATATTTTCAAACACTTCAACTTTACTTGACAAAAGGTAACACCAGACTGCTCTTGAAAAGTCATCAACAACAGTTAAAAAGTATTTAAAACCTTCATAACTAGTTACTTTATAAGGACCCAACAAGTCCAAATGTACTAAATCACCTACAGCCTTAGAGTTATGCTCACTCAATGGAAAAGGAACTCTAACTTGTTTAGCCCTATGACACACATCACAGGGCTCATGTTCACTTGAATGTATGTTAAGTCTTTGTTTCAACACAGCCAAGACATGATCTGAGGGATGTCCTAGTCTACTATGCCAAGTACAAGATTTAATATAAGTGTTAAAACATGCATTAAGAGAATTACCATTATAACCTACAAAGTATAGACCACTATCATGTCTACCATTCATCAGGATTCTCTTTGAGTTGGAATCCTGTAACACACAACTATCCTCATTAAACAAAACAGACACATGATTATCTTTAGCTAATTTGTACACAGACAGCAGATTTACACAATAATCAGGGACATAAAAGACATCTTTCAACAGAATGTCATTACTCAGTTTTACATCACCTATTTTTAAGACCTTTACACTAGTTCCATTAGGGTGACCAACAGTAATATTAAACTCAGAAACATCCACAATATTTATCATATTTTATCTGATTTAATCATATGTTGACTTGCCCCAGAGCCAGCAATCCACCCAATATAATTACTAGAACTAACAAAACTAGAACAACTTATAAAATTGAGAAAGCTAGAACAACTAACAGAGCTAAAGACATTCAGACACTCACCTCCTACATTAGACTTTTGAGCATCAGATTCATTTCTTTCACCAACCAAACTCAACAACTTGGTAATCTGCTCAAATGTAAAAGGTGAACTATAGACTGACTAGCAGAAGACCCAGAAACAACATTAGCCTTGTTATTATTACTGGAGGAATTACTTTTATTTGACTGGAAATTATTAACTCTTCTTTTAAAACCAGGAGGATATCCAACAACTTCAAAACACTTATCTACAATATGTCCTATCATATTACAGTGAGTGCATTTCAAGTTAGGATTAGGACATCTGTTTAATCTTCTCCTAGAATCAAAATTCTGATTAGTTTTAGACACAAAAGACACATTTTGTGACTTAGACCCACTACTGGTTAACCTATGTGATTCCTCCCCAGATACAATAGAGAAAGCAACCTTTACTGTAGGAATTGGTTCCCTGGTCAAGAGATTAGTTCTCATAGGCTGATACACATCATCAAGCCCCATGAGGAATTGCATCAGTTTTATAAGCATTGAAAAATCAGTATAATCCTTTGCAGCCTGACAAGAACATGAAGGAAAATGGAGCATAGCATCCATTTGCTTCCACATTGTTGTCAGCTTGTTATAGTACTCAGAAACTTACTACCATTTTGAGAAATGTTGTTAATTTTTTTATATAAATCATATACAACAGACCCCATCAACTTTATAAAATGACTCTTTAAGATCATCCCAAACCTCAGATGCCAACTTAGAAAACACCTGACCAAGAAACAACTCCTCAGAAATAATAACCATGTTAGAACAACTGAATTACACCTATCCCACTGATTAGCAAGAACCTTATTCTCTTCAGACTTAACACACTTACCATCAATAAAACCATACTTACTTTTAGCCTCTAATGCAAGTTTCATAGCACTAGACCACACAACATAATTTTCAGTTCCTTTGAGTTTAATACTAACTTGGTTAAAGCAGAAGAATCACTAGGATGAAGATAAAGAGGGTCTCCTAAATCAAGCCTGCTAATCCTTAGTCTGAGATGAACTAGCATCATCATCACCCATTGTAAACAATACAAGTTATAGCCAATCAACACAAATATTACTTCAAAACAGAAACAACCAAGACCTTAATCAAGACTCAACACACACACACTGCAAGCTGTGTCAGAGGCCAGATTCCTGGGTCATCACTCAATAGGTGCCAGGACAAGCATAACATAGGTGCACACCCTCAAGATCACTAACAGACAACAACAATAACTAAACACAGACAATCAATAAGCCGGTCCTCACTACCCGACATCAACTAGAACAATAAACACTCAGACAATAAAGACAAGAAGAGAACGATCTTACAAAAGCGTTTAACTCCCTCCAGATCTGAGTTGTAACCTTCTAGGGTTACAAACACAGATTGCACAAGCAAACAACTCACACCTGGTCAGTTTGCCCTGAAACTTTATATGAGTTTCAGAGACCAACACAAGATTCAATACACCACCAGAAGTTGAGAAGTCTTCTAATAGATCACCAAACCCTAGCTAGGGTTTCAGT
Source organism: Scalesia atractyloides (assembly GCA_947069175.1). Classification (NCBI taxonomy): domain Eukaryota; kingdom Viridiplantae; phylum Streptophyta; class Magnoliopsida; order Asterales; family Asteraceae; genus Scalesia; species Scalesia atractyloides. The sequence goes on from CAMTDV010000024.1 coordinate 82,177,501, forward strand.
CGCATCAGAACCACAATGGCACACTTCCCAAGATCCAGATCCAACATGTTCTTCAAGAATTAAAGAACACAATCTACAAAAAACCTAACACTCACAGCAGAAAAACCAAGATCAGTAAACAAGAGCCACACTGTGCTCTGATACCATGTAAAAATGGTATAAAATTCTGAAAAATTGATGCTGACAACAGAAATAGCGACAAAACACGGTGACAAAATCTTATTAGTTAACCAACCCAGAAAACACCCAAACTAAACCCTAGATCTCAATAATCTGAGATCTAAATGATACAAAGTACAAGTTCAACAGATTAAGACAATCTGTTGAACAACAAATCAAAAGGATACAGAAATACCAAACAAGGAGATCAGAAGATCTAGGATACAGACTTGATCTCTACACAAAGATTATGAACAGAATGAACACGATAACGAATACAGAGAGAATATCAAAGAAACCCTAGAAAATATCTGGTGTAATGAGCCCCTTCACTCTCTTCTCTTCAATTTATATCAGGACCATCAACGCAACTTACAATCAAGCCCTTGAACTTAACAACCTCGACAAACAACACCAACAGACATAACAAATATAACAACCAGCCACACAGGCCCAATACCGATAAGCCCAGAACTGATCCAATTGAACAATAAGCCCAATAACCAATAAATAACCATAAGATGTATGAATTATAATATGTCACATATTTTAACAAGAATTATTATTGTTATATTATTATTAAAGAACAACATGCTAGCTACAGTAGACTTTTTTTCACAATCTTTCTCTTACTTTTCTATTTAACTACTGGACATGTACTTTGGTTTTATCATCATTCGAATTACCCCCACCCAAGCTATGAATCAAATTCTTCCTTCTCGGTCTCGCTTTTACAGTCTCTTCTTTTTGCCGCCTAGGTTTATTATCTCCACATTCTTGGTTGTTTTGTTCACCAAATCAGGTAATTTTTTATTTTTTGGGTTTCATTTTTTTATATCGTCATTCTCCCCATTCTCCCTGACCAATTTATCTTCCTTGTTGACATTCGTTTGCCTCGCAAGCTTTTCTCGCAAGGGTTGCTATTTGTCTTCCATTTTGTTCATGAGGTTAGGTAATGTTGTAGCTTCTTTTAGTGCTTTCTTGTTTTAAGTTATTTGTTAAAAAGATTGTATTCAAGGTAATAGAGTAACAGTAGAAAATGAGTTGGAACAAGAATAAAAGCAAAGGGGGAAATAATTTTGATCAGTTTGTTTACAGCCCTAGTAACAACAGAAAATGAGGAACACTTGAACAAGAGTATAAGCAAAGGGGGAAATGATTTTGATGAAGCATAGTCATCATGAACATATAAATACAATATATTCAAGCAATTTTAATTTTAGTAACTTTATTTGCTAGAATACACAAAACATGTGATATAAGCCAGAGAACTTGATGCATAATATTTGTGAATAAGATATAATATGTTTAAAAAATTAAGAACAAATCATTAAAAAAATGTGTTTGAGGATAACCTATGCTTTATCAGTTCTCTAAATTCCAAGCCTTTTTGGCAATTTTACAAACTGAACAAGAAACAGGGTTCCATGGTATCATTATTAATAACCTTTTTAACCTCATTAACAATTGATCAACTGTTAATGTACATCTAAACAACTGCTAATGCCAACCTACTTACATTAAAAATGTAATTAATTTTTTTCACAAAAGAATATATTTCTGTTTCATCTACCAATGTGGGTTAGATCTCTCCTGCTTCATGTACTTTTCTCTGTGTTGTTACAACTCCAATTGAATCCAAGTTAGCTAAAGTCAATGATTGTCTAAGATACTTGTTCGTATTCAAAGGAACCTGTACTTAAGTTGCCTTTTACTTTAAGTCGTTTCGGACTAAGTTTCTTTTCTTCACCTCCTACTTCTTGTACTTACTTATGATGATGGAACTGCTTCCAGGTTCTACTTTCTTTAACCGCCTAAGCCCCTTTACATGTGACTCGAGAGTTAGCACCGACACACAATATTACTAAAAGATGATGATAAATTAATAATCGATGATTTGTCTACCTGATGTTCCAGTTTCAAAGGGACAGAATTTGTCAGTTTTCTCTGTTGTGGTTTTAAGGATGAACGTCGTTTGAACCTAAATATCTCTTCTGAGTCAGATTCGTCGTTATAATCGCTGATAATCTGTCAAAAAAATGTGTGGTAACGTTATATATATATATATATAGTGTGAGGTTTATTGGGGGACACTAAAAAAGTGGGGAACAGTGGGAAACCGACTCAAACGAACTCTGATTGGACTCATTCTAGCAGCGTTGGAACCGGCTCGTCGAACCCTAACTAGGATCTCTTAACCCTAAATCCTAACACCTAAACCCTAAATATATTAGGGTTTGGATTTAGGGTCTTATATTAGGGTTTAGTTTTAGGATTAATCATTAGTATTTAGGGTTTTAGGGTTTAGCTTTAGGGTTTAGCTTTTAGGGTTTATAGCTTAGATTTTACGATTTTGCTTAGGTTTTAGCCTTATTTTTTAGCTTTAGGGTTTAGGGGTTAGGGTTTAGGGTTAAGATATCCTAGTTAGGGTTCGACAAGCCGGTTCCAACGCCGCTGGAATGAGTCCAATCGGAGTTCGTTTGAGTCGGTTCCCCACTGTTCCCCACTTTTTTAGTGTTCCCCAATGAACCTTCCCATATATATATATATATATATAGATGAAAATTATATAATGATTTCATACAATTATACTTACATGATTACGTAGGGAACAGGTTTCAGCAGCAGGAACAGACCGCTTGAAATTGCAACCGGACTCAAGATCAATCTTGCAATATAGACTGTAGCCATCGTTTTCAGCTAGTGGGTATAATTTAGAAAGCAGAATTGTGTCGCTTTCGTTTCTAAATTGACGTTTAACCTCATTGGCGATATCATTATCCTCTTCGAACATTTTGGAAGCTGTCTCCATATCAAAGATTTCATCCCTTACAGAGAGTGTAAAGTTTGTTCCACAAGGCAAGTTAAGTGACTTCAACTCTGAAACAAATCAATAAAATTCAATGTTATAATATCTGACCACCAGAATGTAGAGATGGTAACTTCAATCCGTTTACTTATGAATGCGTCGACTCAGGTTATATATTACATCTAACGGGTCAAATGGGTCATATATGACCCGCCCATCTTGCCAACTCTACCAAAAAGTAATTAGCTAATGTACCATGACGAAGGCAGACAGGATGCAAATAGCAGTTGCAGTTGATATAAGCAACATAACAGTCATGTTTGCAAACACTGCAAAGAATGGTTCCATGAGAATGTTGGGAAACACCCATGCACCCTCTTGATCTCATTAAACACCAACGAGCACGATGTTGGAAGCGTATTAAGTTCATAAACGAGGCCTTAATGCAAAGTTTAGATGCGATATCTACAGAACGGTCTGAATCTTTATAAGCAGTAGCTGATGAAATAAGCATCGCTTCTTTACATAAAAGTTCTTCATGAGGAATTAGAGGTGTCCGGTTGAGAAGTGAATAACGGCGAGTCGCTAGAGATCCCAACGGGAACCAATCACCAATGGCAAAATTCACAGCCTCACCACAATTAAAACCTATAATATTACCAAACTAACAATATAAGAATGATAACACACGATCTTGCGGGATATAAATCATAGAATGATAACACAGGATCTTGCGGGATATAAATCATATAATATTTACCGTGACTAAATCCTGCATGATATGCACGGGGAACGTGACGACGTATTCCCCGGGCTTTTGTACAGCCTTGTAAACTGGAACACCATGTTGTGACAAAACATTAGGAGGAAACAAGGTTGTTTTTCCTAATAGAACATCGAAAGCACCGTCTTCTCCTTCAGTTGACAATATATCTTGATTATACACCTTTTGTCGAACAACTTTTTCAAAATCCAGTGCAGCATGACCAGGAACACCGTACCAGGTTTTTGCAGCTCCACAATGATGGTAATTAATGCTGTAACAAATCATAAATGGAGTATAAGCATAAAGTAACAAACATATGATGAAGTAAAATAAGTATATATACCTGTATAAGTAATGGTCTTCTACATGCCAAGCAAACATGCTGAACAGCATACCTATGTATAGCATTGGTTCAGTAACTCCCTGTAAATCAAATAAACTAAGATAAGAGAACAAAACATACCGATTAATCAAAAGAATTGTTGCGATTGAATAAGATAACTATTTAGATACCGGAATTGTTGTTTCAAGCAGGCGTAAGATTGATCTGGACAATCGTGCAACTTTCTGCAATAAAAAAGGTTAACATCATAATCTTAGTTAATGGACCATGCAGAATCTAGTATATGGACTGCAAAGTGCCAGTTGTAAAGATGATACAGAAAGAAAATGACTTTTAGCATAGGTTTTTGAAAGGAATAATTATTGAATTTTTGTGATTTATATATGATTGAAAAATGAAGGTTAAAACCTTCAAATTCCAATTGCTATTTCCAAGTTCATCAGTGGGAGAAGATGAAAATGCACTGCCATCAACATCACATGCATACTCTACACTTTCAATCTTTCCAGAAGCAATTTCACCCCAAAATTCTTTTTCCAAATAAGTAGCAGGAAGACATCCAGAACTATAATATCTACGGGTAAAAACCTTGTTCGCCATTTTCTCAAAATCACGAAATGTATAGTTTCTGATAAAAAAAGAAGCAATGTTCAAGATCTGAAAGACGTATCTAAAAGTTAAAACAAAAAAATAAGGAAACCCACCTTCCACTCATGTAAAAGGTAACCTTATCCTCAGTATTCCACTCAGCAAGACGAAGAGGCTGCACTCTGGTTGTAAACCTAAAGCCAGCTTTCTCTTTCATCAAAACCACACCTGCGGGAACAGAAGCACTCAAAGGCGAAACAATCTTGCATATACCTGAAAAAGAATTCCAAGGAAAGCATTTTAATAACATTCATGTTGTAATATTAATTAATTAGTTAATGAAGTAATATACCAACATTTATATAAGGATGTCATGATAGGAAGGTAGGCTAGTAAATGCAAGGTTGATGGTGCTTTATATTTTAACCAAGTTTTTAATGAATTCTAAATATAGCAATTAAAAACAGCTATGATTTATTTGGCATGGAATCCAGTAGAAAATACATCTTATATCAAGTCTACAGCTAGCAATATTAGCAAATGTGTTGCAAATTAATAAGCATACTAGCAGGCAGGCGCATAATGTATGCATACACACTTAGACACACGTATAGAAAGACTCATGGTTCTATTGCAAATTAATTAACCATTACCATATTGTGAAGCATCCGGGGCGATCTTTTGCAGGTACGCCAAAGGGTCCTCAAACTGTTCCTTACTTGGATAATAGACCGGGCATTCTGGCATCTTATCTGTCCAATCAAGATCAGTCGCGGCAAACATTTCAAACTTTTGATTTGATATGGCATCTCTCCCATATACAGCACCACCGGATTGTGCTGATACATCCGTATTGACAAATGATCTCACACCACATGACACAGAACCTCTTAAAGCATCTCCACTACTTCTAGTCATCAGATTCATCACATTTGTACTGTCATTTATCGCACCTGCTTTAATTCGTATTGACAAATGATCTCACACCACATGACACAGAACCTCTTAAAGCATCTCCACTACTTCTAGTCATCAGATTCATCACATTTGTACTGTCATTTATCGCACCTGCTTTAATTCGCTGAAGTCGTTTATGCTTCAAAAATTCTAGTTTTGCCTCTCTAGAGAAACAAATCCTTCCTTCCCCCTAGAATAAATACTTTAAACAGTTTATTATCAAGTATAAAACATAAACAACATTGAAATCATACAGAAACAGAAATCTAGATATTCAATTTTTCAATTTAAAAGTTCCAAGTTACATGTCCAAAAAGTCAAAGTGCTGACCTAAATACTTTTCACATTCTAAATTCTCTACCAGAAATAGACATAAAATTGACATACGAAACATAGTTATTCACAGAAAAATTACATAATGATAACAACACTGAAATCATACTGGAACAGAAAATCTTTGTATGCAATTTAAAAGCACCATATTAATGTTACAAAAAGTCAAAGTGCTGACCTAATTACTTTTTACATTCTTCCTATTCTCAACCAAAAATAGACAAAAAAACTGAATAAAAACAGACATACAAAACATAACTATTCACAGAAAAACTACACAATGAAAAAAACCACAATACACATGTAAAACATATTCATACAAAATTAAATAAATCACGTAAATTACCATAAAAAGGAAACAGATGCAGAGAAAAAGAGCATACGAAACGAAACAACCACAAATATCAGCCCTAACTCACGATCTCAGCCAATATCTCCGGCACATTCTCTTAAAACAGCTACAGGAGGAAGAGATCGGAATATTTCACCGGTTAAACACTGTAATCTCGGAAAAACCGCACAATAATAACGGCGATAGTGCGTTTACGTTTCTGTAAGCGCACTCATTGTAAATAACGCCTCCGTAAAGAGCTCCGAGATCAATAGTGGATGTAATACGACGAGATGGCGGTTCTCCGGCCAACAGAGCGGTTTTCCGGTTGTTTTAGAGAGAGAAAACGGTTGGGGAGAGAGGAGAGAGGAACTGTAGATGATGAAATCCAGAAGGCGAGTTTAGAAAACCGAAAAATAAGGGAGAGAGTACAATTTATTCGTGTAATTATTTAATTGGTTAAAAGAAAAAATAAATAAATAAAAAAAGAAAAGTAATGTGGGTGTGAACCATGAAGGAAAGTGGTGGTTAGGTTTGTTCAACCAAACGCACCCTTTGCCGCCTCAAAACGTGTGCCCCATTACATTATGACAAACAACTCTTTTTTTAATATTCGACTAATGTACAAGTTTTTAGAACTAGTCTTGTGTCCCCGTGGTGCAAGCGGAGACGTAAAACCGTGCTACCAGCGTTGCGAGATTTGAGGCATAAAAATCATGCTAAGTAGCAATCGAATAACAACCAAAACCGAGAAAAAAGTAATGTAAAACCACAAATTTTTAACACCAAGTGACTCACGTTATGTAAAAAGTAAATGAAGTCGAATTTATAGCGATACGTTTAGAAAGTCGAGAGGGTGAAAAAACCTCGAGGGACCAAGTGTGATCATCAAACACCGTATCAAGTAACAATCGAACAATGACCAAATCTAAGAAAAAACGTAAAATAAAAACATATAAAAACTAAACTTGTTTAACTTTTATGGCAAAATGTTAAAAATCAAAATGTTGTTAAAAAAAACCATAAAGTTTTAAAAAAAAAACCACAAAAGACAAAAAAACATGCTACTATTCATTAACATGTTACAAATTAATACGTAATACATAATACAAACAATAAACAATATCTTTGGTGATTTAACTATTTTTAGAATATCTTTGGTGATTTAACTAAAAATACTCTTACGTCACTGTGATTAGGAGAGGGTTTACACTCATAAAAGATTATTTTTAGAATGATGACTTTCTTGTATTAGGTTATTACACTCTCTAAATTGAATAGTTCTGTTACCTACTCTGGCCAGACTATGTTATCTTAATTGGGTCCACGCTGCTTTAAAGTTTGGCTTGGGTATTTTCCGAGGAGGCCATACCGTTGATTGCTACTTGACAGACGTTGTGCCACCACAAGAGTTGAACACTCTCTTGCGTAACACATGGTGGAACGAAAACGCGAGTGGGCTCAAGATAGAACTTGGCACCTCTGTAAGGATGCTAGGCTCTATCCATCATTTTCTAATCCACCAAAGTGATAGGTCTCAATTAGAGAATCCAAACCTCCCTGCCACTAGGCGACAAGTGGTGGATTTTACTTTTTTCTCTAAGTAAATTAATGGTTTTACTAAAAAAGTTAAAGAAGTAAAAAGGAGTGTGATGTGCAATTGTTTGATTGGTTACAAAAAATGTTTTAGACAACTCCTCGCCTCGTCTATTACAGCCTAAATATGACCCTCACCTTCCCTTTATGGAGCGGTGTTTAACGTCCCTTTTGGCTGATGTGGACATGATTGCCATCCCACTGCGATTAATCTTACATTTTATTGAGATTGCATTTAGTATAATTTAATTATCATATTTTAAATATATCAAATTTTTGTCTGAGATTGAGATTGAGATAGAGATAAGATTTGCATATATCCACACTCCATTCTTTATCAATAGGTTTATTGAGTACTACTAGTAGGGTGATGGTTGTTCTTTTAAATATATCAAACGTTTGGGTGAAAGGGGTGCACCTAGAGGTGTACAAATTGGTTTTTTTTTCAATAACCAGTTTCGGTTTTTAACCGAACCAGTTTTTTTCATCCAAATCAAAAACCGGTTTTTTAATAACCGGTTTCGGTTACTAATTGGTTTTTCAAACCCAAAACAGTAACTAGTGTAACCGGTTTGGATCGTTTTTAACCGTTTATTCCCAAAAAACGGTTTTTTTACCGGTGAAAACCGGTTTTTTATAACCGGTTTACAACTGCCAGTTCGGTTCGGTTCTAAAACCGATTATAAAAAAACGGTTTCGTTTTTTTTTTCCGGTTTCTGTTCTAAAACCGGTTTTTTTGTACACCTCTAGATGCACACCTAATGAGGTGAAGAGAAAAATTCACCCACCCAATCAAAATATGCCATGTCATTTCCCCTCTTGCTCAAAAACACAAGGGGTGGTTTCCCCCCAAATTATTTAAAAAAAATAAATAACAAAACATGATTGGTTGAAACAGAAGGGCCCCACCACAATCCCCTCTCTCTCAAGCTCCCCGCATCGGCAAGTCTTCACTTCCTATCTCCTTCCCGCGCGGCAAACCCGGTGTTGGCGGCACCCTCCACATGCGGCAAATGGGTTCCCCGCATGCACCCAGGACAGCCTTAAAAAAGTACCGGATTATTACTAACCCGATGTAGATGATAACATTTTTGTCGTGCTTCTAATAATTTAAAAGCAAAAGTTGTATTAGACTGATAATAGTAACTTTAATAATAATTTTTTTTTTCGATAATTTAAGAGTGAAAACAAAAATAAGGATACCATTTACCCTTTTGATCAAGTCGTGTAATTTACAAAATTGAAACAGTTAGTATTGTCTAGTGGTAGTATGCTCTCGCACAAATATGACGTGATTTTAAATCCTTATAGATGCAAATTAGTTTGGTGGTGCTTAGAGGTATGAAAATATTGTTATATAAAAAATTATAATGTGTGAAGGGTTAGGCTTAATGTATTTTAGTTTCGTTAACGACTACAATAACTTTATAAGGCTGGTTGAGATGATCGTCCATCAAACCCATTCACTCATCCACTACATCATCTCCACCTCGTCACATTCTCCTTTCCATTCCCGCAGAGGGGGGGGGGGGGGAGGGGGGTCCCCCTCTATAAATTACGATAGAGGGGAGAAAGAGATAGGGGGTGGTGTTTCCCTCCGCGATTACGCCAGCTAAGCCATCCCAGACCCGACCCCCACACACACATACCCTAACAAAGCAATAGCAAAATCAATAAAGGTAGATTAATTGCAATAATTTATAATAAAAGCAATAGCCAGATTAATAAAGGTACAATAAGGCATTATCGGATACATTGTATATTTTAGATAATCCAAACTTTGAGTCATGTATTTTTTGAAAATCTTGAATAAAACATTACTAAATAGTTCATATTATGACACATTTTTTGTAATTGAAATTTATTTAAAATAGTACTATGTAAACCACTTTGTTTGTGCATAACATTAAAATCATGATTAAGACGTTTATTTTGATTGACCAACCTTAATTTCGTGTTAAAAAGTTGAAAGCTCTGGATTATAAATATAGGCAAATATGATGTCAACATATTGACACACAGGTTTAAGTGTGAAATGGGTATAAACGTGGATTTCGACCATTTACCTTTGATATAATAATATAATGTTTATGATTAAATAAACTTATAAACATGTTTTGATTTTATCAGATTAGGAATGATCCATATAACCCTGTCAAAACATAATATAATATCATAATTACTAAACAAAAAGAGTCAAAACATAATATAATATCATAATTACTAAACAAAAAGACATATTTGCTTATTCTTAAATTTATGTTATTTACACCCATATGTTTAAACTTTATATCATATGATAATTTGGGAGTTAATTAAGAAAAGGGTATGGTGGTTATATTCGAAATTGTATTCTACAATACATGTATATATTTATTTAAAATTTAAAGTAACTAAGAATAACACCCGCGCGCGTTGCGGCGCGAGTACATCGCAAACATCGAATGGATTGGTCCAAATGTTATGTGATGCGTTAACCATACGAAACCTTAATGTAACCTATATAAGCATTGTGATTAGATCAAAACATAAAATAAATCAAATTTATACCGTATAAACGTATTATATAGGATCCGATTCATACATAGAAAACGTAACAGGTATAACGGAAAAGCTGACACGTATAATCAAAAGAGATTAATTAGAACTTTTAAAAAAAGAAACCACAATTAGACTCCACTCGGTTCGAAACAAAATTAACGAAACAATCATAAAATAAGCACGGAAACAGATTATCTTTGACCTCACTCATTTCCCAAAAAAACTTTACGTTGAAACGTACGCCAACTCGAATTTATACCAAAACGTACATAAAAATAAAAGATTTTTTTTAAACAAAAAGTATTATATTTGATCTGACTCATTTCCAGAAAATAGTTTACCTCGGAACGTAGAGCAAATCGAATTTATACCGACACGTACATAAATATATGCTCGTAAAAATAGGCTTTTTTAAGTAAAAAGGTACAGGGGTAAACTCGAAACAAATTATTTTAGTAAAAAAATTAATAGGTGTAAAATCGTGCCAAGTAGCCCCAATGCCACACAACCAACAACAGAAGAGCTTGTAAAATATAAAAAAAATAACATTGAACAAAAACATACGTAAAAGCGTTGAATCACGCACACCCATTGTGGTGTGTTAATGCGAAGATATTAGACCAAAACGTAAAACGTAGAAATAAAAAACTAAGTTGATTTAGGACCCCACGCATTGGAACGGACTTGTCAAACAAAGAATAATAGACGTGTTGCGAGGGCATGTCAAACGGGAAAAACAGAAAAAAAAAACATTGAACCACACAGACACACGTTGCGGCGTGTTAACTCGCGAATTTTTAAACGAAACGTAAAATAAAAAACTTGCAAAAGATGAAAAGTATAGGAGATTAAATTGAAAATAAAAAAATATTGGGATTAAATTGCAAATAGTGAAAAACTTTGTGTTAAAAGTTAAAAACTTAAAAGGGTTAAAATAAAAAGATAAAAACCTTTGGTTTGAAAATGAAAAATCATTTTTTTTTAAATATTCCCTATCCATAATATACAACAACATAAGCAACAACATGTTGCTTATTTATATGTGGTAATGCTAAAAGCATCAACAACGACTCGTCCAAAACTAAATCCCCCATTTCCACTCAAAGAGAGACCACCACCCCTGTTTTAGGAGATTGAAGAGTTCGGTTTAGTGAGGACCACACACACATGCCTTTTTTAGTGTAAAAGTGGAGTGCGATGTGAAGGTTTAGAATAATGTAGTGTTGGAGGAAATGTGGTTTGGAAAAAAAAACCCTTAAACTTATGATAAAAGAAGTTTAAAACATCAAAACAGCCTAGCCGTGTAATATGGCGAGTGCTCGATTAAAAGTATACTATTTAATTTTAAACAGTGTTGTAAAAATCGCAATTAATCGGCGACGGCGACTAGTCGCCGATTAATCGCTAGTCGGCCCTCTATTGATTATTTTTTTGTTAATCGGTCCATTAATCGCAGTCGGCCTAGTCGGTCCTAGTTAGCCCTAATCGGCCCTAGTCGGTCGGAAAAATCAGGAAAATCGGAAAAAGGCAGAAAAAATCGAAAAAAAAATCAGAAAAAATGGGAAAAAATCACATATTCCGCCCAAAACCTCCAGATTCCGGTCAAAATCTCCCAGATTCCGGTCAAAACTTGTCCACTTAAAAATTGTGTATAAAATATGTGTATATATGTATAAAACTTAAAATTATACATAAAAGTCCGATCCGAGTAATCCCGAGTTATCCCGATTATTAGCTAGTCCTCACCCCACCGGCCGACTAGCGCCTAGCGAGTTCTACAACCATGCTTTTAAAATACATTACATAATTTAAAAAAATATATTAAATAGTATTCTAAAGTCGTTAGAACTTAATTTTTTAAAAATAGAATAAAATTACAAATAGTAAACAAGTGTTAATATTGTTTCGGTAACTAGATTGTTGTCACTGGTCGCGCGTTGCGATGGCGATGTCTTAGTTGTTCATAGCTGGTGGCACGTTATGTGCGTTAACCATATGAAAACGTGTGTATCAGCGTATCCGATCTAAAGCATTGCGGTTACAAAAGAAACAGAATCGAACCCGGGTTGGTTCGTTTAGTGAGGGTTCTACCTAACCACTACACGACTCTTACCTTTGCATCAAGACTTAGCAACGTCAAAACGTGCAATAACTTGAATTTATACTAACGAATGAAAATGTATTATATTTAACCCGACTCATTTCCGAACAAAGTTTAAGTCAAAACGTAGACCAATCGAAAACGTGCGCGTAAAAACGTACAATAACTTGAATTTACATCGTTGAATGAAAACGTGTTATATTTGACCCAACTCGTTTCCGAACAAAGTTTAGGTCAAAACGTAGACCAACTGAAACGTACTAAAAAATAAGGACGAAACATATTATATTTAATCAAACTCGTTTAAAAAATATGTTGGAATGTTATATCATTTACGTTGAAATGTGAATTTATACCGACACGTACATTAAAATGTTAAAACGTAGACCAGTTGAAAACGTACATAAAAATAATCATGAAAACACATTATATTTGACCTCACTCGTTTCCGAAAAACATGTCAAAATGTGAATTTATACCGACATGTACGTAAAAATAACCACCTGAGAATATACTTTTTTTTTTCCTTTTAAGCTAAAGAATGAAAATTTGGAGGGTAAAATTGAAAAGTTAGAATCAAGGGGTGAAAATGACAATTTGTGAAGTTTTTAAAAAAAGTATAAAAGTGTAAATGTCAATTTCGAAACTCTAAGGTTGTTTGTGTCATTTTCATAACTTGGTGGGCATTTTTATCTTTTTTTTTACCATTCATTTAAGGATACATTAATGTTGCTTATATTTTGTAACTATAAAATTAAAAATAGATGAAGTTTCAATATTGTTTTATAATGATAAAAAGAAAAATTAATAGTTTAAATTGGATGATTTCAAATCCATGGTTGAGTCATGATTTGCCACATAGAACGATTATTCATGCGTCACATCACCCCTCATTAAATCATGGTGGTTCGCGTGGATTAAACCACAACAACCACGGCCCTCCCACTTAAGACAAAAACAAATTAAAAACTAAAGTGGATAATGGTTTGGGTCATGACCACACCCTAGGATAGTGGTTTTGGATGGTGGTTTAGAGTTTAATGACATGACGTCTATGTGTAGGGTCATAGTGGTCATGAGGGTCATGACCATACCTTATATCCTTATGAATTTGACAATTAGGCTAAAGGTTGTGGTCATGACCCTCCACATAGGCTTCATGTTACTGACTTATAATCCACCATTCAAAACCACTACCTTAAGAATGTGTTCATGACCAAACCATCATCCCCTTTATTTTTTAATATATATTTTGTCTCAAAATCATTAAATGGGAGGGTTGTGGTAAACATGGTTCAATTCACGTGAACCATCATCAATCAAGGAAGAGGGTGACGTACCATTTGTCTTAACCATAGCCTTATATTGTGACTTCTATTTTTTCATGGGACACTCGTTGTAAACTAGTGTGTTTCATAATGAAAATGTTAGAAATTCGAATCCTGCAGGGTGTAAGTATTTTATAATTATACTAAATAAAATATAGGAATTACTATTAAAAGTTTACTTTGTACTTCTATGACTTCAACTTATTTAGTTACAAGTTTCAGTTTTATTCTACTTATTTTACTAAAATTAATATTTATTAAGAATTCCACAAAAGCAAAAGCTGAAGAAATAATATTAGAGTATTCACAGTGGATCCTCTGTATGTACGTGAGTGTAATCTCTATATTTCTAAGAGTGGTTGTAAATTGTTGTGAGTGGAAAAGAGAAAAAATGCAGATAAAGTTACTGTTCATCAAGAAATTCGGAGGAGATAATGTTCACCTTTATAATTTTTTAATATTTTTTTTAAAGTGGTTGTGAGTGGATGAGAGGGAAAATATAATGATGAAAGTATAAAAAATATTATTTAATTGAAAAAGAGAGATAAAATGTAATGTTTTTTAGTGTAGTTATAGAGATAGAGTAAGAGATTTCATTGTGCATGCTTTTAGAACTATTAAATTTTGAATGCTAAAAAAGGCTTAAATAACATTAGCAAATTAAATAACAAAAACTTGGTTTTTATAACGGTGGATATAGCGACTTGTATTAAAAGACTAGAAAGGTTCTAGAACATATTCTATTCTACTAACTCTTAAAACACAAAGTACGTGGAAACCCCATTGGCTTTGCCTCCCCTCTCCTATACTTTCACAATGTTACAACTTTAGCCCCTTGACTTTCATACCTTCAAAGTTTCATAAAATAGCAAATTTAATCCCTAAAATACTACTTCATTTTACAAATAGTTTGCTTTTGACACCCCAACTTTGTGGTAGTTTCCTTTTCAGCCCAACTTTCTTATAGTTTCCTTCTTACCCCAAAACTTTATCAACTTTTATCTTTACCCTGTCTTAGCCCTTAAGTTTAGGTATTCAATTTTTAACCACTTAACTTTTTATGAACTTTGTAAATGCCACTTTGACCCCCTCGAGAGTTTTTGGCTTGACGATATAAATTCAAGTTAGTCGGGTCACGTATAATACGTTATGGTTGTACGATATAAATTCGATTTACGTTACGTTTTGATCCAATTGCAATGCAACTATATGATACACTGAGTTCAATCGGATACGTCAAAACGTGCGTTTTCATATGGTTAACACATCACATAACACTTGGACTAATCCGTTCGATATTTGCGAAGTACCCGTGGCGTAACGCGCGCGGGTCTTATTATTAGTAATATTAGAAATCTCAAAGTCGATCACAGGTTATCTATACCATCTTATGAATGAACTCATTGGGGTAAAAAGTAATTTTATGACGATTTTAAGATACATAAAGATGGAATTTTCAAATGCGTTTTGTTCCATATTGTTATGGGTGGAATTTCGAACCTATATCCCGAAGACATATCCTAATATCATATGCTTAATGATGCGACCAGGATATTAGTAAAATCCTGCGAGGGTATCCTATTCGCTACTAACGATTTTCTTTGGTTGCAATGTACCAACGGATACATGGACTTAGTCCTCCAGAAGACTTGCTCAAGACGGTTGGAAGACAAACATTAGGAGCAGGAGAAGAAGTCCACAACGGTCATGAGGGAATATTCGCAGCGTCCCGGATTAATAGGATATTTTGTTACTATATAAAGGGGTGCTGGATCAGCGGTAAGACACATCTAGTCCCGCACACTTTCACTCACTGATTGCAGCTACGAGCACAAACACTCACAACACTTACATTTCACAATCATTGTAACACTTAGAGCTGATCAGAGCAATATCCCGAAGTTGTATCATGTTACTACAAGCAATAAGAAAAACAAGGCAGTTGACGATTGTCAGCTCCCGAGGTTTTGTGCCAGCGATCTATTGATCAAGGGCTTCTCCTCGTACATCCTGTGTCAATTTTTACTTTTATTGCTTTTACTTGTAATTTTGATATAGTTCATTATTCTGAAACTATATCCTGAAACTGTTTTCATAATTAATCAACTTAACATAATCATGCAAATCACAATAGCACGCTACCTCACAAACTAAGTTTGATCACTTAATTGCTTCGGTAATTTTTGACCAAAACACACATGACTTACCTAAAGAAACATTGACAAAGAAAACCCTTAAATACAGAAGACTCGAGTAACCTAACAAAGTTTCCTAACGACTTTTTTTAGTTAGGCTGATAGGCCCTTTTGCCAGTTTAGCTTTGATATTTTTTGGTCTATATACCGATTGAAGACCGGATCGAGCCGCCTTATGCACACACTTAGGCTATAAGGTGTGGTCATGACCCTCATGACCACCATGACCCTCCGCATTAGTGTTATGTCACCCACCTCTAATCCACCATCCAATACCACTACCCTAAGGGAGTGGTCATGACCCAAACCACTATCCCTTTTATTATTTTAATTTATCCTTGTCTAAAGAAAAATGAAAGAGCTTGAAAAATGGAAAGAAGGACCATGGTTTAATTCATGAAAACCATGATATATCAGGCAAGAGGATGGTGTAGCTTTCCATTAATGTTCTTACGTGTGAATCATGTTCCAACAATGACCCCCTCTCCCTAGTTCCTATGTAGATAAGTCAAACCATGGTTGAGTCATGATTTTGCGTGTTATATTTTTTATCGTATTACGCGGACAATACTCTATAAAAAAATAAAAATAAATTGGGAACTTACAACAATGGAAAGCCAATCACGGCTTGTGAAAACACAAAGTTGATTTAATTATATTATATTAATATTTATATTTATTATAAAACGTATTTCACAATTATTTCCATATGTTAATCAGGGAATATGCTGAATTATGTGGTTACTCGTGTAAGTAGAGGCATGTAACAACTGTACTTTGGAGTTTGGTAGTTGGCCCTCATCATTAGTTTCAACAGTGGCTAAAAAAGACACATTATTAAATCTTCAGGGAGTTTAAGTGTAAATTCTACTTCTTTTGAAGGGGTCAGGTCAACATTTCAACGCGGTTAGGGCAGTCGCTTTGGTCCTTCAGTTGGCCCGGGTCAGCAGACTTTTTCTTTTTCATTGACTCGTTGTTCCGATGGTCCTAAAATTACTTGATTAAAATAAACAGGTTGATTTATACGTTGTACTCAAAAAGAAAGAAAAGGTTTTTAATATATCCTAAAACACGTCAACTGAAAAAGTAAGACAAATATCTATACAATATCTAATTGGTCGATTTGCTATCATTATTGCATGCGGTATTGTAGGTACAAGTGATATTCATCTAAATAAACAATAAAAAAATTTATGTGCCTTTATAGCCTTGTGGTTTTTCGGTGATTGAATATAGCTTTGGGACCGTAGGTTTGAGTTTGATTCCCATAAAAGAGTTTTTTTCTCATATTTATTGGGTTTCATCCTGAATTGGTGTATATGCAATATGTATAGTGGATATGGATATGATTGGTGGTTCTGCTGGTGGCACGATGATACTCCAGTGTTCCGTCAGTGATCCAAATATGCCGTTAAAAAAATCTGAATAAAATAATTCGGAGTTTAATTTTTAATAAACAAAAAAATAAGAGTTTTATTCTTAAACTTGAACTATTTATCCTGAAAAAAGTAGCTTGGTTAAGAAAAAACAAACAAAATGTAACCCCCATCTCCTATAAATCATCTTTAAGGTTTTAAAACCGGTTTTTAAATCATATCAGATTAGGCTCTAAAATGGTTCAACCGGTTGAACCAGGTTGTATTGGGCAGTTGAACCGGGTTACCAGTTAACCCTATAAATTTCATAAAATACAAATTCATTTAAAAAAACAATCCAATCTCGACTATGATTTATGTAACTAATCACAGTCTTATTTAAAAATAACTACTTTTAGTGTATACTATTAAGCATTTTAAGAATACTTTTATTAGTTATAAACAATATTGTATTGTACGAGGTGAGTAACAATTTCAACAACGACGAAATATTGGAATAGAAGCACTAGATTAATTACCGGAAATATGGAAGATCAATATAACCTTAATATTGTATTTTATTAAATTAAGAAATCAAATCTTAAGATAATGCAAACCGGTTCAACGGTTTGAACCGGTAGAACCGGATTTACCACCGGTACATAAGACATACTGTATTCGGGTTTTACCGGCCTTTATCGTACCGGACTCGTGTCCGATATCCGGTTTAACCGGCCGGTTCATACCGTATTTAAAACATTGGCAAAATGGTTCGAAAAGTTTTTTTTAATTAAAAAAAAATCTAAAGACACCTCCACCTTCGCTAAAACTATTTTTTTTCTTGTATGCCCCCTCCCCCTCCTTCAAACCCACACACACACCCTTCCAATATAACCTTAATATTGTATTTTATTAAAATTAAGAAATCAAATCTTAAGATAATGCAAATCGGTTTAACGGTTTTAACCGGTAGAACCGGATTTACCGCCGGTACATAAGACATACTGTATTCGGGTTTTACCGGCCTTTATCGTACCGGACTCGTGTCCGATATCCGGTTTAACCGGCCGATTCATACCGGCATTTAAAACATTGGCAAAATGGTTCGAAAAGTTTTTTTAATTAAAAAAAAATCTAAAGACACCTCCACCTTCGCTAAAACTATTTTTTTTTCTTGTATGCCCCCTCCCCCTCTTTCAAACCCACACACACACCCTTCCAAAAGAAAACATAGTTTTGTAAACAAACCAAATGTTTAGTAAACCGATTAGTGGGAACTTTGATTATATTATATTTGTTTCTTTAATAAACAAACAAACATGAACACATGTTTTATTTGATTATTTACATTCGTTTGGATTGGTTCATGTATGTCCGGTCGTTAATATTAATATACAACGTTTATTACACACACATTATGAGGTTCAACGGGGAACACTAAAAAGTAAGGGATCAAGGAATAATGTATTTAACATGTTAATTATATCTTAAATTTTCAATTTAAAATATAAAATTTATTTTTTTCAAATATTTTTAGAGTTTTTGCATATAAAAATGTGTAGAAACTATTCCAATAAAAAAACCATTTTGAAATAAGAAAAAAATATTTACCTTTTTTACTATTTTCAAAAGTTTTCTTTTAATTTTTAGTTTTTAATTTTTTATTAAAAATGCTTCTACATGTAAATATATATGAAAATAAATATGATTTTAAAAAAATGATTTTTAACATGTTAAGTTGAATTACTAGCATATTAAATGAATAGTTCCCCGGTTCCCCGACTTTTTAGTATTCCCCATGAAACCTTCTCCTATATATATAATCTTGTAAGAAGAACTTTAATGTGAGAAGAAAAAAAGACAAACATAACGTTAGAACACTAAATAGTTTATCTTTACTCATATGAATTATTCACTCTCTAAGTAATTCGTCAAAAAACATTTTATTTTATACATATCGAAATTTATTCTACATTTGCCTTACACCAGGGCCGGCCAACCCATGTCGTCGCTCGAGGCCCAAAATTTCAAAGGGCTGGAAAGGTTTTTAAAACTTATATATATAATATATATAATATATATATAATATATATATACACACATATATATATATGGTGAAGTTCCTGTAAAAAGGATTTTTTTTTCGTGAGAAATGTGAGAAGGCATAGGAATTGACGTGTAGGTATCATAAATTTTGGACTTAGGCATGATGTTTTAGGTTGTTTTGGCAAGAAAAATATCAAACATAACAATTTAAAATGCAATGCAACGTATTATGGGCGTGGAATTTAAAACATAAATAAAACACACTGCTTAACACTAAAACACACTGCTTAATGTTCTTGACATGGTGTTTTAAGTTTTAAGCATAAAACTCATTGAATTGTGTCTTAAATGGTTATGTTTGGTGTTACTCTTGCCAAAACAACTCTAACATCATGCACAAGTCCAAAACATGATGCATACATGTTATTAATTATGCATTCTCACACTTCTCATGAAATATGTCCTTTTTACAAGATCCTAAGATCTTATTTAATTTAATTCATTTCCCCTTAACCACAATTTTGAGCCCATTTGTTTTTGTCACCTAGGTCCTAAATTTTTCAGAGTTCTCGGGGATAGCCTTGCCTTGCACTTTATCTTACACAAATCGATATTTATTATTCACCGCAAATTAGGTTTGTATTGAAAGAATATACGATATTTATTATTCACCGCAAATTAAGTTTGTATTGAAAGAATATACTTTGAAAATGAGTTATTAGTTTAATTTGATTAGCTAATTTAAGGGAATGCATAAAATAACAATACATATAAATTTACTTATATACCTTTACAATAACATTATATATATATTGAATAAAACATTTTTGTTGGTTTTAACTAAATTCTTTTCTTAATTACCAGATATTTTCTTCTTATTTAATTAAAAATCAATTAAATCTTATTAAGTTTATGACACACTTCAAACTATTGTTTTATTATTCAAATAGAGAATGACAGACACTTTGGCATTCCACCTTTACCTCCTTACCAAAGATTGTGTCAATATTGTTAAATTTGAATAGATATAAGGATTGTTCCACGAAAGAATCATGATCAAAAGTGTGTCATACGCGTCGTTGAGAATTCAGTATCGTGTTTAACCTCAAAAAAATATGGTCTTTCTGTAATTATTATTGTTATTTTTTGATAAAAACAATTTAGTATTGGGGCTTAATAAACCTACTGCCAAGTGAGCTAAATTCTAAACAATAAAAAATGATTTGTAAATGGGCTTATATTGGAATTGATATGTGTTTATTATTTTGAAAACTAACACACATACACACACACACACATATATATATATATCGGATTTTTTTTAAATCACATGCCCCTTGAAATCACGGGCCTTGTTCAGACGTCCTCTCCGCACACCATCATAACCGCCACTGCATCAACCGTTTGACCTCCGGTCAAATTTGTATTCGGTCAAACCCACCGACAAACTGTAAATGACCTATGAATAACCATTCATTTTTAATGTCATGAAAATGACAGAACTCTTGAGTGAGCACAAGAATGAACAACAGACATTGAAAATATCCAGGAGTATGTGGCCATGCAAAAGAATCATATATATAAAAAATAAAAAAATAACAATAATATAAAGATGATTTTAACGGTTAGATTATGATATTAATTTACCAGTCAACTATCAGTCACTTCAAACATTGTCACTCACTCGTTTAACTAACAAACATCATTGAAAATTATTTGTGTAATTAAAACTTACGTATAAAATAGATTCATATGTAAGGTAACCTTCATTAGGACCAAATTAAGTAAACGATTTATTCATAACCATCTAATATACTTACATTGGCCGAATGGATTTAATAACAATAAAAATTGATATTTAGAGGCTTTTTGACAACTTCTGAATTATTAAGTGATGAACCGGTAAGAGGTCTGAACCATTAAGTGTTGAACCAGTAAGAAGAGCCATATAATGCTTAACCGTTCAGAGGCAAATGTCTAACCAATTAGATTAGATGTCTTAACCATTCAAACTCAGTATAATGCTTAACCATTCAGAGGCAAATGTCTGAACCATCCAGACATTTACACGCGGAACAAATAGTCTGAACCATTAAGTGTTGAACCAGTAAGAGGTCTGAATTATTAAGAGACTCATTAAGAGGCAAACAAACAGCCCCTTAATAAAAAAAATACTATGTTTTGTACCATTTTGACGTTGCTTTATTCCTCATCCTTTTCATACCGGTCGTTAAAGACAAATTACACTAATAAGCATGTTGGTTCTATGTTGGTAGTTTACCAACATTAATGTCCCTTTATATCCTTCTTTCACACAATCCATGGGAGACAAAACTATAAAAAAGAAATGATACAAAAAATAAATTTTGGGTTGATTGTCGGACATTAGATAATAGATATACATTTCTTTAAAATTTTGTTTGAATTATTAAGAAATATGCTTGACTATGTTTGAAAATGTTGTTCCAATTTAGTTGTAGTCGTTATGATTAGAATTCTCTTGGTTGTTGAGAATCATATCTTTTATTCTTCCTTGTTTTGTTCAACTTCTTTTAGATGTTTTAGTGTGGAAAATTTTGAGATGGGTTCCATATAGATATTGTCACAATAGTCTTTAACATGAATGTTTAAAATCAAGAGTTAGACTAAAATGTTTTAACGTACACTTATAAAACTCATCGTTATGTACATGTTACATAACTAAAAGCAAAGTCTATTCACGATAGAACCATAACTCAATAATACTTCCTTCAGTATGACCGGTTCCATATAGATATTGTCACTATAGTCTATAACATGAATGTTTAAAATCAAGAGTTAGACTAAAATGTTTTAACGCACACTTATAAACTCATCGTTTTGTACATGTTACATTGCTTAAAACAAAGTCTATTCGTGATAGAACCATAACTTAATAATACTTCCTTCACTAATACAAGTGGCGGATCAGGAATGTTTGTTGGGGACATAAATGAATGGGTCAAAATTAGACGTTGGATTTGTAAAATAACAAATGATGATTAAACTCTATGAACGAGCTAATATAACTTATTATAATTTTATTGGATATGATAGAACAAAATATATATTACAATTGCCATCTACGTTGAAGGGGTATGGTCCCAAAAACCTTGCGCCAAGCAAGGGAACCATACCCACTCTTAACTGTCAGGGAAACTTCGCGCAAATATGTGTACCAAAGAAAGAACTTAGCAAACGCTACGCTAAATAATAAAGAAGGGAAAAGGTCATTTAGCTACCTTGCGCCGTTCCACCAAGGAAGATAGTTAATTGAGGATTCCCTAAGTCATTCTTGGTTCATAGATATCTTGCGCAGCCCACAACACAACAGAGGAAGTTTACAATTCTCTGCGCCAGGCATCTAGAAGGGAAAATGATCATTTAACTACCTTGCGCCGCCTGCGCAAAGAAACAGTTAATCTTGAAAGATTTTCCTTAGCGAAGAACTTCTGTTCACAAGATATGGTGCAGAGGCAAAAACGGGAATAAACTGTTTACAGCTGTGAAACTTCTGGAAGCATTTAATGTTCAATCGTGCAAAGGCACCTTTCGGTTACAACCGAATGCCACGTGGCAACATCTTAGATAATCAAGAAGGTTACGGTGATGGCATGATCACCTCAAGTAAAGCTCAATGATCTCACGATGACAGTAGCACCTCCCTAGACATTGATAATAAGCCAATCCGTGTGCACTAACGGTAACAACAACACTTAACGGAATGTCAAAGATTCCGTTAGGTTTTCATCTCTCCTTTTGGCGCCCAAATCTGGCTATAAATAAGTAACCTCGGCTTCAAGGAAAGGTATTCACTCTCACTTACTCTCTCTCTTACTTCACTTAAACTATTTCTCCAAGTACCGATACTTATTCTCAAGCCGGAGGGTAGTAACGGAGAGAACACCCCTTCTCCCCGTGGCAAGGCTAACGGCGTTCTTTTTGCAGGTATCATTGGAGTGTAGTTGTGATCATCTCGAAACCAAACGAAGGATTAACCCTTTTTATGTAAGAAACTAAACCCTAGATCTGACCAGATTCCGATCTGTTAGGTCTACGTTTCTTCATTGGCACCCACTGATTTTCTATTCTCTTCTCATCTTTCGTTTCGTTTCATTTAGATCTACAGCATCATTGCTGATGGATCATCGTTTCCAGGTCCTCAATCGGAGATCCGTCGCATCGTTGGCGGTCCTCAGATCGACGGACAAATTGTTGAGGACTCGTCCGGTGAAGCTGATGCTCCGTATGATCCAGATCATGCGAGCATTCCAGTAACTCCGGCACCTCCTCATGTTGATGTCGCGTCAATTTTACCACCTGGAGAGACTCCGTTGTCGTGGTTAATCAAATCTCAAACTGCTTTAAATGCAATGTATGCTCAACTATGTGCTCAGACCGGAACTCCAGCTTTTCAAGCCCCGGTTAACGTTCCTCAGGTCCGTGCTTCGCCGGCACCTCAAGTGTTGAGTTATAATACTCAGAACCATGCTCGTGCGCTTTCTCATGTGTCTGTAGATGGAACTGAAATGTACTCTAAAACCTGGAAAATTCTGTTCATTCTGGTAATAGGAAGCAATAAGAAAACGTTCAACGTTGCACATCTGTTCACTCACGTTTGGGCCCGCGATCGTCTCAGAAGCGGGACACCCAACATGATGAATATGATAAGACTTATGAAGAAGGATATAGTGCAAGTGTTTTTAATTGTCTATCTGCAAATCATGTTAATTATAAGCCCAAAATACGTGCAACATACAATCCGGAGGCGGAGCATGATTACAATCTGGTATATCGACCAGCTGAAGCAGCTGAGCAATCTAAATTTGTAAGAAAATAGTGTTAGCTCTGCTAGAACGAGCAAAGTTACCATCCAATGTAGGTAAGTTTAACGGTTTAACTGATCATGATGATCACATGCGCCTCTTCACTGGCGTAGGGCTAATTGGGGGATGGACATTACCGATGTGGTGCCATCTGTTCGCACAGACTCTTACCGGCGCCGCACGCCTCTGGTTTGATAACTTACCTACCGGTAAACTTTCCTCTTTGAATGATCTTAAGGAAAAGTTCCTTACACAATTTAGTCAACAAAGGCGATACGTCAGAGATTCCTCAGATGTGATGAACATCTGGCGGAGGGATGATGAAAACCTTGAAGATTTTATCACTCGATACAACAAAGAAGTATTAGAAATTGGAGATGTTCATGAGGACCTTATCCGCGCGCAATTCAAATACGCGGTGAGGTGCGATGAAATGATAAAAGTACTTTCTGGGACAACTGGTCTTCCAAAAAGCCGGGATAAGCTATGGCAGCATCCAAATTTTATGCGCAGACGGAGCAGAACCTTAATTCTAACAGACCACCACTACCTCAGAATCGTCCTCAGGATCTGAGTAGAGGTGGTCGGAAGTTCAAGAAAGGATGGAAGGACTCCAACCAAAGCTCGTATTCCCCGTATTCACCAGTAGACGCTCACGCAACGATTAGTAAGATTACTACCCAGAAAAGCAATCAAACATGAGAATCGTGATCGACAACAGACGCCTTTAACGAAATCTCCTGCAGAGGTCCTGAGTACAGAAAATTATCAATTTAAGCAACCGCAGCCCATGAAGAACAAGAAGGGTCAAGACCCGAACCTCTTATGTGACTTTCACAAAGACACAGGGCACACAACTGGCAACTACATCAATTTGCGCACAGAGATCGAAAAGACATTAAAAAGCGGTAAGCTGACACATTTAGTGCAGTCAGTACGAAAAGAGGTCAGGCAACTCACGCGCGGGGATGAAGGTCCAAGCAACAAAAAGATGAAACAAGTTGCTATCATTCAAGGAGAACCGTCGTGCAAGCGCAACTTCGAACGTTTTCAAGATAACAAATGGCATGAGAAGCAAGTAGTTTTTCCTGTTGTTCCTGGCGGACCTTAGGAAGAGAGGCGAGTCGTAATCACAGGTATCTTTGGCCATTACCAGACTGACTATATGTTCATAGATCCGGGAAGTTCTATGGATATCATATATGAACAATGTTTCAACCAATTAGATCCGGAAGATAAGGCACACCTGGAACCAGTTGACTTCCCATTAACTGGATTCTGCAATGAGGCTATTTTTCCTCTCGGACAGATAGTTTTTCCCGTAATTCTTTCAAACGGCAAACACTCGCGAGCCATTCAAGTAAACTTTATGGTAATGCCGGAAACCTCCCGTCACGATGTTTTGTTAGGACGTCGTGCGCAACGAGATTTCAGCATGGTCACGTCTGCGCCTCACACTGCATGTGGTTTTCCAACGCCAACTGGAGTAGCTATCATATTCGCTCGAAAGGAGATTATGTCTATCGAAGAACCAATTGTTAAAGCTGCTAAACCTACGTCGCCAAATGAACATGAGAAATGGTTCTAAACAACAAATATCCAGAACAACCAATTATTCTCGGTCCTGCGATATCTATGGCAATTCGCGCAAAACTCAAAACATTGTTGTTTTGAAATATGGATATTTTCGCCTGGACACCTGCACACATGGTAGGGGTTCCGCGCAACGTGGCAGAGCATTGTTTAAATATATTCCCATCAACAGAAAAAGCGCAGCTTGGGTACCGAAAAAACGGAAGCTATGAATGAACAAGTTGCTGAATTGCTTAAAGCTGGTATTCTACGCAAAGTCAAGTACCAAACCTGGGTGGTGAACCCCGTTATGGTCAAAAAGCATAACGGCGGGTGGCGCATGTGCGTCGATTTTAAGGATTTGAACAAAGCATGTCCCAAAGATTGTTACTCGCTTCTAGAAATTGACAAAAAGTTGATTCCTTAGCATCATTTCGCTGGAAATGCTTTCTCGACTGTTACAAAGGGTACCACCAAGTGCTGATGAAACAAGAGGATGAAGACAAGATGGCTTTCCGCACGGAGAAAGGTATTTTCTGTTATACAAAAATGCCTTTTGGGCTCCGCAATGCGGGAGCTACGTATCAACGGCTTATGGATTCAGTTTTTGGTAATGACATCGGAGTAACCTTTGAAGTGTATATCGACGATCTAGTTATCATGAGTAATACAAAAGAAATGATGTTGGAAAACATTCAGAAGACTTTTGATTCGTTACACAAAGTTAATTTAAAGTTAAACCCAAGCAAGTGTTCCTTTGGCATGGAAGAGGGCAAGTTTCTCGGATTCATCGTCACAAAGGATGGGTTTAAGGTTAATCTAGAAAAAGTTGAAGCAATTCAAAGCATGACATCTCCAGCAAGTGTAAAGGAGATGCAGAGGTTAGCAGGACGGTTAGCTGCCCTTAACCGTTTCCTTGCAATCACGCGGCAAAGTCTTATCTTTTCATCCGTACTCTGCGCAACTGCGTAAAGAAAGAAAAATTCCAATGGACGTCAGAGGCAGAGAAAGCTTTCCAAGATATGAAGGATTGTTTAATTCAATTACCAACTTTGACAGCTCCGCGCAACAAAGAACCTCTAATTCTCTATCTTGCTGCATCCGAATTGGCAGTAGGAGCAGTTTTGCTTGTTGAAAGAGAAGGTATTCAAACGCCTATTTATTACATTAGCAAGATGGTGAATGACCCGGAGTCTCGGTATTCAATGATGGAAAAGCTGGTACTGGCGCTAGTTCACGCTTCGCGCGACTTCGTAGGTATTTTTCAGGGCACGTCATAAATGTTTTAACAAATTATCACCTTGGTCAGATTCTTTCAAAGCCAGACGTCTCAGGATGATTAGCCAAGTGGGCTATCGAACTGGGCGGTCACAATATTGTCTACAAACCAAGACCAGCAATTAAAGGGCAAATCCTTGCCGATTTCATAGCTGAGGTTCCAGCGGATAAAGCACAAGAATGCGAAGAAATCCAAAATCCGATTTCCATTACGGATGACAGGGAGTGGCTGTTACATACGGATGGCGCATCTAATAGTGACGGAGCCGGTGCAGGCCTTCGACTAGTCAATCCAGATAACCAAGAGTTCACTTATGCTATACGCCTGGATTTCAAGAGCACAAACAATGAGGCTGAGTATGAGGCGTTTCTAGCAGGCTTGCGCCTCGCTATAAAAATGGGCGCTGCAAATTTGACAGCGCATGTTGATTCTCGCCTTGTAGCAGAACAAATTAATGGTACTTATGATGCAAGGGGTGATATTATGGTATTGCATTTGGAACAAGCCAAATCGTTAATCAGTCATTTGCGACAGTTTAAAGTTGTACACATCAACAGGAGTGACAACAAGCACGCTGACGCATTAAGCAAACTTGCAGCCACGAGTTTTCAGCATTTAGCAAAAGAAGTCAGGATTGAAGTTTTAAACAATCCATCTGTTCCACTAAAGCAAGTTACCATGGTCGAAATCGGGAGTCCATCCTGGATGTCTCCGATTATCCTGTTTTTACAACATGGCCAACTTCCTGACAACAAGGCACAGGCACGAAAGATCCGATGCAAAGCTTTAAACTACGAAATGGCAGATGGTATTTTGTATCGCAAGTCGTACATGGGTCCTTTATTAAGATGTGTCGATAAGAATGATGCGCAATACTTGATTAGAGAAATCCATGAAGGATTGTGTGGCATACACGCGGGACCGCACATGGTCGTCGCTAAGGTAATGGGCGCGGGATACTACTGGCCAGGAATGTACGTGGACGCTGTTGACACGTTGCGCAAATGCATGGCTTGACAAAGACATGCACCAAAGACTTTGCGTCCTAAAAATCCATTGGTCCCAGTAACGTCAGCATGGCCTTTTCAACAGTGGGCATCGATCTTGTAGGACCTTTTCCTGATGCGCCAGGCGCAGTGAAATTCATTGTTGTTGCTGTAGATTACTTCACCAAGTGGGTCGAAGCAAAACCATTAGCCTCAACAACAACCATGGTAATTCGGAAGTTTATCTGGGAGCACATTATTTGTCGCTTCAGATTACCCATGCGCATCGTCACAGATAATGGCCCCAATTTAGCATCTGAAGATCTGCAAAGATGGATGCAAGAAATGCAGATTGAACATGTGTTTTCATCCGTTGCGCACCCCCAGGCGAACAGGCCGGTTGAAAGTATTAACAAGCAGATAGTTGACGGCATTAAAGCCCGCCTTGGCTCGGCGCGGCGTGGTTGGGTCGATGAGTTGCCCAGCATTCTTTGGGCGCATCGAACAATGCCCAAGACAAGTACGGGAGAAACTCCATTCAGTTTGGTATATGGTACGGGGCAGTATCCCTGCTGAGATAGGTCTCCCATCACCAAGAATGCTCGCACTAGAAAAACAAAACAATGAAGAACAACGCCGCTTGGATTTAGACAGTAGAAGAAAGATGCAAAAACGCAGCTATCCGCGAAGCGAAATATAAATCTCAGCTGGAAAATATTATAACAAGCGGGTACGCGTCTGCACATATTTACCGGGGAATTCGTCCTCCGCGATAATGAAGCATCCAATGCTGAAAAACCGGGTAAACTTGTGCCAAGATGGGAAGGCTCCTATGTGATCAATAAAGTCCTTGGCAAAGGAGCGTACACTTTGAAGCGCATGGACGGCTCTAGCGTCCCGCGGATCTGGAACGCCCAACAATTGCGCAGATGTTACTTGTAATCTCAGTCCTCGATGCAGTAGCCGCGCGTTGCGCAACGAGACTGTTTACAACGTTTTCTTATTATGTAATCTTCGTGACAATAGCAGCTTGATGCTTTATCAATACAATTCTATTCTGTCACTAATTACATTTTCTTCGTTAAATATCTTACGTACAAATGCATGCAATTACTTTGGAAACACAAAAACACTAAGGCTTATGACAACTCATGAGCCACAAGATATCACACCTTATGCTATTACATGAGTTAGCCACTTACGTTTATTTGTCTATCCTAAACAAGTAACTGTACCCATGCACACATTGTAACTCACAAGATATAATATACCAACACAAAGTACTTGTGCAACCGCGCAGCTGTACAATACAAGTATTACAAAGTGTCTAAAAAGGCATAAACAAGACAATTAAAACTATCTACTTGATCTTTGCGGCCTCCTCTTCTTCTTCAACACCAGCAAATATTTCCTTTAAGCGATCAACAAAGTCATCATGTGACAACGCGTCATCAACCAAGTCCATAATCGGGATTTGTAACTGGTCATAGCGCTCTTTGGCGATCTTGAAAGCAGCCGTAGTGTTAACTCCACGAGTAGCTGCGCAACTGTTATCCCATTGCACCTTGAGCGCATGGGATACGTGTCCTGAACACTCAGTGTAGCCCTGCGCATACCCATCCCATCACTCCGTGCAGCTACCATTACTTGCACAACTGCCTCATCAAGCTCCGTGGAATTCAAAATAGAATTGGCAATCTGAATACAAGTACAAAGGATCAGGAGGCGCATCTATTAAAACAGATTACTATGAATAGAGAATAGTCATTTACCTTGACGACTCCATATTGTTGAATCCAGGTGAGCTTACTCATGAGGGATTCAGAAATACTCTCCACTGTCGCGCGAGCAGTTTCTGTGGTCTCTATTTTTTGCTCACCCCCGGTTAAGCGACGAGTAAGCTCCGCCTTTTCAACCTCATACAGCTTAGCATCTTTCTTCAAAGAATCAACCTCCGCTTTTAGAAGCTCCTGGTCAAAGAATAGAGAAGTAAGTTCAGCAAGCTCTTTCTCTTTAAGCAAAAGCATCATTTTGGTTTCTGCCTCATTTTGCTCACTTCGCTCTCTATGAGAACGCGCTTCCTCTGCCGCAGCAACAGCATCAGCTTTCTCCTTCTTAAGTTTTTCAATTTCGTTGTGCAAAGAAATTTTTTTGTTATTATCTCTCTCGCAAGCTTCTAGCCATCTCTTGCGGTCTTCAGTGTGCTGTGCCGCTGCTGCCTCAGCTTTCTTTTTCCAACCCAGAGCAGCCCATTCTTCGGTCTTTTTCTCTTCTTCGAATTTGCACCGCTCTGCCTCAAGATCAACCCTCATCTTCCTCACTGATTCCCTCTCAGTCCCAACTTTGAATCTCTTTGATTCAAACTCATCCCATTCTTTGTTCATGTTGCACCACTCGCGCACAATCCGATGAGTAACAGATGAGGCCTGCGCTGTCTCTAGCAGATAGGCTTGATAATGTTGATCATGGGATTGATCTTCTAGGCGCTTTACCTCCGCCGGCGGATAAATTCCCTTATACCACTCCCTGCAAGCTTGCAGGTCGGTAAAAGTATCGCTCTGTTTCAACTTCCATACCGGCACGATGGAGGCTCTCTTGGTAGAGTAAGTTCGGTAGTAATAATCCCCAAGAGTCTCCTCAGGACGAATAGGCGACTCTTCTTCAGGATCGTCAAAAAATGAGGAGAACCCTTGACCAGCTATAGAAGGACCTACTCCCTTGATATTTGAAGTAATGTTCTCGGCACGAGTAGGGGAAGTAGGCGTCTCTTGTGCAGCAGTTTTAGTCTCCGCAGAAGGGGGGGCAGTATCTTTTACCTGCTTGCCAGCAGGATCTTCAACAAATGATTTTTGTTGCTCTTCTTCTGGAGCAATTTTCTCTGGCATGTCCAAGATAACCAGATCTGAACCGGGAACGGTCGCGCCAGGGTTCACATCGTCTCCGCCCTTCTCAATATCTTCAGGTTTGCGCGGGGATGGTTGTCACACCCCGACCCGCAGCGGAAATAAGAGTCGGGGCATAAAATTGGGTTATCACCAAAGCACATGACATTTACTATTATGTTTCATAATTAATGAAGTCAAAGTTACATTTTCAAACATCCAAACATGTTCATTCAATACAAAGGAAAATAACCAAACATAGCAATCCCAATACTAAATCGTTTTATTCTTCTAATCCAGGTCCTATGTGTTCCTAGCTGCTGCTGGTTCACCTGTATCATGTGTAAAATGGGAGTTTTTGGGTCAACATAAGTTGGCGAGTGAACCTTATTAGATAAACATTTGATAATGATTTTATGGTTAGTTTATCAATGAAATATTGTGCATAATCATAAAAGAGCAATGTAAGTAGTCAAGCATTGGCAAATAGCAGTTACAATTATAACACTTGATAGCATACATGAACATACCAATATCATACGATAACTAACATAAATGAACTGTGCGATCAAGGCTCAATCAAACGGAGCCGATCGTATTGCATGAACTGGAAATGTAAATTGAACTGTGCGATCAAGGCTCAATCAAACGGAGCCGATCGTATTGCATGTACTGAAATGTAAAATGAACTGTGCGATCAAGGCTCAATCAAACGGAGCCGATCGTATTGCATGAACTGAAATGTAAATTGAAATGACCGATCAAGGCTCAATCAAACGGAGCCGATCGTTGCGGGCACGCCAGGTTCAACCGCATAATAAAATGCGGAACAGGCTCAAACCTCATAATTAAATTGGGGAGCGGCGGCCTCGGCAATTGGATGTACTGAAATAATAATTTGCATCCAATAATAACTACTTAACAGCAACAAACTAAATACACATGTCATGATATGATGTATGCACAATAGTTTAGTTATAACATGTATATAAACGAAGACACATGATACACCCCAAAAACGTGATTAAAACGGGGAATTTGAAAGGTTCACTCACATTGGGTGCGTTGAATTGGAGATGGTGAGATGCGCACGATTTAGATGAGCGAGTCGACGAGGAATACTAACCTAAATAATAATGGAAAAATATATTAAGTGGATGGATGTTATTAAGGATTTTGATGAAATTTTTAGATATATATTTATGAGTTTATGGCTATTTTCTATCTTTAAAAATGTTATTTTTAAGTATTTTTAATTGATTTTTAACTTAAATTAAATAATTAAATATATATAAAAAAATATTATTTTTTTTAGTGTTGACCGTTGACCGGTTCGGTCAGCGGTTAATTCTGCGCCGGGTGGGATTCGAACCGGCGACCTTCCGTTCGCGTGCACGTAGCTCTACCAACTGAGCTACGTGTCTAACCCGTTATAAACTCGGTTTTAATTATATTTATACTCTTATTTGAATTAACCGAAAATTCCTTTATTTGCAAAAACGTTTTATTTCAATTGAACCGGTGCTCGTGACAAGATTCGAACGCGCGACGTGAAGTTAATGTTGCACACAGTCCACCGCTGGACTGTGTGTCTAACCCGGTTATATTCTTGGTTTTTATCATACTTAACAACTATCTGTTTTAAACCCGGTTTAGTTCTGGATTAAAAAGGAATGTTATTACACAAAGCGTGCGCGTAGCAAGGATCGAACTCGGGACGTGTATAGTCGTTGTTTGCACACAGTCCACCGCTGGACTGTGTGTCTAACCCGTTTATAATCCGGATTTTAATTACTCTTATGTCATTATTGAATTCATCTTCTTCATTACGAACACAGACCTTACTCAAACATCCGATTCGTGATTAATCTAGTTAATAAACATGATGACTAGCTTGAATGTACTAAACCGAACAGTTTGGGGAAAGAAGGTACCGAACAGGTTGTCTTCCTCAGAGAGTCCGGCGAGAATTTGACGGCTCTGTTTTTGAACCTTCGGCTGAGAGGGTCTATCAACAGAATTAAGGGATTAGATATGAAATTGAACTAGTGCGTATTGATTATCAGTACGTTTGAATGTGCATACCGATAACTAACGAGTTTCCGGCAAATCCAGAAATTTTCCGGCGAACACAGAAAATCCAGCAAAGTCGTCTGTGGTTGATTTTGAGTGATGGGTTAATGTTAGTAAAGTTCTAACAATAGATTGAAATCGTAAAGGAGAAGTATTTTACCGGTTTGTGTTGAACACGGTTTTCCGGCGACTTTTGCAGAGAATTCCGGCGAACTGTTTTAGGTGCTCAGATGATTTGAAAATGCGACGAAAAGGAATTGGAGTGTTGTTGTGATAGTTCTGAATCGCGAGAATGGACTGAAACTTGAGTTATCCAGGGATTTGATGAACTTTCGGTTTCAAATACCGAAAATGATGAAGTTTTAAGTTCAATCAATTCTGACTTAATTAGAAACCGTCGAGCATCGGTTATAACTGAAATTGTGAGGTAAACAATCGATTTGACGATTGGTTTGCCGATTATCGGTTTTCAGATGGCATCATCGGTTAAATCGAGTTTGTGTATAAGTTCCATTTGCTTTCCTAGTGTTAACAGAAAACACGTTGTGGCGGAGTGGTTTAGGGAATGGATGTTAAGTCGTTTGAGCGACTCAGCTGACCCGGGTTCGAGTCCCGGCAGCTTCAAATATTTTTTATTTGTTTTATTTTAACTTTTTATCAAATATAATTTTTATAGTTTAGTTTATTTATTAATTATGTATCGTTTTAACTCAAAATAACCATAAATAATTAATGCACTTTCATAACTTGGTACTTGATTACAAAATGGAGCGGGTTTTGGAGACCCAATTTTTACAAATGTTACAATGGTATGGAGGATGATGTGGCCTGTGCCGTCTTCACTGCTTTCTCTGCGAAAAACAAATAGTTAGCAAAACGGAATTCCCAAATGCGAGACAATAAACAACCAATACAAAATTTTCAAAGTATTCATACCAGGAGAAAATTTCTATGCTAGAGCATCTAAATTACTTTTCTTGCCAATGCGCGGCTGCGCAGTTTTCTTTGGTGGTGATGGTGGGGGTGCAGATTCAACCTCTTTCCTCTTCTTCGAGGTGCGCTTCAACATCGTCTTTGGGCTTGAAGGAATTTCCAGAGGTTCGTCCGGGTTGGAAGCAGGAATAGATGAAACGTCTATAGGTTCCGCTTTTGGCTTCCTCAAACCTACAGGCGCGAGACCCTCTAATGAGTCTGACACCACCACACATTCACACCATGAATCAGATACGAGACGCGTACCTTTCTTGCCCTCAAGATTCACAGCGGCAGATGTCTTGGGTTTTTGTGCATCTGGCTTGGGGGGAAGTGCAGCAGCAGCTGGTTTTTCTCTTTTTCTTCGAATCAGGGCCTACGCCCAAGTTTAGCAAGTCACCTACATAATCAATAATAAAGGGCAAACGTTGCGCCATAAGTTACATTGCAATACTACTTAGAATTTTTATCTAATAGTAATATTGCAATACCAACTCAGGCTTTATAAAATACTACGTACCAGTAGTAGAGGAGGGCTGCGCGTTGAGACTTTCTTTCTTGGGGAGTTCAAAGTTTCCCAGAATTTGATCAAACCATGGTTCCTCACCTTGCTCAATCGGCACCGCTGCCATCTTTCCATTATATCTCTTAAAAGAAACCAGGTATAACGGCGCAACTGTATCACAAAGCACAACAATAAACATCATCAATATACATTTATAAAGGATGGTCTTAATAAGTGATACAGCAACGTACCAAATCCGTCTTCTGTATATACTGGTTTTTCTTGGCGTTCCTTCTTCCAAAGAATGCTCATACCAGCAGCAATCAACCCCTTTCTGGTAGAATAATGTTGGGCACATCCTTGATGTTATGGTACCACACCTCATTACTAGGAATGGTCAACGTCTCCAGTTCTATCTCTTCTCCGGCCCGGAATGTCATCGTCATCGGAATAACCGCCGCCTTAACATAGAAAAACTTTTGCTTCCAGTCATGATAAGATTTGGGAGGCACGAGCAATAGGCGTTTGGCTTGAAGGCGTTGCTGAAAGGAATAAAACCCTAAGGAGCAGTGCAATTGATAAAAGACCCTAAACTTCTCAATCGTCGGGATTATATTCATCGAACAACAGACGAACTCAAAATACCTAATTCTAACCATTCCCATTGGATTTAACTGGGAGATATGGAATTTATAGAAATCAAGAATCTCCAACATGAAATGGGTCACCGAAAGGCTAAAGTTACCCTCAGCAAAGTAATCGTAAAACTGTGTAATGTAACCGGCCGGAGCATCCGCCGCCGTAGCATTCTCTTTGGGATAAAATGCTCCCCAGGATCTGGCAAACAAAAAATTACTAACCAGAGCATCAAAATCTTGCTTCTTCCATTTTAACGGGGGTAGAGTCGACATCGTTGGCATGTCTGCAGAACTAGAACCGGTAGCCATGAAATGGAAGAAAAATTGCAGAAGAAGAAGGGTTTTATGTAATAAAGATGAGAGAATTGTGAAAGCATAGAGCAAAAATGAGGATCAGAGACATATATAAAGGGATCGCAATTAATACTTGGGGTAGCGTGTAACCGCCTCTACACTTTTTCAAAACCCTAGGTAAATGTCAGGGTGAGTGGGGAACGAGCCACATATGCCGTCATGCAATTAATGTTGAACAATCGACAACTGTTGACAGCTATGGGACAGTACATCAAACGTCACAACGACACGTTGTCTCTCACCAACTTCTGACAAAAGGACAATTTTTTTCAAAATTCAAAAAAGTTTCTCCTTATCCTAATGAGTTTCAAGCCACAAGATTTTTTCTCTTCATCACAACAAAACCTTTTTTCAAGAAGAACAACACTTCACCACACTTTTCTAGTCCAGTACTCCACCTACTTGCTACTTGCGCATAGGAGCAACACTGGACTGGGGGGACTTGAAGGGGTATGGTCCCAAAAACCTTGCGCCAAGCAAGGGAACCATACCCACTCTTAACTGTCAGGGAAACTTCACGCATATATGTGTACCAAAGAAAGAACTTAGCAAACGTTGCGCTAAATAACAAAGAAGGGAAAGGGTCATTTAGCTACCTTACGCCGTTCCGCGCAAGGAAGATAGTTAATCTTGAGGATTCCCTAAGTCATTCTTGGTTCACAGATATCTTACGCAACCCACAACACAACAGAGGAAGTTTACAATTCTCTGCGCCATGCATCTAGAAGGGAAAATGATCATTTAACTACCTTGCGCCGCCTGCGCAAAGAAACAGAAGACTTTTCCTTAGCGAAGAACTTCTGTTCACAAGATCTGGTGCAGAGGCAAAAGGAATCTTTTCTGTTGTAACAGAATGCACACGTGGCAGCAGGTCACAGCTGTGAAACTTCTGGAAGCATTTAATGTTCAATCGTGCAAAGGCACCTTTTGGTTACAACCGAATGCCACGTGGCAGCATCTTAGATAATCAAGAAGGTCACGGTGATGGCATGATCACCTCAAGAAAGCTCAATGATCTCACGATGACACGTGGCACCTCCCTAGCCGTTGATAATAAGCCAATCCGTGTGCACTAACGGTAACAAATCCACTTAACGGAATGGCAAAGATTCCGTTAGGTTTTCATCTCTCCTTTTGGCGCCCAAATCTATAAATAAGTAACTTCGGCTTCAAGGAAATGTATTCACTCTCACTTACTCTCTCTCTTACTTCACTTAAACTATTTCTCCAAGTACCGATACTTATTCTCACGCCGGATGGTGGTCACGGAGAGAACACCCCTTCTCCCCGTGGCGAGGCTAACGGCGTTTTGTTTTGCAGGTATCATCGGAGTGTAGTTGTGATCATCTCGAAACCAAACGAAGGATTAACCCTTTTTATGCAAGAAACTAAACCCTAGATCTGACCAGATTCCGATATGTTAGGTCTACGTTTCTTCATACGTGTTTTAATCCTTTAGAGAAGCTCAGTTATATATTTATTAGTAACATTGGAAAGTTGAACTTACATCTTAATTATTATAAATTAACTTATAACCTCAATAAGATTTGAGGTTTATGCAAATCATCTGGCCATGAGTTGTCCTTGGGTGGGGTGGGTGAAGAGATGCATCAAATTTGGTTCCATGTTGATTTGACCATCATACTTTCTATCTGCAACTCATTTGATACTTTGGAACTCTGGTTCAATGGTGCCCATGTTGGCTTCTTCTTAAAGTTGGGTTTGGTACTTTGGTTGTGGAGCCACTTAATAAAGTTTTTTTTGCATTCTCCTACCCACATAATCTCGACCTTCTCTCCATATTTGAAGTGTGATTAACTTATTGTTTCGATTTTCATTTGGGGACTGTTGCGTTTTGACTGGCTTTATTTACATTAGAATTGGATTCTCCTTTGCAACCTGTTAATTTGGACCAATCTCCGTATAATATATCTGTTTAACTATTCGCTGATTTGGTAACAACTTCTCTTGACGATCTCTCAATTGGACCCATCTTTGTATAATCTATCGGTTTAACTATTCTTCAAAATTTAAAAATATTGTATTCATACACTAAAGTTCAACATCACTAATCCACATATAATGTATTCACTAGTGGATATATGTGGACTCGGAGCATATGAATAACATCAATATCTACAAGTAGTGTATTTATCATTAAATACAATCAAATATGATCAGAATCCAAATAGTGAATGCATATAAATGTCATCAATACTCAATAGCATATTTACTAATCAAAACACTAAAATATCATTAATATCCGTAAGTTGTGAATTTAGTACTCTAATTATAATACCATCATCAACTATTCAATACCCTAATAAATTATACCTAACCAATTGTACAAGATGGTTTTTAGTTGCAAAAGTAAATTATACCTAAAAATTTACAAGATGGTTTTTAATTACAATAAAATACTGCTCCCTACGGATTCTTTGGCAATAATATTAAAAAGGTGGCGTTGTTGTTAAGATGCTTTTACATTTGTTCCGGTTTGAAAATTAATATGAATAAATCCAGTCTTTATGGTGTGGGAGTGGGAGTTTCTGAAATCGAAGACATGGCTGCGGTTTTGAAATGTTCCGTTGGTAAACTTCCTTTTTTTCATCTAGGTATATTGGTGGGTGCCAAGATGAGTAGAGTAGTAAATTGGAATTTTATTTTCGGCATTTTTGAATCGCGTCTCGCGTTATGGAAGGCTTCCCTGTTGTCCATTGGCGGTCGCGTTACCCTCATCAAATCGGTCCTCGAAAGTTTGCCCAATTATTATTTTTCTTTATTTAAAGCACTGGTTTCTGTTATAAATAAATTGCAAGCGATTATTAAGATATTCCTTTGAGGAGGAGGGTGTTCGGAAAGAAAGCTTCACTGGGTTGCCTGGGATCGGGCCTCAGCTCCGATTGACAAGGGCGGTATTGGGCTTTCGGATCTTAAAGATATCAACACCGCCCTGCTGAGTAAGTGGATATGGCGATATCGTAATGAAGATAATGCTCTCTAGAAAAAGGTGGTGGATTTCACTACTCTAACAGAAGCTGGTCTTCGGTTCCGTTGAATAAAAATATTGGGGGGGGGGGGGGGGGGGGTTTGAAAGGCATCGTTTCAGTAGTCTCTAAAACTAAAGTGGGAGGAGTTCTGTTGTTGCATAATTTGAAGGGTCTGGCAGGAAATGGGCGTTTGATCAGGTTCTGGCTCGAACCATGGGTGTGCAACGTGCCGCTCAAGGAGCGGTTTCCGGCTTTATTTCGGCTTGAGGCTGCAAAAAATTGTTATGTTGTTTCCCGTTACAACAGTTCTTTGCAGGCTTTTTCCGGGAGTTGGGGGTGGTCTCGTAACCAAGCCTCGGCTGAAGAATGGAGAGAATGGAACGATTTTATTGCTCTAATGGATTCGTGAAGCTATCCAGTAATGAAAATAGGTGGGAATGGATCAGAGGTAATGATAAATCGTTTTCGGTTGGTGCGGTTAAAAG
Source organism: Scalesia atractyloides (assembly GCA_947069175.1). Classification (NCBI taxonomy): domain Eukaryota; kingdom Viridiplantae; phylum Streptophyta; class Magnoliopsida; order Asterales; family Asteraceae; genus Scalesia; species Scalesia atractyloides. The sequence continues at coordinate 82,216,529 of CAMTDV010000024.1, forward strand.
CTTTCTTAGAAGCAATGTAGACTACAGTAATAACTATGTTTTTAAATGGTAAAGTGGGTTCCGAAGAAAGTTAACATTCTGGTCTGGCATGCTCAAATGGGTCGAATAGCTACTTTGGATGCTCTTATACAGCGTAAATGTTTCAATGGGGATGAAAGTTGTGTTATGTGCAGCGACGGTCTCTAGACGGCGGAGCACCTTTTTTGTTCGTGTGCGGTGGCTACGGAGGTTTGGTATCTAATAAGCCGATGGTGTAACATCAGCCCGATTTTCGCTTTTTCGCTGAACGATTTGCTCGAAGTGCACGAATTCTCCGGTTTGGGTTTTAAAGCGAAGAACATCCTAAAAGTATCATTATGGTGGGATGGTGGTGCATATGGGGTGCTAGGAACGAAAGAAGATTTTCTAATAAGCAAAGTTCGGCCGCTAGCATTGTTCAAGACATTAAGTCGCTTGGTTTTTTGTGGTATAGTAATAGATCTAAATATAGAGAAGTTTCTTGGGAGGATTGGGTCTCTTTCTCTATGATGTAATCGGTTTTGTTCCGCCTTTTGGCTGCCCTTGTGTTTGAGCGTTTGCCTTTGTGATTAATAGTTACCTTTCAAAAAAAAAATTCTTACTTATAAAGCGATGTTTTATATGATACTCGTTTAAACCAACCAAGCCTATATATGTTTCACACTTAAGAAAACAAGTTTTTTCGAAAGGGAATTAAAACCAAGAAGCATGGTAGGAGCACAAAAGGCAAGCCAGGGATTTGAACTTACTGGCTCAAACTCAAACATCCATGTTGACGGAAATGTACCAATTTTAGGGATGAGTTATTGGATTTTATCACTAACAACTATTGGGGATTGGCCGCTGCCACTTCCAACTATCACTTTGACTCCTGTCGAATCCCTAAGCTTCTGGTTGAAAGGTCCAAGTGATTCATCGGCGTTTGGTTGAGTCTTCTCGATATACTACAAAACCCGTTAGCCTCGTCATAGAGGGCTCCGAAGGGGGGTCCGTGACCAAGCTCCGGCGTGAGGGTAAGTAAACTTGCCGGAGAACTGAAGCTTTCTGACGAGTGAGTGTCGTCGGAGTGCCCATGTGTGGATCTTGAGCTTTTAATGTAGTTCGGAGAATGTCCGATATTAATGTGACTATGAGAGTAAATGCTAGAGTGTTTAGTTTATGGATCTTGAATGCTTACCCTTGTTGATCACCTGCATGGCTTATATATCTCAAACCGGCTTATCATCTTGGGATGATCCATATGCAATCTAACGGTAATCTCGGGTATTAGAAAGGTTCCAGGCTGTCTTAGACACGTGTCTTCTCCCCATGGCTCAGATCTCCTTCTCATTAATGAGGGTCGCACCAACCTCGTACTCCCTCTGGGTCTTTCATCTTTTTCGGGACACATGCATTTAATGCCTTCAGTGATTGAGAGGATAGTCTCTTCGGCGAGCTTTTCCTTTTCCCCATGTGCCAGGCTAAGTTCAAAGTCTCTATTATTGGGCCTTAGAGAAGCCCAAGACGAGGAAGCCCACTAGGGGACCTCTCGTCGACAAGTCATCCTTCGTCCAGGACCTGAGCCCTTGCAAATGGGCCTAGACTTAAAGTCATTCGGCGCTGCAACTATTGATGGTGGGGTCTGGTGACGATTGATGGTCATCCCTGATGATTACCTAAGCCTTTACAAACTACACGATCCAACGGTTGGGGATAAACTAACGTCTCCACGTGCCTTGATCTGTCGATCCTTTTTGAAATCAAGATGGGACAGTTACCGCCCACTTGTGGAGGTTATTAAAACTTCCCATAACTCTTCATTGTCCTCATCATCTCTTTCTCTCCTCCAAGTTTTCTCTCTCGTTTATTTCCTTTTCTGCATTTCTCTTCCCCTGGATTTTATAATTGCTCGGATCATGAGTCGAAAGGATAGGGCTTCTATCCGTTCGATCATCACCAAGACGAGCTAAACTTGTTCGTTGCTTCTTATCATTTTCCACCTCATCTTTCTCCACAACATCCGAGTCCAAATGACTCAGCGACTTGTTCACCAGAAAGGGTAGTGATCTACACACTTTCCTTCTCCTTTTGTGGTGTCTGGTATCCACTATCGCCGTTCAAGACGAGTCTATTCAAGCACTACGACATCCATTTTTCTTAACTGCACCCTCGTGCTCTTTTAAGAGTTGTTCATTGAACTATCCTGTGCTGCTTTCGCCGAAGAACCGTCGGTGCCCTTATTCCGGCGATTTTGTTGCCTACGCTCCGATGGGGACTGGTTTACCTTTGAGAAAAGGAAAGACAATATCTCCTCTCCTTGTTACTCCTTCATGCCTACTTCCACTTATCCCAAAGAATGGAAGAATCGTTTCATTTTCGTTTCTTCCCTGTTCTTATCTGAGCCCCTTTCGATTAGGGAGTTGGCCGCCCCGGTGGAGGATGACGTCCCTCCCTTGTCTGTTGTCGAGGATGTGCTATGAAGGAAAATGTATGAGAATTCTACCCGTGCATACAACTTTTCCGAAGGTATCTTGGCCATGGGAGATTTAAGTCCCCTTTACCCAACTCGCCCCGGGCCTTTGTGGGTAAGAATGGTAAGTTTCTTTTTTCAAGGCATTTTTTGTTGTGTTTGGAATTGATATCTGGCTTTCATGTTGTTGCTTTGTTGTTCTTATTTTTGTTGCCTTTGCGTAGAAATGTCATTGTGGAATTTGATGCAAGCGGACGTGATGGGTGTGTCTTTTGTGGTCGAAGGGGTCGACAATCCAGAGACGGGCGTTGTACTTGGAGGAGAGATCCCTATGGAGGAAGGTTTGGATGTTAATGTGGCTGGTGAGGAAAGGATCCCGTCCCTTGAGTGAGCTTCTTCTGAAAAATCTGAAGGTTCCCATAACTCCCTAGGTCGGAAATGTGAGTAGTGCAGATAGAGATCTTGAGGCCCGGATGGCTCGGAAACGGAAACTTGGCCTAAAAGGGGGTAGCAGTGTGGTCGTTCCGGAGACTCGGAGCATTCGCTCGAGGCTACGGAGCGCCAGTAGCCAGAAACCTCTCCCCGCTTCCCGAGCGGTATCTGAAGTTCCCCATGTTGCTTTCAAGGGTTCCTTGTCCAAGCACTTGATGTCACAGCCCCGACCCCACCCCATGAGCGGGAGCCATGAACCAGTCAAGTGGTACCAGTGTTTATTAATTTGGCAGCGGAAATTTAACATCAGGATCATAGTTAGGAAACATTACCAGAGTTTCAAAACACCAAACTTTTATAATTAACAAATGGGATAAAACCCATGTTTCCATTACAATACATTCGTAGAGGGGTAAATCCCAATTCATGAAAAGCATAAAGTCCTTTTTATTTAGGTAACTTTTATAGCCACTTTTCTAAGCCGCCAGTGCTCTCCAGCTGCCCTTATTAGCTTCACATTAAGTTACCTGAAACGCGTTTTAAAAACATTTTATCAGCAAGAAATACTAGCGAGTGCATCCCGGTTTAATCTAAACAAGTGTTTACACTTTACAGTATTGAGAGCATCCGCATTTACAATGTTTATATCTACACAATTACTCATTCAGTACTGTCAATCCTGACTTGTGGGTCATATTACTTTGGGTCCTGTCACCCAATAGTAACGGTTCCTGTCATATTCTTGTGACTTTGGACTAGTAATGTATACAAAACCCCAATATACCAGCAGTAATTGTAGAATACATATACTCAATTACTGTTAAGCATAATTAAAATATTTGAGGTTTTGGTAAAATAGTTTGACTCACAAAGGATTTATAAAAAGAGAATGTACTCGCCTGGTAATTTTAGGGTCTAACTACAGGCCTCCTGGTATAATCTTGGGCATAACTCCTGAGCTCTTAATAAAATATATAATGCACTTGTGTTAAGTATAATAACCCAAGTCACTTTAACCGTACTACCCGTGACAGAACTCCAACGTTCGTAGTCAGGCAGGGCCTTGACATGCGTTGCCGATTCTAGATCAGGCGGTAGGGTGTCCATACAACACACGACAGAACTCTAACGAACATAGTCGGGCAGAGCCTAGACATGCGTTGGCGATTCTAGATCGAGCAGTAGAATAATGAATTAGTGATCAGGTTAAAACACTTAAAACAGATTTGGGCTTTATTATTATTATTACTATTATTATTATTAGGCGAAAAGAAAGAATCAGAGAGAGGGTGACGAGAGGAAGGCAGGCTGAACATTTTGAAAAGCTTTCTACTGCGCTCATATTTATGCTACATTTTGAATCTTGTTGCTCAAGTTTTGATTTTAATGCACATGCACCATACATATGGTTGAATTCAATGTGAATTGTTCACATGCACACACGTAGACACATGCAATTTAATTAGTTAAGTTTTAGTTTTATTATTATTTTATTATTATGTATTATAATTAATTAAGCTGCTTAACTCATTTATCGCTTATAACTTCTAAAATATGACGTTTTATAAAACAATGAATATGTCATTGGAACGAGAATATTTTTATCTACATTTTGACCTAAGTTTAATTAAAAACGGAGTAAGGTTGATTATAATGTATTTTATTATAATTTTTTAAACGGTTCCTAGGTGTGTCTAAATACCTCATATTTCTAATGGTTAACTTACCCGTAATCTACCCGTTTACTAATATAAGTTTCTATATACTTTCTTTTAAATTTTTATAAATAAATTTTTTGAAGATGTTATATCCTCCCCATCTTGTTTTAAATCTCGTCTTCGAGATTCTCTAAATATAGAGGAATTCGTTTAGTTCGTCACCTATCCTAGTTCCTAAGTACATTTTGGTCCCTGTTTTAAATTCTACTTTATTTTGACCAGAACTATTCTCTATGTTTTGAGATTCTTATCATCTTAATGAAGGTAAAGTTACTTTCATTAGCGTAAGTTTTTAGATGTTTTGTGTCTTAGCACAACTTTTAGTTACATGATTCCTATTACATTAATGATCTAAGATAACGTACGGGGACTTCTTACACTTTCGGTGGCGTCCCAACTTAGGGTTCTCGTCGTTAATCTTGTCGCACGAGTTACGAGACAGATGATCAAACGAAATAGTGTTTGATATCGGAATTATAGATGTATACGAGAGATTCCTAATAAATAAATCTAAAATTACTATTGACACACATGTTGGTGATTTATCCCTAATTGTCAATCACTACGGTCTTTGGATTTCCTTATAGATATACAAATCTATATAATCATGTATACTATAATATACATATCATTCATAAGGTCAATATATTCAACAGATTTATATTTCCAAAAACAGGTCAGACATCAGGTCATGGTACTATTTAGGGAATTTCACTAACATAACACATACCCCATCTTACCCGGTCTCGTTGGAGAGGTAACCCCATCTCACCCGGACAAGCTGGAGAGTCTACCGCACCATACCCAGTCTTGCCGGAGAGGTAACCCCATCTTACCCGGACAAGCTGTAGAGTCAACCGCACCATACCCAGTCTTGCCGGAGAGGCAATTATCATGGTATTTACCATAAATAGATTTATCTCAAATCATACTTTTAAAAGTACATCATATATTATGGCTTGTATCAAGAAACACGGAAATTAGTATTCTCATGATGGATCATATTCTAGAACTGAGTAGTATTAATAAACAAGAAATAACAGTGGCCAGGTGTTATTGCTTATTTATCATACTTGCACTGTTCTAGTTATCATCCTCACGGCATACAAACACCCATCACACTTTATCTATGCAAGTAATCAGCTTATCACGAAGCTTTATACTAAGGCATTTCTTAGGTTCAAGTCTAAATACTATCCTGGGTGTTATCAGTAAATATCAATATCCTAACTCTTTTGTTTAAGCATAGGTATTGTTATGGTTGTGACTTCCGTTTGTTTGGAAAATGGACTTCTGATAAAATATCATTGTCTTTATTGACATTATGGCTAGGTTCTTTGTGATGAATATGCTTATAGCTAACTCTACCCATGCTTATATACATTAGATTCCTTCGTAAGAAATGTTTTATTCCGACATATGGCATTTTTTTTAGAACGTAACACGTTTCATAATACATCTTTATAATGACTGAATGTTTTTGTACGAATCGCCAGTGATATATTTTTTTTCTTTATGTTTGTCTATAGAAGATATTTGTGTATACCATCAAGAAATTCTACTATGTATACACATATGTGTGTATATTCATAAAATTTTAAATCTCTTTTTAATATCATAACTTACGTAGTATATGATACTAAATTATTTTGTAATATCTTTAATTTATAAAAATCCAACTATATAACCTATGGTATCAATTATCAAGCTTATTCCCATAACTTTATTTACCCTTTTTATAATAATAAAAATAGTAATAGTATATTGGAATAAACTTTCCATCAAATTTATTTAAAATATTATTTTGGAATAAAAGTTTAAATAAATTTATCCAAAATATAAACCTTCTGGATTCATGTGAACAATTTCAATTTTTAACTAGTGGGTTGAATCATATTGGTTTAAAATATTAAAATTTAACTCTTAATTTATTGTATATTATATTATTTATTTAAAGAAATATTACAGTAGGTAATACAAAGTTTGACGTTTCTAAAATTGATTCTAAATATATTAGGTAATTTAGTAATATACATGTATTATATCTCAAACAATAGTAATTTGTTTATATTACAATATTAAATTGTAATTTGATCTCTAAATAAAACTATATAAAGGACAAATATATTAAACACACATTTGAGTCAATTATTTTTACGTGGGACATCCATTTTAATTCTAGCTTTGAAAATGAAACAATAACTAGAACGTTTAAGAAAATTTAACGTGTCAGGTAAAATAAATAAATACTAAATTACTGATTTAAGTCGGGTTAGAAAAGATGTTTTCATTGTGTAATATCTTTTAATTATCTAATCTCATCTATCTATATACCACTGTACAAACTATCATGCCCATCTTTTTCCTTTCTTTTATAACACATCATAAAATAAAAATTATTTCTTTTATTAAGTATAATATTCTAGATGATAGAGAATAGAAAAATGATTATTTATATAATATATATAATAATCTTTTGAATATACATTTTCCTTAAATTATGTTATAGATGTAAGTGTATAAAATTTTATATGTATCATCCGTAAATAAATTTTAGTTTACATTATATACAATTATAAACATATAATTATTATTTGAATGTACTACAATGTATATATGTTTCGAATAAAATAGAATTGTAATGCATTTAGACTAATTATATATAGTCCTATATTGATACTGAAAACCAATGAATAGTTATTATAATAGCATACATATATATAGTGAATATTTATATAAGGTGGTGTTATATTTTAATATTAAACTGTACTACGTATATTTTAAATTAGTGGAATTCATCGTGTGTGTTATACGACGGATATTCAATCGTTATCAGTTTGGATGTCAGGGTACCGATTCAACATTTGTATAGCTTATAATACAAAAAATACTTTATTTAGCATAAAACTTTTTTTTTTTATAAAATCTACACCGGTACGTTTAGTTAAATTCTAACTTTCGTTATAAAAGTATTTAATACATCTAAAACTATATAGAATATAACATATATTAAAAAAATAAAAAAAATAAATAAATAAGCATACGAAACGAAAAACATGATACATAGAAAATTATATACGTGTAAAATTGTTTTTTCCAACAACCTTGCACTAACTCATTCTTTATCATATTAACACCTTATCCAAATTTTTGATTAAATCCATAACTTTGATATTTATCCTCAAAGCTAGGTGGCTTCATTTCACATGTCTAACTTGACATTCTTTTGCCACGTATAGATTTTAATTACCTCATTAAACATTTTTTTCTTTTTTTAAAAGAGAATATAAATTTTACTATATATTCATTATTTATCTAAATGTTCTAATCTTATTAATATTAAATTATGAAATGTATGTAGTAAATAGTTTAGAATATGTACGTACCTTAAAATTTTCAATTATTTTCATTTTATCGATAAAAATAGAATTTAACCATTAAACTTTCGTATGACTTTCCGTTTTACGTGTGTTCTAAGATTTTAAATTTAATAATAATAATATCTTAAATAATCTTTTTACTAAGCAATTTCTTTTCTAATATATAGAAAAATATTATAATACAAACTAGATCTGGTAAGATTAACCAATCTTATCTGCATATTTTATATTTTATTTGATCATAAAACTTTTAGTATGGTATATGGACATGATTACAAAACATAATTCCAAAAAGTTGTTTTATTATGTTTACGTAATTTATAATTAGCTTCACCTTCATCTTCTTTTGTATGTATTTATAGGTTGCCATATACATATTTATTTTACTACAAATTTTAGCTTCATAATAAAAACATTTTTCTGTTAGCCCGAGGTAAGTTACAAGTAAGATTCACCTCTAGTACTTTAATATAGTAAAGTACTTATAAATTTAAAATCTTAGCCCCCTTCTGTCATAGCCCCCGACCCCACCCATGAGCGGGAGCCGTGAACCAGTCAAGTGGTACAAGTGTTTATTAATTTGGCAGCGGAAATTTAACATCAGGATCGTAGTTAGGAAACATTACCAGAGTTTCAAAACACCAAACTTTTATAATTAACAAATGGGATAAAACCCATGTTTCCATTACAATACATTCGTAGAGGGGTAAATCCCAATTCATGAAAAGCATAAAGTCCTTTTTATTTAGGTAACTTTTATAGCCACTTTTCTAAGCCGCCAGTGCTCTCCAGCTGGCTTCTATTAGCTTCACATTAAGTTACCTGAAACGCGTTTTAAAAACATTTTACCAGCAAGAAATACTAGCGAGTGCATCCCGGTTTAATCTAAACAAGTGTTTACACTTTACAGTATTGAGAGGATGCATTTACAATGTTTATATCTACACAATTACTCATTCAGTACTGTCAATCCTGACTTGTGGGTCATATTACTTTGGGTCCTGTCACCCAATAGTAACGGTTCCTGTCATATTATTGTGACTGTGGACTAGTAATGTATACAAAACCCCAATATACCAGCAGTAATTGTAAAATACATATACTCAATTACTGTTAAGCATAATTAAAATATTTGAGGTTTTGGTAAAATAGTTTGACTCACAAAGGATTTATAAAAAGAGAATGTACTCGCCTGGTAATTTTAGGGTCTAACTATAGGCCTCCTGGTATAATCTTGGGCATAACTCCTGAGCTCTTAATAAAATATATAATGCACTTGTGTTAAGTATAATAACCCAAATCACTTTAACCGTACTACCCGTGACAGAACTCCAACGTTCGTAGTCAGGCAGGGCCTTGACATGCGTTGCCGATTATAGATCAGGCGGTAGGGTGTCCATACAACACACGACAGAACTCTAACGAACATAGTCGGGCAGAACCTAGACATGCGTTGGCGATTCTAAATCGAGCAGTAGCATAATAAATTAGTGACGAGAGATTAAAACACTTAAAATGGGTCTATGCTTTATTATTATTATTAGGTGAAAAGAAAGAATCAGAGAGAGGGTGACGAGAGGAAGGCAGGCTGAACATTTTGAAAAGCTTCTACTGCGCTCATATTTATACTACATTTTGAATCTTGTTGCTCAAGTTTTGATTTTAATGCACATGGACACGTACACCATACATATGGTTGAATTCAATGTGAATTGTTCACATGCACACACGTAGACTCATCCAATTCAATTAGTTAAGTTTTAGTTTTATTATTATTCTATTATTATATACTATAATTAATTAAGCTGCTCAACTCATTTATCGTTTATAACTTTTAAAATATGACGTTTTATAAAACAATGAATATGCCATTGGAACGAGAATATTGTTATCTATATTTTGACCTAAGTTTAATTAAAAACCAAGTAAGGTTGATTATAATGTATTTTTATTATAATTTTTTAAACGGTTCCTAGGTGTGTCTAAATAGCTCATATTTTTAACGGTTAACTTACCCGTAATCTACCCGTTTACTAATATAAGTTTCTATATACTTTCTTTTAAGTTTTTATAAATAATTTTTTTGGAGATGTTACACTTGAAGACTCTCCGACCCACCACCAGTCTTGTTTCGGGAGCTCTTCCCATAAGTTACTCATTAAATTCACTCATGTGTTTGCCTTTCTTTATGTATCTTACTCTTCTTCTTTCCCTTCCCTCTTTATATATATATATATATATATATATATATATATATATATATATATATGGAAGTTCCTTAGCCCGATTACTGTTCCGACCTCTCCTGTCCTTTGAAGCTTAAACAAAAAATGCTCGAAACCCGTGTAGTACCGACCAAACCTACTGTTCACACTTCCCCTACTCAAGGCTCCAGCCAAAGAAAGCTTCAACTTCCTCCTTGTCTCCAAATGTGATCTCCTTTTGCACCTTTGTGTGCCGAGGGTTGTCTTCCCCCCTACGTTCCTGCTTGGAAGATAACCTCTTCTACCATTATCAATACCGGGGAGACTGCTCGGAACTTCATGGCACATGCTCTTCCTCCTTCCTATAGGTTTATGAATTCTGCCTTGGAGCCAGAAATCTTTGAGGACCAGTACTGCGTGGGAATCTGTGATGGTTTCCTCCGGGGAGCAGGCATGTTGCAGTGTATGCAAGGGCTAAAGGATGAGAATAAGGATATGGAGAATCGCCTGAAGGCCGCACAGGTTATTGCTGTGAGCTTCAGTTGTAACATTCCACAATTATTGAAGTAGTCGTTTTCGTGTCTTTCGTATTTAACCATTGTAATCCGAGACTTACGATCATAATGGAATTTATCTTATTTTATTTTATTTTTTTATCAATAAGTGTTCAATTAAACATAAGTGTTATTCCTATAACCATCAAGACACGATTAAATCATTCAAAAACCGACTTATGTTGTATACGATATTCGTGACCCAATCTATCTACTATTGTGTCATACTATGTTTATAAATTATGTTAGAAACTAAAATTCATACAAATAACAAAAGAGAAATGCATAATACAAATAAGCCCATGACATTAGGCCCAAATAAAATACAAAAATATATTAATGGGCCAATTTTCAACTTTCTATATTTCTTTCACCACCTTAAACCCTAATCTAACGTCTATAAATACCACACCCATTCCACCACATTTCTTTGCCGTTTCTCAAAGAATTCTTCTCCTCTCTTGAAAGTGAGTTCCTTCTCCTTTCACCTTCTTCTCTTCTTCTTGTTTTTTTCTTTGTGTTTTCATACTTCTCCATTTGGAGAAATCCTTATGGAATGTCACCAATATTTGCCATGGCAAACAAAGATGGTGCATCACCAAAATAAGGACCAATCTTGGGTTTTCTTTTACTTTTTTTACTTTTAATTATGTCGTTTTCATCTTACATTATTAACCATGATCAATTATTATAATGCCTAACTATTTATTATATGTCTAACATTACTAACCATTCTAACTTATTTAACCATGCTAACAATCACTAACATTGTAATCATGCTACTAACTACTAACTCTTTTACTTTTGCAATTTACTTACTTAGTCTTACAATTACATCATTATTCCCAATTCATTAATTATTATTATGTACTAAAAATGCATAAAACTAACTCTTTTAATTTTGCCATTTTTCTATTTAGTCTTCTAATTAGATTATTATTACTAATTCATTAGTTATTATTACATACTGAAAATATATAAAAGTACTAACTCCTTTAATTTTTGTTATTTACTTATTTAGACTTGCAAATCTAATTATCATTGTCAATTCATTACTTACTATTATATAAATATTATTATTATTATTATTATTATTATTATTATTATTATTATTATTATTATTATTATTACTGTTTATCTCTTATTCAAACCCCATTCACATTCTAACTTCTAGATCCTTCTACTTAAACACCTTGTTCATCCTTGTTAGGATAAATTGGTGCTTCAACCGCTCAAGACGATCATCTCACGTTTGTGGAAATCACTTGCAAACGGTGAGTATACTCAATCCCATTTTAGTTTTAAACACTTTGGGTTCAACATGTATTCTATACAAAAACACGCAACACTTGAAACTTATTTATAGTCACACTCTATCCACAATTAAACATGAAGACATTTAGATACTTATTAATCTCATATGCTATGTATACATTTTGTGTCTATATGTTCATTAACTTCGATCAAGCCTACTTTAACAATTATAGCGTTATAAGAGTAACGCACCGCCCTTGAGTTTTGGGGTATTGTTAAGTCAAACATCTTAACCTCCCACTAGTCTTTGGTACATGCAAATTGCGTTGGAAACTTTGGTTTGAACATATAGCTTACACCGTTTCAACATATTAGTAGCTTGCATTATGTTATTCATGTTGGGTATGAGTATTTAAACTTTAATCTATTTATGCAATGTATCAAACTTGTATACTCGCCAATATTTTTGTTGATATTATTTTAATACATGTTGTAGGTTGATAGATTAAGTGATGAAGAAATCAAGTTAGGGTGGACTAGAAACTCATCTAGAAAATAAACTATGTTTGGAAAATTGATATATGTTTTGATCATGTTTGAACAATGTATGACTTTTAGTATTATTATGAAATTTGATTTAAATTATATTGTCACAATAGTGTTATGATGCTTCGAGCGATTTGTTCGTCTCATCCTGATGTTTTCGCCATCAGTTGGGGTGTGAAATTAGTGTCGGGTCGTGAATGCTGAGAGGAAACTTTTAGAGAAGGAGGTTTGTTACTCTTATGTTCTTTGTTTTTCTCTTGTGTCTGTTTTTTGACTCTTTTTGTTGGTTCTTTTCCTTTTAGCATTCCGGCGTTTTGTTGAAGGAGAAAGAGAAGGCTTGGGCCAAGGAGCGGGAAGAGTTGCTGCGAGAGCGGGAACAACTGGTTGCTGAACTTAAGCATCACAAGGAGGCTGCTTCGGTGTCTGGTGTTGACGAGGACACTTTGTATGCAGAGTTGGAACCGTTCAGGAAGACAATCAAAAGCTGGCCGCAGAGCGCCATTGGCTGATGTCTCAAGGTTTTGGATACTTTCTTTATGCATTTTCCCAATCTTCGGAGTTCATGGGTTCTTTGGAAAGAATCTATCAAGCTTACCGGGATGTGGGCTACCAAGATGGGTTGAAAGACGGGTATTCCTTTTCTTCCCAAGGTATGAAAAGGAAAGAAACTCCTCCTTATAATTCTAAAGCCAAAAAAACAACTGACCAAGCTGAACGAGGAGTTCTAAGACCATCTCCCTGCCCTTCTTGTGAAGATTGCAGACAACCCTCTGATGTCCCTGGATGAACTTAAATCCCTCTTTGCTTCTACTGGCCCTGCTTCTGGTGGTTTACCTTTGGGAGATGACTCTCCTTGATGGGTTTTTAGACAATGCTTCGATATGGTTGTAACTACTTAACACTTACTTGCTACTTTTCTTTTGATCTGAGGCCTTTTTGTTGGGGCCTCCTGGACGTTTGTTTGACTTCTTAATCTTCATTTAGGGGCTATGTTCCCTGTTTTGTTTTTAAGATGTATGCTTGCTGCTTTGAATATTTTGTATTGTTCCATACATTTTTTTTTATTTTGCATTGCTTTTTTGCAGGAATTACTTTTCTGTCTAAGATCTCATGCCTCAAGGAGTCCCTGAAGTTTGCGACACTTTTGGAGTTTTTTGAACCCAGTTATTCTTAATTTGTAACTTTAGCCATCAGTTTTAAATTATGTTACATTGGATGTTTCTATCCTTGTATAGTTTTTTTGTCACTATTTTTAATTTGTAGTTTGTGTACAAAAGAGACATTTACCCAATTTGAGTTGCTTTTTGTTGCAGTAAATTGTGTTTGTCATATTTTGGACTAGTCGACTTTGTCCTTGCCCCACGGCCAGGCTTTTTGACATGCCTGCTATATCTACGCGTGTTTTTTTGTAAGGTTCAGAACCGTTGGACATGTCTGTCCTAGTGTATCCCCTTGCTATTGGGTTATTATTTGATAACCTTTTTCTGGTGGTTGAATAATCGGAAACAAGTCATTCATTACCAATACGATGGGAAGCAACCCAGTGCATGTTTCGTTTTTAAACAAAAGCATAATACAAAAAGAAGGAATCGATTTTTCATTGTTAGCATTACAAAATGGCACTTAAGCCATTGTTCCTTCGTCCCAGATTATTGGGGTGGTGTTTCTACACATAGTACTTCCGTAGCTACATCAGGTTCCGCATTCTGGGAATTTCGTTTCCTTGGAGTCTTTCCAGCTTGCATGGTCCTTGCCATTTGCCCACGTGACCCGGTAGGGCCCTTCCCATTTTGGTCCCACCTTCCCGGTGCGCTCCTGTAGATTTGCTTCGTTGTCCCGCAGGACTAGGTCGCCCGTAAGAAGATTTAGATTCTTCATTCTAGCATTGTAGTATCTTTCCATTTGTTTCTTATACCTTGCTTCTCGTACCGCGGCGATTTCTCTCCTTTCTTCAAGCATGTTAAGGTTTACCCTGAGATCATGCTCGTTTTCAGCTTCCTTTAGTTTCATCCTTGCCGTGGGGGAGCCGATCTCAGGTGGGATGACTGTCTCAGTACCATATGTCAGGCTGAAAGGTGTCTCCCCATTAGACGTTTTTGGCGTTATTCTGTATGCCCATAGGACATAAGGTAACTCTTCTAGCCAACCATTTTGCTTCCAGCCCAACCTTCCCTTCATTCCTATTGTCACACCCCGACCCGCAGCGAAAAGGTGATCGGGGCATGATTGGGTTATCATCAAAGCTCATGACATTTATTTTAACGTTTCATATTCATTAATACAATTTAATGGAAAATTACAATCAATATTACAACATGTCCTAAATATCAATCTAAGCTTCTTTGTTTTCTTCTAAGGCATTTCCTATGTTTTCCTTGCTTCATCCTGTTCACCTGTATCATGTGTAAAAAGGGTTTTTGGATCAACAAAAAGTTGGCGAGTGAATCCTATGGAAAACATTTGAACAAGTTTATTTAAGTTGATTATGAAATAAAGTGCACAACCACACATGAGTAAAAATAGATGTAAACTTATTCATCAATCAATTTAATATTAAACAATACACACATGAACAATAATGGATCGTTTAGAGGCACGCGTTGCTCAACTCGTCTCTCACGAGGAACTAATGGGCCTAATGAATGAATTGCATAAACATGATAATATGAAAGACATAACTACAAACAATATAAACTCAATAATACACACATGAACAATAATGGATTGGTTTTGAGGCACGCGTTGCTCAACTCGTCTCCCACGAGGAACTGATGGGCTTAATGAATGAATTTCATATAAGTTGACAAAATGAAATACATAATCACAACAATATAAACAATCTAAGTTTAGATCACGATATGGTATGGCACAAGTTTAAATAAACGAGTTAATTATTTTGTGACACATGACACACCCAAAACGTGTAATTAAAAAGGGGGAGTTGTAAGATTCACTCACAGTGGGTGCGTTCGGTTGATGATGTTGAATGCACGCGAAGTGGTTTTAACCACGAGTGAAATTAACCTAGATAATGGCATAATGTTTCGGTAAGTAAACGGATTTTATTAATCCATTTTAGTCGGATTGTTGGGTGTATTTTTGTGAGTTTAAGGCTATTTTCTAACCTTAAAAATGTTATTTTTTAAGTATTTTTAATTGATTTTTAATTAAAATAAATAAATAAAAATAATAAAAAAATTGACTTTTTTGACCGTTGACCGTTGACCATTGACCTTGCTGTTTGACCGGTTCGTATGCGTGTAAGTGTGCGCTGAGTGAGGCTCGAACCCGAGACCTCCCGTACGCGTGCACGCAGCTCTACCAACTGAGCTACGTGTCTAACCCGAAATATTTCTGTTTTTAATTATATTTATATATTAATTAGATTAATCGAAAACAGCTTATTTCTAAAAACATTTAATCAGGACTCGGTGCGCTCCACAGGTCTCGAACCCGGGACCTGTGGGTTGAGTTAACACACAGTCCACCGCTGGACTGTGTCTCTCACTTGTTAAATAAACTGATTTTTATTATACTTAAATACAAACTAATATTTTCATTTCTGACTTAAATAAAAAGTTTGATAATTGTTCGGACCGGTGCGGTAGTCCGGACTCGAACTCGTGTCCTGTGATTAAACATACACACAGCCCACCACTGGACTGTGTGTCTAACTTGGTTATTATTCCGGTTATTATTAAACTTAACATGTACAGCAGGTGACTCCGGTTCGGTTAACAAAAAAAGACATTTT
Source organism: Scalesia atractyloides (assembly GCA_947069175.1). Classification (NCBI taxonomy): domain Eukaryota; kingdom Viridiplantae; phylum Streptophyta; class Magnoliopsida; order Asterales; family Asteraceae; genus Scalesia; species Scalesia atractyloides. The sequence continues at coordinate 82,232,838 of CAMTDV010000024.1, forward strand.
TATTAAGGCAAGCATGCGTGGGCAAGATTCGAACTCGAGACGTTTACGTGTTTATTGTGCAAACAGTCCACCCTGGACTCTGTGTCTAACCCGAGTTATAACTTGATTTTAATTATACTTATATGTTACCGAAACTTCGTCTTCTTCGTCAGTTTTAACCAGAAACGATGACTGACTGGTTCGAAGTTTTAATCATGTTCGTTAGCGTGTTTCAGTTAAGTACAAGTGAGATATAAATAAAAAAGAAAGAAAAATTAGGCGTGAAGTATACCGACTGGACTCCTCTGTTTCTCCGGCGAAACTCCGGTGACAGCAAAAGATTCCGGCGTCGTGTGTCTTGCGGCAAGAGTCTTCAGCAAGCTTGAAAAGGATGTGGGTGACTTCGGTATAAGCTCAGGGGGTTTAGTAAGGCTCAGAAGTGGAGGGTTCGGTTTTCCGGCGATGTGCAGAAATTTTCCGGCGAGTGGAATTACGTCGGGTAAAGGTGCGGTTTTGAGCGAAAAAGCTTGCAGAGGTTTGAGGGGGTATTTATGAGGCAAGTCGTCGATGAATTTGGTCCGATTTCCAAACTTGATTCAAAGTCATTACGTTTTCCGGCGGTTATAGCTTGTGTCGCGGTTCAGGCGTCGGTTATAACCGATGTGGGTTTAAATGTTTACGTTAAGACTTGAAGAAACCGTCCAATCTCGCGAGATCGCCGGGATTTCCGACGACTGCAATTTGGGCGCCGGTTTTGAATTGAGAATCATGATATGAATTAATTGATTCTAATAATTAACAAAGAACACTAGTGGCGCAGTGGTTGAGTGTGTGTGCGGTAAGACTTTGCTGGACCGGTTGACTGACCCGGGTTCGAAACCCGGCAGAAACATTTAATTTTTATTTCATTATTTTTAACAATTTTTCAAAAACAAATTATATATTCCAATATAATAATTAATTATGTATCGTTTAAAATTAATTTGGGCATTAAATACGCCACGAAATTTTAAACTGATTGTTCGGTTAATAAGCGGAGCGGGTTTGGTAAATTCTGTTTTTGACGGATGTTACACCTATGATCAAGCTTTGATTCGCCCTTTCCACCAGCTCGTTGCTTTGGGAATGAGTGACAGATATGAAGATTTGTTGAATGTGCATCTGTTGGCACCAGGGCCTGAAGGGCTTTCCTGCAAACTGGACACTGTTGTCGCTGACTAGTTCTTGAGGTATCCTGAACCGGCAAACAATATCAATGGCCCTGATAATATGGCAACGACCACATACTTAACCCCTCTTGGGCCTTCGGGGAATGGCCCGATAATATCAATGGCCCAATTTCCTGAAGGGCCAGGATGTAGAGACCGGGATCATGGGGTATTTGTGATGGGCGTGCACTTGGTAGTTGTCACATTTCCTTATCTCCTCCAGAGCACTATTGTACATTTGATTCCAGTAGAATCCAACGCTCATGGCTTTCGCAACGACCGTCTTTGGCTCGGAGTGCATCCCACAAATCCCCTCATGGATTTATTGGATGACATATTTGGCTTCTTCTTCGTCTATACAATTCAATGAAGGGCCTAAGTACGATCTTCTTAAGAGTTGGCCATCGATCATCTCATACTGGAGTGCCCTTATCCTTATCCTTCTTGCATATGCTTCATCCTCGCGGAGTATCCCTTCCTCCAGGAACTTGATAATTGGGGTCATCCAGGACTCCTTTCTCTTCCACTGAGGATACATCCTTGTTTGTGATGGAAGGTGAGGTAAGGACTTCTACTTTTATTTCCTTGGCTAAATGATCAAAGGCTACGGATGCTAGTTTGCTCAAGGCGTCTGCCTTTCTGTTCCTTCCCCGGGGTACGTACTCCAACTTGAAGGAGGTCAAGGATCCGACCAGCTCCTTCACCCGGGCAACATACTGAGCCATGCTTTCATCCTTGGCGTCATATTCCCCGTTGTATTGCTTCACTACTAGCTGTGAATTCGTGTAGGCTTCCATGCATTTTGCTTTCATTTCTTTTGCCAGCCTTAACTTTGCTAGAAGGGCCTCATATTCTGCCGTGTTATTTGTGTTTTCAAAGTCTAACCTAATAGCATAGGTTAATTCGATCCCTTCAGGGCTGATGAGGGTGATTCCTGCCCCGTTGCCCTTTTCACTGGTCGCACCGTCAGTGTGCAACTTCCACGTTGCCGTCTCTTCTTCCTTCTTTTCTTTTCTTCTAACTCACTCCACTTGAGAAGCTCCCGTTCCTCCTCTTCCGGGAATTCAGCAAGGAAATCTGCAAGGACTTGTCCCTTCATGGCTGTTCTTTCCCTATACTCTATGGCATGTTCCCCCAACTCTACTGCCCACTTAGCAAGTTGGCTGGATAGTTCGGGTCTTCTCAATACTTTCTGGAGGGGTTGGTCAGTGAGAAGGACTATCTTGTGCGCTTGGAAGTATCTTCTCAGCCTTCTTGAAGTGAAAACTAGCGACAGTGTCACCTTTTCCATTGGCAAGTACCTTTCTTCAGGTCCTTTAAGTGTTCTGCTGATGAAATATATCAGATCTGCTTGTCTTGCCTTTCTACCATCATGTCTGCGCTGGCCGTCATTTTTTATGTAGACAAATATAATAAAAGTTCTTCCCGGGACGGGGGTGGCTAAAGTGGGTAAATTGCACATGAGCTTTATCATTTCTTGGAAGGCTGTCTCGGCCTCCGGGATCCAGTGGAACTTGCTAGTTTGTAAACAGTCCTTCAGGACTTTCATGAACGGGAGTGTTCTATCAGCTACTTTGGATAGAAAGCGATTAAGCGCTATCAACCTACCGTTTAGTTACTGGATATCCTTTAGTGACATAGGGGATCTCATCTCTACCACCGCTTATGTTTTTTCGGGGTTAGCCTTGATCCTCCCTTTGGTCACAATTACTCCCAAGAATTTCTCTTCTTCTACTCCAAAATAACAATTTCATGGATTCAACTTCATGTTTCCCTCTTGCATGGTCCTGGGAGTTTCTGCTATGTCTTCCAACATCAAGGTATCTGTCAAGCTTTGATCACAATGTCATCAATGTATACTTCCACATTCTGTTTCAGCTGGTCGTGGAACAAAGTATTCATGAATCTTTGGTAAGTTGCCCCCGCGTTCCGGAGCCCAAATGGCATTTTAGTGTAACAGAAAGTCCCTTAGTGTGTTACAAATCCGTCTTTTCTTCGTCTTCTAAGGACATTTGAATTTGGTGGTACCCCTTGTATGCGTCCAGGAAGTACTTTAAGGGGTACTGAGCTAAAGAATCCACTTGAACATCAATTTCCGGCAGAGGGTAACAATCCTTTGGACAGGCCCTGTTGAGGTCCTTGAAGTCTATGCACATCCTCCATCCTTTGTCCTTCTTTTCAACAGTTACGAGGTTTGAAACCCATGCCGGGTATCTGACTTCTCTGACTATGCCTGCTCTAATGAGCTTCCTGGTTCTCTTCGCAGCTGCCCTTCTTTTCTGTGGTCCCATGCTCCGTTTCTTTTGTTTGTCTGGCTTCACCCAACTACGGGTGTTGAGCCGGTGTTCCGCTAGGCTTCGCGCGATGCCACACATGTCCCCGTGCTGGAAAGCAAAGCCATCTATGTTGAATAGTAACAACTCCCTCAAGGCACTCTTGCATTTTTCGCTCAGGCATGCTCCTACCCGTACGATCTGCTCCGGGAACCTTTCATTCACTATCCATTCCTCTATCCCTTTCTCCTTGGATTTCTTTTGGACATCCTTTTCTGAGACTGATGATACTACTTCTAAGAGGATTTCACCCAAGCCAGTCCTCTGGGTGTTTGAAATACCAGAGCCACATAAGCGGTCGACGCTTGTGCTTTAAGATCTCCAATGCCTGGCCTTCCCAATATGACATTATATTTTGACGAAGACCTTATCACCGTAAATGTTAACTCAATGGTTCTCACAAAGGGGCTTCTTACTCCCCAAACAAATCTTCCTACATCTGTATATAAACGCTGGTTTATCAAGTCATCGACACCAACTGTGAATGGGAGCTTGATCTTTCCTAGAGGGTGTGAAACACTATTATTGAAAGCCTAAATTTAAACCATAAACTCCAATCTAACACGCACAAATTTGATCTATCTTTTTTAATCCAAACAACAACATTTGCTTTTCCATCTCCTCCAATATTCGATCTGGGTTCTTTTCAGATTGTTGAAAATTTGATCATTCATTGCTTTCCATAAAGACCAAATAGTAACCAACACCACCACATGCATTGTTTTCTTGTAAAATTTGTCTCCCTATAAGGGTGGAGTGGGTTATCCTAAGTCAACCCACAAGTACTCACACCACCATCTAATGATATTATGCCACCTCATTTCAACCGATTCACCCCAATGCAAACCAAAAGGGAAGAGACACTCTACTAGTTGAACTCGCTATCGAAAGACCGTAACATTTTCATTATCAAAATAAAATTAACAAATCAAACCAACCATCCCATACTTGCCCCGAGTTCTACAACTTGCCTTCTATACTCACTTGGGTTGTGGTGGTGTACCTAACCAACCAACCCGCAAACCTTCGAATAGTACGCCCCTTTCACCCTGAAGCATTCTAGATACGTAAAACTTCCTTTACCGAATTACCCCAACTAGCAGTTATTCTACACCAAACTTTGATCATGTGCCATATTTCTTTCGCTAATTAACAGGATAACAGAATCGGTGGTAATTTCTAGCTCCAAACCACATGCTAGACACATAGTGTTTGGAAGGGACAGTTTCTCTTAGCCAATGCAACCCAAATAGGAATTCTATCGAGACCAGCTCTCAAAGTGAAGAAACATTTTTTAATTGGAATCCATTTTGACCATTTAAACAGGGAAATATCATGTGTAATCCAACAAATTACAAGTTTTGCAATTACGCCATATATTTTTCCTATATATTTTATTTTCGAACAACAAATTTGGATCACTGGAGTATCATCGTATCACTAGCGGAACCACCCGATCATATCCATCTTCATTAGGCTATAATTCCTATACACCAATTCATGAGGAAACCCAAAAACCCCTCTTGTGGGAATCGAACCAAGACCTACTAATGGTCTTTAAGCCTTATCCCACACCCAAGATGCCACTAGACTATAATGTCATAATTAGCAAATTTTTGTTTGTAAGGCCAATTTACTATTCAAGTTTGTATGGCTAATTTACTGTCCCATACCAAGATGCCACTAGACTTTTGTCTTTTTAGGTGGGCTTATTTTCCTTAGGTTTTAAGAAATTGGGTTATTAGATTTATCACTCATAACTATTGGCTTTTTGGTTGTTGCCACTCCCAACTATCACTTTGACTCTCATCACTCCCAACTATCACTTTGTGTGTTGTGTCACTTCGGTTGAGTGGTTGTTGGCTCCCCTTTTGTCTTTTTAGGGGCAGATTCACCTGCAGTCATTAGTAATTCAGAAAGTGTTAGCCTAATATCATCAATAACACAAGTCAAACACTAAGAAATGTTCACATGTGAAGTGACACAACACATAAAATGTTAAGTTAGGAGTGGTGGGAGTCGAAATGATAGTTGGGAGTCGCAACGACCAATAACGAATAGCTAGGAGTGATAAAATCCATTAATCCTAATAAATTAAATAAATGAAAATAGTGTAGTTCGTGTTGCACTTAAAAGATGGTGAATATTATAAAGTTTTTAATTTTGGGTTTAACCCTTCTTAAAAAACTATTTTTTACTAATATAGCTAAAATATTGATTAATTCAACTTTTTTGTATAGAAAATTGAGTAAATTGCACAAAACATCCTTTATGTTTCCTCAAACTTGCAGGTTTCAGCCTTAATGTTTAAAATTTGCTAAATATAGCCTTTAAGTTTATTTTTGTTGCGGGTTCAATCCTTTACAGCTAACCACGTTATTTTCTTCAGTTAAGTTCCCTCACATGCATAACATGTGAGGGTATATTCGTCATTTTGGTTGATCTTCCACCCACGTCAATTATAAGAAAAAAGAATATTTAAGGTTTAACATATTTTAAAAAAATTCTAACCGCAGGGACTAATGTGCAATAAAACCAAACTTTTAAAAACCAACACCTTCTTTTCCGGTCTTCTTCTCCGGCGACTTCGCCGGATTCCGGCGAACCCGGAATTAAGATAGGAATCTTGTTAAGCTAGCCCACTAAGCTGTAAAGATTAACACAGGTTTTGATCATGCCAATCAAACTCTTCAAGATTATCATCAGTTGGAAGAATCGACGCCTTATTCGCATCAGACGGAAACGACAAACGACTCTTCAACCCTAGATACCTCTCATGGAACTCCGATGCCGTCAAATCAGAGAACTTCTTAACATCATGTTCAGTAGTCGGATCCAGCAACTGGTGACTCTTAGGACGCCGCAAGTTAGACTTAAACACTATCAAACGGTAATCGTGCTCCTCTGTAGTCGCGTACGTTTTACCAAACTTTGTTTAAACTAGGTTAAAACTTAAATATTCTTTTTTTTATAATTGAAGTGGGTGGAAGATCAACCAAAATGACGAATATACCCTCACATGTTATGCATGTGAGGGAACTTAACTGAAGAAAATAACGTAGTTAGCTGTAAAGGATTGAACCCGCAACAAAAATAAACTTAAAGGCTGTTTTTAGCAACTTTTAAACATTAAGGCTGGAACCTGCAAGTTTGAGAAAACATAAAGGATGTTTTGTGCAATTTACTCTAGAAAATTTGATATAATATGGTGGTCATTTGTTTTACTTAAATTATGTATACGACTAGAGAGTCGTCGCAACACGCAGGCCCTCATCATTTGTATAGAACTAATTATGGTTTACGTTTCAGTTTAATTTGTGCAAGTTAACACACCGCAACGCGCATGTGTGATTCAACGTTTTTATATATACTTTTTGTTGGGTTTAACGACCCCGCCGTAAAACCCGGGTTCTAAATACTAGTTAATATTAAAGGGAATAGACTAAACATGTATACACACACACACCACTCCTCAATCACCACCTTCTCATCAATCTCTGCCACATCATCACCAGCTTAACAACCTCACCCATAAAACTCAATGATGCAACGACCATGAAATCGCTGGTTAGCTTGATTCTGGATCTTTTTGGCGGGTCAGGTTCTAGGGTTTGTGAAATAGGTGTTTGGGGTTGAATGGTGGGAAATAGCTTCATGGGTTGCCTTTTGATGTGGGGTGTGTGGTGGTGGTGGTGGTCCGTAGTTAGAGAGAGAGTATGTTAAGATAGAGATAAAGGGTTATTACTTATGTATATGTATATATATATTTATGTATTTGAAAAATATAGTTTTATTTATTATTTTAGAATTATTTATTTTAGTAGTTAGGGTAAATTGACCAAAATATACAGGGTCCACTTGGTCATATTTAACCATGAAGCTAACAAAGTTAGGGGTAAAGAATATAACGTGCAAGGGTTCGCAAACATCAAGTATGTTTTTTGTACTTTTTGAAGGCAACGGACGTAGTTTGCAATTTGGTGTCAACTTAAAGGATAATTTTTGTACTTTACTCATTGTTTAATTACTATCAATCACATTGAAGGTCACATTCTATTCATTTAGGTTGGTTCTTGCAAACAATTTAACCTAATAATCTATACTTGCCGTTTCATTGAACACTTGGCGTACAGACACAAATTCAACCCTATTTACAAGCCTTTCCTCTATCATCTTCCTAATGCATATTTCCTTTCATCATATTCAACCAACAAACACGCATTCCCTCATATCACAACCATTCATTCTATCAAGAATCACTAAATACCACATAATAAATCATGTATTCAACAAGACTTGGACATGGGTAGTAAACTATGGTGCCACCCTCACCCCAAATGTCAGGTTTCCATCTAACTCATCAATACCCTTCAATTATTCATGGGATGAGTTTAATTCAGGGAATCTAACACAAGTTCAACCATATTAACATTTAATTTTTAAAAGATTCATTCAAGGATTTATACTACCATGAAATCAAAACATCACCAAATGCAAATCTACAACTTACCACGAGTTTATTAGGGCTAGATGTAGAGAAATCTTTATTCATGCAACATTTTTCATTCGATTTGGACCTTGATTTGGCTAAATTGCATCCTTGTTCTTGAGAGGATTTCCTCCTCTCTTTATCTCCATGTACGCCACACACACTACACACTTAGGCTTGTTTTAAAAAATCTAATTCTATCTACCACGTTTAGTCCCTCATGTTTGCCATTCTTTCCATTTGTCACAAAACTTCATTCCTTACTACTTAACTTACATTTTAGCTAAGTTATTTAAACTAGTCGAACCGCTTCGTGCCATATAACAAGGAAACATACTTGTGAATAAATGTTTGGGTTTTAGGGCGTAACAATTGATCATCCCACAACTATTATTTTCTCACATTTTGGTTTATCTATTCAGATCCTTGCTGGACAGCAACTCCACCACACACTTGGTAGTTCACATTTGCTATACTCATTCGCCGCTTTCACACCTGCTTCTCAAGAGACTTGGCACTCTCGGCTGGGTCATCCATCAGGATAGATTTTTGTTTTTAAAATTGTCAAATAAATCCACAAATAAACATTGTACTGCATCAAAATCATCAGATTTTACATCAGTTGTATCCTATTCTACTTTACCTTTACATATTATACATTGTGATATTTGGGGTGCCTCACCAATTATTTCTCGAGCTGGTTATAGAAACTTCATCACCTTTATTGATGATTTCAGTCGATTTACATGAATTTGTCCTTTGACACATCGTTCTCAGGTAGTAGATTGTTTTCACCATTTTAGACCTCTTGTTGAGAATCTTTTTTCTCTTGCACAACAAACATCTGCAGTGTGATTATAACATCCGGACCCGCGCACCACCAATATTGTCCGTTTCCCCCGATGGGTTGCCCATCTAGGAACTCACGACTTTGTTTTTGGTCGCCCCGGTGGAGACTTCCCAGAAGGTCACCCATCCTAGTACTACTCCCACCTGAGCACGCTTAACTGTGGAGTTTTCATGTGCTCCACAGCCAACTAGGCCCAAAACGCGTTGGTGATTTAAGAGGCGGGGATTGTCTTATGAACCAAGAATCTTTCATGGCCACGGCCGATGTGGGATTTGGCTAGGGTGTCACAATGGTCCATGTTAATCTTTCGGTAGTCGAGTATTGTTACAATCACCCCCTCTAGGGACTCATCGTCCTCGATGAGGTTTGCCCACCATCCCGAAGGCTCAAGAGTGGCTCTAATACCATTTGTAACATACGGCCCTCTTGCACCACCAATATTGTCCGCTTTGCCCCGATGGGTTGCCCATCAGAAAGTCACGACTTTGTTTTTTGTCGCCCCGGTGGAGACTTCCCAGGAGGTCACACATCCTAGTACTACTCCCACCTGAGCACGCTTAACTCTGGAGTTTTTATGTGTTCCACAGCCAACTAGGCCCAAAACGCGTTGGTTATTTAAGAAGCGGGGAATGTCTTATGAACCAAGAATCTCTCCTGGCCACAGTCGATGTGGGATTTTCCTAGGGTGTCACAATGGTCAATGTTAATCTTTCGGTAGTCGTATCGATATCGTTACAGTGATGGTGCTCCTAAGCTTATTCGTGGCCTTATGTCTATATAACTTTGTGATTCTGGTATTGTTTATCGCATCTTATGTCCCTATACACCCCAACAACATGGGGTTGCTGAGCAGAAAAAACCATCTTCTTTCTAAGGTAGGTTGAGCTTTATTGTTTCATGCTTGGTTACCAAAGAAATTCTAGTATAATGCATATGCCACTACTGATTTCTTATTTGCTGGTTACCATTATCGGTTCTTCATCACTCATCTCCTTATGAGATTCTATTTTGTTCTCATCCCGATTATTCTCTTCTTCTCACTTTTGGGTTTTTGTGTTATCCATTTCTTGGTGATACTCGCGTGGATAAACTCTTAAAAAATATACTCCAGGTATCTTTGTTGGCGATGATCCTGATCATCTTGGTTATCTCTATTATAATCCTCATAGTTCCTGTATTATACATCTCGATATGTTCGTTTTCATGAGATGATTTTTGATAATCCCGATACTTCCACTTCTGCTTTTTCTTCCTTTATTTCTACTTCACTATTCTTTATTCATCCTCCTCATGTTCCTTATTCTTCTCCTACACATTCTTCTTCTTCTTCTCCTCCTTATCCACCACCCCCTCATCATCCTCTTGTCCCGACTCACTTGATGGTTTGTTCTCGTGATCACACACAACAACCTTGCCAATTTCCTGATCATGTTCTCTTTCATGTTTCTACTATTCCCACCACTGAGCCTTCCACATTTAGACATGCTCATCAATGGCCGTTTGGTGCGATGCAATGCATTCTGAGATTGATACTTTACACGCCACCAGACTCGGTGTATGTTTCAGGCTCCCACTAATGCTAACATTGTTGGTTGTAAGTGGGTTTAAAGAATTAAGCATAATCTTGATGGATCCGTGAGTCGATACAAAGCCCGCCTTGTTGCTAAGGGCTTTTATCAGACTGAAGGTATTGACTACACTAAGATATTTTTAGTCATGTGGTCAAATGACTACTATTCGTCTTGTTCTTTCAGTTGTTTTCTCTCAAGGATAGTCTATTCGTTAAGTTGATGTCAACAATGTGTTCTTACATGGGATCTTTCTGAGACTGTGTATATGGTACAACCCCTGGGATTTGTTGACTTATCCAGACCAGATTATGTTTGTTGTATGCAGAAGGCTCTTTATGGCCTGAAGCAGGCACCTAATGCTTGGTTTTCCAAGCTATCCACGACCCTGCTTGCTGTTGTTTTCTCCAAGTGCCTTTCAGATGTATGTCTCTTTGTCTACAGTAAGAATCTGATACTCTGTTATGTTAATGACATCATTATTACTAGGTATTCTTCTGATTTCGTTACTGGATTGATTGGGCGCTTAAACTCCCAGTTTGCGTTCAAGAATTTGGGACAACTGACATATTTTTAGGTATTCAGACTACATTTCTAAGGATGACTTACACTTATCTCAATAGCGCTATTTACTTGATTTGTTACAATGCACTAGTCTAGTCGATTTCGTCCATTATCTACTCTTGTCTCTACTGGTAGATAACTTTCCTGGCACACTCGTGATCCTTTATCCGATCCTACTATGTATCGGAGAACCATTGGTGCATTACAGTATCTTATGTTGACACGACTAGAAATTGTATATGCGGTCAGTAATGTGTCACAGTTTCTTCAGACACCTATTGATCGACATTGGGTCGCTATCTCAGCAGCGCTATTTACTTGATTTGTTACAATGCACTAGTCTAGTCGATTGTCGTCCATTATCTACTCTTGTCTCTACTGGTAGATAACTTTCCCGGCACACTCGTGATCCTTTATCCGATCCTACTATGTATTGGAGAACTGTTGGTGCATTATAGTATCTTATTTTGACACGACCAGAAATTGTATATGCGGTCAGTAATGTGTCACAGTTTCTTCAGACAGCTATCGATTGACATTGGGTCGCTATCAACTAGATTTTGCGGTATCTTAAGGGTACCATTTCTCATGGGTTATGTATACATCGGTCTACTTGTGTTGATTTACATGCTTATAATGATGTTGACTGGGTGTCACACCCTGATTTCTGAGGGCCCGGTCGGTGGGTTTATGCTTGACGATTGATAGCAGTTTCACAAATATGCAGCGAAAGATAGGATGATAAAGTAATAACATAAAAGTTTAAAATTTATAAAGTAAAGTTTATAACAAGTGTTCGATACAATATCCCACAAGTAGGATCCGATATGAAAGTGAGCTTAGGACATCATAGGGTTTATGTTACTTTGATTCTTGGAAGCTACTTGATATCACTCTAAATCCTAAAACAACCAAAAGAGCAAGCTAGGTGCGTGCATCCCGAGCATGGAAAGTGTTCGGGGACATGTTGTAGCATTGTCTCTTTAATGAAAGTTGTTTTGTGAGTTAGGGTATGAACATAGTAAAACATCAAGTGAGGTAGTGGAACAAGTTTGGAAAGCCCAAGCTTCCCTGGTTCACACATTTAGACAAATACAAGACTCACCATATGAACAATGGTGAGCTTGGATGGTCACACACCTGAAGGTTGCTTGGAACCTTATCAAAATAGAAAGTTTAGAGGGTGTTTGCACCTCTAAACTCATAAGAATCAACCATACACAAGCATTCCAACCATGGACTTGGTTAAAAGCAAGTTAGGTACAAGATTTCATAAGTTGAAAGAAGTTTAGTAAAGTTTAAGTATAGTTCTTCTCCAACACAGAAAGTTGGACCTCAAAATGGTGATGTTCCTCCTTAGTGTTACCATGGTAAACTTGTGGAAACAACCCTAGAGGTGTTACAAACAAGTTTGAAGCAAGATTTCATAAAGGAAAGAAATAAAGGTGAGTTTGAACTCACTTAAGAACTTGAATATAATCTGTCCAAAACTTGCAATTCCAGCAAATTGAGAGTGCTTTGAGAATGTTTAAAGAGTTGGAAGAGTACAAATGAGGTGATGGAGGCTTAGTTTTATAATGTTGAAGTAGGGTTTGGTGTTTAATGGAGTTATAAGGTGATTGGGGAAGAAGAAAGGTGGGAAAAGGTGACCAACCCAAGTTTAGCAAATAACTCGCTGCGGATTAAGGGCCTTGGCGCTGGGTAAAGCTGATAAGTCAGAGGCTTCGCGTGACGCGATGCTTGTTTAACCAAGTTTTTGTTTTATTTCAAGTTAGCCCATGAACTTTGGTTTGTTTATAATTTTATGCTATGAAACAGTAATTAATGATTAATTGCATGTATAACACGTATGTATAAAGTATGAAATTTCATTATGATTAAAGTCTCGGATTACAAGGTCAGGAACGAATACGATTACAAATTTCCAAAAATACGAATGCGATTACATCTTTCTAAATAAGGAAAGTACAAAAAAATGCGGAGCGTTACAATATTACTTGACTCGCTACTTAGAATATTGTTCGGTTTCGCTAGATTAAGCGTTGACCGGGTAGAATGTGGTTTATACCCTTTCGAGTGCGAAGACTCGTTGGATATGGGTTATTTAACCAGGCATTCTGATTTGGAATGATTTTGAATGGTTAAACCCAATTCGACTAGTTTATATATTTTATATATAGTAAACTAGTCATTTGCTAAACGCGACATCAGATGGTCGAACGGGTGTATGACTGCTCCATTATGTCAAAACATATCTCAAAATATTATGTAATCAATTTCGAGGTCAATTATGTGCTTCGTATTTTTAAAACAATTTTTATGTCGTAGGGGCATTTTTGACATTTTAAAAGTATATATAGTGGACTTGTCGATTAATCCTTTAATTGTTATGACCATAAGGTATAACCTTAGAGGGTTATGCTCTATAATATTGTGGTCACAAAACATGCCTTGATTGGGTTTCAAAGTAGACCAAACGGGTCAGAATCGAAAGTCAAACTGCTTGACTTTTGACATAAGAATGAGTGCTAAACTGAGTATGATGAGTTGGGCATGTCAAAATATGTTTTATGAGTCTATATAAATTGATATGATGTCATAACAACTGGTTTAGATAGTTAAAAGTTCAATTATAGCAAAACACATATATACTAGTTTTGACTTTTGTATACAACATGCTTTACTCATCATTTCGTCTACTTAACGTGATTATCGAAGGGTATGATCGCAGGGGATTCATACCTTTGTTATTACGATCACGTAGGAAAGTTCGATTTTAGCTTTAACTCGACCATATTGGTCAGAACTGAAAGTCAATGAAAAGTCAAACTATTTGACTTTCAGTTGAAAACTAACTAATTACATGAAATTGAGCAAAGTAGGAAGACTTACTAAACTTGAGTACTACTAATAAGGCTTGAGAGCTGCCCCTAAACTCTAGAGAAACTCCTTAGCAGATTTAGAAGTGAATTTAGAATGGTGTGCTTGAATGAACACCAAGGAAATGCTATTTATACTAATCAAAATGCTCCCAAATCATGACAAGTGTTGCCATGAGTCATTAGAAGCTGATTAGTGTCATAACACATGGAGAAAGGAGAGCAAGAGTGGTACAATTCATTGCTAGGTGGCCAAGAAGCAAGCTGTAGTTGCCAGCTGCAACTAAGCTGTCTGCGAAGGCTTTGGATCGTAAGGCCTTTGCCTTGCGGTCTGTAACGCTTCGTATTTCTACACTTTCTTTATTTAGGAAGTTGTAATCGCATTTCTATTTTTTAGAAACTTGTAAACGTGTCGTAATTCGTATTTTATTTTCCAATCTTGTAATCCGAGACTTTGATCATAATGGAAATACATTTTTATTCACACTTGTTTATGCATACATACATGATACTTAATCAATCTTGAATACATACTTTATATACGAAACCGAATTATACTGATGTTTAGATTATATTCAGAATCATACTCATATACATTCTTGATATTCAAACACATATATATCCCTTAAGATGACCAAAAAAAGAAAGAAAAGGCTGACCATAGCCTACGGCCAGCCAGCCAGCCTATGGTGCTGGGTGGACAGATTGTTTAAAAAGCGCGAATTTCACTTTCCATTCCGCCTTTTTCACCACCAATCACCTTCTAACTCATTTAACTCTAACCGTAATCAACCCCATTATAAATAGGAGCCTCCATACACTCCTAAACACTTTCCAAACATCTAAAAACTTCTTAGTTCTCTATAATCTTCAAGACTTTGGAAGAAAGTTTCAAGAATTCTAAGTGAGTTTTCACTTACTTTTCTCCTTATGTCTTCATGTTTTCTTTATTCTACTTGGATAACCTCTAGAAAGGTTTCCACAAGTTTGCCATGGCAAACTAAGGTGGAACCTCACCACACTTGAGGTCCAAAGTAGAGTTGAAATTCTGATTTCATTTATGTTCTTGTACCTTACATTTCTTGACTAAAACTTGGTGAAATCTTTACCCACCAAGCTCCCAACTAAGCTCATAGTTGTGATTTTGTGTTTTGGTTGATTTCCACCAAGAATCAAGCTTAAAAGCTCTTTAAAATTATGCCCAAAATCATTCTAAGTGATGAAACCATCCAAGCTTCCAACCTTCAATGTTGGAAGACTGTTGCATGTGTAAGTGTGAACCATGGAAGCCTTGGCTTTCCAAATTTTGTTCCACTACCTCACTTGTTCTAGTGGCAAGAATAACAAGTAGTTTCCTAGACTTAAAGTAACACAACCCGTCGCATCTCTAACATTTTCCATGATGGGTGTGAAACACCCGGGTTGATCTTACTTGGCTACTTGATGAACAAGTTAGATTTTTATTATTACTTTTGTTATTCATAGTGAATCCATATAAAGAGGTTTAATGGATGTTAATCATCCTACCTCCATGCTTGACTTACATGATTTCTATGATATAATATGATGGAACACTATTATATAATATAAATATATACTTAGCCGAATCCATAATACTAACCGGATTATGGTTAGATGTTATGACTTAGGGTATATTATCTTTGTTCTTTATTCCTTGTTTGTTATTCTAATGGGCACATTAGGACCGACGAAAACACTTGAAAACTTAGTGTCCAAACGAGTATTTAGACAAGATATATTTTCGTGTACTTATATACTTTTTATACTTTATTCCGAATCCAAACTCCCCAAACTCCGAATACTCATACACCTTCGTTTCCCCCATGTAGGGTAACTTCGGTGTTCCAAATCTCAATGCTCATCAACTCTCGGTTTAATCGGAAAGCTTGCAAAACCGTGAGTATACATGACTCCCTTTTTACCTTTTACACTTTTGGGTGCAATACGTACATCTATCAAAACTCACGAAATCACATGCATTATGCTTAAATCACAAACAAACAATCCAACATACATGCTTAAATATGCTATACTTGAATTTGTATATGCTAGACTACTCTTATGCTTTATACTGGTCATTAACTTCGTACAAGCCTCCCTTAACATGTATAGCGCTATAGGAGTAACGCACCGCCCGTATTCTTGAGGTCGTGTTAAGTTAATCATAATCGTGTTATCGTTGCGACGATAAGATTACGCTAGCGGGAATCTTTGAGTTGACATTTATAGGTGCATGCTAGTATCGTATGTTAATTCTAGTTAACAATTATGCAATGTGGATTCGTTTAAACTTTTTTTACTTATGTTAGTTATCAAACTTGTATGCTCGCCAATACTTTATGTATTGACCTATACTTTAATACGTATTGCAGGAAATCGATGATGATGAACGAAATCTGGTAGGGGATTAGACACGCACCTTTAAATTTAGTACTTGTTGTAATTTGATTTCTTGTTATATATTGTCGTAATTTGCTTTCAAACGATGTACCTTGAATTTAGCAATGAAATGAAATTTTGATCTTATTAAATATTGTTACAAATAGCGTTATGAAGTCTTGCAATCTATTTCGTCTCGCCCCGATGTTTCCACCATCGGTTGGGGTGTGACACGGTCCGTAAGGACCTTGGGCCCACGGATCTTTTGAACCCCTTGCAGTCCGTAAGGGAAACCCAGAAGCTGAATTTTGGGATTTTTTTGCCATTTTAGTCCTTAGACTTAGTTTCTATCCCATTTTTGACATATTTGGTCCCTCCCTTCCACAAATCGGAATTATATGGACAGTCTGGACACGTGTCGCGTTATAATTCGATACAAATATGCAGGAGGTTACACTAGGTTGGGTGTCCCAATGATCGACGTTCCACCACAGGTTATGATGTTTTTCTTGGGCTCAACCTCATCAGTTATAGTGCCAAGAAATAGTATACGGTTTCTAGGTCGAGCACTGAGGCCGAGTATCATGCTCTTGCTTATACAGTTGCTGAGTTACGGTGGATTGCATCTATATTGCATGAATTACATATTACGATGACTTGTCTACCATCTCTTTGTGTGACAATATTGGAGCTACATATCTTGCAGTCAACCCAGTGTTTCATCAGCGCACCAAACACTTGGAGATGGACTTGCATTTTATTTGTGACATGGTTTTGGCGGGTGTTTTTCATGTTTGATATGTTTTCATTATACTTCAGATTGCAGATCTTTTGTCAGTCTTAGTTAAAGCTTCACGTGAATTCTCCCTGTTCAACTTGAGGGGCATAGTAGTAAGTATGTATACTGAGTTAGTTATGATGAATTAGCAGGGTATTTAGGCAGGTCATTAATAGTTGATGGTTGACATTGTCTCTATATATATATATATGAGAGTTAGTTGTATGTAAACTGAAACTTTCCAAAATTGTGATTGAATGAATGGGAGTTTGATCCGCTTCACTTGGTATACATGTATTTAACATTTCCTAGGATTTTCTACTTTAAAAATTATTTTGTATTAAACATATATTTTTTTCCTTTTAACAACTAATTTTGTTTCACTTAAATACTGACACCTTTAACCACTAGGCTATAGCCTAAGTGGCAAATATATATTTCCTCTTTATTGATTATAATCTTTGATAAATAAGTAGAAACTTACATGTGCCTTTTAATTAAAGTGATTTGTTCAACACTAAAATCACATAATATATAATTGAGTTAATTGCTCCTATGGTCCTGTGGTTTCACGTTTTTTCATGTTTATTCCCCACTTTTGGAAATAGCAGGTATGCTTTCTATGGTTTGTTATTTTGTTACTCAGATAGTCCTCTGAGTAAATGTTAGTTAGTTTGAAAATAGTAGGTATGCTCCCTATGGTTTGTTATTTTGTTACTCGGATAGTCCCCCTGACATTTACTCAGGAGACTATCCGAGTAACAAATAACAAACCATAGGAATCATACCTGCTATTTCTAAAAGGTGAAGACTAAACATGAAAAAACGTGAAACCACAGGGACCATCCGGGCAATTAACTCTATATAATTGGTTAAAAAAAGTAATTATTAAAAATAGGATTATGTTTTAAATAATTTCAATGATGATTTTCTCAAATTATTTTATTTACCTTTTTCTTCAACCTGATAATTCTTTTTTGGGTGACAATGATTCTACCTTTTTCCCCTCCTTATTGGTGGGGTTTATTTTGTTTTTAATTGTTTTTCCTTTTCCACCTTTTTTTGTGTGGCAGGAAATGATGACCGAATTTGCAGATATGAAGGGATCTTCGTCACAAGTTCTCACAACAGCATTTTTTGTGTGTGGCATGACATCTTTTCTTAATACTATACCTTTTTTTGTACAATGGTATTTATACTTCATGGTTCTTTACATTTAATAAAGTTTATGAAAAATGTCTCACCCACATTAAATCGAAACTTCTCATTTCAAAATTAGTTTTTTAATCATACAATGTTGAGAACTATATCAAGTTTATTTAAACACATTCTAGTAGAAGAAATAAATATGAGCTATTAGAATAAATAAAGTTACTAGATGTATGACGTCATGTTTAACTCTTAGTTAGTCAGATCAATACTTTATAGTAGGGTGTAAAGCGGCTCGCTAGTTTTAATAAAATTTCTGCTGACCATTAAAAAAAACTTCTATAGTAGGTTATATATATGTATGAAGAATGACATGGGTGAAAGGTGTGAATGTTTATGCATAAAGCATTTTGATTTACATGAGAATATATTTTCACTTTTTTATACCTATTCAATAAAAAAATTCATTAAGTGAATCAAAATTACAAGTTTTAATACTTTAACGCTCAAAAATAGAAGGGTTTTTGTATTACACTATATTTTAGCCATTTATTTTGATCGCCTATGTACATTTTATGTTGATGTTAGTCGTTCAATCACATATGTTAATAACTAACTCTTCAAATTCATGTCATGTGTCTTTTTATGGTACCCGATTCAATCGGATATAGTTAGTGGGCCCATTGATATCCCCAAAGATATTTGTTGAGATCAATTCTTGTAACTTAATCTACTCATGAGTCTGAATCAGAGATATCATACCCATCCAATAATGTAAGGACCTTGTTGATTAGTAGTATGGTATGTGCCATAAGTGCTTCCCTACTCCGTTATTCCTGGTGTAAAGTAGGGTTGTAAACGAGTCGAGTTAGGATAGGTTCGATCTCAAGCTCGAAATTAATTGAGGCGGCTCACTCGGCTCAAGCTTTAGCTCAGAGTTAAACGAGCCTAAGAACGAGTCAATGAGCCGAGCTTGGCTCAAGCTCGGCTCGGTTACAAAATGAGCCAACGGCTCACATCATCTAAAGTTGAGTTTTTAGCTAGTTTTTCTCAAGCTTCTTTGAGCGAGCTACGAGCCGCGAGCTTTATGAACAACCCTAGTGTAAAGCTTCTTTCATTTAATATGTTGTATTTACTGGTTTCTTAATCCTTTATAAGTCGTGCGCAGGGGCGGCCCTTGGAGTGGGCGGGGAGGACCAACGGCCAGGGTCTGATATTTTGAATGGTACCTCATTTAAAAAAAACGAATATGTATATGTAAAAAAGAAATTAATAGGGTATACCCGTACAAACACCAACATAATTAGCCTGCTTACAAAACTATTCTTATGGTTTAGATTAGTTACTAGCCCATTGGCATTAGGTTTAGACCTTTAGTGAACCCGATACGCAATTTCGATAAGGCCTAAGGACACGTTTTTTCGAGCTCGAACAGAGTACACGAATTTTCAGGGCTGACCCTGGTCGTTCTGTTTTAATCTGGGAGGATCAGACTATTGGATTACGTGACTCTACATTGCATGGTTTCTATGGTATTTGTAACACCGGATCAGACTATTGGATTACATAGACTCTACATTGCATGGTTTCTATGGTATTTTTAACACCCATATTTCTATCCATTTATGTAAATAAGGGGTGTTTTTTTTTAAACCTGAATATGGGTAGCCCCCATCCTCATTTCATGCTCTTCAATTTGTTTTAGAGAGAGAAAGCGGTGTAGGAAGAGAGATCGAGTTCGCTGAAAAATCGTCTGGTTTGTGTGTATCACGAAGAAGAGTTACGTTTTCAAATCGTTTCTTCATCCTTGGTCAAAGGCTTGCTCGGTTATCTCATTTTCTTGGTTTCAAAAAGTTTCAAGTTCGGTACTCGACTTCGCAAGGGAACAATGAGATTTAACATTGAAGTTCACATGTTTTTAATTGTTTATACTTGGAATGACATCATACGAAGGTCTTGATACGATCCTAACAATAAAGTCATGATCTTATGTGAAACTAGCTTGGATCAGATAACAGCCACCATTGTTTTGTCCTAGGGTCGCATACCATGCATGTAGAAGTTTCATGTTCTCGCTAGTGATGGCAATCGAACCCATAGGTAAACTCGAAACCTACACATTTGGGAAGGGTAATCAGGTATGGGATCGGGTTTGGGATTAGTTTTTTTTTTCTTTCTCACAGGTTTGGGATTTGGTGATATACTCGATTACCTATAAAACATACCCGATATAACTTCTTTTAATTTTTAAAAATATATATATATATATATATATATATATATATATATATATATAATGTTGAATGTAATTGATTCATAGCTTTTCGATAGATACCTGGTGGGTTTTGGGTCGGGTACACCCAACGAGTAATTTTTTTTAAATTAACGGGTTTACCCAAAACCTGCGGGTATACCTAATACCCGATAAAAACCCGACGGGTTTGGGACATGCTTATCAAATCGGGTTTGGTGTTGGGATTACCTAAACCCGTCCCAAACCCGCTCCATTGCCATCCTAGTCCTCGCATAGTGAATTCGAACAAGAACTCTTGATTTCGTATGGAATCTCGCAGGGCTGTTATACAAGAACTTTACTTTTCGCAATGCGAGCTTTCGCATTGCGAGTTTTCACATGATAGTTCTCACATGTTAGTATTCGCATAATAGTCCTTGCGTGGTAATTTTCGTGTTGTAATTCTTGTATGGTAATCAACACGAGAACTCAATATTTTGCACGAAAAAAATTGCACGAGAACTTTAGGTCTTCCATGCTTATGTATACGAAAGGTCCCACTTCTCACATAACTCTATTTGTAGGATGTCCAAATCGCACATGACCTTGTATGTGAGAATTATTAAGTTTCAAACAAAGATGTATTGACCCATTTCACACGTGAACTGTGTTCAGGTTGATAAGTGTCATGTGAGGGTTGAGACCAACAAGTTGTTAAGAGTTTAAGAGCTAAATCTTTCAGTTGAGTTTTTAGACCTCCTCTTGAAAGTTAGTTTTAGGGTGATGTAAATACTAGGTAAAATGATAAAAAAATAAATAAATGATCAAAAAAAATGCGTCATGAAATGAGATGGTTTTGGTTTTAGCCACAATATTATAGGAAATGTTTAATTTAATTAACTTAATTTAACGTTTGGAAAATATAGTTTTAATTGACACACAACCTTGTCCCCCACTTGTGGCTTAGTGTAGGAGGCTTGGATTTTCCAATAGAGACTCAAATTCAATTCTCACTTGTGTCATATTGGTGTGGATATAAGCAATGAAGTATTTGGACTAGGCCTTGTATGGCTTGGGTTTTGGTGGCTTAGGTGGAGGAGTGCCTGTCTCTCACTCGGTTTTCATTGACACTGGCGGCTAGATGGTAAACTAGCTCAATGGTGTCGGGCCTAGTGGCCTGGATGACGTCGCGAATAGAAGGGGAAAGGCCCTGAAGGTATTTCCTTACCGCACACTCGGGTGTGCTAACTAGTTGAGGAACGATGATGCTTAGTTTCTTGAAGCGATTGGTGTAGGCAAAGTTGTCGACACCCACTTGCTTAAGGTGCCAGAATTCTTCCTCGGTTTTTGTTGCTCATGCGGAGGAAAGAATTCAGCGAGCATAAGTTGTTTGACCTCGGCCCAAGGTAGGGCGTGGGCCTCATCGTTTCCACGGATATTGCGCTCGTTTGTTTACCAGTCGAGGGCTCTCAACTCAGACACTCTAGTTGCGCTTCAGGTTTTGAGATGTTCGGGACACTCACTATTAATGAGCATCACCTCGATGTTATTGAACCACTTTAGTATCTGGGTGGCGCCGTCATTACCGGTGAATGTTTTGGGATGGCAAGCGACGAAGTGTTTGTAGTTGAAGGAGGTGGATTTAGGCGAGTCGACCTTAGAGTCAACCGAGGCGTTTAGGGAGTCTGTTGCGTTGATCTTACTCACTATGGGGATCACTTGGTCCATTTGCTTAGCCATGAAAAAGATCATCGTCTTGCTTGAGCTCGACTTGGAGCTTCTCTTTGAGTTTGAGAGACAGTTTGAAGACATCTATAAGATTATGTAAAGGAAAAGATGAGACTTGATCATAAGGTGTTTGAAAGTAAGTTGCACGTTTTAGCATGTAGTATGTCACGTACGTAAGTTTCAAGTAGTTCATATAAGCATAGCAAGAATTCACTTTGAATAGTAACGAATAGTGACAAAAGGATTGTAAATTTTGTTTGTTCTCGGCGATTATTATTGTTTTAGATTGTGAGTCAAATGCGATTGGGTCTTGACTTTGACATGAAAAATATATCAAATGTAAAACACATTGAAATTGATATAGCATAAAAGAGATTTAACGTGAAACGTGGAGTGTCTTAGAACGAAACTAAGACTATTTCAAAGTGGTAAAAATTCCCTTGAGTTTGGGATGCGCTTTAGCCTAATAGGTAGAAGGTTAGTACTTGCCGAACGAGGTAAGGAACTAATTCCAACTCATCAGTAAGGGTCCACTAGATTAAGAATGGGAAATTATTCCATCATGGTGAGGAAATCACTCCTATCTTGACGGTATAATTCATGGAAAATCGATAACACAGATTGAGGGATAACACCAAAGCGAGGGTTTTCACGCCTATTTTGGTGAGAACGTATCGTTTATAGAATGAAAGTGTCTTCGTTTCTAGTGTGTGTGTTATAACTTATCTTAGGAAATACATGTATATTTGAGACTAAAAAGAAATAGACAAGAAGCCATTTGGGAGAATTCGTGTAGTTTTAAGCAAGATATCAAGAATGTTAAGTATAAGTGTCTTAACTATAGACTAGGTCAAAAGCATGGCATTTTTCCTAATTCTTTATAGTTATGGCTCTGATACCAAACTGTCACACCTCAACTGATGGCGAAAACATCGGAGTGAGATGTAAACGAGATTGCTCGAGACTTCATAACGACTAATTATGACAATAGTTTAAGTAACCAAATTACATTTCATTTATGATCAAGAGTACAAAATTGGAAAGGAAATTACAATAACTTGTTCATAAACATAACTTAAAAAATGCCTTTCTAATTTACCCTAAGTAGCTTTCTCGTGTCTCATCATCAAGTCCAATAATATGTATTAAAATGCAATAAACAAAACTTTGCGCACATCAATCTTTGAATCAATGGAGGAGTTTGGAGTAGCAGAAGCTTGGATCTCAGTGCCGATCTTTGGGACGATACAAGCGATTTGATTGGCTAGAATGCCATCATCTTCTTTTTGGAGTTGGCCTTTGACTTCTTAACCGAGTTGGAGAGGTGAGAAGACATCTAAGATCCAAAAGAATGAATAGGTGAGACTTGATCATAATGTTTGTTTAAGATAAAAACGTTTTCATTAGGAAATCACATAGCATATCGTTTCACATAGTGTATAAAATGTTCAATTTGTCTCACATAGCATAATCATGAATTCCACATAGCATATCATGTATAATGAAAGCATTGTAGCTTTAGTTTGTTCACGAGAGATTATTATTGTTTTTGATTGCGATAGACATGCGAATTGTGTTACGTTTTTGAAACGAACGAGTATCAAGTATAAAATCACATACAAATTGAGATAACATAAAAGAGAGGCTCATAAAACATTGGATTGTTTCGGGTATAGAAACATCGACTATTCCAAAGTGGATCGAAAGTCCTTTCAAATTAGAGAAACGTGCTTTGGCCTACATGTAAGATACACTCGTCGAGAAGCGATTAACTGTATCTTACCCTTCCAGTTACTACACGTCTCTAATCGATTGAAACAATCGAGACTTTGGCGATATTAAAAATCGAGGAATGGGACTTAATCGACAAGGTGCGGGTTTCACCCTAACTTGACGATTTCGTACCCTAATGTGGTTGTTTCTTACTAAACGAGGAGCGAATTCCGACTCGTTAGTAGGGTCCACTAGAGTATGAAATGGAAGTTTTCCATCAAGATGTGGATATCACTCCTAGCTTGATGGCGTAACTTCGTGCAAAATGGAATACGCGGAATGAGGGATGTCACCAAAAATTGTGGGCCATTAAGCCTATCTTGGTGCAAATCGCCTCGTGGGTGAAGTAAGAGTGTCTTCAAGCTTGCAAGTGTATTTGTGTTGGCCTTAGGAAAGGCATGTAAGTTTAATAGACCAAGAAGGAGAAATAGAAGCAAATGAGGTAGAATGAATGAAGTTTTAAACAACAAATAAGAATCAAGTTCCTAAAACTATAGACTAGGGCAAAGCATTCCTACTTTTCCTAATTCCGTATAGTTATGGCTCTGATACCAATCTGTCACACCCCAACCGATGGCGGAAACATCGGGATGAGACGAACAAATTGCTCAAAACTTCATAACGCTATGTGACAATATAATTTGAATTCAAATTTCATTTCAAGACTAAAATCTCATACAAAGATTCCAAATAAAAGCAACATTGTTCATAACATAACATTAAAATAACAAAATTTGTCTAGGTGTGTATCTAAGTCCACCTAAATTGCATTTCTTCCCAACATCGTCTCATCAATCAACCTGCAACATGTATTAAAATATATCAACAAACGTTGGCGAGCATATAAGTTTTGTTACATAGCATAATATAGAATAAAATTGTTTACAGTCTTATATCCAACATGAATCATATTGTGCAAGTTTACTAGCATGCCGAAACGGTGTACTATATGTTCAAACCCAAGAATCCAACGCATTAAAATACCCTATCCCAATAGAGTAGCGGGAGGTTAACATGTTTAACTTAACAATACCCCAAGTTTCGTGGGCGGTGCGTTAATCCTATAGCGCTATAATTGTTAAGATAGGCTAGCAAAGTTAATGAGCATATATCGACACAAAAGTTTACATAACATACAACTCTAACAAGCATCAAGTAGTTTCATGTTAAGCATGGATAGAGATTAAAATAGTTTAAGTGTCGTGTGATTTTGTATAATGTACATGTTGCACCCAAAGTGTAAAAAAAAAAGAAAAGGGGATCGAGTATGCTCACGGTTTGCAAGCTTATCCGACTTGAATTCCGAGAGTGTTTGGTTGATTATCTTGGAGCACCTCGTCCTTTTACACGAAGAAACAAAGGTGTATGAGTATTTGGAAGTTAATGGAAGATTTATGGAATTCGGAATTTAAATGACGTGAAAAAATAGTATTATAAAGTAATCATCTCGTACTCATAGCGCTTATTCTTGACACTATAGAAAACCTCAAGGTTTTGATGTGTTTTCATGGGTTCAAGACCCATTAGAATCGTGATAAGCGTATGGTCTTAAGGTGATGTAACTAATGTCTTAACAAATAACTAATAAGCTACTATTAAGTCTTTGTTACTTATTTTATACTTAGGTTATACATACAATGCATATAATTCAAGCATGAGGTAGGAGAACAAGTCTCCATTTAGGTACCTCTAGTGTCATAGATTTCATATAGGAGGTAGGAAGAACAAGCTCCCATTTAGGTACCTCGGATGTTCACCACTACACTTGTGTTAGAAACACAAGGAGGGTCATGAACTAGTTACAAGAATAAACAACTAACTAATAAAACACCAAGTAGTGTGTGGATTCAAGATGGGTAGCCAAAGCTAGACCAAAACATCACACATGCACAAGTTAAACTTGGACACTACTTGTGGGTGTAACCCAAATTAAAATAAGAAAGTTTGTGAGGTTTCACCTCTAATTTGACATGTCTCAACCTTCTTTTTAAGCCTAACCAACCCCATATAGTGTTGTAAGCATTAGGACATAGGTTTGAGATGAGTTGAACTCAAGTTAAACAAGTTTTATAAAAGTTTGAAGAATATAAATCAAAACAGTCCACTTTGGAGCCTTTTTAGTGACATTCCAGGGCCTGATTTTCCATGGAAAACCATCGGAGATGTGCACAAGGTAAAACTAAGCAAGTGAGAAAAAGAATCGAGTGTTTTCGTTGAGAAACGAGTGAGTTACACTCACTTTAGTGAAGAAGAGTAATTTTGCCCGAATTTGCAACGTTCAGCTTGATTATGGAGGATTTGAGAGTGTTTTGATGATTAGAAAAGTGTAAAAAGACTTGGATTATGCTTGGTTTTTATAGGGAAGGATTAGGGTTGGGTTTGGTAAAGTAATTAATGTTAAAACAAGTTTAAAACTCAAAGCAAACCCAAAACCTGCTCAAATTCGCGAGCTGAATGGTTCTGGTCGCGCTGATCAGGCCATTTAACGAGTGTATAAGGGTTTTAAGCGCTGGATTTTGTTCAATGTGAAGACCATGGTGGAGTGGCTGTGCGCGTGTTTGTTGAGGCTGGTGACCCGGGTTCGAGTCCCGTGGTCATCAGTTTTATTTTTTATTTTTTTTTGTTTTAAAACATAACACTTTCAGTTATGTGCATAATTGGTCCCTGAAGTTCTAAAATCAGTAAATTGCTAATTAGACCCTTAACATTATTATTTTTATAACATTCCACCATTAAACTTCCTAATCTACTAAATTATTATATATATAAAAAATTAACTTTTTAAATTGTAAAAAAAAAGTTTAATTAATTTAATTAATTAGTTTAAATAACGAACAAGTAATTATATTCGTAACGAGTTAAATTAATGTAGTTTAACGAGTTTCAAGTTTCATTGCGTAATAACAAATCAAGAATATTAGATAATACAATGCTCAAACATGATTAAAATAGTTCGTTCTCATTATGATCAATGGTCCCAAATTACAAAATGGAAACGGAAGTGGATTGCAACAAGGCTTCTAAAAATAAAAAAATGAGGGATGCTTTCTAAGTATGGAAGATATGAAAAAGTCGGGCGTTATAGTCTTCCCTCCTTTAGGAAATTTGGTCCCGAAATTTAGGAAGAAGTAATGAAGAGATGCGGATACTTGGTCTTCATATCACTTTCGAGTTCCCAAGTAAATTCAGCATCACGTTTTCCTTCCCATCAAACTTTAACAACAGGAATTCGACTGCACCTCAGTTTCTTGACATCTCGGTCCATGATTTCGACGGGTTTCTCCACAAAATGCAAGGTATCGTTTATTTGAAGATCTTCGAGTGGAACTTGAAGTCCTTCATCAGCTAGACATTTCTTGAGATTTGAAACATGAAACGTTGGATGAACATTGTTGAGTTCTTGAGGTAGATCGAGTCGATAAGTCACCTTGCCAATCCTTTCGAGTATCTTGAAAGGACCAACATAGCGAGGGGCAAGTTTTCCCTTTTTACCAAAACGAACTACTCCTTTCCAAGTAGATATTTTGAGTAGCACATGGTCACCAACATTAAACTCCAATGGTTTTCGTCTCTTATCAGCATAACTCTTTTGTCGACTTCTAGCCTTGAGTAAATTATCACGGATTTGAAGAATCTTATCCGTTGTGTCTTGTATGATCTCAAGGCCAGTAATTTGTTTGTCACCAATCTCATGCCAGCTAAGAGGAGATCGGCATTTGCGACCATACAATGCCTCGAACAGAGCCATTTGAATACTGGAGTGGTAGCTATTGTTGTACGAGAATTCGATCAATGGTAAATGCATGTCCCAACTACCACCAAAGTCGATGACACAAGAACGGAGCATGTCCTCTAGGGTTTGGATAATACGTGCAGTCTGTCCATCCGTTTGGGGATGAAAGGCCGTACTGAGATTCAAATGAGTACCCATAGCGGACTGAAAAGTTTGCCAAAGACGGGAAGTGAAACGACCATCACGGTCAGAGATGATGTCAATGGGTATACCATGACGACATATGATTTCATCAGTGTAGATTCGAGCAAGTTTCTCAACTTTGAAGTATTCGCGAATAGCAAGGAAATGCGCAGATTTGTGAGACGGTCGATGATTACCCAAATGCTATCATGACCAGAAGGTGTTCGAGGGAGTTTGGTTATGAAATCCATAGCAATGCCATCCCACTTCCAAAAAGGGATTTCGGGTTGATTGAGCAAACCAGACGGACGCTGGTGCTCAGCTTTGATTTTCGAGCAAGTGAAGCATTTCGAAACGTAGATTTCAGTGTCCTTTTTCATACCAGGCCACCAATAGGATGTACGAAGATCATGGTACATCTTATCAGCACCAGGATGAATCGAGTACTTGGATTTGTGTGCCTCGTTCATAATGAGTTCACGAAGATAGTCACGATCTGGTACCCAGATGTGATCTAGGTAGTATTGAAGTCCGTTTGATTTCGTCACGAGTTGATCCATAGGAGCACCTCGTACTTTGTCAATTAGACTTCCTTCATTTGCTGACGAGTATTGAGCTTCACGAATGCAAGTGTGGAGATCGCTTGAGATTTGAAAACAACGAATGCTACTAACATGAGCCCTATGACTAAGAGCATCGTCCATAACATTCGCTTTACCAGGATGATAGCGAATCTCGCAGTCGTAGTCGTTAAGCAATTCCACCCAACGTCGCTGACGCATGTTTAGTTCCTTTTGGTAAAAGATGTGTTGTAGGCTCTTATGGTCAGTGAAAACCACACACTTTGTACCATATAGGTAGTGTCGCCAAATATTTAACGCAAAAACAACTGCGCCAAGCTCGAGATCGTGGGTAGTATAGTTTTTCTCATGTATTTTGAGCTGACGAGAAGCATAAGCAATGACTTTGTCTCGTTGAATGAGCACGCAACCAAGACCACGATTTGAGGCATCACAATATACCACAAAATCATCATTCCCATCAGGAAGAGCAAGAATATGGGCGTTACAAAGCAAGTTTTTGAGAGTTTGAAAAGATTCCTCTTGCACTAGAGCCCAAGCAAAAGGTTTCTCTTTTTGAGTCAACGAGGTGAGGGGAACGGCGATTTTTGAAAAGTTAAGATGAATCGACGATAATAACCCGCCAATCCTAAGAAGGAACGGATTTCAGAAAGGGTTTTAGGCGCTGTCCAATTCTTCACTGCTTCGATTTTGGAAGGGTCAACATGGATCCCTTTTTCACTAACAACGTGTCCAAGGAATTGGACTTCTTTGATCCATAATTCGCATTTGGAAAACTTCGCGTATAGACGATTACTACGCAAAAGTTCGAGTATGAGGCGTAAATGACGTTCGTGATCAGCTTGCGTCTTCGAATAAATAAGAATATCATCGATGAAAAAGATTACAAAGCGATCCAAATATGGTTTAAAAACACGATTCATAAGATCCATGAACACAGCGGGTCGTTGTTCAAGCCAAAAGGCTTAACCACGAACTCGTAGTGTCCATAGCGAGTGCGAAATGCGGTTTTGGGAATGTCCTCTTCGAGAACACGAAGTTGATGATAGCCAGATCGAAGATCGATCTTGGAGAAGCAAGTTGCGCCTTGAAGTTGGTCAAATAGATCATCGATGCGCGGGAGAGGTAAGATTTTTGATGGTGAACTTTTTAAGCTCTCGATAGTCGATGCACATGCGAAACAGCCATCCTTTTTCGTGACGAAAAGCACAGGAGCACCCCAAGGTGAGGTACTTGGACTATGAAACCCTTATCGAGGAGTTCTTGAGTTGAGTAGATAACTCTTGCATCTCAGAGGGTGCAAGACGATAAGGAGCTTTGGCAACAGAGTCGAACCAGGTACGAGATCGATACGAAAATCAACAGATCGAGGTGGAGGAGGACCAGGTAAATCTTCAGGAAAGACGTCACGGAAGTCACGCACCACTGGAACATCATTACGCTCTTTCCCTTGCCTTTTTCTTCCACAACGTGAGCTAAAAAGGCAAATACTGTTTACGTAAGTACCTATTCGCTTGTGTGCAGGACATCAATTTCAGTCCTTTCGAAGGTCGGTCTCCATAGACGTGTAAGGTGTCACTAGAAGGAAGGGGCAAACGAACGTATTTCTGTGGCAAGCAATTTCAGCATGGTTCATGCGAAGCCAATCCATGGCTACTATGATGTCGAAACTACCCAGTTGCATGGGTATAAGGTCGATAGGGAAAGTGTGCTCTTAAGAGTGAGAAGACAGTCACGAAGAATGGAATCGACTAAGATAGACTTGCCATTGGAAACTTCAACGAAAACGACTTAGGTAGTTTAGAGCGTGTACAATTTAAAAAGATTCAAATTCAATGGACACAAAGCTTTTGTCCGCACCAGTATCAAATAGAATTAAAGCGTAAAGGTTATTAACGAGAAACGTACCATTAACGACGTCATTGTCGTTGCAAGCTTGGTTTGCATTGAGGTTGAAAGCTCGTCCTCTAGCAGCTTGTTGTTGTTCCTGATTCAGCTATGGGCATTGAGGGCGAAGGTGAGTTGCGTCGCCACACTTGTAGCAGGCTCTAGCTGGTCTAGCATTTTGAGCTTGTTGGGCTTGTGGTGCAGGATTGTTCTTACACTAGGTGGTTTTGTGGCCAAAACGGTTGCAAATGGTACAATGGCGACAATTGACGTTGGCAGGGTGATGATAGTTGCAGGTAGCACACTTGGGGTGAATCCCAGTGTATGGCTTTCGATCTTTTGCAGTGTAGCAGGGTTTGGGATTGACAGCGGGTACAATCGCGTTACAACTAGGGTTCGATTGCTTTCGCTTCTTCCCTTGTTGCCACTCGATTGTTGGTCAGTTGATGGGCTTGTTTGGAAGAAACAGGGGTTGCAGTTTGCTTATCGCGAATGCGATTGTTATTTAGGGAAGCGGCGAGACGATAAACGGCTTCGATATTATCGAGTTTGGCTGCCTCGATGGTATCACGCATAGCAGAAGGTAACCCATTGAGGTACTTGCGGATTTTGCGATCAAGGGTCGAAACAAGGTGAGGAATAATGAAACTGAGTTGCTTGAAACGGGTAGTGTAGGCTTGGTTATCGTGCCAATTTGTTTCAGAGCCCAAAATTCTTCTTCCAGCTTTTGTTGCTCGTGCGGAGGACAAAATTCTTCCATCATGATGTCTTAACTTCCTCCCAAGGTAAAGCATAAGCTTCTTCGTTGGAACCAAGATTCCTTTCGTTTGTCCACCATTCTAGAGCTCGGGCTTGGAATACCCCAGTCGCACTACGCGTTTTGAGCTCTTCGGGGCACTCACTATTGATGAAAGTGACCTCTATGCTGTCAAACCACTCGAGCATAGCAGTCACCCCGTCGTTGCCAGTGAATAGCTTAGGGTTGAAAGACGAAAAGTGTTTGAAGTTGAAAGACACAGGTTTGTGCACATCAATCTTTGAATCAATGGAGGAGTTTGGAGTAACAGAAGCTTGGATTTAGTGACGATCTTTGGGACGATACAAGCTATTTGATTGGCTATGAATGCCATCATCTTCTTTTTGGAGCTGGTCTTTGACTTCTTAACCGAGTTGGCAGAGGTGAGAAGACATCTAAGATCCAAAAGAATGAATAGGTGAGACTTGATCATAATGTTTGTTTAAGATAAAAACGTTTTCATTAGGAAATCACATAGCATAGAGTTTCACATAGTGTATAAAATGTTCAATTTGTCTCACATAGCATAATCATGAAGAATAGCAATCATGTTAGATTTAGTTTGTTCACGAGAGATTATTATTGTTTTTATTGCGATAGACGTGCGAATTGTGTAACGTTTTTAAACGAACGAAGTATCAAGTATAAAATCACATACAAATTGAGATAACATAAAAGAGAGGCTCATAAAACATTGGATTGTTTCGGGTAGAAACATCGACTATTCCAAAGTGGATCGAAAGTCCTTTCAAATTAGAGAAACGTGCTTTGGCCTACATGTAAGATACACTCGTCGAGAAGTGACTAACGGTATCTTACCCTTCCAGTTACTACACGTCTCTAATCGATTGAAACAATGAGACTTTGGCGAGATTAAAAATCGAGAATGGGACTTAATCGACAAGGTGTCGGGTTTTACCCCTAACTTGACGATTTCGTACCTAATGTGGTTATTTCTTACTAAACGAGGAGCGAATTCTGACTCGTTAGTAGGGTCCACTAGAGTATGAACTGGAAGTTTTCCATCAAGATTTGGATATCACTCCTAGCTTGATGGCGTAACTTCGTGCAAAATCGAATACGCGGAATGAGGGATGTCAGCAAAAATTGTGAGCCATTGAGCCTATCTTGGTGCAAATCGCCTCGTGGGTGAAGTAAGAGTGTCTTCAAGCTTGCAAGTGTATTTGTGTTGGCCTTAGGAAAGGCATGTAAGTTTAATAGACCAAGAAGGAGAAATAGAAGCAAATGAGGTAGAATGAATGAAGTTTTAAACAATAAATAAGAATCAAGTTCCTAAAACTATAGACTAGGGCAAAGCATTCCTATTTATCCTAATTCCCTATAGTTATGGCTCTGATACTAATCTGTCACACCCCAACCGATGCGGAAACATCGGGATGTGACGAACAAATTGCTCAAAACTTCATAATGCTATGTGACAATATATTTTGAATTCAAATTTCATTTCAAGACTAAAATGTCATACAAAGATTCCAAATAAAAGCAACATTGTTTATAACATAACATTAAAATAACAAAATTTGTCTAGGTGTGTATCTAAGTCCACCTAAATTGCATTTCTTCCCAACATCGCCTCATCAATCAACCTGCAACATGTATTAAAATATATCAACAAAAGTTGGCGAGCATACAAGTTTTGTTACATAGCATAATATAGAATAAAATTGTTTATAGTCTTATATCCAACATGAATCATATTTTGCAAGTTTACTAGCATGCCGAAACGGTGTACTATATGTTCAAACCCAAGAATCCAACGCATTAAAATACCCTATCCCAATAGAGTAGCGGGAGGTTAACATGTTTAACTTAACAATACCCCAAGTTTCGTGGACGGTGCGTTAATCCTATAGGGCTATAATTGTTAAGGTAGGCTAGCAAAGTTAATGAGCATATATCGACACAAAAGTTTACATAACATACAAGTCTAACAAGCATCAAGTAGTTTCATGTTAAGCATGGATAGAGATTAAAATATTTTAAGTGTCGTGTGATTTTGTATAATGTACATGTTGCACCCAAAGTGTAAAAAAAGAAAAAGGGATCGAGTATGCTCACGGTTTGCAAGCTTATCCGACTTGAATTCCGAGAGTGTTTGGTTGATTATCTTGGAGCACCTCGTCCTTCTACACGAAGAAACAAAGGTGTATGAGTATTTGGAAGTTAATGGAAGATTTATGGAATTCGGAATTTAAGTGACGTGAAAAAAATAGTATTATAAAGTAATCATCTCGTACTCATAGCGCTTGTTCTTGACACTATAGAAAACCTCAAGGGTTTTGATGTGTTTTCATGGGTTCAAGAACCATTAGAATCGTGATAAGCGTATGGTCTTAAGGTGATGTAACTAGTGTCTTAACAAATAACTAATAAGCTACTATTAAGTCTTTGTTACTTATTTTATACTTAGGTTATACATACAATGCATATAATTCAAGCATGAGGTAGGAGAACAAGTCTCCATTTAGGTACCTCTAGTGTCATGGATTTCATATAGGAGGTAGGAAGAACAAGCTCCCATTTAGGTACCTCGGATATTCACCACTACACTTGTGTTAGAAACACAAGGAGGGTCATGAACTAGTTACAAGAATAAACAACTAACTAATAAAACACCAAGTAGTGTGTGGATTCAAGATGGGTAGCCAAAGCTAGACCAAAACATCACACATGCACAAGTTAAACTTGGACACTACTTGTGGGTGTAACCCAAATTAAAAATAGAAAGTTTGTGAGGTTTTCACCTCTAATTTGACATGTCTCAACCTTCTTTTTAAGCCTAACCAACCACATATAGTGTTGTAAGCATTAGGACATAGGTTTGAGATGAGTTGAACTCAAGTTAAACAAGTTTTATAAAAGTTTGAAGAATATAAATCAAAACAATCCACTTTGGAGCCTTTTTCGTGACCTTCCAGGGTCTGATTTTCCATGGAAAACCATCGGAGATGTGCACAAGGTCAAACTAAGCAAGTGGGAAAAAGAATCGAGTGTTTTCGTTGAGAAACGAGCGAGTTACACTCACTTTAGTGAAGAAGAGTAATTATGTCCGAATTTGCAACTTTCAGCTTGATTATGGAGGATTTGAGAGTGTTTTGATGATTAGAAAAGTGTAAAAAGACTTGGACTATGCTTGAGTTTTATAGGGAAGGATTAGGTTTGGGTTTGGTGAAGTAATTAATGTTAAAACAAGTTTAAAACTCAAAACAAACCCAAAACCCGCTCAAATTCGCGAGCTGAATGGTTCTGGTCGCGCTGATCATGCCATATAACGAGTGTATAAGGGTTTTAAGTGTTGGATTTTGTTCAATGTGAAGACCATGGTGGAGTGGCTGT
Source organism: Scalesia atractyloides (assembly GCA_947069175.1). Classification (NCBI taxonomy): domain Eukaryota; kingdom Viridiplantae; phylum Streptophyta; class Magnoliopsida; order Asterales; family Asteraceae; genus Scalesia; species Scalesia atractyloides. Next base: position 82,267,306 of record CAMTDV010000024.1, read on the forward strand.
GCGCGTGTTTGTTGAGGCTGGTGACCGGGTTCGAGTCCAGTGGTCATCAGTTTTATTTTATTTTTTTTGTTTTAAAACATAACACTTTTAGTTATGTGCATAATTGGTCCCTGAAGTTTTAAAATCAGTAAATTACTAATTAGACCCTTAACTTTATTATTTTTATAACATTTCACCATTAAACTTTCTAATCTACTAAATTATTATATATAAAAAAAATTAACGTTTTTAATTGTAAAAAAAGTTTAATTAATTTAATTAATTAATTTAAATAACGAACAAGTAATTATATTCATAACGAATTAAATTAATGTAGTTTAACGAGTATCAAGTTTCATTGCGTAATAACAAATCAAGAATATTGGATAATACAATGCTCAAACATGATTAAAATAGTTCGTTCTCATTATGATCAATGGTCCAAAATTACAAAATGGAAACGGAAGTGGATTACAACAAGGTTTCTAAAAATAAAAAAAACGAGGGATGCTTTCTAAGTATGGAAGGTATGAAAAAGCCGGGCGCTACATAAACCAACCAAGTGGTAATAATTTACCATATCCAAGCCCATATAGAGAAAATAGGTTAAGAGTATTTACTTGGCTTAAGCAAGTCTTACAATGCACGAAAATATAATAAGCACAACCGTAATAAACTAAATAAGCTTGGTTGCAATCTACCGGAAGGCCTTAGCCTGGAATGAATGGTATAATAACCAATTAGAATGTTAACGGGTCCCATTCAAGTCATAAACTTGGACTGGTTAACTTAAATTAACGAAATCGGTACGATACGCCAGATTAAGCGATGACCGGAATAAAATGTAGTTTAAACCCCACAAGTACTAAGACTTGTATAATGTGGGTTGTAACATCCGTCAAAAACCGGATTTACCAAACCCGCTCCGTTTAATAACCGAACAATCAGTTAAAAATTTCGTGGCATATTTAATGCCCAAAATAATTTTAAACGATACATAATTAATAAGTATATTGGAATATATAATTTATATTTGAAAAAAGTATTGAAAATAAGAAAATAAAAATAAAAGGCTGCTGCCGGGTTTCGAACCCGGGTCAGCAGCGGATTCAAACACAGCCTTAACACTTAACCATCCAACCACTGCGCCATTTATGTTTTTTGTTAAATATTGGAAACAATTAATACACAAAATGAATCTAATTTCAAAACCGACGCGCCTATTTGCAGTTGTCGGAAATCCCGACTATCTCGCCAAGATTGGACGGTTTCTTCAGTTTTAACGTAAACTTTAACTACTACATCGGTTATAATCGACGCCTGAACCCGCGACGCAAGTCATAACCGCCGGAAAACGTAATGACCGACGAATCAAGACGGAAAACGGACTAAATACATCGATGTTCTGCCCTATAAATACCCCCTCAAACCTCTGCTAGCTTTTTCGCTCACAATCACACCTTTACCCGACGTAATTCCACTCGCCGGAAAAGTTCTGCAACTCGCCGGAAAACCGAGCCTTTCACCTTTGAGCCTTACTGAACCCCCAGAGCTCATACCGAAGCCACCTACACTCACCTCAAGCTCGCTGAAGACCCTCTGCCGCAAGACACACGTCGCCGGAATAGTTTGCGTCACCGGAGTTTCGCCGGCGAAACAGAGGAGTCCAGTTCGGTATATCTAACACTTAACCTCTCATTCCTTTTATTTATCTCACCTGTAATTAACCGCAAGACACTAAAAGAACATGATTAAATCGACGAACCAGTCAGACTCCGATTCTGGTTAAGTCCAACGAAGAAGACGAAGTTTCAGTTGTCTATAAGTATAATTTAAATCAAGATATAACTCGGGTTAGACACACAGTCCAGCGGTGGACTGTGTGCAAATAAACACGCTTACGTCCCGAGTTCGATACTTGTCCCACGCACACTCGCCTTAATAAAAATGTTCCTTTTTATTACTGAACCGGACTCATTTCACATAGATGTTAAGTTTAATAAAAACCGGAATAATAACCAAGATAGACACACAGTCCAGTGGTGGACTGTGTGAACGTTTAATCGCACGTCACGAGTTCGAGTCCGGACTACCGCACCGGTCCGGACAATTATCAAACTTTTTATATAAGACAGAACGGAAATTATTTAGTTTGTATATAAGTATAATAAAAATCAGATTATTTAACTAGTTAGACACACATTCCAGTGGTGGACTGTGTGTTAACTCAACCCACAGGTCCCGGGTTCGAGACCTGTGGAGCGCTCCGAGTCGTTAGATTAAAATCGTTTTTAAAAACAAATGCTTTTCGGATTAATCAGTGAGTATATAAATATAATTAAAAACAGAAATATTTCAGGTTAGACACGTAGCTCAGTTGGTAGAGCTGCGTGCACACGTACGGGAGGTCTCAGGTTCGAGCCTCACCCAGCGCATACATACACACATACGAACCGGTCAACAGTCAAAGTCAACGGTCAACGGTCAAAAAGTCAACATTTTTTATTATTTTTATTTATTTATTTTATTCAAAAATCAATTAAAAATACTTAAAAATAACATTTTTAAGGTTAGAAAATAGCCTTAAACTCACAAAAAATACACCCAACAATCCTACAAAAATGGACTAATAAAATCCGTTTACTTACCGAACCATTATGCCATTATATAGGTTAGTTTCACTCGTGGTTAAAACCAACTTCCTGCGCATTCAACATCATCAACCGAACGCACCCAATGTGAGTGAATCTTACAACTCCCCTTTTTAATTACACGTTTTGGGGTATGTCATGTGTCACCAAAATTAACTCGTTTATTTAAACTTGTGCCATACCATATTGTGATCTAAACTTAGATTGTATACATTGGTTGTAGTTATGTATTTCATATTGTCAATTTATATGCAATTCATTCATTAGGCCCATCAGTTCCTCGTGAGAGACGAGTTGAGCAACGCGTGCCTCAAAACGATCCCTTATTGTTCATGTGTGCATTATTTAATATTAATTGATTGGTGAATAAGTTTACATCTATTTTTACTCATGTGTGGTTGTGCACTTTGTTTTATAATCAGTTAAATAAACTTGTTCAAATGTTTTCCATAGGATTCACTCGCCAACTTTTTGTTGATCCAAAGACCATTTTTACACATGATACAGGTGAACAGGATGAAGCAAGGAAAACATAGGAAATGCCTTAGAAGGAAACAATGAAGCCTAGATTGATGTTAGGACATGATGTAATAATGATTGTATAATTCCCTTTAAAAATTGTATTAATGAATATGAAACGTTATAATAAATGTCATGAGCTTTGATGATAACCCAATCATGCCCCGATCACCTTTTCCGGTGCGGGTCGGGGTGTGACATGGGTAAACAATATATATTCTGGAATTTGAAATAAAAATGATAAGATTTGACCCGTTTAGGTAAACTTACGTAAACGAGTTACATAAGCTTAACCGTACGCATACCGGGTAATCGGATGAGTTATAGACAATTTCTATATGCCATTATACTTTGGTTAAGTTGTAACATAAGTAGGTTATCAACTTTGTATGCTCATTATTGTTTAAAATCAAACTATGCACTGTAAGGGCAATTTAGTCAAAATATAGCATAATTCATGAACTTGTAATAAAATCTAAGTTATGAACAAGTCCATTTTGTTAAAATAGGTTACTTACATTACCATATCTGTAGGTAATCAATTTTATATGATCTTTATTGATCAAGACCATGTTAAGCGCAAAAAGGGCATTTTCGTCATTATTAGGCATATTTAAGAACTTGTGTAGAAACTCGGAATCTGTTTATGATCAAGTAGTATAACCACAGAGGGTTATTCTACACATAAATAGAGTAAAATACAAAAATCGTCCTTTATGTTTACACTATATTGCAAATTATGTCCTTTGTCTTTAATATATACAAGAAACGTACTTAATGTTTGCAAATCCTTGCATATTATGTCCTTTAGCCCTAACTCAGTTAGTTTTCATTGTTAAATCTGACCAGGTGGACGCCTCATAAGGGTATTTTGGTCATTTTATCCTAAATACTGAAAAAATAATCATAAAAATTAATATATAAAACAATTTTATTTAAAAGAAATTATTGTATGCTTTTGCTGTTAAACTTCAGTTACCTTTTTCTTTTTTCTTTTTTACCCACTGACCATTTGCTACATTGGTCCACCACTTACCCCTCCGGCCACCACCACCTACCCCATCGGCCACCACCACTAGCCTGCCACCGCCTTCACATAGCAACAACAGACAGTACTGGATGATGGAGAAAAACCCTATCAACATCGTTCACTACCAGACGCCACTCTAGTCACAACCCAGTCGCAAAACCCCTCACCACGGAGCCAAATCTGCTGCCGGACACACCCAATCGCAGAACCCACGATGGCGCTCATATGGACCTCCATCCCCACTACCACCGGCGATTACTGGACACACCCAATCACAAAACCCACAATAGCGCTCGTGTATGGATCTGAAATCAATATTTTAATCTGGTTTTCTTTTATGTTGAAGAATTGAGCTTTGGATATGAGCTAAAAAGGATACAATAATTATTGTTTGAACACGTATTTACGACCCAAGATGTGTAAGATTCTTCACTAAATATGGAAGTCTTTGAATTCGTGCAGGTTTAAAAGACATAATTCTTGAACTATTCTAGTACCCACACCCCTTACACTACCCTTCTCTCTCTCTTCACTTGCCTCAAACTCCGCCAGGTATCCCGAAACTCGGAGCCGTCGGGATGGCCCCCATGAAGGCGGCGAAGGCAAAGTAGTGGTTTCCGGCGAGGAAGACGTAGGATTGCTTCGGGTATTTGGAGGGAAGCTCGATTAGGAAATCCATGACTTTGCGAGTGTCGGGGTCGCGGTCGCAGTATTCCCCCAGGAAGATGATGCGTGCGTTCTCGAAGTCAGAGGTTGGGATTTCCCTTTCAAGATTCGACCACAGATTTTCGAGCTTCGTCATGTATCCATGGTGGTGGTAGGTGTGTTGGGGCTATGGTGTTTTAGGTTTGAAGTGTTGGGAATGAAGAAGATGAATATGCAGATCTTGGTAAAAGGAGAGAGATAAGACTGGTACAAAGAGAGAGAGAGAGAGAGAGAGTTGAAAAGTGAGTAAGATTTTTAATTTGTTAATTTAAGTAAATAGGGGATGACCAAAATACCCTTGTGGGGGTCCGCCTGGTCAGATTTAACCAAAAAAATAACTAAATTAGGGCTAAAGGACATAACATGCAAAGATTTACAAACATTCAGTACGTTTCTTGTATATATTGAAGACAAAGGACATAGTTTGCAATATGGCGTAAACATAAAAGACGATTTTTGTAATTTACTCACATAAATATGATCATAATGCAACTCTAGTTCAGTAGCTAACTTAGCTAAATCGGGTCAGAATCGAAAGTGAAAGCAGAAGTCAAACTGCTTGACTTTCGGTTGTGAACCGACACATAAACTGAAAATGACGGGCTAAACATGTTTATACATGTTCTAATATTACCAATTGATTTAGTGTTAAAAACATGAGTTAAAACAATTACAAGTTCATTTTATAAGTTTTCCGAAAATATGCCTTTTGACTTTTTATTGAACAATACTTTGACCCGTCATTTGACCAACTTAACGTGATTTCCAGGAGGTGCCCTTTTAAGGGATTATCATCTACCTTATTACGATCACGTAGCCATGTTCGATTCGAACAATGGCTGGACCATAATGGTCTTAATCGAAAGTCAAAGCAAAAGTCAATTTGCTTGACTTTCGGCTAAATTCTTAGCCTATAAACAAAATGAGCACAGTAGGAACACTTACAAATCTTAGAGAATATTAGAACTCAGAGGGATGTTCCTTTATGATCAGGAACTTCCAATAGAGAGTAGAGGAGAAATATGAAGAATGAGCAAAGAACAAGTGAAAAAGGATGAGCTATTATACTTGTAGGAGATGCATAGAATCATTACAAGTGTTAAGGGATATAAGATCATCCCATGTGTATTTTGAGGTGTCAAGAGCTGCACAAGAGCTCAGGTTCGCGAGATAGGTGGCACAAGGGCAAAATGCCTTGGTTTTCAAACAAAAACTGCCGCTGGCAGTCTCTTACGGTCCGTATGGGTTTCTGGTTGTGGCCCGTAACCACCTCATGCGGACCGTAAGGGTTTTCTGTGGCGGTCCGTAAGGTCCTCAGCGCGCCCATGGTTTTCAAATAGTTATGGTCCGTAACCAACCAGGCTTGCGGTCCGTAACCACATCTTACAGTCCGTAAGGCATATGCCTTGTGGTCCGTAAGGGTTACTCAAAGGCCAAACTTTTGGCATTTGACATTATTGGTCCAAAATTAGGCAAAAATAGTCTCTCTCGGCTAAAATAGGCACATATGAGAGTATGGACACGTGTCGGTATATTACCGGTACAAATTTAATATATATATATGTGTGTGTGTGTGTGTGTTATGTGTGTGTGTGTGTGTGTATAAGGAAAGGGTAAAATGAGAACCACTTGAGTTGCGAGAACCGCAAGAACTTTTTGATCTGACGCGAGTTGGGTCAAAAAAAATTTCCACAGACGTAGATGAAAAAAATTATAACACATTTGTAAAAAAATAAAAAAAATTGTCGAATCGGTAGTTTTGACTGATGCAAGTTTTTTTACGGCAGACGTAAATTTTGGAAGAAGATAAATATTTTTTTACGCCTCATGTAAATGTGGGTATACGACATTTTTTTTTCAATTTTTTTGTTGAAATAAGTGATTGTTTTTACGACGTTTTAGAAAAAAAATTAGGAAAACCCTTTTGGATGGCCTAGTTTTCGCGGTTCTCGCAACTCGTGATGGTTTTCATTTGAACCGAATCCTATATATATATATATATATATATATATATATATATATATATATATATATATATATATATATATATATATCTCCTCTAATTTTAATATCTCACTATTATATAATATCATATTACTTAATATATTATAACGAGTTTTTTTAAAGATATATATGTTTTATTATTTATTATATAAAATTACATTTTATGCAACTTGTGTAATATAAATAAATAGTGAGTGGGGTAAAAAGTAACATTAAAAGGAGTATATGTTAGTCTTTGGTTGGATGTGGCGGTTGATATTGAACAAAGAGGTGCTACGGATTCAAAATTCACTGGAGGAGACGATTAGCACAACATGTGTTTATTAATTTAAGGGTTTTATTCTAGGGGTGTGATGCGTAAAGAAACAATTATTAAGTTAGCTTAACATATCCAAAGTTACTTTTTGTAGGGTTATATAATTAATGTACACGTATAATAGGATCATCCAATGTTCCTCGTATACCTTTAAATTACATAATGTATACAATATAAACTCATTTAAACTTGAAAACCTTAGAAATAACATTAAAAAAATATTAAAATTACCATATTAAATAAAATAAATCATACAATAGCACAAATGATAACGATTGGTACCAGAAATACAATATTTGGTCGATGATGGACATAAGTGCCATTGTATTAAACCAAAAAAATTCTTGTTTATAATTTAATTCAGTTTCTTATATAAATGGTTGACACCTTAGTCATAAACCCTTATTCTAATTCAAACCAAACACATTTTTCAGAATTCAACGAGTGTAATACACGGACTATTATGATATCTCAGTATTGCTGATTAACCTAGGCCGGTTTTGTGATAAATACAACTGAGTTGTATGAACTGTTATATGGTTAGAATAATATGCCAAGTTATATGAAGTTTTTTTTTACAAATTATATAATTATATCGTTTTTATTATACAACCTCGTGTAATACACGGGTCTATAAATTCGTCCTATATTAAAATTCCACCCAAACCCTATCTACCCTAAAAAAGAACATTGTTCAAAGAAAACACTCAAATAGCTGCCGAAGATAGAGGCTGGTGGCCGGGCGACCGTTCTTCCAGTCAAAATGGTGATGAAGATGGTGGTACACGGCAACAAGCAAGGTGGGTCCCCTTTTTTCTCTTCTTGCGCTCACCATTTGCTTGGTGGACCACACCATAACGCCCCCTCCTTGATATTGGGGCTTTATCAATCCGAGATGAACGGACGCTAGCCCGCACTGTCCCGCGCCTTTTAATAGTACTTTCATGACAGCGTTGATAAACATACAAAAACCAATCACGATATTTATATAAGTATATAAGAATAGTACATAATAAAATAAATAAAACAAACCCTTATCTCTTTGTGTGCAGACATGGACACAAGAATGCATATTTCCATGAGAAAGAATCTTTGGAAGGTATCATAAAGTACACACACCATTCATTGTTATGAAAACAATGAAAACAAATACCACCAAAGTCACCTCATGAAAATTAATATAATATCTCCTATAGCTTTTTTATTAAATTTTTATTTACCCCTTTTGGTGTATACTTTATTGAACTCCAAAGTGGAAGATTAGGTGAGCTTAAAACAGCAAATAAATTTTGAACCTTTTCAGTTGACAAAGTATTATGGATAGCGATGTTTCTCAAAGTGTATAAAGCCGGTAATTTGGTATTTGGTTATGTGTTGACCCAAATAATATTTTGTTTATTTTCTGTTTGATATCCTGTTAAATATAAGTTGGGGATTGTAGGTTTTCGTCTTGATAATCTTATTAATATTTGATATATATATATATATATATATATAAGTATTATCAAGAGAAAACTTCATTTATATTAGACAACTAAGAAGCTGTTATGGACCAATTACATCATTTCTAACTAATTTTATTTACATTACATTTTCTAACTAATTTTATTTTTTACTATTTATATAGGTATAATTAAAAGACCTATCATTGTTACTTTTATTTTGTTTAGAAAAAAAAAGGTAATGACTTTTGATAGGGAAGGTATTTTGAGTTTGAGCTAGTTCAAAATGATAATTTATAAATAAACTCGAATTTACTAAAAATAAATAATATTTATTAACTCAAAGCATATAAAAATAAAGTAAGGAATGAGTGCATTGATAGTTGGATAGGATAGTACTTTATTTATTGGATATTGCCTAAAGGTGATGACATTTTGATATAGATAAATCATTGACGCTATAAAAAATAAGGTAACATCATCATATATATGATCATGTGAAAATGGTTATATGAGTCATATGATTTTATTAGTGATCACATAAGTTATTTTAGTCTAAGTCAAACACTTACGATCACAAATACACCACCTCATAAGGGACCTAATACAACAGGTTTGACAAGTTTTCTCTTATCATATAACCCATCATCCATATGTCATTATACGACTAGCATGATACATAAATGGTGTCTACAAAGTGTGTTAGTGATGTTTCAATAGAGGCAACCTAACAACTTAGCTTTAATTAATTTTGGGAAGTTATAGTTTTTCATTTACTTTTGTAGGATTTGTTTTTATAACTATTTAAAAGGTACACTTAATTAAAAAAAAAGGATAATCAAAGAGTCTTAGTCCTAACGGTATCCTGGTGTGAGAAACGATAAAACTATTTTTTTTAATCTTTATTTCTCTATAACCGATCTATAAAAGTTGTAGAAAATAATATACAAAAAATAGCAGTGATAAAAATAAGAAAGCAAGGGTGTTTCTAACCACACATGTGTAGGAGTTAAGATTCTACTAGGTATATGAAATAAGTTCTCTTAGGCCAATGGTCCAATATGTGGAGGACTGATGCTTTCTTTATATGTTCTCTGTGTTTATATGCATATTGTTTCAGATGTTTCTAGCCATTATTTATGTAACATTTTTTTTATTATTGACATTTGGCAATAACTTGTTCCTTTCAAATCTTAATTAGGAATTTCAACTACTATGGATGAAATTGTGAATGCACATATAGGAGGGAAGAACCATAAAATTAAATTAAATTTATTAAAAATGAAATAATGAACTTTTGGACTATCACATCTGAATGAATGATTGATGTATCTTATCACTTCATGAATTGTTAACATCCTTTAATTTTGCCGGGTCCATGATTATAGGCCAAAAAATGATATCTTTAGTTGTTAATAATTTAGTAGTGTGATCATCCGACGACATTCACGACCCTAAGCACAACCAGTGACCCTTAGACCATCGTCTTACGTCCTTTCCCACACTCACAATTCTCTCATCCCTTGTCGTTTTTAATTGGACAACCACGACTTCAAACCCGGCCTAGTTCTCTTATAGTGGCACAACCATCCAATAATAAATGTTCCTTACCACTGTAGGGTCAACATATACATACTAGATCACTAAGGTTGTACTTTGGTTGAGTTCAGGGGCGCAACTTAGTGAAAACAAGGGGGTGCAACCCCCCCCCCCCCCCCCTCCAACTATTTTGCCTAAATACAATATATAAATTAGGTCCTATAACTTTCCATTCCCCGAAACTTTTGGTCAACCTCCTCCACTGGTTGAGTTACAATCATAGTATGTAATATTCAAGCAATCTATTAAAAATTTCATCATGCATACAAAAAGTTTACACCCAGCATTTATTATATAGGTGCTTGTAGTTTCAAGTTTGATTCTATCTACGTATTGTGCCTTTTATTTTCCATAGGTTGCACCTAATAATCATGTGGCCCAAATTACATAAAGAGTTTACTACTCTTGATTTTGGGCCTTTGGCTGTCATATGGGTTTCTATCACTTTCAGATTGACCGAATTTAGGTTCAGATTGAACGTATTTAGTCGAATAATGTTGCATCATTTATTTCATTTTCATTTGGTTTCAATCACCTGTGGGTCGGACCGGGTCCCGTGACTCACTAACTTGTGAACTCACTAACTTGAGTATGGGTTGGCCGGTTCGGGTGGTAGGATAGGTAACCCGGTTTAATGGGTCATACCGAATTTTTATTTTATTTTATTTACTTTTTTTTGGTTTGTTTGGGTTCAGCAGGCCAGACCAATGGATTGCTGGGTTGAGTGGGTTGGATTGATGAATAGCTATTACTAGTGTTTTTTTTTTGATGGTTTGAGTTAAATGCTTGGTTGGTTCCTGTGGTTTGCGAAAATTGCAGACTTGCTCCTAAGGGTTCACTAATTACACACTTGGTCCCAGTGGTTATGATTTTTAAACTCGGATGGTCCTTAACACTAACCTTTGTTAAATTTTCCAGTTAAGTCTTTATGAAATGACTAAATTGTCCCTGAACCCACCATCTCTCCTCATCTTCTTCTCCCCCATCTCTCTGCAACCCACCACCACCAACACCACCGCCACCGCCGCCGCTGCTTTCAAGCGAGTCAAACAGTGTCGAATAATAATGTAACGACTCGGTAGACCGTTCCAGAAAACTCATTCCGTTGTGATTCGCCACCTCCGTTAAAATTTCTGGCGACATTTGTTTCACCTCCGATAACACTTTATCAATAGCACCAGATCTAGCTAATAACTAATGAAGCTCAAAAACCGAATTTACCGCCAAAACTTCGTCGTTTCGTAGATCGAGCATAGAAGGTTCTGAAAGGATAGCTGATCGTGAGGAGCTAGAAGTGAGGTGGATGTTTCCGTTGGATGTTACCGTTGCTACTATTTGAATAAGTTGGATTAGTCAAACACACGTGGGTAGAATAGTTGTTAAGTTTCCTAGTCTTTTGTTTATTCATGATTCGTAGGAATTAGTTGTTTACATATACCATTTTGTTTATGTATTTAAGTCCAGTTTTCATTGAATAAGATTATAAAATTTTCAGTTGATATCATTGAGTTAAGTTTTCAGGTTCCAGATCTGCTAAACTTCCGGTGATGAAACCTCTAAATTCAAACTCAACATGAATCGTATCATCTAACTGAGCTAATTTCCAACCGACTTCCTGCAAATAATCAGTATTATCACCTGATGGAGGTCCGATTCCGGTTAACCGGAATGTCGGGGGACCACCGGGACGTAACGCGGGCACCTTGTTTCATACCGAAATCAATCACATGAGCTTTCTTCTTACCTGCAAACGCTTCCAAAATCGCTTAATTCGCTGTGAAATGAGCGAATTTCAGGTACGACAGGTCTCATATAAGTGCATACTGTCAGCGGTTTCTCAAGCCGAAATGGTGGTTGGTTGACTCAGTGTTGGTGGTGGTGCTGGTTGACACAGTGTTGGTGGTGGGTTGAAGGTGGAGGTGAAGGAGTGGTGGTGATGGTGGGTTGAAGGTGGAGGTGGTGGTGGGTTGGAGAGAGAGATGGGGAGAAGAAGATGGGGCAGATGGTGGGTTCAAGGACAATTTAGTCATTTCATAAAAATTTAACTGGAAAATTTAACAAGGGTTAGTGTTAAGGACCACCCGAGTTTGAAAATCGCAACCATTGGGACCAAGTGTGTTAGTGAACCCTTAGGACCAAGTCTGCAATTTTCGTAAACCACAGGAACCAACCAAGCATTTAACTCTGATGGTTTTGATATCTTAACCAACCCATTATCACTCAAATAAAGGTTTATAGCTTTAACTAATAGGTCTTGATGTTTACCATGTAACTGAAATATATAGATACACTCTCTGCATCTTTAATATATTTATTAGAGTTTCTTTATTATTTTGTTTTTTTTTCCTTTAAGAAAAAATAATATATCTTTTAGTTTTTAAATATAATTAACATGCTGTATTAAGCTTTCAATTTGATGTAGCATTCAAACTTGTGTCACTTAAATTTTTATTGTTTAGTTATAACGTTGGGCGCTTCTTGTGTCCGAACTGACCAGTGGTAAGGTTGTTGGTCCGATGACCAATCTGGTTCTGAAAATATTAGGTTAAACTTCTTTTTACATGTTTTATTTTCCATGTGTTTGTATATTTTTAACAAAAGCAAAAAGTCTTTGCAAGAAAGTTATTTTACTAAAAAGAAGATATAGAGTGGTCAATGAATCACATGTGCATATCATATGCTAGTATGATATACACATATGCATATTATGTGTGTTTTTTATGTCATGCACAGGTGCTTACATTGTATTACGCGTTAAGCTTTTTTATTATGCATATAAGTTGTTTTACTTTATTTTCAAACTTACATGTATATGTGCATACTTACAGATTTTATCTTTTTTAGTGGTTCCAACATCTTAAGTAGATCCCCATCGGTAACTTTGCTTCGTCACTTTTAACCTTATCGCCAAGTTTGGAATGTTGTCGTCTCGCATGTACCTTGGTTTTTCTTTTCTTTTTTAGTTTAAATGTGTTTAAAATTGATTTCGACTCTAATATGGGTCCATCATCATCTGAGTTTCATAGAATTTGTTTCTAAATCACCAGATTTTTAGTTAGATTCAAAGTTGAATATATTTGTTATAAATCACTATTGATATTGGATATCAATATTTAGGTGTGTTTAATGATTGCATAGGTGTGTTTCAGATCAGGTACTGATAATGATGATGGTTTATGTTGGTGTAAGTGGATGATGATTGATAAGATGTGACTGCTCTTTGTTTTGTATTTATTAACAATGTTGAATGTTGAATAATAATAAGACTACCCGGTATGGGGGCCGGCATATGCCCGGCAAGGCCCGGCGCCGGACCCCCACACCGCCCCCTTGGCCCATCCCCGGCACACCCGGCCATTTCTTGCCGCTGATGCCGTGCCTCCCCTTCTCTCACACACCTATACATACATATATACATACATATAAAGGGGTTCATCCCCCACCCCCTAGGTCCATCCCCTTTAGGCACATCCTCACATCTATCCTACGTGGCGCTGACGTGGCGGCCCATCATCCCAAGGATGAGCCTAACCATACCCACTAGTCTAAGTAAACATAGTATACTAAGTAAACCGTCGGACCGAACCGTGAACAGAACCAAAACAATCTCAATCAGTCTGAATTGTTTCGGATTGGACAGTTCAGCCAGTTTCAACGGTTTCATGAACACCCCAATGGTCGACAGTTACAGGCACGTAAAGGAACCATAAACGCACTTTATAATACCAAAAACACGTGTTATTTCCCTAGATACAGAAGGGTCACCGGTTTTGTGTGTTAAACTGTTAATCAGCCTTCTCACTACAAACAGAATCTCTATTGTAAATCAGCATTGAATCTTGGAATATATCACAAGATGTAGCCCAAAGTTCTCTAGAAAGCTTGATATTGTAAGATAGTGCAGAAGAATCAACTGTCCTACCATTCCCGCCAAAAAAGTGTAAACCGGATGCTTCCTGCACTCGATAAAATTCCCATTAATCGTCAACTTCATGTTTGGATGTACGTTTTGAGTGTAATTATGTGAATAATCAAATGTTTAGACGGGCCTATGCTGGTGTGTAACTAATTCCGTTTTAAGTATATAATGACCAAAAAGGAGAAGAACAGGACAAAGGGCTTACTGGCGGAGCAAGGGCGGCATCAAGAGTCGAAGAGACACCAACCCTACGTGACTGCAAAAAGCCCAAAAACCACAGGGCAGCAAATGCAGCCTGTGAAATAAACCATGGTAGTTCTCGCATGATGTTGGTTTTCACTGCCCCGGGGTCCACAGCCCTACATTTTTTACCAAACATAATAAGACAAACCTTGTGAACCAAGATCAATTTAACTTTTATTGTCAAACGCCAATGGAAACCGAAAAGCAGGAAGTACATACATTACTGAGATTGGTTGAGACCCTTCTGTGAGGTGAAGTTGTCGATGGAGCTCATATGAGAATAGCAAAACACATACTAAAGGAAAAACAAAGAGTAAAGATATAAATAAGTAATTAGTAGTTGTTAAATCGACTTGAAGATGTTAACACTTGCTTACATTTAGAGTACTCATAGATCTCTGCACAAGGGTAGTTTTTATATTCTGAAAAGCTCCTTCCAGAAACAGTCTCCTTATCGGGATGAAAGCTAGAAACTGGAGATCATTAAAAAATAAGAAAGTTTAAACGCATATTTTATAATAAATAACTGGCTTCAAAATATATAAATAAACTCACCATTCCTATGTGTAAAGGATGAGACGTTAACAATACGCGAAGGTATTGGACTGTTCTTTAGAAGTGGAAGTAAAACTTGTGTAAGAGAGAATGGCCCGATGTAATTAGTTCCCATCATCCTGCCATTAAGAACAGATTATATGAAAGCAAATCCTTTATGGTGTAAAAAAAATGGTTACTAAAACAAGTAGGGCTGTTTGTTTACCTCTTAATGAGGCTCTGAATGGTTCAGACCTCTTACTGGTTCAGCACTTAATGGTTCAGACTGTTTGTTTCCGAGCAAATGTCTGAATGGTTTAGACATTTGCCTCTGAATGGTTAAGCATTATACTGAGTCTAAATGGTTAAGACCTCTAATCTGAATTGGTCAGACATTTGCCTCTAAACGATTAAGCTATACTGGCTCTTAATGGTTCAAACATCTTGTTGGTTCAGCACTTAATGGTTCAGACCTCTTACTGGTTCAGCACTTAACCATTCAGAAGTTACCAAACAGCCAGTTGACCAATTCATGTAAGCCTTAAAACGAAATAAGCTTATTTACCTCTCATGACCTTCATTAGTGAGTTGACTCGTTGTTGCCAGCATCCCAGCGTTATTTATTAGGAGCTGAACAGATTGATGCATATCGGAGTCCAAAAGCCACTTTTCAAGAGAGTTTTTGAATTTCATTATCGATGAGAAAGATGATAAGTCAACCTTAAAACCTTCAAGTTGCGCTTCTTTGTTCTTCCTTCTGATGTCAGATATAACCTGTTACGAAAGTTAAAGAAACGGAAATATTTGAGAAAAATGATACATCATAAGCCTCATACAATTAGAGGTGTAAACGAGCAGAGCCGCTTGTGATCTACTCGATGTTAACCGGCAAAAAGCTCGAATCAAGCCAAGCTTAAACGATATTTAAAGATGTATTATGGGAGAATTGGTGTAACTTTGTAATTATGTAGGTTGTTGTGGTGTTTTGCTGGCCCGGTTTTGGGTCGGTGGTTGTTTCTGATGAAGTTTACGTTTCAAAAAAAAAAGCCAAACTTAAACGAGAATCGAGCCTAATGATAAGCTCATTTAACTAATGAGCTTGAGCATGCTCACGAGCCTAAACAAGTCTATTATTTTATATAATTTCTATTTCAAATATATATTTACATAACACTTATTATTATTATTATATTATTATATTATTATTATATATTATATATTATCGTAAAATAACTAATACTATATATGTTATGTTAAAAATTATAATTATAGAAATATATAAAAATAGATATAGATGTATATACAAATTAATAAACAATAAATAAACGAGCCGATCTAAGCTTGAAAATCTACTCACGAGCCTAGCTCGAGCTTTAGAAGTTCAGCTCGAAACGAGCCGAGCTCCAGCTTAGGCGAGGTTTTGGGCTCGGCTCGGCTCGGCTCGTTTACACCCCTACATACAATATACCTTTGATAACTTATGGGAAGATCTTCCAGCTGCAGGTATATAATGAAACATCAGCTATACATTTATGATGGTTTGCCACAAAATAAAGTAGAAAGTGAGACTCAGATTGCTAACAAACGTATTATTATTATTATTTTGTTCTAAATATGTAGAAAATGTCCACTATATTATTCCTAGTATTGAATAAAGCTGGATAAAGATTTATTAAAAGATAACACACCGAGAACAACAAAGAAGCCTTCTTTTGAAAGAGCTAAAGCGGCTGCAGCACCCAAACCAGATGTTGCCTACAATTAGCGAGACATACACATTAAAACATAGACGAGCGAAACGTGTTGGCTAACGGGTCAAAGTTGTGTTTAAATAGGTCATTATTTTTAGGTATGATTAAAACAGGTATTCGGCTTGTGCTGGGTTAGTCAGCAAACAATTTACAATTCATTCAAATATATTACTGTGTTAACTATGATTACAGAAGCACATATTATCAAAATAACCACGTGAATCTTCAAATAAAAAATTTAGGAGATTGTATGCCTTAGTACGTTTTGATGTGTTCTTATATAAAAAAAACCCGGCATAAGGAATGAAATTAAAAAATAAATAAATCAAATACATGCTTACACCAGTGATGATGCAGATCGGTAGACGTCTACCAAACGTCTTGCTTGATGTTGATGACGATGACATTGGAGGCAAAGGTGAAACAGCAGACCGGGGGTACGCAGTTTTTTTCCGGGAGAAAATGCTTTGAGTGCGCAGCTTTATATAGGAATATATAAGCGCGAACGTCCATAGAACACCCATTCTCCAAAATGAAACGGTGCAAGCAAAACGAATAGCTTCCATTAGCTCCTTTACCAGTGCCATCTTCTTTACAAACTAAAAGTAGGAATTTTAAAATATCAGCAGAACAACACAGGGGGATTTATTTCTACAAAACCGAAAAGATTAATATAAATCTGGCAGGAGGTTAGCACAACCGCTCAACAAGGTAACACAAGATTATCATGAATATGCTTCAAATTACTTGTCTTACTGAATAATCTCAAGTGTGACATTAAGATTGATTAAAACTAGCCTCATTACTTGCATCAGAAGGGTACAACTTTTTATCCTATATTTAACCATGTTTTGATGCAGATAAGCGATGACTCGACTAAGAAGACGAACACATGGGTTTTCATTGGTTCGGTTTCTTCATTATGTTCAAAACCGAACCGAATTCGACCGAAAACCCAATTCGATATGTTTGTTGTTCTTGAAATACCCAAATAAAGCAAGATTCTTTACTAAAACCTATAAATATTGATTAAATGGTATGTTCGGCAATTGCTTCTATAAATATTGATTAATAGGTATGTTCAGCAATTGCTTAAAAACTGATTAAACAGCTTAAAGTAGCAAAATTTCAACCAAATGACCCCCTAATTAAGGTTATAAAGAGTAACACAGACCCAAACAAAGATGCTTGCAAATTAAGAACAACCCTAAAATTAATATAAGCTAGGGGTGAGAAGATTTCGGTCCTGACTCGAAATGACCCGAAAACAAGACCGAAAATGAGCCCGATATAATACAAATGGTCAGTCCTCGTTCCTATTTATTGACAATTTCAGTTACGAGATGGTCCTTGGTCCAGGACCAAACCGAAAAGAAAAAAACCCGACCCGATTGCTGGAACACAGAGACAGCAAACTGGTCCATTAACTCAAGCACAGGGAATAACAATGGGAATAGCATCAACTTCAATTCAATTTGCAAGATCAAGAAGGATGGGAATAACACTTTATCTTAGCTATTGATTACTTCAACTAAATTGCCATCTTAAGTCACAAGTTTGAATTGATATAATCATACATTTCTCATTTAGGCATATCATCGAGCAGCTTGTATGCGTACTTTTAATACAATATATAAAGATCCAACTTTGTTCAGTTCACCCCCATATCACAAGTTTTAATCATTCATGGTAAAACAAAAATCTTGCAAAGTATATAACGGAAAAGAACTTACGTACAAAATCCAAAGAACCTATACACAAAATGGTGTAGAAGACCAAAAGGGGTAAAGATGAATCCGAATCAATTAGACGCCTTGAATCGCAGGATGGAAACCGAATAGGTAAGACCGATGGAGACTGATACACAAAGATGAACGGATTCGGGAGTTTTGGAATTGAAAATTCAATTTGGTTTCGGTTTAAACCGAACTCAAAACCAACTGTATCTTTATTTACTTTAAGGGAATTTGCCACTAATAATCGACGTTATCGGCCATTGTCATCCCATCTTTGAAAATTTTTAATCAGTCCCATTTTTCATCTATTTTTTCTCATTTTTCATTATTTTTTTTTCATCGGTCCTCAGTTAAAATAACTTAATGGAGTTAAGTTTTTTTTCGAATTACAAACTTACGTGTTAAGACTTTTGATCAAAATATGGATACGAGTCTATTAATGTAAAACTTACCTCAAAACGATGCTCCAAACGACTTGATTTTTGTTAATTGGAAGTTTAAACACCCGAATTGAAGCATCTTTTTCATCGTTTAGAGCACAATTTCCAGATAAGTTTTACATAATTCGACTCGTATCCTTTTTCTAATAAAAAGCACTAAAACGTCAGCTTGTAATTTAGAAAAAAAAAACTTAATTTTTTTAACTGAAGACCGGTGGAGGAAAAATAAGTGAAAGGTAGGACTTGCATGGGAATATTTAAAGGTGAGACTGACAATGGCCAATGACGTCTAGTTGGGATTATTATAGGCCAATTCCCCTTTAGTTTAATCAGTTTATAACTGAATAATGAACCCCGAGATGAATAATAACGTTGCAATCGACCGGTGACCGGAATGCCCATCATTATAGAGGAACCGGCTGAGAGGCTTACTGTTGTGAAACCTCTGGCTCAACCTAGAGTTTTTTTTATTTAGGCGAGACTCGATCCATGACCCCCACTTTAGAATGTGATGGGATTGCCAATGAACACGGATCCCAACCAACTTGTATTGACCCCTAGACATGGTTATAAAAATCGTTAGGTGCTAGTTGGCCGGTGGAGTACTGAAAAGCGATTAATCAGGATTAGTCGTTCTCGTGAGTAATCGGGATTAATCGGATTGACATTTTTATAAGTGATTTTTAGTTTTATACATGTATACACACATTATTATATGTAATGTTTTTAAGTAGACATATTTTTAACCCCTCCTCTACCCTTTATTTTTAAATATACAAGATTAATCTCCGGAATTTATAGGTTTGGCCGCAATTTAGTCGAAATCTGACTGGCTATATTTTGCCTACCAGAACTGATTTTCAACCGACTAGAGCTAATTTCCAGTTGACTAGGGCCGATTTCCGGCCGACTAGAGCCAATTTTCGGCAACTAGCGATTAATTCACCGATTGCCTAAAAATCAATCAGAGACCAACTTCATCGATTAATCCCAATTTTTCCAACACTGCCCCTGACAAATACACATAAAAAAACCCTTTTTGTAGGTCACGATAATATTTTTTATTTGGTTATAATTTCGTATGTGTTTTTGAAATATTTTTTTTTTATAAATAACATCTAACATCATACTATCCTAGTAAAAGTTAGGCTTGTTTTCTTTTTTTTCGTACTTATTAAGTGTAACAAAATTTTATCAAAATTGGGGTGATGTTATTATATTACTATTGTGAGATTGAAATGTGATTGTTTCTCTGTTTCCCGTTAGAATTAAAAATAGGAATAAGGAATATAAGTTTCCTTGTAGAATACTAAATTATTGCAAGGAAAAAATGTAACTTGTTTGTTTTTACCAACGGTTTATTTTTTAAAATCGTGTATTTCTTACATGTGTTATCTACATAAAGAGACATCAAATTAATTTAATCATTGGTTTTTAAATATTTATTCATAACCACATATATTCTATGTAGTTACAATAGAAAGATGACCACATATATCTATGTAGTATACAATTAGAAGATGACCAGTGCTACATGGTAGCTGGCCATTGGTCACCCTTATCTTTTTTTTATTTGCTTTTAATAAGTTTTTGTTTTTTTCTCATTTACGCTTTAACATTTAATATTGACACTTACAACCGTTCAACTTTATAATTATTTTTTACGTGCATATATTTATGTATGTCTTGGTATAAATTCAAGTTAATTATGATTCCTTGAAAATGGGTAGTTTCAGATACAATATGTTTATTTTTCTTTTTTTACGTATTCAATTGATCTATGTTTTGGCATATATTTGGGTTTTTTTTTTCGCCACCGCAACGCACGGTACCATTTTTAGCTTAAAAAAACATGATTTTTTTTCTTATTTTTATATACGTGTCAGTATAAGTTCAAGGTTTTTTTTAAGTTTTCGGTTAATCTACGTTTTGACATAAATTTTGTTTTACAACAAGTGAGGTCAAATATAATATGTTTTTTTTAGTTTTCAGTTAATCTACGTTTTGGCATAAATTTTGTTTTACAACAAGTAGGATCAGATATAATATGTTTTCATTAGATTTTATAAATTCGACTTACTTTACGTCAGCGCCACCGCAATGCGGGTACCATTTTTAACTATGAAAACATTATTCTTTCCTTCTTTTTTTGTAGATGTCGTTATAAGTCCAGGTTGGTGTTCAATGTAAATTTATTTCGCAAATAAGTGGGGCCATATATAATACGTTTCCATGATTATTTTTATGTGCATTTTCAGTTTATCTGTTTTATGAACTAACTTTTATTCTGAAATGATTCAGATATTTACTGTTCAAATCCAAGTTACTTTACATTTGGACCCGCTGCAATGCGCGGAAAAATGTGTTAGTTCTACACAAATGTAACTGTGTAGGTTTATAGATAAACGAAACTTATTCACTTTTTTATTTAAATATCATGAAAAATAAATAAATATTACATATCTATTATTTTCCTTATATGTTGGGATTGAACCCTTTCAAAAAGAACAGATAATACAAAGCCAAAATCACATCAGATTATTGGTCCTGATAACAGAGTTTACAAGCTCTGTTAGATAAACTCTGCCTTGCCTAAAGCTCTGTCTTCTATCATCTGCTAGTGCTAAACGACAAAGTTCAAAGGTCTGTCAGAAGACAAAGCAGTGGATAGTGATCAGCGTTTAGTTATAATAGTTTTATATTCAATGTAACAGTGCTTGGCACTGATCAGAGTTTAGGCATTAGCAGTGCTTAGAGTTAGTTTTATTTGTTATCTGTCACTATCAACCCTGACGTCATTAAAGATGCTCAGAGGTTAGAAGTGTTAGTATAAATAGTTCATCAGTTGTATTGTTTTATTTATCTATCAAAAGATCATTCACCTATCATTTCTGTACTATTCAAACGTTCTTATTGGGCTAAGGGGGAGTTTGTAATTCACATGCAAAAACTATAAGTGTGAGAGCATGATGATGAAAACAAACGACTATTAGTTATGCTAAAAGTTTTCCATATATTTCCATTGCATTTAACTATGATTTTTACATTCATTTCCATTTTTGAAACAAAAATCACAACTAGTTCAAACTTAGATCCTAACAATTTGTATCAGAGCTTGGTCAATCAAAATTTGATTTTACTATCAATTTGATTTGAAAGATCAA
Source organism: Scalesia atractyloides (assembly GCA_947069175.1). Taxonomy (NCBI): domain Eukaryota; kingdom Viridiplantae; phylum Streptophyta; class Magnoliopsida; order Asterales; family Asteraceae; genus Scalesia; species Scalesia atractyloides. The sequence goes on from CAMTDV010000024.1 coordinate 82,289,338, forward strand.
CTCTCCCTGCTAATTCGTTTGATAGTTTTATTTGGAAAACAGAATTTTATTACGTTAAAGTTTTTAAAACAAAAATCTGTTGAAAACCATTCAGAAATGTCTCAAAACACACCTGATTCCAACATTGGATCGATGTTTAAACCACCGATGCTGAAAAGAAATGAATATTTCATATGGCAGCGTCGGATGGGTCACATTTAGCTCAACAGAACACCGGTTGTTGGAGATCTGTTGTATTTGGAGCACTTTCCATTGGTTCCAAGTACAGAGGATCCCAATACTCAAGTGCCAAAAAGTCCTGAACTATACTCCGAGTAGGATTACCAGAAAATAGAGTTGGATGCTAAGGCATTTAGCATTGTTGCTTCTCCCTTACCAACGAGATCTATGCTGGACTGCTCCACTGCAATAGTGCAAAGGAGTTGTGGGATGCACTAAAAGAGCAATTCAATAGTAGTGAAGAAGTAATCGAAAACAATAAAGAAATTCTGAATCAACAGTATGAAACATTTTGTCACGTCAAAGGTGAGTCGTTAACACAACAGTTCGAACGTTTTAGCTGTCTCATAAGTGAATTCAAACTGGTGAACGTTGAATTTCCTAATTCGACTGTCAATAGTCGTTTCCTTAGATCGTTACCAGAGAAATGGGACACTGTAGCTTACGTTACACGAACATATGTTGGTTTTAAAGAGATGTCACTCACACAGCTTCATGGCATACTCCTCACTTATGAGAGAAAAATAAGCTATAAGAGTCTGGTAAAGTGACTGATGATTACACTTTGGGTAACATAGCTCTCTATGTCCAAGAAGAGGAATCTGGCAGTGGAAAGGATCAGGGTTATGATCATTTTATTGACATAACTTCTGGAGGAAACTTTAACTCTGATTCTTACTCACCCAACTATTCATTTACTGCAAGTAGAAAAGCCAAACCTCTGACAATCTCTCCTTTGAGTTAAATGATTTACAACATTTTGAGCCATCTGATTTGGAAGAGATGAACATTTTGCACCAACTGGCTCTATTAAGTGTTAGAGCTAGTAAATTTTATAAAAGAACTGGTAGAAAATTTCCAGGGTTGCATGGGGGTTTAAAGGTTGGGCTAGACAAGTCTAAAATCAAGTGTTACAAGTGCAATAGGTTAGGACATTTTGCCAGAGAATGCAGATCTCAAACTTCAGGACCAATAGTAACACATCCTGGCCCTAGACCTCAGCACACACAAAACACTCCGCAGTATTCCCAATATACCCCTGCTCATCAAGTGCAAAACACTGCTCACTATGCACACCCTGCTACCACTGTTCCTGTGCATTATGTTCAAACCATTGTTCCACAAATTCAATATGTCCAAGCACCACCACCTCAAGTGCATGTGCAACAAGCACCTCATGTCACTCAAACTACTCAAACCACTGCTCCGACAGAGGTTAACCAGCAAAGCTTCTTCACTCAAGGCTTTGTTGATTGGAGTAGTTTGCCAGAGGAATTAACTGATGAAAACTTTGCTCTTATGGCCAAAAATGATTTTGAAAATGAAAATTTTTGTTTAATGGCCTTAGAAACAATTGTTGAAGATGATGAGTATGTGGAACAAGTGTCTAAATCTGATGAAATTCAAAGTTGTGATGAAGCATTGGTTTCAAAAGATACTGTTGATGAAGAAAAGATCTCTCTATCTTATCCATGGGATACCAAGGTGTGTGAAGATGATTGTGACTGTGCTCTCATGGCTGCTTCTAAGGTATCACCCCAGATTCTCAAAGATCTGTGTTCTGAAAAATGCATTATAGCTTTTGCAGACATAAAAAGGGTAAATGAAAACCTTATAAACAAAATTTTGGAAGATGAACTAAATTTTGAAAAACTCACAAAAGAGTTGAAAAAAAAAGTTGGTTAACAAAGATTCTGAAATCAGCAGCCTGAAGCATGAGGCAAGCATAACCAAAGACCAACTCCAAACTATGGTAGAGAAATACCAAGTTTGCAAAAAGGAGTTAGAATCTACCCAAATCACATGTGAAAAATGGGTAGAGTGTTGTAAAGGTTATGAAATCTTGTTGGAAAATCAGATCAAGAGCAACATAAAATTTGGCATTGGTTTTAACAAAAATGATCAAGTTTCTGAAAATGTTGTGAAAATTGATTCTGAGATGGTTGAAGTTGTCCCTAAAAACTTGGTTGGTGAAGAAATAAAAGTCACAGATAAAAATGGAAACAAAATCATTTTGGAAAAACCTGAGAGTTCCTCAACTTTTAAAGAAGTTGAGAAATATCAGTTCAAACCCACATGGTCAAATGAGTGTGACATTTTAGAAAACTTCAAGCCAATGGACTTCACAACCATTGATGGTGTTAAGGAACCAAAAACAAGAGTCATTCCTATTAAAGATCTTCTAGCAGATGTTACAACGACTGTTGAAAAGAAGTCTGAAAAAGGAAAGAGGAAGGAAAATGTCAAAAACTTGTTTTGTAACTTTTGTGAGAAAAGAAATCATGTCACTGAAAACTGTTTTCTGTTAAGGCTTATGACATAAACAAAACTTGTATGATCCCAAATTCCTCAAAATGTATCATCTGTGATAAGACAAATCAAAAGACTCATGAGTGTGTTTATCTTAAAACCTATGATGAAAAGGTAAAAGAGATCAAATCAAAAGCTATGGAAAGTCAAAGTTCAAGCTCTGCTAAAAATAAATCTAAGCAGACCTTTGAACCTGTTGAAACATCTGTTACTAAAGCACTGACCAAAACCTCTGTTCTTAGAGAGGTACAAGTGACAGATGCACCACCTGCAAACAGATATCCAATAGGATATGGCCAACCTATTTATCAAAAGGTTCCTTTTAGCTATGAGGGTTGCAAAAAACCCTCAAAACCAAAAGTCAATAGGTTTCCTCATGGCTACCAATGTCACACCCCGACCCGCAGCGGAATAAGAGTCGGGGCATAATTGGGTTATCACCAAAGCTCATGACATTTACTATTATGTTTCATATTTAATAAAGTCAAAATTACATTTTCAACTATCCAAACATGTTCATTCAATACAAAGGAAATAAACCAAGCATAACAATCCCAACACTAAATCGTTTTATTCTTCTAGTCCAAATCCTATGTGTTCCTAGCTGCAGCTGCTTCACCTGTATCATGTGTAAAATGGGGGTTTTTGGGTCAACATAAGTTGGCGAGTGAACCTTATTAGATAAACATTTGATAATGATTTTATGGTTAGTTTATCCATGAAATATTGTGCATAATCATAGATGAGCAAATGTAAATAATCAAGTAATGGCAAATAGCAGTCACAACTATAACATACAATAACACATGGCAGCATACATGAACATACCAACATCACACTGTAAATACATAAATGAAACTGTGCGATCAAGGCTCAATCAAACGGAGCCGATCGTATTGCATGTACTGAAAATGAAAATGTCTGTGCGATCAAGGCTCAATCAAACGGAGCCGATCGTATGTGGGCACGCCAGGTTCAACCTCATAATGAAATGGGGAACATGCTCAACGCTCATAAATGGGGAGCGGCGGCCTATGAAATTGCATGTACTGAATAATAAATTGCATCCAATGATAACTACTTAACAGCAACAAACTGAATACACAAGCTCATGTTATGATGTATGCACAATGGTTTAGTAATAATATATATATACAAAGACACATGATACACCCCAAAACGTGATTAAAACGGGGAATTTGTAAGATTCACTCACATTGGGTGCGTTGGATTGGAGATGGCGAGATGCGCACGATTTAGATGAGCGGATCAACGAGGAATACTAACCTAAATAATAATGGAAAAATATATTAAATGGATGGATTTTATTAAGGATTTTAATGAAATTTTTAGATATATTTTTGTGAGTTTATAGCTATTTTCTATCTTTAAAAATGCTATTATTAAGTATTTTTAATTGATTTTTAAATTAAATTAAATAAATAAAAATATAAAAAAATATTATTTTTTTAGCGTTGACCGTTGACCGGTTCGGTCAGGGAATTAATCTGCACCGGGTGAGATTCGAACCGGCGACCTCCCGTTCGCGTGCACGCAGCTCTACCAACTGAGCTACGTGTCTAACCCGAACTAATCTCGTTTTTAATTATATTTATACACTTATTCGATTTAACCGAATTTCCTTTATTTGCAAAAACATTTTAATTCAATCGGACCGGTGCTCGTGACGGGTTTCGAACGCGCGACGTGTAGTTTCAGGTTGCACACAGTCCACCGCTGGACTGTGTGTCTAACCCGGTTATTATCTAGGTTTTTATTATACTTAACAACTATCCGAGTTAACCCGGTTTAATTCTTGATCAAAAAGGCATTTTATTACACAAGGTGTGCGTGTAGCAGGGATCGAACTCGGGACGTATAGTTTTTGTTTGCACACAGTCCACCGCTGGACTGTGTGTCTAACCCGTTTATATTTCCGATTTTAATTAATCTTATGTTATCACTGAACTCTCTTCTTCATTACGAACGCAGACATCAATCAAACAACCGATTCGTGATTAATTTAGTTAATAAACATGATGTCTAGTTTGAATGCATTACACCGAAAAGTTTGGGGAAAGAAGATACCGAACAGGTTGTCTTCTTCAGAGAGTCCGGCGAAACTTGTCGGCTCTGTTTTTGAAACCTTCGGCTGCGAGAATCAATTAACAGATTTAAGGGATTAGATATGAAATTGAACTAATGAGCATTGATTATCAGTGCGTTGGAATGTGCATACCGATAATTAACGAGTTTCCGGCAATTCCAGAAGTTTTCCGGCGAACACAGAAAGTCCAGCAATGACGTCTGTGGTTGATTTTGAGCGATGGGTTAATGTTAGTAAGGTTCTAACAATAGATTGAAATCGTAAAGTAGAAGTATTTTACCGGTTTGAGTTGAATACGGTTTTCCGGCGACTTTTGCAGAGAATTCCGGCGAGCTGTTTTAGGCGCTCTGATGGTCTGGAAATGCGACGAAAAGGAAATAGAGTATGGGTATGATATCTCTGAATCGCGAGAGTGGTCTGGAGTTTGTGAAATTCTGAACTTGATGTTCTTTTTCGGTTTTAAAATCAACAATGATGAGTCTTGAAGTTTAATCAATTTCTGATTGATTAAAAACCGTCGTGCATCGGTTATAAACTGAATGTGTGAGGTAAACAATCGATTTGACGCTTGGTTTGCCGATTACCGTTTCTCAGATGGCGCCATCGGTTATAACTGAGTTTGTGTATAAGATTCATTTGTGTTCCTAGAGTTAGCAGAAAACACAATGTGGCGGAGTGGTTTAGGGGATGAGTGTTAAGTTGTTGAAGAGTCTTAGCTGACCTGGGTTTGAATCCCGGCAGCTTCATTATTTTTTTATTTATTTTATTTTAACTTTTTATCAAATATAATTTTTATAGTTTAGTTTATTTATTAATTATGTAACGTTTTAACTCAAAATAATCATAAATATTTAATGTAACTTTTATAACTTGGTACTTGATTACAAAACGGAGCGGGTTTTGAAGACCCGATTTTTACAAATGTTACAACCAACATCTGATAGGAAATGGTTCACAGTAGTGGTTAGAAAGACCAATCCAAACTACTGACCACCTGAATTTTAGATTGGACAATTTGTGACCCCATCCAAAGCCATTTTGGCTTTGGAAACTCACCTAAACTAATTGTTTACTAATGTGCAGGGAGCTTCTACTTGCCTTGATAGTTTATGGTATGTAGATAGTCGAGGCTCCAGGCACATGACAGGATGTAGAGCCCTTCTCAAAGACTTCATGGCTCATGGAGGGGGTGATATATCTTTTGGTAACAATTCAAAAGGGAAGGTGTTGGGGTCAGGGTGTTTTCAAGCTGGGAAACTCAAATTTGAAAATGTAAATCACATTGACAATCTAAAATTCAATCTTCTTAGTGTTTCACAAATGAGAGAAAAAGGATATGGACCCTTCTTTACAAAGAAAACATGTCAAATTGTAGGACCAGAGGTTGTTAAAAAAATTGATCAAATCGTTGCTGAGAGTAAAACACAACTTGTTGCTCCTAGGAGTGGAAATGTGTATGTGGTTGATATGCTTAAAGATAACCCAATGTCTAATGCATGCCTGTTCTCAATTGCTTCAAGCAAAGAGAAAGAGTCATGGCATAGAAGACTTGGGCACACAAATAACAAAACTATCACCACTCTCTCAAAACAAAGTCTTGTCAGAGGTTTACCTCAAAAACAATTTACCCGTGAAGAGAGTTTCCTGTTTAAAAGGTAAACAAAATAAAAGCTCTTACAAGTCCATTGAAGAGTCCAAAAGAACCCAGTGTTTGCAATTGCTGCACATGGATTTGTTTGGCCCTGTTAAAATCATGAATCTCACAAAGAGAATGTATTGTTTGGTCATTTTTGATGATTTTTCAAGGTTTACATGGACTTTCTTCATGCATTCTAAATATGAAACTTCTGGCATTTTGCAAAATTTTGTGAAACAAGTTGAAAAGCAATTTGACCTATTAGTAAAAATCTTTAGAAGTGACAATGAGACAGAGTTTAGAAACAAGGAGTTGGATGCTTTCTGTGAGTCAAAAGGAATTGTTAGGAAATATAGCATTCAAGGACTCCAGAACAAAATGGGGTGGTTGAAAGGAAAAACAGAACTTTAATTGAATCAGCAAGAACTATGCTTGCAGACTCAGGTTTACCCTTATCTTTTTGGGCAGAGGCTGTAAACACTGCTTGCTATGTTCAAAACAGAGTTTTGATTAACCCATGCATCAAATGACTGCCTACGAAATTCTTTACAAAATCAAACCTCTGATCTCATATTTCAAAGTTTTTGGCTGTCCATGCTTCATTTTAAACTTAAAAGATTCAATCTCAAAATTTGCAGCCAATGTTGATTGTGATTATTTTCTAGGATACTCAACCACTGCCAAAGCCTATAAAGTTTTTAACTCTAGGATAAAGCGTGTTGAAGAAACTCTGAATGTGAAGTTCAATGAACTTTCTTCTTTGAAAATCCCAGCAAATCCTACTGAGTTGTTTGACTTAGAAAAATTTACATTTGAAGATGTGTCTATCAAGACTAACCATGCAGGTACATCACAATCAACACATCAAGATCAAGGATATGACTGTGTCATTCCAAACTTCAAAGTCAGTCAAACTATCAGAGGAGCAGATGTTAGTAACAATGGTGAAAGTTCTGCTGGCTCAACAATTGTTGATCCACAAACCTCTGCTAGTTCTCAAAATCAAACCACTGTTGATAAAAGTCCACACAATATGAACAAAAGTCAACACAGTCACACATCCATACCTCCTATACCTCCACCACCATTCCAATCAGAGGTTGGACATTCAAATTCACCAGCAGAGGTTAGCTCAGATGATACACATTTGCAGCCTTCACCTCATAATGCAATTGTCCAATACCAAGGTGATTTAATTTTCCTCAAAAGCCATCCATTGGATCAAGTTATTGGCAACATAAATGAGAGAATGCTCACAAGAAGCCAATCCCAAAACATTTGCCTCTTTGCTGACTTTCTATCACTCACACAACCTGTCAAGTACCAAGATGCTTTAAAAGACAATAGTTGGGTAGAGGCTATGCAAGAGGAGCTCCTTCAATTCAAAAGACAACAAGTTTGGGAACTTGTACCACTGCCTAAGGATATATATCCAATTGGCATAAAGTGGGTCTTCAAAAACAAAACTGATGAAAGGGGTATTGTTGTCAAGAACAAGGCAAGGCTCGTGGTTCAAGGCTACAGACAGGAAGAGAGCTTTTGTAACATCCGTCGAAAAACGGGTTTTCAAAACCCGTTTCGTTTATTAATCAAATATCCAGTTATAAATTTTCGTTGCGTATTTAATGCTCAAATTAATTTTAAACAAATACATAATTAATAAACATTTTAGAATTTAAAAACTATAATCATTAAATGGTAAAAACAAGTGCTAAAAAAATAAAATCAAGCTGCCGGGTTTCGAACCCGGGTCAGCCGGACCAAACAAACAAACATCTCACCACTCCGCCACTTGACACGTTTGTGATAACTATTAAAACAAATAATATTTATAATAAAACTCGAAATCAAATTCAGTAATCAGCGCGCCCAATCCGCAGTCGCCGGAATTACCGACGATTTCGCGAGACTTCGACCGTTTCCTTTGACTGAACGCGTGTATTAACTTCGACATCGGTTATAACCGATGTCTAATCCCGCAATCCCAGTCATAACCGCCGGAAAAGTTTTGACCACGAATCAAGATCAAATTCGGACTCGATTCATTCTGTTTCTTCCCTATAAATACACACCCAAGTCTCTGGTAACCTTTTCGCTCAAAATCGCACAATTTATCGAAGTCTTAGCACTCGCCGGAGAAATTCTGCACTCGCCGGACTTTCACCGGAAAACCGAGACTTACACCAAATCGGTAAATTTCTCGACTCTTTCGTTTTCAATCCATTGTTAGACATATACTAACTTCAATCCTTCAACCAGAATCGGTTCCATACGACGTTGCCGGAAATTCTGCACTCGCCGGAAAATCTCTGGAAATTCTGAAATCACACTGTAAATCGGTACAATCATCTAAACCCCTGATATCTCTTATTTAGTCACTTAATTTCACAACTCATTGATCAAAACTGTTAATTGATCCGCTCAGACGGAATTCATAAATCAGAGCCGACGACCCTTGCCGGAGTTATGAGAAAAACATCCTGTTCGGTACATTCGAATCTGTAACTCTCTTTATCCATTACATTTCAATCAATTATATGTTCGACGAACGATTTAAACAAGAGCAGTCGAACATCTTTGTCTGTGTCTTCATGAATGAAGAAGAAGAAGTCGAACATTGTGTATAAGTTTAATTAAAACAGGATATTAAACCGGGTTAGACACACAGTCCAGCGGTGGACTGTGTGCAATCACACAGCGCACGTCACGAGTTCGAACCTTACAACGCACCGACTTTCCGAATTAAAACCAAAATTTTTAAAACTGAATCAGATCAAGTCACAGTAAGTTTATAAGAATAATATAAATTCATAAGTTAAACAGATTAGACACACAGCCCAACTGGTTGGGCTGTGCGCTTACAAACCGAAGCACCCGAGTTCGACTCCGGGTCCCTGCAACCGGTTCGACATATAAACCCTTCTTAATATAAACCAAATAAATTAACATTTAAGTAATATATATATATAATTAAAACATAGAATATTTCGGGTTAGACACGTAGCTCAGTTGGTAGAGCTGCGTGCACGCGTACGAGAGGTCCCGGTTCGAACCTCACTCAGTGCACACTCAACCATAGTCCGACCGGTCAACGTCCGGTCAACGTCAACGGCCGGTCAACGGTCAACAAAAGTCAAAAATTTTTTTCTTTTATTTATTTATTTAATTTAAAAATCAATTAAAAACACTTAAAAATAGTATTTTTAAAGCTAGAAAATGTCCTTAAACTCACAAAAATAAATCTAAAAATCCTATTAAAGTTATGAATTAAAACTATTAATCTCAAATAAAATCCATTTATTTACCGAACCATTTCGTTATTATTTAGGTTAGTTTCTATCGTGGTCAAATCCAAATTCGTGCGCATTCATCATCAATCCAAGAAACGCACCCACTGTGAGTGAATTTTTACAAATTCCCCTTTTTATTCATGTTTTGGGGTGTATCATGTGTCGCTTAAATTAATTCGCTTATTCAAACTCGTGCTATTACCATTATATGATCTAAACTTATAATGTAAATATTGTTTGTTGTAATGTGTGTTTACATTTAGTCAAGTTGCGTGCAAATCAATTCATTAGGCCCATCAGTTCCTCGTTGGAGACGGGTTGAACAACGCGTGCCTCAAAATCATTCATTAGGCCCATCAGTTCCTCGTGGGAGACGAGTTGAACAACGCGTGCCTCAAAATCATTCATTAGGCCCATCAGTTCCTCGTGGGAGACGAGTTGAACATCGCGTGCCTCAAAAACAATCATTTGGTGTATGTGTGTGCAATAATTAATATTATGTGTTTTGTGATTAAATTTACATCTACGTTTACTCATATGTGGTTATGCACTTTATTTTAAAATCGATACAATAAACACGTTTAAATGTTTTTCATAGGATTCACTCGCCAACTTTTTATTGACCCAAAAACCCTATTTTTACACATGATACAGGTGGACAGGTTGAAGCAAGGATCACATAGGAAATTGCCTTAGAAGAAAAATAATGAAGTCTTGAAAAATGTATAGAACATGTTGTACTAGTAAGATTGATTGTAATGATTCTCCTTTAAAAAGAAATAATAAATATGAAACTTTATAATAAATGTCATGAGCTTTGATGAAAACCCAATCATGCCCCGATCACCTTTTTCCGCTGCGGGTCGGGGTGTGACAGCTTTGACTATGATGAAACATTTGCTCCAGTAGCAAGATTAGAAGCCATCAGACTGTTCTTAGCTTTTGCTGCTAACCACAACATCAAAGTGTTTCAAATGGACATCAAAAGTGCATTCTTGTATGGAATGATCAAGGAAGAAGTGTATGTGTGTCAACCTCCTGGATTTGAAGATGCATTCTATCCTGATCATGTGTACAAGCTCAACAAAGCATTGTATGGTCTAAAACAAGCACCTAGAGCCTGGTATGAAACTCTATCCACTTTTCTCTTATCCATAGGATTTTCAAGAGGTAAAATTTACAAAACCTTGTTTTTAAAATGGAAAGGAAAAGATTTGATGCTTGTCCAGATTTATGTGGATGACATCATTTTTGGATCCACAGTCAATGCCATGTGTGAAGAGTTTAAAAAACTCATGGCAGCAGAGTTTAAAATGAGTGCAAGGGGTGAGTTACAGTGTTTTCTTGGTCTTCAAGTTCAACAAAAGCACAATGGCACTTTCATTCATCAAATAAGTATGTAAGAGAACCACTTAACAAATTTGATATGAATGACTGTAAACCTTGTAGCACACCCATGGCAACCTTAAAGCTTGTCACTGTTGAGGACAAAGATGACTTGGTTGATCAAACTCTTTATAGAAGTATGATTGGGTCTTTGTTGTACCTAACTGCTTCTAGGCCAGATATCATGTTTGTAACATGTGTTTGTGCCAGATCCCAGTCAGCACCTAGAAAGTCAAACTTGTTGATGCACTTTGTGTTCGTCACTTGTCGAACAGGCTAGATGTAGCGTGTGTTGAATATTGTATAGGTTAGAATCAAACACACGATCAAGTTAGCACAAATTTGTATGTAGGAAGACAAGTTCGAACGAACTTGTTACATATTGATCAAGTTCGGACGAACTTGTTACATAGTGGACAAGTTCGCCCGAACTTAATTTCGGCCGAACTTGACTATCAATTGTTTGGTCCGAACTTGTTACACTATAAATAGGTGGTGTGTGTTCATTTGTTGTTTAAGTTTTTGCAACCCCTACGGGGAGGTGCTGCCGGATTCTCTCCAGGAACTCCGGCAGTTGGACAAGTGTATACTCTTTCGGTATGAACGAAGATATGACTTCCGCTGCACTCTACTTCTACTCCATTCTTAATAACATTCTACCGAATTGGTTACGTTTACGCACTAACTTCCTTCTAGAACCGCCTGATCAGGACCTTCAATTGGTATCAGAGCTATGGTCATCACCTACGCTCATGAATTTGGACATTTATGGACATTAGGAGGGGTTTTGGACTTAAAACATGAAATAAACATACAATCCACGGACAAAAAGTAAAATTGGACGGATAGGATTGTTAGAAAACCATTTTCGACCAGATCTATGGTGGAATCATCTCGAAATTCGAAGAAATAAGGAGTCTGGTCGAAAAATGTGAAAAAGTATGGTTTTGGAGGCCAACTTCGCCCGAACTTGTTATGTTGTGGCCAAGTTCGCCTGAACTTGTCATGCATTGACCAAGTTTGCACGAACTTGTACTGTGGTGACCAATTCCGCCCGAAGTTGTGTAAGGATGGACAAGTTCGCCCGAAGTTGATCAAGATGTCTAAAAAAGGGCATGGAAAAATTTTGTTGATCGTTTTGACGAGACTAGTGTCCAGAAAAAATTTGGTGATAGAATTTTTTTTGAGATTTTAACGTCTGATTCAGCATTTTCGGAGACACCGTCTAGAGCTTCAGAGTACAGATTTGGCGATACGGTCACAAAATTTTGAAGACATGAGGAGAGTCATTGATACCGGTGCAGAATGTTGATCATTAGGTGTCGTGACTAGTAATGGGCCTAAATGTTAAATCCGCATTTGATGAATACAGAAAATTACGGATTTGAGGGGGAATTTCAGTGAAAATTTCAGTATGGTCAGAATTTGCAAAAATTAGGGGGAATAAAAATTTTACAATATTTGAAGATTTCGGCATTTTTGAAATTCGTGAATACTGCAACAGTATCCGGGTGGTTACCGATTGTAGATTAACCGGGAAATGCAGAGGATCGAGATTCATTGGTGATCTCAAGTTGATGTCTAGTTTGAAAGCGGGTGGTTATATAACTGAGTCTTGGCGGAGTTGTTTATCAGATTCTAAGGTCATGGTTGTGGATTGACACCTAAGTCTTGCGTATTTTGCGGGTGCACATACGACTGCCTATCTTTAACTCTGCTTTGCATATGAATTATTGACTGGACTAACCACCAGGAGATAAGGATGCTCTGTAGTTTCAGTTGCCCCGTGGGGTACGTGGTACCATGATTAAAGAAGATGATTTATGGGATCGGATCTTTCAGACAAAGCTATGTACCAATCGCTGACAAAAGAGGCTATACATTTGGGATTCCGTTATCACAGGAAGTTCAGATTTTTTAGATCATGATACAGATTGATGCTTAAGGGTTAGAGTCCTGATTTCCGGTGAAGGGGTAGTTAGCAGGATTAGCATTCATTAATACCAGTGAGGAACTGAGGACGTTCAACCGTTCAGTGATGATCTTAGGAATTAATGACTAGCTCCGGTGTATTGGATAGTTTCAAAATTACCAAGGAAATCTGAGGTTATTCAAGATATAACTGATGATAGCCTTTGGTGGCCATTATTTTTAGTCTTCAACCAGATGAATCATTCTTCTTGGACTAACCACCGTTGGATGACGATGTTTGTTGATTAAGTTGCGCTGGTCTACCGGAGATAGCTATATATCTGGCATTGTGACTGAAGAAGAAGAATGTGATTCTGATTATGGATGTGTGTTTCTCAGATTAGATGCGTTACCAGATTATCTGTTTCCGATGAAGATATGCTGATTGAGCAGATTACCAATTTGCGGATCAAATCTTTCTGAAGGGTGCTTAACTGCGATTACGGAAATCGGGATTTCAGATTTTCGAGGGTATTCGTTGATTTGAAGTTTTCCGATGCGGTGATTCGAAGTTTCTATCAATTGTCGGTTGAGTTTTTGATATATTAAGAATGTGCAGAATAAACTTTCGATGCTCAGTGCTTATTCAAAAACTGAACTCGGATGTGGTTAATGTCGGAACAGAGAAGTAGCTGCATTGATTTACTTCGAGTTGATGATTATTCAAGAAAATTTGTCGATCAAGCAAATAAGAGGAAGTCGGAAACCATGCAACCAAAGATCTGAACTGGAGTTTTCAGCGGGAATTGAATGTTGATAATGCAAGCCCGGATCATCAATTATGGGGGAATTTGTTGACGCGTCTCGACGACATCGACAGACACCTTGATTGAAGTTGTAGAATATTCAAACACGGCTCAGAGTTTTGAAGATCAAGATCAAGCTTCGACAGTAACGAACAAGGGGGAATCTGTTGATGCACTTTGTGTTCGTCACTTGTCGAATAGGCTAGATATAGCGTGTGTTGAATATTGTATATGTTAGAATCGAACACACGACCAAGTTAGCACGAATTTGTATGTAGGAAGACAAGTTCGGACGAACTTGTTACATATTGATCAAGTTCGGACGAACTTGTAACATAGTGGACAAGTTCGCCCAAACTTAAGTTCGGCCAAACTTGACTATCAACTGTTTGGTCCGAACTTGTTACACTATAAATAGGTGGTGTGTGTTCATTTGTTTTTCAAGTTTTTGCAACCCTACGGGGAGGTGCTGCCGGATTCTCTCCAGGAACTCCGGTAGTTGGACAAGATTGTAACATCCGTCAAAAAACGGATTTTACCAAACCCGCTCCGTTTATTAACCGAACAATCAGTTAAAATTTTCGTTGCGAATTAAATGCCCAAAATAATTTTAAACGATACATAATCAATTATTATATGGGAATATATAATTAGTTTTTGAAAAACTGTCAAAAATAAGAAAATAAAAATAGTTTGGTTCTGCCGGGTTTCGAACCCGGGTCAGTAACCGGTTCATCAAGCAACTTAACACACAACACTTGAACCACTGCGCCACTGATGCTACTTGTTAAATGTTAGGATCATTTAATTCATATCATGACTTTCCGAATTCAAAACCGGCGCCCAAAAGTCCAGTCGTCGGAAATCCCGGTAATCTCGCGAAACTTAACGATTCTTTCCGTTATAACGTAAACTTTAACTACACATCGGTTATAACCGACGTCTGAGTCCGCGACACAAATTATAACCGCCGGAGAAATTCAAACCGACGAATCAAGTCGGAAATCGGACCAAATCCATCGACGACTTGTCCTATAAATACCCCCTCGAACCTCTGCAAACATTTTCGCTCAAAACCGCACCCTTTCTCGGCGAAAACTCACTCGCCGGAATATTTCTGCTCATCACCGGAAAACCGGGTTCTTCACTTCTAAGCCTTACTGAACCCCCTAAGCTTATACCGAAGTCACCCACATCCTTTGTAAGCTTTCTGAAGACTCTCTGTTGCAAGACACTCGTCGCCGGAAGTGATTGCTGTCGCTGGAGTTACGCCGGAAAAACAGAAGAAGCTAGTCGGTATACCTCACGCCTAATTTCCTTTCTTTTTACTTATATCTTATCTGTAATTAATCATAAAACGTTAAAGAAACCTGAATAAACACTTCGAACCAGTCAGTCATCAATTCTGGATGAAACTCAACGAAGAAGACGATGTTGCAGTAACATATAAGTATAATTTAAATCAAGAAATAACTCGGGTTAGACACACAGTCCAGCGGTGGACTGTGTGCACATTAAACACGCTAACGTCTCGAGTTCGAATCCTGTTCCACACACGCTGCCTTAATAAAAATGATTTTTTTGTTAACCGAACCGGAGTCACACTGTTATATGTTAAGTATATTAATAACCGGAAAAATAACCAAGTTAGACACACAGTCCAGCGGTGGACTGTGTGTATGTTTAATCAAAGCGCACGAGTTCGAGTCCGGTCTTCTGCATCGACCCGGACAATTATTTACCTTTTTGAATAAGTCAGAAATAAAAATAATTAGTTTGTGTTTAAGTATAATAAAAATCAGTTAAGTTAACAAGTTGGACACACAGTCCAGCGGTGGACTGTGTGTTAGTATAAGCCACAGGTCCCGGGTTCGAGACCTGTGGAGCGCACCGAGTCTTGGATTAAAAATCGTTTTTAGAAAATAAAGGATTTTCTGTTTAAACTAATTAGTATATAAATATAATTAAAAACAGAAATATTTCGGGTTAGACACGTCGCTCAGTTGGTAGAGCTGCGTGCACGCGTACGGGAGGTCTCGGGTTCGAGCCTCACTCAGCGCACAATTACACGATTCGAACCGGTCAAAGTCAACGGTCAACGGTCAAAGTCAACGGTCAACTGTAGCAAAAAAATCAAATTTTTTTATTATTTTTATTTATTTATTTAATTAAAAATCAATTAAAAATACTTAAAAATAACATTTTTAAGGTTAGAAAATAGCCTTAAACTCACAAAAATACACCCAACAATCCTACTAAAATAGATTAATAAAATCCGTTTACTTACCGAACCATAATGATATTTATCTAGGTTAATTTCACTCGTGGTTAAAACCACTTCGCGTGCATTCAACATCATCAACCGAACGCACCCACGGTGAGTGAATCTTACAACTCCCCCTTTTAATTACACGTTTTGGGGTGTGTCATGTGTCACAAATTAATTAACTCGTTTATTTAAACTTGTGCCATACCATATCGTGATCTAAACTTAGATTGTTTATATTGTTGTGATTACTTATTTCATTTTGTCAAATTATATGAAATTCATTCATTAAGCCCATCAGTTCCTCGCGGGAGACGAGTTGAACAACGCGTGCCTCAAAACCAATCCATTATTGTTCATGTGTGTATCATTGAGTTTATATTGTTTGTAGTTGTGTCATTCATATTATCATGTTTATGCAATTCATTCATTAGGCCCATCAGTTCCTCGTGAGAGACGAGTAGAGCAACGCGTGCCTCTAAATGTTCCATTATTGTTTATGTGTGCTTTATTTAATATCTAATGATTGTTGAATAAGTTTACATCTATTTTTACTCATGTTTGGTTGTGCACTTATTTCATAATCAATTTAATAAACTTGTTCAAATGTTTTCCATAGGATTCACTCGCCAACTTTATGTTGATCCAAAAACCTTTTTACACATGATACAGGTGAACAGGTTGAAGCAAGGAAAACATAGGGATTGCCTTAGAAGAGAACAAATAAGCTTAGATTGATAGTAGAACATGTTGTAGTATTTATTGTCAATTTCCTATTAACTTGTATTTAATGAATATGAAACGTATAATAAATGTCATGAGCTTTGATGATAACCCAATCATGCCCCGGTCACCTTTTCCGCTGCGGGTCGGGGTGTGACAGATTGGTATCATAGCCATGACTATAGGGATATAGGATAGGTTATTAGACCCTTAGAGCCTATACTATAGTCTGCCTAAATTTTAATTGATTAGGTGGTTACATACAAACTTGTGATATTTATTTGTTTCATATTTGTTTACATTTACAGTCAAACATACATGCTTATATACATATTCATTATACATATATCGATGTTCATGTATTCAATTTATTTTCATACTCTCATTATTCAAAGATTTTGTTGCAATTTTCAAATCTCATCAAAGTAAGTTCTGCGACGGGCATGTAGTAACTGGAAGGGTACAAGTACCGGTAGTCGGAACGTCCTGTCTAGGTTGGCATTCGTATAAATCCAATATAACGGACCAGTTTGCCTACCTGGGGACTAACGATGAGAGTACGAAGGACCTATTAGGCCAAAGCATGCCACACCAAACGTCGTTCGAACTAACCCCACTTTGAGGTGTCACCGTGTCTACACCTGGACACATTCCGAATATCACACGTTGTATACATATTTCTCGATTTTCTCTGGGTTTTAGTGTACGCAACCTGGCAAACCCGTGCGAACCATATGAAAAACCGGTATTCATGGGGGCCCACATGATTACACAGGTAAAGTATGGCGGCATGTAGGGCCTAATGGTGAGCAAAGCCCAAGACATCCTATGGATGTAGTAGATTTATTTTTCTATAATTATTTTATGAATGTTCATTCCTAATGCGACCCATGATCCCAAATCGCTCAACAAATGGCTGCCATAATACCCAACATTGTAATCCAAGTTCAACAAGCACTTGCCGCTAATCCTGTCAATCAAGCAAACCAAAACGTTATCAACTTTTCCCCAAATACCACTAAATGCACCTACAAGCATTTCAAATCATGCGACCCTCCAAAATACAAAGGGACTGAAGGCGTCACCGCTCTCCTCCATTGGTTTGAAGAGATGGAGAACACTTTTCTAAATTGCGATTGCCCTGACGATCGCAAAGTGCGATATGCTACTGGTCGTTTATATGGGATAGCACTTACTTGGTGGAATACAGAGAAGGCCAAACGAGGCGTCGACGATGCTATGACCTTAATTTGGAACGAATTGAAGGAAATCATGACCTGACGATTTTGCCCAAGGAGCGAAATCAAGAAATTAGAAGATGAATTTTATTCGTTGAAGCAAAAGGAAGGAGACCACACCACATACAACAAAAGATTCCTCGAATTACATCAAATGGTTCCCAACATGTTCACTCCCCTCTACCGTTTGATCGAGCACTACATTCGTGGTCTTCCGTCAAAGATTCAAGACCCTGTAATAAGTACCAAGCCTGCAACTTTGGAAGCAGCAATGGAGCTAGCAACAGAGCTTACCGAGAACCGAATCCGAAACAAAGACTTCAAGGAGGAGAAGAAGAAGGATAAAGAATCGACTGAAACCTCCGACTCCACCCAAACCGAATCCCCTCCTCAACCCAATCCTAAGAGAAAAAGAGACGGGCAACTTTTCGCTGCTACCCAACGTAAATCAACCAGTTTTACACGCCATACCCATCCGAGCTATCCCAATCACTCAAGTGGCACCCAACTCAACTTACCCAAATAAGAAACCATATCTTGGACCTCACCCTCAATGCAACAACTGTTTTTATCACCATCCCCATACCTTACCTTGTCGGCTATGTGCAACTTGTGGACGCTATGGTCATTTGAGCAAGGTTTGCCGCACCTTTCAAAACCAAACCTCCTCCCCTACTCAAACCATAAACCAAACCTATCAACAACCCCAATACCCCATGTTCCCATATGCTCGAGCTTGTTTCAATTGTGGCGACCCTACCCACTTTAGAAACACATGCCCTCAATTGGTTAACGTCATCAACGCTCAAGCCCAATCAAACCCAGTTAACCAAGTAAACCAAGAAAACCCAACCACTAGGCCACCAGCAAGAGGAAGAGTCTTCAATATCAACGCCAATCCTGTCGAAGATAATGACGGCCCAAACGAAGATACCCAACTAGTCCTCTTCACCGAAGATCCAGATTCGACCTCCTATCGTTTAGTTTTATGTTTTTTCTTTATCACATAGAACCAAACATAACTTAAGGATAAAGCCAATGAAACTTTGACGAGAATACGATGGATACGCCGCTGGTACTTCCTATATATAAGTATTCTTGTCAAAGGATCAGAAGCATTATCTGGCGGTTATGAGAGGTTCCATGTGTAGACTGTTAGAGTAATTATTGTTTATTATTTTCAGTATATGCAATTGCCGAGGCCGCCGCTCCCCAATTATGAGGTTTGAGCTTGTTCCCCATTTTATTATGCGGTTGAACCTGGCGTGCCCGCATACGATCGGCTCCGTTTGATTGAGCCTTGATCGCACAGTTCATTTTACATTTTCAGTACATGCAATACGATCGGCTCCGTTTGATTGAGCCTTGATCGCACAGACATTTTCATTATCAGTATCTTGTGGTTGTGGTGTTTGTTGTAGAGTCGCATAGAACCAATCATAACTTGCGGATAAAGTCAATGAGAATTTGACAAGAATATGGTGGATACGCCGCTGGTACTTCCTATATATAAGTATTCTTGTCAAACGATCGGAGGCATTATCAGGCGGTTATGAGAGGTTCCATGCATAGGCTGTTTGTGTGATTGTTGTTTAGATTAAGTTATTCATTTTCAGTACATGCAATACGTTCGGCTCCGTTTGATTGAGCCTTGAGCGCACAGACATTTTCATTTTTAGTACATGCAATACGATCGGCTCCGTTTGATTGAGCCTTGATCGCACAGACATTTTCATTATCAGTATCTTGTGGTTGTTGTGTTTGTTGTAGAGTCACGTAGAACTAATCATAACTTGCGGATGAAGTCAATGAGAATTTGACAAGAATATGGTGGATACGCCGATGGTACTTCCTATATATAAGTATTCTTGTCAAATGATCGGAGGCATTATCAGGCGGTTATGAGAGGTTCCATGCATAGGCTGTTTGTGTGATTGTTGTTTAGATTAAGTTATTCATTTTCAGTACATGCAATACGCTCGGCTCCATTTGATTGAGCCTTGAGCGCACAGACAATTTCATTTTCAGTACATGCAATACGATCGGCTCCGTTTGATTGAGCCTTGATCGCACAGACATTTTCATTTCAGTATTTTATGTTTGTTGTATTGGTTGTAGAGTTATATACGACTAATCATAATTCACTGATAAAACCAATGAAAATTTGACAAGAATATGGTGGATACGCCGCTGGTACTTCCTATATATAAGTATTCTTGTCAAAGGATCAGAGGCATTGTCAGACGGTTATGAGAAGTTCTATGTAGGATTTATTAGTTTCTTGGTAACTAATCATAACTTGTGGATAAAACCAATGAGAATTTGACAAGAATATGGTGGATACGCCGCTGGTACTTCCTATATATAAGTATTCTTGCCAAAGGATCAGAGGCATTATCAGGCGGTTATGAGAAGTTCCATATAGGATTTAGTATTGCCTTAGTTGAATTCTGTGTTACATTTATATCATCTTGCTATTTAAAGAGATTTGATTGTGTTCCATTTCTACATAAACTAACCTCTCCATCATAACAAACGAGAGAGGAACTGTCACCATCCAAACATATATGCTATCAGAATGTGGATTCAAATATTAGCTGTTGTGTTTATTTATGTTCAAATATTAGCTGTTGTGTTTTATTTATGTTCCATGTAGGTTATAGTATCAGAAGTTTTGCCTTAGGATATAACCATACCCTTCCAAACATATTCAAACTCTTATGCATGATATCATAGTTAGCGAAACAATTCTGCTTATCAATACTTTTACAGTAGGCAACAAAAAGCGATTCCTGTAATAGGGTACTTAACCCTTACAAGGAACGTTACACCGCCTCGAACAAAAACTTAAACCCTTATTTCTTCTAAACATGTAACTGTCAAACTAAACACCATCATTCTTTTAGTCAAATATATCACTATTTAAATTTCGGGACGAAATTTCTAAAAAGCAGGGATACTGTAACATCCGTCAAAAAACGGATTTTACCAAACCCGCTCCGTTTATTAACCGAACAATCAGTTAAAATTTTCGTTGCGAATTAAATGCCCAAAATAATTTTAAACGATACATAATCAATTATTATATGGGAATATATAATTAGTTTTTGAAAAACTGTCAAAAATAAGAAAATAAAAATAGTTTGGTTCTGCCGGTTTCGAACCCGGGTCAGTAACCGGTTCATCAAGCAACTTAACACACAACACTTGAACCACTGCGCCACTGATGCTACTTGTTAAATGTTAGGATCATTTAATTCATATCATGACTTTCCGAATTCAAAACCGGCGCCCAAAAGTCCAGTCGTCGGAAATCCCGGTAATCTCGCGAAACTTAACGATTCTTTCCGTTATAACGTAAACTTTAACTACACATCGGTTATAACCGACGTCTGAGTCCGCGACACAAATTATAACCGCCGGAGAAATTCAAACCGACGAATCAAGTCGGAAATCGGACCAAATCCATCGACGACTTGTCCTATAAATACCCTCTCGAACCTCTGCAAACATTTTCGCTCAAAACCGCACCCTTTCTCGGCGAAAACTCACTCGCCGGAATATTTCTGCTCATCACCGGAAAACCGGGTTCTTCACTTCTAAGCCTTACTGAACCCCCTAAGCTTATACCGAAGTCACCCACATCCTTTGTAAGCTTTCTGAAGACTCTCTGTTGCAAGACACTCGTCGCCGGAAGTGATTGCTGTCGCCGGAGTTACGCCGGAAAAACAGAGGAAGCCAGTCGGTATACCTCACGCCTAATTTCCTTTCTTTTTACTTATATCTTATCTGTAATTAATCATAAAACGCTAAAGAAACCTGAATAAACACTTCGAACCAGTCAGTCATCAATTCTGGATGAAACTCAACGAAGAAGACGATGTTGCAGTAACATATAAGTATAATTTAAATCAAGAAATAACTCGGGTTAGACACACAGTCCAGCGGTGGACTGTGTGCACATTAAACACGCTAACGTCTCGAGTTCGAATCCTGTTCCACACACGCTGCCTTAATAAAAATGATTTTTTTGTTAACCGAACCGGAGTCACACTGTTATATGTTAAGTATATTAATAACCGGAAAAATAACCAAGTTAGACACACAGTCCAGCGGTGGACTGTGTGTATGTTTAATCAAAGCGCACGAGTTCGAGTCCGGTCTTCTGCATCGACCCGGACAATTATTTACCTTTTTGAATAAGTCAGAAATAAAAATAATTAGTTTGTGTTTAAGTATAATAAAAATCAGTTAAGTTAACAAGTTGGACACACAGTCCAGCGGTGGACTGTGTGTTAGTATAAGCCACAGGTCCCGGGTTCGAGACCTGTGGAGCGCACCGAGTCTTGGATTAAAAATCGTTTTTAGAAAATAAAGGATTTTCTGTTTAAACTAATTAGTATATAAATATAATTAAAAACAGAAATATTTCGGGTTAGACACGTCGCTCAGTTGGTAGAGCTGCGTGCACGCGTACGGGAGGTCTCGGGTTCGAGCCTCACTCAGCGCACAATTACACGATTCGAACCGGTCAAAGTCAACGGTCAACGGTCAAAGTCAACGGTCAATTGTAGCAAAAAAATCAAATTTTTTTTATTATTTTTATTTATT
This sequence comes from Scalesia atractyloides, assembly GCA_947069175.1. Classification (NCBI taxonomy): domain Eukaryota; kingdom Viridiplantae; phylum Streptophyta; class Magnoliopsida; order Asterales; family Asteraceae; genus Scalesia; species Scalesia atractyloides. Next base: position 82,311,841 of record CAMTDV010000024.1, read on the forward strand.
TATTTTAATTAAAAATCAATTAAAAATACTTAAAAATAACATTTTTAAGGTTAGAAAATAGCCTTAAACTCACAAAAATACACCCAACAATCCTACTAAAATAGATTAATAAAATCCGTTTACTTACCGAACCATAATGATATTTATCTAGGTTAATTTCACTCGTGGTTAAAACCACTTCGCGTGCATTCAACATCATCAACCGAACGCACCCACGGTGAGTGAATCTTACAACTCCCCCTTTTAATTACACGTTTTGGGGTGTGTCATGTGTCACAAATTAATTAACTAGTTTATTTAAACTTGTGCCATACCATATCGTGATCTAAACTTAGATTGTTTATATTGTTGTGATTACTTATTTCATTTTGTCAAATTATATGAAATTCATTCATTAAGCCCATCAGTTCCTCGCGGGAGACGAGTTGAACAACGCGTGCCTCAAAACCAATCCATTATTGTTCATGTGTGTATCATTGAGTTTATATTGTTTGTAGTTGTGTCATTCATATTATCATGTTTATGCAATTCATTCATTAGGCCCATCAGTTCCTCGTGAGAGACGAGTAGAGCAACGCGTGCCTCTAAATGTTCCATTATTGTTCATATGTGCTTTATTTAATATCTAATGATTGTTGAATAAGTTTACATCTATTTTTACTCATGTTTGGTTGTGCACTTATTTCATAATCAATTTAATAAACTTGTTCAAATGTTTTCCATAGGATTCACTCGCCAACTTTATGTTGATCCAAAAACCTTTTTACACATGATACAGGTGAACAGGTTGAAGCAAGCAAAACATAGGAAATGCCTTAGAAGAGAACAAAGAAGCTTAGATTGATAGTAGAACATGTTGTAGTATTTATTGTCAATTTCCTATTAAATTGTATTTAATGATCATTAGGTGTACTGTGGTGACCAACTCCACCCGAAGTTGTGTAAGGATGGATAAGTTCGCCTGAAGTTGATCAAGATGCCTAAAAAAGGGCATGGAAAATTTTGTTGATCGTTTTTACGAGACGAGTGTCCAGAAAAATTTGGTGATAGAAATTTTTTTGAGATTTTAACGTCTGATTCAGCATTTTTGGAGACACCGTCTAGAGCTTTAGAGTACAGATTTGGTGATACGGTCATAAAATTTTGAAGACAAGAGGAGAGTCATTGATACCAGTGCAGAACATTGATCATTAGGTGTCGTGACTAGTAATGGGCCTAAATGTTAAATCCGCATTTGATGAATACTGAAAATTCCGGATTTGAGGGGGAATTTCAGTGAAAATTTCAGTATGGTCAATTTCTAGGTGATTGCCTAGTATCCTGGCAAATCAAAAAGCAAGTTGCAGTATCCACATCCACTGTTGAGGCAGAATACATTGCTGCTGCAAGTTGCACTGCTTAACTTTTATGGCTTCAGAACTAACTGCTGGATTTTGGTGTAACTGCTTTAAAGACTCCTCTCAGGATAGATAGTCAAGCAGCTGAAAACATCATCAAAAATCTTGTGTCTCACTCCACAACAAAGCACATTGACATCAGACATCACTTTGTGAGGGATTGCTATGAAAAAGGTTTGATTTCTTTACAACATGTCCATACTAAAGATCAACTGGCAGATGTTCTAACCAAAGCATTAGATACATCAACCTTTGAAAGTCCGATCTCTAGGATTAGAATGCTAAACATGGATTAAAAGCAAATTTTTGTGTTCCATGTGTAAGTAACAATAAAATGTTTTCAGAAAATAAAAAATCCATCCTTGAAAATAGTCAAAATTGAAGTTTTTCAATAAATCTCAAAAGTCCGTTCCATCCACTGTTCTTTCAAAACACTAACAGGCTTGAAAATCTATCCACTGGCAAAAGTGTATTCTCTGATGAGTGATCTTATCCACTGATAGTGTAAAATCAAAACACTGCTTCCCATCCACTGTTGACACACAACAGTGTTTACCATAACAACTGTCTTCCATACACTATCAGAGGATACACGTGGACAGTTGATAGCCGTCAGATCTTTGCCATGTCATCATCACTTTTTCACTTTATAAAACCCTGTTTTATCCCAATAAGAGTTTTGCCGTATCGAATTCAAAAATTCTAAAAGCGATTTTTCTCTTAAATCTTCTTCATTCTCACAATTGTTCTTCATCACTTTGATCATGACGAATCTAAATTTCAAAACTCCACACAACTACACTGCAATTTTTGAGGAGATTGACTCAAATAAACGATATCATCCAATGATCAAAGTTTAAAAGAGTCCAAATACAAAGAACTCATGGAGATTACTGCTCCTATCTACCGTCAATCATTAAGAGAGTTCTGGGCAAATGCCACGATTCATTACACTGAGAAAGTGGCTTATGCCATTATTACCACGGTGGGAAAAACATTGTTGGAAGTCACTCCTGCTTCTATTTCAGAGGTTTTTGGGTTAAATGACCTAGCTCATGCAACTACCTTTCCAATCGCCGAGTTACACAACGAGTTCATCGAAAGAGGGTATGTTGGTCAACTTAAAGGTAAAACTATCTATAAACCTCAATTTCCTGCTAAAATGAAGTTTTTCTTCCATACATTGTTGACATGTTTGTCTGCCAAGTCAACGACTTTTAATGAGATACCTTTGAACATGCAATACTTGGGTTATGCAATTTTAACAAAATTTGATTTTAACTTTTCCCAAGTACTGTTCAATGACTTGGTGGCAAATCTTGAAAATATTAAAAAAGATCGCTCACCTTTTCCGATCATCCAAGATTTTTAAGTGTTTATCTTCAAAAGAAGATTGGTGAAGCTGTTAAACAAGGTGCTGTGACCCCACATGGCAGCCTTACTCATGAAACTTTCACTCGTATCACTAATCAATCAAAATAAAAAACACAAGTAGAAGAGGCTGAGCCTGTTTTATAAGAACATAACGTTCAATCTCAACCTCTTGCTACTGAGCCCACTGCTCTTGGTAATCAGGGCACTACAACCAGTGCTTTGAAACCACACCAAAAAGAAACCACAGAAAAAAAATCCAAAAAGCCCACCAAACCAAGAACCAAAAAGGGAGTTCTAGAAGATGAGATCCCAGAAGTTAACCCTGTGACAACACAAAAGTCACCTGAAAACACCGCTGCTACTTCTTCACAGCAGATGTTAGAAAGATCTCAACCTGCTTACCAAACTCCTCCTTCACCCTCATAAAAAGATAAGGTTGTAAACACAGGGACACCAAATTATGAAGCTCTAGATCCACTTGGCTCTATCTTCCACAACCCCTCTCCCAGGGCAATGTCTCTTTCTTCTCCACAACCTCCTCCCATATCATTACCACCCACAATTTTACCTTTGTTGAATGCAATGGATTTGGAACAGACAATAACCAGTTCTTCTCACCAACCTATCACTGAGAATTTACTTCTGAATGTGACTGGGTCTGATTCTTTAATCTTTGCTAATCCATCAACAAGTGAAGAGGCTACATCCCTTGGGTTACAAGTAACCCTTGGTGATAGTTCAACAAGAGCAACTACTACAATTACAAAACTCCTAAGTTTTCAATTGGACAGTGGTTACATGTATAAGACTCTGTTGAAGGCAACAACTGCTGAGGCTACCAAGGTATCCTCTAATAAAGTTGGAAGTCCCCAGTACCAAGACAAAGGGGTATCTGTGTTTGAAGCAAGTTTGGGAACCTCTGCTCATGATAACACAGATAAAACTACCACAAGTGGTAGGAGTTCAGATGATCCTATTAAGTTAGGTGATGAGCTAAAATACAAGGATTTGACGGAGATAGTCACCAAAATTGAAAAATCTGTGGATGAGATCAAAGACATGATGAAGCAGATGTTAGCACACTCCAAAAGTCAATCCTCTGCTACATCAACAACAACCACTGCTGAGCTAAAACAAGTTCTGTATCCTCTGTTTCAACAACAACAACACTATGCTGACCTACAACATAAACATCACATGCAAGAGCTCAAAAATTTAGTTGATGCAAGATACACTGACACAAGTGCAGATATAAAGGCCATCAAAGCTCACCTGCTCCAAACCACTAGCACTTCTCCTCCCACTGTGATTCTGGTTAATACAGATGATGCCAAAAAGGGGAGAAATTCAACCAAAGAGGAAGTGCTATAACTCAAAACTGATCCATCCTCAAGACCAATAGTGGTTATCCCTAGGCTGGATGGTTCTAAGAAAATTGATGAAACTCGAAACATTTTGGCCAGGGAAAAGGAGAAGAATAAGCAGAGGGTAAGATATGAGAGCAGAGCTTTGGTTGAACAAACGATTGCTCAACAAAAGGAAAAATAAGAGGTTGGTACTTCTCAGCAAAAGAAGAGAGTTGTTAGAAAAACAAGCCAACCAACATCCACACTTTCTAAAAGCAAGAATGTTGAAAATCCAATCACAACCTCTGCTCCCCCAAAATCTCAATCTCCACCAACTACAACAGAGGTTATAACTCCTGTTGTGTTAACAACTGTTGATGCAGCAGTGGTTACAAATGATGTAAACCTAACCACTGCCATGATCACATTTTCTACTACTACTCAATCAATAGCCACACCCACCAGAATTCCCAACCAACCACCATCACCAAAACTAAGATTTAAAAGAAGGAAGAGCTCACAAGTTATAAATGATGAAAATATCATTCCTTCACCACTTCCATTGTCTTCACAACCTTTGGCCTCAACAACAGTTGTTACTCTTCCAACATATTCTCAAATCACTGCAATAAATGTAATACCTCTCACCACTTAATTCCCATTGGATCTACCAGTTGTTAGAGAAAAAATCAAGTCATTCTTTGCTAGAGGAAGATCTAGACAAAAGGGATTTCCCATCTTTGGAAGGATATCCTAAACCAAAGAACCTAAATGAATATATGCAATTAAAAGCTAAACAAGCAGAGGATATCACCAAGAAAGTTACAAAGGGAAGACCAGACAGAGAAGTACAGAACTACATGCAGTTCCAGCTAAGCAAAGTAAAAAAATTAGAAGATTTTTCAAAAGACTTGTGCAAAAAGCTGTCAGAAAGAGAAGATGAAAGCTTGAAAAAGGACTACATAGATCACATCATGGATAACAAGCAATACAAGGCCACCAGAGCACAATTTAAAGACTGGACAGTGAGTGAGCTAATAGAAGAAGTTGAAAGAATGCAAGAGATGTTGAAAGATCCTCTGAAAAAGCCCACTCCTCCAGATTGGAATAAGTATAAGAAAAATGTGCCTGACAGAGATTTGAAGATCAAAAGAATGAAGGAAGAGTTGATAGCTGCCAATTATGGGTCAAAAAATCAGATCACAAGATGGCAGAGGTTAAAGTGATAGACACATACAAAAGGCTTGAAGAAAGAAGAAAAAAAGATCCTTCATTACCCGGCAGAGGTTACAACTCATCAGACCCAACCTACTCAAAAGTCATCTGCAACATCTTCTCATTCCATCCTGGCCTTGAATCAAAGAAAAAGGCAGAGAGATATGTCAAAAGAAGACGAGAGAAGGTATAAGCTGGACCTTATTAAGCAAGGAATCAAAGATCAAGTTCAGTTCCACACTGATGATGCAAGTGATATGTTAAGAGAAACCTTGTCAAAGATTGCTCATCAACTTCCTCCATCCCTCTCAACAATAATAAGACATTCCAGAAAGCCTTCTGAATCCAAAAATTCTAAAATGGAAGGTCAACAAAGACAACCATGAATTGACTCTGCTCAAATTAGATGGCCAAGCTACCAAAATGAAAATGGAGGATGCATATGGGTTAGATGCAGAAGTCCTCCAAGATCTGATGAATTTGGAGCTTGAAAAGGATGTGGATGATATAGAGTCTCTTAACTTTGAAATTCAGTTCAAAGGTCAAATAAGAGAACTCTTGTTGAGAAATAAAGATCAAGAATAAAGGTGTTTTGGCATCATCTGTTCTAGGGGGAGATTGTTGGGATTGAACTCTTTCAAAAGGAACAGATGATACAAAGCCAAAATCACATCAGATGATTGGTCCTGATTTACAAGCTCTGTTAGATAAACTCTGCCTTGCCTAAAGCTCTGCCTTCTATCATCTGCTAGTGCTAAACGACAAAGTTCAAAGGTCTGTCAAAAGACAAAGCAGTGGATAGTGATCAGCGTTTAGTTATAATAGTTTTACATTCAATGTAACAGTGCTTGGCACTGATCAGAGTTTAGGCATAGCAATGCTTAGAGTTAGTTTTATTTGTTATCTGTCACTATCAACCCTGACGTCATCAAAGATGCTCAGAGGTTAGAAGTGTTAGTATAAATAGTTCATCAGTTTACTGTTTTATTTATCTATCAAAGATCATTCACCTATCATCTTCTCTGCGTTTCTGTACTATTCAAATGTTCTTATTAGGCTAAGGGAGAGTTTGTAATTCACATGCAAAAACTATAAGTTTGAGAGCATGATGATGAAAACAAACGACCATTAGTTGTGATAAAAGTTTTCCATATATTTCCGTTGCATTTAACTTTGATTTTTACATTCACTTTCCATTTTTGAAACAAAAATCCCAACTAGTTCAAACTTTGATCCGAACATTATATTTATCAAAAAATAATAATAAAAGAACTATTAGAAGAAGTAGGGCCAATTGATTTATTGATATGGGATAAATAGTCCAAGGTTTAGAGTGTTAGAAATTTAGAGTATAGGGACTGATATTGTAAATCGTAACAAGTCTTGAAAGGGTCTGTTAAATAGTATTCGAAGGATATGAGTATGGTAACTTTGATTTGGGATTATTCCTCCTCTCTCTTGTGATTCTTCTTGATCTTATAAACTTATCTCAAAACTCTTAATCACCATTTTTATACCTAACAATGGTATTAGAGCTTCCTTTCCTTTCGGAGTTTTACAGCAACAACATATCAAGGTGAGGCAACTACAAATCAAATTCAATTCCGCCACTACCATGGAGATCGGAACGGAAAAGATTATGTCAATAAGTCAAGAAGGTACAATTCATGACTATTGTGATGAATTCGTATTTTTGTTCAATCAGGTTAAAACCAATGAGAAAATTACTGAATATTATACGATATATCTCTTTATTGATGGTCTTGAACCCAAAATTAGGTGTTTTTGTGCAATGGCATCAATATAGTGTTCACACACTGAAAGACGTCATTTCTTTGGCTTTAAAAGTAAGATGAAAATAAGTTGAAAGATTCATTTTCTTCTTATGATCCAAAATCTTCTCTATACATAAAAGTTGTGTCTGCCAATCAAGTGTTTCATGAAAATCCTAAGAAAGTTATAACAAGATAAAAGAAATTTTTGGTGATGAGATTCAAGAATTGGTTGGGGATGGGAAGGAAATTCAAGAATTAGTTATTGAGGTTCAGTCAAGAACTAATGAAAATGATATTATTGGATATGAAAATGAAATTGGTTCTTTTAATTTTGTAAAAGTTGAGTATTCTCCTAAGGTGTTTGTTGAAATCCCTCAAGAAATTTCTGAAGTTGAGTTTGTATGTACTGGTGAGTTTAGAAGAGAAGTAAATAATAAAAATATTATACACCATGGAAAAGAAGCAAAAATCAGTTGGTACTTATTTTTGATGATGTAAACGCATACGTGGGCTGCGAATTCGAGCTATTAAATCAACCGAAAAGGAGGAACGGACCAACATGTATGGGTATTTTTATGATGATCATATAAGGGTCAAGTTAGGAGCATGTCACCAGAAAAGAAAATTGTAACTTGTACTCTTCCTTGATGCAATGTACATGGCAAATGGCTTTAAGGTCCATGTGAATTTAATGAAGGAAACAATGGTACAAGTATGGCACAAGTGGAAATCCAAGCCATGGTTTTTGTTGTGATCAGTGATGGGTGTTGTTCAAAAAAGAAAGAAAGGGGGGGTATAACAAGAACAAATGGAAATAAAAAATATTGGAGCTAATAATCAAGATTCTAATTCAATGAACTTTAACCATGATGAAACTTGCTGGCTCTTGTATGAAAGTTGCTAGACTGATGATGGCATAACATGTACATCCAGAAAGAGACTTCTGGCACCTATTCGATCTAAGTTCTACATTACGTACTGATACTCGGGATATTGAGCACACACTTAGAACTAACCTTGATAACTACTCAAAAGGGGAGGGAAACAAGGATATTATAAGAGACTTATCTTATCTGGCAACAGGATCTTTTTTGTTCATGGCATTATGTGGAAACAACATAGGAAGCTTGTAAGTTTTGAGTTCTCAGCAATACTTTTAAGAGACTTTAGCTATTTAGGTTTTAGAAAAAGTGTAGCAAAATTTGTTGAAGTTATTTCTAAGTTTGTTGAGGCCAATAAAGTTTTAGACGTACAAGATTTTCTTATGCACTTTGCTTTGGATTCAATATTCAAAGTTAGGTTTGGAGTGCATTTGAATTACTACAAAGGACCTAGTAGAAAAGGGGTGCATTTATCAAGGATTTCGATGACTCAAATTCCTTAACATTTTGGTACCATATATATTCCTTACGGAGGTTCATAATGGTTGTTAAAATTGGTTGTGAAGCTCTTCTAAGTAATAGTATCAGATTAATAAATGGATTTGTTCACATTTGATTAGTAAGATAAGAGAACAACTTGGAAAAAGTAAAAAAATGTAATGAGAAAAAGGACAATTTCATTTTAGCTGGAAATATTTCTTGTGCACATACACTTCTGGTTCCATCGGAAGCTTGACAGGTCACCTAACTTCAACAGGAGATGATGTTTCTAACATTGCCATAGCTATAATTCAAGCCTGCTATTGTGTTTCAACATGTTGTTGTTTTATACCTACTACTGTTATTTCACACTTGCTGCTTCAAACCTACTATTTCCGTTTCCAGCTTGATACAGATGTTTCACACCTACGGTTGTTGTTGCACATGTTGTTTTTGTAACAAGAAAATGTTGTTTTGTTTTGATTGTTTTGACTAGTATTTTATTTCTATTATGATAGTTGATTAGAAATAGTTTTTTAGAAACTTGTTTGGTAGTTGATTTTGTTGTCCTTTCCTTAGTCTGATTCTTGAGGGCAAGAGTCCTATAAGGGGGGAGTATCGATATGTGATAAATAGTCCAGGGCTTAGAGTGTCAGTAATTCAGTAATTCAGAGTATAGGAACTGATATTGTAACTCGTAACAAGTACTAAAAGGGTTTGTTAAATAGTGTTTGATGTAGCTGGCGTGGGCTGATAAAAACAAGTATTTTTACTTAAATTCCTATACAAGTGCAGGTAAGTAAGGTCGTATCCACAGGAAATTTGTGATCAGTGTTTAGCAAATTAACTAGAGAATTACTATTATCTAAATTGGGGGTTTGTTTGTATGAGAAAAAACACAATTTTTTCACGAAAGGTGTTATTAGAATGAGAAGAAAGAACCCCCATCCGAAATCTCGATTACCAGTTTAACACAAAAAAAACCCGTATACTGATTTAAACATCACATAGACATGGCCTTGGAATTAATTACTTTGATTAATTATTAGGGACAATTTTTAAATAAACTATAACAACCTAACAATTTGTTAAATTATACCAACCACCCACCTAATTACCAACCCGCTAACGATGCAAGAAACCGCCAATACGTTTGATAAAAGACAAATAGTTCAAATATAACAAACGTTTATCAAGAATTCAACACAAGTAGTTAAAAGTACCGGTTTATTAAAATAAGAAACAAAGTTTAATGGTAAATCCTAGGAATCATTCATCTGGGGAAGTCACAAGAAGTTTAACCTCGCATAGTAGTCATCACAGCTTCAAATCTTGATTCGTATAAATAGAGAAACAGGTTGAATCGGGTGTCAGAACTCTGAAAATCGCCTATGGGGAAATCTGAATTCGAACTGATGACTTATGTTATGATTTCTCGTTTTTAAAGAAAATCTAATCTTTCCCGTAACATCACTCTCCTGCGCGTCGCGGGATAGGTTGTTATCTTCTCCGCGTGGTGCGGCACCAAGCAAATCCAGCCCCACTTTTGTCTCCCTCCCGCACATCGTGGGAGGCTTCACCCACTCCCCGCGTGGCGCCGGGGAGACACTTTTACAACACTTGTGATGTGGGTCCCTATGTTGACCTATCGAGCTCGTTTTTTTCAACTTGGACGCTCCTTTTACCTCGTTTAGCCCCTGTTAAGTCAATAAAACCTGACGTACAATAAGCACAACATATAGATATAAAAACGATGCATTAAACTACTAAAACATATACAATACTACACAAATTACAATGTGTTTTCACACACACATCAGTATTTGAAGGATATGAGTATGGTAACTTTGATTTGGGATTATTCTCTTCTCTTTTGTGATTCTTCTTCATCTATTAATCTTAGCTTATTCTTGATCATCATTTTTACATGTAACATCTAGGGTGTAAGAACTATGAGAAGAAGTGTGGCCAATTGATCTAGGGTGATTAATGGCTAAATCCTAGAATGAATGCAAATATTCATGGCAACAAGACTTTCATAAACTCTAACCAATCTGTCTTGGTTAATATTGACATTTTATTGTTCTACCCTTTTTCTTAACCATGAAATAGGGGTGTTGATTGTTTTATTCGGTCCTAACCAAATAAAAATTCAGTTACTGTTGCAACTAAAATCCGAATTAAATGATTTTAACTGAATTAACCAATTTCATGCATGGTACTATGGTAAATTTTAATACCATTTTCACAAAGAGCAGAACTTATTTTGTGATCAAACTTTCTATAAATTGGTATGCATTGACAATTTAGAATTCATTTTGTGATAATTAGCAGAAATATGAAGATAAAAGCAAGAAAAAAAAGACAAATAGGAAGGATAAAATTGAACTGAAACCACTTAAAACCGAGCCGAATTATATATTCAATTCTAACCGAAAGTTTCCTCACTTAATACCAAACCGAATTCGACAGAACAATTCAAGCTCTATATGTTTGTTGGTTTTGGAATAATAATATGGGAAATGTATAAAAACGAATTGGGGTTATTGGGTTACGATCGCCCATTTTAACCGATTAAACAAACTTCATGCATGGTAGTTTTCAAAGAAATAGAAAAACCAAAATTAACAGTTTAATACCAGTTTCACAATGATCAATTTGTGATTAGAATTTCTATATATTTGTATACATTGGCACCTTCTAACTTATTTATACATTGGCACCTTCTAATTTATTTAGGGGCTGTTTGTTTAGCTCTTAATGAGGCTTTAACGATTTAGACCACTTATTGGTTCAGCACTTAATGGTTTAAAGTGTTTGTTTGCTGAGCAAATGTTTGAATGATTCAAACAATTGCCTCTGAATGGTTAAGCATTATACTAAGTCTGAATGGTTAAGACCTCTAATCTTAATTGGTAAGACATTTATCTCTGAACGGTTAAACATTATACTGCTCTTATGGTTCTGATTCAACACTTAATGTTACAGATCACTTACTGATTTTCCACTTAACTATTCAGAAGTTGTCAAACAACCCCTTAGTAATCAAAAACCAAATTGATGAAATAATTTCAAGTTGATATTTGATGAAAAATAAATATAAAGAAACCTAGTGAAGAATGTAAATATAAAATAATGAGCTGTATAAAAGAAAAAAATGCACGAAACCTAGAATGAGTGATGTGTAAATCCGTCCAATGAAAATAGTGTTTTTGAAAAAAACGCATGAAACCTAAAATGGTTTTGTTGAAAAAATATTTACTAAAATAGCGTTTTTAAATATTTATATATTTCTCAATCCTAATATTATTGGGTAATTCAATTTCTTCGAATAACTATTAATTAAATCATGGGATTATGTTTCTCGCTTAACTTATTTTTTAAGAATGTTAAAAAAGCCTACTTATTAATAAATCAGTTCAGATTCTTTAGTCACCCATTTTGTTGTTAACTTTTTTTTAAATCAAGGTTTAAGGTCTGAGTTACACGATATTTGTACTCTCCATTCAAACAAGATTAATAAAATATACAATTAATCAGTAAATAAAAACACTTTTCTTTATTTTTTTTACAATGAAACAAGTAACTAATATTTTTTTTATCAAGTCAGTGTGTTAACTCTCCCACTAATATGGATGTGGATGACTTGACAAAAAAAATTCAACAAAATTAATAGGTTGTATAAAAGAAAACAAAATCAATAGGTTGTATAAATTAATATGGGTTTAGCTAAAGTTCAACAAACAACATACTTCACAATTCACAAGTACACCTTTCCACCAAATGGTTTAGTTAAGATGACATGGACGTCACGTGTCAAAAAAAAGCATGCGGTTTACCAAATCACTATTCATGGTCTTATGGGAAAAAACTCAACCATTAACTATTTTTAACACAACTGGCCCCAATATATAATCTAGGGTAAATTACACTTTTCGTCATTTACGTTTGTATCGAAATTTAACGGATGCTCTTTAACTTCAATAATAACAGTTACAATTATTTATTTGTAAAACCCATTACACCTTCAATAATGGAGGTGGCAACACGGTTGTGGTGGTGGTGTGGCGGCCACACAGACACAGTGGCGGTTAAGAGAGAATGTTTGGAGATGGGTTTTTTGTGATTTTGAAAGGGAGGGAGAGAGGTGAGAGACTGAGGAGAGGTGACTAGGTGGTGACAAGTGGAGAAGAACAATTACAAAAGGATTGATTGTATTTATGAATTTACTTTTAAATAAAAGGGTAACAAAAATACTGAAATACCGTTATGTGCTTTGCACATGACGATACATAATTGGTAAATTGAACTGGGTTAGTACTAAAGGGCCTAAGATGTAACGAGTTTTACAAATAAATGATTGTGACTCTAATTATTGAAGTTAAAGGAAATCCATTGTGATTCAATACAAACATAAAGGACGAAAAGTATAATTTACTCTATAATCTAATAAAACATTTAAAATCCTAAAAAAGGTGAAAATTTATTGTCTATAGGCTTTTGGATCATAGGTGGCAGAAAAAACCAGAAACACAAAACATGCGGGAAGTATATTTGGACATGGTATTGGTAAAAAAATTCACCTGTATGGGACAGGCATGAGAGTAGGTGATACCAAGATCGACTATCCCAAACTCTATACACGTTTATCCAAACTATATATGAAATTTTTTTATTTTTGTCAACACTTGTCTAGTAATGCTTCAATGTATCAGTGGATTCCATACTTTGATGATATTATCTATAACCATATACAAAATTATTTTTTTGAGATTTATATCATCATAATATTTATAGTTTAAATATTTAAATATATGATGATGATATTTATGTTACTAGCTTATAACCCCGCGTTTTACACGGACTGCATGAATTAAATGTTATACAATAAGTAACATAGTTATATCTTTAAAATAATTAGTGTATTGTACGAATTAAATAAATATAATGTAATCGATTGACAACACAGTCATGAAAATATGTATTTAAATGATGTATTAAATGATGAATTTAATGTACTATTTACTTATTAAAGAATTGATTTGTTTTTTTTATCTCATATTAGGTTAGAAACATGTATATTACACGTGGTAGAACCAATGAAATATTAGATAATTATTAATAAGTGGAAAAAATAAAAGTAATAATAAATAAGTAAGAGAGGTCCGTGAATTTTGTGATTTAACATTATTTTCTTATTTTTTATCATATTAAATATTAAATAAAATAATATTAAAAGAATAATTAACCAAAATTAATTTAAATGAGATTAAATATTTCTTATCTAAATTATATTTTATTATATTATTATTATTTAATTAGAAAAAGAAATTGAAAAATAAGATAAGGATATACCAGAGATTGACACATTTTATAAAAAGATTTTCATTTATTAGTATATAGATTTATCATATTTTAATCCATTGTAGATTTGAAAACTTGAAATTATATAAGAAAGAAAAGAAAACATATGCTTTAAAATCCTACGGGTTTTTTAAACACTAATGGGTAAACACGATACCGACTCAACCGAGCATGAGACATTATTTTACAGTCAGGTATGGAACTCAGATTAACCATACCCAGCTCATTGTCATCTCTACTTTTGATTAAGAGTGACGAGGGTGACAAAAACCAGGGTTGAGCAAATTAACCGTCAACCGAAGGTTAAGATTATGAAACTTTGTTTAACCGACCAACATTTATGGCTATGATTATAAAGCTTTGGTAACCGACATAACCGAAGCCAAACCAAACTTGTAAAGTTAAGTCTATATATAATGGATTTATGATATACAGTAACCATTTTATGGTTTTTTTACTAAGATAAAAATATATTAGTAACAATATGATCTTGATATAGATGCCTTTTATTTTGATGAAGAATTGAGGTGTTATGATCTTATGAATCTTTTGTATAGCATTGAGTACATAACTAATAGATTTAAGTTGTTGATTTTACGTAACTCTATCAAAGAGAATCATTTTCAGTGCATATGCATATGAACATACATTTCAGGTTTGAGGATCTAGAAAATTCTTATATCCCATAAAGAAAGCTTGAGTTTTTTTTTTTTGAGTAAACTGCCAATTTGGTCCTGAGGTTTAGCCATTTTTACTACTTTAGTTTAAATCTTAAACATTTTACATCTGGCTTTCCCCTGTGGTTTTAGTTTTGTTGCAATTTTGGTCTAAAAATGAAATCAACTTATTTTGTCTAATAAAATCTTAGTATTTTGTCCTTTTTCTTAAAGTAAAATGGTATTATACTTTTATTATAACACATTATTAATTAAAATATTTAAAATTAAATCATTCCTTTGACCATATAAAAGCAGTCATCTTCGCCAAACTCAAACCCTAATACACCATCTTCTCTAAACCCTTATCTTACAAGTGAAGACTGAGATTCAAACCACCTTAATATCAACCTCCACCCGCAAGTCGGCTGCGGCACAACCACTGAAATCCGCCACCCGACCACACCAAACACCCTCCTACGTTGATCCAGCCGCCAAACACCGCCACGCCTCCTTGTTCTTCTCATCGCGGCCGCCATAGATGGTGGGTGTGCAAGGCTGACACCGACAGCGTATGAATCAAATTGAAGATCGGAAACACGACGGAGCTCATCGGCTTTACGGATGACTTGTTTCAAATTAGAAAGAACTAGATTTTGTGCGTACTCTGACAGATCCATTGCTAATGAGATTGAGCAAAGATGCAGTGGATTGTGCTCTTTACTAATGCCCATAAAAAGAGAGACCAGAGGTGTATGGTGGTCGATGAGGAGTTTTAGGAGGCAAAGATGATCACCGGAAGTTATAGGTTCACGAGAATCTGGTTAAAGTGGCCGGAGTTCGTGTTTAAGCTACTGAAATCGAGTGGAAATAGGTTTTGATGGTTTTTGTTTTGCGTTTAAAGCCTCGGGAGTCTTGAGCACAGATCTAGGCAGTGTTGTTTGAGGTGCAGAAATGTCGATGGTGCTGGTGGGATGGAGAAGATGGAGTAGCTGGGGTTTTTATTGTTTAAATAAAAGTGGGCGCCACTCATTTTTGTTGAAATTTAATTATATTTGTTTTAATGCTTAGTATAATAATTCATAGTGAACAAAATGCCCATGAGGAAAAGAACAAAAAACCAGATTTTTCTTTTAGAAATCTGACCTGATTTCACTTTTGGACCAAAATGACAATAAAACTAAAACACATGGACCCAGATGTAAAGGGTTTGAGATTTGTACTAAAGTGACAAAACTGGCCAAACTCAAGGACCAAAATGGCAGTTTACTCTTTTTTTTTTTCAGAATTATCTTATTATAAGGGATCCTAACTAAACCAAAATGTGTAGTTTTGGTTGTCTTATAAAAAGGTCCAAGCCAAGTCCAAACCGTGTACACCCCTGTTTAATTCAAACCTTCTTGGGTTAATCAACCAAAACCGAACAATAACTACTTCATAACTGATTAACCGTAACTGAAGTTTGGTTATGGTTATGAAAATCCCATAACCGAAGCTAGCTGTTATGGTTAATGGTAAAAACCAAACCAAACCAATCCATACACACACCCCTAACAAAAGCGGTTTTTCGAATCAGAAAGGGTAAATTTAGCAAACCTATGATTGTTAACTTTTATCTACTTTTTTTTGAACGGCCAACAAAATAAGACCCGGCTACTTGGGTAACCCAATGGCAAAGGCGACCCCATACGTCCACAACCGCAGACAACACTAGGTAGCCCAAACACCCATTGCCAGAAGATCCATTGCGATAAAACTAGTTGAGATCGATTCGAACTTGAGCCTCAAACTCAAATCTTTACTTCCCTCGGCTGAGCTATAGCTCATTGGCTAACTTTTATCTACTTGAACCCATTTAAATCATGTTAAATGGTCAACTTCATGATCCACTTGAACCCATTTAAATCATGTTAAATGGTCAGCTTCATGGACCATCCAGACATAGGGAGTAACGATAAATCCAAACTCATAAAGATTTAAGACTTAAAAAGATGAAACAGGTCATATATTGTAAAGTCAACAAACACATTGGGGTGGGGCCACCAAAACAAAAGTCAAAGAAAGTCAATTCCCGAACCATTGTCCTTGCTGCTGACTACACAAGGAACTTATCTGGTGCGCTCTTGACTACCCTCGTTTACATGCACCGTCCCCCACCACCTTCCATTCATTGAAGTTGCAGACTCCCTATCTCTACCTACCAACCACCCCTCTTCAGAACCACCATAATGTCAACTAACTTAAAAGACATTAGTACCCTTTTAACCCTACCCTACACAAACCAGAAACCACACTGCATGCATGCATGTCTATGAGTTTTAAGTTTTTGACTCAAAAATAAGAAAAAGAAAAGACATTGTAATCTATTACTATTACTTTGGTTAGCTAATAGTTCAATAAACCTTTGAGGTGGGGCTTGATTCCATTTTCTTGGATAACGGAGTAGTTGATGGCTCGTTAGAGCCATCAACATTGTTGCCATCATAAGTACCGGCTCTAGCGAAGCCAGTGCTACTATTGGTGGCAACTCCACCAAGTGCGGCGACGATTTGTTGCATTGTAGCTTGAATGTGATTGTTGACTGTGTTGGCACTCGAGAGGTTTAGTTTCGCGGTTGGCATGGAGTTGGCCACCACTTGTAGTCCCACAGTCAACAGGCAGCCTCCTCCGGATTCGGAGGAGGCTGTGTTGTTGCCATTAGGGTTTTGTCCCATTGGGACAATAACAAACCCTAGAGGGAGGAGAGGGATGCGCGATGGATCTTCGCCACTCATTGTAAGTTTGATGGCATCAACATCAACAACCGAGTACACCACGAGGCTACCAGAGTCATCGGTGCAGCTCTCTTGCAGCATCAGCTCAACATTCTGAGATGAGTTACTAGCCACCTGTTCATAAAACACCAAGAGTTTCAATTCATTTTTAGAAGTTGTTGAAATTAATCTGATAAAATTTCTTTCAACTTGTATGATTTCTCGGCATTACAGATTAATTAAATGGTTCATCAAGGTGTCTAGGAATAATAAACTTACATTTACACGAAGCAAAGAGATACAATTTCCAGGATGAGAGCCGTTTGCGATGTGAGCCACCTCTTCCAATGGACTCCCATTTGAGATAATATTGAGCTGCAGTTAGCAATATACGCCAACATGTTAGATCAAAACCAAAACATACAACTGTGTTGTCCCATTTATTTACAAATATAATAGATCAATCAATGTTAATCAAGTAAATCAACTTAAAAGGAACCACAATGGAAGATGTCAAAGTGTGAATTTATTCTAATTATAAGGTGTTTGTATCGATTCATAAACCTGAGGTCGACGACGTTCATCTCTCAAAAGATCAAAAACTTGATAGTGAGGATGAGGAAGCCAGATTGTAGATACTGCTGTCAGGATCAAGCCATTAGGCTGGCCTGGTTCAGTGACTTTTCTAGTTGTTATGCGAACTGTGTCCTCAACTGAGTCCGAAAGGGCCGTCCAAGATTGCCCACATGAGCCAGTGATGTGAAGGGAGAACATCCTTACCATCCTCTGAGCCATATTCATCAAGTTTGTTCTTGCTTCTGGAGATGGTATCGCTGTAAACAAACATTATAAAATATACAAAATAGAAATTAAATCAGTCATATTAGTGATCATGACACATTAATTATTAGATAGTATAAGTTTGATGGTACCTCCAATGTCAGATATGTTTCGGGCCATAAGACTTGCAAGCCTCTCACATTGTCGTTGTAAAACAGCTAGCCATCGACGAGCCCCAAATGCCATTCCACTGCTAACATAATCAGTAAAGATCCCATGAACTGGATCATTCTCAGCTTCAGCATGCTCAACCCATGTTACCTGAATCAAATAAAGGGTGCAAAAGTAAATTACAAGATTGATCAATACCAAGTGTTGAAATCTAAAAACTTACAAGTGTGCATAAGTTAAAAATGATACAGATTTCTCACCCTTGAATAGCCATTAGGCATGTCTTGTATAATGCAGCCCGAGGGGAGTCGCTTGTATCTATTAAGAGAGGGCTGGTAAGTCTCGTGAAAGCTATCTACGGGTAATCAACATTGCCCAACTTCCATCTTCAGGATTTCGAGCACAATAACGAAGAAAATGAATTTCCCTTGTTGGCACAAGTGGGGATAGCATTTGTAATTCAGCATACATCTGTTCATAACAAAATGATGCAACAAAAATCCTGTAAATTCAACCAAACTTGTGCAAATACAAGCCACTATTTCATTTACCATCCATTTCATAACTGAAGATAGACTTAACTTGTGCCGACTCTATAAAAACGATAAATATATATACGTACCAGCTGCAGGGAAGTATTTGCAACTCCATTAACAATAGAAGAGACGACTTGAAGCGTTCTCGCACGCGAGATGATCGAGGGAAACAACTCCATCCATTTATCCTATAATACCCAAATCAAGAAAGAGTTAGAAACACATAAAATATCTATTTCCAAACCTGAAACTTATAATTTTAATATGAACAAGGGACAATGTGACATACGGCATCAAGAAAAGCATCAACCAGGGTGATACTGTTAATGATCACAACTGAGCTAGCGCGAGAAGCTTCATATCTCAACCCACTCGGATCAGCCTTCCTGCTAATCGTACCCGGGAACATCTTAACATATTCATCAAGATTAAGCACCTCTTTGCCAGCATCATTAACCTTAGTCCAAAGTGGTTCTCCAAGCTTGCACATCTTAACAACTTCGTCCATGGATGATAGCGCGTATTGGAGTGCAAGAGGCTTTTCGTTCTCCATGATGATTAACCCGTTTGCAACAGCAAAATTGGGAGCTTCAGGTGCATTAAAGGGTTGATCTGCATCATTTCATTGCAGTTTGGCATGCCATCTTGATCATATGGGTTGGGATACATGTTCATATCCAAGTCAAGGTTTGAGGTCATCATTGGAGGTACATGTACTTGTGTTTGCATTGGATTACTCCCACAGAACTGAGTTGCAAAAAGGCAGGCACGATCCAACTGCAGGAAACACTCATTTCATTGGGTTATTCTAATTTAATCAAGAGTTTACTAGGCATACACATTTTAATTGCTATTTATATTTCTTTAATCTTTCTGGGCGAATTAACTTTTGAGCAAGATAAGGTTGATGCAATGTGGCGTTGAGGTCACGGGTTCAAGTCGTGGAAACAACCTCTTACAGATATGCAAAGTAAGAATATTTATATAGGCCTAAGTTGGCCCGACCACCCAGACCCCCACATGAGGGAGCCTCGTGTACCGAGTTTGCCTTATTTCAATCTTTTTAACTGTTTTAAATTTAGAGTTTCGTAAACTTAATTGGAACTTTTGTGCTATTTTAAAATTTGGACAAGAATTTTTTTGTTCCACGTGTACAATACATCATATCCTTTTATTTAAAAATTAAATGTAACCTTTCTTATTGATAAAACTTTGGAAACTTTTAAGAGTAAAATGCTGAAATGGTCCCTGAGTTTAGGTCAATTTTGTCATTTCAGTCCAAATTTTTTTTATCTGGATCTCTGAGGTTTCATTTTTGTTGCTACACTTATCCAATTTGCAAACTCGGTTAAAATTTTTCGCTAACTTCTCCCTTTTTTTGTCGTTTTCCCCAGTTAATTAAAATACATTATGTCATAAAATGACGATCATAATTTCATTTAAATGAGGAAAACGACATAAGAAAGAAAAGTTAACATAAAATTCTAACCCAGTTTGCCAATTGGATGAAACGGCAACAAAAACGAAAAATACAAAAAGTTTCATTTTTGAACTAAAGTGGCCTAAACTTAGGAAGTATTTTTGCATGTTACTCGAAATTTTAGTTTTAACATTATTATGGTCCAATATGATAGGATACGAATGATCAAAATTCAAAACAATAAAGATAACCAGGTACCTCCTCTTTGAGCCGAGCATTTTCCATGCGAAGTTGTTGTTCGTCAAAAGACATAGGAGACCCACCACAGTTAGAGCAAACAAGCATGCGTAATGCAGTATGCAGTCGACTATTTTCATTTCTTAGATTCTCATTATCGTTTTTAAGAATAGCATTTTCTGATCGGTCTTGTTGCGCCTTCATAAAAAATTAACTATAGTAAGAACCCGAGTCTCATCGACATTCAATATGCAACCGACAATGCACAATGTACAAGCAATAATTGCACTAGGGCATGTGCTACATGCCAGATCACTTACAAAATATTAGTACAAGCAGTGACTAGTAAGTAGGGGGATTACTCTATCCCCTAAAAGGATACATATTAAATAGTGTGCTCCCCTTGTGGAAGATCATGTTGCAGAAGGTGTAAGGGTTAACCGTGCACACCACCAGCTTATATTAATGAGAAAGCAACCAAATTCAATAAACGTACACCTACAAACATCTATGCCCAACCCTCTCCTCATCAAGTTTCACCATATTTTACAAGAACTCTAGAGAAAATGTTGTTGTTACATTAATTAAAAACAAACTTATAAAACTAGCTAGTCTGGCAGCTTTTATAATTTTGAGCAAATAAAATGTTAATAGAAAAGGAATGTCATATTTGATAAACTTTAAGCATATAAAAACTTTACTTAATTTTTTTTTCTTCTAAACACAGATACCCAAAAAATGCAAGTGGCGTTTATTTTCAATACAACCTATATTTGCTTTTAACAATATATATTATTTAAGGTAAAATACAAATATATGTTTTTTTATTTAAATTTTATTATATCTAAAACCATTATTATAAACTGAAAACTAAATTTAAAACCATTTCCATATTACAAACAATAAAATTAACATAAATACATAATCTATTTTGTAAAAAAATAATATAAAATAGTAAACTCACCAGATCAAACCAAAACAATTTTGTGCGTGTGTTTATTTTTTTGTCAGAATTTTATCTTACATATAACGTGATTATAAACTGAAAAGTTGAATTTAAAATTTCTATGGTTTATAAAACTGTTTTGGACTAAAAATAAATGATAACTTTTTATTTCCTAATACATTTATGTGTTATGCTTGTTTTTTGTTAATTTATTGAAAACCAAATTTACACAATCTCATTTTACCTTTAATCAAATAAAAAATCAAAACACCATTTCCATATTACAAAATATTTAACAATAAATACACACAATCTCATTTTGTAAATAAAAAAAACAATATATATGTATGTGTATATATGTAATATGTATGTATATGTATGTACGTATTCACCCACGAAAAAGAATCAAAACACGTCTTCTTGAAATCTGTGAGGTACATGAACACTTGAACAGTTGGCATTAAATTTTAGGTTTAGCCAAGGATGCATGCTAACGTACGCACCTTCATTTGCGTACGCCGGTTTTGAAACCAAAACTTCACTTGACGTGGCTTAAGCCCAAGTTCTTGACTTAATTTCAACCTTCTTTTATCATCTGGATGAGGAGATTCCTTAAACAACCTGCCCAAATTAATCAAACCTTAATATAATCAATAAATTTTGTCATGTTTTATGTTGTTTTAGTTTAAGGTAATAATAATGTAGATATATAGTATCATACGCTTCCATTTGTTGGATCTGGTGAGCGGTGTGTCTATGATAACGCTTCTTCTTTGTTGGTGGCTTTTGTTGATCGGTTTCTACCTCCTTTCCCGACAACCCGCCTTCGAGTTGATCGCTTCCCGACCCGCTCTCCATTTCCTCCTTTCCTGGTCTCATCATGCTCTCCATCTCCTCTTTCTGCATATCCAAATTCAACATTTCATCTTAACTGTTACATTAAAAAAGTTTGTCTAAAAAGTGTACAAAAAAAAATTATAACGTTTTTTTTTTCAACATGGTGTCAGCGTCTCTCTCACTTTTTTTTCACATTGTGTCAATGCTTTTTTCTAAAAAAAATTAACGTGTCACCATCTCCTATTGACTTCTTACACTTTTTAGTTTCCACATGGTGTCAACGTTTTTTTCTTAAACAAATTAACGCGTAACATTTCCTGTTGACTTCTTACTCTTTTAGTTTCCACATGGTGTCACCGCTTTTTTCTAAAAAAAAAATTAACGCGTACTTCTTATACTTTTTAACATATATATATATATATATATATATATATATATATATATATATATATATATAGAGAAGAGAGAGAGAGAGAGAGATTACAGGGATGATGGAAGAGAAATCAGTAAAAGGCATGTAGTTGAAATTAGGGAAAATGGATTCAGATGGCATCACTTGACAATCTCCTTGCATGTTTCTCTACAAAACATAAGAATCTTAAAGATTGACAACAACTACACTTCACTTATAAATATAACAAATCATAATCCATCTACATGCAACAGATGAAATCAACCGATCAGTTTTTTTAACTCCGCATCTTGAAATAAAAATCGTCACATATATAAAAGCCCAACCCTTTTTTTAAAGATTTATACAGCAATGTGTGTGTGTATATATGTATATATAGAGAAGGAGTAATGAAGTTACCGGAGTTGGTGTAATTTCTGATGTGAATCTGGTTCTCTTGGTTGTAAAAGAGATGTGTTTTTGTGGGGTGGGTTAATGGTAAACGAGTGACTTAAATATAGTGAGAGGAAACCGATTGACTTTTCTTGAACTACTTTGCTGTTACATACACGTGTAAAGATCTGATTTGATGATGCGTGCGTTTCATATATGAAAGTCAGCTAAAAAATGTAAAGAAAAAGAGCCTGGTAACATATTATTATTATATTATTTTATACGTATATTTAAAAAAACTAAATAAGTAAATAATTACTTTTAAGTATTTGTTTAAATGGTGTAATAATATATTATTTATCATTTATCATTTATCATTTGATATTACATTTGATGACTTTTATCAAAAGAATCTGCATCTGTAACTATGTTTAATTTTCTTTTTCATATAATGATAAATGTGGTATTACAGTGTCAATACACACAGGTATTATAAGAAATTTGATAATTATAAGAAATTTGATATGATGATTTAACACTTAATAGCATGAAAACAAAGAAGTGGATATTGGTCAACGGATGATATATACAAACATATAATTGTATAAATATCATGGGTATTGTTTTTTATTATCTCTACAAAATTCAATGATTAAAATTAGTTTGATTATTTCTTTTTACTAAAATTCAATGATGAAAATTTGTTTATATAAAACATACACATGTATAAAAGTAAACAAATTAAAATTAAAACCTATATGGACAAATTAGTTTGATTAAATTTATGAAATAATTATAAGATTTATGAACAAATTCGTTTGGTTAAATTTATGAAATAATATATGTAGTGTAAGTAAAAAGTCAATAGTTAAAAATATGAATCACTGATTAGAAAACTAAATGATTTAGATTTATGCTTTCTACTCACACAAGAATTTAGATATTTGTAATAATTTTCACCATTTATATAAATATATGATATATCTATTCAAAAAATGTTTTTTTCAACATTTATATAAATATATGATATATCTATTCAAAAAAAAAAATTTCAATCAAAGTGTACTAGGTGATTCTTGGCATTTCAATTGTTTAGATTAAGCCGATTGCAAGATGGTAAAGCAAGATGGTAAAGGACAGGATGATAGAAAAAAAGTCTCTACAATTGTTAACTATTTTTTTTATATATAAATCTCGTTTCATTAATATTTTTAAACTCAAACAAGTTTTGTAGATTTTTTTTTCTAAACAAGTATAGAGAATTGTATTAAAAGTTTTATTATTCTTACATTGCATATAAAATTGTTATAATATTAACAATTGAATTTATTAAAAAATGACAATACATATTACTTTATCATTAATGTGTATGACCAGAAAAAAACATTGATATCTTTATATTATTTTTCTCTATGCAAGATTGGATGAATAAAAATTAAAAAAAAAACATTGATATCTTTGTATTATTTTTCTCTATGCAAGATTTGGATGAATAAAAATTACAAATTATGTTTATCATTAATGTCACAATGTGCATGAACAAAAATATTTAATTTGTTTGACTTAAAGAAAATGGGCCCACGAACACTTGCCTTCCCGAGGATTACAGTATCTCCATTGCAGAGTCAACATGACAATTACAAGTCAAAGATTTTCTATGAGAAAATAATGTTTTCATAAACGGATCAAATGTTGAACCGATTCTCTTACTGGTTTACGAGTTCAATTGGTCGGATCGGTCTGACCGGACGTAAAAATCGGTGGTGTCATAAATATTATAAAAATTAATAATGTTAAATATGAAAAATATATATAAAAACGGTTCAACCCCTTTAAAAATCGGTTCGACCGACCGGCTTCCCTGTCCAACTGTCAGGTCACCGGTTCAACCTCTGGGTCAATGTTATTCCGGCCCGATACCTTAACCCGGACCGGCCTAACCTCCGGTTCCCGGTCCGACCGGCCGGTCCGATACGGGTCTAAAAACACTGATTAGAATTGGACGATATACAAAATAGTGTTCGTGATATAGTTAAAGTTTTGTATTAGGCTGCGCTTGTTTCCTGGAATATAATGGAATTAGAATTGCACATGAATTAAAATTTGCTTTGTAATTTAGGTGTGTTCGTTCATAAAATTGAAATGCAGATTTCATTCCTTATGTTATTTTTCAATTTTCATTTCTTCTTTTATTGAAACGAACAAAATAAGGAGTAGAATCTACATTCCAATTATATCCGAATTCCATTACATTATGTAAAACGACCACTATCTTAGAGTTAATTAGATATATTTATTTGATCTACTTAATCTCGTAACTTTAGTCTTTAACTCCGAGAAATGATATTGGTGTCTATATTGTTCACTCAAACTTAACATGGATGGTCACCCCATAGGAATCACGTCCTTCCCTTCTTGTGACTACATAATCGAAGAAAACAATTAAAGAAGTCATTGACTGCATAACACCCCCGCCTAAAACACACAACACACACACACACCACCAAAACGTAACATGGGTGGCTCTCGTTCTCCTATAACATGTAACATCCGTCAAAAAACGAATTTTATCAAACCCGCTCCGTTTATAAACCGAACAATCAGTTAAAAATTTTGTTGCGAATTTAATGCCCAAAATAATTTTAAACGATACATAATTAATTATTATATTGGAATATATAAATTTTTTTTGAAAAACTGTTAAAAATAAGAAAATAAAAATAATATGTTTCTGCCGGGTTTCGAACCCGGGTCAGTCAGCCGGGTCAACAGACTTAACACTCAACTCTCCAACCACTACGCCACTAGTGTTTCTTGTTAATTATTAGAATCAATTAATTCATAACATGTTTTCCGAATTCGAAATCGGCGCGCCCAAATGCAGTCGTCGGAAATCCCGGCGATCTCGCGAGATTGGACGGTTTCTTCAAGTCTTAACGTAAACATTTAAACCTACATCGGTTATAACCGACGCCTGAACCCGCGACACAAGCTATAACCGCCGGAGAATTTCTAACCGACGAATCAAGTCGGAAATCGGACCAAACTCATCGACGACCTGCCTTATAAATACCCCCTCAAACCTCTGCAAGCTTTTTCGCTCAAAACCGCACCTTTACCCGACGTAATTCCACTCGCCAGAAAATTTCTGCACATCGCCGGAAAACCGAAC
This sequence comes from Scalesia atractyloides, assembly GCA_947069175.1. Taxonomy (NCBI): domain Eukaryota; kingdom Viridiplantae; phylum Streptophyta; class Magnoliopsida; order Asterales; family Asteraceae; genus Scalesia; species Scalesia atractyloides. Next base: position 82,337,965 of record CAMTDV010000024.1, read on the forward strand.
CCTTCACTTCTGAGCCTTACTAAACCCCCTGAGCTTATACCAAAGTCACCCACATCCTTTTCAAGCTTGCTGAAGACTCTCTGCCGCAAGACACACGACGCCAGAATCTTTTGCTGTCACCGGAGTTTCGCCGGAGAAACAGAGGAGTACAGTCGGTATACCTAACGCCTAATTTTTCTTTCTTTTTATTTATATCTCACCTGTAATTTACTGAAACACGCTAACGAACATGATTAAAACTTTGAACCAGTCAGTCATCGTTTCTGGTTAAAACTGACGAAGAAGACGAAGTTTCGGTAACATATAAGTATAATTAAAATCAAGTTATAACTCGGGTTAGACACACAGTCCAGCGGTGGACTGTGTGCACAATAAACACGTAAACGTCTCGAGTTCGAATCTTGTCCCACGCATGCTGCCTTAATAAAAATGTCTTTTTTTGTTAACCGAACCGGAGTCACCGCTGTACATGTTAAGTTTAATAATAACCAGAATAATAACCAAGATGTACACACAGTCCAGCGGTGGACTGTGTGAATGTTTAAACACACGTCACGAGTTCGAGTCCGGTCTACTGCACCGATTCGGACAATTATCTAACTTTTTAAAATAAGGCAGAAATGAAATAATGAAGTTTGTTCATAAGTATAATACAAATCGGATTATTTAACAAGTTAGACACACAGTCCAGCGGTGGACTGTGTGCTAACTCAACCCACAGGTCCCGGGTTCGAGACCTGTGGAGCGCACCGAGTCACTGATTAAAAAATCTTTTTAGAAATAAGTTGATTTTCGGATTAATCTAATTAATATATAAATATAATTAAAAACAGAAATAATTCGGGTTAGACACGTAGCTCAGTTGGTAGAGCTGCGTGCACGCGTACGGGAGGTCTCGGGTTCGAGCCTCACCCAGCGCACCCTTACACGCATACGAACCGGTCAAACAGTCAAGGTCAACGGTCAACGGTCAAAAAAGTCAATTTTTTTATTATTTTTATTTATTTATTTTAATTAAAAATCAATTAAAAATACTTAAAAATAACATTTTTAAGGTTAGAAAATAGCCTTAAACTCACAAAAATACACCCAACAATCATACTAAAATGGATTAATAAAATCCGTTTACTTACCGAACCATAATGCTATTTATCTAGGTTAATTACACTCGTGGTTAAAACCACTTCGCGTGCATTCAACATCATCAACCGAACGCACCCACTGTGAGTGAATCTTACAACTTCCCCTTTTTAATTACACGTTTTGGGGTGTGTCATGTGTCACAAAATAATTAACTCGTTTATTTAAACTTGTGCCATACCATATCGTGATCTAAACTTAGATTGTTTATATTGTTGTGATTATGTATTTCATTTTGTCAACTTATATGAAATTCATTCATTAAGCCCATCATTTCCTCGTGGGAGACGAGTTGAGCAACGCGTGCCTCAAAACCAATCCATTATTGTTCATGTGTGTATTATTGAGTTTATATTGTTTGTAGTTATGTCTTTCATATTATCATGTTTATGCAATTCATTCATTAGGCCCATCAGTTCCTCGTGAGAGACGAGTTGAGCAACGCGTGCCTCTAAACGATCCATTATTGTTCATGTGTGTATTGTTTAATATTAAATTGATTTATGAATAAGTTTACATCTATTTTTACTAATGTGTGGTTGTGCACTTTATTTCATAATCAATTAAATAAACTTGTTCAAATGTTTTCCATAGGATTCACTCGCCAACTTTTTGTTGATCCAAAAACCCTTTTTACACATGATACAGGTGAACAGGATGAAGCAAGGAAAACATAGGAAATGCCTTAGAAGAAAACAAAGAAGCTTAGATTGATGTTTAGGTCATGATGTAATTATGATTGTAAATTTCCATTAAATTGTATTAATGAATATGAAACGTTAAAATAAATGTCATGAGCTTTGATGATAACACAATCATGCCCCGATCACCTTTTCCGCTGCGGGTCGGGGTGTGACAAATTGGTATCAGAGCCATGACTATAGGGATATAGGATAGGTTATTAGACCCTTAGAGCCTATACTATAGTCTGCCTAAATTTTAATTGATTAGGTGGTTACATACAAACTTGTGATATTTATTTGTTTCATATTTGTTTATATTTACAGTCAAACATACATACTTATATACATATTCATTATACATATATCAATGTTCATATATTCAATTCATTTTCATACTCTCATTATTCAAAGATTTTGTTGCAATTTTCAAATCTCATCAAAGTAAGTTCTGCGACGGGCATGTAGTAACTGGAAGGGTACAAGTACCGGTAGTCGGAACGTCCTGTCTAGGTTGGCATTCGTATAAATCCAATATAACGGACCAGTTTGCCTACCTGGGGACCAACGATGAGAGTACGAAGGACCTATTAGGCCAAAGCATGCCACAAACTAACCCCACTTTGAGGTGTCACCGTGTCTACACCTGGACACACGTTGTATACATATTTCTCGATTTTCTCCGGGTTTTAGTGTATGCAACCAGGCTAACACATGCGAACCATATGAAAAACTCGGTATTCATGGGGGCCCACATGATTACGAAGGTGAAGTATGGCGGCATGTAGGGCCTAATGGCGAGCAAAGCCCAAGACATCCTATGGATGTAGTAGATTTATTTTTCTATAATTATTTTATGTATGTTCATTCCTGAATGCGACCCATGATCCCAAAAGCATCCAACTCATACTCTTGACATGTATTCCTTGTAGATGTCTTCTAACCACGGCCGTAGGAAGACGAGAGCAGGAAAAGCCCACGAACGCATGGCTGCCCTAATCGCTCAACAAATGGCTGCGGTAATACCCAACATTGTAATCCAAGTCTAACAAGCACTTACCGCTAATCCTGTCAATCAAGAAAATCAAAACGTTTTCAACTCTTCCCCAAATACCACTAAATGCACCTACAAGCATTTCAAATCATGCGACCCTCCAAAATACGAAGGGACTGAAGGTGTCACCGCTCTCCTCCATTGGTTTGAAGAAATGGAGAACACTTTTCTAAATTGCGATTGCCCCGATGATCGCAAAGTGCGATATGCTACCGGTCGATTATATGGGATAGCACTTACTTGGTGGAATACAGAGAAGGCCAAACGAGGCGTTGACGATGCTATGACTTTAACTTGGAATGAATTAAAGGAAATCATGACCAGACGATTTTGCCCAAAGAGCGAAATCAAGAAATTAGAAGATGAGTTCTATTTGTTGAAGCAAAAGGAAGGCGACCACACCACGTACAACAAAAGATTCCTCGAGTTACATCAAATGGTTCCCAACATGTTCACTCCCCTCTACCGTTTGATTGAGCACTACATTCGTGGTCTTCCGTCAAAGATTCAAGACTCTGTAATAAGTACCACGCCTGCAACTTTGGAAGCAGCAATGGAGCTAGCAACAGCGCTCACCGAGAACCGAATCCGGAACAAAGACTTCAAGGAGGAGAAGAAGAAGGATAAAGCATCGACTGAAACCTCCGACTACACCCAAACCGAATCCCCTTCTCAACCCAATTCTAAGAGAAAAAGAGACGGGCAACTTTTCGCTGCTATCCAACGAAATCAACCAATTTCACACGCCATACCCATCCAAGCTATCCCAATCACTCAAGTGGCACCCAACTCAACTTACCCAAATAAGAAACCATATCTTGGACCTCACCCTCGATGCAACAACTGTTTTTATCACCATCCCCTTACCTTACCTTGTCGACTATGTGCAACTTGTGGACGCTATGGTCATTTGAGCAAGGTTTGCCGCACCTTTCAAAACCAAATCTCTTCCCCTACTCAAAACGTGGTCCAAACCTATCAACAACCCCAATACCCCATGTTCCCATATGTTCGAGCTTGTTTCAATTGTGGCGACCCTACCCACTTTAGAAACACGTGCCCTCGATTGGTTAACATCATAAACGCTCAAGCCCAATCAAACCCAGTTAACCAAGTAAACCAAGGAAACCCAACCGCTAGGCCACCAGCAAGAGGAAGAGTCTTCAACATCAACGCCAATCCTGTCGAAGATAATGACGGCCCAAACGAAGATACCCAACTAGTCCTCTTCACCGAAAATCTAGATTCAACTCCAATCGTTTAGTTTTATGTTTTTCTTAATGTTTTAGAATCACATAGAACCAATCATAACTTAAGGATAAAGCCAATGGGAATTTGACAAGAGTATGGTGGATACGCCGCTGGTACTTCCTATATAGAAGTATTCTTGTCAAAGGATCAGAAGCATTATCTGGCGGTTATGAGAAGTTCCATGTGTAAACTGTTTGAATAATTTATTGTTTATTATTTTCAGTACATGCAATTTCATAGGCCGCCGCTCCCCATTACATTATGAGCGTTGAGCATGTTCCCCATTTCATTATGAGCGTGAACCCGGCGTGCCCACATACGATCGGCTCCGTTTGATTGAGCCTTGATCGCACAGACATTTTCATTATCAGTATCTTGTGGTTGTTGTGTTTGTTGTAGAGTCGCACAGAACTAATCATAACTTGCGGATAAAGTCAATGAGAATTTGACGAGAATATGGTGGATACGCCGCTGGTACTTCCTATATATAAGTATTCTTGTCAAAGGATCGGAGGCATTATCAGGCGGTTATGAGAGGTTCCATGTATAGGCTGTTTGTGTGATTGTTGTTTAGATTAAATTTATTATTTTCAGTACATGCAATACGATCGGCTCCGCTTGATTGAGCCTTGATCGCACAGACATTTTCATTTTCAGTACATCCAATACGATCGGCTCCGTTTGATTGAGCCTTGATCGCACAGACATTTTTTTTCATTTTCAGTATTTTGTGTTTGTTGTATTGGTTGTAGAGTCACATAGGACTAATCATAATTCACTGATAAAACCAATGAAAATTTGACGAGAATATGGTGGATACGCCGCTGGTACTTCCTATATATAAGTATTCTTGTCAAAGGATCAGAGGCATTGTCAGACGGTTATGAGAAGTTCTATGTAGGATTTAGTAGTTTCTTGGTAACTAATCATAACTTGTGGATAAAACCAATGAAAATTTGGCAAGAATATGGTGGATACGCCGCTGGTACTTCCTATATATAAGTATTCTTGCCAAAGGATCAGAGGCATTATCAGGTGGTTATGAGAAATTCCATGTAGGATTTAGTATTGCCCTGGGTTAAAATTTGTGTTACATTTATATCATCTCGCTATTTAAAGAAATTGGATTGTGATCCATTTCTACATAAACTAACCTCTCCATCATAACAAACGAGAGAGGAACTGTCACCATTCAAACATATATGCTATCAGAATGTGGATTCAAATATTAGCTGTTGTGTTTATTTATGTTCTATAGTCATAGAACCAATCATAACTTACTGATAAAACCAATGAAAATTTGACAAGAATATGGTGGATACGCCGCTGGTACTTCCTATATATAAGTATTCTTGTCAAATATGGTTATGAGAAGTTCCATGTAGGTTGCAGTATTAGAAGTTTTGCGTTAGGATATAACCATATCCTTCCAAACATATCCAAACTCTTATGCATGATATCATAATTAGCGAATCAACTCTGCTTATCAATACTTTTACAGTAGGCAACAAAAAGCGATCCTGTAATAGGGTACTTAAGCCTTACAAGGGACGTTACCGCCCTCAAACAAAAACTTAAACCCTTACTCTCTAAGTATGTAACTGTCAAATTAAACACTATCATTTTTAGTTAAATATAACACTACTTAAATTTCGGGACGAAATTTCTAAAAAGCAGGGGATACTGTAACATCCGTCAAAAAACGGATTTTACCAAACCCGCTCCGTTTATTAACCGAACAATCAGTTAAAAATTTCGTTGCGAATTTAATGCCCAAAATAATTTTAAACGATACATAATTAATTATTATATTGGAATATATAAATTGTTTTTGAAAAACTGTTAAAAATAAGAAAATAAAAATAATATGTTTCTGCCGGGTTTCGAACCCGGGTCAGTCAGCCGGGTCAACAGACTTAACACTCAACTCTCCAACCACTGCGCCACTAGTGTTTCTTGTTAATTATTAGAATCAATTAATTCATAACATGTTTTCCGAATTCGAAATCGGCGCGCCCAAATGCAGTCGTCGGAAATCCCGGCGATCTCGCGAGATTGGACGGTTTCTTCAAGTCTTAACGTAAACATTTAAACCTACATCGGTTATAACCGACGCCTGAACCCGCGACACAAGCTATAACCGCCGGAGAATTTCTAACCGACGAATCAAGTCGGAAATCGGACCAAACTCATCGACGACCTGCCTTATAAATACCCCCTCAAACCTCTGCAAGCTTTTTCGCTCAAAACCGCACCTTTACCCGACGTAATTCCACTCGCCGGAAAATTTCTGCACATCGCCGGAAAACCGAACCCTTCACTTCTGAGCCTTACTAAACCCCCTGAGCTTATACCAAAGTCACCTCCTTTTCAAGCTTGCTGAAGACTCTCTGCCGCAAGACACACGACGCCAGAATCTTTTGCTGTCACCGGAGTTTCGCCGGAGAAACAGAGGAGTACAGTCGGTATACCTAACGCCTAATTTTTCTTTCTTTTTATTTATATCTCACCTGTAATTTACTGAAACACGCTAACGAACATGATTAAAACTTTGAACCAGTCAGTCATCGTTTCTGGTTAAAACTGACGAAGAAGACGAAGTTTCGGTAACATATAAGTATAATTAAAATCAAGTTATAACTCGGGTTAGACACACAGTCCAACGGTGGACTGTGTGCACAATAAACACGTAAACGTCTCGAGTTCGAATCTTGTCCCACGCATGCTGCCTTAATAAAAATGTCTTTTTTTGTTAACCGAACCGGAGTCACCGCTGTACATGTTAAGTTTAATAATAACCAGAATAATAACCAAGATGTACACACAGTCCAGCGGTGGACTGTGTGAATGTTTAAACACACGTCACGAGTTCGAGTCCGGTCTACTGCACCGATTCGGACAATTATCTAACTTTTTAAAATAAGGCAGAAATGAAATAATGAAGTTTGTTCATAAGTATAATACAAATCGGATTATTTAACAAGTTAGACACACAGTCCAGCGGTGGACTGTGTGCTAACTCAACCCACAGGTCCCGGGTTCGAGACCTGTGGAGCGCACCGAGTCACTGATTAAAAAATCTTTTTAGAAATAAGTTGATTTTCGGATTAATCTAATTAATATATAAATATAATTAAAAACAGAAATAATTCGGGTTAGACACGTAGCTCAGTTGGTAGAGCTGCGTGCACGCGTACGGGAGGTCTCGGGTTCGAGCCTCACCCAGCGCACCTTACACGCATACGAACCGGTCAAACAGTCAAGGTCAACGGTCAACGTCAAAAAAGTCAATTTTTTTATTATTTTTATTTATTTATTTTAATTAAAAATCAATTAAAAATACTTAAAAATAACATTTTTAAGGTTAGAAAATAGCCTTAAACTCACAAAAATACACCCAACAATCCTACTAAAATGGATTAATAAAATCCGTTTACTTACCGAAACATAATGTTATTTATCTAGGTTAATTACACTCGTGGTTAAAACCACTTCGCGTGCATTCAACATCATCAACCGAACGCACCCACTGTGAGTGAATCTTACAACTTCCCTTTTTTAATTACACGTTTTGGGGTGTGTCATGTGTCACAAAATAATTAACTCGTTTATTTAAACTTGTGCCATACCATATCGTGATCTAAACTTAGATTGTTTATATTGTTGTGATTATGTATTTCATTTTGTCAACTTATATGAAATTCATTCATTAAGCCCATCAGTTCCTCGTGGGAGACGAGTTGAGCAACGCGTGCCCAAAACCAATCCATTATTGTTCATGTGTGTATTATTGAGTTTATATTGTTTGTAGTTATGTCTTTCATATTATCATGTTTATGCAATTCATTCATTAGGCCCATCAGTTCCTCGTGAGAGACGAGTTGAACAACGCGTGCCTCTAAACGATCCATTATTGTTCATGTGTGTATTGTTTAATATTAAATTGATTTATGAATAAGTTTACATCTATTTTTACTCATGTGTGGTTGTGCACTTTATTTCATAATCAATTAAATAAACGTGTTCAAATGTTTTCAATAGGATTCACTCGCCAACTTTTTGTTGATCCAAAAACCATTTTTACACATGATACAGGTGAACAGGATGAAGCAAGAAAAACATAGGAAATGCCTTAGAAGAAAACAAAGAATCTTAGATTGATGTTTAGGTCATGATGTAATTATGATTGTAAATTTCCATTAAATTGTATTAATGAATATGAAACGTTAAAATAAATGTCATGAGCTTTGATGATAACCTAATCATGCCCCGATCACCTTTTCCGCTGCGGGTCGGGTGTGACATAACATACTTGGCCGCTCTCCCTTGTTCCAATTTGCAAACGATTTAGATTAGCAAGAGTTTTCACTTTGTCAAATAGGGGTTGGTAAACGCACCTGGTAGAGTTATTTGTTCGGTTTTTCTTTCTCCGAAACCTCTTTGTTTTGGTAAAACATGAGGTGTTGTAACTTGTAACGTCACAAAACTTCTAGTGTAATTTATGCTTATTATATTAGAAATTAAATGATGAAAACACATTGTTACGAGTAATTTTGTTTATTATCTTGTATTTACATTTAAACTTTTAAGTATAGTTGTAGTTTAATATAATTTGTGTCCAACAAAGAAAAACAAAAGTACAGAGATCATCTAGGGAGAAAAATGCATTGTTAAGAATAAAAATAAGGAATAGTTTGACTCAAGTCACGAAGAAAGAAACTAAGTAAGAAAGAAGCCATGAGTATGCACTTAGTTGAGGTGTTTAACGGGTCGTGTTTGCGAGTTCGAAAATCAAATTACTTGACACGAACCTAAATATTAGACATGAACCCAAATATCACACAAGCTTAAAAATTATGTTATGCATATGAACGTGAACATGACATAATATTTCATGGTATGATCTTTCGTGGTTTGACATAGACAAGAAATTCAGTTATTATTTTTGCCCATTAATATTACCCCTGTATAATTTTTCAAAATTTACTTCCCTAACAAATATACTATTCAATGTATTTTGTTTTATTCGTATTTCAATTCAATTTCAATTCACTCTGTAGTCTCCACTCAAACCATAACATGTCCGCACTTCTTTTCTTTTTTCTTCTTTTTTAGAGTGGATTGCAAAAATTGTCCTTTATCTTTGTACCCCTTTTCAAGCGATGTCCTTTGTGTTTAAAATTGACGAGTTTTATACTTTATGTTTTGAAATCGTGCATGTTTTGTCCTTTAGGCTTAACCCAGTTAATTTTTCAGTTATATCAAATCTTCCAAGGGTACTTTAGTCTTTTTACACATATATTTTATTTATTTAAATAAAAAATGAACAATAAATTAAAAAAAAAACTCTGTTATAATATTATATATATTTCTCATACATCTTCCTCTCTCTCTTACACTACGTAGCCACCAGCCCACCACCAACAACCACCGGCCCCACGAGCCACCACCATCACCCCCGTTATCCATCTGCGCCACCACCAACACATTTATTCGTCTCAGCTCATAAATCTAATCTGTTCTTGTTCAATTTCATGAAATCCATGTGGGTTTTTTAATTATGTCACAAATCCAATCTATTCTTGTTCAAGTTCAAGAAATCCATGTGGGTTCTCTTCCAATTTCACCAATAGTTTCACAAAAAATCACAAATTTACAATGGGAACTAGCACCTAAAGGAATTTTGACACCTGTGGAGGGGTCAACATTTTAAATCAGTTTGGGGCTAGGCACTTTAATATAAACCATCACCACTGCTAGATCTGTGAAGTGTCAAAACCGAAGGCCACCTCCGTTCCCATTGCGATTCAGATCTACAAACAGCGCAATGCATTTTTTTCTCGACGACTTGTTGCTCAAACCTGTTTTCAGATTGTTTTGGTGGCGGTCGGCGCAAAGGGTGGCAAGCCCTTGCCTCCGGTTTGTTCCAGCAAGCTTATTTTAAGTGGACACATTATTCATTTAGCAGCACAATTTAAGCCTCAATTTGTCCTTTTTCTTGTATCCTCGTGCTTTGTTATTCTGAATAAAATGGCTTTAAACCAAAGTATTATGGTGATGTTGAATGTAGTGGGGGTGGTGCCTGGTAATTGTGGGGTGGAGCGTGATGAACATGCTAAGAGAGAGAAGAGGAGGAGAGAGAATAGATGTTTTTATATTTATATACATGTTTTTTTCATTATTTTACACATAAGTCCTTAGATATTAAACATTTATACAATAGTCCTCTAATGGTGAATGGACAAATATACCCTCACATGAAAGTCATATGACCAGATCTAACGGAAAAATCTAACCAGATTAGGGCTAAAGGACATAACATGCAAGATTTCAAACATTAAGTATAAAACTCGTCAATTTTAGAGACAAAGGACACCGCCTGAAATTGGGTATAAAGATAAAGGACAAAACTTACAATCACTCTCTTTTTTATTAAAGATTTCCTATTTATCATATAAGCTAATCTTTTAAGAATTAATATAGCTTTATACAAATTATTTTGGTTTAATTTCTTTAGTAAAATCACAATATATTGTTTGAATATGAATGTTCTAAAAATAATAGTATAACTTATGTTCAGATTTTTTTTTTATAAGTAACTTAGTTATTTACTTTACAGTTTTAACCAAGTTCTTAGATTTTAAGTTAGTAACTTTTAAAGTTTTATTTTATCAATTTTACTAAATACAATTTTATGACATAACAATTATACGTTTCTCTTATGTTTCGATCATCACTATGAATACCTGATATTTGTTTATCGAGTGTCAGTACCATGCTAATACCTTAACGAAGTGACTGAAAAACTAGGGGTGTTCAAAAAAAAATCCGACATAAAGTATATAGTCATTTTTTCATTTATTACAACTAGGGGTGTTCAAAAAAATCTGAATCCGAAACCGAAATTCCGAATCCGAATTATCCGAAATTTCGGATATCCTTCGGATTCGGATTCAGATAGCGATATTGAAAATTTTCGGATATTTCGAATATCCCATTAAGAGGTAAATAAAGAGCCGTTAACTTGATTTAACTATAAACTTATAGATCTTGTTATATCAACTGATTGAAACTAACTTAATTAATATGTTCCCCTTATGATACTAACAAACAACTAGCCTAGTTTAGCTAACTCCTTATAAAAATAACTAACTGAGTTGGCTAACCCAGTTATTTGACTTGCTTATTTTATAGTGTTCGTTAATTACAAAAACTATCCTTTAACTTGTAACTTTAATTAACTAACCAAATTAACTCCGTTAATGTTCCTCATAAATAATTCTGATCGATCTAACTGGAAACTTCTTATACATTTAACGTTTTTAGTCCGGTTTCAAACAAACACGTTTTGTGATGATGATTAAATAGTAAAATATTAGAAATAATAAAAAAATGATTAAAATTCTTAATTTATTTAATTAAAAAAAGTCTGATTTTACAATCCGAGTCGGATTTCATTTTGACGGATGTTACAGAATCGGACCCGCAACTTCAGGCGAAATGGACCTGTAACTTTGATTAGTTTGAAAGCTGAGTGGTGTGACACCCGACAATTAATTAGTAAATCCGTACACTTTAACTGAACCAGTTTACATTAGTTTACGCACATTAGACTTGATCACGATTAAACTTAGTCTATATAAGCCTAGAAAAGTCCAATGAAATGCTTAGATTTGTATCCGATGAATAAAAATATTTGTCAAATCACGTAACGGTAACTTTGTCCGAAACGAACGTTGGGTTGGTGATAATCCGGTAAATTTTTAATGACTGGAATAGGTCCAATATGCCTGGTACATTCTAGTTATTGGCATTATTATCAGTATTGGTGCAATTTTATGTGAAAGCTTATAAAATAATAATTAGACGTTAATCGTCCGGTTTTCGCATTTTCTTGTTTATTGCTTTAATAATAATAATTGACACTTACGCACCCAATTATATTTTAGGCTTGGTGTTAATTTTTTATTTTAGCATTATGTAATATATAAATTCTGATTAATGAATACTTTAACACTAAACACCATAACTAGTCTAATCTAATTTATTTTTTTCAAGTTAATCACCCTAGAATAATTCCACCATACTACAAGCCCAAAATTCACCTCATGAGGGGGAAGGGCGACACCCTTTGTCGATTGGCAAACTCAGTCATGCGGTAAAGGTTTGCCGCTTCGGTGAAGTGTGTATAATAAAGTTTATCAGGGCTCGGTTTTTCGAAGCTGCATTCGTGTCCGCAGGAAGTGCGGGCATGCACGAGCCTAGCCAAATTCTGGTTGGGTTGCACCTCCCTTGCGCGCGGGTAGGACTTGTGGTAAAGCATGACACAAACAATTCAATAGAGTGTTAGATTTAATCTTATAAACAACTCCTTACTTTGTCCCCACACCAATATGGGACAAAGTATTTTTTTTTGAATTAATTTTGATGTTTTAGTTGTTTTATTTAAACATACAATTTTAAAAAAAATGAAAACAAAAATTTTTTTACCAATTCATCAAGTGGCTAACCATTGCAACACTTTTGACCAAAGTTTAAACACTTTAGGTGGATTGACGTGACACGCTCTCATTGGTTGATTTTGAAGTTCAAAAACTTTTAGGGTGTTTAACCACTCCGATCCCTCATTCCCTCAGACCCACCTCCACAATTCTAGCCGTCCAACCCCATGCTCTCCTTCCTTGTATTCTTTTTCTTTCTTGCAAATTAGAAATGCATGTCTTGAAACTTGGAATTTTATGATTACAAAGCACAAGACTTCTCTCCATATTATTATACGCTCATTTGAAAACTTCACAGTTCACAATAAACTTTTCTTTCTCTCTAGCTCAAGACTTACGGCCAACACCATTACCACCTTATACTTTTCAATTTTTGTTCAACAAAAATGCAAGTATCATGTCTAGCTTTTCTAAGTGAAGAAGTGTTTAGTTGATTTGCATGAACACCTCACCTTAACACACATTCTTACACTCTCAATTCAGCAAATAAAACCTACTCCAACACTCTCTATATCCTACGGCCTCTCTCCTCTCTCTTTCATTTCAGATTTAGTTCAAGAAACACTCACAAATACAAGAATAGTTCAGCATCTTATTGAAGAATTAAAGTGTGTAAGTGATTTGTATAAACTCCCATCTTCTTACACATTCCATACTCTCAAAATTCAGCAAGGAAACACACCAAAACAGCCCTCATACTCACGGCTCTCTCATCTCTATCCTACATTTTCTTTTGTTCATCATAAACCCATGAACCACATGAAGAAATCAGCAACTTATATCGAAGTGATAATTTTGAAGGATTGGAGCTGAATTAGGAGCTACACATCACAGAGCCGAAGCTCTCATCTTATTCTACATCTTGTTTATCATCCCTAACCTAGTGCTAGTGGTAATCTCTACACCATTCTTTCGTTATTTCATGTATATGTGTTGTTAAAGTGCAAGTTGGGAATCACCTAATGAGATCATTAAAATGGTTTTAATAAACAATGGATACTAGTATTTGTACCCGCGTGTTGCCACAGAGCACTTGGTCACCTTCGGACCTCAAATGCAGACTTATTTGTACCCGCGCGTTGCCGCGGAGCACTTGGTCACCTTCGGAGCTCAAATGTAGACCTATTAGCAGGATCATAAGCTAAATGCAGTAACGTTTGTGCATGAGTACGTTTTCAGCCCTTTCCACATTTACATCTAGTGCATCCCTGCATCAATAGAACAAATAAGATTAAATTATGACTAAATTATCCAATTGTTGTAATTTGTATGTGTATCTTAAGAAATATTATGTTGAGAATCTAGCTATTAAGTGATCTCACATTTTGATCCTAAATTTGAGCAAAGATTGATGAAAGAGTAAAGATAAGCATTCATAATCACTCATAACAACAAACTTGCTTTAAGATCAGCTTAATTAAGAAAAATTATAGTGGATAAGACGATTAAAGTATTTATTCCTTGTGATGCCTGAAATGGGAGAGAGGCTGCAACCAGGGTCTCAGGATTGTAGGGGCGGGGAGGGGCGCCCGCCCCCCTCGAAATTTTCACTCAGTAGTATTATATATGTAGTTTTCGTATAGAAATTTTTGGGTATATACGTTTTCGCCCCCCCCCCCGGTTTTCGACGGCAAGCTTCGCTACTGGCTGCAACAGCCATTAAACAAATTCAGATCCAACCCTCTTGTGTCGTAACAAATTAAGCAATTTATGTATGCCATAACAAACCTCGAAATAAGATGAAGGCTGCTTGTACACTTCTCTCTATGATCCCAAAAACATCTGTCCTTTCGGTGAGACAACCAGGATCAACGATCACACTCATGTATCAAAACATATTAGAAACTGCAATGAAATGAATCTGTTAATGCACTTTTGGTGATAAGTGCAAGGCCTTCCAATTGTTAGGGTCTTTATTGTACATGTCTTGAAAGTTAGTCCAAGGTTTATCCTTGGACAATTTGTCCAAGTTTGTGTCAAGGCTTTTGTCAGGGTTTATGTTTAGGACAAAGGTCAGGGGTTTTGGCTTAGGACTAGAGAAAAGGTTTATGTATTGTTTATCTTGTCCGTGTTTATGTTTTGAATGTTTTGTCCGCGCTTCCAAGTATGTCATGGAGTCCGGAGTTAATCTTGTATATATACCTTTATGTGGAATAGACAAGATAACGTTTTCTTTTGTGGAAATCTGTGCCCTAATCATTGTGTGTGTTTTGTCTGGCGGCTACTGTGTGTGTGACGTCACTCATCTCCTACATCAAGAATACTCTGTGTATTATTGATTTCTCTCATAAATCTTGCATTCCTGTTCTACATCCTACAGTGGTTGATCATAAGGTGGATTCCGCACACATGTTGGTTGTCTTTGTTGAGTGAGATCTTGGGTTAGGTGACCTTACAAGTGGTATCAGAGCAGTGTGTTCATACTACTGTAGGTGTTTCTTAGTTTGAAGGTTTTGTGAGAAAAGTTCAAACTTTGATAGGGTTTAGTGTTAGTTTAGTGAGTTTTTGTGATTTATTCATGATTCTTCATTCATTTCAGTGATTTGGTGATGGATTTTGAGTAGTTTAATGATTTTAGTGTTCATCTTCATCTGGGTTTTCACAGAGTGTTCATGGTGTTCATTCTGTGCTTGGAGTTTTGTGAAAGATTCCTTGTTTGATCTTTGGAAGAATAGTCCGTGTTTTAAATTTAGTGTTTGTGTTTCCGGGGTTATTGGTGGGGAGATAATCCGGAAGCTGGTTTCTTGAGCTTGTCCGAGTTTTACACTTCCTTACTTGGTCCAAGTTTTCCTTGATAAGTATAAGAGGTCCGAGTTTCTTATAGTTCCAAGGTCTGAGTTTTCTAATATTGTCAATTGATCCGAGTTTATTAGAACTCTTAAGGTCCGAGTTTAGTCCCTGTTACCAAGGTCCGATTTTTAAGCTTTAAGGTCCGAGTTTGGTCACTAAGGTCCGATTTTAGTTTCTTAAAAATCTGTCCGAGTTTGAATGAGTTAGGAGTCTTCGAGTTGGTCCAAGTTTTTTTAGGTATAAGTTTTTTTAAAACTCTAGTGTTGTGTCCGAGGTTTGTGTTTTTGTTTCAGGTGGTGATCCGGGTTCTACACTCTGATAATCTCTCAGTCATTGCACTCCATTTTTCTCTCCGGGTTTTGGACTTAGAAATTCTTTCAGTAACTGTTTTGCTTGGAAACCTACTGTTAACTTCTGTGAACTTACTGTTGCATTCAAACATTGTTCAAATGGCAAACAATCTCACTGCAATGGTTCAGAATCTCAAACACAATGCCGAAGTGGGAAGCAGCGACAAACCTCCTCTTCTAATTAACGAATTAGACTTTCCTGAATGGAAGGAACGTTTTGAACGATATGTGAGAGCTAAGGATATCAAGATATGGTTGTGTATCGTCAAAGGTTGTGGAGCAACACCAATTCGAACTTTAACGATTGATACCTATCTAGGGTGTAAACAATGATGTAGTATTTTAACTATGTATCTTGCTAAGAATGTTTTGTTTAAAAAAGTGTCTACAAAAATTCACCTTGTTACAAGGTGGTATCATGGTTTGACTAAACATATACGACGAGAATGTTGGACCATCAACAATGTGTTGGACTGTCATAAGTATATGCTAGCTTATGATGGCAATTGGGTTTTGCTGTAAATACACTTATGGGCGAAGCTTTTAAGGGGCAGAGGGGGCGGCTGACCTCCTGAACTTTTTGCTCAGTGGTAGAGAGTATGCAGTTTTCGTATAGAAAATTTTGGGTATATACGTTTTGGGCCCCACAGTTTTATCGAAATTTTTAGATCCGGTGACTTCCGCCCCCCGGTTCGGACATCTCAAGCTTCGCCACTGAGTACACTTGAAATGATATTGGTTCTTTGATGCTGTGTTTTGCTATATATGTTAAGTGGTAGTATGCAACTTATCATTCTTAGCACTTTTGTTAGGTTGTTATTGTAATTGGTTTAGTTTCATTTTATGGCATATGGATCATTAATTATACAGTAAAAAATAGGTTTTTGGAGTCGGGTCTAAGCGGGAGCAGGCTCTATATCCCTAGAATAGAGGTAGGGTTTGTCCCCATTTTACACTCCCCAGACACTACTGAAGGAGGAAGGGGCACTCAAGGGTACTACCCTAGCCCTAACAATCCCGCATTGTCATGTCAATTCTACACCCAACCCTACCGTACCCTAGAACCACAAAACACTCGCAGCGTCTACCCACAAGTACCCTAGAGAACCATGGACCCCACTCTTTTACTTCACCCGCCAATCACACAACCTTAAACACTCCAACTCTCAAACCTTTACACTTTCTAGCGAGGGTATTTTAAACCCGTGACCGGAACTCGCATGGCTTACCCTAGGGGATGGCAGCGATGTTATCATGCAGATACCTTACCCGCATACTCCTACCCATGAAGTGCCTGACCACCCTAATAGCTCTAATACAAATGAGATTATACGAGATACATTTTTTTGTTTGTTTGTTTGCAGTTCACAACTCACAAGATGGATACTTTGCACCAAACCCAAAACAGGTGTATATAAGTAATAACTTGCGAATCAACTAGCACTACAGAAACACAAAGAAGCAGACTGATACTACAAGAAAAAGGGGGCAATAGAGGCGACGAATATCACTGCTAATAATCCAGATCGTCGCTGCTATTGATAATAGCGGCGACAAATCGTCGCTATTGTAACGCTGCTATTGATGGGACGCTATTAACCACATGTCGCAGCTATTGGTCCTTGTCGCCGCTATTGGTAGTTGACCTTTAGCAGCGACACTTCGTCGCTAATAAGACGTCGCTATTGGTCCTTGTCGCCGCTATTGGTGGTTGACCGGAAAATTTACAGCAAAGTTCGCCGGAGATTACCCAACACATTTACAACTAATAAATCGTTATCAGAAACTCAAACCAAGGATTCTCATCGAGATTACACAACACATTTCCAACTAATAATTTGAAGTTTACGTAACTTTCATTCAAATCTGATATCAAAACATTCAAATCTTATAAAAAATGGATTCTAGCTAAAGTTACACTATACATTTTCTATATAATAAAAAAAACTGGCCGAGCTTTAGCTTGTTGACGTTATGGTGCTTGACGGAGCTTGTCGTCGGCGTATGTACAATGGTGGTTGACGGAGCTTGACGGTGGTGGTGGTGCAACTTGACAGTGGTTGCGGTCTGGTGGTGGTGTGGCGGCGGTGGCAGATTTGGTGTGTGGCGGTGATGGTGGTAGTTTCACGGTGGTAGCTTCATGGTGTAACAACTCAGAATTTCGTTGCTATCTTTTCTTTTATTAATCGATTGTATCTATCCTTTGTAAATCCGAGATTCGCTTATTAATGAAGTTTATGTTCATTAATTACAGTTATGTATGTTATATCGCATCTAATCGCTTATTAAATCGCATCGCAATCGCAGTTAATTATATAGTTTTATGTTATTTATCTGTTATGTGCCTATGATTATGATTACAATCGCTATCCATCGCTCTCGCACACTCGAATCACTAAATCGCAATATTATATCAATTATAACGCTTAACTTATCGCTTAATCGCTTAACGTTACCATATAACTTGATTACATCGCTGGTCAGTCAAACCTCTTTTCCCTTTTATAAGTTCGCTCGAACTTATCGATTTCCCTCACCTTCATAGCAAGTTCTACCGAACTTGCTAATCACTGAAATTCACTCAAATCGCTCGACTGCATGAAATCATGCAAGTTCGACCGACTGATCACAGCACTTTGCTCGCCTAAAATACTCGCCCCATTCTCTCATTTGAACTTGCTGCAACTTCGCCCAGAGCTCCCGAAACCCTCTGTTTTCTACATAAGAATCAACCTGATTTCAACTACAATGATGTTCAAACAACGTTTTACAACGATTTTGCACAAGGAATTGCCTTCGTTTTCATCAAATCTCTTCTGTTTACGAAAATCTTCATCTTTTCCATCAAAAGTTCTGTTTTCACTCAGATATGTATAGATATGAGCAAAACCTTTTAAAACCTTGATTTTTTCACCATTTTCGGACTAATGACGTATGTTTCAGTTCACTTTTGAGTGGAACGAGGCGTTGTCGAAGCTAGATCTCAGATCCAGAAGCACAAGGACGAAATCGTCACTTTACACAAGCTGGACTAACCCGTACGAACCTTCAAGTTCGCCCGATTAGCCCGAGTTTCTGTAAAATGGCTAAGTTCGCTCCAAAAGACCTCTCCGGCTTAAGCTTTACTCAGTGGCTTAAGGTTGGAGGGATGGGCACTAGATTTCCTCAGCAAACGACGCAAAAAACGCAAGATTTTGGACCCGAAAACAGCAATTCGCTTGAGATTTCACTGTTTTAATAGCACAGGAAGTCAAGTTCGCTCGAACTTGCCCTCAAGGGGTCAAGTTTGGCCAAACTTGAGTGGAAATACTCAAAATTTACTTCAGAAACCTCAAGTTCGCTCGAACTTGCAAAGTTTCTCAGGAAACATCACAAGTTCGGCCGAACTTGTCTCACCTCTTATCAAGACCTCACAAGTTCGACCGAACTTGTCAAGTTTCCTAGAGAAACTTACAAGTTCGCCCGAACTTGACTCATACCTCAGCGATCCTGCACAAGTTCGCTCGAACTTGTATGTTTACATACAAGTTTGCCCGAACTTGCCTACTGCCCAGACCAAACTTAATCGTTTCAGCTTTTCGGAGACTGATGCACTTCCGTTCGCATATGCAGGCTGATCCGGCGCTCTTCACGACTCTCCTCAGATCCCTCATCTCTCTCCTAAACGCATCGACAATGAGAATACTTGACCCATTTTCGTTTAATACACTTTTGGGTGTTACATACGTTCCTATATCGGAATCACCTCACAACTCAAACTATTTATCTCACACGAATAATCTGATTATGTATGCTCAATACGTGATACTAGAAACATGTGACTAGGAATTATTTTCGTTAACCTGCCTCCTTAGATAGTATGGTACTATAGTGTGGCTTACACCCGATGGGGTCTAGTTAGGATGGACGCGCAAGCCTTCTCACGGTAGTTAGCATGAGAAATAAGCCTATGTTTATCCGTGTGATGTGTTCTGTGTATCATGATATGTAATTGGACTATTTCGCGAACGCTTTCTCTATTATGCTAGTATTACTTAAACTCGTATGCTCACTTTTACTTAATTGTATTGCCTTGTATTTTAACGTATGTAACAGGTTGAGGATCATATTTAGCTTGGACGCCTGGACTTAGTTTGCTTAGAATAGTTTGGTTATGTAGTTTGTTTTTGTATTGAAATCTAGGGGAAACCGAACCTTATTGTTTAAAGAAAAAATCGTGTATTTCGTGACATTGTTGATTTGCGTATTGTTTAATAGTATTGGATATTAGACATTAAAATATTGTTGGTTAAATAGTGTTACGGAAATTTCTCGTGAGACAATCTGGTCGCCTAGTGCTACTACCCCGATGTTTCCGCCATCGGTTGGGGTGTGACATATTGGTATCAGAGCCCATAACTATAGGAAATTAGGTAGAATTGCCATGTTTTGCCTTAGACTATAGTAGGATACCAAATCAGACCGTTACACAACGATTACGCACCGAAACACTCAAGTTCGCCTGAACTTGAGGCCAAAATCAACTGAAATTGGTCAAGTTCGCTCGAACTTGACCTTGATCAGTTAAGGTTGGCCTAAGTTCGCTCGAACTTGACCACAACCTCAAAAGTCAGAAGTTCATAAATCATGTATGTCAAGTTCACTCGAACTTGACCCTATGGGTGCAAGTTCGACTGAACTTGATGTCCCCCTATTTGAACTTCGTGATTTCCAACCCAAAACTTTACGAACTGACCCGATCGTGCGAACAAGTCTTTTCCTACGAAGTGCTACTCCTCAAAGTGAGAAGTTCCATTTGATACGAACCGACAACTCGAACGAAACGGCCAACATACATAGCTTTTCCTAAAGCTGCCATAACATACGATTATGAAACGCTCGTATCACACAAAACGAATGGTCAAGTCGAGAATAGGTGTGAAAACCAAGAACTCACGATAAGATTATTCACTCCGTGCGACCTCCCTCGCACGAGGTACTTTCGTTGAGCCAGGAGTGACATCCAAACCTTGACGAAACCCTCCATTTCTATCTAGTGGAACTCCCGATGTAATCGGTGAGCACAACCACAATTTGAAACTAGTCGTTAAGTCAGGGGTGAAACCTGTACCTTAATGATGAATTCCATTCTTCGATTTTCAATCTCACCAAAGTCTCAGTTATGCTGATGGTTTGGAGCACGTATTAACTGGAAGGGTAAACGTCGTTAGCCACGTGTCTGGTGAGAGCGTTTATCTATTAGGCCAAAGCGTGGGTCCAAATGCAAGGGGTAACTGAACCACTTTGGGTAGTCAACGTCTCAAAACCCCGGACACTCCCAGTTGATTTAAGCCTATAATCGTCGATTTTACGCATGATCGAGTTTACTTATTATTATTGTGTTTAAATTTATGGATTTTCGCTTGTTTGATTTCTCTATTTATCAACTTTACGCTCTCTCCTTACGCGCACTACTTGCATAGCTATCTCAATCTAAAACATTAATAAACAAACGCAGATAACACAACTCAACGCTCCGCTTACAACACGCTACTTCTCTCGATTATTTCTCGCTACGCTACGAAGTATCGCTATCTCTCGAATCGCGCCTCGCATTGTTATTATTGGGAGACGAATACATGCAGGACATGTGTTCATATGGTTTATAGGTTTACGTGCTAAGTGTGACAACGTGCTATGTGTACGTGCTTACGTGACTATGTGACTTATGTGCTTATGTGAGTATGTGATTTTGTGCCTTGTATGAATAATAATAAATACTTAAACATAACTCTATTATAATCGAATCTCATCCAATCTAAATCCTTCGTGTAGATGTCTTCAATAGGATCGCACACCCGAAGGAACCTCCAACGCAACAACGCCGAAAAGCGCATCGCTACGATGGTAGCCAAGGAAATGGCTAAGGTCATCCCTCATATCGTCAGCGAGATCCACGCGGTCAGCAGCAACACTTCCGTGGACTCCAAAGCCGACATGCCCAAGCATTCCTTCAGCTTTAAACAGTTTAAAGCATGCAGACCACTCACCTTCACTGGCACGGACGTGCCGAGTGCTATGTTTCACTGGTTCGATTCAATCGAAGTTACCTTCCGTCAGAGTGGATGCCCCGAAGCACTCCGCCCTAGCAACGCCACCGGTGTGTTCCAGTCGAGGGCTCTGATTGGTGGACAGCGGAGCGCAACAAGCGCGGGAACGACGAAGCTTACGGGCTCACTTGGGAGGAACTCAAAGAAATTATGGTGAAGGAGTTCTGTCCTCCGCATGAGATTCAGAAGTTGGAGAATGAGTTCTTGGGATATCAAACAAGACGGTCCGGACAACGCTGGCTTGACTGCTCGTTTCAAACAATTGAGCATCATTTGTCCCAGTCAAGTGGATACGACCGAGAAAGCAATCAAGAAATATCTGCCTGCTTTACCCGATTGCGTCCTTGATTTTGTTCAAGCAGCCGACTTGTCACTATCGAAGAAACCTACCAGCTCGCCGCAGAAATCAATGACAAAAGAGTTCAGGCTGGTTATTTTAGAACAGCAAGGTTGCGAATCAGGCCGTCACCAAATCAGCAGCTCCATCCGATCAATCCCGAGAGGCAAAGAACACTAGCCGAGGTCGCAAGCGAGAAAACCCAAGCAAGAACTTTGCTCTTCCAGCTCCAGTAAACCCTCAGCCGCTCCAGTCTGCAGCACCCAACGCACCGCCGGCAAAGCGTGCGTATACTGGCTCACATCCTTTGTGCTCAAATTGCACCTATCATCATGCAGTTGGAGGCAATTGCCGCTTCTGTACCAACTACAATATCTACGGCCACTATCACTATCAGTTTCTGTTCAGGCCCTCGCCAGCCAGCTCCTCAGGCCCCAGCAGCACCAGCTTTACCAGCTACTCCCCAAGCCAATCAGCAGCAAGCTCCAAGAGCACGTTCATGTTACACGTGCGGTGATCCGAATCATTTCAGTAATGTTGCCCAAACAAGCCTGTGAAACAAGAGCCGCAGCAGCAGCAACCTCAGCAGCACCCACCACAGCCTCAGCAGCAACAACAGGCTACACGTGGACGAGCCTTTAACCTCAACCATCTCCAGGCTCAGAATGACAACAATGTTTAACGGTACGTTCCTCGTTAATGGTATTTATTCTTCATGTTTATTTGATACTGATGCCGATAATTGTTATGTATGGTTAGAATTCGAAAAGGTTTTAAAATGTAAACGCGCTAAACTTCCAAAGACTTTCGATGTGGAAGTCGCCACCGGAAAATCCATCACCGTCACCTCCGTCCTACGTGGTTGTAATCTCGATCTCAACAACCATATCTTCTCGATCAATCTCATACCTATGCAGTTAGGTAGCTTCGATATCATAATAGGCATGGATTTTCTTCGCGAAAATCATGCTGTAGTTGTTTGCTTCGATAAAATGATTCGTTTCCCTCTCCCTAACGGTGATCAACTTCATGTCTACGGTGAAACTCCCTCAAAGAAGTTGATGCTTTTGTCATGTACTCGAGCACACAAATGTTTGCGAAAGCAATGTGTTGCTTTTCTAGCCCATATCGTGAACCCGGAGAAAGAAAAGAAGACTACAAAGATGTTCCCGTTGTTTGTGAATTTCCTAAAGACTTTCCCGACGATTTACCTGGTTTACCCCCTACTCGAGATGTTGATTCCGTATCGATTTAGTTCCCGGTGCTACTCCCGTTGCTGAAGCTCCTTATCGCCTCGCACCATCAGAAATGCGCGAGCTATCAAGCCAACTTCAAGAGCTTATTATAAAGGTTTCATACGCCCGAGCACTTCGCCTTGGGGCGCACCCATTCTTTTCGTGAAAAAGAAGGATGGATTGTTCCGTATGTGCATCGATTATCGTGAACTTAACAAACTCACGATAAAGAACCGTTACCTCTTCCTCGTATCGACGACTTATTTGATCAGCTTCAAGGTGCTACTTGTTTTTCCAAGATCGATCTTCTTCCGGTTATCATCAGTTACGCGTGTTGGATGAAGATATTCCAAAACCGCCTTTCGTACTCATTGTGGCCATTTCGAATTCTTGGTCATGCCTTCTGGTCTTACAAATGCGCCAGCGGTCTTCATGGATTTAATGAATTGTGTGTGTAAAGCTTTCTTAGATCGTTTCGTCATTGTTTTCATCGATGATATCTTAATTTACTCGAAGTCGAGAGACGAACACGCGCGCCATCTCGTCTAGTCCTTGAACTTCTTCAAGGAAATCGCTTTTATGCTAAGTTCTCTAAATGTGAATTCTGGCTCGAAGAAGTCCAATTTCTCGGCCACATCGTTAATAGTCAAGGAATTCATGTCGACCCTGCAAAGATTGAAGCTGTCAAGAGTTGGATTACACCGAAGAATGCTTCCGAAGTCCGTTCATTCCTTGGATAGGCGGGTTACTACCGCCGATTCATCGCCGACTTCTCGAAAATTGCCGTTCTGCTTACCGCTTTAACTCATAAAGATAAACCTTTTGTTTGGGATTCCAAGCAAGAGGAAGCTTTTCAGACTCTCAAGCGTATGCTACGCAACGCTCCCGTGCTCGCCTTACCCGACGGAAATGCGACTTCGTTGTTTACTGTGATGCCTCAAACCTTGGTCTTGGTTGTGTTCTCATGCAACGAGACAAGGTTATCGCGTATGCATCTCGTCAACTCAAGATCCACAAGAAAAACTACACGACCCACGATCTCTAACTCGGTGTAGTTGTTTTTGCATTGAAGATATGGCGACACTACCTTTACGGTACTAAGTGTACGGTCTTCACCGACCATAAGAGCTTACAACATATCTTCAACCAAAAGGAACTGAATATGCGCGAACGCAGATGGGTTGAACTTCTCAACGATTACGATTGTGAGATACGCTACCATCCCGGCAAAGCAAATGTCATCGCCGATACTCTAAGTCGACGAAGCTATGTGTATAGTGTTCGTGACTCTCAAGCTTTGAATGATCTCGAAATCATGATTCGCTCCGCTCAATTCGCCTGTTTTAACGAGAATACCTTGGAGGAAGAAATGAAATGTGGTGCTGACCGAATGGTATTTATTACTATCTCAATCGTATTTGGATTCCCAGCCGTATCGTGATTTGTTAATGACTGAAGCTCATTAATCTTGATATTCCATTTACCCCGGTGCCGACAAGATGTATCAGGACCTTCGTCGTAAGTATTGGTGGCCGGGCATGAAAAAGGATATCGACGTGTATGTCTCATAGTGCTTAACCTGCTCGAAGGTTAAAGCCAAACATCAAAGGCCCTCTGGCTTGCTCGAACAACCCGAAATCCCGATGTGGAAATGGGAAAGTATAGCCATGGACTTCATTACGAAACTTCCCCGCACTTCAACCGGTCACGATAGCATTTGGGTTATCGTTGATCATCTCACCAAATCTGCGCACTTTATTGCTATACGAGAAGACTTTAAGGTCGAACGGCTCGCCCGAATCTATACCGACGAAGTTATATGTCGACACGGGATGCCTCATGACATCATTTCTGATCGTGACGGTCGCTTTACCTCACGTCTCTGGGAGACCTTTCAATCCGCCCTTGGTACTCATTAAACCTTAAGTGATGCTTTCCACCCTAAACCGACGGTCAGACTGAGCGCACGATCCGCACCCTCGAAGACATGCTTCATGCGTGCATCATAGATTTCGGTGGTAACTGGGATACGCATTTACCTTTAATTGAATTCTCGTACAATAATAGTTATCATACCAGCATTCAAATGGCTCCTTTTGAGGCACTCTATAGAATAAAATGTTGATCGCCTATTGCATGGCACGAGATCGGAGAAGCACAAATCACCGGTCCCGAGCTAATTCAAGAAACGACAGACAAGATCCTCCAGATCAGATACAATCTCTTGAAAGCTCGGAGTCGTCAAAAGAGTTATGCCGATAAACGCCGCAAGCCCCTGCAGTTCGAAGTGGGAGATCACGTTCTCCTAAAGGTTGCACCTTGGAAGGGAGTGGTCCGCTTCGGCAAGAAAGGAAAGCTAGCGCTTCGATACGTTGGACCCTTTAAGATTCTGAAAGGATCGGTAAAGTAGCCTATCGTCTCGAACTACCGGTAGAACTTAATAACGTTCATCCGACTTTCCACGTGTCTAACCTCAAGAAATACCTAGTCGAAGAAAATCTCCATGTACCTCTCGAAGATCTGCAAATCAACGAGACTCTCCATTTCGTGGAAAAGCCTGTAGAAATCATGGACCGAGAAACCAAGTAACTACGGCGCTCTCGCATCCCTATCGTGAAGGTCCGATGGGAAGGCAAACGCGGCATGGAGTTCACTTGGGAATTGGAAAGTGACATGAAGGCCAAGTACCCGCATCTATTTGTTACAGCTACTACTTGAATTTCGGGACGAAATTCCCTAAAGTAGGGGAGACTGTAACAACTCAGAATTTCGTTGCTATCTTTTCTTTTATTAATCGATTGTATATATCCTTTGTAAATCCGAGATTCGCTTATTGATGAAGTTTATGTTGATTAATTACAGTTATGTATGTTATATCGCATCTAATCGCTTATTAAATTGCATCGCTAATCTAATCGCATCGCAATCGCAGTTAATTATATAGTTTTATGTTATTTATGTGTTATGTGTCTATGGTTATGATTACAATCGCTATCGCATCGCTCTCGCACACTCGAATTGCTAAATCGCAATATTATATCAATTATAATGCTTAACTTATCGCTTAATCGCTTAACGTTACCATATAACTTGATTACATCGCTAAACAATCGATAAACGAACGAAAAAGATGACCATTGGGTCAAGTTCGCTCGAACTTGGGTGACCCAAGTTCGGCCGAACTTGACTGGTCAGTCAAACCTCTTTTCCCTTTTATAAGTTCGCTCGAACTTATCAATTTCCCTCACCTTCATAGCAAGTTCGACCGAACTTGCTTTATCACTTGAAATTACTCAAGTTCACCCGGACTTGCATGATATCATGCAAGTTCGACCGAACTTGACTCCACCAGCCCCACTTTTTGCCTTCGCCTATAATATACTCAGCCCCATTCTCTCATTTGAACTTGCTGCAACTTCGCCCAGAGCTCCCGAAACCCGAAACCCTCTGTTTTCTACATAAGAATCAACCTGATTTCAACTACAATGGTGTTCAAACAATGTTTTACAACGATTTTGCACAAGGCATTGCCTTCGTTTTTAATCAAATCTCTTCCGTTTACAAAAATCTTCATCTTTTTCCATCAAAAGTTCTGTTTTCACTCAGATCTGTATAGATCTGAGCAAAACCTTTTAAAACCTTGATTTTTACACCATTTTCGGACTAATGGCGTATGTTTCGTTCACTTTTGAGTGGAACGAGGCGTTGTCGAAGCTAGATCTCAGATCCGGAAGCACAAGGACGAAATCGTCACTTTACACAAGCTGGACTAACCCGTACGAACCTTCAAGTTCGCCCGGATTAGCTTGAGTTTCTGTAAAATGGCTAAGTTCGCTCCAAAAGACCTCTCCGGCCTAAGCTTTACTCAATGGCTTAAGGTTGGTGGGATGGGCACTCAATTTCCTCAGCAAACGACGCGAAAACGCAAGATTTTGGACCCGAAAACATCAAGTTCGCTCGAGATTTCACTGATTTTGACAGACAGGAAGTCAAGTTCGCTCGAACTTGCCCTCAAGGGGTCAAGTTCGGCCGAACTTGAGTGGAAATACTCAAAGTTTACTTCAGAAACCCTCAAGTTCGCTTGAACTTGCAAAGTTTCTCAGGAAACTTCTCAAGTTCGGCCGAACTTGTCTCACCTCTTATCAAGACCTCACAAGTTCGACCGAACTTGTCAAGTTTCCTAGAGAAACTTACAAGTTCGCCCGAACTTGACTCATACCTCAGCAATCCTGCACAAGTTCGCTCGAACTTGTATGTTTACATACAAGTGCGCCCGAACTTGCCTACTGCCCAGACCAAACTTAACCGTCTCAGCTTTTCAGAGACTGATACACTTTCGTTCGCGTATGCAGGCTGATTCGGCGCTCTTCACGACTCTCCTCAGATCCCTCATCTCTCTCCTAAACGCACCGACAGTGAGTATACTTGGCTCATTTTCGCTTTAATACACTTTTGGGTGTTACATACGTTCCTATATCGGAATCACCTCACAACTCAAACTGTTTATCACACGTGAATAATCTGATTATGTATGCTCAATACGTGATACTAGAAACATGTGACTAGGACTTATTTTCGTTAACCTACCTCCTTAGCTAGTATGGTACTATAGTGTGGCTTACACCCGAGGGGTCTAGTTAGGATGGACGCGCAAGCCTTCTCACGGTAGTTAGCATGAGAAATAAGCCCATGTTTATCCCGTGATGTGTTCTGTGTATCATGATATGTAATTGGACTATTTCGCGAACGCTTTCTCTATTATGCTAGTATTACTTAAACTCGTATGCTCACCTTTACTTAATTGTATTGACTTGTATTTTAACGTATGTAACAGGTTGAGGATCATATTTAGCTTGGATGCTTGGACTTAGTTTGCTTAGTATAGTTTGGTTATGTAGTCTGTTTTTGTATTAAAATCTAGGGGAAACCGAACCTTATTGTTTTATGAGAAAATCGTGTATTCGTGACATTGTTGATTTGCATATTGTTTAATAGTATGGGATATTAGACGTTAAAATATTGTTGATTAAATAGTGTTATGGAAATTCTCGTGAGACAATCTGGTCGCCTAGTGCCACTACCCTGATGTTTGCGCCATCGGTTGGGGTGTGACACATGGTGATGGTGGAGGTTGTTGTTGGTGTAGTTAAAGGTTGGAGAAGATGGAGTGTATGTTGAAGAAAGTGGGTTTAAGATGAAAGATTGTGTTTGTTTGAGGGAGGCAAATCAGGAAAGAGCCCACGCCGTTGGATCATCTTCTCATCAAGGGTCAAATCAGCCTTTTTTCAGGTTCACACGGATCGACTATTAGCAGCGACACCAATAGCGACGACAAGGGGCAATAGTGACACGTAATGATGTGATGTCTCTGTACTTTTATTTTTCTTTGTGTTCTCTAAGAGTTTGTGATGTTTAGTTTTAGGTAGTAAACTTACATCGAGAGAAGAACCCTACGTAAGACTATGAGGCATTTTATAGCTTGATATGCTTATTTCGTAAACAAAAACCATCTAATATCATGGTTATGGATAAAATTATCACGCCCCCTCTTCATAAAAATTGTATTTGATCTTGTTTCAAATTTAACGTGATGTGGAAGTTTAAGATTTGAAGTCCTAGGGTGTAAACAATGATGTAGTATTTTAACTATGTATCTTGCTGAGAATGTTTTGTTTAAAAAAGTGTCTACAAAAATTCACCTTGTTACAAGGTGGTATCATGGTTTGACTAAACATATACGACGAGAATGTTGGACCATCAACAATGTGTTGGACTGTCATAAGTATATGCTAGCCTATGATGGCAGTTGGGTTTTGCTGTAAGTACACTTATGGGCGAAGCTTTTAAGGGGTGAGAGGGGGTGGCCGACCTCCCGAACTTTTTGCTCAGTG
Source organism: Scalesia atractyloides (assembly GCA_947069175.1). Taxonomy (NCBI): domain Eukaryota; kingdom Viridiplantae; phylum Streptophyta; class Magnoliopsida; order Asterales; family Asteraceae; genus Scalesia; species Scalesia atractyloides. The sequence goes on from CAMTDV010000024.1 coordinate 82,367,283, forward strand.
GTAGAGAGTATGCAGTTTTCGTATAGAAAATTTTGGGTATATACGTTTTGCTCAGTGGTAGAGAGTATCAGTTTTGGTGTAGTTAAAGGTTGGAGAAGATGGAGTGTATGTTGAAGAAAGTGGGTTTAAGATGAAGATTGTGTTTGTTTGAGGGAGGTAAATCAGGAAAGAGCCCACGCCATTGGATCATCTTCTCATCAAGGGTCAAGATCAGCCTTTTTTTCAGGTTCACACGGATCGACTATTAGCAGCGACATCAATAGCGACGACAAGGGGCAATAGCTGCGACACGTAATGATGTGATGTCTCTGTACTCCATGATTCAGGTCCAGATGTATTTTACGGTTTTAGAGGCGACAAAGTGTCGCCGCTATTGGTGCTACTGTCACTGCTATTGCCTTTAACATACCCCAGCCGTTGGATAAGATAAGGAATTTGTGGCTGGACTTAGTTGTGGGACATCGTGTTCCGGATCAGACCAATAGCGGCGGCGTATTGCCTGTCGCTGCTATTGGTGTCGCCGCTATTGCTTCCTTTTCTTGTAGTGTGACTAAGTAATTTGCAAATTAACGTACAACCATGGTAGAATATTATTGGTAGTTCATGATCTAGGAATTACAGGTTTCCAACTTTGATTTACTAGCGATATGGGATGAGAAGTTGTAGGTTATAAGAATTATATATAATATAGAAAGCGGAAAACCCAACCGCTGCCAGAACCAAGCTCAGCCGTCAAATCTCTTCAATATTAAATCCTAGCGGTATAAACTCTAAAAAATAACCGTAAAAATGGCAGTTTTGGGCGGTTCCATACTTCTCTCCTAAATTCCTAAATTTCAGGCAACATTCTAGACTTTCCCGCAAAAAAATAGCAAGCACGTACAGGACAGTTATCAGCAATTACTTGACTCCATTTTTTCCTCCCCACGTACCTGTAACCTCCACATACAGGCACTGATCGCCCCTTCAGAGTAAACCCTGGATTCCATCACCCACTGCCACTGATCGCCGTCTGTTTCTGATTGAGCCTAGCTCTATCGTCTGTCGTGGAAACAACCTGGACGAACTTTGTGATGCGTTCATCTCTGTCTTCATCACCTCCCGTTCTCAATTTATGTTCTGTAGAGTGCAGCGTCACTACTACCGACCACCACTCACATTCCGTAACCACCACTGCAACTACTCTGGGGCGGCGGTTGTGCTACACCGTCCTACACACCACCACCGCTGCAACGCTAGATACCACCGACCTATTTTCTCCACATGACGCAGGTATTAAACAACGAGCCTATTATGTGATTTAATTTTCTGTGCAAGCTTTAATCTTAAAATTTTAATTAATTCCAGTGACCTAGCAGCCCATATGCAACCGTTAACCACCACTGCTCACCTTAATTTGTTTCCATTTGATCATCTAAAAGCTCTAATCGTTGTGGGTCTAACATAATCCAAGGTTTTCATATTGAGATGATTAATGTGATGGATCATGTGAATAACCCACGAATCAAGTGGATGGAATTGCAGAAATTCAAAAGGTATCTATGGAATTGAAGTAAAAACTTTTGAATATTCTCACCTTGTACTGGCACTTGAACTTTGTGTTTTTAATATATTTATATTTAGTATGATATATTTATATATGTGTAGGGTGAAAGGAAATTTAAAGGATTTGAAGAGTGGTCAGGAAATAACTCAGGGAAAGGATTACTGGCTTCTTGAAGATGTGCATGTGTATGTTCATCTTATATCATCCTTGCAATTCAATTGGGGTTGGTAAATTTAGGTTTCTTTTCGTTGCTTTCCAAGCACATATTATGATATATTAATAGATTTGTTGATTATATTGTTCAACTATTGTAGGACACTACAAGAAAACCAAGCAATAGCGGCTCAATAGCGGCGACAAGTCGCCGCTAAAGGGTCGCCGCTAAAGATCAGCCGGTAAAGACCCACATGTCGCTTCGCTAAAGGTGTCTTCGCTAGTGCTTAACGTCAATAACGGCGACATGTGTCGCCGCTAAAAGTCATTTTTTTTTATTTTTTTGCTGTATTATCAGCATTCCTAGTTGCATACAACAAACCTGTCAATTTTCCAGTTTTACGAAACACAAACAAACTATATAAACATACTACTTAACATCCTAAAATAACATAAAACGTTGAATCCGAACAATAATATCCTAAAATTGTATAATACTTAATAACATCCGAAAACTACAAGATAATGCTTAATAGTCATCGTCATCCTCATCGTCGTTGTCGAAAATATTGTCATCGTCGTCGGTGGCAGCTTGCTTTCCCTTGGAATGAATATAAGAATCGAGGTGATTTAAAAATCTCGGGCTTTGGAAAAAACTCCAAATATATTCCTACATAAATACATATCAAAACCTATATTAGCATTTAACATACTACCAACATTTATTCACCAATTTAACATGCGTTTGCCAAAGTTATATGCGCTAATTAATACTTGTATAACTTTTTAAAGTAAAATCGTATAATTTACCTCAGAAAATGGTTGTGGAGTTTGATGTTGCGAACCCGACACATTCAATGGTTGATTGGAAGGTTTATGCCCGATCCCCCTATACCATCCTCTTCGATCACCTAACACATTCTGAAATGCGTCAACCTCATTCGGCGGGTGAGAACCGCCGCCTTCTCCGCCCATAATCTCGCTTTGTAATTTAAGTTGTATTTTAAGAAGATGATTAAATATATATATGTGTGTGTGTGTGAATTAAACTATAGATACACTTACAAAATTATGTTCGGCTACCGCGTCAACCCAATTCACATCCTTATCGGTGTGAGTTTTTCGTACATAGCGAGTTTTTTCAAGCCCTGTTTAACATTAAAAGTTAGATTAGACATTAAATAAACACAAACATACAAACGCACACATATAAAACATTACATGTTTGTAGGCGGTGCTACTGTATGACGCTGTCCCCCCCCCCCCCCGATTTGGAAATAATTGTTGTTGGCGGACTTTTGCGTTAGCCTCACATCTTGCAATATATTTAGGGTCCAAGAAGTGATCAACGATTCTCAGCCAGTTTTCATAAGGCATATCCTCGGGTTGGTGGGCCCTTGCTCTTTCGACATCGTCATAACCTCCATGAGCAAGAAATTCATCTTTAGCGTCGTGCTTGCGGCCGGAGTACCGCTTCATAAGCATAAACTTGATGCCGACTTTCAAGTTATTAGCCTCCAAATCTTGTTCAACTTCATCAAAGTTGAAGTTTTCCTAGGAATTAAATAAAAAGTTAAAACATTATATATAATACGTTGAAACAGTTTAATGGTTGCGTTTACACCCGTTTAACGACGCGTTTACGATTACAAACGCGGCAGCAAACGGCTGCATTTTGCACCTGTTTGCTGCCGCGTTTGCAGACGTTTAACGGGGCGTTTACGGCTGCAACTGCGGCAGCAAACGGTTGTGTTTTTACACTCGTTTGCTGCCGCGTTTTCAGCTGTAAACGTGCCGTTAAACAGCTGCATTTACACCCGTTTGCTGCCGCATTTGCAGCCGTTTAACGGCTCGTTTACGGCAGCAAGTCACTTGAAAACAAGTCAATTTATCGAATGGGATGGTCCGAACCCATTTTATCGAATGGGATGGTCCGCCACATATACATACCCGCCTCACGTGAAAACAAGTCACTTGGTACGCCGACGGGGGTATAGGTTACATCCCTATCGAATGTAAGAGACACAGGGTGTCACACCCCGACCCGCAACGGAATAAGAGTCGGGGCATAATTGGGTTATCACCAAAGCTCATGATATTTACTAATATGTTTCATATTTATTAAATTTCAAATTACATCCTCAATATTCCAAACATGTTCATACAATTACAAAGAAAGATAATTAACTAAACAATCCAAAGTCTAAACCAGTTTATTCTTCTAAGCCATCCTATGTGTTTCTTGATGCAGCTGTATCACCTGTATCATGTGTAAAAATGGGGGTTTCTGGGTCAACATAAGTTGGCGAGTGAACCTTGTTAGAAAAACATTTATTATTGATCTTTTGTTATCTTTATTATGGAAAATTGTGCATTAATCTATGTGAGCAAACGTAAGTAATCATACAATAACAATAACAAACAATAAACAATAACATACAATAACAAACCAACTTGCATGAATATATAACATGAATGAAACTGTATATGTTGGCAACGTCACGTTCCCGCTCATAGGTAATGGGGAAACGGACGGCCTATGATAAATGTCTGTGCGATCAAGGCTCAAAACGGAGCCGATCGTATGTTGGCAACGCCTAGTTCACGCTCATATGTAATGGGGAACAGCTCAACGCTCATATGTAATGGGGAGCGGCGACCTATGATAATATATGTACTGAAAATGATAAATTTAATCTAAACAATAACCACACAAACAGTTGATACATGTTGAATACACATTTGTTCATGGATATGATGGATGCACAATAGTTTAAATGTAATAATTAATAAGACACATGATCCACCCCAAAAAAACGTGATTAAAACGGGGAATTTGTAGAGATTCACTCACATTGGATGCGTTCGGTTGAAGATGTTGAAATGCGCACGAGTTTAGAGGATTGATCGACGAGAATTAACTAACCTAAATAATAACGAAAAGGTATGGTAAATAAGTGAATTTTATTAATAATTTTAATAGGATTTTTAGATATATTTTTGTGAGTTAAGGCTATTTTCTAACTTTAAAAACATTATTTTTAAGTATTTTTAATTGATTTTTAAATTAAATAAATAAATAAAAATATAAAAAAAATGTTGACTTTTTTTTACTTTGACCGTTGACCGTGACTGTTGACTTGTTGACCGGTTCGGTCGTTTGTATTGTTGCACTGAGTGAGGTTCGAACTTGTGACCTCCCGTACGCGTGCACGCAGCTCTACCAACTGAGCTACGTGTCTAACCCGAAATATTTCTGTTTTTAATTATATTTATATACTATTTTAATTTATTCAAAATTCATTTATTTTTAAAAAGGATTTTAATCATCGAACCGGCGTGCGTAACAGGTCTCGAACTCGGGACCTGTGGTTTAGTGTTGCACACAGTCCACCGCTGGACTGTGTGTCTAACCTGGTTAATATACTGATTTTTATTATACTTAACATCTTCAGTGAGTTAACCCGGTTCGGTTCTAAAAAAAATATTTTTATTTCCGAGAATAGGGTCGTGGTAGGGATCGAACTCGAGACGTATGTTTATTGTTTGCACACAGTCCACCGCTGGACTGTGTGTCTAACCCGTTTATTATACTGATTTTAATTAATCTTATAATCATAATCAACTTCGTCTCCTTCGCTCATGAACGCAGATAACGATTAATCAACTGTTTCTTGCTTAATTCGATTAACAGGCGTATGAATGATTAAAATGTAACGGATAGGAAAAGTTTTAGGAATGAACATACCGGAATGACGATCTTTCTCAGAACTCCGGCGAAGTCGTCGGCTCTGTTTTTATGAACTTCGTCTGAGCGGACCGATTAACAGTTTTGATTAGCTAGTTGTGGAATTGAAGTACTAAACAAGAGTTATCAGAAGGTTTAAAAGACTATACCGTTTCACAGCGAAGTCTGGGAATTTTCAGAAGTTTTCCGGCGAGAGTTGATTATCCGATATCGTCGCCTGAAACTGATTCTGATTGAAGGGTTTGAGTTAGCAAAAGCCTAACATCTGATAGAAGATAGAAGAATTGAGAAACTTACCATTTTGATGAAAGACACGGTTTTCCGGCGAAAGTCCGGCGAGTTCAAAAAGCAATTCCGACGATCAGAAATTAGAGTAAACGTGAAATTTGAAGTTCTGAGAATGTAATTGAGTCGCGAGATGAGGATTTTGTTGAAGTAATTCAAGAAGTGAATGTTTTCGGTTATAAAAACCGAACATCACATGAATTCAAGTTCATTAACGACTGAATTGATTAAGAATGTCGGTTTATCGCTTATAATCTAGAATCCGCGATCACTCAAACGTCTTGGACGGTTAGAAGCCGATATCGGTTTCAGTTTGGCGCAACAGGTTGATTCACGGTTGTACATATGTTTTAATTGTTTCCTAGAACTCACAAAGACATCAAGTGGCGGAGTGGTTATATGTGCGCGAGTTAAAACTTTGAGGCTCACCCGGCTGACCCGGGTTCGAATCCCGACCGCCGGTTTTTTTTTTATTTATTTATTTTCACTTTTTATCAATTATAGTTTTTAAATTCTAATTTGTTTATTAATTATGCATCGTTTAAAATTAAAATAAACATAAATACGCAACGAAAAATTTATAACTTGATATTCGATTACAAACGAAGCGGGTTTGAAAAAACCCGTTTTTTGACAAATGTTACACAGGGCCCCCCGCTTTCACCATTTTGCGAAGCTTTTGGTTTTCGCTTTCCCCCTAACTCTCCGTGGGGGAACGCTGCAATTAAAGTATAATTAGTGACATCGGTTATAATAAATGAAATAAAAGTACAAAATAATAATTTATAACTTACGGTCGGTCTCGTGTGTCCCCTTCGAAAAGGATCCGGCGGTGGTGGATCCCCAGCTCTGTCTCCCCCGTGTCCCCGGGGGATCACATCCGCCATGAGATAAAAGTACAAACCACAAAGGAAACATTTTTCCTAAAAAGTTACAAATGTTACAACAAGTGTATCAAATAGAAACTAATAAACATCACAACTTTAACTAATACGCAAATGAAGATTTCAATAAGTTCAACTAATATGCAAATAAAGATTTCAACAAGTATTTTTCAAGTACCAACTAATATAAATTACAATAATGTTTCTTTTAATCAAACTCGATGTCATAATCGGGATCGTCCTCATCATAATCAGCCTCAACCTCCAACACTTGATTGACGGTAGTCGTTGGGGGATCAACTTCACTTGCAGGCTCACCTGAAGTAACATGAGAAGACCCAATTTGAAAGTATTGGGTGAGGTCGATGACTAGTGGACAGTCAGATGAAGAGTTATTGTGGACAACGTCAATATCTTCCAAGTCATCATCAACATTTTGAACCTGCTCGACGCGGTCATCACTTAATGGTCGATCCCAAATTTTTCGATGGCTAATGTTTTCGACTACCCACCTATGTTTATTTTTTTTGTTTCAAGACGATTCTTGTATGAAGAACATTTGTTTGGCTTGCGAAGCAAATATGAGTTGATCGTCTTTGTCCCATTCATGTTCCTGGTGATATTATTGTCATACTTTACACCCCTTCGAGTATCAAACCACTTGCACCGAAATAGGACAGTTGAATAACCATTTGTATAATACAACTTAATAATTTCTTCTAATTGGCCATAAAATTTCACACCGTTCTCTCCAGCCACTTCTACCCCTAGAGTTTTGCGTTGCGCGTTTTGCATCACGTTCAAGTGCCATAAACCTAACACCGTTAACTATGCAACTAGTGTAAGTTTCAGCATCCATTTTCGCACCAATTGAAAGAGCATACAACTCTGGGTGGAATTTTGGAGAATTTTGTGTTTTCATCGAATGGACCTAACAAATATAGAGTAAGAATGCTTGTTATATATGTATTACCTAACAGATGTTGAGTAATGCGTGTTATATGTGTTTTATACCTTATTAAGAAACCACCCCGAAAATTTGGTTTTAAGATCATCTTGGGGATGTGTAGATTTGAATTCACTACATTGATTGATGACAAACATAAGCAAGTAGGGAAATGAAAATAGTAATTAAACAGATGAAAAGTAAAGATAGGAACACTCACTTCATGTACTCCCTGACTTCTGCGCAGTTGTTGAGGACAAACCATTCCAACTTCCTTTTTTGATGGTTGAAAGATATTTGCTCTTCGTTGCGCTTGCTGGACGACACTGAAACTCAAACACCTAAAACTTTCATTTTTCAACGACATCCTCGTTTCTATCTGGCCAATTGAACTTTGTCTAAACATCTTTAAGATACTTTGAACAAAAAGTTAGAGCTTCTTCAAGCACATAACCTTCAGCTATACAACCTTCCGGCCTTGTCGGGTTTTTGACATAGTTTTTTCGTTTTTTCATATACCTTTCAAATGGATACATCCATCTGTACTGGAGCAATCGCTTCATCAGGTAAATGCACAAGTAAATGAACCATTAATGTCAAAAAACGTCGGGGGATAGATCATCTCTAACTTGCATAGGATTGTAACATTGTCATCCTTCGCTTTCCTCATATCCTCAACCAAGAGTGTTCTGGAGCAGAGTTGCTTAAAAAACATACAAATGTCTACCATTGGTGTAGATGTATCTTTGGTCAAAAGCCTTTAACCCCAATTGGTATCAAACGTTGCATGAGAATATGACAGTCGTGAGATTTCAACCCAGTAATGTTAGAATTATTATATGTCACCCTCTTGCTGATATTTGATCCAAACCCATCTGGTAGTTTAACATTTTTTATAAATTCACAGAAAAGCTTTCGATCATCGGACTTGAACGAGTACTTTGGGTGGGGACTTAAGAACATGCTACCCGATTGTTTCAACCATTGTGTCGGTCGAATATTTAGTTTTTCCAAGTCGTTTCGTGCATTTGGCGTATCTTTGGTCTTTTCATTCATTAAGAGAGTACCAAGAAAGCTGTCGCAAACATTTTTCTCGATATGCATTACATCTAACTTGTGCTTCAGCTGCAAAGAAGACCAATACTCAAGTTCGAAAAATATGCTTCGTTTGGACCAGTTCAGTTCGTAATCTGCCCGGTTTATCCTCCCACCTCCAAAAGTTGGATGATTTCCTGGTAGACGATGAAGTAGACGGCCGTGTTGAGCTTCTATGTCAGCAGGACTAAACTATCTCGGAGGGCCTCGTGTCTCGGGTCTCCCGTCAAAGTCGAGACTTGTTCTCCACGGATGGTTGACATCTAAGAACCGGCGATGACCAACATACGCACATTTACCAGTTACACGAATTAAAGGAGTGTCTTCGTTTCAAGTTGGGCATGCCATGTAGCCCTGTCCGCTCCAACCTGATAGACTACTACGGGCTGGAAAGTCATTTATGGTCCATAACAACGCCGCCTTCATTGTGAAGAATTCGTTTGTTGCTGCGTCTTTAGTACGTACACCTAAGTGCCACAATTGTTTAAGCTCATCCACTAACGGTCTAAGGTAAACATCCATGTCTTTCTCAGGTGATTTCAGGCCAGAAATCAACAAGGTCAACATGAATGTGGACTCCTGCATGCATAGCCATGGAGGCAGATTGTATGTGGTGAGTATAACCGGCCAAGTGCTATGAGTCGAGGATCCGTTACCATTAAACGGATTAAAAACGTCAGCTGCAAGCCCCATGCGAACATTTCGTGGCTCCATCGCGAAGTTTGGGTGCTTTCTATCAAAGTCTTGCCATGAAGATCCATCAACTGGATGCCGCATAGTCCCATCTTCTGAACGTCCGGTACTATGCCATATCATATCTTTTTCCGTGTGCCTTGAAGAGTACAAACGCCAAAGTCTCGGCGTCAAAGGAAAGTTTTGTAACACCTTGCGAGCTACCTTCATGCCTTTTGTGTCTTTATTGACCCATCGACTCTCATTACAAACAAGACAATTTTGCAACGACTTATGTGTAACATCCGTCGAAAAACGGGTTTCCAAACCCGCTTCGTTTGTAATCGAATATCAAGTTATAAAAAAATTTCGTTGCGTATTTATGACTTATTTTAATTTTAAACGATACATAATTAATAAACAATTTAGAATTTACAAACTATAATTGATAAAAAGTGAAAATAAAATAAATAAAAAAAGAAACCGGCTGCCGGGTTTCGAACCCGGGTCAGCCGGATGAAACCTCAAGACTTAACTCACACACATCCCACCACTCCGCCACTTGTGTTATTTGATGATATATCGAAAACAATTAATACATATAACAAAACTCGAAATCAAATTCAGTCAACAGCGCGCCCATTTCGCAGTCGCCGGAAAATCCAACGATTTCGCCAATTATCGACGGTTTCTGTTGACTTAACGTACGTATTAACATCGACATCGGTTATAACCGATGTCTAATCCCGCGACACCAGTCGTAACCGCCGGAGAAAAGCTGACCATGAATCGAGACTAAAATCAGACCCAATTCAACTTGATTCTTCCCTATAAATGCACACCCAAGCCTCTGGTAATCATTTCGCTCAAAATCGCACCTTTTCTCGAATCAATTTCACTCGCCGGAGATTATTTGCAATCACCGGACTTTCGCCGGAAAACCGAGACTCACATCAAAACGGTAAATATCTCGACTCTTTCGGTTTCAATCCATTGTTAGACTATTACTAACATCAATCCATCACCCATAATCAATCCCAGACGACGTTGCCGGATATTCTGTACTCGCCGGAAAATCCCTGGAATTTCCAAAATCACGCTGTGAATCAGTATAATCATCTAAACCTTCTGATAATCATTGTTTAGTAATTCAATTTCACAACTAACCGATCAAAACTGTTAATTTATCCGATTAGACGGAGTTCACGAAACAGAGCTGACGATCCTAGCCGGAGTTCTGAGAAAGACATCTGTTCGGTACATTCATTTCCAAAACTCTCTCTATTTTATCACATTTCAATCACTTATAAGTTCGTTAATCGAATATAACAAGAACAGTTGATTAATCGCTGTCTGTGTTTTTGAACGAAGAAGATGAAGTCGAACTATGTATAAGTATAAGTAAAACAAGATATATAACCGGGTTAGACACACAGTCCAGCGGTGGACTGTGTGCAAACAACTATCACACGTCTCGAGTTCGATCCCTGACCCAACCTCACTCTCTGAAATAAAAATGCTCTTTTTAAAACCGAACCGGGTTAACTCACTGAAAGATGTTAAGTATAATAAAAACCAGAATATTAACCAGGTTAGACACACAGTCCAGCGGTGGACTGTGTGCAACGTTGAATCACAGGTCCCGGGTTCGAGATATGCACCGGTTCGATATAATTAAAACCTTTTTAAAATGAATAAATTTTGATTAAACTAAATAGTGTATAAATATAATTAAAAACAGAAATATTTCGGGTTAGACACGTAGCTCAGTTGGTAGAGCTGCGTGCACGCGTATGGGAGGTCACGGGTTCGAGTCTCACCCAGCGCATACTTTCACAAGACCGAACCGGTCAACAGTCAAAGTCAACGGTCAACGGTCAACCCAAAAAGTCAACATTTTTTTATATTTTTATTTATTTGTTTTATTTAAAAATCAATTAAAAATACTTAAAAATAACATTTTTAAAGTTAGAAAGAGACCTTAAACTCACAAAAATAAACCTAAAAATCCAATTAAAATTGTTAATAAAATCCACTTATTTACCGTACCTTTTCGTTATTATCTAGGTTAGTTATTCTTCGTCGATCAACTCTCTAAACTCGTGCGCATCCAACATCATCAAGAGAACGCACCCAATGTGAGTGAATCTCTACCAATTCCCCGTTTTAATCACATTTTGGGGTGTATCATGTGTCGCTTATTATTTATTACAATTAAACACTTGTGCATTCATCATATCCATGATCAAATGTGTAACCAACATATATCAATTGTTTGTGTAGTTAATGTATAGATTAAATTTATCATTTTTAATACATACATCATCATAGGCCGCCGCTCCCTATTTCCTATGAGCGTGAGCCGTTCCCCATTACCTATGAGTGTGAACGAGGCGTTGCCAACATACGATCGGCTCCGTTTGATTGAGCCTTGATCGCAAATACATCATCATAGGCCGTCCGTTCCCCATTACCTATGAGCGTGAACGTGACGTTGCCAACATATACATTATCATTCATGTTATTGTTTGTAATGTATGCTTATGTACATTTGCTCACATATGATTATTGCACAGTTTTTCCATATCAAATACAACAAGAAATCTATAATAAATGTTTTCTAACAAGGTTCACTCGCCAACTTTTGTTGACCCAAAATCCCCCATTTTTACACATGATACAGGTGATCAAATTGAAGCAAGAAACATATAGGGTGGCCTAGAAGAATAAACCAGTTTAGATTTTGGATTGTTTTAGTTAATTTTTCCTTTCCTTGTATTGTATGAATTTGACTTAAACATTTGAGATGTAATTTGAATTTAATAAATATGAAACATATTAGTAAACATCATGAGCTTTGGTGATAACCCAATTATGCCCCGACTCTTATTCCGCTGCGGGTCGGGGTGTGACATTATGTTCTTTATAAAAGAGAGCACAATCATTTACGCACGCATCTATCGACTTATACGACAAACCAATCTTCTTAAATGTCTTCTTAACTACATAATGAGTAGGGGGAATCTTGTTGCCTTTTGGCATTGAAACTCGCAACAACGAGAGTAGTTGATCAAATGAAGTATTAGTCCAATGGTACATCTCCTTTAGATTCATAAGCTTTGCTAAAAAGTCAAGGGAAGAAAACTCAGAACCAGGATATAATTGTGTTTCAACTTCCTTTAGCAGGGATTCAAAATCGTTATCAACACCGCTAGAATCTCCACCCGGCATCTGTTGGTTACGGTCTGTATCTTCTTCCATACGCTTCCCCCTAACATCTTCAATAACGTTTTCCATACCCTCTTGTGGCACAACATTATCTACTTCTACATCTTGATTCGTAGATTTTTCGCCATGATAGTCCCACACTATATAATCTTTCCAAAAAAATCGTACCCCCCAAATGGAATTTCATTTTTGTCATGTTTGTTAAGCCAGAACATTTACATTTGGAACATGGACATCTAACTTGATTATGGTTGGGGAGCACTCTTTTACACATTACGATAAAAGACCGGAGTCCTTGCTGGTAGTGAGCTGATTGAGGTGGAGAATCAATCCAGCTTTTATCGATAGGATTGTGCAACTGAAAGATGAATTAATTTAGGGTTTACAAGACAATGGTAGGCTGCTAAACCCAATTTTTAAACACTTTATCTCATACATGAATGTGTATTACATGATTGTATGTTTAAGAAAAAATCGGCAGCATTTCCTCTTAGCTCCCAAGTATATATGTAAGAATATATATACCCGAGGAGCATAGAGAAAATGTTAACCGAATCCTTCTTAAACAAACAATCATGTAATACACATTCACATCCTAATTGAGATAAAGCATTCAAAAAAGTGTCCCAAATTAAACGGGGACAACCCGAAATTAATTTCTAAATCAATTTCGGGCGGGTATTTCTAAGCTCATTATGTTTAAAATGACGAATTAAATATCGGGCATGTATTTCTAAGCTCGTTATATTCTAAATGATGGTTTTATTTTGGTTATGTTTTAAATGATGATTTCAATTTCGATCGGATATTTTCAAAGCTCCTTATATTTTAAATAATGATTCAATTTCGAGCAGGTATTTTCTATGTTCGTTATGTTGTAAACGATAATATCAATTTCAAGCGAGTATTTTCTATGTTCGTTATATTGTAAATGATGATTTCAATTTCGAGCGAGTATTTTTTAAAACTAATATAATAACTTGTAAGCAGTGGCATATCAAATACACAATACAACAATATATATATAATTTCGAAACTTAAACATAGGGATTGGGTAAAATGAGAACCACCACGAGTTGCGAGAACCGTGAGAACCGCTTTCCAACCGTTAGATCATGGAGATAGATGGACGAGATTAAAAGTAATTAAACCATTATATTTTTTTTTTCTTATTATGTTTTTAATATTTTAATGTCAAAAGTGTATTTAAGTAAATTTGTTTTTCTTGTCTTATTACGCTAATTGTTTTTTATTGCCTTTTTTGTCTTATTATATTAATTATGTTTTATTAAAAATATGATTTTTTTATTATACAAAATTTTAAAATCAAAATTTTTTGATAAAAAAATTTTTAAGATTAAAAAAAAAATGTTTTTACGAGCCGGTTTTTTACGCCATGTTTTTGCGCGCCGTTTTTACGCACAATTTTTGCGCGCTGTTTTTTTATGCTCGGTTTTACGTGCCGTTTTTTAACGCGCCGTTTTTAGGCCACATTTTTACGCGTCGTTTTTACGCCCCGTATTTACACCCCCTTATTTACCCGACGTTTTATCACCCGATATTTTTACACCAAACATTTTTTACGCCATTTTTTTATTTTTTTACGCCAAACATTTTTTACGAGTGTTTTTAAACTTTTTTTACGCGCGGTTTTGAACTTTTTTTCGCGCGATTTTAAATTTTTTTACGAGCGGTTTTAAACTTTTTTATGCGCGGTTTTAAAGTTTTTGTATAAAAGTTTTCTTACGCGTGGCGTAAAACTTTTTTTACGCGCGGTTTTAAACAATTTTTATGCGCTGGTCTTCAACTTTTTTTAGGCGCCAGTTTAGAACTTTTTTATGCCCTTAAACTTTTTTTACGCCCTGGATTTAAACTTTTTTTAACGCGCGGTTTTAAACAATTTTTACGCCCTGTTAAAAAAATAAAAACCTTTTTTTTACGCTTCCCGGTTATAAATTTTTTCTACCAAATCAAAAATAATTCTAATTAGACACTGTGTTGCGAACGTGAAATTTTTTTTTTACCATCTATAAAACTAAGTGTTTACATTCACCACCGTACTCAAAAAAAAATTATATTCGCCACTCATACGTAAAAGCATATTAAAAACGCATGTAAAAAACTTTTTCTTACAAACGCTTGTAAAATAAACTAAAATATATAAAGTGAAGTCGTCGTTTTTCGTTTCTTAACCTGATACTTTGCACCTCCATCGTCTGAGATCTATATGGACACAACACAAAAGTTATAAAAATCGCAAACTATTAAAAAAAATTTAATTTTTTACGCTCTGGTTGCAAAAAAAAAAAATTACACACGTGTTAAAAAAAATTAAACCTTTTTTACACCACGGTTGTAAACTTTTTTAAATCACGGTTGTAAACTTTTTATACGCACCCCAGTTGTAAATTTTTACGCCACTGTTAAAAAAAATTAAACCTTTTTTTACACCGCATTGTAAACTTTTCATACACAGTTTTTTCGTGTATAGTTTTTTACGTGTAGCGTAAAATTTTTAAGTAAAGTTTTAAATCTCATTTGTTAAAATACATATTTTTTTGCAAGGCGTAAAAAACATTTACAAGTGTAAAAATCCAGAATTCTTTTACGGGTGTAAAAAACTTTCACAAGCGTAACAATCCGGAATTTACATGTGGTTTGCAACAAGTTTTTGCGCACGGTGTCGCGCGTAAATTTTTACTGATGTAAACTTTTTACACCCCTGTGTTAAATTTTTACAGGTGGCATAAAAGGTTTGCAACAAAGTTTTTACGGGTGCGTAAAAGGTTTGCAACAAACTTTTTACACCCCTCGTAGTATTTTTTTACGAACGTATTAAAAAAATTAAACCTTTTTTACGTCCCCGTTGTAAACTTTTTTAAGCCACAATTGTTTAACTAGGCGTATGTATGTAGGTTTTGCAAAAAAAATACGTAAAGCGTCACCTGTTTAAGTAGGCGTCGACTGCGAAAATTTTGCGCATGGTGTAAATTTTGCAAATTATTTACATACAACGTTGAAAACTAGTTATAGGCTACTTTTACGCCCCTGTTAAAAAACAGTTTAAATTTTTTACGCCCAGTTGTAAACTTTTTTTACACCCCCGGTTGTAAACTTTTTTTAAGTGCGATGTAAAAAAAATATTCACAAGTGTGTTTATTACAAAAAATGAGATTTGAACCAAAATTACCAATTGAAGTGTCCCCGTTTCTTATTCCTCCATACTAGCACCACCACCAGTTGATATGTGACTCATCTTGTCAGCTAGTCCACCTTTCTCAACCGTTTGCAACGTACGTAAAAACGATTTTAAAACGTATCGTAAAAATAACCTTTGAAAACATCTGAAACCTACCGTTCGTTACGATTTAAAACATTTGAAACCGACTGTAAATCTTTTTTACATTCGGACCGTTCGTTATGATTTAAAACATTTGAAACCGACCGACCGAAAGTAAAAAAAGAACACTGAGCGTAAACAAAACCGTGAAACCGATGACCGGTTGTAGACGGTTTCACGGTTTGAAACCGGACCATAAACACTCCTAATACCTATATTTCAAAATATAAACCAATAATCTCTGAAAAATTACAATTCAGTTTACACGATTTCACGGTTTGAGCCCGTTTGACCCAACAACCGACCCAAACCGATCCCGTTCCCATGTATTTTCCTTTAAACCCTTTCCAACCTTAATTGGATATAGATACAGAATTAGTCATACCTTCATGTAGTTATGCACATGAGTCAGACTTTCTTTCTGGAACACTCCACTTCTTAAAATGACCAAGAGCCACCTTAGTGGTACAACTTTGGTGGCAAATTCAAATCAACGGCTCTTAGCTTTTCTCCATTAATGTATGGCCCCTGATACGTAATACGTTAACAAGTTATCATCATTCGAGCGTACAAAAAACACACATTTGGCACCACCTAAAAACAGTCAACCTGTTGTTTACTAAGGGGCGTTTAGTTCATTAAGTCTTTTTAAAGTAATTGGAATTCATCAAATCAAAAGAGTTTGAATTTGACCGAATTGCATATGGATTTGAAATTTGTTAAAAAAACTGAAATTGTCAAAAAAAAATCTAAGGAATTCTTATGTTGTCAAAAGCGTACCAGGCGCGCACCAAGGTGCAGAAGCAATGCAAGGAGAGTGCATCGATCACCTGAAAGGATTTCAATTCCCTTCATTCTCAAAATAAACACACAGGATTCCAATTTCACTGAATTCCGGCAACCCAACCACCACCCCCAGAATATAAAAATTGGTATTTGATAAAGCATACCTTGTTCTTGAGGTGTTCTTCCAATGCATTCAGTTCATCAAGCAAAACTTGTTCAGTCCCATCATTCTCATCCTTACTCTTCAAGAATCCCACAAACTTTCGGAAAATCTTTGACCCCTTAAATCCCCCAAATATTATAATCATCCACATCAAACAAATTGCTCAAAGGTCAAAACTTAAATATACAAAATATTAACTAATATACAAATTATATAAAAAAAACATGCAGATTTGAAGGATGCGTACATAGAGGCAAGTTCAGGGGGTACCAAAGAGAAGGTTCAGGTTACTTCTCTTCAAATCAAACCCACAATAACATTAGAATTAGACACCCATTTCTCATCAAACTTTATAAAAGGAACTTTCCCATCGGGTTCACTTCAAGAAACCTAAATAAACACAAAAATTGACATAAAAACCCTAAAAAAGCAAACTTTTTCAAGATTCTCAAGCAAATCATGATCACCCACCATTCTAGTTTGTTGTCAATATTTATGAGATTGGTTTTGAAATAAACATTCTTCTCTTCTGAGACAAATAGCAATAGAGGAATGAGAGGTTCACTAACCGAACCCTAAGTCGTCGGAGTCTGACCTTAAACCCGAGCTGCTGGTGTACATATCCACCCCTCCGTCACTAACAAAACACCACCGCCATCAACAAATGCCAAACCCTAAGTCACTGGGATTGAAACCGAACATTCTCTCTCTCTCTCTGCTTTGGAAAAAATGTGAAAGAGATTGTGTGTTTTATGTCTGTGCTTTTGAATTTTAAACATGGGAAGGGAGTGTGGGTAAGGAAGGCATTGTGTGTGAGAGAGGAGTGTGTGAGAGGTATGTGTGAGAACAGAGAAATCTGACATTAATTAATGGGGGATGTGTAATTACATAATTGCCCTTTCTGCAAAAAGGGTGTATACCCTAATACGTCAACACGCTATTGGTTTAGAGTAGTTCCTATGGTTCTCATAACTCGGCTTGGTTTTCTCTTGAACCGGATCCCTTAAACATATATATATATATATTCAAATTTTTAAGCAATGGCATATCAAATTCATAATATAACAATATTTATATCTAAACATAAACACATATTTGTCAAACTTAAACATACTACAAACTAACATACAAATTTATATATACACATTTACATAAAAAAATATATCCTTACATATACATTTACATTCCTACACAAACAAAAAATTACACAATTTCACCAAATACAATACACCTACATACACATAGACTTACATACACACATACATACTAATATACACACAATATCACCAAATACACATGTTTTATACATACTTACATGCTAACATACACACAATTTCACCAAATACACATGTTTTATAACATCCTTACATGCTAACATACACATGTACAATCTTACATACACCTACACACACACATACATATACCAAATACACATACTTACAAGCTAACATACACACATACATACTAATGTACACACACTTTCACCAAATACAAATACACATACTTTATACATACTTACAAGCTAACATACACATGTACATAGACTTAATAGACACATTTTCACCAAGTTTACATACATTATACATTTTCACATATACACATTTATATACAAACATACATCCTTACATACCAAAATTACACATCTTTTACTAACGTTCACATCTTTGAACATACATCCTAACATACATTTACTAACATTCACATCTTTGAACAAAAATAAACATAAACTAACCTTGAATTGAAGTTTCTAGTAGGTGTTGCCGGTGGAGACGAGGTGGTGGCCGGTGGAGACGAGGTGGTGACGGTGGAGTTGAAGTGGTGACGGTGGAGAGGAGGTGGTGGTCCAATTTCTAGCATACATACATACAAACACAAAAAATTAAAGAGGATATAACATCTAAACACAAAAATTAAAGAGGAAATCTAACAAAATTGGACAAAAACAAACCTTATAGTCGATATTGAGCGTTTAGCGGCAGAGTAGGAGAAAGAATTTAGGGGAAAAGTGAGAAAGGAGAGAAGAAACCTGCCTAAAAGGGCTGCAGCCGATTAGGGTTAATAAGGGCGACATGCGTCGCCGCTATTGCCATATTCCTGTCGCCGCTATTGCCCTTTTCCTGTCACCGCTATTGCTCCAATCTCACCCCATCCGTTAGATCGAGATAAAAATGAACGGCTGGGGTTTAATGTGGGACACCGGGGTGCGGATCGAGCAATAGCGGCGACATTAGGCCCGTCGCCGCTATTGGTGTCGCGGCTATTGCTCGTTTTTCTTGTAGTGACAACCTCGTGTCTTGAATTTCTCTACCTTCTCCTTAAACACATGCCTAATCTGCTAAAGACGCTAACAAAGGTTCATATAGTTATTTATTTCTATCTGTTCTGAAGAGTTATTTTCAAATTAACACTTATTATTATTATTTTTTTTTTGAAATAGGATGACGGTGCTGAGAAGGTTGTTGAGTTGATGGATGAGTAATTCATTAGCAAGGAGAACTTTGAGTCGCTATTGGTCATTTCTAAATTTCAGGCATGACTACTATCAAGTCAAGATAAGAACCCTTTGTTTCTTAAGATACAATTATAATTTAAGGTGTATTTATTATGTATTATGTATTGTTAAGGGGCATCCAAATCCTCTTCATGGTCTTCCGCGAGTGGTAAAAGCCTCACCAACAGGCAACAGCGGTAAAAGCCTCACTAACAAAGGCATATAATTAAGGAAGTAAGTCATGTGTGGTTTGTATAACAAATTTAATCACACTTCCAGGTATTAGAAAGGCTCCAAAGAAAAGAGCTGCAGCCATGTTGGAACCAATATATGATGGTGATGTTGCACAGAATGATAAAAACTCGGATGTAGAGGTGTTGGGTATATAAACTTACAATATTTTGTTAAATAGGGCTTTATTTTACATATTGTATGATTATTGGTAGTGACTAATGTCAGAAGGTGCATGTGATGGTGCGGAGGGAAAGCTAACTAGCAACCCTTTGAACTCACTTACATATTTTGTATTTTGTTGTGGTTGTGGAGCTTTGAGCTCACATATTTTATATTTTTTGTGGTTGTGTAGGAATTCAACTACAAATGGAGTCGAAAGCTCTTTCCTTTGTGCATTAGGGTTGCTTCTATTAACGAACTTGATTAAATGAGGCAATGCATGGAAGGTTATTACTTCTATCTGGCTATCATGCTTGTAGATTTATTATAGTTCTGGTTGTCTCTTTTTCCTATCAATTACAACTTTTTATCTATTTTATCATTCATGAATGGTGCTTTGTAATTTGTATTCCATATCTCATCTACTTACTGTGTGATATATACGCTTGATCAATCATTTTTTGCTACATATACTAGATTGTGCATGCTCCTTGACTAATATAAAGCTTCTACATTTTTTGATTGTAGAAAGTCACACGCTTGTCTAGATCGATCTTACGTCTTTAGAAACAATTGTTCCGGTATTCATATAGTTTATCTTCATTAATTGCAATTGTATATAATTTAATTGGTATGCTTTGTTTATTTATCTAACATTTTTGTGATGGGTTCATATTATACATGGTGACATGTAAATAGTTTCGTTATTACAACACTAAAAAACCCCTCCACTACTCCACTGGACGGGTATACTACTAGTTTAATATGGCTGAAAAACTGTATCGTTGAATAACGTTTTCGATGTATTTGGATAACCAAAAACCAGATTTGTTTGTGTAGAGATGCTACAATAAATGATAATGATAAAACTAATCAACTAATAGCTATCCTAATATTTAAACAGGAGATAATATTATTACTGACAAGTGACAAGCAAACTTAAAGATAATTGATAAATTAAATAATAATAACCGTAATAGATAATAACTCGAGGAGATAATTGATAAATTAAATAATAATAACTGTAATAGATAATATATTACTCTCGAGGAGATAATTGATAAATTAATTAATAATAACTGTACTAGATAATAACTCGTGTAACATAGGTTTTACTTAAACAAATGCTGGTGTTATCATGGTATACTGGTAAGTTATGAGATAATAGGTCAATACTCCATTTTGGGCTCTTATTTTCTTGTATTTCTTTGTAATGGCTCTTCTAAGCCTAAATGAAAAAGTTCAACCTTTAGACCAATATAATGAAGACATGACATGGATACCTTGTGCACAAAATGATGTTAATATGTTCTTTTAGTGAAAAAGTGGCAAATATACAGTGGCGAAGCTTGAGACATGTAGATTTAGTGAAGCCGTGTAAGATGAATACTTTGGCGTTTATGAGAAATCAAGGGTTTGCATACGAGACATGTAGGGGTGAACATGGTTTGTTTTGGTTACAACCAAAACGAACCTATAACCGATGTATAAACAAACAGGATAAACTTAATTTGGTTCTAAACATACAAGTAAACGTAACTTGGTTCTAGACGTATAAATAAAATAAGTAATCTGGCGCACACAGTTGAAAGATGACTATTGCACCAGATGAGGATGCAGAACCTGAATGAAAAATAGAAAAAACTTATAGCACCAACAGTTGAATCGAGTAATCACTTTCTGTATATGGGAAGGGTCATCAATAACTTACAATTTGCTAAAGAGTTTGGATGAGAGGACCTGCAGCTAAATCAAATTCAAACAGTCCTCTCGCAGCACCTGTAATTATAAGCTTCCTCTTAGCAATGCATTAATTTGCATGATCGTATAATATATAAGTGTAAATACCTCGTCAAGGTGGCTTTTGGAGACCTACTTAGCAAATAGTTTTTCACTTCCGTAGATGCAATAACTCTTGTGTGTCTGTCCTTTGACAAGAAATTAAGTTTTGGAAGAAGCCTCAAACTCTTTAAGTTAGCAAGCGTGGAAGGTTGGTGTGAGATCAGTTCCACGGATGAATTCAAACACTGTAGAAAAGTCTATTAAAAACTACATACAAATAGATGATATGATATTGTTGCATGGTAAGAAAGAAACCTGAATGATTTCCATGCTCAATGAAAGATATTTGACACAGTGGAACTGTTGAATCAGATTAATAACAATGGAAGCATATGCACTTTGAAATAAGAGGATTGCTTTCTTCAAACAAGGGAAACCATCTGATGAGAACACGGAAGGACAAGGACCTCTCAAGAGCAAGGAAGCAAGCTTAGGTGTAGAAACTCGAAACTTTCAGTTATATCTTAAAATAGTAAGATTTTTCAATCGAGGTGTAACCACATTGACGGTAGGTGTCCAAAAGTCTCCTTTATCAAGCGTGAGGTTAGAAAGTCGAGGATGACAAATTGTTAAAACAGGCGATCTAGTCACTTTGCAGCCATATAAGGTGAGATTCTTCAAGTTGGGGCACATGGAGAGAAAACCATCATATAACGTGATAAGATGAAGATGTAAAGTTGTAAGAGATGAAAACTCCTGTGCTGATGTGAGTACGATCTCATCACAAGGGTGAGAACCCGGCCGCCTTAAGGTGAGACGTTTGAGAGTCTGAGAGCCTAAAAGAGAGAGGGAATTCAACTTTCGGCATGGTGTACCGTTGCCGGTCTCAAACAAACATGTAAATTTCACTCGTCGACATTAAGGGAGAATGCATGGTTCATAATCCTTTGGGCAACATCATGGGCACGTTTCCCATGAAGATCAAGCTTGAAAAAAGACAACCGAACTTGATCATTGCGACGAGAGAGGACATGGGTAACAAAGTTGGACAACTTGTCCATCGTAGAGAAATCATGACTTGAGAAAATAAGACGGCGAATTGAAGTCCAGAGATACCTCCATCTGGATGACAGAACACTAGTTCCAATAGCATCTTTTAAACCAACAAAACACATGATTTTAAGGAGGAGATCATCTGGCAAACCACTTAGTCTGTCATCCATTCTCTAAAACCTGAAACATGGAATTAAGATATAAATTCTCAACAATTTAATTTTTCTTACCCAGTAGCAATAACATCTACTAGCTTTACTTGATACTAGAAAGCACTTATAAAATAATCTTTTTTTCAAACTTTTTTTTTTCAGTAAACCTATTATGATAATCCATCTCCTACGTTTACTTGTTTTGAACAGAAAGTGTGTAAAAACATACCTTTTAGATCAGATCACGCAGATGGATATTACAGATTCAAACTGGATCATCGTAAATGGGACGGAGAGAAACTTAAATTTAGCGAACAGGGGCGTTTGAAAGGCATTACAAATATAAAAAGTTTATAGATTTTATATTTTTTTGTTTGTTTCCCTACTATTAATTAGCATCTTATGGTTGTTATACCCATGTAGGTGGGTTTATAAAAAATAATAAGTGGGTTACACCTTGGTTATACCATTAATTAATTCATCCAACGCATCAGCACCGTAACCGTCTGAAGGCCCGTCCGTTTCCATCCACCCCTGATTTTCACATTTAAGTCTAAGCTATTCACATCGGCTTTCCCACTGCTCCTTCCCTCAAATCCATTATCCCATCAAATCAAGAAACTTTCATGCGGAGAAAGAATAGCGGAGGAGGTAGACGGGTGGTGACAACGACCCTCTTACACAGGAGCTTTTGGCAGCTGGTTCCACCCTTTTACACCGCCGTACCACCACCTGCAACCATCGTTGAATGTCACTCGCCATCTACCTCAGCGGCGTGGTTAAAATCGGTTGTCCTTTCTCTCTTGGTAGATCTCTGCTCCTTCATTTGCCACCACTTCAAGCAACAAAGAAGAATTCCGTGATTGAAATTTCAAGGTAATTTAGTTATGTTTGTAGTCATCAACAGATCAAATATATCACTTTTTAATTACCAGTGCCTCCTTTTTCTTTCTCTTAATCCAGTTTTTGCTTCGCATATGAGCTTTTATATAGTCCAGTTTTTGCTTGGTGATGTGTGAAATGTGTATGTATAAAAATCAGACAAGTTTTAAAAAGGAATCACAACCTAACCCACACACAATCGGAAAGTGCACCGGTCGCGGTGTAGTGTAGATAGCAAGACCGAGTATCAATCTGTGGACACTATATGCGAACTTTAGATAATAAACCTCTATCGAATACAAAGTCAAAGTTGATTTGAATTCGGTGTTTAACTAATAACCTAGATGATTAATGAGATGGCAAACACAACAAGCAACGGGAAACAAACACGAAAACGAGAGCAAAATGTGATCAAATATATATGAGAAAAGAACTACCTAGGTGTCGAATCCCTAGAATCATGCAATGCTAATATGACAATGACAATGGCTAAATATCCTACTCTCCCGAATGACCCCCCGCTAGAAATGTATCAAACGAAAGATAAAGACGAAATGTGAAGTGCTAGAACGAACCGGCTCGACCTATCGATACCAAATCCTACGAGAATCGAGCAAATAAAGTATCTATGACTCTCAAAACCTTCAAAACGCAAAGCAAACCAAACCTTGATACCTGAAATCCTAGGAAACCTTAACCACGATGTAATAAACGAGCCCGAGCTATCGGTCACCCAATCTACCCACCAATGATTAGCTAATAACCTAGCTCACCTAAATCGTCTCTCGAGTCATCAAATGAGGATGCAAGTTTTAATATCGTTATTTTAATTATTAGTTGAATTGGTCAATTTCTCAACTCAATATCTAAACCGAAAACCTTAAGATTAACGATTCAAAATAAATTCTAAGTCTAGGGATATTTCTATATGCCTAAACCGCTGAATTTATCAACTAAAAATCAATCAAAATACACCAACATGCAATATCAAGATCAATCACAAGGCAAAGTTATGTAAATCACATCAAATAGCCAAAATCATGTCAAAAACGCATTACAATCATCAAGTTCATCGACCCTAAGTAGTTTATAACGTTTAGCTACTCATAATATTCATCAAAACAACTTAATGAAATCTGGAAACAACTGAGTTCATAGTTTAAAGCGAAATAAAACCGAAAAACTAATGTTAAACGAACCCAAGATGCTCAAAATTTGAACCAAAAGCTTCTTGGACCTTCAAACAGCTTCACAATGCTCCACAATCGTCCCTAGATGCTCCAAAGTCGTCTGAGTTTCGAGATATCTCCAACCCTAGCGGCTGCTAGGTTTTAATAACAATTTTCGCAAAATACGACCGTAAGCCTAAAAAAATTTCACGCGTGTCTCATCCTTACGGACCGTAAGGACCAAGGTCTTACGGTCCGTAAGACCTTCTGGGCAGCAACATTTTATCTTTTTAAGTCTTTGTTTCGACACGCTTTTCCGTGCTATCTTTGCTGCTCCGCTTTCTTCCGTTTTCACCGCATAATCAACAGGTTTTTCAGCAACTCCTGTAAATTCATCAATTAATCAAATCAGTATCCAAATCACGGGAAAACCGTATACAAACCACTCAAAATGTAGGGAATTCGACATGTAAAATGTGTATATTTTAAGACACATCACTTCGCACATGAGCTTTTATATCGTCCAAGGTATGTAATTTGAAACCTATCTTTCGAATTGATGATAAGTAATCTAGGTTCTTTTAATAGATGAGATTGAAGAGGAAGAGAGGAAGAAGTTGGTGAATTTGCTCAATTTTCGAGGAAGAAGGTATGAATTCTGCTCGATTTTTGATGTTGTAGAACCTTAAACTCATGGAACTGGGGATGGTGCAATAGATGTTGGAGTAATTCAAGTAGCAAACATTGGTGTTGGGATAATTGGTATGGAAGGAATGCAGGGTGTGATGGCAAGTGATTTTGCAATTGCTCAGTTTTGTTTTAACATATTTACTCCTTGTGCATGGAAGATGATCGTATCTTAGATTATGCAAGATTTATTAGTTGCAACCCTTACTTTCTGGCCTTGAATGTAAATTGTTCTGTCATTTACGTTTGTTGCTTACGAGGATTTCTTCATGTCGGTTGGTTCCCACTTTATCGTACATTCACGTTGACTCAGTTCTGGTATACTGTCCAAACGGTTGCTCGGGTCAAAGATTCTATGATGATTGGTGTCATTTTCATTGCCCTCCTGGTTGTCATTGTTGGACTGATTGACAAGGTAGTTATATCTTTGGTTCTCAGGTGAAAATAGGTTTAGCTTGACAGGGTACGTTTCTTTTTACCCATTTGGCCCCTTACTTACCTTAGTCGGTTTCATAGTAGCTGCAAAGTCCGAATAAAATTTACTTATCTATCCTTGATTCTCTTCTACCTGTAACTAAGAGACTATTAGTTTTGTCTCACAATCAGTCATTTTTTTCTATACTATTAAAGGGTCTCGGTTTCAGTTACTTTCGAAATGCACACTCATAATTTTTAAAAATGCACTTTGTCCAAAGTTTTGTCCCACAGAATGAAAAGTTATAATATGCACAAAGTCAACTGCTTTTTCAAAGCAAACCAAATTTTCTTATGGCGGTGGTATGAATATACCAATTAGCAAACCATTGGGTAGTTCTGTAATTAGGAATGAGATCATTGGTGTTTTTGATGATGTGTTACAGGGTGGTAATATGGAGTTAGTGGGACCCGGAGTTACGGTAGTGGCAGTTGGGTCGCCTGCGGTTTTCGTTCGAGATACATCTTTGGTTTCGTCTTTGCCTAAAGAGTACGGAGAATTAAGAACTGAGAATTGGCTGTCTGATCACAGTCTTGAAACTTGGTTTTATAAAGTGCGCCTATGGAGCGTCTAGGCGCGAGGCGTGCGAAGGCACATGTCTCAGCGCCTCATGTCACCCAAGGCACGCCTTTCTAACAAAGCGCAAAAAAGCGCAATTTTTGGTTTTTTTGGGTCTGAGGCGCGCTTTGAGTACTTTGGGGTTTTTTATGCATCAAAGAGTTGTACAATAGGTTTTTTGGCTTGTAAATGTAGGTAATATATAAACCTTATTTATAAAATGGACATGTGTTTGCATGTACTTGATTGTAATCCTGAACTTGAAATACTGCCTATTATCTCATTTGAAAATTTGAACAGTGTACTAAAGTTTTGGAACAAATGTCCTAAAATATTGTTTAGTTAAAAGCTCACGAGGTGCATGCGCACATGCTCAAGCAAGGCGAGAAGCTTATAAAGGTGCAACTGAGGTGCACGCCTTAAGCAAGGCGTAGGCAAGGCAACAACACAAGATTTAGATTGTTTCAACTTTTTTCATCTAAGATATGACCATTTGGTTGATGATGATGATGAACAACAAATCTTGCTTATTTTTTTGTGAATTGTTATCAATTTTAAACATTTCATATTATTTTGAAGATTATAGTCTCTAATTCTATTGTATTCTTTACTATACTTTTTATTTTGAACGGCCAACATAAATTATTTTATTCGAACTAGCGAGGCGCTAGGCACCAAAATTACAAGAAAAGGGAGGTACTATTTTTTTTTTTTTTGATATTGTATAGTAGATTTATTTTACTAAATAAGACATAGCTTTTTTTATCGATATTCTGAAATCATAAATTTACAATATAATGTTTTACAGTCGTTTTTTCATCACTTATTTTTTTTAATATTGTTTTTACATACTTATTTTTTTTAATATTGTAAAAACCTGAATATTCATGTGTTTTGTAAGAAAAAAAAAAAGGAAATTGTTTGTGCGAGGAAGCCAAAAGTGAGTTTAAACAAAAATTACAATCTATGTGCACACATTCTTATATTGCATGCTATTTTTTTAAAATACAATAGTTCTTTGTTTGATCCGTGAAGTGAACGTGCGCAAACTAACATAAGTAATCACGGTAATGTACGGGCATTTCCACTATATATATATACACACAATGAATATATGATTTTTAATGTTTTTAGGTTTGAATTATGTTCTCGACCTATATTGTCGACTCCGTTGCAACGCGCGGGTTCCCCACAAGTATATATATAGCAACAAAGTTGAACGTGTTGAAAATATTAAAATAATTAATTAAATATGATTTTTAATGTTTTTAGGTTTGAATTATGTTCTCGACCTACATTGTCGACTCCGTTGCAACGCGCGGGTTCCCCACTAGTATATATATAGCAACAAAGTTGAACGTGTTGAAAATATTAAAATAATTAATTAAAAAAGAAGTTTTAAAATTTTTATAAATTAAAAGGTGTGCAATTGTAAATCACGGTTAACACTTATAGTGTTCACAATAACTACTTTATCTCTATAATTAAACTAAAAAGCACTATATTTTTTCTCTTCTTTTTAATTAAATAGTACTCTTTTATTTTTATCATTACCTTTTATCTTCTTCACTCACAACCACTTTTAAAAATATTAAAAAAATATAGAAGGTGAACAGTGACCCTTCAAATTTACTAATAGACGGTAACATTTTCTTTTTCATCCACTCGGAAACACAAAAAAAAATATATTGGATACAATCACATAATATAAAGGTTTGATTGTGAATGCTCTTAACACGTTCGTTGGAAGTCTAATACCGTTTGGGCTATTTCATTTAAAAGTCCAGTACTCTTGTATTGCATTATTCGTATATACATGTTGATCTCAAACACAATGAGCAATAGTATACTTATAAAGTTTTAGGTTTACCTTTTGTTTTTTTTTTTTATTATTTTTAAATTATTATATATATATTATTTATACTAAATTTTCTTTTTTATAAGTAAAGCTTTATAATAAATTTCGAGTATATCATTGCGACATGCTTATTTGTTTCTATGTCTTTAAGGTAAGACGTTATATAAAATTTTGAGTATATTATTGCGACATTCTTATTTGTAGCTATGTCTAGATTAAAATTTTGCTCAAAACCAATAAAATACTTTTTCGTATTGTAAGTTGTAGCGAGTGTCGATGTCTTATCGGTACCGTGACGAACCAAACTTATTCCAACACAACAACTTTCAAACCGATACCGAAATTTCGGAGTTGGTAGCGCTATCTGTTTTTATGTTTTTTAATCGATGTAAAAGACGTGTCGATGTCTTTTTGGGTAAATAAAGACTTTATTTCTTCGGGGTTTTTCTGTCGCTATAGTGAGTGTTGATTCTTTAATGTACCGATACTACTGACCCTAATCAAATTTCCGCCGCATAGCACGAGGAATCCACTAGTTAAGTATTAACTCGGACTTCACACCCATTCCGACCAATAGCTTGAAGACACCAGTTGAAGTTTGTAC
Organism: Scalesia atractyloides; assembly: GCA_947069175.1. Classification (NCBI taxonomy): domain Eukaryota; kingdom Viridiplantae; phylum Streptophyta; class Magnoliopsida; order Asterales; family Asteraceae; genus Scalesia; species Scalesia atractyloides. The sequence goes on from CAMTDV010000024.1 coordinate 82,396,233, forward strand.
ATTAGTCTGCGGCAAAAAAAAATGAAGAAACGTGGGCTGGGCCTCGTTAAATGGACAACCTTATTCTATCTCAACAAATAAACTTTGTCACAACACTTCAAAAAAGGGCCAGATAATTATTTGATGGAAGACTGTACCCTATATTATTATCCATAATCCTGTATTGAGTGAGTAAAATTTAACAGTACAAAGTTAGTATAGCATGATTTGATGGATGCTGACCAACAACTTGTGTTTCTATATCCGTGCTTCACGGAGGGAGTGTTGTCATTTTCCCCATGCAACACGTCAAGAGTTTAGTCATTGTCAGTTTGGCTTGTCGGAAACATAAAAGCGAACATGACATTGTTGTGACAATGATGTTGTTCTCTCATAAGCGGATGAGTTTGTAACGGTCACACAACTGTAATGTCACTCGATATAGCCTAAAATGCCAAAGAAAATACCAGATTTTGAATGCAACTCTGTTTAAAAAAAAAAAAAAACTTACACCGGAATGTTTAGGAGAAACAACCGTGCATTCCATTTTTTGGCTAACAAACGAAAGTTAAATATGGTCAAAGTTTTGTAAATGATTATTTTGAATATATTAATTTGTATACAAATAAAATTTTTAGGTCATCTGATTTTCAGAACAGGTCAGTTTAGGGTATAAACTGTTTGAGGGAATTGGGAATACCGTCAGCTGTCGGTGAAATGAATTTGATTCACGAGGTTTGAGAAAGATAGCGGAACCATATCAATTATCAACATAATTTGGTTTTAAACATAACAATAATAAACATAATTTGGTTCTAAACATAACAAGATAAACGTAACTTGGTTTTAGACATAAAAAAAATATGAAAAGCGGCGCAAAAAGTGAAAGATGACTATTGCATCAGATGAGATGAGGACCTGAATCAAAAAAAATAAAAAAGATTATACCAACAGTTGATTCTAGTCATCACTTTATGTATATGGGAAGGGAAATCAATAACTTACAATTTGCTAAACATATTGAATGAGCACCTGCAACTAAATCACATCATTCCTCTCGCAGCACCTGTGATTACATGCTTCCTCTTAGCAATGCGTTAATTTTCATGATCATATAATATACAGGTGTAAATACCTCGGTCAAGGTGGCTTTTGGAGACCTACTTAGCAAATAGTTTTTCACTTCAGTAGACACAACTCTTTTGTGTTTGTCCCCGGCCAAACATAAATTTTTGGAAGAATCTTCAAACTCTCTAAGTTAGCAAGCGGGGAAGGTTGGTGTGAGATTAGTTCCACAGATGAATTCAGAAGCTGTAAAAAAAAGTGTATTGAAGAAAACGATATACGAATAGATGATATTGTTGCATTGTAAGAAAGAAACCTGAATGATTTCCATGCTCACTGAAAGATATTTGACACTGTGAAACTGTTGAAGCAAACTAATAATAATAATAGAAGCATATGCGCTGCTTAGAGTTAGATCGACTGTGCTGTGAAAAAAGAGGATTGCTTTTTCCAAGCAAGGGAAACCATCTGACGAGAACCTAGAAGGACAAGGACCTCTTAAGAGCAAGAACGCAAGCTCAGGTGCAGAAACTCGACACATTCCGGTACATCTTAAAATAGTCAGATTTTTCAACTTAGGTGTAACCACATTGACAGTACGTGTCATCAAGTCTCCTTTATTAATCGTGAGGTTAGAAAGTCGAGAATGACAAATTGTTAAAATAGTCGATCCAGTCACTTTGCAACCACATAAGGTCAGATTCTTCAAGTTGGGGCGCATGGAGAGAAAACCATCATATAATGTGATAAAATGAAGATGTAAAGTTGTTAGAGATGAAAACTCATGTGCTGATGTGAGTACGTGTGAACAACACGATATCAACCAAAACTTTATCAAATTACTGAAGTAATGTAGAAGTCTTTTAATACAGGGATAATATGAAAAACGGTACAAGACACCGTGACAAAACAACTCTCAGACAAGGCAGATTATCAACAAGATAATCTGCATATAAAAACTGTCGAACAGACAAGGATCGAATCTGAATGTTCTAGAGAGAAACCCAAAAGAAGTAGCAGAGAGCAAACAGAGAGTAATGTGTTGTGTGATCTGGGATCCCAAGGCAGCAGAATATAAAAGGGACAAATCTGTAGGGTTCACGCGTACAGGAGCAGCCCATCAGCAACCAGACTTGAGCCCAACAGCATATATGCCCAACCAAACACTAGCCCAGCAAGACTCAAAAGAAAAAAGAAAGGAAAAATATTAGAAAAGATAAAAGCACAAAATATAGAATTGTAATATTTTAACACCCCCCCCCCCCCCTCAATTCAATATTTGAAGCAATCAGAGATGTTGAGAAGTTGACAAACCTTTTCGTGAGGGCCAGGAGATAGACCTTTGGTAAGGACATCAGCAGCTTGATCCTCTGACTTAACACCAACGGTTCGAATAACTCCCTTAGCAATTTTTTCTCGTAAAAAGAAAAGGTCAACCTCAAAGTGTTTGGTACGCTCATGAAAGACAGGGTTGGCGGCAATGGAAATGGCCGCCGTATTATCACAACACAGCTGGACTGGAAGCTTAGTATCAACTTTCAATTCCCGTAAAAGGTTTGAGATCCAAATAATCTCGCATGTAGCAGCACACATAGATCGGTATTCTGCCTCAGCAGAAGACCTTGAGACGGTGGACTGCTTTTTACTTTTCCATGAAACAATATTACTTCCTAAAAACACACAAAAACCAGTAATAGATTTTCGAGAGCTTAGGCATTTAGCCCAGTCCGAATCAGAAAAAGCTTTTATATTTAAAGAATCTCCTTTTTTAAGCAGAATTCCTTTTCCGGGAGCACCTTTTAAATATCTTAAAAGACGTAAGGCAATTTTGAAATGAGCTTGCGTAGGCGAATGCATAAATTGGCTAAGATAATGCACAGAGTATGCTATATCTGGTCTCGTGTGGGAGAGATAGATCAATTTTCTAACAAGTTTTTGATAAACTGTTATATTTGTTAAGGGTTGATTATCCTTCTCACACAGATGAGATAAAACATGATTTACCTCGATTGGACAACTGACTGGTTTACAACCAGTCATTCCAAATTCAGCAAGCAAATCTAAGCAGTATTTCCCTTGGGTTAAACATAAGCCAGTTGAGTTTCTTACAACTTCAATACCCAGAAAATATTGTAATTTTCCCAAATCTTTTATAAAAAACTTTGATTTGAGTAAAAGTTTGATGTCATTAACTTGTTTTGAACAATTACCGGTTATAATAATATCATCCACATAGACAAGAAGGACAATAAAAACCGTGTCTTTTGTCATAACAAACATGGAATGATCACACTTGCTTTGTTCGAAACCAAGATCAACAAGAACGGACACAAGTTTCTCATTCCACATCCGAGGAGCTTGTTTCAATCCATACAAAGATTTTTTTAATTTACAAACTTTAGACTCGGACGAAGAATTATAACCATCAGGCAAGCACATATAAATTTCTTCATTAAGGTCACCATATAAAAAGGCATTGTTAATGTCAAGTTGATATATTTCCCTATTAAAGTGAACAGCCATAGATAACACACACCTAACTGTAACCATTTTAACAACAGAGAAAACGTATCAAAAAAGTCAATTCCTTCCTTTTGACTAAACCCCTTAGCAACAAGCCTAGCCTTATACCTCTCTATTTCACCGTTAGATTTATATTTAATTTTATAACCCCACTTACACCCAATAGCTTTCCTATTAGGTGGTAGGTCACAATCTCCCAAGTTTTATTGCTATGTAAGGCTTCAAGTTCTACGTTCATAGCATCAACCCAATTAGCATCATTTTTAGCTTCAAAATAATTTTTAGGTTCACAACTTTTATTTAACACAGAAGCAAAGCAAAAACTTTCAGGAGACAAATTAGCATAGTTTAAGACTTTTTCTAAACCATATTTGACTTTCCCATCAACTATAAAATCATCAAGTTTAGAGGGAAATTTAATGTTTCGAGAGGATCTCCGTAAAACCGTGTTAGTTTGTTCACCAATATCTCCCTCAGAATTAATATTGTCTTCATGTTCAGTGTCATGCTCAGCCCTGTCTGAATTTGATTCTATATTGCTTGGTTGCTGATTATCAGCCATGCCTAAAGCAATCTCTGAATCAGTTTCAGACTGCTCAGACCCATGACCTGTTGAAGTGTTTATTTGTGTATTCTCATCATCGAGAGTTGGGTCAACTTGGGGTCTTTGAGTGAAGTTTAAATCAGATAAATCAAAAAAAATTAGGGTGTTAACTTCAGTAGGAATACCCAGATCTGAAAATGTTTTCTTTTCTTTAAAACGGAACACAGTTTCATAAAACCTAACATCCCTAGAAAATAACATCATTTTCTGATCTAAACTCCAAAGTTTGTACCCTTTTTTTTCATTTGAATATCCAACCAAAACACATTTTTCTGTATGCGTGGTAAACTTATCAGAGTTATTTAACACAGTGCTGAAACTAAGACACCCTATAACCCTAAGTTGACCTAGAATAGGAGTAAAACCAAACACAAGTTCATATGGGACTTTCCACTCAAAACAGATGAAGGTGTCCTGTTAATTAAATAAGAAGCAGTTAGAATACACTCGGACCAAAATTTAATGGGAAAACCACCTTGAAAGGGTAAAGTTCTAGCTACATTCAACAAATGCCTATGCTTTCTCTCAACTACCCCATTTTGCTGTGGAGTGTGAACACATGAAGTCTGATGTATAATCCCATTTTCATAACAAAAACTACTCATTTGTTTATTTATAAATTCAGTACCATTGTCACTCCTAAAGATCTTGATAGATTTACTAAAATGAGTTTTAAGTAAATTATAAAAACCTTTAATATTGTAAAACACTTCATCCTTTCACTTCATGAGATATACCCACACAGCTCTAGAGTAATCATCAACAACAGTAAGAAAGTATCGAAAACCATCCCTACTTTGGACTCTATACGGACCCCAAACATCAAGATGAACAAGATCTCCTAATGCTTTAGATTTATGGTCACTTAAAGGGAAAGGTTCCCTATGCTGTTTAGCTCTATGACATGTTTCACAAGGATCCAATTTAGCACCAGTTTTAAAGTTTAGATCATTTTTAAGAATATGCAAGACAGGTTCAGTAGGATGACCTAACCTAGCATGCCAAAGATTAATATCACAACTAGAGTTACAAACCTTATTTGAAACATAAGAACTACCACAGAAGTATAGACCATCAGACTGGCTACCAGTCACCTGGACTTTCTTCGTTTGAGAGTCCTGAATATAGCAAGTTTGTTCCTCAAAAGAAACAATGAGCTTACAATCTCTAGCAAGTTTATGAACGGAGATTAAATTTACACAATAATCAGGCATGACAAACACATCATATAGAATGACCTTGTCACTTAATTTAATATCACCAATTTTAGTTACCATGGCACTCGTGCCATGGGATGTTTAACTTTGATATTAAATTCAGTTACATCCTTTTGATTAATTAGATACCCATCCGTCATTACCATGTGTTGATTGGCACCAGAATCAACTATCCATCCTGCCATTGTTGATAAAATTCGAAAAACAAAAAGCAGGTTTGAAATCACAAATAGGTTTCGAAGACATATTCACAAAACTATTCAGACAAACAGGGATTAGCGCACATACCAGCAAATCCACTATTCTGAGAATCACCCTTAGGTTTATCATTCAAGAGACTAAGCAACTGGGCTATCTGATCATTGGACAAAGAACTCATAGCAGAAGTTGTATCAGTAGTATCAGCAGTAACGTTATTACTAACCTTGTTACCCTTGTTCCCACCAGGTTTTGACTTCATCCAAGAAGGATAGCCAACAAGTTCAAAACACTTCTCAATAGTGTGTCCAGTCTTATTACAATGAGAACATTTGAGATTACGGTTAGGAGTTCATTATTTTTTTTTCTTGAATCCATGACTTGACTAGTTTTAACAGAAAAACCAACAGGGTTATTAGGAGTTTTGTCAAAAATATTTTTGGAGAGAAGGTGAGATTCTTCTCTAAAGATGACTGAAAAAGCATCCTTCACATAGGGAAGTGTTTCTCTAGTTAATAAATTTGTTCTTATAGACTGGTAGGAACTATCAAGACCCATTAAGAACTGCATAAGCTTAATAAGATGATTAAAGTCATTAAACTGTTTGGATGCATCACAAGAGCAGGCTGGTAAAGCAAGTAACTGGTCTAATTGCTTCCACATACAATTCAATTTATGATAGAATTCAGAAACAGGCATGCCATTTTGACTAAAGGAGTTAATCCTTTGATACATATTAAACACAACAGACCCATCTATCTTATCATAAGTATCCTTTAAGTCTTTCCACACATCTGAAGCGGTTTTAGAATAAACAAGACCAAGATATAATTCCTCAGATACGGAGTTAAGAATCCAAGTAAGCACAATAGAGTTGCACCTATCCCATTGCCTACCCAAAACCTCATCAGATGTAGATCTAGAACAAGTACCATCAACAAAGCCTATTTTATTTTTAACCTGAAGAGCAAGATACATAGCATTTGACCAAATTCTATAATTTTCTGATCCTTTAAGTTTAACACTAACAATAGACAAATTTGCAGAATCACTAGGATGAAGAAACAATGGATCACCAGCATCAATTTTCCTAATCAAAGTAGCACTAGTCACATTATCAGTATTAACCACAGTACCATCAGACATAGCAAATAGTCAAAGAGTAACACTAGGTGATATAAATAAAAAACAGAATAAAGGGTCAGACAGGGAAACAATCAAGCCAGGTAGTACACAACCAGAAGACACAGCACAGTTAAAAAAAAGCGAAGCCTGAACAGCGGTCCGATCAGAGGTTCATCACTCAAGGTGCCTCCGCAGACAATATTCAGGGAGCTTTGACACAGGACAAGAATAACACACAACGAATGCAACAGAGTGAACCCTCTCTGTGTCCCAATAATCAATCCGGTCTTTCTAAACCCGGTATCAATATGCCTAGACTCACAGACACTATGATGCAAATTAAAAATAAAGCAAGGAGAGAAAGAACAATCTCACAGTGGGTGCGTATAACTCCAGCAATCAGACTTGTAACCTTCACTTAGGGTTACAAGGAACTGATTATAAGAAAGAATACCAAAGGAATTATGTTGGTTTGCCGCGAATTCCAAGGAACCAAGGAGAAACGGAATCGGCGGATGCAACTTGTACCACCAAGATCCCTAAATCCCCAGCACAATTACATATCTACATAGATCTGTTCTTCGGCAGGGAACATCAGCGGAAGGTATAAACCCAAAAGAGCCGATTATGGCTCTGATACCATGTGAACAACACGATATCAACCAAAACTTTATCAAATTACTGAAGTAATGTAAAAGTCTTTTAATACAGGGATAATATGAAAAACGGTACAAGACACCGTGACAAAACAGCTCTCAGACAAGGCAGATTATCAACAAGATAATCTGCATATAAAAACTGTCGAACAGATAAGGATCGAATCTGAATGTTCTAGAGAGAAACCCAGAAAGAAGTAGCAGAGAGCAAACATAGAGTAATGTGTTGTGTGATCTGGGATCCCAAGGCAGCAGAATATAAAGGGACAAATCCGTAGGGTTCACGCGTACAGGAGCAGCCCATCAGCAACCAGACTTGAGCCCAACAGCTTATATGCCCAACCGAACACTAGCCCAGCAAGACTCAAAAGAAAAAAGAAAGGAAAAATATTAGAAAAGATAAAAGCACAAAATATAGAATTGTAATATTTTAACAATACGATATCGTCACAAGGATGAGAACCTGGCCGCCTTGAGGTGAGACGTTTGAGAGTCTGAGAGCCTAAAAGAGAAAGAGGGAATTCAACTTTCGGCATGGTGTACCATTGGCTGGTCTCGAACAAACATTTAAATTTCACACGATGGACGTTAAGGGAGAATGCATGGTTCATAATCCTTTGGGCAACGTCATGGGCATGTTTTCCATGAAGATAAAGCTTGAAAAAAGACAAGGGAACTTGATCATTGCGACGAGAGAGGACATGGGTAACAAAGTCGGACAACTTGTCCGTCGTAGAGAAATCGTGACTTGAGAAAATAAGACAGGGAATTGAAGTCCAGAGATACCTCCATCTGGATGACAAAACACTAGTTCTAATAGCATCTTTTAAACCAACAAACACAAGATTTTAAGGAGGAGATCATCCGGCAAACCACTTAGTCTGTCATCCATTCTCATTGTTGTATCGCCATCCATTCTTCAAAACCTGAAACTTGACAATCCATATACATGTTAACGACTTCATACTCAGTAGTAAAAGAGAAATTTTTTTTGTTTATTTATTTATTTTATTTTTCTCAGAAAACCTATTATGATAGGTTCACTTGTTTCCGTTAAGTATCTAGTCCTAAAAACAAAGAATCAGGTCGATATCAAACAGAATATCACTAGTGATTTGTTGCAAAACATACCCTTTTCACAACTTGCTACAAGATCAAATCGTCCGTTCCGATGCTGGATCGTAAATAGGATGTTTAGCGAACAGGGATTTTAGGGAGTAGGCGTTTGAGGTTTGGCAAAACAATGAATTCAAGGTATTAACTTTTTAATTAGATTAAAAGGACATTTAGAATTTTAGATGGTATTAATTTACAATTTTTTTTCATACATGTGTTGTACATGCTTGTTTCTAAAAAAATTGATTTTGTATCTTTTTTAACTTAAAATTCTTCATTTTTCCAATTTAACCTCATAACTTTTTTATTTTCAACTTTGGTCTCCCATATTTTTCATCTTTAACAAATCTTCGTTTCGTTTTAAATTTTGCGACTTAACACCACGCAACGTGCGTGTGTTGTTCAACGTTTTTACATCTATTTTTCCCCATTTGATAGGTTGGTCACAACGTGTGGGTCGTAGATCGACTTAGTTTATTTATTTATTTTTTGTGTTTTACACTTTAGTTTAATTTCTTCGAATTAACACACCGCAACTTCAGTGTTGGTGGTCGATAGTGGTAGTGTGGCATTGGTGCTATTTGGCACAATTTTACGTCTTCGCCACAACACGGGGGGGGGGGGGGGGATTGAGACATAATACTAGTTTAAATCATTTCACAATGAAATAATGTGTTTATTGATTTTATACTTTTGTTTCAATTTATAAAATCAAATTTTTGAATACTAACACCTTAGACACAACACGGTTAGACATGATGACCTGAGATGCTATACACGAACACAACACGATTACTTATAGTGTACCAGGTTATCACCTGGGATTGCTTCTCGGACTCAAGAAAGTTACTTATCTTTTATTAATACATAAAAGTCATACAAAAGGTTTTATATTAAATGTGTTTAGTATAGAATAAGTTATAAATAAGTATAATCTAAACTCATATCTTGTTCAATCAAAGTAGTTCAATATGTTGATTTTTTTTATATGTTGATTGAAAACAATTTACTCTTCTCCACTGTAACTAATAAGTATGAAAAATAATGTACATCATTTATAAAGAGTTTATTTAGGGTTAGTTTTGTAACACCTTATTATATAAATCGAGATTTTATGAAAATTTCGCATATAAAAGAGTTTATATGTGATCACACGTCCGGACTATAATCCGAGTCTTATAAAACTTCTCAAAAAGTTAAAACATTTCAATATATTAACGTCGTTTAGTTTCGTAATGACTAAACAAGGTGCGGAAGCTTGAACTTGATCGTGTTCGATTCTTCGATGAGCTTGATCGTCCTCCGGTGCTTCGATCCATTTACTATATTTCATAAATTATGAAATATGTTAGTGTTAGGAAGTTTATAACATAACTAATCGAACCCGAAAGCTCAAATAACACAAAACAACATTTTGGCATTTTACCCGCCGTAAGCTATGGCTAGCAAGACATAATCTCAGTTGTATTGAAAACCCACATCTTTGTATCAACACATACCATTGATTTACATTCGATATATTACAACCCATGTTTACTCTTGCATATAGCAGTTCAATATTTGCATATACATACCTGAATATTCAGATTTGCATACAGCAACGCAATATTTGCATATACATACTTTTATATTCAGATTTTGCATATAGCAGCTCAATATTTGCATATACATACTTTGTATTCAGATTTTGCATGCAGCAACTCATTATTTGCATATACACACTTTTATATGCACTTTTGCATACTGCAGCTCCATATTTGCATATACAGACTTTTGTATTCAGATTTGCATAGCTTGGCTACGTGCCGTAACTTATGGTAAATCATGTCTGATTCGACCAGCAGCCGTCTACCGTAAGCTACGGTAGGCTATCGTAGGTTACGGTAGGCTGCTGCAGCCCTTTTTCAAGTTTGTCGTTTTTTGTTACGAAAACTTCCGTAACTTATTCAATTTTTATCCATTTCACTCGAAACTTGTTTCTAAATGTCCATAATATGTTTACCTACATATTTAACCAGAAATCCCAAACCAGGATTCATAATTGTTATGAATTACGCAACCTTTACCCGGTTTATGCGCATATTCATTTTGAACCGTTATGGACTTCAAGCACTTAAGCTTAAATCGTCCATAATATTTTCACACCTTTCATTTCACATTAAAAACTATCATTTATCTATTATCCCGAGTTTGTTTATGGTGGGTTCTCATAGGATAACCACCATATTCCGAATTTACCACCCGGTTTGGCTATTTACGAAAATGACCCTTTAGGATGCATTAAACCAAAAGATTTATGCTTTTTGCTTTTATACTACCGAAATGGGTCCACTAAATTATAAAACTCATTTTTAAAGTACTCTTGAGGGTTGTTTGCTTGTTTATTCATTCGGGGGCATTTTGGTCAACTTTAGCCCTTTTTACGACGAAGGACTTTTAATAACATATTTTTGACCAAACGCACTCATTTTACGCACAATCTATTTAAAATCCTTATGTTCCTAAGAACATAATGTTTACAATTTAAATTATTAGGTTTACCTTACTTTGGGTAATCCAATGTTCGTTCATGACTCGTTTAACTCTCATTGGACCTCAAGTCCTCAATGCGAGTTTGACCCATTACGCATACCTGGCTCGGGTTAAAGTATTGACCCGTTTTAATACCTCATCATATAATTGCTAATCAATAACAGTGGCGTCTCTCTCGCTATTTGTTCTTGTTGTAACAACTCGTATTTTTCGTTGTTATCTTTTTCCGTCTATTCTGTTTATATCTGTCCTTGTAATCTAAGATTCGATAATAGAGGATGGTTTATGTTTACTAAATACATTTTGTCACAACTATATTACATCTAAACGCCCATTAAATGCAACGCTAACTCAACACAATCACGAGTAACTATGTTACCTTAAGAGCCGAGTGAGTTGTTGTACAATAACCACTTGTGCCTTCGACATCGCTTCTCACATAGCATCGTAAACGCAGTTATTTATTTGGAATTATGTTATATGTGTGTTATACTTGTTTATGTTATGTGTTACTATCTCTAAAACGCTCACACGCTCACACAACTCGCTCTCTCATTACAATGGTAAAACAACGCTTAACGCTTCGCTAAAACGCTTAACATAACTATCTAATACGAACCGAATCGCCAAACGAACACCTATCGTGAAAATGAGGAACAAAACTTCGCCAAAAGGCCAACTTCGCCTGAAGTAGGTACCCCAACTTCGCCCGAACTTGACCAGGCCTCTAAAACCCTCAAGACTCAGCAAGTTCGCTTGAACTTGCACATATTCAAGCAGAACTGGCCAAGTTCGCCCGAACTTGTGCCAAGTTCGCTCGAACTTGGTGTCGCCCACTTAATTTCACCTCACCTATAAATACCCAGCACCTCCATTCATGCTCCCCTTGCTGCAAGTTCACCCTAGAGCTCCCAAAACTGAAAACTTTGATTTCCAAGTAAGAATCAACCTGTTTTATGCAAACTACAACGTTTCTACTACGATTTTGCACAAGGATTACCTTCGTTTTCATCAAATCTCTTCTGTTTATGAAAATCTTCATCTTATTCTATAAAACTTCTTCTTTTCACTTAGATCTACACTGAACGAGTGTATTTGGGCTTAGCTTTGGCTTCCCAAGCTAGAAATCTTTGTGATTTCAACTCACCAAGAGTTAGATCTGAGAAAAACCTTCTAAAGTATTGATTTTTACACAGAATACGGACTAATGACGTATGTTTCGTTCACTATGAAGTGGAACTAGGCGTTGTCAAGAAAGATCTCAGATCCGGAAGTACAAGGACGATATCGTCACCTTGCACGAACTGGACTAACCCGTACAAACCATCAAGTTCGCCCGGATTAGCCCGAGTTCCTGTAAAGTGCTTAAAACTCGCTCCAAAAGACCTCTCCAGCCTATGTTTTGCTCAGTAGCTTAAGGTTGGAGGGATGGACACTCGATTTCCTCAACAAACTACGTGAAAACGCACGATTTGGTGACCAAAACAGTCAAGTTCACTCTAAAAAGAGCAAGTTCGCTCGAAGTTGTCATCAGATTATGACCAACTTCGCCCGAACTTGTCCAATCCTCAAGAAAATCAGTCAAGTTCGCCCGAACTTGTACAGTTTCTAAGGAAACCGGACAAGTTCGCCCGAACTTGTACTAACTGTAAGATTCCAGTCAAGTTCGCCCAAACTTGTACCTTTTTTCTAAGAAAAGGTACCAAGTTCGCCCGAACTTGTACATTCCAGAACATTTCAAGCAAGTTCGCCCGAACTTGTACCAAATCCAAGAGATTTGGTACAACTTCGCCCGAACTTGTCCACTGCTCCTTCACGTTTCGACCGTTTCAGCACTTCGGAAGACTGATGCACTTCTGTTCGCTTATAGGCTGAACCGGCGCTCCCTTCAATCCATATCAGATCCCATCCCTCTCTTAACGCACCAACTGTGAGTATACTTGAACCCCTTTTAACGCTTAAACGCACTTTTGAGTGTGATATATGTTCCTATATCAAAACATATCACACAACTCAAAACGCTTACTCGCAACCCGCCTTTACATGATTATACGTGAATCGATAAATTGTATGTATTGCTTGGTTTGTATGCCACCCTTAACATGATAGCTTGCTAGAGGTTGACTAGCCACCCGGAGGCCCGGGGTTGTTAAGGCTCACACTTTTATTTCTCATTTATTTTTCTCTTTAGGACGTGGACACTTGTTCGCGTGCCTCGCACTCGCGGTTTGTTGGTTTACATGTATCAATGCAGCAGTATAATTCACATCTTTTACGTATGTTCATGCGGTGTTTGCTAAACGCTTTTATATCTACTATGTATGCAAACTTGTATGCTCACCTTTACTTAATTGTATTTACGTTTATTTTAACATATTTGACAGGTTGATGACTTATGCTACAATGGATTAGGGCTATCTTTATCAACCCATGTAATAGAAATCTAGGGAAGATCGGATTGGATATGTTTGAGAGATTGTTTGGTATTTGTAATGACTATTTGAGAATTTTATGTTTGATAGTATGGGATATTGAACGTGTAAATATTATCGCTTAAATAGTTGTTATGGATTCTCTTGAGCAATCGGATTCGCCTAGTGCCGCGCCCTGATGTTTCCGCCATCGGTTGGGGTGTGACAGATTGGTATCAGAGCCATAACTATAGGGAAAATTAGGTAGAACTGCCATGTTTGACCTAGTCTATAGTTAGGATACCAAATCAGACCGTTACGCATTGATTAAACACCCGAAACTAGTACGAACTGACAATTTCGCTCGAAATTGGCCAAGTTCGCTCGAACTTGACCAAATTCGCCCGAAGTTGGTCAAGTCCCCCTCGAAACTCAACAAGTTCGCTCGAAGATGATCAAGTTCGCTCGAAGTTAGACAACTTTTCCCAAACTTGAGCATACCTCTTTGAAATGGACTTTTAAACTACGTATGCTTTTCCTAAAGCTACCACAATACACATGAAGAACGCTCGTATCACACAAAACGAGTGATCCAGTCGAGATTAGGTGTGAAAACCAAGAACTCTCGATAAGATCATTCACTCCGCGCATCCTCTATCGCATGAGATACCTTCGTTGAGTTAGGAGTGATATCCAAACGTCGACGAAAATCTCCATTTCTATCTAGTGGAACTCCCGATTCGATCGGTGAGCATAACCACAACTAGGAATGAAGTTGTTAAGTTAGGGGTGAAACCCGCATCTTAGTAACTAGTTCCACTCCTCAATTTTCAATCCCACCAAAGTCTCGACTATTTCGATGACTCTGAACACGACGTAACTGGAAGGATAAATGTCGGTAGTCGTTGCACGGCGAGAGCATTTGTCTATTAGGCCAAATCGTGTGCCCGAACTCAGAGAATTTTCGAACCACTTTGGGTAGTCGCTGTCTCAAAACCCAGGACACTCCAAATTGATTTAAGCCTGCAATCGCCGATTTTACGCATCATCGAGTTTAATATTAAGTATGTGTTTAAATTTATGGATTTTACGCTTATTCGATTTCTCGCTTTATCGATTTCTCGATTTATCGCTTTTACGCTCTATCGATATATGCACTACTCGCACAGCGCTCGCAATCTAAAACGCTAATAAAATCGCAGGTAATTCAACTAAAATATCCCGCTTACGATACGCTACACGTACCTCGTCCGCTGTATTAGTCTCTAATATAGCGTAGTATGAACTGTACTACTACACGCAACCGCGCTACGCTACCTTTGCTAACTCTCGAATGCGCTAAGCTTTACTTATGGGAATGTGAATACGTGCAAAATATATGCTTACATGAATTATGTGACTACGTGCTTATGTGCTTATGTGCCTACGTGTTTACTTGCCTACGCGAATATGTGACTTTGTGCCTTATTTGAATAATAATAATAATAATAATAATAGCAATGAAATGTTAAACTTTTGAACATAAACCTGCTATAATCGAATCTCACCCAGTCAAATCCTTCATCTAGATGTCTTCCATGGGATCTCACACTAGGAGGAACATCCAACACAACAACGCTGACAAGCGTATCGCCTCGCTCGTGGCCAAGCAGATGGCCAAGGTGATTCCCCAGATTGTTAGCGAAATTCAGGCTGTCTGCAGCAATTCATCCGTTGATTCCAAGACGGACGCGCCAAAGTCCTCGTTCAGCTTCAAACAATTCAAAGCGTGCGGACCTCTCACTTTCACTGGCACAGATGGACCAAGCGCGATGTTCCATTGGTTCGATTCCATTGAGGTCATCTTCCGCCAAAGGGGATGCCCCGAATCTCTCCGCACCATCAACTCTACCGGTGTGTTCCAATCAAGGGCACTTGTTTGGTGGACCGCAGAGCGCAACAGGCGCGAAAATGATGAAGCTTACGGGCTCACGTGGGAGGAACTCAAGGCAGTTGTGGTGAAAGAGTTATGTCCTCCCCATGAAATTCAGAAACTGGAGAATGAATTTTGGGATATCAAAAAAGATGGACCCGACAACGCAGGTCTCACTGCCCGCTTCAAGCAGTTAAGTATCATATGTCCTGGTCAGGTGGACACCAAAAGAAAAGGCGATCAAAAAATTATCTTCGTGCTCTACCTGACTGCGTTGCTGATTTTGTCCAAGCAGTGCGTACTACTACCATCGAAGAGACTTTTCAGCTTGCAGCCGAGATTAATGACAAGCGTGTCCAGGCTGGATACTTCAAGAGCCACAACAAAGTCGCGAATAAAGCTACCACCGAACCAAGCGCTACTACCGAGCCGTCTCAAGAGTCAAAGTCCAATCACCGAGATCGCAAAAGAGGGAACCCAAACAAGAATTGTGCAGTGGTTGCACCATTGAACTCTCAGCCGCTTCAGGCTGCTACACCAAACGCACCACCTGCAAAGCGTTCATACACTGGTCCTCACCCGCTATGCTCAAAGTGTACCTACCATCACCAGTTGAAGGCAACTGCCGCTTCTGTACCAACTGCAATATCTACGGCCATTTCACTGTCAGCTGCCGTACTGGTCCTCGTCAGCAAGCTCCTCAAGCACCAGCAGCACTACCAGCTCCACCCAGTGCTCCTCAAACCAACCAGCAGCAGCCCCAGCAGCAAGAACCAGTCCCAAAAGCACGTGCTTGCTACACTTGCGGTGATCCGAACCATTTTAGCAATGTCTGCCCAAACAAAGTCGTGAAGCAAGAACCGCAGCAGCAGCCTCACCCACAGCCACCACGGCCTCAGCAGCAGCAACCACATGCTGTGTGTGGAAGAGCCTTCAATCTTAATCACCGCCAGGTTCAGAACGACAACAATCTTGTCAATGGTACGTTCCTTATTAATGGTATTTATGCTTCTTGTTTATTTGATACTGGTGCCGATAACTTTTTTGTGTCGTTAGAATTCGAAAAACTTTTAAAATGCAAACGCGCTAAACTCCCAAAGACTTTCGATGTTGAAGTCGCCACCGGAAGAACCGTTACTGTTAACTCCGTCTTACATGGTTGTACTCTCGATCTCAACAACCACATCTTCTCGATCCATCTCATACCTATGCAATTAGGTAGCTTCGATATCATAGTAGGCATGGATTTCCTTCGTGAAAACCGTGCTGAAGTTGTTTGTTATGATAAGATGATTTGTTTCCCCCTCTCAAACGGTGATCAACTACATGTTTACGGTGAAACACCCTCAAAGAAGTTGATGCTTCTGTCCTGTACCCAAGCGAGCAAGTATTTGCGCAAGCAATGCATTGCCTTCCTAGCCCACATCGTGAACCTAGAAAAGGAAAAGAAAACCTGGAAAGATGTACCTGTTGTTTGTGAATTTCCTAAAGTTTTTCCCGACGATTTACCTGGTTTACCCCCTACTCGCGATGTCGAATTCCGTATTGATTTAATCCCCGGTGCTACACCCATCACTAAAGCTCCCTATCGCCTTGCACCATCTGAAATGCGCGAGCTATCTAGCTAACTTCAAGAGCTTCTTGATAAAGGCTTTATACGCCCGAGCACTTCACCATGGGGCGCACCCATTCTTTCTGTGAAAAAGAAAGATGAGACGTTCCGAATGTGCATAGATTATCGTGAACTTAACAAACTCACGATAAAGAACCGCTACCCTCTCCCTCGAATCGATAATTGTTTGATCAACTTCATGGTGCTACTTGTTTTTCTAAGATCGATCTATGTTCTGGTTATCATCAGTTACGCGTGTTAGAAGAAGATATTCCGAAAACCGCCTTTCGTACTCGTTATGGCCATTTTGAATTCGTGGTCATGCCTTTCGGTCTCACAAATGCACCCACGGTCTTCATGGATTTGATGAACCATGTGTGTAAAGCCTTCTTGGATCGTTTCGTCATTGTGTTTATCAATGACATCCTTATTTACTCGAAGTCGAGAACCGAACACGCGTGACATCTCCGTTTAGTTCTCGAACTTCTTCAAGGAAATCGTCTTTATGCCAAGTTCTCTAAGTGTGAATTCTGGCTCGAAGAAGTCCAATTCCTTGGTCATGTCATTAACAGTCTAGGAATTCACGTCGACCCTACAAAGATAGAAGCTGTGAAAAGTTGGATTACGCCGAAGAATGCATCTGAAATCCGTTCTTTTCTTGGATTGGCGGGTTACTACCGTCAATTCATCGCCGACTTTTCTAAAATCATCGTACCCCTTACCGCTTTAACTCATAAGGACAAGCCTTTCGTTTGGGATTCTAAACAAGAGGAAGCCTTTCAAACTCTCAAGTGTATGCTATGCAACGCTCCTGTACTCGCTCTACCCGACGGAAATGACGATTTCGTTGTTTATTGCGATGCCTCTAACCTAGGTCTTGGTTGTGTTCTCATGCAACGAGACAAAGTTATTGCGTATGCATCTCGACAACTCAAAATCCATGAGAAGAACTACACTAACCACGATCTCGAACTCGGTGCAGTTGTTTTTTGCATTAAAGATATAGCGACACTACCTTTACGGTACCAAGTGTACGGTCTTCATCGACCATAAGAGCTTACAGCACATCTTTAAGCAGAAGGAACTGAACATGCGCCAACGCAGAAGGGTTGAACTTCTCAACGATTATGATTGTGAGATATGCTACCATCCTAGCAAAGCAAACGTTGTAGCCGATGCTCTCAGCCAACGAAGCCATGTATATAGTGTTGATGACTCTCAAGCTTTGAATAATCTCGAAATTTTGATTCGCGCCGCCCAGTTTGCTTATTTTAATGAGAATGCCCGCAAGAAGAAATGAAATACGGAGCCAAAACCCAACTCGTAGCTAAACCTAATGGCATTTATTACTATCTCGATCGTATTTGGATTCCTAGCCGTGACAATCTTCGAGAGTTGCTAATGACCGAAGCTCATAAATCTCGATACTCCATTCACCCCGGAGCCGACAAGATGTACCAGGACCTTCGTCGCAAGTATTGGTGGCCGGGCATGAAAAAGGATATCGCTTTATACGTCTCAAAGTGCTTAGCTTGCTCGAAAAGTTAAAGCCGAACATCAAAGGCCCTCTGGTTTGCTCGAACAACACGAAATCCCGATGTGGAAGTGGGAGAGTATAGCCATGGACTTCATTACGAAACTCCCTCGCACCTCCTCTGGTCACGATAGCATTTGGGTTATCGTTGATCGTCTTACGAAATCTGCTCATTTTATTGCCATACGAGAAGACTACAAGATTGAACGATTAGCACAAATTTATACCGCCGAAGTCATTTGTCGACACGGGACGCTCGTGATATCATCTATGACCGCGATGGTCACTTTACCTCACGTCTCTGGGAGACTTTTCAATCCGCTCTCGGTAATACGCTTAATCTCAGTACCGTTTTCACCTTCAAACCGACGGTCAGACTGAGCGCACGATCCGCACCCTCGAAGACATGCTTCGTGCGTGCATCATAGATTTTGGTGGTAATTGGGATACGCATTTACCTTTAGTACAGTTTCCGTACAATAACAGTTATCATACTGGTATTCAAATGGCACCTTTTGAGGCACTATATGGAAGAAAATGTTGATCGCCTATTGCATGGCACGAGAGTGGAGAAGCACAAATCACCGGTCCGAGTTAATACAAGAAAACGACAGACAAGATCCTCCAAATCAGAGACAACCTCTTGAAGGCTCGGAGTCGCCAAAAGAGTTATGCCGATAAACGCGCAAGCCCCTACAGTTCGAAATTGGAGATCATGTACTTTTAAAGGTTGCGCCCTGGAAAGGAGTGATCCGATTTGGAAAGAAAGGGAAACTAGCGCCACGATACGTGGGTCCCTTTAAAATTCTGGAAAGAATGGCAAAGTGGCATATCGACTCGAACTACCAGCAGAACTCAACAACGTGCATCCGACTTTCCACGTCTCAAACCTCAAGAAATGCCTAGCTGAGGAAAATCTTCATGTCCAACATGAAGATTTGAAAATAAACGAGACTCTTCATTTCGTGGAAAAGCCAGTAGAAATCATGGACAGAGAGACCAAGAATCTTCGACGCTCTCGCGTTCCTATTGTGAAAGTCCGATGGGAAGGCAAACGCGGTGCCGAGTTCACTTGGGAACTGGAAAATGATATGAAAGCTAAATATCCACATCTCTTTGTTACGACCACTACTTAAATTTCGGGACGGAATTTCCTAAAGTAGGGGAGACGGTAACAACTCGTATTTTTCGTTGTTATCTTTTTCCGTCTATTCTGTTTATATCTGTCCTTGTAATCCAAGATTCATCATAGAGGATGGTTTATGTTTACTAAATACATTTTGTCACAACTATATTACATCTAAACGCCTATTAAACACAACGCTAACTCAACACAATCACGAGTAACTATGTTACCTTAAGAGTTGAGTGTGTTGTTGTACAATAACCATTTGTGCCCTCGACATCGCTTATCACATCGCATCGCAAACGCAGTTATTTATGTGGAATTATGTTATATGTGTGTTATACTTGTTTATGTTATGTGTTACTATCTCTAAAATGCTCACAGCTCACACAACTCGCTCTCTCATTGCAATGGTAAAACAACGCTTAACGCTTTGCCAAAACGCTTAACATAACTATCTAATACGAACCGAATCGCCAAACGAACATACTAACGTGAAAATAACAAACAAAACTTGCCCAAAAGGCCAAGTTCGCCCGAAGTTGGGTACCCTAACTTCGCCCGAACTTGACCAGGCCTCCAAAACCCTCAAGAATCAGCAAGTTCCCTCGAACTTGCACATATTCAAGCAAAACTGGCCAAGTTCACCCGAACTTGTGCCAAGTTCGGCCGAACTTGGTGTCTGCCCACTTAATTTCCCTTACCTATCAATACCCAGCACCTCCATTCATGCTCCCCTTGCTGAAAGTTCGCCCCAGAGCTCCCAAAACCGAAAACCTTTGATTTCCAAGTAAGAATCAACCTGTTTTATGCAAACTACAACGTTTCTACTATGATTTTGCACAAGGATTACCTTCGTTTTCATCAAATCTCTTCTGTTTATGAAAATTTCATCTTTTTATATAAAACTTCTTCTTTTAACTTAGATCTACACTGAACGAGTGTATTTGGGCTTAGCTTTAGCTTCCCAAGCTAGAAATCTTTGTGATTTCAACTCACCAAGTGTTAGATCTGAGAAAAAACCTTTTAAAGTATTGATTTTTACACAGAATACGGACTAATGACGTATGTTTCGTTCACTATGAAGTGGAACGGGCGTTGTCAAGCAAGATCTCAGATCGGAAGCACAAGGACGATATCGTCACCTTGCACGAATTGGACTAACCCGTACGAACCATCAGGTTCTCCCGGATTAGCCCGAGTTCCTGTAAAGTGGCTTAAAACTCGCTCCAAAAGATCTCTCCAGCCTATGTTTTGCTCAGTAGCTTAAGGTTGGAAGGATGGACACTCGATTTCCTCAACAAACGACGCGAAATGCACGATTTAGTGACTAAAATAGTCCAGTTCGCTCGAAGTTTCATCAATTGATGACCAACTTCGCCCAACTTGTCCATCCTCAGAAACAGTCAGTTCGCCGAAATTGTCCAATCCTCAAGAAAATCAGTCAAGTTCGCCCGAACTTGTACAGTTTCTAAGAACGGACAAGTTCGCCCGACTTGTACAACTCTAAGATTCCAATCAATTCGCCCAAACTTGTACCTTTTTTTAAGAAAAGGTACAAGTTCGCCCGAATTGTACATTCCATAACATTTCAAGCAAGTTCGCCCGAACTTGTACCAATCCAAGAGATTGTACAACTTCGCCGAACTTGTCACTGCCTTCACGTTCGACGTTCAGCTCTTCGAAGACTGATGCACTTCTGTTCGCTTACAGCTGAACGCGCTCCTTCAATCCATATAAGATCACCTCTCTCTTAACGCACCAACTGTGAGTATATGAACCTTTAACGCTAAACGCACTTTGGGTGACATTTGTTCCTATATCAAACACATCACACAACTCAAAACGCTTACTCGCAACCGCCTTTACATGATTATCGTGAATTGATGAATTGTATGTATTGCTTGGTTTGTATGCCACCCTTAACATGATAGCTTGCTAGAGGTTGACCAGCCACCCGGAGGCCCGGGGTTTTTAAGGCTCACACTTTTATTTCTCATTTATTTTTCTCTTTAGGACGTGAATGCTTGTTCGCGTGCCTCGCACTCGCGGTTTGTTGGTTTACATGTATCAATGCAGCAGTATAATTCACATCTCTTACGTATGTTCATGCGGTGTTTGCTAAACGCTTTTATATCTACAATGTATGCAAACCTGTATGCTCACCTTTACTTAATTGTATTGACGTTTATTTTAACATATGTGACAGGTTGATGACTTATGCTGCAATGGATTAAGGCTATCTTTAGAAACTCATGTTATAGAAATCTAGGGAAGATCGGATTGGATATGTTTGAGAGATTGTTTGGTATTTGTAATGACTATTTGAGGATTTTATGTTTGATAGTATGGGATATTGAACGTTTAAATATTACCGCTTAAATAGTTGTTATGGATTCTCTTGAGCAATCTGATTCGCCTAGTGTCGCGCCCTGATGTTTCCGCCATCGGTTGGGGTGTGACACTTATGGGCATAAAAACTCGACAACAACATTAATCACTAATGTCAAATGGTAATATCATCACCTTTTGACCCGTTTAGTCCATGTGTCCATTTATTCATCGTGAGATGATATTTATTTACCATCTCATCCATGTACCTGTTCCGGTTTACACCGTATTATCATATTGCTTAAATCATTCCTTAATTCTTTTGACTCATCATGTTTTACGTTGTAGAGCGTCTTTTCAAGAACAATTGTTCGTCCGTTAGCTCGTAGCCAATTACCATATTACCCTTTTTCTCATTATGGTTTACCCCATAATATGTATTTTCTCAAAACTCATAGTTTATTCGGTCTATACGAGACCGAACTACCGTTTTATCCCTTTTACTTTTTCCGACCCGTATCGTGTCGCATCGGATCACCTTAATTAATTTACCGTTTTGTCATAATTATAACAGCTACAACTAGGGTTGTTCAAAAAGCTCGCGGCTCGGAGCTCGCTCGGATTTAGCTCGGAAAAAGCTCGCTCGATATGGCTTGGTTTAAAAGTGAGCCGAGCCGGCTCGGCTCGGTTAGAAAGTGAGCCTAGCTCGGCTCGGCTCGTAACAAGCCGAGTTTGCTCAGTTTGGCTCGCTTTGTAGCTCGGCTCGGTTTAGTTCGGATTATTTTACTTATAGTAGATTTTAATTTTATATACATTATAATATATTACAAAAAAAATGATTACTATTTACATGTATATAGGTTTATAATTTGATATCTATGACATATTTGAAGGTTGACTACCATACTAATGAATTAATATTGTATTTCATTGATATTAAAACTTATTTTGCGTTGATGAACTTGATTTTGATTTGTAATGTATTAAGTTGAACTTTTTTTGTATATATTCTTTTAAAGTATTGAATAATATTTTAGGCTACTGAATTTTAAGAGATATATATTAATTTTTCTTTATAAAATCGAGCCAAACCAAGCCGAGCCGATCCAGCTCGGTTTAAAACCAAGCCGAGCTCGAGCTTAGATTTTCAGCTCGGTTTTAAATTCGAGCCGGGCCGAGCCAGCTCGGTTTATAATCGAGCTGAGCCCGAGCTTGGCCTGGCTCGGCTCGGCTCGGCTCATGAACAGCCCTAGCTACAACAAGTAGATGATCTAGTAGAAAGGTGTAAGCTTTGCTTACCTTGCATCCGGTTATGCTTTTCACGCATATTTGATTCGTTTGACCCGCTTCTTCCCAAGCATCCACCTAGCTTGTCAAGCGTCAAACTACCTTTTATCATTCGCAAGATGGTTAGATTAGTCATCATTTATCAAGACTATCCCACCTTACGGACTTTAGATCAAAATTACCATTTGATCCTATTGTAGGTTAGATTGACTTTTAAAAGTCAAATTGCTTATAACATATGCAATTTGCACTAACAAACTCATTTGAGCATTTCATCACACACTTGGTGGGTATCATTTTAATCCTCACTCAATGTGTATAAATTCTAACAATTTATGATATATTCACATTTCATGCTATTCAATCGTATTCAATCATCAAGATTTTATATCATAAGTCTAATGTATACGAATTAACCTACGGAGGTTAATTTCTTGTAATCATCTCAAGACTCATTTGGTTAACTACTCGAACAATCATCATGCATATCATGTGTTAAATATTTCACATAATCAATAACTATGATAGTGAAGAATACTTCTACTATCTTCAAAACATACAAGTTCATCTTATTCACTTAGGCATTACATCAAACACCTTGTGGGCATGAATTTTTACACTACTTCTAGTCCATGATTGAGCTACTAGCCATGTACATACAACTTATAACATCAAAATGGTTGGAATGTTAAATTAGAACTTAATTTCAATGTGTCAAATGTAACATCCGTCAAAAACGGATTTACCAAACCCGCTCCGTTTATCAACCGAACAGTCAGTCAAAAATTTCGTTGCGAATTAAATGCCCAAAATATTTTAATCGATACGTAATCAATTATTATACAGGAATATATATTTAGTTTTTGAAAAACTGTTGAAAATCGCAAAATAAAAATGAAATGATCCAGCCGGGTTTCGAACCCGGGTCACTCGCCGAGTCGATTCAGCGACTTATCTCACACACACAAACCACTGCGCCACTTGTTCTGTTTGGTAAATATTGAAATCATTTAATTGATAAAGTGACGTTACGAATTCAAAATCGGCGCCCATTAGTTCAGTCGTCGGAATCCCGGAAACCTCGCGAGTTTTTAACACCATTTTCAGTTATAACGTAAACCATTAACAAGACATCGATTATAACTGATGTTTGAAGTCCGCGACCAAACCATAACCACTGGAGTTTTTATGATTTACGAATCCAGTCGGAAATCAGACCAAATACATCTCGATTTTCCCCTATAAATTCACCCTCAACCCATTGAAAACCTTTTCGCTCAAAACCACACTCTTTCTCGGCGAAAACTCCCTCGCCGGAACTTTTCTGTTCGTCGCCGGAAAACCGATTTCCTTATTTCTGAACCTCACTGAGCCCCTGAAGCTTATACCGGAGATACCCATACTTTTTCCAAGCTTTCCGAAGACTTGCTGCTGCAAGACACCTGACGCCGGAGTTGATTGCTGTCGCCGGAGTTCTGCCGGAAAACAGAGGGTCCAGTCGGTATACCTCTTCGCTTATTTTCTTTATCTTTTCACCCTTATCTTACCTTAATGGACTGTAAAACACTAATGAAACTTGAATAAAAACTCGAACCAGTCAGACCTTATATCTGGTTAACACTTGATGAAGAAGACGATGTATCCGGATCATATATGTATAATATAAATCAGGATATTAATCGGGTTAGACACACAGTCCAGCGGTGGACTGTGTGCACATATAACGCAAAGGTCACGAGTTCGAATCCGGTTTCACACACGCTGCCTAAATAAAAATCAAATTTTTGTTTAACTGAACCGGAGTCGATACTGGTATATGTTAAGTATATTAATAACCGGAATAATAACCAAGTTAGACACACAGTCCAGCGGTGGACTGTGTGTTTGTTTATATCACAGGTCACGAGTTCGAGTCCGGTCTACTGCACCGACTCGAACAATTATCTATTCTTTTTAATAAGGCAGAAAATGAAATAACTAAATTGTATTTAAGTATAATAAAAATCGAATTATATAACATGTTTAACACACAGTCTAGCGGTGGACTGTGTGTTAGATTAAACCACAGGTCCCGGGTTCGAGACCTGTGGAGTGCACGTCCGGTTCGCTTAAAACTATTTTTAAAATAAAATGATTTTCGGTTTAAACTAATTAATATATATATATATAATTAAAATCAGATATATAACGGGTTAGACACGTAGCTCAGTTGGTAGAGCTGCATGCACGCGTACGGGAGGTCTCGGGTTCGAGCCTCACTCAGCGCACTTGTGTTCCGCATTCGAACCGGTCAACGGTCAGGTCAACGGTCAGAAAAATAATTTTTTTTTTATTTATTTTTATTTATTTATTTTAATTAAAAATCAATTAAAAATACTTAAAAATAACATTTTTAAGGTTAGAAAATAGTCTCAAACTCACAAAAATACACCCAACAATCCTACTAAAATAAATTAATAAAATCCGTTTACTTATCAAACCATAATGCGATTTATCTAGGTTAATCTCACTCGTGGTTAAAACCACTTCGCGTACATTCAACATCAACAACCGAACGCACCTACTGTGAGTGAATCTTACAACTCCCCCTTTTAAATTACACGTTTTGGGGTGTGTCATGTGTTATGAAAATAATCAATTTATTTATTTAAACTCGTGCCATACCACATCATGACTTAAACTTAGATTGTTTTTATTGTTGTGATTTTACTTATTTCCTTTTGTCATATTATATGAAACTCATACATTAAGCCCATCAGTTCCTCGTGGAAGACGAGTTGAACAACGCGTGCCACAAATCAAATTCATTATTGTTTATGTGTATATCATTGAGTTTGTATTGTTTGTAGTTGTGTCATTCATATTATCATGGTTATGCAATTCATTCATTAGGCCCCTCAGTTCCTCGTGAGAGACGAGTTGAGCATCGCGTGCCTCTAAATGTTCCATTATTGTTCATGTGTGTTTCACTTAATATCTTATGATTGTTGATTAAGTTTACATCTATTTTTACTCATGTTTGGTTGTGCACATATTTCATAATCAATTTAAATAAATTTGTTCAAATGTTTTCCATAGGATTCACTCGCCAACATTATGTTGATCCAAAAACCCTTTTACACATGATACAGGTGTACATGTTGAAGCAAGGAAAACATAGGATATGCCTTAGAAGAGAACAAAGAAGTTTAGATTGTTAGTTAGAATATGTTGTAACATTTATTGTAATTCTCCATTTAATTTGTAATAATGAATATGAAACGCATAATAAATGTCATGAGCTTTGATGATAACCCAATCATGCCCCGATCACCTTTTCCGCTGCGGGTCGGGGTGTGACATCAAACATCCAATACACCATTTCATCATAAAAATTCATGTGTTCTACCTCTTTATCCATAACCCACTTGTCTATGTATGGTAGTTCATTCAAACAACCAAACCATAGCAATATATTCAAAAATTCTCACTTAGGGTTTGTTCCTAAGCAAGTATACATCTCTTATCTTACCTCAATTTTCGAAATTCATACATGGATCGAAATCCATGGAATCTACTAACATTCATAATATCACCAAACTAAGATTTTTGACATACCTTGTGATCCCCTAGTTTAGGTGATTGTTTGTATGCATTCATGCATTGAGTTGAGCTTCAGTTTCCTTTCAATTTTGAAGATCTTGGATGAACTAGGGTTTCACCCATTTTCTTTCTCCTGATGATCGACACACACACACTTTTTGTGTGATATGTGTTGATCTTTATGTTTTAAGAAAAAAAGTTTTCTTTTTGGCAGCTTTGGTCCCTCAAGTTTAGTTTCTATATAATCGCGACTGCAACTCATTGTCTTGTTTCTTATATACACAAATTAACTAGGTTAATATGTTCCTAGTTATTTTGTTTACGGGTTCACTTTTACCACTAACGGTATTTTTTTCCACTCTTTAATATTAACGTAGTTTGATTACCAACCCCGTTTTTGGGCTGTTACAAGTTTCATATTTTCGGAATAATGAATATCTACGATTGTGTTTCCATTATTATTTATAATTATGTAGAAATAAATTGGTGTCATAATATATATGATTTAAATAAAATTGTGATGTTCATAATTTTTGTAAGACAATTTTTAGAAATAATGTTTTCATATGAATAAAACAAATTGTATAGTTGTTTGATACATAAATGCACTTGTAGCCCTTTTTTTATAAGCAAATCGCACAAAGGTCCAAATCATAATGCAAGTATCATCAAAATAAAAATTAGTTGTTTGATACATAAATACACCTCCAGCCCTTTTTTTATAAGTTAATAGCACAAAGGCCCACATCATAATGCAAGTATCATCAAAATAAAAAATTAATACAAAGCATACTTAAACTATTTTCAATTTAAAGCTCAGATTAACATTGTTTGAATATATAAAACTTGAACACATCCATTTACAAACTTAAAAAATAAAAGGTTTTTAAAATTTTAATACCTTATTTATGGCAAATAGATATAAAACGAAATAGATTTTTAATGGTAAATATATATATATATATATATATATATATATATATATATATATATATATATATATATATAAAATTTAAAATATGGAAAGTATTAAATTGTAATTAACTACTAAAATAAAAAATAAATTATCATTTTGAAATTCAAAATAAGTCTAACCGTAATAGAGATAAAATAAAATATAAGGAAAGTATTTAATGGTAATTGAGTACTAAAAATAAAAGAGTAGATTTTCATTTTAAAATTTTAATTGAGTCTAACCGTAATAAACTTGAAATATAATACATGGTATGTTAACGAAGGCAGGTATAAAATTATGGTTACTAAACAGTTGTCTATAGGCTAATCTATTGTATGTATTAAATTTAATGATTATATTTAAATTAAATAAATTGAAATATGAATATTGAATTTAAATTTTACCAAAGTTAGTAAAAATAAATTATTATTTTCAATTTCAAATTAGTCGTACCGTAATAAACATAAAATCTAATGTACGTAGAGGAGTTAGTGGCAATTAACTACTAAAATAATATTAATTAAAGATATAACATTTATTAAAAATACAAACCAACTCGCAACCATTCAAACGTAAAGTAATATTAACTAACACAAAAAAAACCACATGATTCTATGGTTAACACGTTATCAGACTTTATATCCAACTTACTAACCAGAATTTACAAAAGATGTTTACAAAATCTGGAACTGAATAAGCCATGACCAAAATACACATTTACCATGCTTCTTAGGGAGAAAAGAAATAATGGTATCAACTCCATCAAGATTATGTACGATCATCTTTAAAGTCATATCAACACGAGACATCTTCGCGACTTTAGCATTCAGACGCTAAAAAGAATAATAAAATACCAATAATCAACATCAAATATACGTGTTTGTAAATAAGAGATGCATAAAATAATCAACATCATTATACCACGTTTAAGATCAACAAAAAGCAAAACAAACAACGATAAAACATTAGTATTTATCATAACTGAATTCTAATTTGAAGTAAAGTTACAGTAGAAAGTAAATACGAATCTATAATCAGTAAAAGGAAAACATACCTGGTTGTAATCGAGATGAATGTATGACATGCAAAACAAAGAAAAAAGAAAAATAAATAAAGATGAACATGATGATTAACGGAAAAATGGAAGAATATAGGATTAACAATTAACATACATAGCTTTAATCGGATATTAAGCGGAAGATATTAGCACGGCGGTAATCACCGATGATGATTTTCAAGAAAAAGGTAGAGAGAATCGAGAGAGAAGAAGAGATAGATAGGGTTTGAAAGGTTTTAAAAGGTAAAGCATGTATTATATTGGGTTATAAAGGATCCAATTAAGAACGACGGGTCGGGTCAAATTCCAGGGCTTCACTAATGAAAATAAAAACCCAGGATTTTTCCCGCCAAAACCTAATCTAGGAGGCTCTAATTGAGTGTCACATCAGCCCAAATCCTTTCATTTATTATATATAACAGATGTTTTCCAAACATGAACGCGACTTGTTTAGAAACAGGTCAACACAACACGAAACGACATGTTTAGGGACACGATAAATATCACATATATAGTAACCTGTTTAGTGAAACAAAAATTGCCAAATAGTTCCAGCCCTACTCAATTCCACCACCACGCCTTACCAGATCATCAAGTCATCACCACCTCCAACCATGAACAACCCATGTTTTTGGCCCTTTTTTTCCCACATCTACTTTCGTCATCACTGAAATCACCAAACTTGAACATCTGCATCAAAACCCCCAAATTACATCCTTGTTCTTATCACTTGAAACACACCTCCCTCTTATTTTAATCCCAACCATGTAATTAAGAAACAATCAAAAGGGCTTGAATTGTGACACCATCATTGCAAATAAACAATGATTTCAATTCTCAACTAGTTTATTAATAGACACATATATAAGATGTTTCATTTCGGTTAAATCATATTTTTTGTCCTTTATGTTTGCATCGGATTGCAGTGGATACCCTTTAACATCAATAATTACAGTCGCAGTCCTTATTTAGAAAACCCATTACACCCTACATCCTTTAGTACTAACCTGCTTTAAATTGTTAGTTAAATCCAGTCATATGCATTGCACATGAGGGTAAATTCGTCCTTTTACTACCTTAGGCTACTACTTAACATGACCTTGGTTGACCAAAACTTGCCCTACGCCCCTACCTTGTGTATCCTCACCTTAGGCAATCTACATTGGACCCTTTTTAGCCCCTTTACTCTTATGTAATCTCACTTAGAATCCTCATTTTTGTTTGGATGTTACAGTATGTTATTAGAATTGTGCCAAATGAAACGGCTAAATTACACTTTTCGTCCTTTATGTTTATATCGGATTGTAATGGATGCTCTTTAACTTCAACAATTACAGTCACGGTCCTTTATTTGGAAAACCCATTACACCCTACGTCCTTAAGCACCAACATGGTTAAAAATTTCAGTTAATCCAGTCATGTGCATTACACATGAGGGTAAATTCGCCCTTTTACTATCTTAAGGACTATTTATGTAATAAATATTTTTTTGGTCTTTAATCTATGTCCCCCTCTCTCTCAACTCTCTTTCTCTCTCTCTCTCTTAAGTACTAGTTGTGTAATAATATATATGTAGGGCTTAAGTAATAGACTAAGGTGAGCTACACAAGATAAAACAAGTTTACGTAAAACAAAGCTAAGATGGGTAGCTTGAGGTGCTTATCCTTAGTCATAAACGTACTTGTGTCATTATATATAAATAATAAAATGATTTTAACTTGTTTGTAAAAATCTTTTAAAACAAATGTTATATCAAGGATGTGACTCAAGATTATTATTGATGATTTCTCTCATGTGCTCTTTTTTTTCCTATGATCTTTGTTTGACATTTGGCTTTCACTCTTTATATTATGTCTTCTTAAGAGCATCCAACGTTGTCGTTCTTGGCTATCCATGGCTAATGTGACGGTTGACGGGAGCCAATGTGCAGAATGAGAGAAATAAATTTATGGTGCTGAATGCATGTTGTGAACTAGTAGGATGACCCGGTTTTCAAAACATTGTCTAATACAAACACCTTTCGGATATAAAAATCAGGGGCATGATTTCCAACTCATCTTAAAATTCGACACACGAACATGTTCTGGGTTAGGCACTTTAACATGTATGTTTTAATAAACTGATCGTGTTCGTTTCAATCTAAAAGTAAACTGATTCCGTTTAAAATGATACAACTAATACATGATTGGATGATTGACACCCTAGTAGCCTCCTCAAAATAGGGCAATTAAAACATGTTCACATCCTCTAAAAAACCAAGGGTTGAACTTGAACCTTCTAACTTAAAAATGACAAGATAAACAACATAAAACTAGAGAAACAACTCAAAAACAAATGAATCACAAAACCCATTCACCACCAACCAGAGAACACAAACACAACCATGTCTCTCCTCTTCTCCCACAACCCATCACTCCTCTTCTCCTCCCCCACCACCATCACCACCACCACCACCACCACCACCGCTAGCACCACCACCACAATCCCCATCTTCCACCGCAAACCAATCAAACCCACATCCATCCGATTCTCCTCAAACAAGCCCCCATCTTCCCCAGGATGGAACCCATCCGATCAAACCCTCAACGACGACGAAGAATCCGACGGCTCACAACCCATCACCATCACAGACGAGTGGGGGGAGAAATCTGAGCCGGTAAACGAACAATTGACTAAATTATCAACCTCAGATCCTCCACAGGAAGTAGATGAGTGGGGAACGGGTCCTATTGAAGGTGAAAAGGTGCAGTTAGAAAGTGGAAATGGAAGTCCGGTGGTTGAAGAAAGTGGGAAGATTGATGAGCTGAAGAGGTGTTTGGTGGACAGTGTGTATGGAAGTGGGCTTGGGTTTAATGCTTCGGTTGAGGAGCGGGCGGAGATTATGGAGTTGGTGACTCGGTTAGAGGCAGTTAACCCAACACCGGCTCCTACGGAAGCTTTGGAGCTTCTTGAGGGGAACTGGGTTCTGCTGTAAGTGCACTAGATGGTTAAATATGATATTCGGGTATTTGATGGTGTGTTTTTGTTGTGCATTAGTTGTTACTTGTTTGTGTATCCTGAAAATTGACATAGATGTAGTTCAGTTTATTACAACTGTTGGGCGTAGTTACTGACTCAAACAAGGTGGTTTCGGTTGGGCCGAATCTATGAACCAGTCGGTTGGATTAGATTACTTACGTAAGGCAGATGGCTTAGGATAAAGATTTAGACGAGTTGGTTAGGAGTCTTTGATGTTTTAATTTCGAATGTTATTATTTACGAGTTGTAGGAATAATAAGTAGAGTAGGATTAGGTTGCTTAAGTTATAAATTTTTAGTCCTATAAATCTATGTAGTTAATATCCCGATATCTCACTAATATATCAGTGACATATTGGTTATCGGTCCCCTGCCAAGATACCGGTACAAAATATCAGTTAAAATATCAGTACCGATAATATCAGCAATATTGACCGATATTGGGCCAATATTTGACCGAAATATCACCAATTTTCCCGATATCAATACCTTTCTTCTTAGTTCTACCATTCGTCTTTCTTCTTATTGCTGCTATTAGCGTTTTTAGTCTTAATTGTTAGTTGTTACTGTTAAATGTTAGTGTTTTAAGTCTAAGTCACTTCCTACTTGCTATAATTGTTAGTGTTTTGCAAGTTGCAAAAGGTTAATTTGTTAATGGTAGGAGAGTATACTGAATTGTTTGTGTTAAATTGCTATATATATAAATTTAGCATGATATTAAAATTACCGATATCCCACCGTGATAACCGATATCTCAAATATCGGTCCTTGACCGATATCCAATATTTTACCGCATTAACTACTTAGCTATAAATACTAGAGTTATGGGAAGATTATTGTATGCGGTTTTCTTTCGAGTTTATGAAAGTTTTCAAGATTGAGCTATGGTCTGAAACCTGCGTTTTATTTGTTTGTATTATGTGATTCTGTTTTACCAATTCTTTAACAACTATATGTTAGCGGTAGTTTGCGAATTATTTTTAGTAGTTTAGTACTTTTGTATGGTTGTTTGCACTAATTCTTTTAGCTTCATTTTATGTTATCTTGATTATTATAGAGGTAAGGTTTGCCCCCATTTCACTCTCCCTAGAGTGTAGACCCTATAGATAGCTCTGCTATGAGTGGGATTATACTGGGTACCTTTGTTTGTATCCCGCACATGACTCACAAGACAGATATTTAACACCAAGCGCTAAACAGGTCTAATAAGTAATAACTTGACGATCAACTAACACTACAGAAACAAAAAGAAGTAGACTGACTTGTAACTTGCAATTCAACTTAAAATCATGGTAGGATCTTATTGGGGAACTTCTTGATTAAGGAACCAGAAGCTTATGGGATGAAAAAATGCAGGCTAAAAGAACATAAAAGAACTGAAAAACTGTATCGGTGAAATAATATTTAGAGAGATTACAATAAAAAGGATAATGATAAAGCTAACCAACTGATAATGAGAAAACGTCAATAACAATCCTAATGTAATACTAGAGATAGAATTATGACTGACAAGCAAACTTAAAGATAATTGATTAATCAAATATTAATAATAATAACTATAATAGATAAACCCGGGTAACACAAATTAATCTTTGGTTTGAATGCATATGATTCAACGAAAAGGTTAATCTTTAGCCCAATATCTCATCCAGTGAAGACATGACATGGATGTCTTGTGGACAAAGTCAATGTTAGTATGGTCTTTTGGTGATAAAGTGGCAAATATGTAATATTAGAATGAAATTTAATCTGCGCATGTGCTAACCATGGTTTTGAATATACCAGGTACACTGCATTTTCCGAACTATTACCACTTCTTGCAGTGGGCACAACTCCATTGTTGAAGGTTGACAAAATTTGTCAAGAAATATTTACGAGCAGCCTTACGATTGATAATTCCATTACATTTTCCAGCCCTTTTGCTACTTTCACATCCACTGCATCTGCAGACTTTGAAGTGCGAAGCCCATCAAGAATACAGGTACCCGTTTTCTTTTGTCAAAATGACGTATGTGCCCATAGTCATCACTCATCATTGTTTTTTGGTCCACAAGACTTAAAATACGTGTGAGCTTTTCAGGTTCAGTTTAAGGAAGGGAGTTTTCAGCCTCCAAAGATAAAGTCAAACGTAAGCCTTCCTGAGAACGTTGACTTTTTGGTCAAAATGTGAATTTGTCACCTGTGCAGCAAACTCTCAACCCTTTGCAAGAGGCTGTGGCTAATCTAGCTGGTACTATTTCAGGCCAGTCTCCTCTTAAGGTTCCCATTCCAGGTGAACGGTCAAAGTCTTGGCTTCTTATTACGTTCCTTGATAAGGATTTGAGGATATCAAGAGGTGACGGTGGCCTTTTTGTTCTTGCTAAAGAAGGAAGCCCTCTTTTGGATCAATGATCAGGTATGGTATACTAATCCAAACCTTATTCCTAAAAAGATGTAAACTTTGACTTTTTAGGTCAAACTTATCATTTTTATCAAAGTGTTGATAAAATTTGTTGAACACACATAGTCAAATACATCCTGAAAATGTAACCTATTGATGGTTTTGATATCCTGTTGTGAGCGGTTATGATTAGTCGAATACATCCTCATAATGTTCTTTATTTTGGACAGATCATTATATGCGGAATCGGTTCAGAAGTGTTGAAAAGGGGATTGGCGAGCTTATAAATTCATATATTTATGGGATAGAGATGAAAACATGTAATGGAAGGCTAATAGATATGATTATGAAGGACTTTCATGTGTAAATTCTGCTGTATATTATCTTTCTATGGGGTGTATTGAGTTTTCTTATTTATATGGTTTATCTGTGTATTACGGTTCATAAAATTAAAACAATTTAGGTAGAGTTAAATGCTTGGTTGGTCCCTGTGGTTTGAAAAAATTTCAGTGTTGGTCCCAGTGGTTTACTATTTACACTCGTGATACCCAAACTTGTAAAAAATGAACTCGCTTGGTCCCCTGCCCTAACTTCAGTTAAATAACTCTGTTAAAACACCTCACGTGCTTGGCACGTGAGGGCAATTTCGTCCATTCAGTCCAGCTCATTATAAAAACCACCTTATCCTCATTTTTTCCCCTCAAAATTAACGACCCTTCTTCCTCCCCTCACCCATGTTTCTCCAGGAACCCTAGAATGGCAACCTTGGAAAGTTAGCCGTCATTCGCACATCATGGACCGACAACAATCCAGGACGACGATACTATGCATGTCCCATCACCGGTAAGCATTAGGGTTCATTAGTAGATGTTCATTTTGGTTTCAATTTTTTTAAATGTTTGATATGACAGGAAGTCACTTGTCCTGGATTTGTTCGTTGGTTTGACCCGCCAATGTGCCCACGAGCTGTTCGCATCATTCCAGGGCTACTCCGAGCAAGAAACAGGGCCAATCAAGAAAGGGATGAACTAAGGACTGAACTGAGATGGAAGAACACCCTGATCTTAGAACTATTGTTTCTGTTAGGGTTACAGTTTGCAATGTTGTTAGCTTGACTGCAATGTTAATTATGTAATTCGACCAAATAATATTAGAATGAATTTTGGATATTCATAGATATTGTGGTTGTGGCAAACATAAGTGTGTATATTGACATGTTAAATAAAGCGCAAAATTTTTACGGACGAAAAATGTTAAATAAAGCGTAAAAGGGATACGGACGACCAATGTTAAATAAAGCGCAAAAGCGAAACGGACGACCATTGTTTTATAAAGCGCAAATGCGATACGGACGATCAATGTTTAATATAACGGAAAAGCATGTTACATAAAGCGGAAAAGCATGTTACATAAAGCGGAAAAAACGACACGGATGACATTTATTGCCATCACTTAATATCCAATAAACCTTATAAAGACTCAACAACTCCAATTTATGACCCGCCCAACAAATGTAATAAAGACATACTCAATTTCCAAACACAGCAATAACTATAATAGCCGATTAACATTTCCAAAATGGCGGCATAAGCATAAGCCACAATAGTGCATGCCAAACATAATAAAGACAAGTAACAGTTAACAAGTATTGTTTAAAGCATACGGCTGAATAACATAACAAAAAGATATTTAAAATCTAGCCCTTCATCAGTTAAGCGTATCCAGCTTATTCTTGACTTGCAGAGTCACCATCAGCAGCAGAACCACCACCACCAGCAGCTGCAGAACCACCTTCAGCACCCATTCCTTTCTTTGCAGCCTTGCAACCTCTTGAAATTATGGCCCTTCCCTTTGCATTTCTTACAGGTTACAGACCCACCCTTTCTAGTCAGCTTCCCTTTCTTCTCCAACATATCTTCAACCTCCACTTGGTCTTTTCTCCTCTTCTTCTTTGGCCTGCCAGCTTGTTTGTGGCGAAGTGGAGGGGTCAATGTTGTTGGAACTGGTGATATTGGCCAGAGTTTGGGACCATTGATTAGACCAACCTTGTAGGCATAAGCCTTTTTCCAAGTGTCCAGATAGTAGCATGGATGAACCCAATCCTCAGGTGGCCCCACCTGTTGTTTGTGTGCAGCTATATCCCAGTTAACAGCTACGACATGCTTACATGGGATTCCTGAAATTTTCCACCTCCTACAAGTACAAACCCTTTGTTCAACATTCACAACATATTGTCCAAGAGTCCCTTGTACCTACCACCTACTATCACCACACCATTTCACACTGCATTGGGCTGCAGCCTTCTTGATCTCATCAAAGATCTTTGTTATCTTTGGTGTGAGGGGGCCCTTACACTGCTGTTGCACCTTCATCACATTGACTATTCTCTTCATCAAATACTCTCTAAGATATTCCAAACATGAAATGATTGGCTTTTCCCTCCCTTCAACAGTCTTGGCATTAAAAACTTCGCACATGTTGTTTAGTAGAACATCAGATTGTGCCCAACCTACACATTGATAACCAAAAAAGAAATGTATAAAGTGATAAATTCCTTTGGTGCTTAAATTAGCAACTAGTCTAATCTTTAAAGTGAATATTAAGTGAGATCTCGACCAATGCTTTGGTGGAATTTGTGCCAACCATTTGTATGCTTCCTCATTGAACTTCTTTAACTCTTCCATTTTATCCCTAAACTCAGGTACTATTACACAAGAACAATCATGAATAACAAGTCGGTAAATTGTTGACCCAACACTTGAATGAATAAATGCTTAAAAGTAAGTACCAGTTCTGGCAGTTGCACATGCCCATAAGCAATCTTTAAAGCCTTTGCCCCTCCATTTTAACTTCATATTCTGGTGAATATGCCTAAGGCAGAACCTGTGTTCTGCAGCTGGGAATACCTTTTTAAGTGCTGGAATAAGGCCCTAAATTTAACACCTAAAACAGCAAACATGTTAAAATCAAAACAATCAAAGCAATAAAAAATATATTTATAAACAATTCAACTCTAAAAAGTAAGGCTAACCTTTTGTCTATCAGATATGAAGGTAAAATGTGAGTTGCTTTGTAGTGCTAGGTCATCTTTGAGACATGCCAAAAACCATGTCCAAGAATCCTTGTTTTCTGCTTCTGCAATTGCATAGGCCAGTGGATAGAGCCCGTTGTTGGAATCCAAGCCTACTGCAACTAATACCTGACCCTGTTGAGAACACTTCAAAAAAGCCCCATCTAAGCCTAGTATGTCCCTCCCACATTCCTTGAAGCCTAGCTTCAGTGGTCCCCACAATTAAAACAGGCTCGCATGGGTCGCATCATGGGGTAGTTGGGTTGGTAGTAAGGTTGGGCTGCGTGTTGTGCAGGTGGTAGAAGTAAGGCTTGTTGGGTTTGGCCCACCATTTGATTTTGGGTTTGGGTTGGAGGTTGACTGCGGTTTAATCGCTGAAGGGTACGGCAGGTTTGGATGGTGTGACCTGCACGACCATAGCTGGTGCAATGTTGGCAGGGGTTTTCAGGAGGATGATGGTATTGACAACGGCTACACTTTGGGTGTGGGCCAGTGTATGGCCTTTTGAATGGTGCGGCTGGAGGGGCAACTTGAGTGATTGGTGCAGCAGTGATGAGAGGGTTGGTTTGGGTGAGTTCTTGCCATTTCGCTTCCTCTTACCAGCAAACTTCGAGGATGAACCTGGGTGGTTTGAAATTGGGGGCTCAATGGGTGTTTTCTTCTTCTCCTCTTTGAATTTGCCGTTTCGAATGCGATTTTCAGTGAGTTCCGTAGCTAACTCCATTGCGGCTTCAAGTGTTGTAAGCGAAGTGCTTAAAATGAATCTTGGATTTTCGAGGGGAGGCCTCGAATGTAGTGTTCGACTAGGCGGTATAAGGGGGTGAACAAATTGGGAATCCTCTGGTTCAATCCAAGAAATCTCTTATTGTATGAAGTGTGGTCTCCTTCCTTTTGTTTCAACGCGTGAAACTCGTCTTCTAGCTTTTTGATTTCGCTTCTTGGACAGAAACGTCTTGTCATGATTTCCCTTAACTCTTCCCATGTTAAGGCCATGGCATCTTCAACACCTCGCTTACCCTTTTCCGTGTTCCACCAGGTAAGGGCTACCCCAAACAGTCTTCCAGTCGCTAACGTACCTTACGGTCTTCGGGACAGTTGCAATTGAGGAAAGTGTTTTCCATCTCCTCAAACCAGTGAAGGAGAGCGGTGACACCTTCAGTCCCTTCATATTTTGGGGGATCGCAGGATTTGAAGTGTTTGTAGGTGCACTTGGGGGTTTTGGGAAGAGGATTGGCGACGCTTTGGTCTTCTTGGTTGGGAGGGTTGATGGGATTAGCGGTGAGGGCTTGTTGAACTTGTAGCACGATGTCAAGAAGCACTTCGGCCATTTGTTTAGCAATTTGTGTGGCCAAGCGTTCGTTTGACTTTCCTGACTTTCTACCTCCACGTAATTGCCTAGCCGACATCTACAGGAACATATGTAGGAAGATTGTGAGTTTAAGAATTTCCTAGGTGTCATGTGTCGTAAAAAGAATGTAAACAACATAACTGAAAATAATTTAACTACATCCATAGGATGTCTTGGGTTTGCTCATGTTTGGGCCTCCAAATGTCCCCCATACCATTGCCTGTGTAGTCATGTGGGCCCCCATGACTATTGGGCTAGGTAGGGTTCACATTGGTGTCGGCGGGTTAACACTCGCACCACCCGAATGAAAATCGTAAAACATGATTGCGAGATGTATGGTCGGAGGGTGTCCAGGTGTAGACATAATGACAACTCAAAGTGGGGTTAGCTCACACGACGTTTGGTATAGCATGCTTTGGCCTAATAGGTCCTTCGTACTCTCATTGTTAGTCCCCAGGTAGGCAAACTAGTCCTTTATTTTGGATTTATACGAATGCCAAGCCTAGACAGGACGTTCCGACTACCGATACTCGTACCCTTCCAGTTACTACATGCCCGTCGTGAAAACTCACTTTGATGTGATTTGAAAAATACAAAATCATTGCAAAAATCATGGAAATCGTGAGGTGTGTGCTTTCATAGATATGACATGTTATGAGGATATGAATTATGATGAGCATTGCATATTAACATGTACTTGTGAGTGTGCTTGCATAATATTGGGTGTGAAAATAAACATGAAACAAGTAAACATCATGAATTTTGCATGTAACACATAAACAATTAAAATTTAATCAACTATAGTATAGGCTCTAAGGTTCTAATAACCTATCCTATATCCCTATAGTCACAAGCTCTGATACCAATCTGTCACACCCCGACCCGCAGCGGAATAAAAGTCGGGGCATGATTGAGTTATCACCAAAGCTCATGATATTTACTAAGAAGTTTCATATTTATTAGATTCAAGTTACAAACTTAAATATCCAATAAACAAAATTCATACAAATACAAAGAAAAACAAATCTAAATGTTTATTCCAACGCAATAACTTGTTTATTCTTCTAGGCCATCCTAACTGTTTCTTTCCTCAACTGGATCACATGTATCATGTGTAAAACAGGGGAGCTTTTGGGTCAACAAAAGTTGGCGAGTGAACCTGGATAGAACATTTTAAATAATTGCTTGTTCTATTTATTAAAGAAATTTTGTGCATAAATCACATGTGAGCAAATATATATATAATAAACAATCACAAATCACATTGAATGAATATATGACATGAATGATGATGTATTTGAGATCAAGGCTCAATCAAACGGAACCGATCTAATGAGGCACCTGATGCTCAACCCGTATCACATGGGGAACTGATGGGCCTAATGAAATGCGTGCACTGAAATGATAAATTTAATCCACATATAAATCACACAACAACCAATACACATTTGATCACAAAATGATATAAGCACAAGTGTTTAGATAAAATAAAGGAATAGTACGACACATGATACACCCCAAAACGTGATTAAAACGGGGAATTTGTAGAGATTCACTCACAGTGGGTGCGTTTCCTTGATTGAAGACGAACGCGCACGAGTTTGGTATTTAACTGACGAAGGAAACTAACCTAAATTAATAACGCGATAATTCGATAAATAAATAAATTCCAGCAGAAATTAATATTTATTAATTATTGCTTTTTATTAGATTGTTAGGTTATTTTTGGTAGTAAATATGGAGTTTTTAAAACTTTAAAACCTTACTTTTAGGTATTTTTAACTAATTTTTAAGAAAAAAAAAAGGATTTTAATTTAAAAAAATTACCCTTTTTTTTCTCGGGGTTGACTGGTCAACGGCCGGTCAGAATTGAATATTATTGGCAGCGTGTGAGGTTCGAACTCGTGACCTCCCGTATGCGTGCACGCAGCTCTACCAACTGAGCTACGTGTCTAACCCGAAAGATATCTGATTTTAATTATTCTTATATACTAATTAGAATATTTCAGAAATTATTTATTTTAAAAAGGTTTTAAAACCATTGAACCGGTGCTCAGTACATATCTCGAACCCGCGTCTTTGTTACGTTTTGCACCCAGCCCTACCAACTGGGCTGGGTGTCTAACCCGAATGTTTAAGGTTTTTAAAAATATCTATATACTACCTTTACTGTTTTGTATTTAGGTTATAAAATTTTTTTTATATAAGGAATTCGGTGCCACGCCTGAGACTCGAACCCGAGTTCTTGTGTTTCAAATGCACACAGTCCACCACTGGACTGTGTGTTTAACCCGGTGTTTTAACCGATTATAATTATATTCATATTCTTTGGAAAAACTCCATCTTCTTCATCAGAAACCCAGAATTAAACTCGATTGAAGTTGGTTTTTCAACGATTCTGGGTACTCGTTTGGAATTTAAAATACAATAAATAATAAATATGAGAAGAGTTTAGAGAATTATACCAACTAGTAACGAAATTTCGGTTTTCAGGCGACAATTTTCGGCAAACACAACTAATCTCCTGCAACTTGAGGTGAAGAACAGAGTGTGAAATGTGGTTGAGTTTGTGAATTCAGTGTCGTGGGTTTAGAACAAACTGAGATCCACTATTTATAGGGGCTAAACGATTAATTCGATCGGTTATGATTTTGAGGATTAATTCTCATCATTGAAATCGGTTACTCACGAATTAAACCAAAATTGGCGGTTTCCTCCGATGATTGAAATCAGTTACAATCGTTTGTAAAAATCAAACTTTCTTGTTTGATTTTGATTTGGCGGTTACACTCTTGGTTCAAACAGGTGACACGTGAGTTTTTAGTTAAGTTTTTATTTGTTTCCAGAATTACACAACAAGTGCGTGTGGTACAGTGGTGTTTTGAATGTGTGGAGTTTGTGGGGACCCCGAGTTCGATTCCGGTTTCCCCTTTTGTTCATTTTTTTTACTTTCATTTATTATTATTGTTATTATTTTTAATATTTTAAATTCTTTTAATTCATTTAGTAGCTATAAGTTAATAACTCGAATTAAATGGTGCATAAATACGCAACGTGACTTTAGATTAACTACTTGAATTATTTAACGAAGTGAGTTTTGAAACTCGTTTTACAACGAATGTTACAGTATCCCATACTTTTAGAAATTTCGTCCCGAAATTTAAGTAGTGGTTGCAACTGGAAAAAGATGCGGGTATTTTTCGCGCATTGAGTCTTCACGTTCCCAAGTAAACTCGGGTCCTCGTTTTGACTCCCAACGTACCCTGACGATTGGAATACGACTTCGCCTTAAACGCTTCTCACCGAAATCCATGATTTCCACTGGTCTTTCAACGAAGTGCATCGATTCATCGACTTGAATGTCATCTAGAGGAATATGGAGGTTTTCATCGGCGAGGCACTTTTTCAAGTT
This sequence comes from Scalesia atractyloides, assembly GCA_947069175.1. NCBI lineage: Eukaryota > Viridiplantae > Streptophyta > Magnoliopsida > Asterales > Asteraceae > Scalesia > Scalesia atractyloides. The sequence continues at coordinate 82,438,282 of CAMTDV010000024.1, forward strand.
TGATACGTGGAATGTGGGATGAATTCTGTTAAGCTCTTCTGGTAGGTCAAGCTTGTATGCTACAGGACCTACTCTTTCAAGTATCTTGAAAGGTCCTACGTAGCTGGTGCTAGCTTGCCCTTCTGGCCAAAACGAACCACTCCCTTCCACGGTGATACTTTTAAAAGTACTTGATCACCAATGTCAAACTCCAAGGGCTTTCGTCGTTTGTCAGCATAACTTTTTTGACGACTTTGAGCCGCTAGAAGATTGTTTCGTATTTGAAGGATTTTGTCGGTTGTTTCTTGAATTAATTCAGGTCCGGTGATTTGCGTTTCACCAATTTCGTGCCAACATACTGGAGATCGGCATTTACGACCGTATAAAGCCTTGAAAGGAGCCATGCCGATACTTGAATGGTAGCTATTGTTGTACGAAAACTCGACTAACGGTAGATGAGCGTCCTAGTTTCCTTTGAAGTCTATGACACATGCTCGAAGCATGTCTTCAAGAGTTTGGATTGTGCGTTCAGACTGACCATCAGTTTGAGGGTGAAAGGCGGTACTGAGATCTAACCGTGTACCCAAAGCGGTTTGTACGGCTCGCCATGTTCGTGAAGTGAAACGACCATCACGGTCTGAAATGATGCTTAACGGTACACCATGACGGCTTACGATCTCGTTGATGTAGATTCGAGCTAACTTCTCGTTCTTGAAGTCCTCACGAATCGGAATGAAATGAGATGATTTTGTAAGACGATCAATGATACCCATATGGTGTCATACCCACTGGAGGTGCGAGGTAACCCGGTAATGAAGTCCATGGTTATGTTTTCCCACTTCCATACAGGTATTTCGGGTTGGACTAGAAGTCCTGAAGGTCTTTGATGTTCAGCTTTCACTTTGGAACAAGTAAGGCACTTGGAAACAAAAATAGCGATGTCTTTTTTCATGCCAGGCCACCAGTTATCGTAGGTCTTGATACATCTTATCGGCTCCTGGGTGTACAGAATATCGTGTTTTGTGTGCCTCATTCATGAGGAAATCACGAAGGTTATCGCGATCAGGAATCCATATGCGGTTTAAATAGTATTGAATACCATCGGATTTGGTTTCAATTTTGAGTTCAGCTCCACATGACAGCTCATTGCGTACGTCATTTTCTGTTACAGAAACATGTTGAGCTGCCCGAATTCGATCTTTGATGTCGGTTATGATTTGCGAACATAGAAGACGAATAGAGTTCGCATAACCTTTTCGACTGAGCGCATCGGCCACCACGTTTGCCTTGCCAGGATGGTACCGAATTTCACAGTCGTAGTCGTTGAGAAGTTCGACCCATCTTCGTTGCCTCATATTCAACTCTTTCTGGTTGAAGATATGTTGGAGACTCTTGTGGTCAGGGTATAATTCACACTTGGTACCGTAGAGGTAATGTCTCCATATCTTGAGAGCGAACACAACGGCTCCAAGTTCCAGGTCGTGGGTGGTGTAATTCTTCTCATGAACTTTGAGTTGCCTAGAGTCATAGGCTATCACTTTTCCTCTTTGCATCAATACACAGCCTAGTCCTTGCCCTGATGCGTCGCAATATACCACAAAATCATCGCAACCCTCAGGGAGTGTAAGGATAGGTGCGTCACAAAGCTTTTTCTTTAAAGTGTGGAAGGCCTCCTCTTGCTTAGGTCCCCAAATGAAGGGTTTTCCTTTATGAGTCAAGGCCGTGAGCGGTACAGTGATACGGGAAAAATTGGCAATGAAGCGTCGGTAGTAACCAGCCAAACCAAGAAATGACCTAACTTCGGTAGGGGTACGTGGCGCTTGCCATTCCTGTACTGCCTTGATTTTTGAAGGATCGACATGAATCCCTTTGTTATTGACGACATGACCAAGAAATTGTACTTCTTCTAACCAGAATTCGCATTTTGAGAACTTAGCGTAAAGCTTTTCAGTCCTTAAGAGTGTAAGTATGTGTCGAAGGTGTCGCTCATGATCGGATTTTGACTTGGAGTAGATAAGAATGTCGTCGATGAAGACTATGACGAAACAGTCGAGGTAGGGTTAGCATACCCTATTCATTAAATCCATGAAGACAGCGGGGGCGTTGGTTAAACCGAAGGGCATAACCATGAACTCGTAAAGACCATAGCGAGTTCGGAAGGCGGTTTTTGGGATATCTTCTTCGCGCACTCTAAGCTGATGATAACCAGAACGAAGATCGATTTTGGAAAAACAGGTGGCGCCTTGAAGTTGGTCTAGAAGGTCATCAATGCGAGGCAGTGATAGCGATTCTTAACCGTCAACTTGTTGAGTTCTCTATAACCAATGCACATGCGAAATGTTCCATCTTTCTTCTTCACAAAAAGAACAGGTGCACCCCAAGGCGATGAGCTAGGACGTATAAATCCTTTGTCAGTCAACTCTTGCAGTTGACTGGCCAACTCTTGCATCTCGGATGGGGCTAACCTATAAGGAGACTTTACGACCGGTGTAGCGCCGGGCACAAGATTATTCGAAATTCGACTTCTCTCACAGGAGGAAGTCCTGAAACGTCGTCGGGAAAAACTTGCGGGAATTCCTTCACAATTGGAATATCTTCGAGCTTCCTCTCCTTGTCTCCCTTCTTGACGACATGGGCTAGAAATGCGACGTAGTTCTTGCGAAGATAACTTCGGGCTTGAAGGCAGGACATCAATTTGAGTCCTTTCGAAGGGGTTTCCCCAAAGATACGTAGTGTCTGACCGTCTGCGAGAGGAATACGAATGAATTTTTCGTGACACACCACTTCAGCGTGATGCTGGCTGAGCCAGTCCATACCGATTATAACATCGAAACTTCCCAACTTCATAGGAATGAGGTCAATTGAGAAATCGTGATTGTTTAGAGTAAGAGTACAATCGCGTATAATAGAATTCAATGAAATGGGTTTTCCGTCAGCAACTTCCACCATTAGAGATTTAATGAGATTAACACGAGGTTGGTCGAGGATAGATTCGAATTCTAAAGACACAAAACTCTTGTCCGCACCAGTATCAAATAATATGGATGCATAACTACCGTTGATGAGAAACGTACCGTTGACCACATTGTTGTCAGCCCTGGCTTGGTTGGCATTGATATTGAAAGCTCTTCCTCTGGCAGGTGGAGGAGCTTGGTTAGCCTGGTTTACCGGGTTCGCTTGAGCTTGGGCATGGATGATGTTCACTAGGCGTGGACAAGTGTTCCTGAAGTGGTTTGGGTCCCCACAATTGAAACAGGCTCGCATGGGTCGCATCATGGGGTAGTTGGGTTGGTAGTAAGGTTGGGTTGCGTGTTGTGCAGGTGGTAGAAGTAAGGGTTGTTGGGCTTGGCCCACCATTTGATTTTGAGTTTGGGTTGGAGGTTGACTGCGGTTTAATCGCTGAAGGGTACGGCAGGTTTGGATGGTGTGACCTGCACGACCACAGCTGGTGCAATGTTGGCAGGGGTTTTCAGGAGGAGGATGGTATTGACAATGGTTACACTTTGGGTGTGGGCCAGTGTATGGCCTTTTGAATGGTGCGGCTGGAGGGGCAACTTGAGTGATTGGTGCAGCAGTGATGGGAGGGTTGGTTTGGGTGAGTTCTTGCCATTTCGCTTCCTCTTACCAGCAAACTTCGAGGATGAACCTAGGTGGTTTGAAATTGGGGGCTCAATGGGTGTTTTCTTCTTCTCCTCTTTGAATTTGCCGTTTCGAATGCGATTTTCAGTGAGTTCCGTAGCTAACTCCATTGCGGCTTCAAGTGTTGCAAGCGAAGTGCTTAAAACTGAATCTTGGATTTTCGAGGGGAGGCCTCGAATGTAGTGTTCGACTAGGCGGTATAAGGGGGTGAACAAATTGGGAATCCTCTGGTTCAATCCGAGAAATCTCTTATTGTATGAAGTGTGGTCTCCTTCCTTTTGTTTCAACGCGTGAAACTCGTCTTCTAGCTTTTTGATTTCGCTTCTTGGACAGAAACGTCTTGTCATGATTTCCCTTAACTCTTCCCATGTTAAGGCCATGGCATCTTCAACACCTCGCTTACCCTTTTCCGTGTTCCACCAGGTAAGGGCTACCCCAAACAGTCTTCCAGTCGCGTAACGTACCTTACGGTCTTCGGGACAGTTGCAATTGAGGAAAGTGTTTTCCATCTCCTCAAACCAGTGAAGGAGAGCGGTGACACCTTCAGTCCCTTCATATTTTGGGGGATCACAGGATTTGAAGTGTTTGTAGGTGCACTTGGGGGTTTTGGGAAGAGGATTGGCGACGCTTTGGTCTTCTTGGTTGGGAGGGTTGATGGGATTAGCGGTGAGGGCTTGTTGAACTTGTAGCACGATGTCAAGAAGCACTTCGGCCATTTGTTTAGCAATTTGTGTGGCCAAGCATTCGTTTGACTTTCCTGACTTTCTACCTCCACGTAATTGCCTAGCCGACATCTATAGGAACATATGTAGGAAGATTGTGAGTTTAAGAATATCCTAGGTGTCATGTGTCGTAAAAAGAATGTAAACAACATAACTGAAAATAATTTAACTACATCCACAGGATGTCTTGGGTTTGCTCATGTTTGGGCCTCCAAATGTCCCCCATACCATTGCCTGTGTAGTCATGTGGGCCCCCATGACTATTAGGCTTGGTAGGGTTCACATTGGTGTCGGTGGGTTAACACTCGCACCACCCGAATGAAAATCGTAAAACATGATTGCGAGATGTATGGTCGGAGGGTGTCCAGGTGTATACACAATGACAACTCAAAGTGGGGTTAGCTCACACGACGTTTGGTATAGCATGCTTTGGCCTAATAGGTCCTTCGTACTCTCATTGTTAGTCCCCAGGTAGGCAAACTAGTCCTTTATTTTGGATTTATACGAATGCCAAGCCTAGACAGGACGTTCTGACTACCGGTACTCGTACCCTTCCAGTTACTACATGCCCGTCGTGAAAACTCACTTTGATGTGATTTGAAAAATACAAAATCATTGCAAAAATCATGGAAATCGTGAGGTGTGTGCTTTCATAGATATGACATGTTATGAGGATATGAATTATGATGAGCATTGCATATTAACATGTACTTGTGAGTGTGCTTGCATAATATTGGGTGTGAAAATAAACATGAAACATGTAAACATCATGAATTTTGCATGTAACACATAAACAATTAAAATTTAATCAACTATAGTATAGGCTCTAAGGGTCTAATAACCTATCCTATATCCCTATAGTCACAAGCTCTGATACCAATCTGTCACACCCCGACCTGCAGCGGAATAAAAGTCGGGGCATGATTGAGTTATCACCAAAGCTCATGATATTTACTAAGAAGTTTCATATTTATTAGATTCAAGTTACAAACTTAAATATCCAATAAACAAAATTCATACAAATACAAAGAAAAACAAATCTAAATGTTTATTCCAACGCAATAACTTGTTTATTCTTCTAGGCCATCCTAAGTGTTTCTTTCCTCAACTGGATCACCTGTATCATGTGTAAAACAGGGGAGATTTTGGGTCAACAAAAGTTGGCGAGTGAACCTGGATAGAACATTTTAAATAATTGCTTGTTCTATTTATTAAAGAAATTTTGTGCATAAATCACATGTGAGCAAATATATATATAATAAACAATCACAAATCACACTGAATGAATATATGACATGAATGATGATGTATTTGAGATCAATGCTCAATCAAACGGAGCCGATCTAATGAGGCACCTGATGCTCAACCCGTATCTCACGGGGAACTGATGGGCCTAATGAAAAGCGTTGACTGAAATGATAAATTTAATCCACATATAAATCACACAACAACCAATACACATTTGATCACAAAATGATATAAGCACAAGTGTTTAGTTAAAATAAAGGAATAGTACGACACATGATACTCCCCAAAACGTGATTAAAACGGAGAATTTATAGAGATTCACTCACAGTGGGTGCGTTTCCTTGATTGAAGACGAACGCGCACGAGTTTGGGATTTAACTGACGAAAGAAACTAACCTAAATTAATAACGCGATAATTCGATAAATAAATAAATTCTAGTAGAAATTAATATTTATTAACTATTGCTTTTTATTAGATTGTTAGGTTATTTTTGGTAGTAAATATGGAGTTTTTAAAACTTTAAAACCTTACTTTTAGGTATTTTTAACTAATTTTTAAGAAAAAAAAAGGATTTTAATTTAAAAAAAATTACCCTTTTTTTTTCTCGGGGTTGACTGGTCAACGGCCGGTCATAATTGAATATTATTGGCAGCGTGTGAGGTTCGAACTCGTGACCTCCCGTATGCGTGCACGCAGCTCTACCAACTGAGCTACGTGTCTAACCCGAAAGATATCTGATTTTAATTATTCTTATATACTAATTAGAATATTTCAGAAATTATTTATTTTAAAAAGGTTTTAAAACCATTGAACCGGTGCTCGGTACATATCTCGAACCCGCGTCTTTGTTACGTTTTGCACCCAGCCCTACCAACTGGGCTGGGTGTCTAACCCGAATGTTTAAGGTTTTTAAAAATATCTATATACTACCTGTACTGTTTTGTATTTAGGTTATAAATTTTTTTATATGAGGAATTCGGTGCCACGCCTGAGACTCGAACCCGAGTTCTTGTGTTTCAAATGCACACAGTCCACCACTGGACTGTGTGTCTAACCCGGTGTTTTAACCGATTTTAATTATATTCATATTCTTTGGAAAAACTCCATCTTCTTCATCAAAAACCCAGAATTAAACTCGACTGAAGTTGGTTTTTCAACGATTCTGGGTACTCATTTGGAATTTAAAATACAATAAATAATAAATATGAGAAGAGTTTAGAGGATTATACCAACTAGTAACGAAATTTCGGTTTTCAGGCGACAATTTCCGGCAACACAACTAATCTTCGGCAACTTGAGGTGAAGAACAGAGTGTGAAATGTGGTTGAGTTTGTAAAATCAGTGTCGTGGGTTTAGAACAACTGAGATCCACTATTTATAGGGGCTAAACGATTAATTCGATCGGTTATGATTTTGAGGATTAATTCTCATCATTGAAATCGGTTACTCACGAATTAAACCAAAATTGGCGGTTTCCTCCGATGATTGAAATCAGTTACAATCATTTGTAAGAATCAAACTTTCTTGTTTGATTTTGATTTGGCGGTTACAGTCTTGGTTCAAACACGTGACACGCGAGTTTTTAGTTAAGTTTTTATTTGTTTCCAAAATTACACAATAAGTGCGTGTGGTACAGTGGTGTTTTGAATGTGTGGAGTTTGTGGGGACCCCGAGTTCGATTCCGGTTTCCCCCTTTTGTTCATTTTTTTACTTTCATTTATTATTATTGTTATTATTTTTAATATTTTAAATTCTTTTAATTCATTTAGTAGCTATAAGTTAATAACTCGAATTAAATGGCGCATAAATACGCAACGTGACTTTAGATTAACTACTTGAATTATTTAACGAAGTGAGTTTTGAAACCCGTTTTACAACGAATGTTACAGAAGGGTCCTTAGCCATGAACTTTGCTGTAAGGTGTAGATTTTCTCTAGCTTGGAGACAGGTGTGCTCTGCCTTGTGAGTTTTCACTGTCCAAGTTTCAACACTTCTCTTTGTCCACATACAATATAAATGTACAAGCTGCCTTCTCTAATCTTTCTTTTCTTTTTCTACAGGATATGGCATTGGCACTTAGTGGCAATGCTGACTTTTGAGACTCCCTAAGAGATTCCCTGGAACTGGGCCTAACAGCAGACTCACTGGGCTTGGGCCCAACACTAGATTTTCCCTTATTGCCTTTCTTGGATACTTGTTTTACAAACCCATCACCTTTCTCATAAACTGGTACATTACATTCACAAATGACTCTTATCCTAGCCTTGTCATTTCTCAAAAATGACAACTCACTTCTGGTAAGAACGGCATGCTGCCTAACATGTTCTTTAACCTCCTTTGCAGATCCAAATTGTTGACCCAAGTAAAACCTCGCCTCATGCATCCTAGTCTTTCCCTGTTCAATGTCAACAGTTATTAGATAATTTAACAAATCCTTACGTAAATAATAAACAGTTAGTTAAACAAATGCTAACCTTTTGTTTATGCCTGATTTCCCTTAGCTTCTTGCTCCTTCTTGTTTCAAAATCTTCCATTGATTCATCAGTTAAGCTATCAAATGTTTCATAGCTAAGGTTATCATCAATTTCCTTTTCATAATCCACTTCATTTCTAACACTATTAGTGCCAGAATTAAGGCTGGCTACATATTCTTCATCCTCATCTACAAAAGTATTGAAGTCCCTCATATCAACTTCTGTTTCTTCCACCTCATAATCATTGTCAACAATGTAGTCACTGTCTTCTGAGTCATCACCTTCAGCCACACTTTGATGAGAACAGTCAGCCTCACTACCCCCTCATCCTCTTTGTCACCCTCATCCTCCCTATAACTATCAGATTCCATGTCACCCTCATCCTCCCCATTACCCTCATTCTCATTCCTACAAGTAACCTCCACCTCACCTCAGCATCCTTAAGACCCTCGTTGTTTGGGAATACTCCAGAAAAGTCAATGTCGTCAAAGTTAAAACCATCTACACATGTACCCTGGTTTGCATTATAAGTCACAGTCTCTATATTATCATTGTTACCTACCGGATTATCATTGTTACCTACTGGATTATCATTGTTACCTACTGGATTATCAACAACCATGTTACTTGTATTCTTATTTGCACTAGATGACCCTTCAACATACTCAAGCATCAGTCTCCTCCTAGGTACTAACTTTTCTTTGTTTTGTCTAACACCAACATTCTCCTGGACATTTTGGCTTTCCTCTACTAATTCCTCAATAACAACCCTAGATGGTCCTCTGGTGATTTTAAATAAGTATCAACCACAGATTTTACAGATTTAACAGAGTTATTTAACTGAAGTTAGGGCAGGGGACCAAGCGAGTTCATTTTTTACAAGTTTGGGTACCACGAGTGTAAATAGTAAACCACTGGGACCAACACTGAAATTTTGCAAACCACAGGGACCAACCAAGCATTTAACTCATTTAGGTATCTTGATAAAGAAAAGTGTATTTTATGATAAATTATAGAGTTAAATGCTTAGTTGATCCCTGCGGTTTGCAAATATTGCAGACTTGGTCCCAGTGGTTCACTAATTACACACTTGGTCCCAGTAGTTTCAAATTTTGCACTCGGGTGGTCCTTACCACTAACCTTTGTTAGATTTCTCAGTTAAGTATATGCAAAATTACTATATTAACCTTGAAATAATAAAAATAAAAAATATAAAAAAGAGGGGCCCACTACTCATCTTCTTCCTCACTCCATCTCTCTCTTTTAAAAACTCAGCCACCACCTCTCCTTCACAAACCTGCAACCTCCACCTCCACCTTAAACCCACCACCACGTCCACCGCCACCTTCAACCCATCACCACCACCTCCACCGTCAACTGACCACCACCACCGTCAGAGTCACTTCAATCTCCACCACCACCAAACCACAAGGTGACCTAGATCTGAAAATTGTCCCATATCAAAAGCTCGGGATTCGTGTCATCGAATAATCCTGCTCGTATAATGGAAGCTGCATCGAAGATACCGCTTGTCGGGTTATCATCACCATCACCGTCACTGTCCTCGTCATCTACGGTTCCGTTCAGGGTGAAAGTGTCTAGGGATCGAGTAGAGAATTCAGCAAGAAAACCAAAGATCCCCGAGTCTGCTCGAAGACCGTTAGATTCAAATGTCAAGACTCTCAAAAGTCAACAAAGTTCAGAACCGAAAAAGTCAATTTCGTTAGCACTTCAAGCTAAGGCTAACGTTTAAAAGCGTGAAGGGTTGAATCATCGAGCACAGCTCGTTAAAACTCAGTCTAACACCAAAAGAAATCCACAGAAGAATCCTGTTTCTTCGAATTTATTAAGTAAAACAATCAGAAACAGAATAGCTTAGTTGACCGAGGAAAGTCAACCCCGAAAGCTTCAAGTTCTAACGTCGGTCCACAAGCAACAAAGCCGGTTTCGCAGAAACTGAGCCATAAAAAGGAACCTTATTCCACCCGGAAAAAACGTTCCATCGAAGACACTAATCATAATACTAATACTAATGCTGTTTCGCGATAGAAGTTATAGAAGTAACAGTAGTGATGTTGTTTCTTTCACTTTCACAGCTCCAATTGCGCGCCCGGTGATCTCTAACAACGGTTTTCTGTCCGATAATCAAGTGGTGGGTTGACGGTGGAGGAGGTGGTAGTGGTGGTGGGTTGGAGGTGGAGGTGGTGGTGGGTTTTACAGAGGGAGAGAGAGGGGTGGGGAAGAAGATGAGAAGGTGGGCCCATCTATTTTTGTTTTTTTATGTGTTTAATTGCTTAGGGATAATTTAGTCATTTTGCACTCACTTAACTCAGAATTTTAACATTGGTTAGTGGTAAGGACCACACGAGTGTAAAAATTTCAAACACCGGGACCAAGCATGTAATTAGTGAACCACTGGGACCAAGTCTGCAATATTTGCAAACCATAAGGACCAACCAAGCATTTAACTCTAAATTATATAAATTGTTGTCAATTCAATTTGAAATTTTTATTTCATACCGACTATTCTTATTTCGTCCATGAGATTAGCACGGTGTGTCATTGTGGTACTAATGCATAAAACTAAACACCAATTATGGCGTTTTCATTGGAGAATCAAGTTCTAATATGACGTTTTTATCAAATGAGAAAGCATTAAAAAAACTTTCACCACGCACCCACAATGGCAATAAACTGAATAAAGTGGTCCTCTTATTTAAAAATAGTTTTTATAAATAGTTAATGATCATTTCAACTTGAACTACCACTATTCGGGTGGACAAAAAACGTATTTTGGCGACTGGATACCAACTCTGGCGTTAGAATACCGTTAGTCACAGTCTATTGAAGGTTAATATGTGAAAAATTGGGACCGCCAGTGAGAATTTTTGAAGTTAAAACCGTTGCCAGCCAATAAACAATAGTTGGAATTATTAAAATCCATTATTCTATTTTATTTTTCATTTGAAAACTGATGGTCAACCTAAATGTGGAAGTGAATACAAGGGACCATTTTGTGATTTGGAATTATCGTGTGGAGCTCAAAATTACTCTATTAGTAAAAACCAAGTTTAGGAATAGTTAGCTTTTTATTTTTTTCATATTGACCACGAGTTATTGTTTTTTCATATTGACTAAAAGTTTTTTTTTTTCAAATTGAACACACAAGATTTACAATTTATATATAATGTTTTCTAAACTTTTATTATTTTAATATTATAATAATAATTTTTATTACTCTATTATACTAATAATTATTAATATATTAATAACAAAACAAGTTTAGGAATAGTTGGCTTTTATTTTGGAAAAACTGACCACGAGTTATTGTTTTTTCATACTGACCTTAAGCTTTTTTTGTTTTTTCAAATTGACCACACAAGATTTACATTTTATATATATAGTTTTTCAAACTTTTATTATTTTAATACTATAATAATAAATTTTAATTACTTTTTAAGTTAAATACATTTTAATTTTTTTCTTAACTTTAATGATTTTTTTGTATCAAGGGTTGGAATAAGGTTGGTGTCAACCGGTATCGAAAATACCTTGTGCGGTCTTGTTCGGTATCGGTACATAAAGGTAAAAACCGCCACCAGCCTGGTATATAAAACGCCAAAAGTCGGTACCAAATTGATATTGAAAATCTTTTAGTTCGGGAAATTTGGTACTACTACCGGGTACCATTTGCTAATCCCTGATCATGGGTACCATACGAACAAAAACGGTATCGTATAACTTTTTTTTGTTGATTTTCTTCAACTTTAATGATTTATTTCTTTTAGTTTCAATGGTAGGAATGAGCTCGGTACCAAACGATACCAAATCGGTACTGGTATCGAAAATAGTGGTTACTGGTGTATGAAGGTAAAAACCGGTAGCGAACCGATACCAGGAACGCCAAAAGTCGGCACCGAATTGGTACTTAAGATCTTTCGGTTCGGGAAAATTCGGAACCGATACCCAATACCATTTGCTCATCTTTGACCACGGGTTTCATACGAAAAACATCATTAACATACTACTTTTTTGTTGATTTTCTTTCAGTTATCTTTTAGTGTTTTTTTTTCTAAATTTCCTTTTTATTCTTGTTAGCGGTTCCGTAAGCAACACACTCGTAGTAATTTCAAAACACATGTAAACACAGACTAAATAAAAAAAAAAATTCGCCGCAACGCGGCGACGTTAAACCTAGTTCTTTTAATCAGTGGGGCTTTGATATGGGTGGGTCTGTCTACGTGTCAACTCAATTGACTTGTGGTTTTGAGTATTTTAACATATGTGTAAACATGGTATTATACGTGGCCTCATTGGATTGGTAAAGGAGTAGCCGCTTCTATAACCCTTTTTATTTTACGAACACGTGCACACCTTCACTCCACTGGGGGCCTCTTTTGTCTTTACACTTTATTTATTGACGAACACGTGCATACATTTTTTATCAGTCAAACAAAAACCCATCATCCGGGTAAATATGATGGCAATGGTCATTTATGCCCATAAACGCATACCACACTACCATTTCTAAAGAAACTCAGCGTCCAACGCCTACAAAATAACCGGTTAGTTAACCGTAATTGGTTATTAACTGAAACCGTAACCTGTTAATAACTGATTTAGGAATAACTAGTTAATGGTTATTTTTAACCGTAGGTTAGTAACCGGTTATAAGCATTTAGTATAGGAACGATTAGACCGGTTAACTGAAAAAAGGACCGACAAATTTAAAAAAATGCAAAATAACCGGTTAATTAACTGAACCGGTTAAAGTAATTAACCGGACCAGTTAAAAAAATAACCGGTTAAAGTCAAATGTCAAATTAACCTGTATAACCAGTTAACCGAACCGATTATTAAAATTAACCGATTTGTGCACCTTTAGGCTTAACCCAGAGCAATTTTTGCTCCAAACAAAACTAGAATCCATGACCTCCACATTAAAAGGTCATAGGACTGCCAATGCACCAGAATATCATTGGCGAGCACATATATATTAAAAGCTATTTTTAAAATTCATCCAATGCTAACACGTGCTCATCTTGTGGGACTCAAATATGAAACACTTTGATAAGGATAAATATCCTTGTCAAACTTTAACAAATTGATAGTTACTCAAGCGTTGCACAGGGATGCGGTTAGAATTCAGAATATATAGCACATCATGACAATCGATAAACAAATTCGTAAAATTAAATAAACTGATATCTAAATGTGTTATGCTATTTGCGTCGTAACTCAGCTCTAAACATCAAAATAATAAGAAAAACTAAAACAATATAGTAAATAACAAAGGTAAAAAAAGATACACGAAAAAGAAAACGATAGAAACTTGGTCGTTTCGATGCACTCGTTATAGCAAAGAAAAAGAAAAGTTAAAAAATATATTCAAAAGAGTATCGACGTGTTCGTTGGAAAAAAACTAAACCAAAACAAACATTCGTCACACTCGTTATAGCAAAGAAAAATAAAAGTTAAAAAATATGTCAAATGGTATTAACGTATTCATTAAAAAAACTATTTAGGAGTAGAAAAGTAATTTGGTTAAGTAAAAGAAAAAATACAATGATTAAACTACACGGGTTGCAAATGAAAGTTTACACTAAATGAAGAAGTAGACTAAACAACGAAAAAATCACTATTCGGCTTCCCTTAATTTACATGGAGATAATAGTTTGTCGCTTTATCTACCGTAGATATGGAATGGGATAACATCCCTTAATGAAGGTTGAACGTGAGCATAAGCGTATCGCTAGTAAGTAGCTAGTGAGAGGAAATACAATGTCTTAATGCTGACCGGTCATCTTCTACCAACAATTGCTTTCTGAGTTGCTGTTTATATTTTCTGTACTCGTATGTTAATAATGTATGTTATTATATGTAGATCATGAAGAACACCAAAATCCAAATATATAATTTATTACCAGACATTTTAAACTATTAAATCAAGCTTCGAGTCTAATCTCAAATGTATGTCATGTAGATTATTAAAAAATTAGCTCTATAAACTGTTTATAATAAGCACTATGGAGAATAAATAGTTATAGGCTGTTAGGCTGGGTGAGTACGTCTACAACTCAATAGCACATTCAAAGACATGTTGCTAACAGATCAAAACCAAAACAAACCATAATTTTCAGTTTTTACAAAATGACTTAACCAGATCATGGCTCCGTATACTTAGCTACATTTTGTCGAATTCGGTAATTTGCTCACCCCTTGGTTAAAAATGGTCATATAACTCTTCCACAATTCAAAGGTGACTCATTGGGATACTGATGAAGGTCGAATGTGAGGATGATGACCGCAAATCTAGCCAGATTTGCACCGTCTATAAAAGTTTCTGTATGGATCATAAAGAAACTTATCGCTTTCTGCTTTTCGTGTAAAGAACATGATTGTGATGAGGTAGAATATGGATCAAGGAAGACAGGGAACTCAAAAGCTTCAACAGTGTACAATTCAAAGGACAACATATGATTCAATTTTACATACACAATTGCTTTTATACATTCATATCATATAACCGAAAAAAAAAAAATACAGGGATCATGTTCCAAGAACATCAATTCATGACAATAATATATAAACATATAAATAAAGTCCATGATCCAACCATATAAACATATAGGTGTTCTAGAGAACAAAACCTGTAACCGGTGCAGGTTTGGAAGAATGCGGTTGCTGAGTAGAATCAGGAGCGGTTGGAGGCCCGGATAAATGAACTTGAGAATAATCATCAACCAGTTTCCTTCTTTTATCCTCTTCGGCCTTTTCTACTTTCTCTTTAGTTTGTTGCCCAACTTCCCCAGCTGCTTTTCTAACCTTACTAAAAGCGCCCGTAACCCAAGTAGCACTAGTAAATACATACCGGTTTTTCATCATGGCGGATCCCGCACTGCTTACGGTATTCTCAGCGGCCGTGAAGGCTGATTTGGCTTTCTCGGAAACATGAAGTTTTTGGTCAACTACTTTGACTTTATCAGTCACGACTGACGTACCCGCGCTGACTTTTTCGGTGAATCCAATTTTCTTGTCGAATGAAGAAACTTTAGAAGACGCTGTGGAAGTCAAACGATGTTTCTCGTCAAAGGTTTTTGCTTTACCGATTGCGTCTTTACCTAGGACAAAACCCTTTGCAAACATGCTGGTAACAACATCTTCGGCCTTACGTAGAGTAGAGCCATTTCTATCGGGAACATTGCTTCCAAAATGCTACAAAGAAGTGCATTCAACTTTTAGCGGGAATATTATTTAAGTTTATCTAAAAAGGTTTGTAAAATTAATCTTACCTTAGATGCAGCGGTAGCAGATGGCGGAAGCTGGTATTCAGGGTCTAGGGTTACAGAGACAACAGTATCAACAATTGTTGCACCCTGATAAAACAAATGTTTGAAACTTTAAATTAAGTGATGCTCGATTTATAAACAAAAAAATTAAAAATGAATTCAAGAATAAGATGACATCTAGGGTCAACTGAAAGTATTAGTTGCATGGCATAATTTATTATTTGCCAATTCTTCATCATGCTACCAAAAGTATCACAATAGGGCAACTTACATAAACGAATAAAAGGATGCCCAACTTATGTCCATTGTTTTTTCTTTATAAATTAACAGTATCCAACTTTTTTTATCATGAAGGTTTCCGGTAAGAAACATATAACGAGTTGCATACTGAAGAAGCCATAATATGTAACGGGATGCATAAGAGGATGCCCAACTTATGTCCATTTTTTTGCTATTGACTAACTAAACCCTCAGTTTTCATGCTAATTTGTCGATTTGAATGAGACTGGACGAGAATGATGCAATTGCTATGCAAGTGAAATAACATATACATTCATTCAGTCAAAAATAAAACAACCCAGTTATAATATACTTAAAGTCAAACTAAGAGAGTGTTTTTTTCAGTTTTTTTTAATTAAAACTCAACTTTTGAAATTTCCATTCCCTCAGAACACATTTACAAAAAAGTGGCAGGTAAACGGGCAACAAGCTGCGCCGCAACCCCCTTTTGAATAGCCAAAACAATCCTAGCGAAAACAAAGCTTTGGTTCTTTCAAATCATATCTAAACATGAACACGCCATTTTAGAATATTGGATCAACATGTAAAAAAATACTTAGAAATTGGGTTAAATAAAGAAATAAGATTAACCTCAAGGAGAACATACATGACGATATTGAAATTTGAACCTTGTTCATTAGAAAATAATTCTTTCATAGGTTCCTTTTAAACAAAATGCATGCCATAGTACTTGGTCAAACTATGTGAGAAACATTAATATCGCATTTATCTAATAGAACCAATAAATGTTAACTCGGAATGGATCATCTAGGAATTGAACACATACTTTCAATACAAAATAACCTTCATATACTACTCAAGCTAAAAGCACAATTGGCTTTCTTTTGTGGGTTCATTTTTAAATAACACGCATGTCATAGTACTACTTAACATCTGCATTTTTAATAACTCATAAAAACACATTGTTTCATGTGACACATGTATGAAGGTCCACATCCACCCATGATTGTATCAATAAAGAAGAGCAAATTACCGAAAGAAGAACAGCAGTCTCTGCTCCTTGACTATCTGTAAACGTGACAAACGCGATTTGGGAACGCTCATCATGACTGCAAACAGAGCATTACAATAGCATTAAAGCAAATAAAACGTACGTTAAAACTTAAAACTCATCCAGTATACTAAGTTACTAACCTTTGTGTCTCGACATAAACAATATCTCCAGAAAAAGAAAAGAACTCCCTTACATCTCGATCAGAAGCTCCTAGTGAAAGATTACTAACTTTAACAGTCTTCCCTGCACAAATAGCAGATTAAATATCTTCATTAAACAAAAAAAAAATATACTATTTACAAATGCAAGTAAAATCAACATTTCTAAGCACATACATATAACATATCCAATATGAATATATGATATGCTGATAAATCTGTTCCAAAGGTTCCAGTACTCTCAACTATTAGGTTTTACAGGGGTGTAAACGAGCCGAGCCCAAGCCTAACAAGGCTCAAGCTCCGCTCGGTTTGAGCCTACTTTTTTGAGATCGAGCTTGGCTAGAAAGTAAAACCCAAGAGCTCGAGTTCGGCCTGGCTCGGCTAGAGGTAAATTGAGAACAATTTTAAACAAGCTAAAAGCTCGGGTCGAGCTCGCCTCGATAGCTTAAACGAGCCAAAGCTCGGCTCGCCAATATTAAATATAATAGGTATATTATATATAAAAATAACAATATAAAATTTGTTTGGGCTCGTTTAGGCTCTTTGTGTGTAAAGCTCAAGCTCGGGTTCGATAACTTAACAAGTCATATTTCAGGCTCAGGCTTGGGGTCATTAAGGCTCGGCTCTTTCGAGCTTTTTACGATATGATTTTTTTTTGAAACGGCGGCGGGATAGGGCTCAGTGGCATGCCTCTCCATAGCCCGGGTATGTGATACCCCCAGACGGAATTACAACCGTCCTTGTTAGTTTGACGCTCGAGGGGTGTCGCCAAACCGTTCCAGGAGGAAACCGACTAAGTCGTAAAACCCCCTGACTTGCTGTATTCCATTATTGTTTGCAGGCAGCAAGATTCGAACCCAGGTATCTCCCAATGGGATAAACTTGGGGTGCCGCTGGACCATAAGGTCTTTGGCTTTATGGTCTCGAGTGCTGTATTCCATTATTTTTTTTACGATCTGATCCCGAGCAGCTCTCGAGTGCTCCGACTCGTTTACACAAGTTTCATATGTATAATTATATCAACAAATTATGTACATCAAACTTGTGTATTACATGACAACATCATCAAATTTTCGATAACATGACAGATACTAACTTTAATATCTAATTTCCAAAAAATCTGGATCATCCAAAACTCAAATTTGACTAAACTTTAGGGTTTCAGGTAGTGAATTGAAGAGAAATCAAACTATTTCAAAGATATGATGAATTAAGGTTTCGTATACTTACAGACATAGTAAATGCTAGATTTGAATATGAAAATTGGATGGAAGAAAACCGGAGATTTTGTACTAGTAACGGAAACGTTCACCGGTGAGAAATTGGGGTTTTGGAGAAGTATATAATATGTGCAAGAAGGGGTTTTGTTGATAGAGGTGTCGTTGAATTGTTGAAAAGTATAAAAGCTTTTGATTTGTATGCAGTGTGACTAGTCGCATTTGTTACGCGGTGAGTGTTGACCGTTTTATGTAAAATGGCAACTTGGTTGGTTGTTGCTTTCTTTGTCTATTTTTCCTCTTGTTTTGTATTTCTTTTTTTTTTCTTTTGGGGTTTAGTGTAGTGGCTTGTTATCCTTCTTTTGAATTAAATTTGTCCGTTCAAAATAATAATAATAATAATAATATTAATATTAGAAGGAGGTTCACAAGTTAATATGTTCAAACTAATGATACGTCATAAAAATATGTAACCCGAATATTGGTTGATGGGTTCATTATAGTTGTCACTTTATGATGTAATATGATGATTAGATGGTATAAACGGTATTGATATACATGTAATAAAGTGAAAATATTGGTATTGGTATTGTATTATAAATGGTAGGAGGTAATGGTATTGTATTATGGATGATAGGATGTAATGGAAGTGTATTATGGATGGTATGATAGATGAAAGAGAAAGTGTATTCAAAGTAGTATACCAAAACACCTTATTTCATGTTGATACATATAGATGCACATGTGCATTTCTTATATTGGTAACGTAAAAAGTAGTGTGTTACACATGGTAGTGTAAATGAAATACAATTGTCTAATGTTTGTAATGTATTATGGAATTTGTCAAAGAAATGACGAAAATGTACATGTGCATGGATAGTTGGTACTCAATTGAAATTTTTTTTATTATTGAGTAAAATATAACGACTTTTTCAAAAAAAAATTTGGTATTTTTTTGGATTTTTTTAGGTATTACTGTTTGTGTTCATGTTTGTGTTCACACTGGTTCTCGCGGTTCTCGCAGTAAAAGGTGGTTCCTAACGGATCCTTGTCCTATATATATATATATATATATATATATATATATATATATATATATATATATATATATAGTGGAGGTTCAAATGAGAAGAAACTTTTTGTAAGAAGAAAAAAAGAAGTTTCAACCAATAAAAATGTTTTATTTTACTTTATTTAATATTTGCATTTAATTTTAATATAAGGGTATATTGGTAAACTTAAATAGATCATTAAATTGTATTCTTCCTCTTTAATAAATAAGTAAATTAAATTTGTAACTACTTTTCAAAATACATATTTTTTTCAAATTAAAAAACAAATTCGTTTAAAATGTAGAATAAATTATTAGGTGTGTAAGATAAATTACGAGTTGTGTAGGATATATTTCTTGGTGTGTAGGATAAATTTCGACGTGTGTAGGATAAAATTCTATAATGTGTAGGTATATGTAGGAGAATTTTGATATGTGTAGGTTTTGTAGATTATATGTGGGATAATTAATTAAAGAGAGAAAAATTAATAAGATGAGTTATAAATGAATTATTATTTTACCAATATCCCTTTCTTCTTTTTCTTCTTTCAATAGTTTTCTTCTCATTTAATCTCCCTTATATTATTATATATATATATATATATATATTTGTTAGTGTCCAATACATCATTCTTACTCGAACATACATAAAATCCTCTGGAAGCACAGCTATCCTAACCACCCGTCACTGCTGCTAGGGTGTGTTTAGCTCAATGTTACAGGTCAAAATAAGTAACACCTTGTTTTGACTTACGCTAAGTGTGATATTTTTAAAACAATATCAAATAAATAGTATATGTGATTACCAAAACAATATATGGTTAGTGACAAAAAATAATTGTATGGATAGTCCTATAACAAGTCGGTTACGTATTTGATCCCAACTTTTATTGAGTTACCCATTTCAACCAAAACAAATATATATTTAACCCTCACAATTTTCATACATGAATAGACATTATATTATACTTTCTTATTTGAGGGAGCTTTCAACAGTGTTTAAATGCTAAAATATGGCAGGGTATCCTATTCCTATATCTTGACGCATGCACTTCAAGCCCGGCCACGCATGCCCTACGTTGTTCATCTCCTTTGTCACATGACTCCTCCTCAGCCTTCTTTGACATTTCCGTTTGGAGCTCCGCTGTCTGAAATACCAGGTACGTGCTTTGTGTTTTTCTAGTGCGTCTCAAATCTCTAGTTTAACTTAGCTTAGTGTGAAAAAATTGTGAAAGTGTACTAATTTTAACGTTATTTTGCTAATTTCGTGAAAATGACGTTAAAAGGGATTGTTAATCATGCATCATGTGGTGGCGTTGATAGCCGAAAGACAAAGGGGTACATGCACTAATCGGCATTTGTCTCAATTGCTCGTGCCTGATGTCCAAACTTGATGCAAAACTACTATCGAGCCGGGGGTCTCAATGGAAGCAGCCTCTCTATTCCTACGGGTTAGAGGTAAGGTTGTCTACATCTTACCCTCCTCAGACCCTACCTTAACTTTGCTATAGGTGGGATTTACTGAGTATGATGATGATGAGTGTGAAAAAAATGTAAACGTATAGCTGTTTAAAATACCAAGTATGTGCTTTGTGCTTTTCTGGTGCGTATCTAATCTCTAGTTTAGCTTACCTTGGTGTGAAAAAAATGCAAACGTATAGCAAGCCACCTTAGAGACTATATAGTCTACTTGATTTATTTTAGACCCATTTTCTTTTTAGTATACTTGAATTATTTTAGGCCCGTTTTCTTTTTAGTTATATCGTTTCAGACATAACTTGACACGACCCATTTATACACGACCCGTTTATATTTACAAGTCAAGTAAATAAGTTAAAATAATTATCTGCATCCTTTGTACTATGACCAATGAATAAGGCAAGATATTCGAGACTGTCAATAATTGGAATGTAACAAGTAAAATACATGCTAAACGAATTTTTCAGCTTTTTAAAAATGGGTACTTAGATTCCATATAATTTTCTGCATCCCATAAAAACGACCCGAAAGCAACCGCCTCAAGAACCAGCATTGCCAATCCTGAAAATGTCACGGAAACTGCTTCATCGTTGGCGGCACCCAACGAACCATCTTCCGAAATCTTAATATCGGGCCTGCCAAACAAAGCCTGAGTTTGCTTTTCTATCAAAGAGATTGCTTCCTTTGATCTTATCGTTGCATATCTTTGAAGCGTCTCTGCATCCAAATACTTCACATATGATCTCAACTTATATGATTTACCATCATCATCGTCATCATAAGAAACCGCGAAACCCTCATCTTCATAATACTGATCAGGTTGGATCCGGATCAGCGAATCCGGATCCCAAAACGGGCTTTGTGGAATCGATGGTTCCGCATAATTCGACTTCCCCTCCTTGAAACCTTCTGGAAGCATGTTCATGGACCTTTCAAGTTGAAACCTTTCATCAACGCGTTTTAAAAAGTATCCATACATGATTGAAGCAGCATATAACTTTCCAAGTTTGATTTTGCTGATCTCGACAAGGGACTCTAACGGGCCCACCATGCGTTCCCCAAGGACCAGGTCAACATGGTTTTGAATCATCTCCAGTGCTTCGGCTGAGTGCACTGATTCCAGTTTCATTTCTTGGTTTGGCCAGAAATCGATCCGTCCTGTAGGATCTGAGGTGGGTTCTACTTTCGGGATCAGTGTTATTTCTTTTTCTATAAACTTGTGAACTATCCAGCAGTATATTAATTCTTCTAGTGCCTTTTGTCTATCTTTTTCTTTCACTTCAGCTATTCTCCTGAAATTTCATCACTGCTACATATGATATTTCATATAACAATTAAGGGGGCGTTTGGCATTGCGTCTTTACACTACAATCTGACTACTGTGTTTTTAAGTCGGTTTCTAATACTGAAACTGATTTCTGAGTAGCTGCAAAAACATATTTAAAAAGTTACTTACTTATAAAGGCTATCTGTAGACGCCGAAGCAAGTTCCTGTTTTTGAGCATCTCTCTCGTTTTGAAGGTTGTCGAGTTGTTGATCAATGGCTGCAGGGAGCAGATGAGGCTGGTTTCGCAAAATTTGATCCAGGAGCTGACCAACCGGGGACTCAAACTTAACTGGTGCTATAGGAGCCAAATTATAACCTGAATCTGAACCAGAATCACTTGATGATGCTTTTGCTATACAACTCCTTGCTCGGGATGATTCAACTCTAGAGCCCTATCATTAATAGAATTATCAAGACAGCAATATAACTTCAATTTAATTTTCATCTTTTCACATCAAGTTCATCAAAACCTCAACATCTTGTTTCATGTGCATCCCTCCCCCCGGACACCAGGGCAGGACCTGTCACGTATACAAGTCATATAGGGCAATACGACTCGTTTAAACCCATGTTTCCAACAAAGTTGCCGCTCTGTCAAATCAGTCGATTCATATGTCTCTCGTATATATGAGTCGCATTGCTCCTCACATGTGACTATAAACCCATATGAGTCGTACAGCTCTTTGAGAAAACACATTTTTTATTATTATTTTTTATTTTTTTTCATCATCAGCATCACAAAGAAAATATAAAAACGGTTGTCTAGTTTCATTAATAAAAGCTATATTTTTATAAAAAAAATATCAAAATTTGTTTAGTTTATTACAAAGTATTACGGTTTAGAAAAATAATATTTTTGTAAAACAAAAAAGTATAATTTGTTTAGTTTTGTTACAAAGTGTTACATTTCTTTTAAAAAAAGTGATTTTCTCATAAAAAATTCAATCTAAATACGAGTAGTATAACCACCATATACTAAATCTAAGTGGTGTTAAATCAAGTTCATCCAGATTTACAAAAAAAAAAAAAAAAATAGCCTCATTACTAAATTAACATAACAAATTCACATCAATCCAATACGAAACAAGATACACGAAAGTATAACTATATAACTATATGATTTTGCATCTGAGAATCTGAATTTGAACTCAACGACCTTCACTTTAGCTAACTGAATTTCACGAAACTAACTAGTACCGTACCCAACACTTCATACGAATTTGAAACAGTTGAAACTTAGGCGTATAGAAATGAAAATGCAATGGAGAACATTACTTACTCTACTATAAAAGCCGAGTGAGGGGAAGAACTTGGAGTCGGAAACGGCATGGAGATGTCGGAAGTCAGGGGACCTAGCACAGCAGGAAGGAGGAGTCGGAGACGGATAGAAGGTTGCCGTCACGTCGGTGAAGATGCCGCCGGAGATTTGCATAGTTCCGGTGAGAAAGAGGGCCGTGGAAGCAAGGGGTGGAGATATTTTGGTTCGAGTGTTCTGAAGAAAAGTCCGGTCCAGAATTTCGCTGGTTCACGACTTCTTTGGTATTTTTCTTTATTTTATAATATTTATTAAAAAAAATCTATATAAGTATTCGAAAACTCACACGCCATGAATAGATTCAATTCAAACATGGCTGATTTCACAAGAAAAGGTACATCTTCATTTTATAATAATAATAATAATAATAATAATGATAATAATAATAAATATAATAATAATAATAATAAACTAGTATTAAGCATTCCTGTGTTACGCCGAGGCAACCACCAACACTGAAGTTGTGGCGTGTTAATGCGAAGAAACTAAACCGAAACGTAAAACATATAAAATAATAACTAACTCGATCTAGGACCCCGCGTGTTACGATGAACCCGTCAAACAGAAAAATAGACGACGTAAAAATGTTTAACCACACACGCACGTTACGCACGTTAACTCGCAAAATTTAGAACGGAACGTAAAACGAAAGTTTTACGAAAAATGAAAAGCATAGAGGACCAAAGTTGAAAGTAAAAAAGTTGTGAGGTTAAATTGAAAACAATGAAAATTTTTGGGGTTAAAAGTAAAAAAAATCAAATAGTTTTTGGTTAAAAGTAAAGATGAAAGTTTTGAGGCTAAAAGTAAAAAATCAAATAGTTTTAGGTTAAAAGTAAAAAAATAAATAGTTTTAGGTAAAAAGTAAAAAATTCAATCTTTTTAAAAACCCTTTAAGTTACAACACCTTTATGCCTCTAACATATTAAAAATTATAGTATTGGGTTATTGTTTTCAAGATTATTAACTTACTATATAGTGTAAAGATCAAATAAAAATTAACTTAACGTACTAAACGTACAAACTGATGGAAAAGAGAAAAACACGCGGTGACATTTCGGTAATTATCACCAGCTATCAAATTACTCTACAAATGATCTCGTAGAGTAATTTGATCTTTAGAGTAATTTTGTAAAATGTTCTTGTAGAGTAATTTTGTTCTTGTAGGGTAATTCTAAAATTACTCTACAAATGATCCTGTAGAGTAATTTTAAATCTTTTGTAGAGTAATTTTGATCTTGTAGAGTAATTTTGTAAACTGATCCTATAAGTAATTTTGATATTGTAGAGTAATTTTGTTAGCATTTAGTTATGGGGTATAGCTTTATGGTTTAGTTTTTAGCTTTTAGTTTTGGTGGGGGGTTAGGTTTTTTTTAGGTTTTTTGTGGTTTGGGGGGGGGGTGTTTTTGGGGGGTGGTTAGGTTTTTTTTTTATCAAATTACTTACAAGAATATTTTACAAATTACTCTACAAGATCAAAATTACTCTACATGAACATTTTAAAATTACTCTACAAGACCGAAATCACTCTACAAATGATCCTGTAGAGTAATTTGATAATTACCCTACGACTATATATTTACGAAAATGCCAACGCGTTTTTTTTGACTTTTTCTTCAATTTATACGTTTAGTACGTTAATTTTATTTTCACCGGAACTTAACTCTACTATATATCATCATCAAACTTGTATTCTATTGTTATTATTTTTATATTATTATAAATAAAACTGTTATTTAAAAGTAATAAGGATCATTTTTAATCATAGAGCTCTATATATTTTATTATTTTTATATTATTATAAATAAAACTGTTATTTAAAAGTACTAAGGATCTCTATATATGTATAACAAGATTATTTAACAGCTTGTTCATATTGACTATAACTTTTAAGTGGTTAATGTTGGTTTTAACAATAGTTGTGAGTCTGGAACATGTGATTGGTCGGGTTAAGTGATGATATAAATGGGTGATGACTGTCGTTAGTGTCATGCAAAAACCGAAATAAACTAATAGCTAGAGTAAGTCGGGTATCGAACCAAGCGAGGATTGTGGAAAGTGTGTGATGTCAAGTATTGATGATTAGGTACGAAAAAATTAAACTTTTGATTGGGTTTCGATTGTTTGATCAAATTAACAACTGAAAGAAAGTAAGAACGTATTCAATAGGAGGAAGAATGGTTCCTCCGGAATTCAGATTCTCAGTTACATTCAACTATGGTCTAGCTTTAACACTTACATAGACATAAGTGTTACACCTAATTCATCAATTGTGATAATTGCAGACTAAGTACTCCGATTAATACATAACGGGAGGTTATCAAACAAGTATCAATCACCTTTACCAACCCTAATCTCATGTCAAATAAATCCCAATTACTAGAACTCCGGGGAACTGAATGATTAAGCATTAAAGTTAAAATAAAAGTAGCCGTTTACAATTGACAAATCAAGTTTACCGGCAAAAAGCATCGAATGCTTAGATTGCCGGATTAAACAAAGTAAAAACACATAATCAAACTAACATACGAGAATCCTCCATTAGAGGAAACCACAAGAAGTTTAGCCGCTCATCTCGCAAACAAAGTCAACAAAAGCTTGGAAGAAGGATGAATTCATGACTGGATCGATGATTGATTGGAGGATCGTGATGAATTGGATGGAAAAGCCTTGAACTTTTGAGCTCTAGAGTGCCTTGGGTGTTCTTTGATGATAAGATAATGAATGATGGCCTTTGGAAACCCTAATATACTTCAACATCTCAAAATTCGCGTCAATACTTCAACCCAACCGTAATTGACGGTCTGGAACCGTCGGTTACGGTTCCAATTCCCTGTTTCCCCTACTCAACCAATCCGTAACCTACGGTCATAGACCGTCGGTTAGGTTTGCTCTTGCTGTTAGATTTTAGTCACAAACATCCAACCGTAACTTACGGCCTAGGAACCGTAGGTTACGGTCGATCTCTCGAGCCAAAGTTCCTTCAACATCCAACTTTCAATCAATGACACTTTGGTCCCCCAACTTATAATCTCTCGATTCCTTGCATTTTTAAACACAAATAACTTTCAATTAATTACCAAACGCCCCTTGGACTTCGCTCTTTCTTGATTCTTGCATTCTCAAGCATCTCAATCAACCGAACAATTACCGAATCCAAACCACGAGCTGCGAATAACACCCAAACACATTCCACTTCATCTTTAAGCGCCTTAACTTCACCAATTTACGTGCTTTACCTGCAAAACACCGAATTCTCGTAGTTATCTCATTCTAAGCAAGTAAACACATAAACTCGTACAAAACTCACAAATAAGATACTTTAAGACTCAGGTTTCACCCTCTCCATCAATGGGTTCGCGTCAAAATGAAGTTTTGAGCAAATAAGCTTAACTCAAAATTTATCACATTAAAAGAAATATCAATCTAGACATATTTTATATCTTATTATTATATTTTTTCCCAACAATAGCAAACTAATATCAATTTTGTTTGGTTCAAAATCTATTATGACTGAAGTATACTTGGTTGAAATGACTCAATGAGTCCTTTTACAAAGAAGGTACGATTCACCCGGTTATTTTTTTTAATGGAAGTTAGTGACAACATATAGAGGTAATGGCAGAGACAACAATGACAAGGTGATGTTGGCAACGCTAGTGATGAGTGATCGTGGTATCAGCGGCGACGGTTAGCGGAGGTGACAACAAGGGGTTGATGATGGAGGCAAATAATAGTTGTGGCGGTGCTAACTTATTTGACTGATCAACTGTTCCATATGCAAGAACGTTAGATGGCTTTATAAAATTCTCCAATATTATATTTCTGGTTCGTGTCACGATAATCTATTATCTAAGCCGATTGGTTTTAACACCAGGACAATTGATTTTTATTCCCTAAATCAATGCGTGTCTTTAGTCGGGCGAACCGATTTTAAACTAACCAATAAAATTTCTTTTATTATAGTTTAATATATTAACAAATCTTTTATTAATAGTTTGAGTTTTGATAATAATTAAAACCATTTAATTATTTTCTTTCAAAATTCCTGGTTTTATCTTTTATAAAATAACCACTTGATTTTATAAAAATCTTTCACAAGATTACTTAAAATATCCATTTTAAAAATCTTGTCGTTTTAATTGTGTCGTTATATGTTATAGGGTTAGGATATAATCGGAAGTTTCTATCACTAGGAAGGATAAGAAGTAATCTTGTCCATCCATTTAGTAATCAAGGGTTAAGATTAAATGAATAAAAAAAGAGGAGGCGCCTGAGTTTTGGGGCGTTCTAGTCAATCTAAGGTAATAGTTTCTCTCTCCTCCAATTTCAATTTCCCTTATTTTTTAAACGTTAATAACTCTTTCAACGACATTATTTTTTTATATAAACTGCACCAAAAAAACGAGCGTAGCGTTTTGTTAACATGCTATTCCTATATTTTTTTTTGTAAAATGCAACCACCGACCCACACGCCCGGGTTTTCGGAACTGCATTCGTGTCCGCAGGACATGCAGGGTGCACACGAGCTCGACTAAATTTCGGTTCCAATTTGCACCCCCCTGCGCACCCGCGCGTAGGACTTATGGTAAAACATGTCATAAAGTTATGTTGGTTAGGCAAATGCTTCACCTTATAAATAACTTTATACTTTGTCTCCACACCAATGTGGGACAAGTGGTTTAAAATGCAATTGACTAAAAATATAAAAGAAAGTGTATTTTCTAAAACGCAATGGACTAAAATTACAAAAGAAAAGTGTCTTTTGTAAACGCAATGGACAAAAAACTGTGTTTTTTCATTATTTTGTAAAACGCAATGGACAAAAAACACAAAAGAAAATGTTTTTTGTTAAAACGCAATGGACTAAAAATACAAAGAAATGTGTTGTTTCTAAAACGCAATAGACTAAAAGGACAACGAAATATGTTGTTTCTAAAGCAAAAACAAATACAAATTAGTTGTTTCTAAAGAATAGACAAAAAAACAAGAAATGTGTTGTTTCTAAACGCAAGACTAAAAGACAACGAAAAGTGTTGTTCTAAAACGCAATGACTAAAAAAAAAAAAAAAATGTCTTTTCTCTAAAACGCAATAAACTAAAAACATAAAAAAATTATTTTTTTTCTAAATGACAAGACTAAAAAATATAAAGAAATATGTTGAATAATCAATATTTTTGCATTGCGTTTTATAAAGAATTGAAATACTGAATGTTTAATGTTCATCATCTTCCTCGTAAGGATGGAATATTACATCAGACAATCTAAATACGTATTTCAAAAAGAAAACAACTGATAATTAAATATATATTAATATTAAAGTAGTAAAAGTTTTTAACCAGAATAGAGCACTTTTATTGGGGGAAAATGATTATTTCTTGGAAACAAAAAACGATACTCATGTTACAAATCCCAAAAAATGCAATGCAAATTCATTTAAAAAACACAGTGCAAAGTTCTTCGTAAAACGCAATACAATTCTTCAACCAACCTTTCCATTATGTTTTAATGGCTGCTAGTTACAGAACAAGCGAGGAGCTTCTGATCCCCCGGAAGACTTGGAGTACCCGCAATCATAAAACCGGAAATGAAAGGCTGATCATCAATAATGCTTCCGATCAAGTTCCAATCTGGAATGAACGAATTAGTTTTGGACAGCGAGATAAGCCGGAACGGCAGTCGGAGAAGCTAACGGATTCCGACTTCTCTTTCGCAGCGGTGGAGTGGTGGCGATGGGTGTGCCAGTGGGCGGTGGAGTTGGCGATGGTGGTGGGCTGTGGTAACGGTGATGGTGGGGTGAGATAAACAATAAAGATGAAAGACGTTATGGGTTTTTTAGATTTGAAACTAATCTATGATGGACCATAAACCTTGCCACGTGTAAGGCTAAGATAGCTTCCTACCCTTCCTAGCAAGATGAAACTTTCTACTTGATCCTCACCCATATGTTATAACCATTTTGTTCGTTTTAATAAAATCGTCATTTACACCTAAATGGGAAAATAAAACAACCAAACAATCCTGCAAATCAAGCAATTAATATATGTTCGGTTTTGCTAGAGTAATTTAGCAATAACAATATAAAAAACATAATAGAAAGCTTATTTTGTTGCAGTAAGGCTTCCAAAACAGCCTTAAAAATACATACAAACGAATAACATACAATAAATCATAATCACAAACAAGCACGGTCTAGAGATTGATTTGCGAAGGAACACAATTATCAAATCGTAAAGGAAACAATCTTTTAGTCAATAAATATTTTGACAAAAATAAAACCTGATTGATATTATAAAGACTACATATTGGTTTGGTTAAGTGGCTCTGGTACCACTATTGGGATGCGTACACAGCTAATTAATATTTTTTAAACAGCGAAAACGGTTGCGAACGAGCCGATCCATACAAACTTTGGATCTCCCACCAGGAGTCTAGATACAAACCAAATAGAGACAAAAACGAATAAACAACATTAGTAACTTTGAATCGCAAGACACCTCGATTCAACAACTCCGGGTACATATCCGATAACATGAACTTGCACCAACGAGTATTCCCGACAACCGAACACCTTCCGTCTCTACTCATTTATCAAACCCACTCCACTCAAGTATCCCAAAAAACGAACACCTTCATTATCTACTCGTATACATGCCACACAACAAACCAGAACGAAGCCAATCGGTCAAGTGCAACGCTGACTTTGGGCGGCGTGTGTAGGAGATGCACGGTGGTGCATGAGGTGGTAGAGAGGGGCGACCGGGATAAATGGCTTGGAAGTTTCAAAGAGATTGCTTCTAGGGCGTCTAAGCCAGGGCCTGGCGTCACGCACGGGTCCAACTTTTGATAGGGCCCGAAAAGTCTTTATAAGCTTTTATATGTTTATTAAATTATACATTTAGCATATTCATCCATTAATCATGCAAAAAAGTGTCGGTGGTGTAGTGGAAAAAAACCATCTCAAGATAATATAAAGGTTTTAAGTTCAAGTCTTGGTTCCACCACTGAGGTTTTATTTTTTTTAGTTCATTACCCCTTAACCACAACTTTGGGCCTGATTCTTTTTATCGTCCGAGGCCTAATTTTTTTCATGAGTTTTCGGGGACGACTCTGGTCTAAGCTTTAGTATGAGGAGGTCATGTTTATGAAATGTTGGTAGGAGTAGATTATCTTTATTATATCTGGGTTTTGTTTGACATCATTAACTTAGGTTTAGTTTTCAGTTGAAGATCTCTCTTAACATTAGCTCAGATATAATTTTTTTTTGTCATGATAACTAATAAACTAGTATGTTTATTTATTTATTTATTGTTGGTTTGCATGTGTTGATTGTCGTGTATACCTTTTAGGGTGATGTAGATGATGTGTTAAACCGACCCGACTACACCTGAACTGATGAAACAAATTGTTATTCGGGTTGGGTTTTGGTTAAATTAAAACATCTAAAACCCAGAATATTTCTAAGTTTCCAAATAGGGAAAATTTCATAGAACTTATTTAATACCATATATACCCGCCCAAATTTTAAAACATAAAATATACCTTTTATGTTTATTTATCTCAAGACAAATCTAGCCTTTTAATAACCGATTTTTTTTCTAATGATGGTGAATATTGTTATATCCCCATTAGAAAAAGTTCAGGAATTTAATACCTTGAATCAAATATTTAGCCAAACCTTAAGGACCATTTGTGCAATTTAGTCTAGTAATAAAATCCCTGTTCGCATCCTCCCAACCCTAAATTGAAATTTCTCTCCATCCACTTTATATTTCCTTGATTGTCAAGTTTCAGATTTTGAAGAATGGATTGCAATACAATGAGAACGCATGACAGACTAAGTGGTTTGCCCGATGATCTCATCCTTAAAATCCTGTCTTTTGTTGGTTTAAAAGATGCTGTTACAACTAGTGTTTTGTCATCCAGATGGAGGTATCTCTGGACTTCAATCCCCCATCTCAGTTTCTCAAGTCAGGATTTCTCTTCAATGCACAAGTTGTCCAATTTTGTTACCCGTGTCCTCTCTCGCCGAATACTCAAGTTCAGTTGTCTTCTTTCGATCTTTATCTTCATGGAGAACGTGTCCATGATGTTGCCCAAAAGATTATGAACCATGCATTCTCCCTTAATGTCCAACAAGTCAACTTTACATGTTTGTTTGAGACCGGCCAATGGTACTCTCAGCCGAACATTGAATTCCCTCTTTCTCTTTCAGGCTCTCAGACTCTCAAACATCTCACCTTAAGGCGGTCTTTTAGTCCTTGCGATGAGATCGTACTCATATCAGCACACGAGTTTTCATCTCTAACAACTTTACATCTTCATTTTATCACGTTATACGATGGTTTTCTCTCCATGTGCCCCAACTTGAAAAATCTCACCTTATTAGGCTGCAAAGTGACTGGATAAAAAGTTTTAACGATTTGTCATCCTCACGATTGATAAAGGAGACTGTATGACACGTATTGTCAATGTGGTTACACCTCAGTTGAAAAATCTGGTTATTGTAAGATATGGTGGAAGGTTTCGAGTTTCTGCACCCGAGCTTGCTTCCTTGCTCTTAAGAGGTCCTTGTCCTTCCAGGTTCTCAACAGACTGTTTCCCTTGTTTAGAAAACGCACTCATCTTTATTTACATAGAGGAGGAGCTAAGCCGCTTATATACTTCTAATATTATTAGTCTGCTTCAACAGCTTCAGTATGTCAAATTTCTTTCGTTGAACATGGAGATCATTCAGGTTTCTTTCTTACCATGCAACGATATCATCTATTTGTATATAGTTTTATTGAATACACTTTTCTACAGGTTCTGAATTTATCCGTGGAACTAATCTCACACCAACCTTCCCCGCTTGCTAACTTAGAGAGTTTGAGGCTTCTACCAAAACTTTATGGGAGGACAAACGCAAAAGAGTTATTATGTCTACTGAAGTAAAAAGCTATTTGCTAAGTAGGTCTCCAAAAGCCACCTTGACCGAGGTATTTACACTTATATATATTATATGATCATGTAAATTAACGCATTGCTAAGAGGAAGCATATAATTACAGATGTTGCGAGAGGACTGTTTTTGATTTAGCTGCAGGTCCTTTCATCCAAACTCTTTAACAAATTGTAAGCTATCGAGTACCTTTTCATTATGCAGAAAGTGATGACTAGATTCAACTGTTGGTGCCATAATCTTTTCTATTTTTTATTCGGGTAGGTCCTCCTCATCTGGTGCAATAGTCATCTTATATTGACATGCATATTATAGGATAAGTTGATATCCTTTTCAGAGCTCGATATAAATCTACGGACGTGTTATTGTGGAGGTCAAAAATTCAACATATTCAAGAAGTGTGGCATTGAGTCTATCAACAGAAGCCTAACTACACTACAGACTCTACAAAGACCGTGCAGAGCTTGACATACACACCGCACTCTTTTTCCCTTAACTATTTTTTCCACTATGTTTTCTTAGTAAGGTTCTTAATGCATTATTATCATTTTATTTTTCTAGGTCCCGAAATTACCGATTTAATATCTTGAAGTATGATGTACTAGTATATAACGAGGATTAATATGTATGACGGGGAGTGTTATAAAATGGTTTAGTTACGTACAATTTACAGTTCATTAAGCTCTCATTTACTCATTGTATATAATAAGGATTAATAGTTTACTATATATTTCTCAATTTATTTATCACTAGGTTCAGTTTCACATCTTCGAGTCGCGGGACTCATTTGTCGCTATTCAAATTTCGAATCAGTGTCCTCGTTAACCTCAAATCGCCTTGTATTCTCTCTTGGATATTGATGGTCAATCAACTATATTCGATTTCTACTTAGGCTATGATTGTCGTATGTTAGAAGTTTCGAAAAAACGAGCTCTTCAGGGATTGAGTCCAGCTAACATCTAGTTTTCAACTCATTCAGAGTGGAATCAGATTTGGATTCTGATTCTCGATAAATTGCCTCATTGAAAAGTTTTCTTCATCAGTTGCAAATTTTGTGCTTGGATCAATTGCAAAATACAAGCAATAGTTGCGAGAAATGTGCCATCAGTAACAAAATGTTATTATTAGCTTGAAAATAGAAGCGGGACGACAAACAAGCAGAAACACAATATGTGTGAAGATATAAACATGGTTGGTGAATGCCATACCTTAGTGAAGCTCATTGATGAAATGCTGTGTCTGAATATTTCATGACCAGATAAACCTTAAAAAACAAAATTTAATTTAAACAAGTACATTGATTAACCACATATTCTCTTAGCAGCATGAACCATCCAATTATATAAAGATATTCAACAACAAATGAGATCGCTGCGTTCTAGTTTCTCCTCCGTTTATCAGGTGGGGTCCCACCACCCTTCCTTTTCCTATTACTAGATTTAGGTGACCTTGACCTATACTCGTCATCCATCATTCCCACTTCCCCTTCTTCCACAGTCTCAAAATCTTGACTGCGTGACGGCTGTCCCTTAACTGAAGACTGGTATTGACCGTCTTCGAGATCATTATCCATCTGACTTGACGATTTTGACCAGTGATGTTTTCTATCTTGTTTGCTTTTCTCTGATTCAGCAGCCAACTCTATACCATCTTCTAATTCTCTCTCAATTAAATCATCTTCATCCATGACATCTGTTTTTCGGGTCACATCACAAACACGGGCCTTTCTTCTTTTCTCAAGAGCCGCTTTAACTTTATCTTTGTCAAGTTTTTTAAAAGCGTCTTGAGGTGACTTTCCCTGGTATTTCTCCTTTGCTGATTCTACGGGTTCCCTTCTTTCTCGTGTTTCCTCATTATGTCCTTCAGGACCGTTACCCTCTTCCGGGCCGTAATGCTGTTGTTGACTTTCATTCACTTCAACGTCTCCCTTTACGTTCTGGCCGGATTGATCGGGAGGAGGCCTTGATGAGGTA
Source organism: Scalesia atractyloides (assembly GCA_947069175.1). NCBI lineage: Eukaryota > Viridiplantae > Streptophyta > Magnoliopsida > Asterales > Asteraceae > Scalesia > Scalesia atractyloides. Next base: position 82,472,389 of record CAMTDV010000024.1, read on the forward strand.
CCGGGCCTGGAATTACTGTTGTTTGGGCCATCTTCGTCGGCTGTATGAGATCTGGTGGGCCCCTTTTGAGTAGCCCCGCCACCTGTACTGCTGTCAACAACTTCGCTAGTTTGAGAAGGTGCCACTCTGTTTTGCTCGTACAGTTCTAACATTTGATTGCTGACCTCTGCAAAATGAAAACATATTCATTACCTAAGAATATGATACAAACAAATCATAGGGAAAAAAAGAGTAAAATGCCATTTTCGCCCCTGAGGTTTGGTTAGTTTTGCGACTTTCGTCCAAAGGTTTGTTTTTCCGCATGTGGATCTAAAAGGTTTGAAATCTTGCTATTTTCATCCGGCTTGTTAACTCTATTGATTTTTCTTTGTTTAGTTAGGGGTATTTATGTCTTTTTTGCTAACTTAAAGGGCAATTTAGTTTAATCACTTTGTGTAAAAAGACCGAATTGCCCTTTAAGTTAACAAAAAGATGGGAAACACCGCTGATTTAACGGAGAAAAATGGACAGAGTTGATGAGCTGAATGAAAATGGCAAGATTTCAAACTTTTTGGATCTAGATGCGGAAAAACAAAACCTTTGGACAAAAGTCGCAAACCTAACCAAACCTCAGAGACAAAAATGGCATTTTACTCGAAAAAATTAAGACAGACCCTCTAATTGGCGTGGGGTAACATCGAACTCCTGCCACCAAACTTTTTCACCGTCTGACGGCAGTTTAACTTTGAGGAACTTAGCGGCAAGGAAAATAGCACCAGCAGGCGATGTGGTGGGGTTTAAATTGCAAGCAGAGAGATGTCCGAAGCCTGCATGCCTCTTTTGCATGTCAAAATGGTACGACAGGCTGGCATTTACATAGAGAAACCACAAATTAAGAAATACAGCAGCGTACCCATCGTTGACAAAATTCCAAGCAACTTGAGCAAGGGCATTTTGAGCAACTTTGAACTTCTTTATTGCTTCTACTAGTGGTTTATATGGATGATGCACGTTAAAGTCAAAACCGAGAGTTGCAAGAACAACTCGCTCCCCGAGTAATATTAATTCCTTTTGTTGTTCATAAACCTCCTGCAACACAAACATATAGATATAAATACATACGAACTTTGAGGACCTAACAAGTGATTTTTAGAAGAACTGATGATACCTTCCGTTTGATTCTTTGTATAGCATCGGGATCCTTTTTGTTATTAATTTCATAGGAAACAATGATAACATCTTTTAAAGGGCGAGGGGTTTCTTCAACCTTGCCTGCAAGAAACATGCAGACAGTTGCAATTGTCTGCAATTCAAACATGTTAAGACTGTTAGTCGATGATTAATATAGGTACTCTGTCATTATCCCAAAATAGCATGCCAAATGACGATTATATTATCAATTTCAATATCACGGCAGAGACAAATATATTATAATTATTATTCAAAGGTTATATTTACTGGCAATGATTGCTTCACTCAGAAGTCAAAAACATTTTAAACCGATCTTTTTCTTAGTAGCAAAGTGATCATCCCATATCATTAATACTTGATTATTGTTCCGGTCTTGTCAATGATCAACGTTAAACTTAAACTTTTGGTTAGCATGATTGTTCCCTGTGGAGGGGAGGAGGAGTAGAGGTAGGCCCAAAATTACTTGGGATGAGCGGATTAGGCAGGATTTGGTAGAGTTGCACCTCTCTGCGGACATGGTACATGATAGGGGTCTATGAGACGTAGGATTAAGGTTAAGGACTTTTGAGAGAGGGGGGGGGGGGGGGGGGGGGGGGGATGGGGGGTTCCTAATTTGATTGATTTGTAGGGGCTTAGAGCTCCTATTTGCATGTGATTATCTTTCTGCAGCTATGGCTATTTGTGGTCATGACTTCTTTGTATGTTTCTACCTTACTATTTTACCCATCTACAACCTTAGTCTGTTATTTGCTAGTGTCTATGTCTTGTTACTAGTGCCGGGGGTCTATCTGGAAGCGGCCTCTCTGTCCCTAGGGATGGAGGTAAGGTTTGCCTACATTCCACCCTCCCCAGACCCTACCATTAGCTTGCTATTTGGGGGATTTACTGGGTATGGTTGTTGTTGTTGTTGATTGTTTTCTGACTAAATTACAAAAATCGTCCTTCGTGTTGACACCATATTGCAAACTATGTCCTTTATCACCAAAAGGTACAAAAAAATGTACACGATGTTTGCAAACCCTAACACATTATGTCTTTTAGCCATAACTCAGTTAGTTTTCATGGTTAAATCGGAACGAATGGATCCCACCTGATGGTATTAGTCTTTTCCCATCCTAAAACACTAATACAAAAAGAGATTGAAAAATTTAAAACATATAAATTTATAAACACCCCCACCGCTCTTCAGTTCTCTCTCTCTCTCTCCCCCCTATCTCTCTCTCTCACACACACACCACTCTCTCTCTACCCCTCTTTCTCTCTCTTGTTCTCCACCGCCACCACCAACCATCACCACCTCACCCCAATTCAGATCTGCTTTCATGGAGTTCTTCGACGAAGAAAGCAAACCTAGCTACCCCCTGCCACCCTTGCCATCAGACCCCCCCCCCCCCGGGCCACCATCAGCCACCACAAGCTTTTTATGGTTATCGAATCATAAATCTTTGTTATAATCAAGATGCTGTTTTGGATTGTGATCTATGTATCTGTATAGGGAATCTTGTTATTGTTGAGTGGATTCAGGTTTGACTGAACTCGACTTTAAATTTCAATGATTTCTTTCTAGTGATCTATTTTTAAGTTCTTGAGTGTTTTCTTGACTTGTTTCAGTTAAGTGACTAATTTGTTTACTGTTGTTTTGCACATTTGATTCATTTATGCGATAAAAATTAACTAAGTTAGTGCCAAAGGACATAACATGCAAGGGTTTGCAAACATTGAGTACGTTTTTTTGTACTTTTGATGGTAGAGGATAGAGTTTGTAATCTGGTGTCAACATAAAGGACGTTTTTTTTTGTAATATACTCATGTTTTCTTTACTTTTTAAACACACAAATAAAGGACTTTTTTTTTTGTAACTTACTCATGTTTCTTTACTTTTACACACAAGACAAAACCAACTACATTCAATAACATAAATGCAAAATATATATATATATATATACACGCACACACACAAAGTTAAATGAAGCACAACTCACCCTCCGGTCATTTTTTGCAAGTGACTGAAGGAGAAAAAACCGGTGGCAAAAGATTATAGCTGTAGCGATGGTTACTTGAGGCCTGGATGACAAAATTTCCAACAAAAACCATGTATTACATATCAAACCAAAATATAGACCAACCATTTTTAGTTAAGAAGCACAAGTTTATATAGATTACTAAATAAATTGAACATCAAGAACATTTGCCACCTATATTCACACACAGGCCTCTTTCACTGCAGTGAGTTAGTGACAGAATATCAGGATGCTAATGCTCTTCAATATATGGTGTTATTGTTAATCTAAGTGTTAACTTAAACTTTCCAGTTTCTCAATAATACTTACTCTAACCTAAATTATCTGAGTCCATCTTCTACTTCAAGCCTCCCATTTTTTTTCATCCGCCCTCCCTAGTCCTTAATATAAAGGTAATAGAAAACAGTCCTTCGGTCCACCCTAAAATAAGTGCATTAGATGTTGCCTAATCATAAACAACTGCTTTAAGGCTAAATTGTTAGAAAGTTGATAATTAAAAAAAACATTTCAATGTAGAAGCCAAGATGTTCTAGAATAATTAAACTTCAAATAACAAGCTTAATTGATTTCAACATGACTATGGCAAACACCACCAACACAGAACCACTATTGACCAAGACAAGCATTCATTAATCATTACTCGCATTTATCTGTTTCTAAAGCCCTCACCTAGACAGTAGGACCATAATGATGTCATATTCTTGCTTAAAACGGAACAACTAGGTTACCCAGTTAGAGTAGGTAAAGCTTGTCTGAGACCCAACTAATGTCATATTCTTGCCTTTTTTTCTTGCTTAAAACGAAACAACTAGGTTACTCAGTTAGGGTAGGTAATGCTTGTCTGAGACCCAACTAATGTCATATTCTTGCCTTTTTTTAAGTAATATAGACAAATAAGTCTCCTGTAGTTATCGATAGCGAATAGCGGTCAATAGCGATAGGCAACCTATATGCTACGTAGTGATAGCGATGAAATAGTGCCCGCTCTTTCGTGTTTAGCGATAAGGTAGTAGATAATTTAAAAATAAAAATAGCTATCCATAATTTATAAATGTATTTATAATGTTAATTTTATACCTTTTATGTATAATTCAAAAAGTTTAAGGACCAAATGTAAACTACTGAAGATAGAGGGGGTTATATGTTTAAATACACAAACTACCTTTACGCTTTTTAAGTAAAAAGTTACAAGTTTTAGGGACTAAATGTAAACTAATGAAAGATAGAGGGGTTAAATATTTGAAAACCTAAACTTAATTAAACGCTAAAAGCCTAAAACACACAAATACGCAGCCGCTTCTTCTTCCCCCTTCATCCTAGTTTCCGGCTGAAAGCAACACACCGTCGCCGGAATTCGCGTCGGAAGTCGCTATATCATCGATATGTGGTCGAAAGGCGCCTCGTAGCGGCATATGGCCGCCACGCCACACTATTCGCTATAGCGGCCGCCATAGACGCTATTGATAACTATCTACATAATTAGGTTTTTTACTAATATTTTGCAAATCACCAAATCCTCAGGTAAATATGATCACATTGTTCACATTGGTGAACATACTATAAGAGCAATCAAAAGATCCATACATACTAAAATTCTTTGAATTTCAAAGGAATATCATGATTCACATTCTCACTCAAATCTATATAACAACCTGGGTCTCACATGAATATAGCCTCAAGATTGAAGGAACAGTTGCAATCACCTAACATATGCCCATTGTGAACTATATGATAGTATTTAATGTCATTGCAACGCATAAGCAAAAACTAATAATTGTCAGTTTCAGCTGACAGCTACAAACTCTTATATTAAACAAGTTAAAAAAAAAGGCAATAGGGTCGTAAGAAAGAGTGATAAAAGTATACTATATAACTTGCTTAGTTGGTTCAAAAAAGTGTGAAACATTTCGAGGCGGTTATATCCCAAGAGCCGACGCAGAAAGCGTGAGCCTCATGTACGCAAGAAGTTGCTTTGCGTACAACCAAATAAGGTTTGTTTACAGCCGGAAGTTGCGTCTTCATTCAGTTTACAAATCATCCTTTTTATCAAGTAAACCTTTCCTAATTCCTTCATTCGACATCCCTTTGGTTGTTTTTATATAGAAGCCTCCTACATACCCTACTTTTTACTGATTTTGACCCAGACGTATATGAGGCGTGCCTCAAGCCCCTAAGGAGTTTTCCAGCTCACCACGTGCCTCAGGCGTGCCTTTTCAAAACCAAGCTATATAAAAGAACTTCAATATGTGTAAGAATCCAATCTTAATAACAGAGACACTTATCGCTATAGAAAAGTATAAAGCAAATGACCAGAGTGCAACCAGCCATTTATTTTCATTCTTTGGGGTCCATGTGTTAATTGTACACCACGATGAGAAATAAAAAGTGCAGACATCCACAAAACATAAAGAACCACAAAGGCCTTTATAACCTATAACTAAAACTATAAAGAAGATGTTCTCTTCACATCACATAATTTTTACCACGTCAACATTTAAAAAAAGAAAACAAATGTAGTCCAATCAAATGCAATCTCCAAGAATTATTTAAAACTAGTTGTCTCGCGTCAAAAAATTCAATGCTAAAGCTTAAACCCTATTGAGTTTTTCATTGGTTAAACCCATCACAAAACAGATGATATGCATTGTTATTTTCAGCTACACATCCAAATTTCATACATATAAGAAAGTAACAAAAATATTAATCATAACTTGAGGGGGGAAACAAGGAATAAAGAAACGTACACTTTGAGCCTCATACCCAGATCTTGCAAAAATGTGCAATAAGATTTGCGTAGGTAAGTTTCCTTCTTTAAATCAATGCCATCTGGTCTAGATGGAGAATTTTCTTCAATTTCTTTCGCGAAAAATACCACCGACCACCATGTTCTTCCAGTTTATCGTCAGAATGCCTATATGGACCCCCTTCATGCATTCCAAAATGCATTGGATCACTGGACACCAAAGCAGTCATTGGCGGTTTCTGCACTCTACAAAACTTCAAAGAATGAAGATGGAGTTCCCCTACTTCACAAAATGCTTTGAACTAGCATGTACTACCTGCATTGTATGTGTACTAACAAATTTGAGTAGGCAAAAAGAGATACAACATACAATTTTTTTTAAATAAAGATTCTCCCAAGTTTAGGGTATAATTTAGCATAAAAGTGGCAATGGTGCAAGCAAATACAAATACAGATTACTCTTATGTTCTCCTAAAGCTCTAACAAGTTTCACATTGGTCCCAGCTCCAATACTTTATGCATAATAGAGAAGTTCCTTGGCACTAAAAAAGGTCAAGTTTAGACTCTCGACTGCAAGACTATACAGTTAATGCGGTAAAAAATCGGACATCAATCAAGGACCGATATTTGAGATATAGGTTATCGCGGTGGGATATGGGTAATTTTAATATCATGCAGAATTCATATATATAGCAATTTAACACTAACAATTCAGTATACTCTCCTACCATTAACAAATTAACCTTTTGCAACTTGCAAAACACTAAGAATTGTAGCAAGTAGGAACTTATTACGACTTAAAACACTAACAATTAACAATTAAGACTTAAAACACTAATAGTAGCAATAAGAAGAAAGACGAATGGTAGAACTAAAAAGAAAGGTACTGATATCGGGAAAAATCGATAATATATCGGTCAATATTGCCGATAATATCAGTACCGATAGTTAACACCGATATTTTACATGGAAACTGATAACCGATATATCACCAACATATCACAGATATGTCACCTATATTAACTGCATAGCTGCAAGATCAACCATGAGGAACTCCCTGCTTGCAACTTATCAATGCTTGCAAGTTGCAACACAAGAAACAATGCATTTTTGACTCAAAAGTAGAATTTATGAAGTTAAACCTACTCATGATTAAGAGGATCTACAGACCACGAAAGAAAACAAAATGCCAATGGACTTTGTAAGCATTGCCACAAGATTTGATAACTTCTCCAACATGGAGAGCCTCACTTGAGTTAATAGTTGGCTAGCATTAAACAACCCATGAATTTGTAGCCACTAGAGAAACAAGGTTTCATAAATTATACGTCATATTTGATGAGGAGAAAATATGAGGGAAATGAATGTATGAAAAACTGTTGCCACTTTCTGCCCAAGTGAATTACTAAAGCTAAGAAAAACTGTAAAATATTTCCTTTGTACCCTTACAAGAAAGAAACTACAACTCTTATCTTTGTCTTCTTACCACACACACACACACATATATACACATACATAAAGGGGTATTGCTATGTGAATTGATATGTGTAAGACTATGTATATTCGTATATTACATAGTTATATTAAAAGCGCTAGGCAGACTCAAGGCGCATAGGCGTCGCCTAAAGCGAGTGCCTGGGAAAAAAAGCGCACTTAAATGAAAAAAATAAGAAAATACATCATGTGTTAGAATAATACTATTCTTCAAATAAAATGAACACAAGCTATTATATAACATTTGATATCCTCTAATTAGTACCAAAAGTTCTGAAATAGTGAAGTTCAAATGCAATTCCAAAACTTGAAAGTTCTAAAGACTAGAGTTCTAAACTGGATCAAAAATCTGGATAAAAGTCGCTTCAATCGGCATCATAGAAGCTTAGATTGTGAAGAATATCAATATTTTTACATTAAATTATAAAAGAAAAAGAATAAAATTGTGTGTCTGGAGAGTTGAAGCAAGCGCCTAGGAACTAGAAGCGCAATTAATGGGCCTCGCCTGGAATATGCACCTAGGCGCATGAAGCGAGGGTTTTTTATAACTATGGTATATTATAAGCATATGCATATGTGTAGCTTCACTATAAAGCTCTGATCTAGACATATGTAGAAAATTTGTTAGTTGTTACAACTTACAAGTGATCAAAAGATGAGAGAGTGGATGATATTTAATTAATGAAATCGAAGACTCGTTTAATATTTTACATGTATACATATTTCATAATAAGTAAATGATTTAAATTGGTTCTCGTGAGTTCTCGCTTTATTACGTAGTTTTGAAGAGAACCATTATATATATGCATCCAAGTCTCTTTTGCAAATCACTAAACAGATTACAACCATTTCATATACAAAATAACTACTACGACCCGGGAAATCACAAGATAACCTCTCACTCACCCTCTTGAAATAATGTTACAGAACAGATTAACAAGATAATCGAATTCAGCTTCATAACAAAAGTACATCGCCTCCAGCAAGTACAAATTACTTCAGTTTATGGAAGACTTAAACTGTGAGCTGAATCCAATCCGGGCACCACCAAGAAAGAACCTGACCTTGTGCGCTGCTGGATCACTTACGTTGGACCACCATCTAAACAGGCCTCTCATCACTCATGTGAGATTTCTTTACCTCTCATGTAATGGGCCTGAGGCGATCTAATGCAAGCCCATTGGGGTTGCCCAGATTCAACCTCTATGAAAAAACTTTGATCGGGGTGAAGCCCCAAATTCTCTCACAATTATGTTACCTCAAACTACTAATGTAAAGCACGATATATAAATATAAGTATATAACCATCATCATCATCATCATACTCAGTATATCCCACCAATAGCAAAGCTAAGGTAGGGTCTGAGAAGGGTAAGATAGGGTAGACAGCCTTACCTCTACCCCGTAGGAATAGAGGGGCTGCTTCCAATGAGACCCCCGGCTCGATAGTAGTTTTGCATCAAGCCTTGGACATAAGGCACATAACACTCAGCAACTGAGACAAACGCCGATTAGTGCATGTACCCCCTTGACTTTCGGCTATCAACACCACCACATGATGCGTGATTAACCATCCCCCTCTTTTAACGTTATTTTCACGAAATTAGTAAAATAACGTTAAAATTAGTGCACTTTCACTTTTGCCCCCCCCCCCGAGCGCCCACACATATACACGTTATATGAGCATACTGCAAGCGTGGCGTAATAAGTATATAACCATAATCACCTATAATACAACTGCCTGTACATAGGTAACTGAAAGCACGTCTAAACTCCAACGGTTGAAAACCGATACGTACTTTAACATTTCAAAAAACCAACCTATAATAATGAATATGTCTGCTCAATCAGCCTTATCTCTTCCAGATTGACCTCAATAAAGAACTATAGCTATCATCCATTTACAAATAATTCATTCAAACCCTATAATCCCTACTTATTTTCCTATCACTTAACTCAAAATACCAACCGGGAACCAAACCCTAATTCTCTAATTCCAGTGCAAAATTAACAATTTTCAAGTAAGAAAGAAATTAATCAGCTTCGTAACATAAAATTCATCATATTATGAGTCATAACATTGAAATTAATAATCAAGATCACATAAATTCATCGATTTTCATGTGCCCTAATCGTAACCGTGCGAATTAAGGAAAAGATATTATCTTTACGGCATAATAATAGGGCAGGAATAATAAAAGCAAAAGGGAAGAGATAAAGCGAGCATAAAGACATATTACGCGATTAGTAGAGGAACTCCGATCAAGATTGCGGTGTTGATTAACGTTGTTGTTTAGGCTTCGCGTTCGTATGTTCTAGAGAATAGAGAGAGAGAGAACGGGTAGTGTGAACGTGAAATCGTGTTTTCAAGTAAGACTTGGAGATTTCTTTTTTATTTATTTTTTATTTTTTACTAAGAAATAAAAGAACATTGTGGATGTAGGTCGGTGGTAATGATATTTTTGGTTTCTTATGTGATTTTATGCTTTTAGTTATATTATTATTGTTATTATTATTATAAGAGTGAATTGCAAGGATTGTTCTTTATCTTTATATCTCTTTTTAGGTGGTGTTCTTTATGTTTAAATTTGACGAGTTTTGTACTTCATGTTTCAAAATCGTGCATGTTATGTCCTTTAGCCCTAATTCAATTAAATTTTTTTATTAAATCTGATCATGTGACTTGCACATGAGGATATATTTGTCTTTTCAACTATTATGCACATAAATCTGTAATTTCTCTCCTCTGTTCTTTCTAACCTACAACTAGCACCACACGTTTACCGCCACCACTTGACCACCACCACACGGTTACTACCATAACTCAACCACCACCACCCGGTTATCGCCACCACCCAGTTATTCTGTCTCTCTATCTTTCTCTACTTCTCCTCACCACCCCCACCCCCAACCTCCACCTTCCACTCCACTTTCTCCACCCAAAAAAACACCCAAATGCTACAATTTTTCAAACCTTAATCCTTACATTCATAACTTCCACACAAATGCACATATCTCAGCTGATTATCTCAAGCCAGACCATTCAAAAGTTTTAATAAATCTCACAACTTACAATTTGCAGCAGGTTTCATTCAGATTTCAGCAATATACCAACCACCACTTTCCATCGCCACCATAACCTTCCGACCACCATCAGCCTTCCCCACTGCACCACTGTAACACCACCTACACTCTCGAATACCGATGACATGGTTGAAAATTATAGTCAGCCCTCATTTGAAACCCGGCGGCCTTGCCCAACCCCACCAGCCCTCCCTCATCTGAAAGGAGTAAATCTCCATCACCATCTCTTTGTCTGTTTGTCTTAGATCTGGTTTGAAGTTCTAAACCGTCGTCGTCTTCTAGCCGTGACAGTTGTCGGAGCTGCGATTGTCATCGTCGTCGGGTGCCGAAGATGATCACTGGTGGGAAGGTTGATGGTGGTGGTAGGTAGGTGAAGAGAAGATGAGAGAAAGGGTTTTTAATTTAAATACATCTATATATTAATAAATTAGATGATTTGAGCCCTGTGCCATGTGATGGTGAGGTTTTTTTGCTGATATGGCATGTATAGTAGAGTAATGGCTGATTTTGGGAAGGAGGAAATATTAGCTGACCTATACTACTTTGGACGCGGGATCCGGATGTCATTTGGATCAGCTAATGGATCACCCACTTCCACCTTTTCAAAACACAAACACAATTAGGGTTTCTTCTCCATCTCTGTGCCGCTTCTCTGCTCTCCATGGCTCTTAGATGCAACTCCATCAATGTGTGACCCCAAAGGAGAAACATGCTCCTTCTTCATCATACAACATCGAAAACCCTAATCATCAAGAAGAAATTCTTAGGGTTTTTAATTCTTCCACTACAAGGTGAGTATATCTTACAACCAGTTTTGTTTTTAGGTTTTTCACGAATTCGATTATGATATTAGGGTTTATTTTTTTCAGATTACGTCTTTTTACAAATCAGTTCAGATTAGGGCTATTTATTGGACATCGATTTGGTTTGTTTTTTCGTCAATTGCAACAAGGTGTAACCGGTGGCGGCTTACAAGTAAGGTATCTTAGCGCCATCTCTGCAACCATTTCATCCATCAATCTTCATTATTCACGGCGTTATCGTGTTGCCGCTGTTCGAAGCCCTAATTAGAACAGGTCAGTTCTCGATCGCATACATGAGAGAATGGATATCATCTACTTTATGGCTGACAACCTTAGTGTAAAGGATGAAACGATGAAACAATTAGGGTTTTTCGATTCCTCCTCGGCATAGAAAAAGATGAAGGTCAGTATATGCTACTGATGTTATATTCTTTGTTCTTTTTTTCATTAATTTATGCTTCCATATCCAAACGATGTCTTAATTACTTCTACTTTTGATGAATCTTACATTTTTATGTGTTAGTGGATGTTGATGATTCAATATTCAAAGTCGATTTTGGATTGGAGTCGACTTTGTTCTATTAGTGTGTTTGTTTTACTTGATCAATTCAGAGCAGGTACTCTTCATGTATTGTACCATTCGGATCTAATGAGATAGCTTTTTTTTTAAGAATATACATGTTGATATACAGGAGTTTATGTTATACAATTTGTTTTATTTATGTTGTTTGATAGATCTGAGCGATTGTTTTTATTCATCGCAGAAGGTTTGAATAACAAGAACGCATCGCCAGATTATAATCTGGATTTGAGCTTGGGGGAAGTTCAGCCTCAAATAGGCCATAAAACATAGAATTTGGAATTAATCGTCAAGTCGAATTGTAACTCAATTCATTTTGGACTTAATCAGCATGCGGTATGTTTCACTTTTGCATAAGTAGAAAAGATACAATGCATGTTTTCCTCTTTTCTTTTGTTGAAATTTATTTTTATGAACACTTTAATAAAAGGTTCTGACATGTCAAGGCATATACAATCCAAATAAAAGTAGATTTTTTTAAGCCAAGTCAATCTCTACAACCCTCAGGTTGTGAATTCAAGGCTCTATATAGACATTAATGTATCGGTTTATTAACTTTTGAGATGGAATAGCTCTTGGTTTGCCAAGGGAGTCTGATTCATTTTATACAGTCCCGCCTATGGGACAATGACCTTTATTGTTTTTCATTTGTGAAATGACCAATCTACTCTTCCTTATTGATCTGAAATATATTCATGGATCGCTTTTGGCAAAGTATGTCTTGATATTTTTTTTATTCTCCATTCATCGTAGTTTACAAGAAAGTTACTGGATATTGTTTTTTTTGTTTTGCTTATACTAAATTACAATTGTTGATAAAGTAAAAAAGAGATATTATATTGTTTACGGTCTTAAGAATTTTCATTGATGTAGTTTTAGTTTTTGAGTCTCCTTATGGGCTTATATTTGCAATTGCTCTCTATGGTAAGGATAAACTTTTTTTTGTTATATTGGCTTTTTAAGGTGGCTATTATATTTTGATACTGGTTGTTGTAGTTGCTCTCTATGGAAGTTTTCTCTTCATGTCTTCCTAGATAAGATATGTTAGTTTCTTTTTTTCTTTTTTTTATGTTATCTCTTTTTGTGAGAACTTTGAACTTTGTTACATTTAACTGAAGCTTATATATATATAAGAGAAGAGAGAGCCACATTAACCAATGGATTGACTTCTCTTTGTTTAAGCTTGATGCACATATTAAAGGATGGTAATAATTTATATCCAAGATTGGGATATGACACCTCCGAAACCTATTGTTTAAGCTTTATGCTTTCGTTTGATATCCTATGCCATTCTCCCTTCTTATTTTTGAGATTACAAGAAATGACACAAATACTTGTTTGTAAATTCTACACTAACCTACGTGTTTGGTTAAAGAAATTTATTCACCCATTTTGATTCGATCTAGGGTTAAAAATAATAACTAATAGGTAGCATGAAATTTGGATATTGTTGTAGGTTATATATTATTGTGTTTTATCAAATGTGTTGTTATGGATGATTAATTAACTACCTGTAATAATGATTTGTTAGGTTTTGAGGTGTAATTACGGTATAGTGAGGGGCGGCTTGAGATTTGTGTTTGTACTGTTATAGAATGGAGAAGCTAAAAGTAGTATATCAATTTGCAGTTATCATTTGTTGAGTTATTAAGTGTCGCTTCCACAGGTAGACTGATTCTTTTTTTTTCGTAGATCTCAGTTGGGTTATACAGGAGTAGCATATTATTCAGATCCAATACAAATTTGAGATTAATATTGCACTGTTGGCGTTGTTGGTGTGGATTGGTGCTTTATTAGGTTGTTTGGATTGATGCTTGCTAACGTTGTTGGGATGTTTTGTTCTACGAAGGTATATTTTGTTCATCAAATGAAGCCTCATATCCCAGGCGCTTATCAAAGACTTAAAACTTCTCCTTTTTCCCAATTTGTTAGCAGACCTAAGACTTCACGGGCAATTACATGATCTGGTGATCCTGGTGACAAATTTTCACAAGGTAGACAGGAATGATGGTGTTGGTAGGTGACGTTTTTTATGTACCCATAAGGAAGGATATTGTTGGATTGTAGCTTGCTAAATGGCAGCAGGTATGATATATTTCCCTAAATTATGACTTAAACCCTGAACGACCAATGTTCTATGAGTACGATTCACAAGTTATATTATAACTACGGAAGTTAAACTGCACACTACTCGATATTGATGGGTTCACTTTTGCCTCAGGTACTTGAACACATGTGAAAAGCTAATTATTCGTTTAGACATGCCAATCAGAGCAGATCAGATTATGCAGCAGAGGTGGAATTGGTAATGTGTCCCTACGTTGCCTTTGTTTATGACTTCCAAAGTGGTAAAGAAATTGTATTTATTTATATTGTTTATCATCATATGTACATTTAATTGATTTTTGGTTCTGCTTTTTAACTTTTGTTTCTTTTTTTATAACCTTGAATCATAGTGTTACAGCACCTTCAACCGCACACAGAAAATTATTCGCTGACCATAAGGAGGTTGCATATTCTAAATCCATGACTTAAAAATGGTAGGCATAATCATGGATTCCAAAGCGTGTAACTTTAATTAGATCGATTGTCAGAACGTGAATCTATTTATATTTTATGTTAAATAAGAATATGTATTTTAACCAATATGGATTTATATCTATACTTGTATGTTAACACTATCATGATTGATGACGAATTCAAAATTTTAGCCGTTCGATATTTCTATTTTATATATTATATATTGATTTGGGGTTTATAGGGTTTTTTGTATTTTGGGTGCTGAGTGAGTAGTTATTTCCTACAGTGGAATGGAATGCCTGAGTGCAAGTTTGGGCTTAATGATAGAGTTCTAATGAATGCAGAAGATCGTTCTTCAAAGAGGAAATGGATTGATTTAGAAGACATCAGATTTCACCTGTAAGACATTGATAAACACGTTACTAGCATATGCTATAATATTTACTACTATAGATTATAGATCTAATAGCTCTTCATGCTTACTTGATTGTTGCCTTCAATAGGTGTGTATGTCTAGCGCGCTATGAAAGGACCACACAATATATTTTATTCCTCCTGATGGATCATTTGATCGAATGACATACATAATCAGCACTCAGATTGTCTTCAGTTGTATCTCACTTTATTCATACACCTTATATGATTTCATTATGACGTACTGGTTTTTTTTAAAAAGCTATTAATTTTGTTGTTGCAGGAAACAATGGGCCAATAATGACATACATAATCAGCACTCTATTGTCTTCAAGTGTATCTTACTTGATTCATACACCTTTTTATATGATTTCATTATGACGTACTGGTTTTGTTTAAAAAAGCTATTAATTCTGTTGTTGCAGGACACAATGAGCCAATGAGGGCAAATCATTGAAGCTTCTTAGGTATCCTCTCTCAGATCTTCAGGTTTGATTTTGCCCTAATGTTGATTGGGGGATCAGTTAGTGTTGCTGGTTATAGGTACGAAAAGAGGCATGGACCTTTTCATTTTTACAGGTAAAGTACTACTTCGTATTGGTGATTGTTGGAGTCATGGATCTTCTCATTTTTACAGGTAATTTATTTCTTGCTATTTTTTTTCAAGTGTTGAATTATATTTTTCATGTGTTTATTAATCTAGAAAATGTTCTCATTTTAATGTTACTCTTTTCTGTGATAAATGTGTTATGTTTGAGCACAAAAAAGCACAGGGGAGCTTAGCTTCTTGATTTCATTTATGAACTATGGCTTCTTTTTGGGTGCACTCTTTCTTATCCTTGGGTTTATTAAAATGCACGCATAATGTGTGATGCGCTTGACCCAATGCGCTGATGAAAGCGCATCATCACAACTATCATGCTATGGGTTGGACGAGCAACACATTGTTTCTTATGTTTTTTTCTAGATTTTATGAACTGGGTTTGGTTTTTTCGATACTTAATATTTTGTATTTTGATCCAAAAAAACAAACTCTTATATTTTTATTACGTCATTTGTTTTAGTTTTAAGTATGCTTTATTAAGTTTTTAATGTATAGATAATTTTTAATATTTTTTATGAAGAGTGCATTACATACATGATGCGCTCGTATTGCGCATCTCGCATAAGATTTTTGGACCAAGCACATCAGAGCGCATCACGCAATTTACAACCAGGTTCTTATCATCACTTGAACTATTATATTTGGCAATCTCGACCATTCATTTACGAACAGGTCGCTATGGGTAGGGGTGTTCATGCTCCAGTTTTGAAGGTTTTATGTCAAACCGCGTGAGGCAAATTATTAGTAACATTTTTCGGTCGCTGGAACCAAAACCAAACATTAAAGATAAACAGTGAAGTTCATATCTGTTCAATTTTGGTCAAATCTGACCAACTGGAGAACCGGTGTTTCGATATATGCGTAGGCAATAGCTGGATTTAATAAAATTAAACTACTGAGAACCAAATTGTCCCAGTTCAGTTCTTTCTTCCCTTTGTGGTATGAATTTTTCACAATATAACCACGTCAAACGAGATTAGATCTCATGTAAATACATGTATTGAATATGTTATATGTGATTCTTTTAACAATTTCTAGAAAATCTAATCTTTTTTATGTATCAGGTTTAATAAGTTTGCCTTTTAAAGTATTTAGATGTCAAATAAATACGTAGATGGGTAAATAGAGCTATTTAGATTTCAAGTAAACATTGTCATTTTGCTTTTGATTATTGTTGGCTGGTATGTAACTATGTAAATGCAAGGTTGGTGACTTGACACTTGATCCGCAATAGTTGAAGTTGGATTATCAACACAGAACCACATCGTGTGTAACAACCCGCTTCCTCGCAAGCTCGTCACTCTCGTTACAGCCTAGCACCTGAGATTCGGATCATAATGTAACCTATATCGCTTACTACGCTACATCGCATATTTTCGCACTACATCGCTTATTTTCGCACTATATGCATCTCACAACGCTTATAACGCACTCCTAAATACTATAAACTTTGCGTGATGTTTTCAAGTCTATCTGCTCGCTTAGACAACGCGACTCTCTCAGGACTTGGAACTGAGACGCCTATTAAACGCTTAATATTCGCTCTCGCTTAATTCGCTTTATCGCATTTTATACGCCGCTTAATACAAGTAACTAAGAACGAAAGCATTACAAAATGGATTTTTAATGATCTTTAGGAATTTTTCTAGCATAGTTCCTTTCGTAAAAAGTGCGTGTTTTAATCAATAGAAAAAAAATGTATATATTTTCGTACGAAAATTCCAATTTATTCAATTTTTGTTACGAAAATTGCATTTTTCGTGCAAAAATGTTGTATTTTTGGCTCCGAATGACCGTTTTCATGTGAAAAAGACGGTTTTTTATGCGAAAAAAACATATTTCTAGCATAGGTTCCTTTTGTAAAAGTGCGTGTTTTAATCATTAGAATCCAAAAAAAATATTATTTTCAAACGAAAATTCCAATTATCGTACGAAAATTGCATTTTTCGTGCGAAATTTCATATTTACGTACAAAAATTGCATTTTTCGTCCGAAAATGTTGTATTTTTTGGCTCTGAATGGCAGTTTTCATGCGAAAAAGACATATTTCATGCGAAAATCGCATATTTGGTGCGAAAATGACCATTTTCGCACGAAAAATATGGATTTCCGCACGAAAATTTCACCAAACCACCTCCATTCCTCTACGCCTATAAATACAACCCTTCACCATTTACTCCAACTTGCTGCCATTCCGCACCAAAACGCTTTCCAGCCCGATTCTCTCTGTTCCAAGTAAGAAAACTACGTTTTTCACACGAATCACAACGGTTTTTACAACGATTTTGCACGAGATTAACTCCGATTTCATCTGAACTTCTCTGTTTTACGAAAACCTTTATCTTTTTCATAAAACTTTCTGTTTCTTAAGGATTTAGCACTTAACCGAGCATGTTTGAGTTAGCCTTGGCTTCTCAGACCCGAAACCTTGTTGTTTCAAACTCACCAAGTGTTCATCCTAACAAAACTGCTTTATCAAATCGATTTTCACACGAAAACGGACCATACCGACTAGTGTTTCGTTCACTAAGTAGTGGAACGAGGCGCTGTCAAAACAGTCACGAAATAGACTCTAAATACATCAGTTTCAGACAAAGTCTTAGTCCCGAACGCACCAAGGCGCAAGAACAGTCACTTGTGCGATCTGGACTGGCTCGCTGAACCATACTTGGTTCACACGGTCCAGTCCGAGTTCATACAAGACTCACTCGCTCAAAAGATCTCTCTGAAGCTAGGTTGATCAGTAACCTAATGTTGGAGGGATGAACACTCGATTTTCCCGAAGACAGACGCGAAAACACTCGATTTTGGACACAAAAACAGCCATTTTCGCACAAAAATTTCCGCTCGAAATTTTCGCACGAAAATTCCATTTTCGTGCGAAATGAACTGTTCCCGCACGACTCTCGTTCCGACTGTTCGACACTCTGGAAGACTGATGCACTTCCGTCTCTACGCGCAAGCTAAACCGACACTCTTTTCTCTCCTCTCATCAACTCTCGGTGTTCGCTGTTACGCACCCACTGTGAGTATACTTGACCCATTCTCGCTTTAATGCACTTTTTGGGTGTAACATACGTTCTTATAAAAAATATACAACGCACGCTAAACTGATTTATCACATGCGAATATCCGTTATACATATTTATACGTGATTGCTAGAACATATATGCTAGGGCACTTTTCGTTATCTCCACCTTGGCTAGTATGGTACTGTAGATGGGCTCTCACCCGACGGGGTTTAGCTAAGATGTACGCGCGAGTTCTCTGCGAGTATAGCATGAGAAATTGTCTTGTGAGTTTATGTGTTGTATGAATTGTCACACCCCGACCCGCAGCGGAAAAGGTGATCGGGGCATGATTGGGTTATCATCAAAGCTCATGACATTTATTATAACGTTTCATATTTATTATTACAATTAAAGGGAAATCATACAATCATAATTACAATATGTTCTACACATCCTTCTAGACTTCATTATTTTCTTCTAAGGCATTTCCTATGTTTTCCTTGCTTCATCCTGTTCACCTGTATCATGTGTAAAAATGGTTTTTGGATCAACAAAAAGTTGGCGAGTGAATCCTATGAAAAACATTTAAACAAGTTTATTGAATTGATTATAAATGAAGTGCGTAACCACATATGAGTAAATATAGATGTAACTTATTCACAAATCACTTAATATTAAATAATGCACACATATACAATAATAGATTGTTTTGAGGCACGCGTTGCTCAACTCGTCTCCCACGACGAAATGATGGGCCTAATGAATGAGTTTTTAGGCACGCGTTGTTCTACGAACTGATGGGCCTAATGAATGAGTTTTAAGGCACGCGTTGTTCAACTCGTCTCCCACGAGGAACTGATGGGCCTAACAAATAATTTGCATACAACTTGACATTATGAAATACGTAACTACAAACAATATTTACATTCTAAGTTTAAGTCATAATATGGTATGGCACGAGTTTGAATAAACGAATTAGTTTTAGTGACACATGATACACCCCAAAACGTGTAATTAAAAAGGGGAGTTGTAAGATTCACTCACAGTGGGTGCGTTCGGTTGATGATGTTGAATGGCAACGAAGTTGGATTTAACCACGAGTGAAACTAACCTAGATAATAACATAATGGTTCGGTAAATAAGCTGATTTTATTGATCAATTTTTAGTAGGATTATTGGATATATTTTTGTGAGTTTAATGCTATTTTCTAACTTTAAAAATGTTATTTTTAAGTATTTTTAATTTAAATAAATAAATAAAAGTATAAAAAAAATGTTGATTTTTGACTGTTGACCATTGACTTGTTGACCGTTGACCGTTGACTTGTTGACCGGTTTATTGTGTATATGTATGCGCCGGGCAGGATTCGAACCCGAGACCTCCCGTACGCGTGCACGCAGCTCTACCAACTGAGCTACGTGTCTAACCCGAAATATTTCTGTTTTTAATTATATTTATATACTAATTAAGTTAATCCGAAATCACTTATTTTAAAATAAAGATTTAATGTATCGACTCGGCGCTCGCCACAGGTCTCGAACCCGGGACCTGTGGTTTAGTTTGGCACACAGTCCACCGCTGGACTGTGTGTCTAACTTGGTAAATAATCTGGTTTTTATTATACTTATATACAAACTAGATAAATTCATTTCTGTCCTTATATAAAAAGTTTGATAATTGCCAGAACCGGTGCGGTAGCCTGGACTCGAACCCGCGACGTATGATTTAAACTCGCACACAGTCCACCACTGGACTGTGTGTCTATCTTGGTTATTATTCCGGTTTTCATTAAACTTAACATCTATTTGCAAGTGGATCCGGTTCAGTTTAAAAAAAAGAACATTTTTATTAAAGCGAGTGTGCGTGTGTCAAGGATCGAACTCGGGACGTATGCGTGTTTATTTGCACACAGTCCACCGCTGGACTGTGTGTCTAACCCGAGATTTAACTTGATTTAAATTAGATATATATATAACCAAAAACTTCATCTTCTTCGTTAAACTTAACCCAGAACCAATGTCCGACTGTTTCGACAAATTAATCAATTTATTTAGTAAGTTGTAATTAGCTACGTATGAGATTAATAAAAACGAGAGAGATTAGGTGTAAGATATACCGAACAGAGATCCCTGTTTCGCTGGCGAGTTTCCGATGACAGCAGGTTATTCCGGCGACGTGTATCTTGCGGCAGAGGTTCTTCAAGAAGTTTGAGGTGAGTGTGGGTGACTTCGGTATGAGCTCTAGATGTTCTGTT
Source organism: Scalesia atractyloides (assembly GCA_947069175.1). Taxonomy (NCBI): domain Eukaryota; kingdom Viridiplantae; phylum Streptophyta; class Magnoliopsida; order Asterales; family Asteraceae; genus Scalesia; species Scalesia atractyloides. The sequence continues at coordinate 82,493,088 of CAMTDV010000024.1, forward strand.
TTTAGAGTAAGGCACAAAGGTGAAGGGGTTCGGTTTTCCGGTGAGTTGCAGAAAGTTTCCGGCGAGTGAAATTACGTCGAGAATTTGTGTGATTGTGAGCGAAAAAGTTATCAGAAGCTTGTGGGTGTATTTATAGGGAAGAACATCGATGAATTTAGTCCGATTACCGTCTTGATTCGTCGGTCAATAATTTCTCCGGCGGTTATGACCGATGTCGCGGACTGGACATCGGTTATAACCGACGTTGAGGTTAATGCTTTGGTTAAATCAGAAGAAACCGTCAATTATCGGCGAAATCGTCGGGATTTCCGACGACTGCGATTGGGCGTGTCAGTTTGAATTCAAGATTTTGATATTTGAATTAATTGTTTTGATACATTACTAAAGAACACCAGTGGCGGAGCGGTTGGATGGATGGAAGTTAAGGCTTTGATTCCCGGCTGACCCGGGTTCGAAACCCGGCATCAGCAATATATTTTTATTTCATTATTTTTAATAAATTTTCAATTATAAATTTTATATTCTAATACAATTATTAATTATGTATCGTTTAAAATTAATTTGAGCATTAAATTCGTAACGAAATTTTTAACTGGTTGTTCGGTTAATAAATGAAGCGGGTTTGGTAAATTCGGTTTTTGACGGATGTTATATGAATCATTTTTATGTATGAAGAATTCGCTATACTTTTATCTACTATGCTATTATATCAAAACCTGTATGCTTGCCAATACATTTTTGTATTGACAATTATTTTAACGTATGCTGCAGGTTATTGAGATCTACTTGCTGCAAACTGGATTTAGGATTTATCATTAGAAATGCATTGTAATAGAAAATCTATGGAAGATCGAATTTGATATGTTTTATGAGATGCTATGTTTTGTAATGATTGATTATGGAATATTGGTTGATTGTATGGGAAATCAGACTATTTAAATATTGTCATTATTAGTTGTTATGGAATTTTTTGTGAAACAATCTGATTCGCCTAGTGTCGCGTCCCGATGATTCCGCCATCGGTTGGGGTGTGACAGATTGGTATTAGAGCCATAACTATAGGGAATTAGGTAGATTGCCTAGTCTATAGTAGGAAACTATGTGCTTACTCATTGCTTATCTGATTAAAACATTACCTTTGGACTTTAAATACTATACGAAGTCTTTCCTAAGACTTGATCACAACACACGAAGCTACAAAATACTCGTACAACACCAATAAGTCGATTTGGCGAGATTAGGTGTGAAAACCGCGAACTCTCGACGAATCACTCCCTCAACGTTTTCCGGTTTGCACGAAATTCTCCGTCAAGTTAGGAGTGATATCCACATCTTAACGGAAAGTTTCCCATTCTATCCGGTGAAAACCTCCTGATGGGTCAGGGAGGGAAACCACAATCAGGGATTCGAAATTATTAAGTCAGGGGTGAAACCCGAATCTTGACGACTCGTCCCACTCAACGATTTCAAAATCTCACCAAAGTCTCGATAATTTCAATGACTCAGGATGTGTAGTAACTTGAAGGGTAATGCCGGTAGCCGCGAGGCGGGGAGAGCAGATACCTATTAGTCCAAAGCGCGTGCCCGAACTCAAAGGTATAGTCGAATCAATTTGGGTAGTCGCTGTCTCAAAACCCGGGACGCTCTATTAATTTTAAGCCTGCAATCGCCGATTTTACGCATCATCGAATTTTATTATGGTTATATGTTTTCGAATCGAAGATTTTACGCTTTATCAATTTCTCGATTTATCGCTTTTCGCTCCATAAACGTACGCACAACTCGCACAGCTATCGCAATCCAAACAAGAGCTAAACACTCGCAACAAAACTAAATCATAACAACTCTCTTAACCGCGACCTCGCGCTAAACTTGCAAGTATATACGTATCTAAATATATACATATATAGTATGTGGTTACAGTGCTTATGTGGATACGTGAGAATTTAGGAGATATGTGTTTCCTATGTGGCTCCTATGTGAATACGTATTACTATATCGACTAAACAAGTTTTTAACGCGCTAAATTGCATTGCAATTTCAAAATCATTATGATCGAATCTCATTCCAAATCTCTTTGTTAGATGTCCTCAAACGCTTCCAACTCTCGACGTCAAGCCTGAAGGAACTCGGACAAGAGGATTACTTCGCTTGTGGCCAAGGAAATGGCCAAGGTCATCCCTCAAATTATCACTCAAGTTCAAGCCCTCAGCAACTCTCAGACATCGGAAGATTCTAAGTCCAACGCACCAAAGTCTACATTCTCCTACTAGCAATTCAAGGCCTGTGACCCGATGGTCTTCACAGGTGAAGGAAGTGTATCTCAAATGCTCAGTGGTTTGATGCCATCGAGGTTACCCTTGTCAGAGTGGGTGCCCTGAGCATTTCAAACCACCTGTGCTATCGAGTATTTCAATCCTAAGCCCTCGACTGGTGGACAGCCGAGCGCATCAAACGTGGGAACGACGCAGCTTACGCACTATCGTGGGAGGAATTGAAGGAGCTTATGAAGAGAGAGTATTGCCCTCCCCACGAAGTCCAAAAGCTCGAGACGAATTCTTGAAAATCAAGCAAGTCGAAGGTGACAACGCCGGCCTCACAAAAAGGTTCAAACAGCTTAGCATCATCTGCCCAAGCCAAGTCGACACTCCTGAAAAGGCTATCAAGAAGTACATACGTGCTTTGCCGGAGTGCGTGGGCGATTTTGTCGAAGCTGCAAGACCGGGTACCATTGAAGAAACTTATCAACTAGCCGTAGAAATCAACGACAAACGGGTATTGGAAGGGTTTTTCTCCAAAAATCCCGCAAGAATCTGAATCAAGTACTTGTCGAATTGTCCGACCGATTCCGACGACGATTCCAACGATGACGACGACACACCATCGCAAGCCGCCGCCGAGCCTAGCCGCAAGAGAAAGAGTTCGAGTTTCAACTACTCCGCAACTGAGCCGATCAACCCTGAACCTCTCCAGACAGTTGCACCTTACCAAGACGTGCCTACATTGGACCTCACCCTCAGTGTCGGATGTGTACTTATCACCACTAGGCCGAAGCAAGCTGCCGCTACTGCATCAACTGCGACTGTTATGGCCACTACACCAGCAAATGCCGCACAGGACCACGACAACCCGAGATGCTAGCAATTCCAGCACCCGAGGCACCAGCAGCCGCAGCCCCACAGGAGAAGACGTCGACATCAACACCGACCAGGCACAGGACGACGTCCTCAACGGTATGAATTTTGACGCTATTACTTATGCTTTATAATCATTCTATTATTTGATGCCACTTCAAGAATACGACGACATCTTCCTATCTCGAGTCCTCGCACTTAGTCTAAGCGACACACTAACTATTATTACTAAGGCATATAGTATATCACGATATAATACATTTTTCTACCCCTACTACGCGCGTTTAAAACAAGTTACATAAACATGCAAACACCGAACTAATCACGGGTGCACACGGGATTATTTTGGGGTCTGCACGGGGATCGTAATGAGTTCTAATGGTACCCTAACGTTAAAAGCGTGGTTAAAACGTGGTGGATACGCCGATGGTACTTCCTATACATAAGCATTTTAACCATGTCGACAAAGCGCGACACCTATCCACGGGACGGAGGAGTGTGGTTAAAGCATGGTGAATACGCCGCTGGTACTTCCTATATATAAGTGCTTTGCCATGCTAACAAACTTCTGTGGAGACGTGCCATGTGTAGTTGAACGTTATTAGACCTTCTATATTATGATGATTATTTCACACGCAAAACTCCTCCGCAAGGGCGTAATATCTCATCGTTTCTCGATCGCGCAAATGCTAGGTACCCCGCGAGCCTACAGCAACGCAATCGCACTATCGCAGGGATCTACCTCGCATCGCTTACGTTCGCTTGTCCTCATCGCTTCGCTCATTTGTCGCTTATCGCTCCTCTCTCTCGACGCTCGAACGCTATCGCTTCGCGTGTCTTCGATTCATGTCGTTTTAACGCTTATCGCATCTCTCGTGCTTACCGCTTCGCCATTACAATCGTCAATCTATCCATGTCATGTCGGCACACACACGACATCACTCAACGGGACGGAGGCAGTATGGCTAAAACATGGTGGATACGCCGCTGGTACTTCCTATATATAAGTGTTTTAGTCGTATTTACGAACTTCCGTGAAAGGATGCCATGTGGGGTTCGACGTTATTCAAGCCTCATAATTTCTTGGTCCCCCCTCACCGCGTGGACCAAGGATACCGAAATCTATCTATATCGTGTCAACACGCCTGACATCGCTCGGAGGCGATATGGCTCACAGGTGGATACGCTGCGTTACTTCCTATATATAAGTGTTTTAGCCGTATTATAAACTTTCGTGGAAAGATGCCATACGGGGTTTAACACTAATTAAACTTTTTGATACCTTTAAAAATTAGTTTTACGGTTATGTTTTTGTAATTAAATGGAAAAAAAAATTAAGTATTTTGAATTTTTACAGAAACCTTTTAGGCAAGCAAAACCCTTCTAACAATGGGAATCGACCGCCTAACGCCACGTTGTGAGAAGATTTTCATAAATCGAATTTCTTTAAAACGCTTTTTGTGGTGGTTAACAAACTTTTAAAAAAACTTAAAAAGCCTTTTCTTGATTGCCAGCTCGTGAGTTATCAACCACGAGTCAATTAATTTGTTTTACTCGTCGACTCTTTACACTTTCGAGACGCTTTCACTCGTCAGTCCTCGATCGACCGCTCACATACTCGGCTTACGCCAAACGCCCTACCGCTACTTCTATTATCGTGTCAATTCTCAAATCTTCCTATTGAATAAATTTCGGGATGAAATTTCCTAAGTAGGGGAGACTGTAACTGTGACAACTGTCAACTTTCGGGTAATTTCCGTACAATTAAACTATTATTTTAATCATGCAATTATATGTTGAAACGCCATGCTCTACTAGATTACATCCTACATATCTGAAAACTGCTATGAATTACATTTCAATAGTGCATGTTATTCATCTTGATCATTGTGTCAGAAAAACAATTAAACAGTGCACTAAAACAACTAGTAGACTTGTCGGTTAGACTAGCAGTGTCAGCACTAGACCGGTACTCAGCTTAACGACAGTTCTAGGACTTAGATAGAAGTCCAATAACAATCATACATTAAATCCAATATGGGAAAATAAGGATTTGACTTACACTTTCCGGAAACCATTTAAAGCACTTAAAAGTGCCCAAAAACACACTAAATGCAGAATTCACATAAATTAGCAAAATTTAGCATTATTACACTAAAATATAATGCAGAATTGAGGTTAAAGTGTTCCAGAATAACTTGCAAAGTGCCAGGAAATCAAAACCATCATAAAAGGTACCTCATAACACACTAAACTGCGCCATTTAGCACTTTAACGAACCGGTAAACAACTGAATAACCGGACACTACCCGAACCACCAAATTTACACTAGAAGCATTGTTTTAGTGATAATAAGCTAATTATGATCATCAAACACCATAATTCATCCTAAAAACATTAGCACACATAACACCTTAACTAAACACCTTGGATTTCAACTAATTACCTTAACTTACAATTGAAACCAAACTAACCCCCCCCCCCCCTCAAATGACGGTTTCAAAGTGGATCCCCCACTTTGTACACCCTTGATTATTATAATGAAGCTTGTCATGAAGATATTAAACACATGAACCAAAGGATTTAGAGATGTTGGAAAGACCATGCTACATAACCATCTAACCTTATACACTTCAAGATTCAAACACTCCAAACCTTCCCCCCTGCCCTCTCATTCTCGGCTCACACCACCACCACTTCACCCTCCATTTTGCTTCATCTCCTAGCTAGTTCAAGACCATACTAAGGTGTAACAAGGTGACCTAAGAAGGTGCTAAGCTTTGGAAGTTGAAGGACCACCTTGGAGTGCTTTTATCCACCACATTTGTGCTATCTTCATCTTCATCTTTGTCAAGCCACTTCCCTAGCCACTAGAGCTAGTAGTAAGCTTCTTGATCATTGTTTAAGTTCATGTTATTGATATATTTCTCATGTACAAGTAGATCCATCAAGAAACACAAACTTTAAAGATGAACGCATGAAGAAATCTAAAGATCTAAAGAAAACAAACATAATATTGAAATGAAATGATGTTATTATGCTTATTTTGTGCTTAGCTTGATGATCATCATGTGTAGTAGTGTTGTATGTGAAGATATTAAAAGTGTATATATAGATCTTGAAGATGCATGATGAACAAGAATGATGAACTTATTTTCTTGAAATATGATCAAGTTAAAGTGAGTTTCATAACCTAAACATGAATTTTGAACCATTCTTGAACATGGATGAACAAGTTGTTAAACATGATTTTCGATAAAAGTTGTGTAATTAGTGGATAATTAGTGTTTTTGAAGATAAATAAACATGTTAAACATCATACTAAAAGACTACATGTTTTTATAAATTCTTGAGTTCATCATCATGTAAAAAGTGTATGTATGAAGTTGTTTAAACTTGTAGAAAATTTTTGTATTGATCAAGTGAGTTTTGTAAAGCCTAAACACATGTTTTAAACATGGGAAAACCCTAAATCTAGGGACAACTATGGCCAAATTTTTATAAAAATTCAACACTTAGAAAAATATAAAGTTTTCTACTAGACTTGTGATTTTTAGATGTTTAAATAAATTAAACATGGCCATGCCCTATTTTTCTATAAAATACAAGTTAAGAAAATAAATAGTTCTTAAAGAATAAAAACAAGTATAAATATATATTTAGGAAAATATATATTAAATGGTCACCAAGGATTTTTGTGTGGAATGTGTATATTATGTGTAATATATGTAGTAGACAAAAATAGGGAAATTAAAACACTAAAAACTCCCAATGGAGTATGGATACATAATACCTTAAATACCAAAGAAAATACTTGGACAAAATACACACAAAATACTCACCCTTGAGTACTTGGGCAACCATAACAAAATATATATATAAACTTTATATATTTCTTGGTAAAATTGGACTTATACACAAATATATATAGTTAACAAGATTGGTGAAAATATATATTCCCTACAAGCCTTAAAAATATATTATTTTAGAAATATAATTTTCGGAAAAACATAAGATTAAAATAATAAATCTTGTTAAAGAAATAAGAAATACATTGAACTTAACACTAGAATACGTGTATGCTTTCCTAAGTATACACTTGGGAAATAACAAACCTACTTATACTAAAAATAATATTGGAAATATTATTTTGCAAGTATACATATTTATTTTGAAAAATAAATATAACTAAATACAAAGACATGGGCTAGGCCCAATAACATAAAACATGGGCTAGGCAATGACCCCTAAGCTGACACAAGGACGTGGGCTGGAGGCCCAATGACAAGTGTGCTAGGCACAAGGACAATGAACGGGCGACACCGTTCACGACACTAATCAAGACACGATAACAAAATATATGTACAAGTCAAGAAATAATTAATCAATAAAATGATTAAAAACAACTAACATAAGATGAGGACTTGTAATAGAACAAACATAGACTTAAGTGTCTAATGAGAATTAGAACACTTGTAGGTTCGGTTCGAGACCAAGGAAAAACACTGTGAGTTGTACACAAGGAACGCGAATCTGTGAGTTCATGTCCCCCTTTCTTTTTAAACATTCTCGGTTTTATAACATTCGGGGGAAATACATGTCAAGACATATGGTATGTTAGTTATGGAGTTAGATGACAATAAGATCGATGTACGTAAGTTTGATTGGACGACATTATAACATTAGTAACCATTAATCACTTAGTGACCAAGGTGCAAAAGGTGTAGATCTATTGAGCTTGAGGCACGCTCCACTCCTAGTTGTATACCATGGGGTGCTTTTGTGATCCCAATTGAGAACAAAGTGTCCTCGGTTTGGTTATATACTTACGGTGCATAGTATCGGAGGGCTCGCTACCCACTGATAGATCCTTATATTCCATAATTATTTACATACCTGGATTTCAATAATGGATAACAATTATGACAACTTATTCGAAAACAAAACTACATGAACTCGCTCAACTTTTGTTGATTTTTCAAACTACATGTATTTCAGGAAACAGAGCTTAGCCGGTGACGGATCCTCGAAGAATACAACGATGGCCACTTTTGGATGATTTGCCCCATATATCCCTTCCTTGTTTGGGCATATAGGGGTCAAAACCTCGATTTAAATTTACAACTATGATAAACATATTTTGGTGATGTAACCTATCTAAATATCGTTACGGTAAACTATTGAAACTCGTTGGAATAGGTAAACTTGAATTTGAATTTGAATAACATATGGCATCGTTGTTGGTTATAATTATGTTTACACGATTGATTGCAATGATTACCGTTAAGTCACACGTTTGCGCTTCCGCTACGACCAGGGTGTGACAGTAACAACCCGCTTCCTCGCAAGCTCGTCACTCTTGTTACGCCTAGCACCCGAGATTCGGATCATAATGTAACCTATATCGCTTACTATGCTACATCGCTTATTTTCGCACTATATCGCTTATTTTCGCACTATATCGCACCTCACAGCGCTTATAACGCACTCGCTAAATACTATAAACTTTGCGTGATGTTTCCAAGTCTATCTGCTCGCTTAGACAACGCGACTCTCTCAGGACTTGGGAACTGAGACGCCTATTAAACGCTTAATACTCGCTCTCCAGCCGATTCTCTCTGTTCCAAGTAAGAAAACTACATTTTTCACACGAATCACAACGGTTTTTACAACGATTTTGCACGAGATTATCTTCGATTTCATCTAAACTTCTCTGTTTTACGAAAACCTTCATCTTTTTCATAAAACTTTCTGATTTTCTTAAGGATTTAGCACTTAACCGAGCATGTTTGAGTTAGCCTTGGCTTCTCAGACCCAAAACCTTGTTGTTTCAAACTCACTAAGTGTTTATCCTAACAAAACTGTTTTATCAAATCGATTTTCACACGAAAACGGATCAGACCGACTAGTGTTTCGTTCACTTAGTAGTGGAACGAGACGCTGTCAAAACCGTCACGAAATAGACTCGAAAATACATCTGTTTCAGACAAAGTCTTAGTCCCGAACGCACCAAGGCGCAAGAACAGTCACTTGTGCGATTTGGACTGGCTCGCGTGAACCATACTTGGTTCACACGGTCCAGTCCGAGTTCATACAAGAGACTCAAACACTCAAAAGATCTCTTTGAAGCTAGGTTGATCAGTAACCTAATTTTGGAGGGATGAACACTCGATTTTCCCAAAGACAGACGCGAAAACACTCGATTTTCAACACAAAAACAGGCATTTTCGCACGAAAATTTCGCTCGAAATTTCTGCACGAAAATTCCAATTTCGTGCGAAATGACTATTCCCGCACGACTCTCCGTTCCGACTGTTCAACACTCTGGAAGACTGATGCACTTCCGTCTCTACGCGCAGGCTAAACCGACAATCTTTTCTCTCCTCTCATCAACTCTCGGTGTTCGCAGTTACGCACCCACTGTGAGTATACTTGACCCATTTTCGCTTTAGTGCACTTTTTGGGTGTAACATACGTTCTTATCAAAAATACACAACGCACGCTAAACTGATTTATCACATGCGAATATCCGTTATACATATTTATATGTGATTGCTAGAACATATATGCTAGGGCACTTTACGTTATCTCCACCTTGGCTAGTATGGTACTGTAGATGGGCTCTCACCCGACGGGGTTTAGCTAAGATGTACGCGCGTGTTCTCTGCGAGTATAGCATGAGAAATTGTCTTGTGAGTGTATGTGTTGTATGAATCTTGTTTATGTATGAAGGAATTCGCTATACTTTTATCTACTTTGCTATTATATCAAAACCTGTATGCTCGCCAATACATTTTTATTGACAATTATTTTAACGTATATTGCAGGTTATTGAGATCTACTTGATGCAAACTGGATTTAGGATTTATCATTAGAAACGCATTGTAATAGAAAATCTAGGGAAGATCGAATTTGATATGTTTTATGAGATGCTATGTTTTGTAATGATTGATTATGGAATATTGGTTGATTGTATGGGAAATCGGACTATTTAAATATTGTCATTATTAGTTGTTATGAAATTTCTTGTGAAACAATCTGATTCACCTAGTGCCACGCCACGATGATTCCGCCATCGGTTGGGGTGTGACATCGTGTGGCGGTTCTTGCAAATGCAAGATGGGTGACTTTTGGACTTGATGTTCGTCTTAGGAAGGAGGTTAGTTTTCAAGGTGGACTGGGTGTTGATATCATGTTTATGTATGTATGTATATGCATGCACATACATCTATGTGTGCGTATTGAATAGAGCTAATAAAAAAAACATTAGTGTCTAATAGCACTCGCATGGGTCCTTCATCTCATTCTCCATACTTTAAATTATGTAGAAGCCATTGCTGGCCAGGTATGTCTTTGTGAATTAAGTCAATCCTCCTATTAAACTAACTTAATTCACTTGGAACTACAACTAAATATAACACCGACACTAATTATGGTGATGGTGGTTTGTAGTGGTTATTTGTAACACCTTAGGGTTCTGTAACACTGATGCGTGCTAAACAGACTATAAAAATGAACTACTTTAGACTCTCTAAACTAGACACTAAAAAGCTTTAAAAACTAAACTCGACTTAAACCTAAACCACACAATCGGCAAGTGTACCAATCAATGTAGTATAACCTAAGTAAGTCCGGATATTGAATCCACAGGACTCTATGAGTTATGCTAATTAGACTCTGAAAGACTTGGACAAACACGACTCAAACTGTTTTAATTGCTTTGGGGGGGGGGGGTTACGGAAAATCTACGGAAATCTATATTAAAACTAATTAACGACTAAATTGACTAATACGAACTAAGGACGGGAGTTGTTCCCAAGCGGCGATGAAGACTACCTAGACTAGAATCCTGGATTGATTTTAAGCGTTTACTAATTAAGTTAATTACTCATTTTCTGGAACCGGGATCTTACGGTACTAAACCTATTAAACACCAGCTATGCCCCTCAACCTTCTCGAGGTGAAACTTACAGCGTTACCTAGGCCGTTAATCCTACCGGTTGATTAGACGTCTTTCCAGTTGTCTAATACTGTGTGAGTACCCTAATGACGACCTACTCTTTTCCAATTATAGATCTAGGGTAGCTTGAATATCTAAACTTGACTTGATAGACTAATAAAACCGATGGGTTAACAAAGGCATGGACTTTTTCAAAGACCGACTATAGCAATTCGCCGGGTAAGACCTATCAATAGCCCCTCACTTTCCAGGTATTAGGACTAGTAGAACACTAAAATCTAGTAACCTGTTAACAATCACCTTTAAGCTTTACTGGGCCCTTTAACCTTAAAGATTATAAACTTATTCTATGATATAGACTCTCACCAAAGCTCACAACCTAATACGACTCTATTCCGTGATATAGACAGTCACCAAAAATCATATGAAGTAATAGAAAACAGAAAACCAAATCAAAGTATGCACACACACCAAGCCAGATAAACAAACTGCTTACAGAGCACAATTAATCCATAACAAACATGTAATTAACAAAAAAGGTATAAACTTTATATCAATCCATTCATCATAGTCTAGGTAGTTAATGCGTTTAGCCTAGCATAATCAATAGCGAAAACAAAACAAGAGTAATAAAACTGAATTCATCATTACAAGTTCATAAAAGAGAAAACAAGACAAAAAAGGATCGTGTAAACCCGAGAAAGTCTCTAATCGTTAATCTTCGCTTGATCCAATGATTCCCGAGCTTTGAAAACTTCAAACTTAGCTTTTATGACTTCAAAACAGCTGCAAGAACTCCCAAGATTCGTAACTAGGGTTTTCATATGACAAAATTGATTAAATACCCCCAAATCTCAGCTGCAACCAAAACCGTCTGCAGATAACACCCTCTCGCGGGGCGCGAGAGGGTTTTAGCTATAAGGTCGCGGCCCACGACCGTGTTTCTGACGGTAGCACCCAATGGGCTTCTCGCGGGTAGCGAGAAGCCATGTTCCAGCTAGTCGCGGCCCGCCATGAGGCATTTTTCTCAGAATTTAATTTGTTTCGGCTCCTAAGCTCTCCAATTCGTTCCAGGACTTTACCAATTCGTATCTCTACTCAATTTCCACGCTTTTCAGCTACTTTAAGCTCATACGACCTGCAAAACGCAATTGGATCAAAAGACTAGCTATCTACGAAAAATTAAACTAAAACTAATAAAGATTGTACAAACTAAACACGAATAAACGATGTATTTTACAATACATCAAATATCCCCACACTTACTCTTTTTTCATCCTTGAAAAAGAATCTATGCAAACGGAATCAGAGACAAGCAGCTACTCGAGACAAAAGTTATCCATAATTATTAAAATCAAAACTTGTGTTAGCCGCGATTGCAAATATGTTTGTCCTCTTAAACCCAAAACCCGGTTCCAAGCCCTTATCATACAGATTTAGTTCAAGTGCAAATAGTTTACCTAGGGTCTCACACTAAAAGCCACAGTCCATCTAATCCCGCCTCAAGCTTATCGAACAAAAGGAACGATCACTGGACCAATTCCTAACCGTTTTATATCAAAATCAAAAGAATTTAAAACCAATTTTTTTCTTTTTCTCTTTATTACTCTTTTTTTCCATTGAGCTTAGACAATGCCTTACCTAACCTAGAGGCATTCCGGCTGTAGAGTCGCTATCCCCAGCTCGGATTACAATATGCTTCGGTAAATTTTTTCTTTCCTATGCAACTTAATTTCACACATCCCAGAGACATTCTAAGTCAGAGTCACCATCCCCAACGAAGATTACGTAGGCCTGCGCTACTTTTCTTAGTTTTAGCTCAATATTTTTTTATTTTTTTCATAATTAAAAATTCTGACGATTTTAACTTATAACGGCATTCTTTATACTATTATTGGCGGTTTCAATTTCCCATTTTCCTAGATGAGCACCCACTAGCAAACCGGCAATTAGGTACATTAAGATCAAAGGAACCTAGAACCAAACCCGGGCCTATTCACATATCCCAAACTAGATGCAAGCTCGACTATCTTTAACTCATATTATTATTATTTGCACCCGAGTAGACACCCATCTTTTCTATCATTTTCCGTTACGTTTTTGCAAACTTCTTATTTCAAAAGACATTTTCTCAATTTTTTCAATTTTTTCTAAATAACTCTACGACTACGACTCCTATTTACATCATGCATCTCATCCCCACACTTAAAGATTGCATTGTCTCCAATGCAAAGACGAGACACGACTCAAATTACCTAGAAAATAAAATACTAAATAACGGAATAAATATATACACAAGATACAAGTGAAACGACTTAGCTGTAAATATGCGAGACTGTCAATGTGCCAGTCAATTCCACATACGCCCTCCAATCCGGACACGCTCAGCAAACAATTCACAACTCTCGGACACGCGAACGGAAGCGGCAAAAACAAACACCGTACCTATAATCCAACCAACTACTAACATAGCATCATAAAAGTAGCATTTTTAACACATCCAACAAACATCCAAACATCCTACCCCCAAACCAACCCAACCAAGTACCAAAGTATTCAAAATTAGGGATACAGACCGAGTTAGATTAAAACAGCATAAAAGAAAAATAAAAGATACTAGATAAAACACCACTGCTGCTGCCTAAAATCACTCATCATCATCTGACTCCTCCGATCCCTGCTGGTAAACATGATACGGCTCAACCCCTGCCAAATCACTCGGTCCTGCCTGTGGCTGCCTAAAAAACGGGGGAACCGCGAGGTGCATACCCTCCATCATGTATCTCATACCATCCTCTAACCTCTGCTGACCCTGCTCGTGCATCCGACGACTCTCCAACATCACCTGCCTAACACCTCCAAACTGAGTATCCACATAACCCCTCAAATCCCCAAAACCGGTCTCCATCCGGGCATACAAATAGTCCGAATTAAGCGGGTTAGGACGCGGCAGTACAGGTGGAGGATGAAAAGTAGGTGGATCAATAACTGGCTCCCTGGGTGGAGAGTAAGGCTGAGGCATCCGTTGTCTGGTCCTCTGCTGATAACGTGTAGATGTACCAGTCCCTGAAGCCGGTGTACTCTGTAACTGCTGAGTCGAATAATCCCACTCTGGTGGGTCAGAATATTAGCAGCCTGAAGATCCTTCAATCTCATAAACCCTGGCGTCGGCCCCTCTCTCATTTTATCAGCCGGGTACCTAGCAAAAACACCGAAACTCTCCGCTAACCATGTAATGTATGGGCCCAAATAAATTCTAGCCCCAACACCACCTCTCCATGTTCTCCTCATCGCCCAAGCAAAAATCGTAGCAAGATTAGCGGGCCGCCCCTCAACCATGCACATCAAACAAAACAAACTCACCTGATTGACCTTGTTATCACCTTGACCTCTTCCTACCAAAGTAGCTGCTAAAATTTTGTGTACAAACCTCGACACCGGGTCGGTGATATCACTAGCTACCATGTCAGTTGAATAGGGCGCCCTTGAAATCGTACCCCAAAATCTCACCAACTCACTTGGACGAACACTATAGTCATGATCCTTCTTAAAAACCCCATGAAGGCTTGTGATAAAGTCAAGTGACTGCACTTCCTCTTCCGTGTAAAACTGCAATGCCACAGCAAACTGGGGAATGGTCATCTCGTAAGATTGGCGACCTAAAGCAAAGAACACCGCATCTTTCTAAAATAAATTCCCTTGTTTGTAGTCGAATGTCGAATGAAACTCAAGGGTAATCTCCTTGTATTGACGAGCATCACAATTCAAAACTCTCCGGAATCTCGGTCCCAACAATTGCTCAACCTGGGACCTTGCCCCTAAACGATCCAACAGGCCCCAATCTATCCTTCTAAACTTCAACAAGTCAACTTGAATCACTGAACCCAATATATCATACTCCCATGAACCCAACTCGAATTTCAAAAACGGGCTGTCCACAATCCTTGTGCTTTGACCATGTGGGACTCCCGGGCCCCTATAATCCACTTCCCTGTAGTGGACATACTCTTCTTGTGGAACCGGTGCCTCCGGAACACCTTGAGGACGAGCCGATGGGCCTCTTTTCCTTCCCCTCTTGCTTGACGAGCCTTCACCTGACATCTGCAAAACAATTATATTTGAAAAAACAAAGCAAAGCAGATTATTAGAAGTCACAAACTATTCTTGGGATTTATATATATATATATATATATATATATATATATATATATATATATATATATATATATATATATATATATATATATATATATATATATATATATATATATATATATATCAAACGTATAGCATTTCTTTCGAGGTTGATACCGACACTAAAAAAATAATAAAAACTGGGATACCATTTACAAAAGCATAAGTAATAGACAACCTCGCCCGAATGGAGATTGAGTACGGGCGATGTGTTTTGTGCCTGTACGTGCATATAAGTAAACCCATGACCGACTAACACTAAGACTACTAAACTCAAACTACGCTACTCAATGTACACTACCCCCATCCGGCACTTTAATTGTCCTCAATTAAAACTCAAGTGCCAAAACAAACTAACATTGAGTGCTAAAGTTGAAAGCTTGAACGTCATAAACAGTGAACCGGGTCGAAAGTGAAGTTATAAACACAAGTTTAGCTTAAAGAAATGACCAACCCGAATCCCCACACTCAATGTTACTACACCTCAAACCTATGGCAGTCACAAAACACAAAGCAATCAACCCAAACCAATTGTTCTGCAACCTGCATTATGCTAAACTACCCCTACCGAGCCACCCGCAACCTCAAACAAGCACTAAACATACCCAAACACAAGACTAGAACAAGACCCGACACTAAATCGAAACCTAAATGAAATAAAAACTGAAATAATCGACTCATAGTACAAAGATTACAAGAAACATACCTTGGAGTTGAGTTAGACAAGAGAAACTAAGAAAAATCCGGTTGTAACTTGAAACACTCGTGAAAATCCCGTGTTTGTGGTGAAATGATGAAGTATGATGGTTAAAATCGGTGGGATAATGTGTGTAAACGAAGTGGGGTTGCAGATTTGGTGAGTAGAGGGCGAATCTCGGTGGTTAATGGTGGTGAGGTGTGGGTGTCGGTGGTTTTAGAGAAGAAAGATAGGCAAAAATGGATGAAATTTAGGGTTTTAATGAAGTGGGGCTGCAGGTAGGGTTACTCGCGGGCCGCGAGGCCTTTAAGGAAGCTGCTCGCGCCCCGCGACCGCAAAAGTGACGTCAGAAATCTATGGCTTCTCGTGGGCCGCGAGTAGAGGAGGTAAAACCTCTCGCGCCCCGCCAGAAGGCAATTTTAACAGAAAGTTTCGAAATTTTAACCAGTTCATGCCTTAGAAAAATTTTCAACACTTAACCAAACCCCCCAAAACACAACCCAAAATTTTTCTAACTCTGGAACTTACCAGGACTCGTTTTCTCCTCATTCCCTGTACATCTTTGGTATAGAATTCCTGCAAAATGACTCAAAACACAAACAAAAACCGACAAACTACCCAAGAAAACCGGTAGCTACGAAATATAAATAACTACGACTCATATACAAAAGGTACAAACGGTACACTTGGGTTCTCACCCAAAAAACTAAGTGGTGGTGTTCGGTGGAATTTCGAGAGGAGTGTCCTCCCTCTCATTCCTATCAAATGGTCCGCCAATGTAGTGCTTCAAACGATGGCCATTCACCTTCCAACTTCTGCCATCGAACTCGTCCACAATCTCAACTACTCCATACGGAGACACATCATGTACCATGTAAGGACCCGACCACTTCGACTTTAACTTCCCTGCAAACAACTTCAACCTAGAATTGTAAAGTAGCACTCTATCACCCTTGCTAAACTCCTTAATCTTCCTCAACTTGCTATCGTGTAGGGCTTTGGTTTTCTCCTTAATATTCCACGATCGAGCATAAGCCGCATCCCTAAGCTCCTCTAGCTCATTAATTTGAAGGAAACGTTTCCTAGCAGCTTCGGTCATGTCGAGGTTAACGGTTTTCAAAGCCCAAAGGGCACGATGTTCTAACTCAACGGGGAGATAACACGCTTTTCCGTAGACGATCATGAATGGAGTGGTACCTAAAGGTGTTTTGTAGGCGGTTCTAAATGCTCACAATGCGTCATCGAGCTTATCGGACCAATCCTTCCTATTCTTCCCCACAGTTTTCTCTAAAATGTGTTTGACACCCCGATTTGCGTTCTCCACTTGTCCACTCGTTTGGGGATGGTAGGCGGTGGACAAACGATGAGTGACCCCGTAGCGTGCAAGCAACTTCTCCATCAATGCATTGCAAAAGTGAGTGCCACAGTCACTAATTAGGGCCTTAGGTGTACCAAATCGACAAAAGAGTGTCTTGAGGAAACTCAACACTACTCAGGCTTCATTCGTGGGAAGAGCTTGAGCCTCAACCCACTTTGACACATAGTCAATTGCCACGAGAATATATCGGTTCCCTTTCGAGGAGGGGAATGGTCCCATGAAATCTATTCCCCAAACATCAAATACTTCTACCACTTGGATTGGGTTTTGAGGCATCTCATCCTTGGCTGAAATGTTGTCGGTTCGTTGACAAGCATCACATGCTTTCACTAACCCCTCGGCATCACGAAGTACGGTGGGCCAATAAAAACCACAATCGAACACCTTTTGTGTGGTCGTATGAGCTCCATGGTGGCCTCCCGTTAGACCCTCATGCACATGTTTAAGGATGTTCATACCCTCTTCTCTAGACACACAACGCCTAAGGATCCTATCTCCTCCTATCCTATAAAGGAAAGGGTCATCCCACAAATACTTCCTAGCCTCACTAAGAAATTTCCTACGTTGTTGTGTGTTCATTCCTTTAACAATATTGCCACTAGATAAATAATTTGCTAAATCACAAAACCACGGCAATCCTTCCTCCTCGGCATTAACAAACTCTATTGACTCGTGAGGGAATGTGTCCCCTATCTCCTCCTCACGAATCTCCTCTCGTTTGGGATCCTCTAGACGTGAAAGGTGGTCGGTGGCCACGTTCTCGGCCCCGCTCTTATCTCTAATTTCGATATCAAATTCGGACAGTAAGAGGATCCAACGGAGAAGTCTAGGTTTCGCGTCTTTCTTTTGGAACAGAAAACGCAACGCTGAGTTATCGGTGAAGACTATGGTTTTAGAGAGAATGAGGTATGAGCGAAATTTGTCGAAAGCGAAAACCACGGCTAAGAGCTCCTTTTCCGTCGTGGTGTAATTCTCTTGAGCGTCATTCAATGTTTTACTCACGTAGTAGATCGGGTGGAAGTGCTTTTCCCTTCTTTGTCCTAGAACCGCTCCTACGGCATAGTCACTCGCATCGCACATGAGCTCAAACGGAAAGCTCCAGTCGGGCGAGATAAGAATGGGTGCACTAACAAGCTGCTCCTTCAAAAAGTTGAAGGCTTTGAGACACTCCTCGTCAAAGACGAATGGAACATCCTTCTCTAACAAGTGGGTCATGGGTCGTGTGATCTTAGAGAAATCCCTAATGAAACGTCTATAGAACCCTGCATGACCCAAGAAACTACGGATCGACTTCACGCTCGTGGGTAGGGGTAGCCTACTAATAGTATCAATCTTTGCCCTATCCACCTCTATACCATCCCTCGAAATCTTGTGACCTAGAACAATCCCCTCGGTCACCATGAAGTGACACTTTTCCCAATTAAGCATCAACTTCGTTTCAACACATCTCTTCAACATCCTCTCGAGGTTCACTAAACACTGCTCGAACGAATCGCCGTACACTGAAAAATCGTCCATGAAAACTTCCATGGAACTCTCTATCATATCCTGAAAAATGGCGACCATGCACCGCTGAAAGGTAGTTGGAGCGTTACACAGCCCAAATGGCATGCGTCGGTACGCGAAAGTGCCATAAGGGCATGTGAATGTGGTTTTATCCTGATCCTCTGGTGCGATAGGGATCTGAAAATAACCGAAAAAAACCGTCGAGAAAACAGTAAAACTGCTGACCCGCGAGACGCTCCAACATGTGATCGATAAAGGGCAATGGGAAGTGGTCTTTTCGGGTGGCATCGTTCAATTTGCGATAATCGATGCATACGCGCCAACCCGTGACGGTGCGAGAAGGGATAAGCTCATTCTTCGAATTCATGACAACGGTCATCCCTCCCTTCTTAGGGACAACCTGAGTGGGACTCACCCATGGTGAATCGGAAATGGGATAAATCATCCCGGCATCTAAGAGTTTCATCACTTCCTTCTTCACTACTTCTTGCATGTTAGGATTTAGGCATCACTGAGGTTGCACCACCGGTTTAAAATTGTCCTCCATGAGAATCCGGTGGGTGCAATAAGAAGGGCTTATACCCTTAATGTCAGACAACCTCCATGCAATGGACTCTTTGTTGGCCCTCAACACATCCAACAACTTCAACTTCTCACCATCCCCTAATTTTAACGATATGATAACAGGTAGTTCGGATCCCTCTCCTAAATAGGCATACTCTAGGTGAGACGGAAGGACGTTAAGCTCTAAGGGTGGTGGTTGGGTGGTGTCATCACTAACCTCTAACACTTCGGGCATTATCGAAATCCCCTCATCTCCTATCTCCTCTACCTCTAGCACTTTATCCTCAACTACCTCTCCTCCTACCAATCGGCACCACTAATGAACTCTAGACAATGGTCTGCACACCGAATGAAATGGACCACTATAATCATCGGAACCACTCGGGTGACTCATGGAACGATCAATCTCGAAGGTAACTCTCTCCTCACCAACTCTAAGAGTAATTTGCCCATTATAGACATTTATGAGAGCTTTGGCGGTACGCAAGAAAGGACGACCTAAAATGATAGGAACTCGCTCATCAGCTTCCATATCAAGAATAACGAAATCGGCGGGGAAAACGAATTTGTCGACCTTGACTAGCAAGTTCTCGACAACACCTATTGGGTACTTCACGGACCGATCGGCTAAGGATAATGTCATACGGGTAGGTGAAAGCTCTCCTAAGTCTAGCTTCTCGTAAAGAGAAAAGGGCATCAAGTTGATGCTGGCACCTAGGTCGGCTAAGGCTCACGTCTTGTTGTTACTACCAAATAGACATGGGATGGTAAAGATATCGGGATCGGTGAGCTTCTCGGGAAGCTTGTTCAAAATGACGGCGGAACACCCTCCATTCAACGGGACATTTGACAACTCCCCTAATTTCTCCTTATTTCTAAGAAGGTCCTTTAAGAACTTGGCGTACTTAGGCATGGACTGGAGTGCCTCTGTGAAGGGTAGATTGATCTTCAACTGCTTGAAGATATCTAAGAAGTGCCCGTATTCCTTAGAGTACTTTTGATTCCTAAGACGTGAAGGAAACGGGACCCGTGAGTGATCTACAAGCGGAAATGGCCTAACGTCAACGGGTGATCTCTCTACTCTCTTCTCTCCTGTAGGCTCACCGGGCTGTGCGGTACTTTCTGGGACTAGCCTAGGTTGCACTTTGCCCGGTGCCTCCATCTCAATCTCCTCATCCACTATCTCCTCATCTTCACTCTCAACTCTCTCCTCTACTCTCGGATTCCCTACAGTCTTGCCACTACGGGTGGTAATGGCCTTGGCTTGGGCATTAGGGTTCTGTTGGGTCGTACCCGAGAACTGACTGGGTGATCTCTCCTTGAGTTCCTAGACATATCACCCATGACCCTTTCAATGTTGTGGAGTTAAGATTGGTGATTCTTAAGTAAAAGGTCATGTTCGGAGAGAACCTTTTGGGTGGTTTGGTCTTTGATGAGTATTTGACTCATCATGGCTTCTAAACGCTGAAGATGACCCCCTACATCACTATTTGACCCCTAATTTGGTTGAACCTGACTACTTGAACCCTCACCCCCAGTCTGACTATTGAACCCCTTATTGAACTGCCCATTTGACACCCCACTAAAGAATGAACCCTACCCCCTGTTGGGATTTTGAGCAACTTGGAAACCAGGGGGGTTACCGGTGGAACGAAAGTTATTATTATTATAGAAGTTATTATTATTACGCCACCCTGAGTTAAAATTGCTTCCAAAACCACTACCCTGACCTCTACCTAGACCTCCTCCTACGAAATCGACCTGTTCCTCACCGATCAACAATGGGCACGCACTAGTATCATGACCCCCTCGACAATACTCACACTTATCAACTTTTTCCTTGATCTCTTTAAGCTGTCGAGTGAGGTTTTCTAACACAACGGCTACACTAGGATCCAGGTTGACCTAGTTCACCCCTCGCGTGGGTGCACTAGTAGTGGTATTGGAATTACCACTTGAATACCGTCGGTGAGATTGCGACTGAGCTTGAGATTGGGCAAAGCTTTCGAAACGCTCTAAACACTCAGCGACAGTAAGTATTCCCATCATGTGACCTCCCGCATTAGTGTCAAAACGATCACGAGTCTCTTAGGTGATACCGTTGTAGAATTTCTCACAAAGAGCCCAATCAGAAAGACCGTGTTGAGAGCAACGAGCAACTAAGTTTTGAAAACGCTCCCAAGCAAGGTAATAGGGCTCGTCGGGCTCCATGCGGAATGAGTGAATTTGATCGCGAAGACGTGAAGCTTTAGCGGGTGGGAAATACTTATTCAGAAAGGCTTGACGAAGGGCCGCCCAAGTAGTGAAGGTACCGGTTGGCTGAGAGTCCAACCATGTAGTTGCACGGCCCGCGAGTGAAAATGGGAAAAACTGGAGATAGATGGCATCTTCGGGTGCTCCATGGAGGCTAAAGGTGGCGAGCATGTGAGAGAAACGATTTATATGAGCGGGTGCATCCTCGTCATCACGACCATGGAACTGAATGGTATTGGTGATGGCTGTCATGGCATATGAGGGAATTTGCCATGAGTTTTGGTTCACGATGGGTGGGACAGTGATGGGTGAAGCGAGACCAGTGAAACCTTGGGTGGCTGTTGGTGGATGGTTTGTCTTGTAACATTTGTATAAATCGGGTCTCCAAAACCTGCTCCGTTTTGTAATCAAATACCAAGTTATGAAAATACAGTAATTATTTATGGTTATCTTGAGTTTAAACGTTACATAATTAATAAATAAACTAAACTATAAAAATTAAATTGGATAAAAAGTTAAAATAAAATAAATAAAAACAATTGTAGCTGACCGGACTCGAACCCGGGTCAACTGCCTCCAACAACTTAACACCCACTTCCCAAACCACTCCGCCACAACGTGTTTTCTGTAACAATTGACAACTAAATGGATCTTATACGCGAACTTGAATTAACCATAGGTGCCATCTGAATAACGGAAACCGGCAAACCGAACGCTAAATCATTTCGACTTCTTTTGGCTAGCTTATAACCGATGAATATCGGTTTCTAATTATGTCCGAATTGAATGAACTTAAAGACTTCATCATTTCCGGTTTTTGAAACCGAAAACTTACCAAACTCTAATTTAATCCAAGTCCTGATCTCTTGCGCGATTCATAACTATCACACAACACTCAATTTCATTTTCGTCAAGATTCTGAACTGTAAGATCCTCTGAATTCGATCGCCGGAATTTTTCTGCAACTCACCGGAAAACCGGGAATCGCATTCTCACGGTAATTCCTTCGAATCTTTTTGTTTAAAACATGTGATTAGTTAATCTCTAACACAATTCCATCATCAGAATCAACCTTAGTCAACGTTTATCGGAAATCTCACCTTCGCCGGAAAGTTTCTGAAATTGCCGGAATTTCACTGTGAAAGGGTAAGATATCCTACACTTCATTTAAACCTTGTTTAGATAATTTAATTCTATAAATAATCGAACCACACTGTTAATTGTTTCAACAGTCGGAGCTCAATTCCTGTACCGACAAAACCTTCGCCGGATTTCTGTGATTATCTTCAATTGGTAAATTCTGTTCTTTAAACTCTCTCCATTCCTTATTCTTGAATTACTGATAGTGTCTAAAAAGTTTGTAAACCACAAATCAATCGTAATCGGTCGAGTAATGTGGCCTGGGTAATTGGTGAAGAAGATGAAGTTCAATCAGAATATAAGGGTAATTAAAATCCGAATTATAATCGGGTTAGACACACAGTCCAGCGGTGGACTGTGTGCAAAGTTTATATATAAGTCCCGAGTTCGATCCTTACTACACACACTCTGCGTAATAACTTTCTTTTTTTTTATTCATGAACTAACCGGGTTAGAACGGGTAGTTGTTAAGTATTATATAAATCAAGAATATAACCGGGTTAGACACACAGTCCAGCGGTGGACTGTGTGCAAAACAAACTTCACGTCGCGCGATCGAGTCCCGTCACAAGCACCGGTCCGTGAGATTAAAACGTTTTGCAAAATAAAGGAATTTTCGATAAGTTCGAATAAGTATATAAATATAATTAAAACTGGGTTTCTAACAGGTTAGTCACGTAGCTCAGCTGGTAGAGCTACGTGCGCGTGAACGGAAGGTCACCGGTTCGAATCCCGCTTGGCGCAAATAATTACCGCTGACCGAACCGGTCAACGGTCAACGGTCAAACAGTAAAAAAATAATATTTTTTTTAAATATTTATTTGTTTATTTTAATTTAAAAATCAAATTAAAATACTTAAAAATAACATTTTTTAAAGATAGAAAATAGCCATAAACTCACAAAAATATATCTAAAAATCCCATTAGAATCCTTAATAAAATCCATCCATTTTAATATATTTTCCATTGTTATTTAGGTTAGTATTCCTCGTCGACTCGCTCGTCTAAATCGTGCGCATCTCGCTATATCCAATCCAACGCACCCAATGTGAGTGAACCCTTCAAATTCCCCGTTTTAATCACGCTTTTGGGGTGTATCATGTGTCTTGTTCATTTACATATTATAACCAAGTTATTGTGCATATATCATATCATGACATGTGTATTAGTTTGTTGCTGTTAAGTAGTTATTATTGTTTGCAAATTATTATTTCAGTACATGCAATTGCCGAGGCCGTAGCTCCCATCCATCGAGGTTGAGTTTGATCCCCATTTTATTATGCGGTTGATCAGGGCGTGCCCGCACGATCGGCTCCGTTTGATTGAGCCTTGATCGGTCATTTCATTTTACATTTCAATACATGCAATACGCTCGGCTCCGTTTGATTGACCCTTGAGTGCACAGTTCAATTTACATTTCCAGTTCATGCAATACGTTCGGCTCCGTTTGATTGAGCCTTGAGCGCACAGTCCAATTTACATTTCCAGTTCATGCAATACGATCGGCTCCGTTTGATTGAGCCTTGATCGCACAGTTCATTTATGTTAATTATTATGTGATGTTGGTATGTTCATATATGCTATCGATTGTTCATGTATGTTATCGATTGTTAATTGATGCTTGCCAATGTTTGAGTCCATACATGTGCTCTTTTATGATTATGCACAATATTTTATTGATAAACTAACCAGACAATTATTATCAAATGTTTATCTATAAGGTTCACTCGCCAACTTATGTTGACCCAAAAACCTCCTATTTTACACATGATACAGGTGAACCAGCAGCAGCTAGGAACACGTAGGACCTGGATTAGAAGAAATAAAACGATTTAGTATTTGGATTATTATGTTTGGTTATTTTCCCTTGTAATGAATGAACATGTTTGGATGTTTGAGAAATGTAACTTTGACTTCATTTAATTATGAAACATAATAGTAAATGTCATGTGCTTTGGTGATAACCCAATTATGCCCCGACTCTTATTTTCCGCTGCGGGTCGGGGTGTGACATGTCTACAGTCGGCCATTTGGACTATGGGTGGGCTTTGGGGACGGGAAGGTGGTGGGGAATTATGGGGTGAAGACTTCGGAGTGAAGTCAAAGTTCGGTAGTTTAGAATGGAGGGTAGAGTTAGAATGGGTGGAAGATGAAGGAAGTGGTGTACTTACCTGGGAAGATGAAGAAGATGAAGTTGATTTGTCCGTCGGTGGCTTTGGTGGAGGTCCCTGTGAGCGCAGATGTGGCATCCATTGCAAGCAAAGAACACCTACCAAAGAGAAACAGACAATAGTTACTAAGACACAATGCAAGAAATAAAAGACTAAAAACAAAATAAAACACTTAGCACGTATATGTCAATGCAGTCAATCAAAGCTAATAAACGCAATTGCCAAGAGTCCCCGGTAACGGCGCCAAAAACTTGATGTGTGCTAAACAGACTATAAAAATGAACTACTTTAGACTCTCTAAACTAGACACTAAAAAGCTTTAAAAACTACTTATATCAAAACCTGTATGCTCGCCAATACATTTTTGTATTGACAATTATTTTAACGTATGTTGCAGGTTATTGAGATCTACTTGCTGCAAACTGGATTTAGGATTTATCATTAGAAACGCATTGTAATAGAAAATCTAGGGAAGATAAAAATTTGATATGTTTTATGAGATGCTATGTTTTGTAATGATTGATTATGGAATATTGGTTGATTGTATGGGAAATCGGACTATTTAAATATTGTCATTATTAGTTGTTATGGAATTTCTTGTGAAACAATCTGATTCGCCTAGTGCCACGCCCCGATGATTCCGCCATCGGGTGGGGTGTGACATCGTGTGGCGGTTCTTGCAAATGCAAGATGGGTGACTTTTGGACTTGATGTTCGTCTTAGGAATGAGGCTAGTTTTCAAGGTGGATTGGGTGTTGATATCATGTTTATGTATGTATGTATATGCATGCACATACATCTATGTGTGCGTATTGAATAGAGCTAATAAAAAAAGCATTAGTGTCTAATAGCACTCGCATGGATCCTTCATCTCATTCTCCATACTTTAAATTATGTAGAAGCCATTGCTGGCCAGGTATGTCTTTGTGAATTAAGTCAATCCTCCTATTAAACTAACTTAATTCACTTGGAACTACAACTAAATATAACACCGACACTAATTATGGTGATGGTGGTTTGTAGTGGTTATTTGCAACACCTTAGGGTTCTGTAACACTGATGCGTGCTAAACAGACTATTAATGAACTACTTTAGACTCTCTAAACTAGACACTAAAAAGCTTTAAAAACTAGACTCGACTTAAACCTAAACCACACAATCGGCAAGTGTACCGATCAATGTAGTATAACCTAAGTAAGTCTGGATATCGAACCCACATGACTCTATGAATTACGCTAATTAGACTCTGAAAGACTTGGACAGACACGACTCAAACTGTTTTAATTACTTTGGGGGGGGGGGTTACGGAAAATCTACGAAAATCTATATTAAAACTAATTAACGACTAAATTAACTAATACGAACTAAGGACGGGAGTTGTTCTCAAGCGGCGATGAAGACTACCTAGACTAGAATCCTGGATTGATTTTAAGCGTTTACCAATTAAGTTAATTACTCGTTTTCTGGAACCGGGATCTTATGGTACTAAACCTATTAAATACCAGCTAAGCCCTCAACCCTTCTCGAGGTGAAACTTATGGCGTTACCTAGGCCATTAATCCTACCGGGTGATTAGACGTCTTTCCAGTTGTCTAATATTGTGTGAGTACCCTAATGACGACCTACTCTTTTCCAATTAGAGATCTAGGGTAGCTTGAATATCTAAACTTGACTTGGTAGACTAATAAAACCGACGGGTCAACAAAGGCATGGACTTTTTCCAAAGACCGACTATAGCAATTCGCCGGTAAGACCTATCAATAGCCCCTCACTTTCCAGGTATTAGGACTAGTAGAACTCTAAAATCTAGTAACCGGTTAACAATTACTTTTAAGCTTTACTGGGCCCTTTAACCTTAAAGATTATGAACTTATTCTATGATATAGACACTCACCAAAGCTCACAACCTAATACGACTCTATTCCGTTATATAGACAGTCACCAAAAATCATATGAAGCAATAGAAAACAGAAAACCAAATCAAAGCATGCACACACACCAAGCCAGATAAACAAACTGCTTATAGAGCACAATTAATCCATAACAAACATGTAATTAACCAAAAAGGCATAAACTTTATATCAATCCATTCATCATAGTCTAGGTAGTTAATGCGTTTAGCCTAGCATAATCAATAGCGAAAACAAAACAAGAGTAATAAAACTGGAATTCATCATTACAAGTTCAGAAAAGAGAAAACAAGACAAACAAGGATCGTGTAAACCCGAGAAAGTCTCCAATCGTCAATCTTCGCTTGATCCAATGATTCCCGAGCTTTGAAAACTTCAAACTTAGCTTTTATGACTTAAAAACAGCTGCAAGAACTCCCAAGATTCGTAACTAGGGTTTTCATATGACAAAATTGATTAAATACCCCCAAATCTCATCTGCAACCAAAACCGTCTGCAGATAACACCCTCTCGCGGGGCGCGAGAGGGTTTTAGCTATCAGGTCGCGGCCGCGCGACCGTGTTTCTGACGGTAGCACCCAATGGGCTTCTCGCGGGTGGGGAGAAGCCATGTTCCAGCTAGTCGCGGCCCGCCAGGAGGCATTTTTCTCAGAATTTAATTTGTTTCAGCTCCTAAGCTCTCCAATTCGTTCCAGGACTTTACCAATTCGTATCTCTACTCAATTTCCACGCTTTACAGCTACTTTAAGTTCATACAACCTGCAAAACGCAATTGGATCAAAAGACTAGCTATTCTACGAAAAACGAAACTAAAACTAATAAAGATTGTACAAACTAAACACGAATAAACGATGTATTTTACAATACATCAAACACCTTAGGGTTACGGCTAGGATTCCGAACAAGGGTTCGTTTCTCTAGTAACTTACGTGAGCAACGGCAATGAGGGATACAGAGAACTTGCGTATTGGTATGTTTCATTTTTTTCTCCGTTTCTTTATGTCACTCCACATAAACTTGGGACCAGTTAATGGTTGCTCTTCACATTTTTGACGCACATTTATCTCATATTGATAAACTATGCACTTTTGGTTTAGATAATTTCCTAATTTATGATGATCTGCTATATTTTAGTTTTGTATTTTTTTCTCTAGCAACTTACGTGAGCAACGGCAATGAGGGATACAGAGAACTTGCATATTGGTATGTTTCATTTTTTTCTACGTTTCTTTATGTCACTCCCACATAAACTTGGGACCAGTTAATGGTTGCTCTTCACATTTTTGACGCACATTTATCTCATATTGATAAACTATGCACTTTTGGTTTAGATAATTTCCTAATTTATGATGATCTGCTATACATCAAACACCTTAGGGTTACGGCTAGGATTCCGAACAAGGGTTCGTTTCTCTAGCAACTTACGTGAGCAACGGCAATGAGGGATACAGAGAACTTGCGTATTGGTATGTTTCATTTTTTTCTCCGTTTCTTTATGTCACTCCCACATAAACTTGGGACCAGTTAATGGTTGCTCTTCACATTTTTGACGCACTTTTATCTCATATTGATAAACTATGCACTTTTGGTTTAGATAATTTCCTAATTTATGATGATCTGCTATATTTTAGTTTTGTATTTTTTTCTCTAGCAACTTACGTGAGCAACGGCAATGAGGGATACAGAGAACTTGCGTATTGGTATGTTTCATTTTTTTCTCCGTTTCTTTATGTCACTCCCACATAAACTTGGGACCAGTTAATGGTTGCTCTTCACATTTTTGACGCACATTTATCTCATATTGATAAACTATGCACTTTTGGTTTAGATAATTTCCTAATTTATGATGATCTGCTATACATCAAACACCTTAGGGTTACGGCTAGGATTCCGAACAAGGGTTCGTTTCTCTAGCAACTTACGTGAGCAACGGCAATGAGGGATACAGAGAACTTGCGTATTGGTATGTTTCATTTTTTTCTCCGTTTCTTTATGTCACTCCCACATAAACTTGGGACCAGTTAATGGTTGCTCTTCACATTTTTGACGCACTTTTATCTCATATTGATAAACTATGCACTTTTGGTTTAGATAATTTCCTAATTTATGATGATCTGCTATATTTTAGTTTTGTATTTTTTTATCCATGATCATCTGATAACATATAGTTTCCAAGTTGTTCAAACAGAATTAGACCATCTTTCTTTCAAGTCGTGCTTGACCTGTAAGGTCTAATCTGGTAATTATCTTCTCATAACAAGTCATTTTGTACTATACAAATGGGTCGGATAGAGTTGCGTTGAAACTACCCTTTTTTTTTTTCAAATCTAACATTTTTTATATTTATTAGCTAACATGTGACTTACATACAAAATTTTGAATCAACTGAATTCGAAATTCAGTACGAGGATGTATTGATTAACAATACACACTGGGCAACTTTGACCCATTTGACTAATTTTTCTTTTTAGCTAAATTATTTGCGTATACATCTTTGACCCATAAGATATGAAACATAAATTCAATAGATCAATATATAAGTAAAAGGTCAAAACTGCCACCTTACCTTATACGAGAAGGCTTTGAAGGGATATGAGAAGGTAAAGGACTGTTGCTTCCTTTTTGGATTCGTATCATAAAACTGGTTATCTGCAGGTTAATGCAAGTTGAAATAGTAATTATAACTTAAGTGTTTGCATAAAGTGATTCTGATTATGATTATCTGGATATCTACATGGTGCAAATGTTGTTGGATATCTACATGGTGCAGATGATTAACTGGATTTTGTCAAGAGCGTAAGACGACGACGAATGAAGCTTTAAGAGTACTTTCTATCTTGAAGGAGTACAATATTGATTTGACACCTCCAAGTTGTGTGATGTTGATTAATACGCTTTGTAGAGAAGGAAAATTGAGTTTAGTGGTTGAAATTTTTATGTTGCGTTGGTAAAAGGTTTCACCTTGAAACCAAGAATTTGTAACAATTTAATAACTCTTGTGGGTATGATTTGGAATTTGGTTAGCTATCTTGATGGCAGTACAAAGTTTTTTTTTTTTTTTTTTTTTATATGTACCGGGAAAATTACCTTTTTTGTTGTACGTTAAATAAAATATATTTATCAAAATGTATTGGGAAAATATATTCAGTCGGTTTATCGTTGGTAGCCTTTTGCATTCTTTTGCATTAAGAATATTTATCAAAATGTTTATCTTTTTAGTATGTTTTATATTTTTTTTCTATTTAGGGAACCATAAGATATCCTTTGGGTGTCAATCATGTAGGATTGACGGGTTAATTGATTTTGGGTTAGCGGATTAAACTCATTGGTCTGAACACGACCTGTATATTTATTTATTATATTTATTCTAATTTCATAATAATAAATAAAGTTGATAAGTACAATATGTATGTATTTTTTATAATTTTTTTCATTTAAAATTTTATTAACTCAAAATCGTGTAAGTTTAGATAAGTAATGATTGTTTTTTGTGGGGGAATGTATGCGGAGCACAAATGTTATTCATTTTTAAATTCGTATAAGTTAGCTATTCATTCTTTACATTCCTATAAGTTGGATTGAAAGACGGTGTCCAAAAATTGCATCACCGAATAACA
This sequence comes from Scalesia atractyloides, assembly GCA_947069175.1. Taxonomy (NCBI): domain Eukaryota; kingdom Viridiplantae; phylum Streptophyta; class Magnoliopsida; order Asterales; family Asteraceae; genus Scalesia; species Scalesia atractyloides. Next base: position 82,523,611 of record CAMTDV010000024.1, read on the forward strand.
CAAGAAGACGATGTTAAGATTTAATAAGTATACCTTATTCGTCATACATTATTTATATTTTAAAATATATATACAGTTGTGTTTAGTAAATTAAATATTCGACCCGTGAGTATTCAGGGTGATAACTAGTGTTTATATATATATATATATATATATATATATATATAAATATATAAATTATATCTTATTTTTTTGTTATAGCTAAAAAGACCAAATTATCCCTGTGTAACTTAATTTAACAGAAAAATCTAACTGTGTTAGGGCTAAAGGACATAACGTACACGATTTTGAAACATTAAGTACAAAACTCGTCAAATTTAAACATAAAAGAGACCGCCTGCAAAGTGGTATAAAGATAAAGGACAACCCTTGCAATTCACTCTTATTATAACGGGTTGGGTTGGTATCGGGTTAAATATGTGAAATCGTCTAGCTAGATGAAAGATACTTGTTTCTTTTTTTAAAAGGTACTTTATGTTTATGGCTCGAGTTAGCAGCGTTAAAATCCTAAAGTTGAAAAGAAAGTAGGTTATGATGTTTAGGAAAACATCAGGACACAATTGAAGACAAACACGAGAGAGGGGAAGATTTTGATGGGACAGTGTGCAACCGATCAACCTATTTGTCTCAAATTGATCACTCGTTTTATTAGGAAGCGTTGGTGTTGGCTACCTTCACTTGAGCTTCTTGGACATTCGGAACTCGGTCAAATCTAGGATAACCACCAAGCAGTGTGTGATTCATCAAATTTCTCATTAGATCTCTTGTCTCATATCACTACTCTATCGATTATTTGCAAAGTCATCAGTAGTGACCAGAAAAGAAAAGAACGGTGGACAGAGCATAACCGAAGGGAGGAAGGTGTCATTTCCTGCAGAGGAGATAGGGTTGAAGAAGGTGCACTAGAGAAAGATGATGGGGTTGTAGCCTTTTATTTTTATTCATCTTTAGATAAAGGGTAAAATTGAATTCTCATTCTAATAACAAATATTCTATTCTATCTATCTTAAAGGAGAGAAAGTAAAGCCACCGACACCCCCTACTTTCAAATTTGCATTTCTATAATAACACCCTTATCTTTCAAAGTTTGCCAATACCACCCCTATACTATGCTTTTCCATCATCATCCCCAGTTTTTACATGTTTACGCCACCAGTCCTCTACTTTTACATTTTCACCTCCACTTCCTCGGCTTTTACACATTTCCGTCACCACTCCTCTGCTTTTACAATTTTCCTTTTTTAGACTTTGCATTTTTACCCTTGCATTATTACTCCATTTTTACATCTGCCCAACTTTAAAAAATTACAATTGTAACCCCTAGACTGTTACTCCTACTTTTACAAATGTCATTGCATTGTGTTTTACGAAATGTCTTAAGCATTGTGTTTTACACTTCGTGTCTACCTTTTGTGTTTTATATTTCGTGTGTTTTACACTTTTTTTGTAGTTATCTTTTAACGTTGTGTTTGCACTTTTTGTAATTATCTTTTACACATTGCGTTTTACGAATCCTGTATTGTCTTACTACACGTTTCCAATCGTTGTGCGCCGCTGCAACGCGCAGAGGCAAAATACTAGTTTTAACTTAAGATAATGAAAAAAAAAATTACAAGTCAGCAAATAAAGAGGACTAGGCCCGTAATTTTTTTGTAAACTAGAGCTGAAGTTCGACACGACTTTAGCGAATGGTCTTTCATATAATTATTTTTGTGGAAAGCAACACATATGTTTTTAACTTTAAATATAATTTGAGTAATTTATTTAAATCCTTGCCCTGATTTCCACATCGACAATACACCTCCATCGATATTCAAGTTATCTTGCCATTTCTTCTTTATTGATTTATATACCTATCGTCATCCCAACAATGGTGATCGACGATGGAAAGGTATGAACAAATCACAACGTGATTGGATTTGGTGGTTCTCCATGGACTTCTCTCTTTCGCCTTTTGTATATGTTCATAGATGGGTGTGCAACTCCAGATGGTAGGAGGCTGGCCTTCCACCCTCTTATCTTATGCAAGATTTACTAGGTTTGCTGGCTTGGGTGGATCGTGCAATAAGCCTCTCGCGGCCTCCCTTGTATCACACTTCTTTATGAAAGCCTCTCACCTTTCAAGATCTTGTTCATCGTCAACTCACTTAGAACGACCTTTCTTTGTTGGTTGTTGAAGGCTCTTAAAACCGACAGAAAAACTTGGTAACGATGCGCTCCTTCGGCTCATTTAGCAGTAGTAACATTACTGGTTTGGCCTTTTGGGCTGAACGAGGAATCGTAAGATGGAACAAGAAATAAACAGACAAAACGGATTCAACATAGACCGAAGCCAACAAGCGATGGCCAAGTTGTAATTTAAAAATATAATGTAAGTAATAGGCATATTACTAATGTGATTTTCAAATAAACTAATGTGTATGAAAACTAGAAGTCTATATAAAAATGTACTTTTTTTTAATTTATGTGTAAAGTAACTTTAACACATTTTGCTTTATTAAAGTTGTTAGAGACGTCTAAAATGTGTGGGATAAAATTTGATCAAGTGGCACTTTAAATGTGAAAAATACACTATTGGTATAAATTTATAGATGAAACAATAAAAAACTGATAAGTTAATACTAAATGGTCTAGTAATAACATCCACATAAGCAAAATAGCATCCACATATGTAAATATGTGTATCTTAAATCTGCAAATCTTTCGATACTAATAAAATAAAAATCATTTTCTGACACTTGTCAATCTCTGGTGCTTCCTTATCTTATTTTCAATTTCTTTTTCTATTAAACAATATTTAACTAAATATAATTTAGATAAATATAATAACTACTCATTCTTAACCTCATCTCTAAACATAAACATGTAGATATACTTATGTAGTTACCTAATAAGAATAAGAATTAAAATTAAAAGAATAAAATTAAAAATATTAAATAAATATTAATGAGCACTAACAATTTAATTGAATATTATATATTTTCTGTTGGTTTCGTAATTATAAATTTAAAATTTAGATAAGTTGATAACCGTAACATTTAATAAAAAAAATTGTAATTTGAAAGTTGATAATTGTTTCTAACTTAATTAATAATAAATAGAAAAAAACTAATTAAAATTTTAATAAGTAAATAATACATCGAATTTATCAGTTAAATACATATCTTAACGATTGTATGTGTTAATCCATTACATTATATTTATGTAACTTCTGCAATATGCGATGTATTTTAAAGATAAAACTATAATACTTATTATATAAAATAAAATTTATGCAACCCGTATAAAACACGGGGTTCTAAGCTAGTATAGGGTTATACAAAAATCGGGTTAGGAACTTTGCATGCCAAAAATTGGCTTAGGAACTTTTTCATGCGTACATCACTTATTTATAGTACTGATAACAAATTTTTCATGCGTACATCACTTATTTATAGTACTGATAACAAAATTAAGTGTTTGTCATGATTTGCCATAATAAGCATATTGTGCTATATTCAGGTTATTAATCTCATCTAAAATACATGGAACAAAAATTGATGAAGCGGCACTCCAAATGTGCAAAATATGGAAAAATGGATTACTTTTCTCGTCATATCATCATCATCATCATCATACTCAGTATATCCTACCAATAGCAAAGCTAAAATAGGGTCTGTGGAGGGTAAGAAGTAGACAGCCTTACCTCTACCGCGTAAGAATAGAGAGGCTGCTTCCAGTGAGACCCCGGCTCTTTTGCATCAAGCCTTGGACATAAGGCACATAACACTCAGCAATTGAGACAAAAGCCGATTAGTGCATATACCCCTTGTCTTTCGGCTATCAACGCCAACACATGACGCATGATTAACCATCTCCCTCTTTTAACGTTATTTTCACGAAATAGTAAAATAATGTTAAAATTAGTGCATTTTCACTTTTGCCCTCCGAACGCCCACACATGTATAAATTATATGAGCATACTACAAGTAGGGTCTTACTTTTCTCGTCATATAAGATATAAATTTGTATAAAAAGCAATAGACAAGTTGATAAGTTAATATTTTATATCAACTAAATATTATCCAGATAAGCAAAAATACCAGACATAGGTAAGAATCGTAAAATATGTGTTAGTAATTGATTTTTCACAATTATATGAAAACAAATAATTTAAAAAAGTTCGAAGTTCATATAAAATTCATATAAATCACCATGGAAAAAAGCATAACTATCTCATAACAAATTTCGTTTATGGCAAGGGTTAAATGCACAAGTATAACATAAACAACTTGAAAACACAAGGAAGTATTGCAATTTTATCATAATACAGAATTAGAACATCATTCTGATGACTTCCACCGGAAAGTAGTGATATATCCAGTCATATTAAAGAGAACATAGATCGACTGAAAATATAAACAATCGAGCAACCCAGCAAGAGACGAGTGTTTCCGCCTTGTTCATAGCAACAACCAGACAGCCCGGATACAACCTCAAAACATCTAAAAGAAGAACTGCTGACCGGACCCATAAATTGATCTGGTTCAACTTTGAAACCCTCGTGCTCCTCGAGCTTGCTCTACAAGTACTTGACCATACCTCGGCCCTCCACACTGAGCTTAGTGGCTTGAAGCTGCTTCTTTTTAGGTGCCTTTAACTGTTGCAACCTCTTGTTCATCTGTCATCACATGAGAATTTAACCCATTTCATCATGCTTATGCCTTTCTATCTGTTCATTGCAATTGGTAATAATGTGACGAAAAAAGTGCATACCTTGAGCCGGCGCTGATCATGTACAACTTGTTTGGCTCGAGCTCTAATTTCATCCGGGTCAATTTTCGATTGGGGCCGCACCACAAAATCTAGCGGCATTGCTTCAGGCCTTGATGTTAGCCTAGAAGATGAACTTCCAGACTTTGGTTCCCTGCAGTAACCTCCAAATCAACAAACAGAAAACAAAAGTGCATACATGACGTATTATTATATCCAGCAATAGAGTTAACTTACTGAGAGTTATCAGCCAAATCCAGGTCATCATCTCTAGACTGCATCCCTGAAGCTCTATGCATAGGTCTGTAACAAAGAAAATAATTTAATGTTCATTGTTACAGGTATTTTATGCAGTTGAATGTAAAATCGGAATGTACTTTTTCATTGATGGCCGACGAATGGGGGCTCTTTCATCCTCATAGTTCCGCATGTCCTCGAATCGAGTGCTCTTGTTAAATATTGGTCGACTCTGCATTGCATGTGAAATGTTAATGCCAATCAGGTATACAAGGGCATGCCATAAGTAACAAAATTACAATGTATAGTCTGAAGTGCAATCGGTTGCTAGAGGCCATACAGAAATATTAAACTTACCCATTTGTCAACCAAATCTTTAGCAAGCTTTCTATTGGATGTGGTCTCTTCATCAGACTTCGACAAGAACATAATGACCTGATAAAAGACGATGATAATTAAGTATCGTTAGTCCTGCTACCAAAAGAAAAAGGATAGTTCGTTCAAACAAGATAGAAAAAGGACTAACCTTTCCTAGTCCACTCTTCTTCAATTGTTCTCTCCTATCATATTGATCTAAATCAATTGGAAACTGCAAGAGGAAAACAGCAAATAAATAATTATACAAACATAAAAGCATATAATGTAACCCTCATATTATATACCTCGGTTAGGATCTTTAAAATTGCTGCTCGAATGTTTATATTGGGCAAGCTTCCATCAGGAAGAGGCTCAAGCCAATTTTTCAAAAGTGTTAGAACTCCATGATCCAGGAACTCTAGTTGAAGTTGTTTCCTGCGTCGAGATATTTGAAGACAGGTGAAATAATGTAATATGTTATATGAAGCAGACGTGGGACTTTTTCATATATACTTACTTGGATAATACTTCAGTTAAAAGGGGCAGCTTCCTGAGTTTATTAATAGCTGGTAGTGATTTTCTATTTAGCTCTGCATCTTCTTCGGCTACAACTTCAAGTTCAGCCATGACGTTTTCAACAAGTAGCGCAATCTCTGCAGCGCTTTTCTCAGACTTCTTCTTTTTCTTACCCATTTTGAAAAGGTCCTTGATTTCATCATCTTCTTCACCCTCCTCAGCCTGCATCGTAAAAACATTTACAGTAAAAAAATAGTTACAAACATGCAACTCAGAATCCTCAAGTGACATTCAAAAGTGCAGATACATATGTGGATTTTTTTTACCTGAGGAGCATGACTGGGTGAATAACCACCATGGTCACTTCCATAACGATCTGATGGATCAACGCCTGTATCATCTATGAAGTTGTCATCATCTACCATCCTAGTACCCTCTTTGTCATCCTGCAACAGTCGAGCAAAGTCCCATAAAAATCACAATTTTATCCACAACTACTTTTCGTCCTTCAGCTCATAACAGTAAACAACATGCCTACACCATGTAAAATCCTTAAGAACTAAGATACAAACATTCTTGTCGGTTTCACAAACCTTTAACAAAAAACTATGCTACCTGGTCAATCAAAGCCTTCCATATCATATCCAGCTAGAACTAAGCAACAACAAAAACCGAACCCAATAAATCCCACTTGTAGCAAAGCTATCGGTAGGGTCTGGGGAGGGTGAGATGTAGGCAACCTTACCTCTATCCCAAAAGATAAAGAGGCTGCTTCCGGTGAGACCCCCACGCCATATCCAGACAACAAAGTTACATCCAAACATACAAGACACATAGCTACTCAAACAACGGCATTAAAAATAGTGCACTATATATTTTTTTTAGCAGGCTACCAAATAGACAATTAGTGACATACAAAACAACATAAAAACACACAGAAAGCAAAAACATGCAAAGGCCCCCAAAGCACATCAAAACATCCTAAGCCCCTAAAGAACGAGTTTAATGTTACACCAAACTATCGTCCTAAAAGTCATTAACCTTAATCCTACGCCTCCACGAACTCCTATCCTGGACCATGTCCTTAGAGAGGTGCAATTCCAGCAAATCCTGTCTAATCCAGCTAGAAACTAAGCGACCATAATAAATTGCAACTAAGGAATAAAAGGCTACATTCTAAATACCAACACTCAACACAAACCCCTCCTAATACAAGAAAGTTCCTCTCCTGCCACATTCACCAATTCACACAAGAACAAACACATTGTTAAACCATTTCAATGTTCAAATATTGCTCGATGCAAACATAATATCACAAGTTACCATGAACAGAGAGATTAACCTAACGATCAAACAATACTTGTTAGATTATCATTTATCTCATACTAGCAAACTTCTCAATATCACAACTTATAACAACAACATCCCAATCCAATTCAAAACTAAAATATACCTCCGAATCACCGCCAGCAATCGTATCCCACATCTCCTTCACCTCCGCATCATGCCCACCGGACTGCCCACTCCGTTTCACATTCCCCTTAGACGACTTACTCCCCCCTTTATCCCCCTTCCCTTATCCGAAAACTTCGAACTACTAAACTTCTTCTCCCTCTTCTTCCCACTCCCACTCCCACCATCAGCAAAACTCTTCTTCCTCTTCCCACCACCACCATCCTCATCCTCATCCCTAACAACAAACGCCGCCACGTCATCCTCGACGTCATCATCCATCCCAAAATCCGGCACCGTCTCCTCCGCCGTACTCTTCTTTATCAACCTTTTCCGCTTCGTCTTCGAATCTGACTCGTTGAACACCGGCGTACTCTGCCAATCTTCCACGTCATCATCGAGAAATTGTTCATGTTGATTGTTGTTGTTGTTGTTATCGTCGTGATCGGATTGAAATCCGTCATCGAAATCCATCAACGGCTCTCCATCTTCATCTCGATACCTGAAAGATTAACAAACGGAACAGAATTAGGGTTAGAAGATTGCGAAATAAGGAAAACCCTAGAGAGGATTGGAACTTACGGATCGTTTTCGTAACCCATCGTGTAAGGGGAGGTTTGAGATTGTGAATGAAGGTGTTCGATTTATCGAGTGACTGATTGGATTTGGATTTGGATTGAATTGAGAGTTGAGCAGTGAATGAATTGGGGAAAGGGCTGAAGATGAGAATTGGAGGACGATTATATGCAATGGTTGAAAGGGGTTTTTGTGGGTTAATTAGAACATGAGGGACTGTTATTGCCTTGTCAGCCTAACATTTTTCTGTCTTCGTCACGTTCTTGTGGTTAGGATGTGAATTAATGTTTTAAATCATAGTTGATAAATCAATTCATAACAGCAAAGTATCCTCATGCAACGCGGGTGATGGTAGTATGGTTTAAAAGGCCAGAGCAATGCAAGTGTATAGACATTTAAAAGTCTATACACTTTGGTAATACGCAAAATGTTGGGATCAAATATGTAGAGACCGATTTTTCTGCCATAACCAATGCAAAGACCGATTTTTCTCCCATAACCAACGTCATGACCTTGGTTCGCTTGGAATGGCTTTTCGTTGTCTTCTCATGTTGTGAACGTTTGTTTATGTCAAATCGGTCTTTCCAAACCCATTTTCATGCACTTACACTATTTTTTGATGCTAAGGTGTATTTGATTTAATTAACTATAGCTTCGGACATGAGAGTTTTATTTTGAATTTCTTTTCTTTGTGTCCTTTTGCTTAGCTCACTTTTTTTTTCATAAATCCATCTTCATTTTCTCGTCTAGGTTTGAGTATTTCTTGAAAAAGATTTACAAACAAAGTGCAAGTTTGAGTATTTCCTGATTATACATCATTGATTTATGGAACAAGGTGAGAGGGGTGGGGTGTTCGTTTCCTTGTGGGGTTTGCGCCCACAAGATGTTCGATGAAATGATCAGGTGTAATTTTTTAATGAGCTTGGGTTCAAAAAGCCTTTGAACTGTCGAGTGCTAGCTCTAGGGTTGTTTTTCCTTCTTGTTTTGGGGGTGGAGACATTGCCTAAGTGTCTTGGTTGGAGTTGTTTTCATTTCGGGTTTTTTAGGCCATGTCGAATGGTAAATGGACTTGCCATTTCAAGGGGTTCCATTGTTGCCCCGATGGGGTTGTTGGGTCTAAGGGGATCCCAAGGCTTATGACTCATATTAAACGTCACCATTTTGGTTCGGATGATAGAAGAGATACTTTGAGGCATGCCCTTGCTGAAGACCCCAATCGTTTTACTTCTGTTTGTGAAGCACTTAGGTTGTCTGAACAATGGTTGTGTTGGGAGTGCATATGCCTTCATTCTATCCGGCGGGGGTGTCACCATGAAGATCGGGTTGTTCGGTTTGTGCCAACGGAAGTGGGTGAAGTGGGTTTTATTGTGGGGGTCCCTAGGCCGTGTGTCGCAACGGAGGTTACCCTGTCTGAGAGGTATGTATTGATGTTGCTCTCCTTGACCGAGTTTTCTCTCTTCCTATTAAAACTGTAAAGAGCATCCCCTTTAGTTGTCGAATGGCGTTTGCCCAAGCCTTAACCACAGCTTTGGATAATGTGGTGGCTATGCCTAATTCGGTTGATGCATGGATTCGGCTTCTACTATTACTGTCACACCCCAACCGATGGCGGAAACATCGGGATGAGACGAAAACAGATTGCTCATTGCACACAACGCTATTGGCGACAATATTTAACATAAACCAAATTTCATTTCATAATCAAATTGTCAATACAATACATTTAAATTCGAAATAATACAACAAAATTGATACCCCGAATATATACCTAACGTCTAAATTGCATGTATCTAAGTCTTTGCTATTTCGGTTTCATAGCATCATCTCCTTTAACCTGTAACATGTTTCAAAATAAAGTCAATGCAAAAGAAAGGCGAGTACACAAGGTTTAGCATAGCATACGTATACGAATAAGATTAAACAATCCTCATAGCAACTAAATCTATACAAGAACTATATCAAGGCATGCAATACTAATAATCAAACCCTTAACGCAATCACGATGTTTTAACATGACCTCACGAATAAAACGAGGGAGGTGGATGCGTGAGTCCCTATAGCGTTAAGCATGTCAAACGAATGCTAAAAATAGTTAATGACTAAAGCATAGCTTAACGAATATCCAAGACAAGCGACAAGTATACGATTCAAGTAGTCATGTGTATAGGATTGTTTGTGCGTTTCATAAAGTTTAAGTGTTTGTGATTTTTGTATATGGAAACATGTTACACCCAAAAAGTGTTATAAACAAAAGTGGGTCGAGTGTGTACTCACAGAGTTTGCTAAGTCTTCTTTGGAGATCCCACGACGAGTTGATAATGTTGGAGAAAGGGACACTGATGCCATCTTAAATGACAAACGGAGGTGTATGAATAATCGAAAATACGACGGAGGATTGAATCGGAAATGAATGAACGTATATATTATATATTATATATGACATAGTTTATGCAACAATTTTAAATGGAATTTCATCAAAATTATTGTAGAAGGGTTCGCCAAAAATAATGGTCATATGTATTTGTCGTTTAGATAAATGTATTTTATCGAAGAGGGAAGCGTATATGTATATATTTTGACGAAAATTTATAAATATATTTTGTCGAAAGATAGTAAGTATTTTTAGTCGGAGTACAATAAATATATTTTTGTCGAAAAGTGTTATATATATCTATATCTTTCGTCGTTAAATAAGTATATTATATCGAAAAAAAGCGTAATATATATATATTTTGTCTAAAAGAATAATAGATACATATTTATTTCGGCAATATGAATAATAGCTAAATATATATATTTCTTGTCGGAAAAATGTAATGTATATATACTTGTTGTCGTTAGTAAAGTATATGTGCCGAAAGCGCGTAATAAATAAATATATTTTGTCGAAGTTTAATAGATATGCTTTGTCGAAAAGTGTGATATGTGTATATGGTTGTCGAAAAGTGTAATAGGTAAATATATATCTTGTCGAAAGAAAGGTATATTAAATAAACATATTTTGTCGATAAGTGTACTAAATACATATATTATAATACATTTTTGTCGAAAAATATAACGGATAAATATGTATTTCGCCGTAGGTATAATAAATCGATATACATATTTGTCTAGCGATAAAATAAATAATTATATAGTTTGCCGATAGATATAATAAATAAATATATATTTGTCGATAATCTGGGCAGAGTTTCCTCTGTTTTTGGACGATCCCGGCAATGTGAGTTGCCGATAATAATGCCAAAAACACAATGATAACAACGCAATGATCACGAAACAATATAAGACTTATTATATTATTATATTCGATTATATAACGTTCGGTTAAGTGATTTAAACCAAAAAGCAAACACGAAACAATATTACTAGTATACGGTCAAATATATATCGAATCTCGCGTTTAGGTAGTTGATCCGACAGTTGACCGAGTTACATCAAACTGAAACGAGCTTTGAATCTTGAACGGAGTTAATCCGCGTCGCGGAAACCAAGCCAACTGAAATGACAAAGCAACCGGTACTCAAATTTGAGACCCGAAACTGACCAAACGAACAAAATAAAGAAAAACAATAAACTTGCACCTGAACCGAACGGTACCGGCTGAACCAGAACTTTAACCGGAACTGAACTGAGGTGAATCACAACCCGAATCTGATCCTGAAACAAACAAAGTATGATCTGAAACTTAGAATCGAACCAAGAATCCTGTTAAGAGCCGAGTCAGGAACTAAGCTCGACCTGACACTGAAAACAAAATGAATCCGATCGAATCGGAGCTCGAACCTGAAGTGGGACCGAGGCAACTGGCCTCCACCGGCAGTGTACCACCTGTGCCGCCACCACTGCCGTTCAGACGCCATGCCGCCACTGCTTGTTCTGCCGTTGTTCCGTCACACGGCTGCCGCCGCCGTCGTGCTTGCTTACCAGGGAGAGAGACAGAGCGAGAGAGAGAAGAGAGGTAAGGTGGAGGGTCGGAGATGGGGACTGAGGGGGAAGGGGTAGAGAGAGGGAGGCGGTGCGGTGGTGGTTTGCGGAGCTGGGGGTTGTCTGGTGCGGCCGGATAAGGAGAACGGGTGAGAGAGGGTGGAAGGTGTGTGGTCGGAGAGAAGAGGGTTGGGGCTGGAAGTGTGGAGTGTGTGTAGTGTGTGTGCAATGTATATTTATATAATTAGGGTTTAGATGGTTAGGGTTAGGTGTAGGTTGGGCCTTAAGCCCGTTAGACCGGTTTTACATTTTAGAGAGGCCCGATCCCATTTTGAAGGATCGTTTTCACACCCCGAAAATTTAAAAGGTCACTAACGTCGTATTTTATTTATGTATTGTTATTATTTATTATTATTCTTTTTGTATGTATATATATATTTTTTTATAAATACGAGGCTTACAGTCTCCTCCTTTATGGAATTTCGTCCCGAAATTTATTCAAGAGGAAAGACCTAAAGGATTTGGCAAAAGGATGAGGTTTACGATCGAGACTCGGAGTGTGGGATACGTGTGGGTAAGCATGAAGTTTAAAGCAACGAAAATTTAGGTTAGCAAAAGAGTTGCTTGACTAGAATGTCTTGAAACATCAAGCATAAGTAAAACAGTGTAAGGGTGTGCATAGGCGAGTGGTTTAAACGAGTTTGAATAGCTCAAGGATAGCTAGTTTAAAATAAACCGGTGATCGAGATAGTGGCTAGTTAAGTTGTCCGCATCTACAAGGATGAAAGGTAGTTTCCAAAGTAAGAAAGCGTTCAGAATTCAAATGTTTAAACCGCTAGGTTGTAAATGAGGTCGTATAGAAGGCACGGTCAGCATGGAATACTGGAGGCATAACGGTGAAGGAATGATCACATAAACGAATACGAGTATAAGGATAGCATGTATTTGAACAATGAAACCGTTGCGTTAGAGATTAACACTCGTCGTGGAAAATCGGGTATCACGCACTTAGCAATGCAGTTGTGAGTTGTTAAAGTTTGTGTACCTGGTCTTATTATGGTCTGTAAAACACCGAATTTCTCATGGCACGTTTTATGAAAGTTTGGCAACATGGTGAAAACACTTATATATAGGAAGTACCAGCGGCGTATCCACCATGCTTTGACCAAGTTTCGACCATTACTCGATGCAATGTTACGTTCCATGTTTCACCATACGCGGTAGCACACTCTATGGTTCTCATGCGCTTATCACTATAATCCCGTGTGCACCCGCAATTATACTGATCGTCACATGATCCGCATAGCTTGTATTAGCGGCGTATGGATTAGGGTATACATAAATTCTGAAAATGAGTCTACGTGCGTGTAAGAATGTCGTGTGTAAGCATGTTTGCGTGCAAATATGCATGTGGCCCACGTAAGCGAATCCCTCGGGTTTCGCTTGCGTATAGGCACGGAATGTATGAATACGAGTATAAGCATGAATATAAAGTGTACATGTATGAATGCGAATATAAGTATAAAGTATGAATGTAACATGTATGTATGTTCATGAACATGAATATGTGTATAATTATGAATATCAACAAGTGCAAAAGACGATGATTGTGCGTATGATATGAATTGTACGCAACGAATTATTACATAAAATAGTCGAGAAATCAGGGTATGTAAAACGAATGATATGCATAAATTGTCGTGCGAGATTTCGACTAAATCATGAACGAGGATATGCATGTATAGTTGCTTGAGCAAAACGTTGGGTTTAGCAAATCAAAATAGGTTTAAGTTTGACTTAGAATGTAGGACCTAGTTTGTGAATGTAAAAGAATATAAGGTACTTATTGATTATGCGTTATGCATTTTGTAAAGGACGAGAGTTGTCACACCCTTATTTCCATGTATACCCGGTGGGCCGGTTGGGAATATCGTGACGTAGTTGATAACATCATAACCAAACAAACACATGCACAGTGGAAGTCTTGGATTTAAATTACTATTACAAACTGAGTGTCCAAAGTTCAAAATAAATTACAAGGCTTGTAATGAAAAGATTCACAGGCGGATCAAAATAAATGTATACAAAGTAATTGTTCAATAGACTTTAAGCAACCTAGAGACTTGCAAATCCTCTATTGTCACTATAGCGCAGCTCCCGATCTATTGCGTGTTGCCACCTGTAACCTGGTCTTTTGAAAATACGTCAGTTTTCACTGGTAAATACTAATAACCGACTCATTTTGTAAACATTTCTGAAAATGGTTTTTAGGTGCACTTGGCACATTTTATAAATAACTTGGGATAGTTCAAAATGACCTTGTTTACAGTTTTACATGTTTGTCAATACATACGGGGTTCGGTGCAGAAACCGAATAACCTGATTAACCGACACGCCACTTAGATAATCCACTAGTGGGATTCAATATTTTATTAGCATTAGCGTCTGTCGGGTGTATTCCTACACCCCGCGCTTAAGGTCGTGACCATTAGTAACTTAAATGAGCCAAGGATATCCCAGACATGGTCGAATTAACCCCCAATGTTTAAGTTATCAAACAATACAGAATAAAACGGGTTATAAGGATTTTGTAAATCACAATCCGATAACATGATCCCATACCCGACCAAGCGGTATTATTATACCGTATCCAAGCCCGTATAGGGAAAATAAGTTAAAAGTATTTACCTGAGCTAATTCTTGAACAAAATAATACTCAGCCGATAATTCAAGAAGACAAGTAAGGTAACAATCTACCGGGAGGCTCTTAGTCTGTAAATGATGGTGTTTATAATCAATTAGAATGCTAACGGTACCTATCTACTTTGTAGACTCGAACCGGGTAGCTTAAAGATAATAACGGTACTAAACGCTAGATTAAGCGATGACCGGAACAGAATGTAGTTTAAACCCGACAAGTACCAAGACTTGTTTAATATGGGTAAACATATTACATTCTGGATTTTGATAAAAAAAATGATAAGGTTAAACCCGTTTCGGTTAAATTACGTAAACTAGTTACGTAGGCCGAACCGTATGCATATAAGCGAAACCGGGTAACCGGGTGAGTCTTATACAAGTTCCATATGCCATTATACTTTAAATATGTTATAACATCAGTAGGATATCAACATGTATACCCGTTATAGTTTTAAAATCAAGTTACGCCTCAAAAGGGCGTTTTGGTCATTTTATGACTTGTAAAAGAACTTATGAGTAAACTGATTTAATGGTCATTTATGATGTTATATCAGTAGGATATCAAGTATATGTGTGGTTTATAGTTTAAGATCAAACTATGCCCCATAAGGGCGTTTTGGTCATTTCACACATAGCTTGATAATTTACTTGGGAATCTGAGTTTAGTTAATGTTCTTACTGTAATTATATATAAAATAAGTTTTGAAATCAATAGGTATCAAGTCTTGGTGTTTAGATATGGTTTTAAACCATACTATGCGCCTAAATGGCGATAAGGTCGCTAAATGACGATTAATCGATGTTTAAGGACAACTGATGTTATGATCAGGTTTATATTACCAAAATAAGTTATTTAGTATATTATAACAGTAGGTAGAAGATTTGGTTATGAAAAGTATCTTTACAGTCATTTTATGCATCATAACAGTAATATCGTCATTAACCGGCATTATACAAAGACTTGTGTATAACTCAGTTTACAATCTGATTTAACTTCGCAAGTAATCCTAATTATGATATTACATCAGTAGGTAATGAGTTTTGTTGAAGAATTATGTTAAAAACCATTTTAGATGCCGAAAAGGGCATTTTGGTCCTTTAAAAGCATGATTTGCGATAATTAAATAAAACTCAGGTTATGACCAGATTATTGACATCAAGGTAAGTTAGTTATGTTTATATATCAGTACATAATTCATTTGTATGCTCATTCGTATTTAAAACCTTGTTTTTAAGCAAAGGGCATTTTAGTCGAAGTTTGGTATAATTAACGGATACTTGCATAAAAACTCGGATCACTATGTGACCATGTAGTATAATTCCAGAGGGTCATACTACAACCTAACATGGTTACAATGCAACTTAGAATCAGTAACTAAAGTTGCTAATTCGGGTCAGAACCGAAGGTCAAAGCAGAAGTCAACTTTTGCGACTTTCGGTTGCGAACCGACCTTAGACCTGGACTTGAGGAGCCGAACATGTTTACACATATTCTAATAATTATTACCAAGTTGTTTAAATGTTAAAACATATTTTATAACTACATTATCATATATGAATCCATTTTCAAATCTGACCCAGTTTGACTTTTTATTAATAACTTTGATCCGTCAATAGGTCTAGTAAACATGGTAATTAGGAGGTGCCCTTTTTAGGGATTAACACCTACCTAATTACGATCACGTAGCCACGTTCGCTACAAACATTGGCTGGACCGTAATGGTCTTAGCTCAAAGTCAAAGCGTTTTTACATCAACGCTTTGACTTTGGCTTAAAGCCTAATAAAAATAAAAAGGAAAGGTTGGAACACTTACAAGTGATCCAGAAAGATGACTAGAACTCAGTTAGGATGCTCCTTGATCAGGAACTTCCAAGTAGAGATAGAGAGAAGAGATTTTGAGAGCTGCAAGAATGAAGGGTGATGAATCCCCTATTTATAGTTGGAGTGAATGATCTAGATTGAGACAAGTGTTATGGGAACACTAGAGATCACTCCAAGTGTGCTAGGAGGTGTCCAAAACCGGAATTGAGTTAAAGGTTTTGAGCTGAGTGAGTGCAGGTGGTTTGAGAGGTAGCCAAGCATGCAGATCAGCAGTTGGCATGCTGTTTCTGCGAACAGGCTTCTCCCGCGCGTCGCGCGGGGACACCATGTCCCTGGCGCGTGGCGCCACAGGTGCCAATTTACAAAATTTCCATTTTGGCCCCTGGACTTCTCCAAACTCCCATATTTCGACATAAAAGCATGTTTTATTCAATATGGCTCCTATTTAGCACTCTCGGGAGTATAACCGAACATCATTAAGCTTCGGGTTCGTTAAAAGGTCACTCAGAGGCATATTTTAAGCATGTTGACACGTTTAACCCCTCAACTTTAATATCACCACTCGGAGGTTATAAAATAACATGTTGGCGATTTTAGTCCCTTTCGTCCAACACACGATATACGAGGATCATCGGGACACGTGTCAAAATTTTATAGGACGTAAAATCACAGGGTGTTACATCCTCACCCCCTTAAAAGAAATCTTGACCTCGAGATTTATTCAAAAAGATAGGGATACTTTTGTCACATAGTGGACTCGACCTCCCAGGTATACTCAGGGCCTCGACGGGCATCCCACTTGACCTTTACAATAGGCACGTGCTTTCTACGAAGCTTCTTAACCTGACGATCTTCAATCGCTATCGGTTTCTTAATGAAACGCAGGTTTTCGTCAATTTGCACATCCTCGTAGCGGCATTGCTAGCGTCTCACCGGCTAGACATTTCCTTAAGTTTGAAATGTGGAACACATCATGAATTCCACTTAGCTTTTCAGGTAACTTGAGCTTGTAAGCTACGGACCTGACTCATTCGATAATCTCGAACGGTCCTATATATCTTGGGCTTAACTTGCCCTTTTTACCGAATCGCATGACGCCTTTCCAAGGCGACACCTTCAGTAACACTTTGTCCCCGATTTGGAAATGAAGAGGTTTGCGCCTCTTATCCTCGAGCTCTTCTGCCTATCTCGGGCAGCTTTGAGACGGTCGCGGATTTGAAATATTTTATCCGTCGTTTCTAGGACTATCTCAGGTCCTGTTAGTTGGGCTTCCCCAACTTCTACCCAACAAACGGGCGTTCAACATTTTCTCCCATACAAGGCTTCAAAAGGAGCGGCCTTGATGCTTGTATGATAACTATTATTATAGAAGAATTCGATCAAAGGTAGGTGGCCGTCCCAACTGCCACCTAAGTCAATCACACATGCACGTAGCATGTCTTCCAAAGTTTGAATGGTACGCTCACTCTGTCCGTCAGTCTACGGATGATAAGCGGTACTGAAGTTCAATCGAGTGCCAATAGATTGTTAGAAGCTTTTCCAAAAATGAGAGGTGTATCTTGTATCTCTATCGGATACAATAGACACCGGCCTGTAACATCCGTCAAAAAACGGGTTTCCAAACCCGCTTCGTTTATTAACCGAATAGTCAGTCATAATTTTCGATCGCGTATATATTGGTTATTTTAATTTTAAACGATACATAATTAATAAACATAGTTAGAATTTTAAAACATAATTAATAAATAATAAAAATAAGAGAATAAAAAAAATATTTGAGGCTGCCGGGTTTCAAACCCGGGTCAGCCGGTTCAACAAGTAAACAACACACCACTCCGCCACACGCTAACTTTGGAATAATACTGAAAACAATTAACACTTAAATTAAAACGCGAATTCAAAAAAAACGGGTATCAGCGCGGCGGAACTCGCAATCACCGGAAAATCCGGCAATCCGCGAGTTCAGCCATTCTCCTTTTGACTAAAACGCTGTAACCGTCGACGACATCGGTTATAACCGATGTCTAGCCCCAATTATAGTCGTAACCGCTGGAAAATCTTGAATACTCGGTTTTGAAAACTGAAATCGGGCAGCTTCTGTCAATCTATAAATACCATGTGTATTTCTCTCAAAACCTGCTCACACTCGCACAACTTTCACTCTCTCTACAAGTCGCTATTCATCAAGAACACCTCGCCGGAATTCTCTGCAAGTCCCGGAAAACCGAACCCATTTCATCTCTTCTGCCTTACTCTAAAATAAGACTTCTAGAGCTCAGACAGAAAGCACCACACTCACCTCAAACTTCTGATAGAGCCTCTGTCGCAAGATAAACTTCGCCGGAGTTAACCTCAGCCGCCGGAACTTCATCGGAGATCACAACTGTTCGGTACAACACCTTAATCCTTTCTGTTTAAATTATTTCGTTAACAGTATTGATCAATCAACTAATTTAATAAAAATTTTCGATTAAACAGTCGGGTGGATTCTCTGGTTTTATAAATCGAAGAAGATGAAGTTTTGAAATGGGTATAAATATAATAAAAACCGGAATAATAACCGGGTTAGACACACGTCCAGTGGTGGACTGTGTGCAAACATAACGTACACGTCCCGGGTTCGAGTCTATTGTGTTCGATCCACTGAAATATCATACCCTTTTTATAAAAACCAAATCTTGAAGCACGTGTTAAGTGTATAAATATAATATAAATTCTGTCTATAACAGGTTAGACACCCAGCCCAGTTGGTTGGGCTGGGTGCAAGTTAAGTCGATGGTCACAGGTTCGATCCCCGCTAAGCCAGCCGGTCAGATGATATTCAAAAACCTTTTTAATTAAATAAAATTCTGAATAATCTAAATAGTATATAAATATAATTAAAATCAGAAATATTTCGGGTTAGACACGTAGCTCAGTTGGTAAGCTGCGTGCACGCGTACGGGAGGTCACGAGTTCGAACCTCACTCAGCGCACATAATAAACACAATCAGACCGGTCAACGTCAATCAATCAAAGTCAACGTCAACATTTTTATTCTTATTTAATCAGAAAATTATTTAAAAATACTTAAAAATAATATTTTTAAAGTTAGAAAATGTCCTTAAACTCACAAAAATAAATTAGAAATCCTATTAAGGTTATGAATTAAAAATATTAATCTCAAATAAAATCCATTTATTTACCGAACCATTATGTTATTATTTAGGTTAGTTTCTCTCGTGGTTAAATCCAAATTCGTGCGCATTCATCATCAATCCAAGAAACGCAACCACGGTGAGTGAATTCTTACAAATTCCCCTTTTTATTCATGTTTTGGGGTGTATCATGTGTCGCTTAAATTAATTCGCTTAATCAAACTCGTGCTATACCATTATATGATCTAAACTTAGAATGTAAATATTGTTTGTTGTGATGTGTTACATATTGTCAAGTTGTGTGCAAATCATTCATTAGGCCCATCAGTTCCTCGTGGAGACGAGTTGAACAACGCGTGCCTCAAAAACATTCATTAGGCCCATCAGTTCGTAGAACAAAGCGTGCCTCAAAATCATTCATTGGGACCCATCAGTTCGTTGAACAACGCGTGCCTCAAAAACAATCATTTGGTGTATGTATGTGCAATATTTAATATTATGTGTTTTGTGAATAAATTTACATCTACGTTTTCTCATATGTGGTTATGCACTTTATCTTATAATTGATTCAATAAACATGTTTAAATGTTTTCATAGGATTCACTCGCCAACTTTTTCGTTGACCCAAAAACCATTTTTACACATGATACAGGTGAACAGGTTGAAGCAAGGGACACATAGGATATTGCCTTAGAAGAAAAATAATGAAGTCTTGAAAAATGTATAGGACATGTTGTACTAGTATGATTGATTGTAATGATTCTCCTTTAAAAAGAAATAATAAATATGAAACTTTATAATAAATGTCATGAGCTTTGATGAAAACCCAATCATGCCCCGATCACCTTTTTCCGCTGCGGGTCGAGGTGTGACAGATTGGTATCAGAGCTTTTGACTATAGGGATATATGATAGGTTATTAGACCCTTAGAGCCTATACTATAGTTGATTAGATTTTAATTGTTTATGTGTTACATGCAAACTCATGATGTTTATTTGTTTCATATTTATTACATACACAAATGTATGCAAACACTTCCACTATCATATTGTGTGATATTTAATAAGTTATACTTATTGTCAAACATAACATGCTTACATATACATTCATCACGCATATTTCAATGTTCACATATTCAAGTCATCTTCACATTCTTTTTAATCAAGATTTTGTCGCATTTTTTTTCATTTTTCAATCCCATCAAAGTGAGTTCTACGACGGGCATGTAGTAACCGTAAGGGTACAAGTACCGGTAGTCGGAACGTCCTGTCTAGGTTGGCATTCGTATAAATCGAATATAACGGACCAGTTTGCCTACCTGGGGACTAACGATGAGAGTACGAAGGACCTATTAGGCCAAAGCATGCCACACCAAACGTCGTTCGAACTAACCCCACTTTGAGGTGTCACCGTGTCCACACCTGGATACATTCCGAATATCATACGTTACATACATATTTCTCGATTTTCTCCGGGTTTTAGTGTACGTTACCAGGCTAACACATGCGAACCATATGAAAGACCCGGTAATCATGGGGCCCACATGATTACGAAGGTGAAGTATGGCGGCATGCAAGGCCCAATTACGAACAAAGCCCAAGACATCCTATGGATGTAGTAAATTTATTATTCTTCATTTATTTTATGAATGTTCATTCTAAATAAGACACACGACCCCTAAAACGTCCAACTCATACTCTTGATACGTATTTCTTGTAGATGTCTTCTAGCCTCTCTCGTAGAAAAATGAGATCAGGAAAAACCCGCGAGCGCATGGCTGCCCAAATCGCTCAACAAATGGCTGCCGTAATACCCAACATCGTGGTTCAAGTTCAACAGGCCCTTACCGCTAATCCCGTCAACCCAATTAACCAACAAGATCAAAACATTGTCAACCCTCTCCCAAAAGCCACTAAATGCACCTACAAACATTTCAAATCCTGCGATCCTCCAAAATACGAAGGGACTGAAGGTGTCACCGCTCTCCTCCATTGGTTTGAGGAGATGGAAAACACCTTTCTCAATTACGACTGTCCCGATGATCGCAAGGTGCGATATGCTACCGGTCGTTTGTTTGGAGTAGCACTTACATGGTGGAATACAGAGAAGGCCAAGCGAGGTACTGAGAATGCTATGACTTTGACTTGGGAAGAGTTGAAGGAAATCATGACAAGACGTTTCTGTCCAAGAAGCGAAATCAAGAAATTAGAGATGAGTTCTATTCTTTGAAACAAAAGGAAGGCGATCACACCACATACAACAAGAGATTCCTTGAGTTGAATCAGATGGTCCCCAACTTGTTCACTCCTCTCTACCGTTTAATCGAGCACTACATTCGAGGTCTTCCTTCAAAAATTCAAGACCATGTAATAAGTACCACACCTACAACTTTGGAAGCAGCAATGGAGTTAGCTACAGAGCTCACCGAAAACCGCATACGGAATAAAGACTTTAAGGAGGAGAAGAAGAAGGATAAAGCATCAACCGAAACCCCAAACTCCACCCAAACCGAATCCTCTTCTCAAACCACTTCTAAGAGAAAACAAGATGGACAAATCTTCGCTGTCACCCAACACAACCAACCAGCTTCACAAGTTGTACCCCTCCAAGCTATCCCAATCACTCAAGTAGCACCCAACTCAACTTACCCAAATAAGAAACCTTACTTTGGACCTCACCCTCAATGCAACACCTGTTTTTATCACCATCCATCTACCTTACCTTGTCGACTATGTGCGAATTGTGGACGCTATGGTCATTTGAGCAAGGTTTGCCGCACCTCTCAAAACCAAACCTCACCCCCTACTCAAAACATGATCCAAACATATCAACAACCCCAATACCCCATGTTTCCTTATGTTCGAGCTTGTTTTAATTGTGGCGACCCTACCCACTTTAGAAACATGTGCCCTCGATTGGTTAACATCATAAACGCCCAAGCTCAAGCAAACCCAGTTAACCAAGCAAATCAAGAAAACCTAACCACTAGGCCACCAGCAAGAGGAAGAGCTTACAACATCAACGCCAATCCTGTTGAAGATAATAACGGCCCAAACGAACCACCCAACTAGTTTTCTTCACCAAAAATCAAGATTCAACTCCAACCGCTTAGTTTTTTTTTTATGTTTTCTTTATGTTATCTCAATCTTCACGTATCTCAATTATAAATTGGAAATTTATCCAAGAATCTTAATGCGAATTACTATTTCAGTTTTGTTTTATACTCATTGATTTAACATTCATATCATCATACATCGCGACGTATCTCAATCTCATCATTCAAAGAAGTTGAGTTGTGTCTCACTTTTACCTAGACTAACCCCTTCATCATAACAAACGAGAGAGGTACTGTCATCATTCAAACATGTATACTTTCAGAATTAAGACTCAAGCTTTGGTTGTTGTGTTTGTTTATGTTCTAGAGTCACATAGAACTAATCATAACTTACTGATAAAGCCAATGAAAATTTGACAAGAATATGGTGGATACGCCGCTGGTACTTCCTATATATAAGTATTCTTGCCAAAGGATCAGAGGCATTGTCAGGCGGTTATGAGAGGTTCCATGTAGGTTATAGTGGTAGAAGTTTTGTTTTAGGATATAACCTTATCTTTCCAAACGTATCGATTCTCTCAAAACTCTTGTGCATGAGATCATACCTAGTCAATCAACTCTGTTTATCAATATTCCTTATCTTAGACATCAAAAAGCGATTCCTGTAGCAGGGTATCCAACCCTTACTAGGAACGTTACCGCCTCCAATAAAATTTAAACTTTCACCCTCTTCTGATTATGTAATTAAAACACCCTTTCCACAAGTCAAATATACCACTACTACTTAAATTTGGGACGAAATTTCTAAAAGTAAGGGATACTGTAACATCCGTCAAAAAACGGGTTTCCAAAACCCGCTTCGTTTATTAACCGAATAGTCAGTCATAATTTTCGTCGCGTATATATTGGTTATTTTAATTTTAAACGATACATAATTAATAAACATAGTTAGAATTTAAAACATAATTAATAAATAATAAAAATAAGAGAATAAAAAAAAATATTTGAGGCTGCCGGGTTTCGAACCCGGGTCAGCCGGTTCAACAAGTAAACAACACACCACTCCGCCACACGCTAACTTTGCAATAATACTGAAAACAATTAACACTTAAATTAAAACGCGAATTAAAAAAAAACGGGTATCAGCGCGGCGGAACTCGCAATCACCGGAAAATCCGGCAATCCGCGAGTTCAACCATTCTCCTTTTGACTAAAACGCTGTAACCTCGACGACATCGGTTATAACCGATGTCTAGCCCCAATTATAGTCGTAACCGCTGGAAAATCTTGAATACTCGGTTTTGAAAACTGAAATCGGGCAGCTTCTGTCAATCTATAAATACCATGTGTATTTCTCTCAAAACCTGCTCACACTCGCACAACTTTCACTCTCTCTACAAGTCGCTATTCATCAAGAAACACCTCGCCGGAATTCTCTGCAAGTCGCCGGAAAACCGAACCCATTTCATCTCTTCTGCCTTACTCTAAAATAAGACTTCTAGAGCTCAGACAGAAAGCACCACACTCACCTCAAACTTCTGATAGAGCCTCTGTCGCAAGATAAACTTCGCCGGAGTTAACCTCAGCCGTCGAACTTCATCGGAGATCACAACTGTTCGGTACAACACCTTTAATCCTTTCTGTTTAAATTATTTCGTTAACAGTATTGATCAATCAACTAATTTAATAAAAAATTCGATTAAACAGTCGGGTGGATTCTCTGGTTTTATAAATCGAAGAAGATGAAGTTTTGAAATGGGTATAAATATAATAAAAACCAGAATAATAACCGGGTTAGACACAGTCCAGTGGTGGCTGTGTGCAAACATAACGTACACGTCCCGGGTTCGAGTCTATTGTGTTTCGATCCACTGAAATATCATACCCTTTTTATAAAAACCAAATCTTGAAGCACGTGTTAAGTGTATAAATATAATATAAATTCTGTCTATAACAGGTTAGACACCCAGCCCAGTTGGTTGGGCTGGGTGCAAGTTAAGTCGATGGTCACAGGTTCGATCCCCGCTAAGCCAGCCGGTCAGATGATATTCAAAAACCTTTTTAATTAAATAAAATTCTGAATAATCCAAATAGTATATAAATATAATTAAAATCAGAAATATTTCGGGTTAGACACGTAGCTCAATTGGTAGAGCTGCGTGCACGCGTACGGGAGGTCACGAGTTCGAACCTCACTCAGCGCACATAATAAACACAATCAGACCGAATAGTCAAAGTCACGTCAAAGTCAATCAACATTTTTATTTCTTTATTTAATCAGAAAATTATTTAAAAATACTTAAAAATAATATTTTTAAAGTTAGAAAATGTCCTTAAACTCACAAAAATAAATCTAGAAATCCTATTAAGGTTATGAATTAAAATTATTAATCTCAAATAAAATCCATTTATTTACCGAACCATTATGTTATTATTTAGGTTAGTTTCTCTCGTGGTTAAATCCAAATTCGTGCGCATTCATCATCAATCCAAGAAACGCAACCACGGTGAGTGAATTCTTACAAATTCCCTTTTTATTCATGTTTTGGGGTGTATCATGTGTCGCTTAAATTAATTCTCTTAATCAAACTCGTGCTTACCATTATATGATCTAAACTTAGAATGTAAATATTGTTTGTTGTGATGTGTTACATATTGTCAAGTTGTGTGCAAATCATTCATTAGGCCCATCAGTTCCTCGTGGGAGACGAGTTGAACAACGCGTGCCTCAAAAACATTCATTAGGCCCATCAGTTCGTAGAACAAGCGTGCCTCAAAATCATTCATTAGGCCCATCAGTTCGTTGAACAACGCGTGCCTCAAAAACAATCATTTGGTGTATGTATGTGCAATATTTAATATTATGTGTTTTGTGAATAAATTTACATCTACGTTTTCTCATATGTGGTTATGCACTTTATCTTATAATTGATTCAATAAACATGTTTAAATGTTTTCATTGGATTCACTCGCCAACTTTTTGTTGACCCAAAAACCATTTTTACACATGATACAGGTGAACAGGTTGAAGCAAGGGACACATAGGATATTGCCTTAGAAGAAAAATAATGAAGTCTTAAAAATGTATAGGACATGTTGTACTAGTATGATTGATTGTAATGATTCTCCTTTAAAAAGAAATAATAAATATGAAACTTTATAATAAATGTCATGAGCTTTGATGAAAACCCAATCATGCCCCGATCACCTTTTTCCGCTGCGGGTCGGGGTGTGACAGGCACTCCATGTAGGGACACAATCTCGTCCACATACATCTTAGCCAACTTGTCCGAACTAAATGTTTCTTGATTGGCAAGAAATGTGCTGACTTAGTCATCCTATCCACAATGACCCAAATCGTGTCATTTCCACTTTGGTCTTAGGTAACTTGGTGATCAAATCCATAGTTACCATTTCCCATTTCCAAGTGGGAATCTCAAGCTGTTGTAGAAGTCTTGACGGTTACTGATGTTCAGCCTTAACTTGGAACACGTCAAGCACTTAGCTACATAGTGGCTATGGATTTCTTCAAACCCATCCACCAATAATTAGATTTTAAGTCCTGGTACATCTTGTCACCTCCCGGGTGAATAGAGTACTTAGTGTTATGTGCTTCCCGGAGGATCAAATCTCTAAGTCCCCCAAATACTGGAACCAAATTCGTCCATTGAATTTGAGGATTCCATCATTTCCAGGTATTAACTGTTCGACAGTTCCACCTAATTCCTCATTTGCAATATTAGCCTCCATCAGGGCTTGCTTTGCGCATCAAATAGCTTTTCGTTCAAATTGTTTCTGACTTCAATGCTTTTGGCGTTAATCCTTAAAGGTTTAATCCTTTCTTTGCGGCTAAGCGCATCGGAAACTACATTTGCCTTGCCGGGGTGATATCGTATTTCACAATCATAATCATTGAGGGTTTCCATCCAACGTCGTTGTCGCATATTCAGATCCTTTGATTGAACAAATGCCTGGAGGCTTTTGTGATCAGTGTATATAATACACTTAGTTCCGTATAAATAATGCCTCCAGAGTTTAAGTGCAAATACAACGGCACCCAACTCCAAGTCATGGGCGGTGTAGTTCTTTTCATGAACTTTGAGTTGTCGTGATGTGTAGGCGATCACTTTGCCCATTTCATAAGCACACATCCCATACCAGCGTGGATGCATCACAATATAGACAAACTCCTCAATACCTTCTGGCAAGGTTAAAACTGGAGCATTGCTCAGCTTTTGCTTCAAGGTCTCGAAAGATTCCTGTTGCTTTGGACCCCAGTCGAACTTGATATTCTTGCGGGTTAAAGCAGTCAGGGGAGTGGCTATCCTTGAGAAATTCTCAATGAATCTTCTATAGTAACCAGCCAGTCCTAGGAAACTGCGTACTTTCGATTTTGGGCTTCCCAATTCATTATCGCTTCAATTTTAGGCGGGATCGACTTGGATACCACCCTCACTAACCAATGTCCAAGGAATTGGACTTCGCGAAGCCAAAACTCGTATTTGGAGAACTTAGCATATAACTTCTCCTTTTGTAATAATTCTAGGATGCACCTTAAGTGTTTCTCGTGATCAGCTTGATTACGAGAATAGATAAGTATGTCGTCAATGAAGACAATGACAAACTTGTCTATGTAAGGCTTGCAAACTCTATTCATGAGATCCATGAATGCTGCAGGTGCATTAATGAGCCCAAAAGGCATCACTAGAAACTCATAATGTCCGTATCTCGTCCTGAAAGTGGTCTTTGGGACATCTTCACTCCTAACCTTCAACTGATGTATCCCGATCTTAAATCTATCTTTGAGAAGTAACTTGCCCCTTGTAGTTGATCGAATAGATCATCGATCCTGGGCAAAGGGTATCGATTCTTGATCGTTATTTTGTTAAGCTCGCGTAGTCAATGCACATACGCATTGAACCTTCCTTCTTTTTAACAAATAAGATAGAAGCTCCCTAAGGTGAGGAACTAGGCTGAATAAAGCCTTTCTCTAAGAGATCATCTAGCTGAGTTTTCAATTCTTTCATCTCTGTCGGCATTAGCCGATATGGAGATCTTGCTAAAGGAGCAGCTCCTGTTAGGATATCAATCCTAAATTCTATTTGTCTATCTGGGGTAGTCCGGGTAATTCTTCCGGAAATACATCAGGGTACTTAGAGATGACAGGAATATCTTAAATCTTAGGCTTTGGATCATCTATTGTGACATGCGCCATGTAATTAACACATCATCTCTTCACACACTTGGATGCCTTAAGTAGTGACACTTTATCAGGCAATCCTTAGTTTAAATCTCCATGGATGGTGAATAATTCACCGGATGGGGTTTTAACTTCGATGAGTTTCTTATGGTTAAATTTAAAAGTTTGCTATACTTATGGTTTATAAAGGACTTATTAATACCTGGATTAAAACAGGACTCTTAGCAAATATATTATTGACTATTATTAATGAATGTACATGTTATGACATTATTGTCATTTATTGTCTTTCCGGCATTTATCTAAAATTTTCAGGCGTTTCCTTTCTTAGTCTCTCCAGACTTAGCTGAACCCTCTTCGACAGCTTTAGGGCAGTTAGTCTTAATGTGGCTTTTCTTGCCACAGCCGTAACAGACAACATCCTTAAGATCTCTACAATCTAAGGTTTTATGCCCCATTTTCTTACATATGCCACAAGGTTTGGCCTGCTGATCTGAACGACACTGTCCCCAGTGCCTCCTGTTGCAGGTCTTGCAAATCGGTTTCTTATCAGACCTATGCTGATTCTTATTGAACCCATATTTACCCTTCTTTTTAATCCCTTGTGAGTTATCTTCCTACCTCTTCCCTTTTCCATCGGTCTCAGTCTTGACCGATTTTGTCTTACGACATCTAAAGTGAGGAAAATGATAGGTCTATAGTTGACCTATATGTGGTTGGCTGAGCAATCTTAACCATACCCTTAATTTCAGGTGCTAAGCCACCTATGGAATGCGTAATGCGTTTAGGTTTAGGGGTAATCAGATACGGTACTAACCTAGATAACGAATTGTAGGCGGTCACATACTTCCGACAATCTAGGTTTTTCTTTATGAGATTCAAGAAATCAGACTCTATTATCTCCACTTCATGAGGTGGACAATAGCTTTCTTTGATAAGGTACACAAACTTGGACCATTCTAAATTGTATAGGGGTATCTTCCTTGTTGACTGTATCATGGCCTACTACCAAATTGAGGCATCGCCCTTAAATGATTGTGAAACAACTTAACGACGTCCTTATCAGCACAACTGCTGATAACCATAATGGTCTCCATCTCATTTAGCCATTTCAAGGCATCTATAGCCCCCTTCTCTCCATTGAACTCTCGAGGCTTACAGGAGACAAAATATTTGTAGGTGCAATCGTCCTTAGAGGTACGAGACCTATCTCGAAGCTCTTGCTTCTTAAGTTCACTCTTCACATTCGATGAGTGAACTGAGCTCTCCTTACGAGCTGATGAATGTGGAATGGATAAGGACTTGGAGCGAGTAGCGCTCGACTCCTTATGATTAGCTATGAACACATTCATAGCCTTGCCGATCTCACGACGATTATAGCTTGGAGATTAACTCCCTCGCCATTGCGATTAACATTCGCATTATCATTATCGTTGCGTCTACTACTAGCTTCATCGGAATGAGCCATATAGTATGTTTGGTACTAAACACCAAAATAGATAATGATTATAGTTAGTCGTCATATTTGACGACTTAACATATAATTTCCATGGTATTATTAAGCCATATAGGCTTTAAGGTTTGGATATATAATCCTTCGCCCTTTAGGGACTAGTGTGTACAAAGTCACAACTGCCGGGCTTTAACATTACCTGAATGCTAATAAAGAATAATTTTCTTAAAATGGTTTAACAATGTAGCCATGATCGCATTGATCATAAAGGCTTGGAGGCTTGAACATAGTCCACAAGCTCTGGATAGAAGGGATAATCTTCCTTAACTATCATGGTAGAAGGCTATTCTTCTTAACTACCATTTATGTTTGCCAAATAATGTGAACTTGCCACTTGGCTTATGTAAACCATTAAGAAGATCTTTTGGAATTTTGTAGTAGATCGATAAAAATCAAATTAAAATCGAGACGATCACTTGAACAAAGGATGTAATGAATACATAAGAATTAAATTCCAAAATTTTCATTAAAAGATAAGATATTACAAAAATTTCCTTAAACAGGATTTTTAATAACTAACTTGTCCACACAGGGACTTAAAAACATCATAAGCCTACGCAGGGACTCAAAGAAATATAGGTCCACATAAGGTCTAGAAGAAATATATGTCCACATAGGGACTATAATAAACAAATGTCCACGCAAGGACTAAATAGAAGAGACATGTCCACGCAGGGACTCAAAGGAACGTAGAATACAAGTGAAAGAAGGATCCACTAATGCCTCATTTGATTCATTCCTTGTTATTCCTCTTCTCGGCTTGTTGTGTACGACAATGACGCAAAGGTATCAATAAATAGTGTAAGTAACGAATCGGGATCCGTGGCAGGAGTAGAATCAAAGGATTCAATGGTTAAAGAGTAGAATGGATCACATATTGGAGTTTGGTAAGCATAATCCAAGTTTGGAATTCTAAAACTCGGATGTAAGAATTTTTGATCATAAGCGTCCACTTGTATCACCTTTGAAGTTGGAGCCTTAGGGACCTCTGGTATGTACTCCACAGATGTAGACTTTAAAATTTGAGCCTCAGGGACCTCCGGTGTGGACTCTGAAGTCTGGTTAAAGGTTTCAATTGGTTTGGTTTTGGGAATAGGTCCATAAAGGTCCTTTCTCCACACTGGTCACACGCTTATTCTGGCCGTGATACGAAGCTTGGCATTCCTTGGCTTCGGATGAGGAGAATTTCCATCAACAGCTTCTTTGCTTGGCAACATGTTCGTGTGATACATAAAATCGATAACAATGTATACTTAATAGGGATAAGAGCATTCCTATGTCAAGTCTAGACTCGGAAAGTCTAAGGAATGTGCTATTATGTCGTTTGAGATCAAACACAAAAGACTAGTGTTGAATTCCCTCAAACGTTGGCTCTGATACCAACCTGTCACACAAAAGAGCAGTTAAAACTGACGTATTTTCAAAAGACCAAGTTACAGGTGACAACGCGAAATAGGCTGGGAGCTGCTTGGTAGTAACATAGAGGATTTTGCAAGTCCTTAGTTGCCCGAAGTCTGTTGAACAAATACTTTGTATATATTTATTTCGATCCACCTGTGGATCTTTTGATACAAGCCTTGTAATTTATTCTTTCGAACTTTGAACACTCGGTTTGTAATAGTAATTTAAATCCAAGACTTCCGTTGTGCTGTGTTTGATTGGTTATGATGTTATCAACTACGTCACGATATTCCCCAACCGGGCCCACCGGGTTACACGTGGAAATCGGGGTGTGACAGGAGCGCTACCACTGTTTTAGGAGAGTTTAAGTAAGTTGAAAATGGTTGGTCCTCGTAAGGTTTTCTTGCCCACGTGTTTTGAAATTGAGGTGACATTTCAGGAGGTGTATGATAAGGTCTTAAAATAGTAAGTTCGCATCTGTAACATTCGTCGAAAAACGGGTTTCCAAACCCGCTTCGTTTATCAATCAAATATTCAATTATAAGTTTCGTTGCGTATTTATAGTTCATATTAATTTTAAACAATACATAATTAATAAATATATTAGAATTTAAAAACCATAATTTATAATTAATAATAAATAGTGAATAAAAAATAAAATGGAGACCGAACCCGGGTCACCCACAAACACAAACACACACCACACCACTCCGCCACACACTGCTTTTGTGATAAACACGGAAACAAATAAGACTTATAATAAAACCGAAAGTCAAATCTGCAATCAGCGCGCCCAGAACTCGCACTCACCGGAAAAACCGACATTCCGCGATTTTGGCTACCTTTCCTTTGACTGAAACGCACAAATTAATCTCGACGCCAGTTATAACGTTGCCGGCAGTCAATTTCGGTCATAACCGCCAGAAATCTTTAATCGCGAATCAAGACTCAATTCAAACCCAATTCAGCCTGTTTCCACTATAAATACCCACTTGAACACTCTGAAAATCCTTTCGCTCAGAACCACGTTCGTTTCCGAAGCTTTATTCATTCCAAAACACGTCGCCGGAGATTTTCGCATTCGCCGGAATTCCACCGGAAAATCGAGACTTTACCCCTAATCGGTATAATACTCAACTCTTTTCTTTGTAATCCATTATTCGGCATGTATTAACCTCAATCGTTCAACCAGAATCTGTCTCAGACAACGTTGCCGGAAATCCCCGCACTCACCGGAATATCACTGAAAAACCGAAGCCTCACTGTCGATCGGTATAATCATCTAAACCCTCTTGCTATCTCTTGCTTAGTATTCTAATCGCACAACACAATGATCAAAACTGTTAAACAGTTCACTCAGCCGGAAATCACAAATCAGAGCCGACGACTCTTGCCGGAAATCTGAAGAAAACATTCTGTTTTGGTACATCTTATTCCGTAATCTTCTTTATCTATTTCATTTCAATCAAATATAAGTTTTGTTGACTGATTAAAACAGAACAGTCGGACTTCACTGTTCTGAGTTCTTCTTAATGAAGAAGACGAAGTTGAGTAGTATATTAATGTAATAAAAATCATGTATTTAACCGGGTTAGACACACAGTCCAGCGGTGGACTGTGTGCAAATATAACACGCACGTCCCGAGTTCGAATCGCACCCGTTACCGACTTTCAGAAATAAAACCAACATTTTTAAAACCTAATCAGATCAAGTCACAGAATGTTTATAAGAGAAATATAATTCAGTAGTTAAGCAGATTAGACACACAGCCCAACTGGTTGGGCTGTGCGCACTCGAACCAAAGAACCCGAGTTCGACTCCGGGTCTCTGCAACCGGTTCGGCCATATAAATCATTTTTAATAAAAACCAAATAAGTTTAAAGTTAATTAGTATATATATATATAATTAAAACAGAGAATATTTCGGGTTAGACACGTAGCTCAGTTGGTAGAGCTGCGTGCACGTATACGAGAGGTCCCGAGTTCGAACCTCACTCAGCGCATAGAAAACACAGTCTGACCGGTCAAGACCCGGTCAACGGTCAACGGTCAAAAAGTCAACTTTTTATTTATTTATTTAATTGGAAAATTATTTAAAAATACTTAAAAATAGGATTTTAAAGTTAGAAAAATTCCTTAAACTCACAAGAATAAATCTAAAAATCCCATTAAGAGCACTAATTAAAAATATTAATCTCAAATAAAATTCATTTATTTACCGAATCATTTCGTTATTATTTTAGGTTAGTTTTTCCCTCGTCGATTGAATCCTAAAATTCGTGCGCATCCAACGTCATCAAAGAACGCACCTAATGTGAGTGAATCTCTATCTTTTGGGGTTTATCATGTGTCGTTTAAT
Source organism: Scalesia atractyloides (assembly GCA_947069175.1). NCBI lineage: Eukaryota > Viridiplantae > Streptophyta > Magnoliopsida > Asterales > Asteraceae > Scalesia > Scalesia atractyloides. The sequence goes on from CAMTDV010000024.1 coordinate 82,556,613, forward strand.
TCTTTATTTTATTTAAACACTTGTGCATACATCATAACCGTGATCATATGTGTATCAAATGTGTATCAATTGTTGTGTGAATTATATGTATATTGGATTTATCATTTTCAGTGCATGCATTTCATTAGGCCCATCAGTTCCCCGTGGGAGACGGGTTGAGCATCAGGTGCCTCATTAGATCGGCTCCGTTTGATTGAGCCTTGATCTCACATACATCATCATTCATATCATATACTCATCCAAAGTGGTTTGTGTTTGTTTATCTATATATGTTTGCTCACATGTGATTATTGCACAAATTTTCCTTATTAAATAAAACAAGAAATTAGTAACAATGTTTTATCAAGGTTCACTCGCCAACTTTTGTTGACCCAAAATATCCCCCGTTTTACACATGATACAGGCGATCCAGCTGAGACAAGAAACACATAGGAAGGCCTAGAAGAATAAACAAGTTTAAGCTTTGGAATAATTATATAGTTTCATTAACTTGTAATTGTATGGATTTTGTTTTGGATATTTAAGTTGTAATTTGAATTTAATAAATATGAAACATTTTAGTAAACATCATGAGCTTTGGTGATAACCCAATTATGCCCCGACTTTTATTCTGCTGCGGGTCAGGGTGTGACAGATTGGTATCAGAGCTTATACTATAGGGATATATGATAGGTTATTAGACCCTTAGAGCCTATACTATAGTTGATTAAATTTTAAATTGTTTATGCGTTACATACAAAATTCATGATGTTTATATGCTTTATGTTTATTTTCACACTCAATGTTATGCAAGCATGCTCATAAATACATGTTATTATACAATGCTCATCATGAATCATATCCTCATAACATATCATATCCATGAGAGCACACACCTCACGATTACCATGATTTTTGCAATGATTTTTTTTTGTATTTTTTAAATCACATCAAAGTGAGTTCTCATGACGGGCATGTAGTAACTGGAAGGGTACGAGTACCGGTAGTCGGAACGTCCTGTCTAGGCTTGGCATTCGTATAAATCCAAAATAAAGGACCAGTTTGCCTACCTGGGGACTGACGATGAGAGTATGAAGGACCTATTAGGCCAAAGCATGCTATACCAAACGTCGTGTGAGCTAACCCCACTTTGAGTTGTCATTGTGTCTACACCGGGACACCCTCCTACCATACATCTCGCAATCATATTTTACGATTTTCATTCGGGTGGTGCGAGTGTTAATCCGCCAACACCAATGTGAATCCTACCAAGCCCAATAGTCATGGGGGCCCACATGACTACACAGGTGATGGTATGGGGGACATTGGAGGCCCAAACATGAGCAAACCCAAGACATCCTATGGATGTAGTTGAATTATTGTCAGTTATGTTATTTTTCATTCTTTTTACGACACATGACACCTAGAAAATTCTTAAACTCACAATCTTCCTATGTATGTTCCTGTAGATGTCGGCTAGGCAACTACGTGGAGGTAGAAAGTTAGGAAGATCAAATGAACGCTTGGCCACACAAATTGCTAAACAAATGGCCGCAGTGCTTCCTGACATCGTGATTCAAGTTCAACAAGCTCTCACCGCAAATCCCATCAACCCTCCCAATCAAGAAGACCAGAGCGTCGCCAACCCTCCCTCCAAAAAGTGCTCCTACGAACACTTCAAATCTTACGATCCCCCAAAGTATGAAGGGACCGAAGGTGTTACCGCCCTCCTTCACTGGTTTGAAGAAATGGAAAACACTTTCCTCAATTGCGATTTTCCCGAGGATCGCAAGGTACGTTATGCAACTGGAAGACTGTTTAGGGTTGCCCTTACCTGGTGGAACACGGAAAAGGGTAAGCGAGGAGTTGAAGACCATGGCCTTAACATGGGAAGAGTTAAGGGAACTCATGACAAGACGCTTCTATCCAAGAAGCGAAATCAAAAAGTTGGAAGATGAATTCCACGCGCTAAAACAAAAGGAAGGAGAACACACTTCCTATAACAAAAGATTTCTCGAGCTAAATCAGATGATCCCAAATTTGTTCACCCCCGTGTACCGTTTGGTTGAACATTACATTCGAGGTCTTCCCTCGAAAATTCAAGACTCGGTTTAAGCACTTCGCCTGCAACACTTGAAGCCGCGATGGAGTTAGCTACAGAACTCACTGAAAATCGCATTCGAAACGGCAAATTCAAGGATGAAAAGAAGAAAGCACCCATAGAGACCTCAACTCCAAACCACTCAGTCTCATTCTCAAAGTTTGCTGGTAAGAGGAAACGAAACAACAAGAATTTTGCTATCACTCAAACCAACCCTCCTATCACTACTGCACCAATCACCCAAATCACTTCCTCAGCTGCACCATTTAAAAAGCCATACACCGGCCCACACCCGAAATGCAACCGTTGTCAATTCCATCACCCTCCCGAAAACCCCTGCCAACATGCACAAGCTGTGGCCGTGCAGGTCACACCATCCAAACCTGCCGTATCCTTCAACGAATGAACCGCAATCAACCTCAAACCCAAACCCAAAATTAGATAGTGGGTCAAGCCCAACAACCCTCACTTCTACCATCTGCACAACACATAGCCCAATCCTACTACCAACCCAACTACCCCATGATACAACCCATGCGAGCTTGTGACAACTGTGGGGACCCAAACCATTTCAGGAACACTTGTCCACGCTTGGTGAACATCATCCATGCTCAAGCTCAAGCAAACCCGGTAAACCAAGCTAACCAAGCTCCTCCACCTGCCAGAGGAAGAGCTTTCAACATCAATGCCAACCAAGCTAGGGCTGACAACAACGTGGTCAACGGTACGTTTCTCATCAATGGTAGTTATGCATCCATATTATTCGATACTGGTGCGGATAAGAGCTTTGTGTCCTTAGAATTTGAACCTATCCTCAACCAAACTCGTGTTAATCTCATGGAATCTCTAACTGTGGAAGTTGCAGACGGAAAACCCGTTTCATTAAATTCTATTATACGAGATTGTACCCTCACTCTAAACGATCACGATTTTCCAATTGACCTTATTCCTATGAAGTTGGGAAGTTTCGATGTTATAATCGGTATGGACTGGCTCAGCTAGCATCACGCTGAAGTAGTGTGCCACGAAAAGTTTATTCGCATTCCTCTCGCAGACAATCAGACCCTACGTATTTTTGGGGAAACCCCTTCGAAAGGACTCAAATTAATGTCCTGCCTTCAAGCCCGAAGATATCTCCGCAAGAACTATGTCGCATTCCTAACTCACGTTGTCAAAAAGGGAAACAAGGAGAAGAAACTCGAAGATATCCCAGTTGTGAAAGAATTCCCACAAGTCTTTCCCGACGACATTTCAGGACTCCCCCCTGTGAGAGAAGTCGAATTCCACATCGATCTTGTACCTGGCGCTACACCAGTCGCAAAATCTCCTTATAGGTTAGCCCCATCCGAAATGCAAGAGCTGGCCAGTCAACTGCAAGAGCTAACTGACAAAGGATTCATACGTCCTAGCTCATCGCCTTGGGGTGCACCTGTTCTCTTTGTGAAGAAGAAAGATGGAACGTTTCGCATGTGCATTGATTATAGAGAACTCAACAAGTTAACGGTTAAAAATCGCTATCCACTACCTCGCATCGAGGACCTCCTAGACCAACTTCAAGGCACCACCTGCTTTTCAAAAATCGACCTTCGTTCTGGTTATCATCAGCTCAGAGTACATGAAGAAGATGTCCCAAAGACCGCCTTCCGGACTCGTTATGGTCATTACGAATTCATGGTCATGCCATTCGGTTTAACCAACGCCCCCGCTGTATTCATGGTCTAATGAATAGGGTATGCAAACCCTACCTAGACTGTTTCGTCATAGTCTTCATCGACGATATTCTTATCTACTCCAAGTCTAAATCCGATCATGAACGACACCTTCGACTCATCCTTACACTCTTAAGGACTGAAAAGCTCTACGTTAAGTTCTCAAAATGTGAATTCTGGTTAGGAGAAGTGCAATATCTTGGACATGTCGTCAATGACAAGGGAATACATGTCGATCCTTCAAAAATCAAAGCAGTACAGGAATGGCAAGCGCCACGTACCCCTACCGAAGTAAGGTCATTTCTTGGTTTGGCTGGTTACTATCGACGCTTCATTGCCAATTTTTCTCGTGTTGCTGTCCCACTCACGGCCTTGACTCATAAAGGAAAACCCTTCATATGGGGACCTAAGCAAGAAGAGGCCTTCCAAACTCTAAAGCAAAAACTTTGTGACGCACCTATCCTCACACTCCCTGAGGGTTGTGATGACTTCGTAGTTTATTGCGACGCGTCAGGGCAAGGACTAGGCTGTGTATTGATGCAAAGAGGAAAAGTGATAGCCTATGCTTCTAGGCAACTCAAAGTTCATGAGAAGAATTACACCACCCACGACCTGGAACTTGGAGCCGTTGTGTTCGCTCTCAAGATATGGAGACATTACCTCTACGGTACCAAGTGTGAAATATACACTGACCACAAAAGTCTCCAACATATTTTCAATCAGAAGGAGTTGAATATGAGACAACGAAGATGGGTCGAACTTCTCAATGACTACGACTGTGAAATTCGGTATCATCCTGGCAAGGCAAACGTAGTGGCTGATGCGCTCAGTCGAAAAGGTTATGCGAACTCCATTCGTCTTCTATGTTCGCAAATCATAACCGACATCAAAGATCGAATCCGAGCAGCTCAACATGTTTCTGTAACAGAAAATGACGTACGCAATGAGCTGTCATGTGGAGCTGAACTCAAAATCGAAACCAAATCCGACGGTATTCTATACTATTTAAATCGCATATAGATTCCTGATCGCGATAACCTTCGTGATTTCCTCATGAATGAGGCGCACAAAACACGATACTCTGTACACCCAGGAGCCGACAAGATGTATCAAGACCTACGATACACCTATTGGTGGCCTGGCATGAAAAAGGATGTCGCTGTTTTTGTTTCCAAGTGCCTTACCTGTTCCAAAGTAAAAGCTGAACATCAAAGACCTTCAGGACTTCTAGTCCAATCCGAAATACCTGTATGGAAGTGGGAAAACATAACCATGGATTTCATTACCGGGTTACCTCGCACCTCCAGTGGGTATGACACCATATGGGTAGTAATTGATCGTCTTACAAAGTAATCTCACTTCATTCCGATTCGCGAAGACTTCAAGAACGAGAAGTTAGCTCGTATCTACATCAGCGAGATCGTAAGCCGTCATGGCGTACCATTAAGCATCATTTCAGACCGTGATGGTCGTTTCACTTCACGAACATGGCGAGCCGTACAAACCGCCTTGGGTCGTTTCACTTCACGAACATGGCGAGCCGTACAAACCGCCTTGATGGTCAATCTGAATGCACCATCCAAACCCTTGAAGACATGCTGCGAGCATGTGTCATAGACTTCAAAGGGAACTGGGACGCTCATCTACCATTAGTTGAATTTTCGTACAACAATAGCTATCATTCAAGTATCGTCATGGCTCCTTTCGAAGCTTTATATGGTCGTAAGTGCCGATCTCCAGTATGTTGGCACGAAATTGGGGAATCACAAATCACCGGTCCATAATTAATTCAAGAAACAACCGACAAGGTCATTCAAATTCGAAACAATCTTCTAGCGGCTCAAAGTCGTCAAAAGAGTTATGCAGACAAACGACGAAAGCCCTTGGAGTTTGACATTGGTGATCAAGTACTTTTAAAAGTATCACCGTGGAAGGGAGTGGTTCGTTTTGGCCAAAATGGAAAGCTAGCCCCACGCTACGTAGGACCTTTCAAGATACTCGAAAGAGTAGGTCCTGTAGCATACAAGCTTGACCTACCAGAAGAGCTCAACAGAATTCATCCCACATTCCACGTATCAAACTTGAAGAAGTGCCTCGCTGATGAAAATCTCCATATTCCTCTAGAAGACATTCAAATCGATGAATCTATGCACTTCGTTGAAAGACCGGTAGAAATCATGGACTTCGGAGAGAAGCGTTTAAGACGAAGTCGTATTCCAATTGTCAGGGTACGTTGGGATTCAAAACGAGGACCCGAGTTTACTTGGGAACGTGAAGACTCAATGCGCGAAAAATACCCGCATCTTTTTCCTGTTACCACTACTACTTAAATTTCGGGACGAAATTTCTAAAAGTAGGGGATACTGTAACATTCGTCGAAAAACGGGTTTCCAAACCCGCTTCGTTTATCAATCAAATATTCAGTTATAAATTTCGTTGCGTATTTATGGTTCATATTAATTTTAAACAATACATAATTAATAAATATATGAGAATTTAAAAACCATAATTTATAATTAATAATAAACAGTGAATAAAAAATAAAACGGAGACGCCGGGTTTCGAACCCGGGTCACCCACAAACACAAACACAAACACACACCACACCACTCCGCCACACACTGCTTTTGTGATAAACACAGAAACAAATAAGACTTATAATAAAACCGAAAGTCAAATCTGCAATCAGCGCGCCCAGAACTCGCACTCACCGGAAAAACCGACATTCCGTGATTTTGGCTACCTTTCCTTTGACTGAAACGCACAAATTAATCTCGACGCCAGTTATAACCGTTGCCGGCAGTCAATTTCGGTCATAACCGCCGGAAATCTTTAATCGCGAATCAAGACTCAATTCAAACCCAATTCAGCCTGTTTCCACTATAAATACCCACTTGAACACTCTGAAAATCCTTTCGCTCAGAACCACGTTCGTTTCCGAAGCTTTATTCATTCCAAAACACGTCACCGGAGATTTTCGCATTCGCCGGAATTCCGCCAGAAAACCGAGACTTTACCCCTAATCGGTATAATACTCAACTCTTTTCTTTGTAATCCATTATTCGGCATGTATTAACCTCAATCGTTCAACCAAAATCTGTCTCAGACAACGTTGCCGGAAATCCCCGCACTCACCGGAATATCACTGAAAAACCGAAGCCTCAATGTCGATCGGTATAATCATCTTGCTTAGTATTCTAATTGCACAACACAATGATCAAAACTGTTAAACAGTTCACTCAGCCGGAAATCACAAATCAGAGCCGACGACTATTGCCGGAATTCTGAAGAAAACATTCTGTTTTGGTACATCTTATTCCGTAATCTTCTTTATCTATTTCATTTCAATCAATTATAAGTTTTGTTGACCGACTAAAACAGAACAGTCGGACTTCACTGTTCTGAGTTCTTCTTAATGAAGAAGACGAAGTTGAGTAGTATATTAATGTAATAAAAATCTTGTATTTAACCGTGTTAGACACACAGTCCAGCGGTGGACTGTGTGCAAATATAACACGCACGTCCCGAGTTCGAATCGCACCCGTTACCGACTTTCAGAAATAAAACCAACATTTTTAAAAACCTAATCAGATCAAGTCACAGAATGTTTATAAGAGAAATATAACCAAAGAACCCGAGTTCGACTCCGGGTCTCTGCAACCGGTTCGGCCATATAAATCATTTTTAATAAAAACCAAATAAGTTTAAAGTTAATTAGTATATATATATATAATTAAAACAGAGAATATTTCGGGTTAGACACGTAGCTCAGTTGGTAGAGCTGCGTGCACGTATACGAGAGGTCCCGAGTTCGAACCTCACTCAGCGCATAGAAAACACAGTCTGACCGGTCAAGACCCGGTCAACGGTCAACGGTCAAAAAGTCAACTTTTTATTTATTTATTTAATTGGAAAATTATTTAAAAATACTTAAAAATAGGATTTTAAAGTTAGAAAAATTCCTTAAACTCACAAGAATAAATCTAAAAATCCCATTAAGAGCACTAATTAAAAATATTAATCTCAAATAAAATTCATTTATTTACCGAATCATTTCGTTATTATTTTAGGTTAGTTTTTCCCTCGTCGATTGAATCCTAAAATTCGTGCGCATCCAACGTCATCAAAGAACGTACCCAATGTGAGTGAATCTCTACCAATTCCCCGTTTTAATCATGTTTTGGGGTGTATCATGTGTCGTTTAATTCTTTATTTTATTTAAACACTTGTGCATACATCATAACCGTGATCATATGTGTATCAAATGTGTATCACATGTTGTGTGAATTATATGTAGATTGGATTTATCATTTTCAGTGCACGCATTTCATTAGGCCCATCAGTTCCCGTGGGAGACGGGTTGAGCATCAGGTGCCTCATTAGATCGGCTCCGTTTGATTGAGCCTTGATCTCACATACATCATCATTCATATCATATACTCATCCAAAGTGGTTTGTGTTTGTTTATCTATATATGTTTGCTCACATGTGATTATTGCATAAATTTTCCTTATTAAATAAAACAAAAAATTAGTAACAATGTTTTATCAAGGTTCACTCGCCAACTTTTGTTGACCCAAAATATCCCCCGTTTTACACATGATACAGGTGATCCAGCTGAGACAAGAAACACATAGGAAGGCCTAGAAGAATAAACAAGTTTAAGCTTTGGAATAATTATATAGTTTCATTATCTTGTAATTGTATGGATTTTGTTTTGGATATTTAAGTTGTAATTTGAATTTAATAAATATGAAACATTTTAGTAAACATCATGAGCTTTGGTGATAACCCAATTATGCCCCGACTTTTATTCCGCTTGCGGGTCGGGGTGTGACAGCATCGTTTTCAAAGGATACTACATTAAGGTAAGAAAATTGAGATTTAGTGGTTCTTATGAAACGTTGGCCCTTGAGAGGGAATTTGGGATAATGGATTTAATGACCGTTAAAAGTGTTTAGTAAAATGTTTTATTTATCGCGGTAAGAGTTTTAGAGGGTGTTTGGGGTTGAGTTTTGAAAATAGATATGCGTTTTGAATAATCAGAATCGGATAATTAGCTGTAACAAAACGTGCTGCAGAAAAATAGTGTTTGGATTTGATTATGTTGTTTGATATCCCAATAACCAGATAATCAACTAAATGGGTGTTTGGCAAATATATATATTTAAAAGAAATAATAAATAAGCTTTGATCTCTACAAACGGAAGAAATTAGTTTTTATTAATTTAACTTGCCAATCACTAAAAATAGTAATTTTTTTTATTTTGTTTTATTGTAAATTATTTACCAAATACTCAAAATAGATTTAGATTTTTTTTTCAAAACACAAAAAAAATCAGGTTGCAAAAAGCAATCCCAAACACACCCTTAATAAAATGATCCCATACTGTTTATAAGATATTGGTTTGATTTTTATTTACAAATGAAAATTCTTAACGTAAAGTGTCACACCCTGACCGCGTAAAACAACAAACCGCGACGGAATCGTCGGGGAGTGGAGTAACAGAAACTATTGTTTCAATAACCATGGCACATAAGTTGAGTTTCATTAATTATTACATTGTCTTGGATAAAAACGGAAATACAACAGAAGTTAAACTATTATTCTGATTTTATAGTCACTAAGGCCCAGTCCGCCCTAAGTGTAGCTAGCTTGACATCAAACATTTGCATCTGAAACATATGTGAAAATAGGTATGTCAGCATAAAAATGCCTGTGAGAACATAGGTTTTGTGTTGATGCTTCATGGCTTTGATTATTTTAAGAAAAGTTTAAAGTAATACAAAAGTCGCCATGAACCATAAAAAGTTTCTTTTATAAAAACCATATGAAAAATCAATATGATATAAAAGAAATAACTAAATAGATAACCAAAAGTAAGATGGTCTTGTGTAAAATGTCATGTCTTGTATTTTGTTTAAAATGATTTAGATAACGCCACGATATGTAAGATAATAAAAGCACTTATATATAGGAAGTACCATCGGCGTATCCACCATGCTTTTATCACATTACATACGTCACGTTATTTAAATCACTCACCATAACCAATAATCAAATGTCGAGTAAATAAATGTCACATGAACAAATGTCATGTAAACAATGTCGAGTAAACAATGTCATGTAAATAATGTCATGTAAACAATGTCGAGTAAACAATGTCATGTAAACAAATGTCGAGTAAACCAATGTCGAGTAAAAATGTCGAGTTTAATAAACCATTTGCCTCTATTGTTAAGACATATATTATGGGTTGTTGGCGAATACATTCAAGCCTTGTTGACTGTCGGATAAACCCCTATCCGGTCAATGGTTTATCAATGTTCATCGGATTCTGTCATTCCCTAAGGTTACTTCCAAACAAACCTAGGAAGCGGGAACGGGATTGTCAATCCTATGGTACCATTACATACTACCGGTCGGCGTGATCAGTGTTAATGAATGTATCATTGTCGAGTTCAACGCACCAAAATGTCAAATAACAAATATAAGCATGTCTGAAAATGTCTTGAAAATGTCTTTGAAATGTCTTGAAAACCATGTACTAGTATGCTCGGTCAACATACATAGCAAAAATGTCTTTGAAAACCAATGTGCTAAATATGCTAGGTCAACATACATAGTAAAAATGTCTTTGAAACCAATGTGCTAAATATGCTAGGTCAACATATGAAGCAAAATGCAATGAAAATCATGTATTATATGTACTATGTAATCAAAGCATGTAATATGTCATGAAAACACGAAAGTAATCATAGGCACAATATGTTTCACCCTAAAACATTTGAAAACGTAAAAGAGGGGGACTATGTACTCCTTGAGATTGCAAGTATCCTTGATCTAGTGAACTAACAAAGCTCGGTAAGTCAAGGAATCAAGTGGCACCTAGTATGGAATCACTATGTTAATAAATCAAACCTAAATCGGGAGATCGGATAAAATGAGGTCTTGTAAACCAAATGAGTGTTGGAACTCATATAATATGGTTTAACTAAGCCTACATTCTGATTTGAAAGCAATCCTAAGTGCTTATGACCCGTTACGACTCGTTAAGGTAGTTTAAGCTACTTTAACGTGTCGTTTGCGCAAAAGTGCGTTCGGATGGTCTAACTAGTCCTATGATAAGTCTTATATGCCTAAACATGTTTAATAATGTTGCACAATCAGTTTAAGTGTCATAGGTTACATATGCTTAGATTGAATTTATGCGCAAAAAGGGCATTTTGGTCATTTTCCTAGGGCATATAAACTACCTATCATACAACTACTTAAACGAAGTAACCATAAGGTATAACCCCTGGAGGTTATTCCCTATACAACTATGGCCACAAAATATGTTTGGTCGGATCCTAATGATCGACCAAATGGGTCAGGTTCGAAAGTCTAAGCGGTTGTCAAGACTGCTTGACTTACGACCCTAAATAAGCACTAAACTAGAAGTGACGAGTTAGACATGCTAAAACATGTCTAACCTAAGTTTTAAAAAATGTTTTGATATCAAAACAAAGTGTTTTGATACCCGGAAATAGTTCCGTCGGATAATGCGCAATTATCGCATTATTGACCGAAACTTTGACTCGCCGCTACAACTAGTTAACGTGGTAATCAGTAGGTATCGTCGCATGGACTATAACCATCGTGGTTACGATCACGTTGCAAAGTTCAAATGAACTTTGTCTTGGACAATACATGGTCAAAGCCTAAGGTCAAACATTGTTTGACTTTTAGCTTGGAATAGCTAAACAAGCCAAGGAAGAACACTTACTTGTGTTCTAGGAAGAAGATGAACTTAGGTGGGAGGCCTCCAACAAGTGGTAACAACTCTCTTAGAGTGTATGATGAGAAAAAAAAGAAATGAGTAAGGGAAGAATGGAATAGAGGTTGCTATTTATAGGAGTTCTTGGATTGTAGAATCATTACATGTGGATTATGTGTTCTCCAAGGAATGATCTCCACCACACAAGTGTTAGGGATTGATTTGAGGACTTGTTGAACACTTAACTTGGTCCCAAAACATAGAAATAATCAAACAAAACGAGTTGCAAACAGCTGGAAGCTGGCTAGAAAGTTCCTGCTATTTGGGCACTGCTTACGAACGTATGGGGTCCATGCTTACGGTCCGTAAGCACCCTTGCAGGAACCAAGTTTCTCTAAATGACAGAACAGGCCCCTGAACTTGATTTGTTGCGTTTAGGCACATCTAACACCCGTTATCTTCATTTTCAAGCTTCATAAGGATGAAAAAGCATAGGGAACTTGAAAATGCTTAGAAATGTTTCAGAGGTCAGTTCGTTTGGTCGTACAGTCGCGAATTTCGGTTAATTACGACGAAAATCGTAACGAACGCGTGTATGACCGTAAATGCGTAAAGAACGACATTTTTGCATTCTAATCATTAAAATACAATACTTTAATGATTGCAAAAATTTTTGGATGTCCGAACATGTTCCGGATTGCGAGATACGAGAATTGGCATGGTTTCACAAATTTTGCAAAATAGCCCCTAGAGCTGAATAAACATGTTTTCGGCATACCATACCCTTAAAAACTTATTTATAAGTTAAAGGATATTTAAGGTATGTTTAGCTTGTTCTCTTGTCCTGGAGCGTACTTTGCGTTAAACTGATTAAATTTATGAAATGGTTTGTGATTTCACATCCAGAAAAATGTTTAAAGGATCAGATTTGAACAAGGATTAAAAATATACAAATGTCATAAGTAAATATAAAAAACTCATAAAATGTAACACAAAATTTTGTTGATATAATATTGTCGGATAAAATACAAAGGTCAGAAAGCACAGATGTCACATAAAGTTATCGCATGAGCATGTTTAGCGATTATGTTAAACATAAGACTTGTGGGCAACGTATTCATTAGACCGATTAAGTTGGTAGGTAGCATTCCGTCAAGTTTTGAAAATCAGGAAACAAAACGTTTCACGTGGTGCCCAAGTATACGTGTACGTGATTTATGTCATATAGACTACAGGATAATAAACACATTCGATAAAATAGTACGTTTTGAAATTTGCTAAATTAGGAATTTTAACAATACGATAAAAGATTTAGGTATGCAATTCAAAATTGTGGTTTGCATAATAAAGTCTCCAAGAAGGAGGGTTGGTAATGATCACCAAGGTATGGGAATCACCCCTAACCCGTTGGTAAGGTCATTTAAAGAAGGAAAGAAACAGAGCTTGACTGTCAAGGTAAGGAAATCACTCATATCTCGACGGTGGGTCTCCATTTCGGGATTTCCGAAAAATATAAGTATAGTTGGTGACGTTTTGAAATCATGCATGTAAATACATATATTTATATATGAAAAAAGTTTAGTATGATTTGTGTAAAACCTTAAAATAATATGAAGTGTAACAAACATATATAAGGTTCACATACAAATTGAAATTCATAAAACATTGGATTGTTTCGGGTAGGGAAACGTCGACTATTCCAAAGTGATTCGAAGATCCTTTCGAATTAGAGAAACGTGCTTTGGCCTATAGGTAAAATGCTCTCATCGAGGAGCGATTAACGACATTTTACCCTTCCAGTTACTACACGCCTCTAATCGATTGGAAAGTCGAAACTTTGGCGAGATTGAAAATCGAGGAATGGGACTTAATCGACAAGGTGCGGTTTCACTCCTAACTTGGCGATTTCGTACCCTAAGTGTGGTTGGTACTCGTCGGGTCAAACTATAGTTCGACACTTTGACGAGGATCCACTAGAGTTTGAATTGGAAATTCTCCGTCAAGATGAGGGTATCACTCCTAACTTGATGGCGAATTTCGCGTAAAAGAATAGGTGGATTGAGAGTCGTTCACAAAATTGTGGATTTCACGCCTATTTTGGTGAAGTCGTCTCGTTTGTGTGATATGAGTGTTTTCGCGTTTAGTATAATCGATAAAATGCATTAAGAAAAGCGCACGCTTGGAATGGTGAAACCAGTATGAGCACATAACGCATTTCGAGAATTTACACATAAAAGACGTTTCGAGAAATTAGCATGTGAATCACGTATGGTCAAGTATGGTACTTAATTATAGACTAGGTCAAAAGCATGGCAATTTTCCTAATTCCTATAGTTATTGCTCTGATACCAATCTGTCACACCCCAACCGATGGTGGAAACATCGGGATGGGACAAAAACGAGATTGCTCATTGCACACAACGCTATTGGCGACAATATTTAACATAAACCAAATTTCATTTCATAATCAAATTGTGAGTACAATACATTTAAATTCGAAATAACAACAAGTACAACAAAACTGATACCCCAAATATAACCTAACGTCTAAATTGCATGTATCTAAGTCTTTACTATTTCGGTTTCATAGCATCATCTCCTTTAACCTGTAACATGTTTCAAAATAAAGTCAAGGCAAAAGCAAAGGCGAGTACACAAGGTTTAAGCATAGCATACGTATACGAATAAGATTAAACAATCCTCATAGCAACTAAATCTATACAAGAACTATATCAAGGCATGCAATACTAATAATCAAACCCTTAACGCAATCACGATGTTTTAACATGACCTCACGAATAAAACGAGGGAGGTGGATGCGTGAGTCCCTATAGCGTTAAGCATGTCAAACGAAGGCTAAAAATAGTTAATGACTAAAGCATAGCTTAACAAATATCCAAGATAAGCGACAAGTATACGATTCAAGTAGTCATGTGTATAGGATTGTTTGTGCGTTTCATAAAGTTTAAGTGTTTGTGATTTTTGTATATGGAAACATGTTACACCTAAAAAGTGTTATAAACAAAAGTGGGTCGAGTGTACTCACAGAATTTGCTAAGTCTTCTTTGGAGATCCCACGACGAGTTGATAATGTTGGAGAAAAGGACACCGATGCCATCTTAAATGACAAACGGAGGTGTATGAATAATCGAAAATACGACGGAGGATTCGAATCGGAAATGAATGACGTATAATTATATATATATATATATATATATATATAGAAATAGTTTATTCAACAATTTTAAATGGAATTTCATCAAAATTATTGTAGAAGGGTTCACCAAAAATAATGGTCGTATGTATTTTGTCGTTTAGATAAATGTATTTTATCGAAGAGGGAAGTGTTATATATAGATATATTGACGAAAATTTATAAATATATTTTGTCGAAAGATAATAATTATATTTTAGTCGGAGTACAATAAATATATTTTTGTCGAAAAGTGTTTTATATATATATCTATATCTTTCGTCGTGAAATAAGTATATTTTATCGAAAAAAAGCGTAATATATATATTTTGTCTAAAAGAATAATAGATACATCTTTTTTTTGGCAAAATGAATAATAGCTAAATATATATATTTCTTGTCGGAAAATGTAAGGTATATATACTTGTTGTCGTTAGTAAAGTATATGTGCCGAAAGCGCGTAATAACTAAATATATTTTTTCGAAGTTTAATAGATATGCTTTGTCGAAAAGTGTGATATGTGTATATGGTTGTCGAAAAGTGTAATAGGTAACTATATATCTTGTCGAAAGAAAGGTATATTAAATAAACATATTTTGTCGATAAGTGTACTAAATACATATATATATACATTTTTGTCGAAAAATATAACGGATAAATATGTATTTCGTCCGTAGGTATAATCAATCGATATACATATTTGTCTAGCGATAAAATAAATAATTATATAGTTTGCCGATAGATATAATAAATAAATATATATTTGTCGATAATCGGGCAGAGTTTCCTTTGATTTTGGACGATCCCGGCAATGCGAGTTGCCGATAATAATGCCAAAAACACATTGATAACAACGCAATGATCACGAAACAATATAAGACATTTATTTAAATATCTATTTATAATTACGAGTTATATAAAGTTCGGTTAAGCGATTTAAACCAAAAAGTAAACACGAAACAATATTACTAGTATACGATCAAATATATATCGAATCTCTCGTTTAGGTAGTTAATCCGACGGTTGACCGAGTTGCATCAAACTGAAACGAGCTTCGAATCTTGAACGGAGTTAATCCGCGTCGCGGAAACCAAGCCAACTGAAACGACAAAGCAACCGGTACTCAAATTTGAGACCCGAAACTGACCAAACGGAACAAAATAAAGAAAAACAATAAACTTGCACCTGAACAGAACGGTACAGCTGAACCGAGAACTTTAACGGAACTGAACCGAGGTGAATCACAACCCGAATCTGATCCTGAAACAAACAAAGTATGATCTGAAACTTAGAATCGAACCAAGAATCCTGTTAAGAGCCGAGTCAGGAACTAAGCTCGTACCTGACACTGAAAACAAAATGAACCGATGCGAACCGGAGCTCGAACCTGAAGTGGGACCAAGGCAACTGGCCTCCACCGGCGGTGTACCACATGTGCCGCCACCACTGCCGTTCAGACGCCACTGCCGCCGCTGCTTGTTTTGTCTCGTTCCGTCACACGGCTGTCGCCACCGTCGTGCTTGCTTACCAGGGAGAGAAACAGAGCGAGAGAGAAGAGAAGTAAGGTGGAGGGTCGGAGATGGGGACTGAGGGGGAAGGGGTAGAGAGAGGGAGGCGGTGCGGTGGTGGTTTGCGAGTTGGGGGGGTTGTCTGGTGCGACCGGAGAAGGAGAACGGGTGAGAGAGGGTGGAAGGTGTTTGGCCGGAGAGAGAGGGGGGGGGGGGGGTTGGCGGCTGGAAGTGTGGAGTGTGTGTAGTGTGTGTGCAATGGATATTTATATAATTAGGGTTTAGATGGTTAGGGTTAGGTGTAGGTTGGGCCTTAAGCCCGTTAGACCGGTTCTTACATTTTAGAGAGGCCCAATCCCGTTTTAAGGATCGTTTTCACACCTGAATATTTCATAGGTCACTAACGTTGTATTTTATTTATGTATTGTTATTATTTTATTATTATGTGTTTTTGTATTATATATATATATATATATATATATATATATATTTTTTATTAACAATATGAGGCGTTACAATTACCTCGATGTACCTTGCGTGTATTACGCAGGTCAGCCGCCAGGACAAGAGGTCGGGTAATAGGAAAAATGGCCAATGTCTCAGTATATAGCGGACGTTGGCCAAATGTGTAACGCCTCGTATCTTCGTATTTCTATTTTAAAAAAATGTTCTATTCGTATTCTAATTTTAGAAACCTTACATTCGTATTTTAATTTAAATCTCACAATTCGAGGCGTTAATCATAATAAAAATCATTTTTATTTTTTTTATTTTATTCACACAACCGATCATTTAAATACGTATTTATATGTAAACCGACACAATTATACGTATAAATACTTATACGCACATCCTCAATACTTGAATTATACTATTATAATTTTTATATACTCAATTACATAATATATATACTCAAGAAATACCAAGAAATAAACCAATCATATTTCACCATTTTCCACATACTTTCTCCACCAATCATCTTCTCAATCCTCTTCCACCTTCTTTAACCAATCATATTTCACCTTTTTCCACATCCTTTCTCCACCAATCACCTTCTCAATCCTCTTTCACCTTCTTTAACCAATCATATTTCACCCTTTTCCACATTCTCTACCTATAAATACCAACCTCCTTCTACCATTTTCTTCACACCATTCTTCTCTCAACCTCTCTACTTCTCTCAAATCTTCCAAGCAAGGAAGAGAGCTCTAAGACTTCTAAAAGAAAACACTAAGTGTTTTAAAGGAAGCTTTGAAGCTCCAACCTCCAACTCTTCACGGAATGACCAATCGGAAAGCATATGCAATATTGTGAGTACACTCGACCCACTTTTGTTTATAACACTTTTGGGTGTAACATGTTTTTACTTATACAAAAATCACGAACACTTAAACTTTATGAAACGCACAAACAATCTTATACACATGAATACTTGAATCTCATACTTGATGCTTGTCTTGGATATTCGTTATGCTATGCTTTAGTCATTAACTATTTTTAGCCTTCGTTTGACGTGCTTAGAGCTATAGAATTCACGCATCCACCTCCATCATGTTATTCGTGAGGTCATGTTAAAACAACGTGTTGCGTTAAGGGTTTGACTAGTAGTATTGCATGCCTTGATATTGCTCTTGTATGGATTATAGTTGCCATGAGAATTGTTTAAACTTTATTCGTATACGTATGCTATGCTTAAACTTGTGTACTCGCCTTTGCTTTTTCATTGACTTTATTTTAAAACATGTTATAGGTTAATGAAGATGATGCTATGAAATCAAAATAGCAAGGACTTAGATACACATATTTTAGACGTTAGATTTATAAATGTTGTATCAAATTTTTTTATATTTATTAAACTTGTTGTATTGTTTTATGTTGTACTTGACAATGTTATGAAATGAAATTCGGATTAAATTAAACATTGTCATTTATTAGCATTGTGAGCAATGAGCAATCTCGTTTTCGTCTCATCCCGATGTTTTCGCCATCGGTTGGGGTGTGACACAATGGGATGACCATGAGGGGTTTGGCATTCTCATTCAGTCTTTGTTTG
Source organism: Scalesia atractyloides (assembly GCA_947069175.1). Classification (NCBI taxonomy): domain Eukaryota; kingdom Viridiplantae; phylum Streptophyta; class Magnoliopsida; order Asterales; family Asteraceae; genus Scalesia; species Scalesia atractyloides. The sequence continues at coordinate 82,574,917 of CAMTDV010000024.1, forward strand.
CTCAACCTGTGAAGGATGGTTTGGAAGGTTGTAAGAAAATGGTTGATAAAAACAACGAGAATGCGAGTTCTAATGTCAAGCAGTGTTTACGTAAGGTTGCCGATGGTCATTTTACCGCTGCGGTTAAGGTCCTTTGTTCTTCTGGGGTCGCACCATTTGATAAGAAAACTATAAAAGCTCTCGTGGATAAACACCTGTGCATGCCACCCCCTACCATGTCTGCTTTCTTACCGTCAGAGCCTCACCTTATAGTGGAGTCCGATAGTGTACTAGGGTGTATCAAATCCTTCCCTAAAGGGACGTCATGTGGGAGAGATGGTTTGAGGGCTCAACCCCTTCTGGACGCCCTATTTGGGGAAGGATTGTGATGGCAGTTAGTCTGCTCAGGGCAATTTCAGCTGTGGTTAACTTATGTTTGCGGGGTGGGGGGGATGTCTGAGGAGTTTGGCGGAGTTTGTTGCATCTGCTCCCCTTACTCCCCTTCTCAAGCCTGATAATGGGATTAGGCCTATCGCAGTGGGTTCGATCTGGAGGAAAGTGGTATCCAAGGTAGAAATGAAGGGGGTGGGGAAGGATATGGTCAAATATCTTGGCGACTTTCAGTTTGGGGTCAGGGTTCCAAACGGCGCTGAGGCGGTTCTTCATAGTGCGAACATGTTTCTAAATGCGCACCACCAAGATGGGTCGTTAGCTATGCTTACCGTTGATTTCTCGAATGCCTTAACCTTGTGGATAGAACTGCTCTTTTAAATGAGGTAAGGAAAATGTGTCCATCCATCTCGTTTGGGTTGATTTTTTATACGCGCAACCAGCTAGGCTTTATGTGGGGAATGGTAATATTTGGTCTTCCACGGGGGTTCAGCAGGGGGATCCCTTAGGGCCTCTCCTTTTTGCCCTTTTTTTACACCCCTCGTCCTCCGAATCAGAGATCGTTGCAAGCTTCTTTTTCACGCCTGGTACCTAGATGATGGGACCCTTATTGGAGATGCTACTCAGGTTGCCAAGGCTTTAAACATCTACATGTGACAGGGTGAAGACCCAAGAGGGTTTATTTCCGTGGGAGATTGCTAGGCCGGTGCATGGTGTGAAACTTTTGGGTGGTGTTGTCAGCAGAGATGGGGAGTTTATTAGTGGTTTGGCCCTTAAAAGAGCCAAATGTGCGGTTGAGCTGATGGGATGCCTCAAACATCTTCGGGACCCTCAGAGCGAACTCCTCCTGTTTCGTTCGTGCATGGGTGTAGCTAAACTGTTGTTTGGGCTTAGGACGTGTCAGCCTTCTTATGTTGGGGAAGCCGTCTCTGTTTTTACAAGGGGCTTCGTAATGCGATCGAGGACATTGTTGTTTGTGGAGGTGCCTTTTTCGGAGACCTCCAATGGAGGTTACCTTCTCTCCCGACTCGTTTTGGGGGTCTTGGGATTTGCTCGGCCGAGGATGCCTCTTCATACGCTTTTGTGGCTTCAAGGGCCCAATCGTGGGTTCTTCAAGACCACATCCTTCGTGAATGTGGTGGTGGGTTGTTAGACTCTGATTATAGGGGTGCGTTGGACACTCTGCATAGTTCTCTTCCCGATCTTGATATTGGTGGTTTCTACATTAAAGACGCCGCCCCCTTAAAGCCCAGAAAATTTTGGAGAATGCCTTATATGGTGAAATCGTCAAGACAGTTGAAGAGAAGTTTACCCTGTCCCCGCGGCAGCGAGACGTGTTTGAGTGTTTGCGAGCCCTCCATGCTCAGGATTTCCTGTCGGCTGTTCCCATTGAAGGTTTAGGGCAATGTATGTCGGCTGTGGAGTACCGGGCTATCCTCAAGTACGGCTGATGGTACCCCTTTTCCCGGTTGATGACCCATGCCCCGTATGTCGGAAGGCTTGCTTGGATTCTTTTGGGGAGCATGCAGTACATTGCAAAGAATTTCGGGCTTTAAATATCGACATGATTTAGTTCGAGATGTGCTTCATGATGTCCTTAAGCGGGCAGGAATCTCGGCAAAAAAGGAAGCTCTGGTGAACTTCTTGACTGATCCATTAGAAGGGAGATCTACCCTACAGCCCGCTGACATTCTTGTTTTTGGATGGGAATGAGGGAAACACGCGTGCGTCGATTTGACAGGTGTGTCTCCCCTCTTGGACTAAGGAACCACGGGTTTGTGGCGGGTCAGGCGATAACCAAGGCAGAGGCGAGCAAAGTAGCCAAACACGAAAAAGCTTGCATCGAGAATCAGCACGTGTTCGTCCCGTTCGCTTTCGATACCTTTGACGCTCTCGCCCATGATGTCGTGCGCTTCCTCAAGCGGGTTCAGCAGGTTGTAAGTAGTAACACCGCGCACGTTAATGGGCAAAATTATGTGTTTAGCAGGGTATGATTTGCTATTCAGAAGGGGGTAGCAGCGCAGCTTGTTGTCCGCCTACCTGCCATTAGTCTGTAATCGTCTTTATATCTTAACAAAATTAATTAGCATTATAATATGTAGAAAAGAGACAAATGAACGATTAAACTTAAAAGATAAAAGAAGGACGAATTATGTAAATACCGCAAACATTATTTAAGATAGATATATAACATAATGTAGATAACAAAAGGAAATTAGAAAAGTTTAGATGTATGTTAGTGTTAATTCACATGAGAATTTATAACATAACTTTAGCTAGCTGTTTTATTCCAATGTGATTGCATCTCAATATAAATTTACACTATAATATCAACTTCACCTTAAAAGGTACAATGGCTGGCCCTGTAAAGTAGTTAGGCCATGTAACTATGCGTTAGGGGTGTTTACGTTTCGGTTTTGACAATTTTACTTCAAACCGTAGCTGAATTGTTAACAACGGTTTAAAATTATCCAAATTCCAAACCATTCAAATTTGAAACCGAATCATTTCATTTCTTGGTTTGGGCTTTTGTTGGGCCTTTTATATAAAATGCATAAAATATTAAATAGTTGGGCCTTTTATATAAAATGTATAAAACTAGTTTTAAGCCCCTGCGTTGCGGGGTGGAGGCGTAAAACCGTGCTACCAACGTCGCGGGCAGGGTAAAACGGTGCTAAAAGCAAGCCAACAACGACCAAAATCAGGTAAAAGCGAAAAAAATTAGAATATATAGCACCTACTAACTCACGTGTGGTAAAATGTAGACGAACTCACATTTAAACCAAGACGTATTCAGTGTTGAAGTAATGTTGAAGTAATCGCTAGTTGTTAGTCTGATAGCGAGGTAGGGACTAGCGATTAATCAGGATTAATGGGGATTAATCGGCGACTAAGCAAGGATTAATCAGAGATTAATTGGCACCTTGTCGGGTTTTTACAAATATTAGAAAATCAAGAAGTTCAAAAGATTATTCTTTTGGAAACTAAAAAAACGACAACCTTGGAACCGAAAGGAAAGTAAGTGAAAGAAAAATAAAAGAAAAATGGAAAAATCCTTGAGTAACCACTAACCACTAAAAGTCTTGTGGCATGATTGTAATTAATATTCCAATATTGTCCAATTAACATAGTGTAGCTAAGAACCTACATAAAATATTATATTTCGTATATAAAATAAAAAAGTAATTCTAATCACCTATATCTACAATTCGTATTCGTATGAGCGGTAATAGTTCTTTGATTAGATTGGTATTGGTAAGATTGGGCGATCAGTAAAAGGCAAGGTTTTTTCTTTTCTTTTGTTTACATTTAGTTATAGGTTTTACTATATTGAAAAATTTTTAAAACTATCTAACGTAATCTAATTTAGTTTCGTAAAAATATGATTTTGCCCTGTTTAAATTTACATTCTTACTATTGGTTTTGTTTTTGATCTCTCAGCTAAATTACAATTTTGCCCTCAGTTTAAATTTACATTCTTGTCATCGTTTTTGTTTTTTTCTCTATCAAATTACGAATTTGCCCACAGTGTAAACTTATAGTCATGCCATTGTTTTAATTCTTTTTTTGCAAAACTATGATAATGTTTTGTTTTAATTTGTTGACTCTGTGTAATTTTTATTTGTGTGAGGCGACTGCCTGGTACACGCTCATTTGTCCTTAAAGTTTTCAATTTTCTTTTTAGTTTAAAATTATAGTTTCTTCCATCGTTTTAGTTTTTTTTTTAACCAAAACTATGGTAATGTTTATTTTAATTGGTTGACTCAATGTAATTTTTTTTGAGAACACGTCATGAGTAATATAAACTGAAACACAGATGTATATATTATAAGAGAGAAATATTCGGTTTAGTTCCCCACAACGCGGGGGGGCAAAAACTAGTATATAAACAAGTTACAAATTGTCAAAATTTGTATTCAGATTCCTTAATTCCCCTACCAATGCCAATAGAATATATTCAATTATACGAATCATCTGCTCACACGTTCCATCCATCTAAAGAGAATGTTTCAACTACTTCGTTGAAGCCCATGGTGTGTTTTCTTTTTGTCTCCAAGTTCATCTTATTAGGTGGTTACAACAACCATGTCCTTTTTAACCTATTGTATTTGGTTTTACATTAGTCATATTGGACCTTCCGAAAAAGAAAGTCTATCAGAAGTTGATGTAGTTAACATCGGTTGTTAGCGACGTGTCACTTTGGGAAAGAAAAGATACGAAATATGTTGCTTGATACAGGCTACCGATAATGTAGTCACAAGTTTGATGTATAAGGCCTTGGGTATGGGATCAGAGGAGGATGGAGAACACCGCGCCCCCATGGGGGTTCGGTGCCATCACAACCTCCTCAACACACACTTGGGGATGGAGGTGAAGGGCGAAGGGTAATATGGTGATGTGACATTGAGGAAGTGTTTGAAACTTCACTTGCAACATGTAGACATATCCACATGAAGTTATATGTGTACAGAACAGATATGCATAACTGCATATGTGAAAAAAATTTGCTAGACAACCCGAATGAATTCGTGGTTCCATGTCCCAAACCGTAAAACCGCCAAAACAACCGTATACATCTCAAACATACCAAAACCACCAACAAACTTCGTTTTGGGTGGTTCTGTCAATGTTAAGGTTTATGAACATCTTTAACACAACCCGGATTATCCAAAATCCGATGAGTGGCAATTGTACATTAACAGTTTTAATATGCCATGATTTTTTCTCGCTAGTTGAAATTACTGTTCAATGGATCCTTGTGTTATCAAGTATCTGCATAAAAGAGAATGATGGGTTCAATTTTAAAACCTTACACCTGCTGTATACTCAAATAAACTAGCTAAACAAAAAACACCACCGAGGCCAAAACTTGCTTTAAACATTAAGTGGTAAATTTAGGTAAAGAAACATATAGGCAACCTTCAGAAAATATGTAACCTTTTACTGCTGCTAAAAACAGGTTGGGTTTGCTCGGGCCAGCGTCATGTTTTGTTCGGTTTTTATAACCGGTCAGTGTGTTGAATATAACTACAAAGATTATATTTATCCAACAACAATCTAGTACTTTTGATATCGCGGTTCATGTGGTTGTGCACTACTGTTTGGACAACTTTTAAACCATTTGAGCTGCCTGACCCATTTAATTTTTGGTTGAGAGTTATCATTTTGGATAAAACACGATACACAAAGAGAACTGACTCTCAAAATCAGCGAGCATAATATAAGGTTTAGGCTAACATATGACCTAACAAGATTCCTAGGTTTAAGCTAACAGACGACAAGTAGAATCGTAACATATTTTTGATCCATATGATGCATGAAATGTACGCAAACTCAGTACTTCAGTTGCCTTAAATGGGAAATTTACCTTGGTAATAGAGATCCATGCGTATATAAGTTATCATTTGTGACCAACCGAAGACTATTTCTTCCGATTAGTAGTGATGAGATGTGCAGTTAGTGAGGCAGGATCTAATTCCCAATAATCTCCTGAAAGATTTGGGACCTCATCTCCAGAAAGCTTCCTTGCTGGAATCTGATGAGAAAATAACCGAGCTTCGTGTTTTTCAAGCCATTTGATGGCATGACAACCGATTTCTTGTCTCCTAAAAGTTGTTTTGAACCCCTTCACCTTCTCAAGGTACGCCATGCTTAATCCATGAACCTCACTATAACTTGTTAAAAACACAACAATATCATATCGTCTTTTGTCACGAGCTAAATGACTTTCTCTTTCACCATGTTCATTATTATAAAGCGCCCACACTGAACCCTTTTTGGGGTAAATCCTATAAACTTCTCTCGCTGCTCTTTCACAGCTGACAATATGTGAAAACACATTAAGAGATGCGACTGAAGTTTTGTTGGAAACTTTAAACCTCCCACAAGATATATGAAATCGCGTACTTTCTAAACTAATTAACATGTCATCCCATTGATTTGCGGGTCCAACCAAGACATGTTGACCTCAAACGGATGTGTTGACACCACTTCATCAATCAAACCATAATGCCTTGGCATCTGGTCGTCATCGTCATATAGAGCCCATATTTGTCCTTTCTTGAAACTCTTTTCCACTCTTCCTTCATCAAAATCGTAAAAATCTGAGTCTTCCACCGTCATCATATCAGGATCTTGGTTCTTTCGTTCTTCATTTGTCTTGTTCTTTGAATGACTACTCATTGATCCACTTCTTTGTGCCTTATCTTTCTCGTTTACTTTCAATTTGTTCACATTTATTTTCACTAATTTCTGCATTTCAGCTAGTGTCATCTCTTCTTTTTCTTCATCATCATCGTCATCATTCAAGTGTTTCTGCATTTCAGCCAATGTCATCTTTTCATCATCATCATCATCATCACCGTCATTGTCATTATCATTATCATCATCATCATCGTCATCATCATTCACTAGTTTTTGCATTTCAGCTAACGTCATCATTTCTTCATCATCATCATCCATTATCTTTCCATTCTCCTTCAACTTCCCATTGCCTCTAACCTTCCTCCCTTTCCCCACCGTATTCCCAACTCTCAAACGCTTATCGCCGTCTTCCTTTCTCAACCTCTCACTCTTTCTAACTCGCTCAGACCTCTTCATAATATCTCCAACACTACTCATTTTCCTCTTCAAATCGCTCCGACTCAAAACCTCATCATCATCATCATCCACCGCATCCGTAACCACCTTCTCACCGGCATCCACCTCCACCGCCTCAAAACTCTTCTTACAATTCGGGCACATCAAACTATGCCCCAAATACCTCCTCTCAAACTGATGCAACAACCTACAACACGTACACACGGTCCAAAACGTCTCCAACGCCACCGCACCACCATAATTCCCCACCGCTGTAGCCGCAACCCCCTCACACTGCATATCAATCCTAAGCCTCATATCATACTCCTTCCTCCTAATCTTATCAGACAGAACACTAAACGCATCGTTCACAAGCTTAAAAGCGTCTTCTAACGCAACACACGTGCTTGTTGAATTTTTGTCAGGGTGCAAAATTAGGGCTAACTTTTTATACTGTTTTTTAATTGAATTAATGTGGGAAAAAAGTTCTAGATCAAGGATTTTGTACCGTGAGGCGTTGTGTAGCTCCGGTGGTGTTATCGGCGGCGGTTGTGAGTATTTTGAAGGCGGTGAGGAGTTCGGAGAGGCCGTGGAGGGTGGGGCAGAGACGGTGGGCACGTTTGGCGTATTTAAGAGCGGATTTGAGGTCGGAGGAGGTGTATGTTTGTTCGGCTAGGGTTTTGAGGCGGAGAGATTCCGATTTGCTGATGCTTTCTTCTACGAATTCGTCAGTGACGTCGGTGGTGGTGGCTGCGGCAGCGGCGGTGGTGGTCATTTTTGCCGTTTAATGTTACGTCGGTGGAGTACAGGTTTTGTATGCGATTTTTTTCACATTTCCATTTAAAGTAATCCCCATATTTAAATTCTAATTTGTCTTATTTTTATCACAAAACTATATAAATTATAATAAATCAATATTTTTGTCACAAAACTGTATGATATCTATAAATCTATAATTTATAATAAATCAAAACAATCTTATGTCAATAGCATAAAATTAAGTCTATTAGACTATCGTGTATAGGGCTGGGGTTGGGGCGTGAGTTGGGTACAAACGCCCAAGTCACCACCATGGGAGGGCTTGGGTGTCAGCGTGGCCCGTTGGGCGGGGATTCAGCCCGGGCGTTGGGCGAGGCTACCCATATGACATGGCGGAACCTCATTAGCCAAGTGCACTAGCCGTTTGGGCTAGCCGTTGGGCATTAATTTAAAAAATACGTTTTTTCCTATAAATACCCTAACATATTTAACATTTTTCTCACACAATATCAAACACATGAGACACAATGAGTTCTTCAAGTTCAAGTGAATCGTCATCATCATCTGACGATGGTGCGAAATATTTCTACAAACGATCGCGACGTGGTGAAACCTTTTTTTTAAATAAAATTTATAGTTTTTAATGGTTTATACATATTCTTTATGTCACAGCCTTTTTTTAAATAAAATTTGTAGTTTTTAATGGTCTTCTCTCTCTCTCTTATATATATATAAATTATGATGTGGCATGGCCACGCCACCTAGCCACGCCCCACCATACCCATTTGAAATTGGCTTTTGGTCTTGGGTTCCCCATACTCCACGTGTTGCACTATGCCCCCGACCCAAGCCCCACCATACCCCACAGTCTTATTGCCATGTAGCAATCCCTTACTACACATATCTTTGGTTTAGTAGGGAAAAATGTTTTGCTTTAATTCATTTCTTCATTTTAACGATTTTCCTTATTTTGCATATGTTTATATTGTTAACTAAAATACATTGTTATTTAATTTTAGTATGATTTGGATTATAAATGACAATTTTAGTTTTAAATGATTTGAGTTGACTATATGTTTTAGAAAGATTTTATTAAATTTAAATTTGATTTGATTTGATTTTTTTATCTAATTCGTATTTCAAGTATGGTAATAGAATGACTATTTAATCTTTTGACCAAATATATGATTTTTTTTTTGTCGAATGTATATATATACATATATTTGGAAAATACCATTTTACGGTTTCAATATATATTACATATTTATTGATTTTTTAATTATAATCAAAATATTTGGCAAATATAATGATCAAATATACTTTACGATATATTAGAAAAAAGTACCACTTTGTTATCGCATTCTATTTACAACTTTCACTCCTTCTTCCCTCAACTTCATCATCGTTCACACACACGTACGTATGTGTACACGTGCTAAGTCTACACTTTTAGTCATAATACATTGATTCTGATCGAGTATTATATTGTTCCTTTTGTTTATTATAATATGCTACTAACTTTTTTTTTACATGTTATGTTGAATGGAACAACCAGCCATCAACAATTTGAATCTCAACCAAGATGACTACACCATCAAAATCCGCATTGTTAGACTATGGACCCGAACTACATTCAACAATGCACGAAAGGTTATTGTTATGATATGATTTTCATGGACCAACAAGTAAGTATAATGTGTTTATTTTTATTGACACTTCATACAGTAACGGAATATGAACATCTGTTTATAAATTAAAGTATGTAATGTTTTTTTTATTACAGGGACCAAGATGCAGGCTTTTGTGTTAGCTAAAACAACAAGGAAATATGAACATCTGTTGAACGAGAAGCAGTGTCTGGTAATTCAAAATCAATCGTTAGCTGAGAATCGACAGAAAGTCAAGTATGTTCAGAGTCTAATGAATATTAATCTAAACGACGACACAATAGTTTCTGCCTGTGATGAAACTATTGGTTCTGAGTGGGGCTTCGATTTTCCTCCTTTTGATTGTGTTAAAGAGGACCAGAACGAGGACAATAAGTCTTTTAAAAGTCCTATTGGTGTTTGTTATATGTATTTTGAAGATATTTTTACTATCTAATTTATTAATGTTCATTTTTTCTAATTTAATATTGTTTTATTTGTATATGTCATTGGTTTTGTGGGGAAGAGTTTTACTTTTGAGTTAAAAGAAGATAATAAGAAAAGAAGCTCACATTCATGCTCCAGGATTTACAACATAGCCATATATTGCTTCCTATAAAAATGATGTTTGTTCGTACATGTCTTTTCGATAAATTGTATACCACAACTTTACAATTAACATACCATTAAGCAATTAGGTTTGACGAAAATTTATACTGACATTTCTATGACTGATTGTTCATTTGTGGCTAGCCAAGCGTACTGTTTTTTTACTAAATATGGTGCTCCTTAAGAGTTTGGTATTTTGCTAATTTGACTACCTTTTTAGTCTATGTTTGATAAATAAAATGAGTTTTGTCCATATGGCTTCACAAGATATAAAGGAAACATCATTTACGCAAAATTAATTGCACAAACAATTTGTTTCGAAATCATATATATAGTTAGTATGTTGGTTAACATGTAATTGCTTATATGTAATGTTTTTTGGCAAACAGGAAAGACTTAAACATAAGGTAGCCAAGCATAGCCTACTTTGCAACTCATATACACCACATCATTTCCTATCATACGTTGACCAACTGCTATTGTTTATGTTTAATATCGAATGTTGGCGTATGGCGTGTCAGACCCAGAAAAATTGGGTCTTGCCGAGTCTTTATAACCAAGTACTTTTGCATTGGTTCATGTCTGTAATATATTTATGCTAAAAATATTTTTTTTGTGAATGCAGGGAAAACATAACTAAATGTGACTTGAAGATTTATCTTTTTGTAAAAGAGTAAACCTCATGTAATCAAGAGTACAAAAATGCTTACAACTAAGGTGGTTAGGTCAGTTTTTTACAAGTTATTAGTTATTCATTGGAACTATTTTTGAATTATGAAATCAAAGTTATTTTTGTTAAATATTTAGAAGCATATTGTGTTTATAGCTATGCTGCCAAGATTTAATTTGATACCTTCAGATCAAAAGATTTCTTTCGCATTTCAAATGAGGCAATTTCTATTAGCTATATGTTTCACGATAACAATCAACAAAAGCCAAGGATAATCACCATCTAGGGTTGGTTTTTACTTGAGACAACCCGTTTTCACTCGTGGTCATTGTACGTCGCTTTATCAAGAGTAAAAACCAGAGATAGAATCAAATCTTTCAATTCAGTGTAAGTTTAATATTTACGTTAGTAATTGAAACATTGTTTCATTAAAAAAAGTTAAATAATATTATTTTATTGTGAGGTCACCCGTGTAACACACGGGAACTTAAACTAGTATACGCTAAAGGACATCGCCTGCAAAATGATGCAAACGTAAAGGACAAAACTTGTAATTTACTCATCTAAATAATGATTATTTTATATGAGTTAAAGAGGGCGTTCAATCAACGTTTGATTGAAATCAGAGACGTCCTAAACGTTTTAAATCAAAAGGCTTGCCTTTTATCAAACAAAAAAGACCCAACAAGATACCCAGAGAGCACAAACCACATTACAACTCAGTCACATATTACATTTGTTCCACCAATGATCCAACCTACTAAAGCTATGTTCTCCATTCTTGCTCCGCTCCTTAACCACAAGTAATAATTTCTTTTATTGTATAGTATTATTATGTGTGTAGTACTGCTATAAATATATATATTTAGAAATATATATTTGTTATTATTTTAAGTTTTCGATTCGTATATTTAGAAATATTATATTTGACCCAACTCGTTTTCGGAAATAAAAATTACGTCAAACCTACACCAACTGAAAACGCACATAAAAATAAGGGCGAAAACATTTTATATTGAGACCCGACTTATATCCTAAAAATGTTACGTCAAAACGTAAGAAAATAGTATTCTCTTTAAGTTAAAGGATGGTATTGTGTTGTGTCGGCGTCAAAACGTAGCCCAATTGAAAAAACGTACATAAAAGTATGCACAAAAACTGTATTATATTGACTCGATAAAATTTACGTCGAAACCTAAACCAACTTGAATGTATACCGACAAGTATATATATAAAAATAAGCACTTAAAACTCGAGGAGGTCAAAATGGCATTTCATAAATTTTTTAGAAAGTAGAAGAGGAAGTTAAGGGGCTAAAGTAAACAGAAGACAAAAAAAGGTTAGTTCCGATTTGAGACGGACACTACGGTAACCCCAAGTTGTATTTTAATAATATTTATGATTGTAAAACTAGCCAAATAAACCATGCTGAAGATAGACTAAAACCTCTCAAATCATTACAAACATACAAACCCTAGTTTCTAACGTGGATCTCTAGGCTTACGATTCCGTTCATGTGTGCGTAATGTCACGCCCCGAATAAATTCAGCTCAAAATTTCGGCGTTCTAGAACTTTCCGGCAGGGGTGGACTTACCATATTGGGAGGGTAGCCCCCACTACCCCTTACATTCCGTCGGTAGTGTAAACATATAAAAAATTTGACGGTTTTTCGATTCCGCTAATCCTATAAAAAAATAATGTTACCGTTATATAAAGCCCAAAATCTAAGACGGAGTGTATTTAAGATGAGAAGAGAAAGGTGAATCTGATATAAGAAAAAGAGTGAATCTAACTCAGATAAGAAAAAAAAGTGAATATAACTCGGATTTTCCGGTGGAATGCGCCGCACTGCTAGAAGAGAACAGTAACAAACGAAGACCTGAACATGATTTTAGACGGTATTGGGCCTTTTTAAAACTTTAGTGAAAGCCCAGTGTACATAATCAATTGGGCCTCTTTCAAAATTAAGTAAAGGATATTTAACAATGCAAAAGGAAAAGGATAGATAATAATAATAATAATAATAATAGAAAAAAAACAACTGACAATCTTACATTAATTAACATTTTAATGTGAAAGTTTAATAAATAGTTTTAACCATTTTGTCTACTTGTTTTTTAATGATTAATTTCTTTTTTTTTTAATCTCTGTCGTTAGTGGAATTTGAATTCAAGACCTCATCCTCTTAAATCCAAGTGTTTTATAAGTTTTGCCTTTCACACTTGACTACCACCCCATTAGTTAACCAGGAAAGGTAAAAAAGTTAGCCAGGTCCTAACCGTTTGTAATTGCAGTGAGCCGAAAGAAGAGAGGAGAGGGTGTCGATAAATATAAATACGGATTTCTAGTGAACTATTGAATAGAAACAAATAGAGATCGTGTCCATTAAGTATTAGTGTGGTCCGTGTGGATCCTTTTTTTAATCGAAGATAACGTTCTTGAATGGGCGATTATCGGTTTTTGGCTAGTTTGATTCGGTAAAATCTGACTTAAATGATCATTATGTTTTGAGGAAAAAAATTTGGAAAGTATGACATGATGTCAATGGGTGATAACACAGGAAGGTTTGTAATTTAAAAACGTGATCAGAAATCACGGGATTCTTGTAATGTTTGCTAGAGTTGATAAGGATTTGCTAGAAATCTTGATCGGTATTTTGGATAGGAGCAGGTTTGTTGGTTTGAATTTGAAAATAACTTTGGCTGATAGGCAAAAACAATCCTTGCACTTTTGGTGTATTACAAGTTTAATTATAAACGTATTGAATTCTTTTTCCAGAATATACAATTATGCCCCTCGAGTTTATGAAATTTATAAAACTTATGGAATTATTTAAACATGATACTTTTCCTTTGGTTTATCGAACATTGAATCTAGCGTTGGTTTTATCGATTGCAATCACAACGGTGGAAAGATGTTTTTCTAATTTGAAGCTTATCAAGATGAGTTTGCGCAATTGAATGGGTGAGAAGTATTTGAACAATGCTTAAATTTGTGTTGTCGAAAAAGAAATTTTTTTATAAAGTAAAAGAAGAGGATGTCATGGCTCAATTTCAAACTTTTAAAAAAGATGAGAAATCATTTAGGTATGTGTTTAAATTTATTTATTATCGTGCTACTATTTTTGTTTCTTTTACATTGTATGAAGTACGTTAAAATAAATTTTTAATGTTACCCCTATAATTATTTTCTAGATCCGCCACTGCTTTCCGGAGCCATCTAGTCGCGTTTAGAGCTGTCCGGAAGGCCAGAAACATCCCAGATTTTTCCAGCAACATGAGGGCTGTAGGAATGGGCTTTTTTCCTAAATACTCGTACTGATTTTAGGTATTTGGTACATGTATCGGTACCCAGTTTTATTGATTTTCATAATTTTTACTTTTGATATTGGTACGAGTACAAGTAAAAAAGGGTACTGGTACCGAATTTATGTGACCTTTAAAAGTTTTTTTATATTATGTTTATTTCATATTATTGTATTTATAGTACTCGTATTAATTTTACCTATATGGTACCTGTATCGTATTGGTACTCGTACCAATTTTACTTATTTGGTGTTCGTACTATATTGGTACTCATGTCAATTGTATCTATTTAGTACCCGTACAAGTGCTCAAAAACTAAACAAAAACAAAATGGTACCAAAGCGGGTACCGTACCGAAAATACCCGTACCACTACTGCCGTACCTTTATATTTGGTGCACAGTTTTTCCAAATTCAGTACCAGTATTTTTGTTACCGATACGGATATGAGTACGAGTACTGTACCAATCCCATCCTAGAGGGCATTAGAAAGACCAAGAAAGATATAGAAAATACTAGTCAAAACAACCCTTAAAATCTGCCACAAGAACCCTCTAGAATTCAGCATAATATCATGATATTTTTAGAGAATTCTCTAGAAACTATAAGCTAGATCTTTTGTAAAAAGTATTCTAAATCAAGAACACTCTAGATAGAAACCAATGTAATATAAATAGGCATGATAGGGTCTCATTTGAGACAACCCTAGCAACTTGTAAACTTATCACTCTCTTGTAAACTATCTTTGTTAATACAATGGATTTCTCTCGTATTCTTGTGTTCAGGTATTACAACCAACCCACTTGCGATCCAACGTTCCCTTCAGCAACTTTCATTACGACACTAAGTTGGCAAGGGTTACTTAAAGCGTAATCTAAGGCTGCACGCGAGTTAAAGAACTAACTCCATGACAATAATTACACATATTCAGATAAATGCAAATCAGATTCACCAGCTTAAGCTCCGATCTAAAATCATAACAAAAAAAGTTTGTCATTGTCGCAGGAGAAAAGAGACAATGCTAAAAGTCACATACGTAGACTACAAGAAGCATATATAGTCATTGTCAGCTGCTTGTTTCCATATAAGTTTGTAAGGATTCCGAAATGCATCCATGTAGAAGAACATTAATCACAAACTAAACATATATGCTACTGATTCTCTATAAAACCAATCTTACTGAACCAACAACATTCAAGGAATTGATTTACTTCTGAAACATATCCGAGTCATAATGGATAGCTCTTTGGTACTAGTTGGGTTGTGTTAAATATAATTAGAAAATACATTATTTCATTAGTATTTTTTTTATTTCAAAGAAACAATTCAGGAGGTTATATGAATGAACCACTTCCATATACGCTAAGTAGAGTATAAACATTGTTATTCAATCTAGGCGGTTAGAATACTTACTCGTGAACCAGTTTCGAGTAAGCTTCACGATACAATCCGAAGATCATGACGAGGGTGAAGATGATGAGGAGTGTGAAGGTGACGATGATTGTGACTGACAACTATTCAAGATTCTCATGGGTAATTTTTCAGGAGAGCAAAGATGAAACATTCAAAATCTGATGATTCTCTTCCGAAATCTTAAAAATTTATATCATTTACCCATCAGGAGAATTAGAAGTGATAATGGAACTGAGTTTAAAACAATCGCATGCTCGAATTCTGTAACGACAAAGGTATTCTTCACGAATTCAGCGCTCCCTATACTCCACAATAGAATGGAGTGGCTGAACATAAGAATCGTACTCTCATTGAGATAACACACACAATGCTCGCCAATTCAAGGTTACCTGTAAGTTTCTAGAGCGAAGTCGTTGCCTCTGCTTGATACACGTTGAACGTGGTATTAACCATCAAAGAACACCAGAAGACATGCTTTAAGTGGTGAAGATGATGAGGAGTGTGAATGTGATGATGATGAGGAAGGTGATGCTACTGCGGAGGGTAGAGATGACAAAATACGTCTTCCTTTCGTAAAAGCAGCGTCAAACACGCATTCACATCATCCTAAAAAATACTTTCGTATAACCTTTAACATATAAAACTTAAATGATTTAAAATTGTAATGACGTATATTACCTCGACGCTAAGATAGTAGATATGCCCAGTTTTCTCTAGAGGCACAACGCAGAGAAAAAAAACTAAAGCACACGTATGATGATGCGATGGAAACTTCATAAAGTCAGAATCTGCAAATCCACACAATATTATTGTAAGAAAAACTTGTTAAATTTGAAGTTTTGTGACAAATACTAATACCAACCATATAATGATTCTAAGACAACGTTATCCACACGAGCACGAGCCTACATCATCATCGAAACGAAATCCAAGTATTTTCTCTTGTCTCAAGTTATGGAATAAAGTGTACATTGTTGGTGTACACAACTTCCACTCTAATATTTGCACCAGTAAAGCTTCTTGTTTGTCCAGATCTAGAGAGAATAACTACATCGTTAACAGCTTGCGATCAAGGTGACGCCCGTCGATAGCCTTCACCGCAAGTATGACACAATGAGCGCGCCATTCGGAATTGAAGACATGAAGTTCTAAATATCCTTGTAAACCTTTGACAAATACACATCATAGTAGCGTAAAGATGTTGCTTGTGCCAATGGTGCCAACGAGAGTAGGAAAAAGGCTTCATAACTGCTTTTGCAAAAATCGAAGTCCAAAGTTAGTTGTAACGAGAGTAGGAAAACGGCTTCATAATCTAACTAGAAGCAAAATGCGTCACATGTTTCGATCCAAGGCAAAACTTGAACAACAGTGACATCGATATCCACAATCTTTGCACCCTAATATAAAACCAATATCTGACATTTTAGAGCTAGGGCATGTGG
The DNA here is from genome assembly GCA_947069175.1 of Scalesia atractyloides. Lineage (NCBI taxonomy): Eukaryota > Viridiplantae > Streptophyta > Magnoliopsida > Asterales > Asteraceae > Scalesia > Scalesia atractyloides. Next base: position 82,591,709 of record CAMTDV010000024.1, read on the forward strand.
TGTAACGCTTTGCATTTTTGTACTTTCTTATTTAGAAAGTGTAATCATGTTTCTATTTTTTTAGAAACTTGTTATCGTTTTGTATTCCATTGTACTCTCAACATTGTAATCTAAGACCCTGATCATAATAAAATATTACTTTTATATATACTCATACACACTACAATACTGGGGTTATACGTTATCAATATTGACTCCATACATTCAACTGATGCTCGTATACTTGTACTCATAACTTATACATGCTTGATAACTACTAAATACAGGGTTACGTTTTAATAATAGAATAGTAATATAATAATAATAATAATAATTATAATTACTAATAATTATAACAATATTATAATAATAATGATAATTAAATATAAAAAAGGGAAATGAGTATGGCATGAGGGCTCACGAAGGACTAGGTCTTTCGCCCCATGCCTTTTCTTTTTCAACATATGAAGAACTAAAGGGTTCTTTCACCCTTAGTTCTTCACCTCTTTCTCTTCTCCTCACGAAGAACCCATACAAAGGGGTTCTTCGCCCCTTCATCACGAAAGACAAGGTCTTCCGTCCCTCAGTCTTCACCCCCTTTATTCTTCATCCCCCTTTCAGCTCACGAAGAACCATTCTTCGCCCTCTCCCCAGGTCTTTCGCCCATCATAACCTGTTATGCAAAAACTCCACAGAAGCTTTAATTCAACCGTAATCTGCCAACCAACTTTTATTAAATGCTTAAACCCTAATCTCAGCTTATAAATAGCAGCCTCCTAACACTCCAAATCTTTTTACACTCTCAAATCTCAAGTTCTCTCAAGTTCCTTCAAGTACATCAGTGAACTCAAATAGTTCACAGTGAGTTTCTAACTCACTCCTTTATCTCTTTTCTTCTCATTTCTTCTTTCTTTCTTCTTCTCAAACACTTGGATAACCTCTAGGAATGTTTTCACAAGTTTGCTTGGGCAAACTAGGGTGAAACCTCACTACTTTTGAGGAAAGTGTATAAAACTCACTGTTTTGGAAGAAATGATTACAAACTTTCACCAAACCTTTGTTTTATCATTCAACCTTGTGCTACTTATGCCTCTAACCAAGTTTATGGTTAGAGAGCTTAGCAAAGATCGATTCATACAAATTAAGAGGTGTATAATGCCTCTAACCTTTCTGTTTTGCATAAGGGTTTTTAATCCACAAGTGTGGAAACCATCCAAGCTTGTTTATAACAAGAATTGTGTTTTGGTAAATGTGTGATTACATGGAAGCTTTGGCTATCCTACTTTAAATCCACCAACTCACTTGATGATTTGTCCTTGAATAGTGTGTACATTTCATTTCTTCCTTTCTTTTTTTATTTATTCATTCATGACCATCCAAGTTGTCCTTGTGACAACTTGTACATTGGTGAATCTTACGAAAGAGGTTAAATGAAGGTTATCCTCCTACCTCCATGCATGACTTCTATGAAATTTCTATGTTGGACTTACTAATATTACAATATATATATATAATATATATATTATAAATACATAAACATAATCGAACCCTTGATAATAATCAAGTGATTACTTGTCATGTAGTAAGTTATATCATCTAAGGCTTAAAACTCTCGTTACGATTCTAATAGGTGTCTTAACCCATGAAATCATTCTAACCTATACGAGATTTATAGTATCAAAACGAGTGTTTAAGCCTAAATGATTACTTTCTCATATCCATACTTTTGAGTACTTTAAATTCCGAATCAAAATCCTCTGTTATCATCCGAATACTCTCACACCTATGTTTCCTCGTGAAGGAGGACTCGGTGTTTCATCTCCAAACAACCAACTAGCCATAGAATTACCAAGTGGAAGCTTGGAAAACCGTGAGTACACTCGACCCATTTATTTTTAAACATTTGGGTTGTAACATGTTAATACACAAAACCACTAACACACACTTAAACATGCTTTTTATGCTCAATCCATGTCACACCCCAATTTCCACGTGTATCCCGGTGGGCCCGAGTGGGGAATATTGTGATGTAAGATTGGCATCATCATTGTCAAACAAATACAGCACAACAGAAGTCTTGGATTTAAAATATTATTACAAACCAAAATGTTCAAAGTTCGAAATACAAATACATGGTTTGTAAGAAAGATCCACAGGCGGATCGAAATAAAATATACACATGTTGTACAACAGACTTTGGGCACAACAAAGGACTTGCAAGATCCTCTATGTCACTATCGAGCAGCTCCTAACCTATTACGTGTTGTACCTATAGCTTAGTCTTTTGAAAATACGTAGTTTACACTGGTAAATACTAATAACCGACATATTTTGAAAATCTTTTCAAAATTGTTTAGGTGCACTTGGCACATTTTACAAATAACTTGGGATAGTTCAAAATGACATTGTTTACAGTTTTACATGTTTGTCAATACATATGGGGGCCGGTGCAGAAACCGAATAACCTGATTAACCGACACGCCACTTATAATCCACAAAAGGGATACAAAAATATTTAGCATTCGCATCTGTCAGGTGTATGCCTACACCCCGTACTTTAGGTCGTGGCCATTAGTAACTTAAATGAGCCGAGGATATCCAGGACACGGTCGAGTTAACCCCCAATGTTTAAGTTATCAAACAAAACAAAATAAAACGGGTTATGAAGATTTTGTTAAATCACAATCTGAACAACATGATCCAATACCCAACAAGCGGTAATAATATACCGTATCCCAACCCGTATAGGAAAAATAGGCTAAAAGTATTTACGTGAGCTATTTACTTCAAAGCTTTTATAACTTAGCAGTTAATCAATAAGATAAGTAAGATAACAATCTACCCAGGAGGCTCTAGTCTGGAATGATGGTATTCATAACCAATTAGAATGCTAATGGGTCCTATCTACATTATAGACTCGGACCGGCTAGCTTAAAATAATAATTACGATACGATACAATAGATTAAGCGATGACTGGAATAAAATGTAGTTTAAACCCGACAAGTACAAAGACTTGTTTAATATGGGTAAACATATTACATTCTGGATTTTGAAATAAAAATGGCAAGGTTAAACCCGTTTCGGTTAAATTACGTAATCTAGTCACGTAGGCTTAACTGTACCATATAAGCGAAACCGGGTAACCGGATGAGTCATACACAAGTTCCATATGCCATTATACTTTAAACATGTTATAATATTAGTAAGATATCAACATATATGCCCGTTAAGGTTTTAAAATCAAGTTAAGCCACAAAAGGGCATTTTGGTCATTTTACGACTTATAAAAAGAACTTGCAAATAAATAGTTGTTAGGTTCATAAACATTCTGGAAAAATATTTATATTATGATGTTATATCAATAGGATATCAATTATATGTGTGGTTTATAGTTTAGGACCAAACTATCCCCGTAAGGGCATTTTGGTCATTTCACACATAGCTTTGATAACTTATTTGGGAATCTGAGTTTAGAATATTCTACTGTGAAAGTATTTAAAATAAGTTTTTAAATCAGTAGGTAACATGATTAAATATGGTTATAAACCATACTAGGTGCCGAAAAGGCGATAAAGTCGCTAAATGACGATTTAAGTGGTGTTTAGAGAAAACTGAAGTTATATTCATATTTATATAAGAAAAATAAGTTATTTAATACATTATAATAGTAGGTAAAAGGTTTTATTATGAAAAGTATTATTAAAACCATTTTATGTACCGTAAGGGCATTATCGTCATTATACAAGAACTTGTATGTAAACTCAGTTTATATTATGACTTGATATCCCAAATAATCCTACTTATAATATTACATCAGTAAGTAAAGAGTTTTGATGAGGAAATTCTGTTTAAACCAATTTAAATGCCGAAAAGGGTAGTTTGGTCATCTAAAAGCACAATTTACGATGTTTATTCAAAACTCAGTTTGTGACCAGATTTATGACATCAAGATAAGTTAGTCAAGTTAACATATTATTAGGTAATCCATTTGCATGTTATGTTTAAAACCTCATTTTAAGAAAAAAGGCATACTTGTCAACATAAGGCATATTAACGAAAACTTGCATAAAAACTCATATTACTATATGACCATGTAATATAACTCCAGAGTGTTATACTATAACATAATATGGTCATAATGCAACTTAACTTCAGTAACTAAAGTTGCTAATTCGGGTCAGAACTGAAAGTCAAAGCATAAGTCAAACTTTGCGACTTTCGGTTGCGAACCGACCTTAAACCTGGAATTGACGGGCTGAACATGTTTACACATGTTCTAATAATTATTACCAAGTTGTTTAAGTGTTAAAACATAATTTATAACACCTACATTATCAAATATGAATTATTTTCAAAACTGACTCGTTTGACTGTTTATGAACATAACTTTGACACGTCAATTGACCAAGCAAACATGATTCTCAGGAGGTGCCCTCTTGAGGGATTAACACCTAAATTATTACGATCATATAGCCATGTTCGCATCAAACAATGGCTGGACCGTAGTGGTCTTAGCGAAGGTCAAAGCGTTATTACGATAACGCTTTGACTTTTGGCTTAAAGCCTACAAAAACGAAAAGAGAAGGTTGGAACACTTACAAGCGGTCCAAAGAAAGTTTTTAAACTCAGGGAATGCTCCAAAGTAAGCAGGAGCTTACCAAGTGAGCAAGAGAGGAGAAAAATGAGAATGAGCTAGGAAAAGAGACAACTTAGGTGCCCTTTTATTGTTGAGGAAGGTGTATGGAGCTAATGCCAGGTGTCAGCGTGTTTTTAGGAGGTCTCCAAGTGTTCAAGGTTGTGGCACAAGCTGAAGAATGGTGGCATTTAACGTGAAAGATGGTAGGTAATGCCAAACATCTGCCACTGGCAGTCCCTTACGGACTGTAAGGGTGATGGCTTACGGTCCGTAAGCCATCTTGGCGCCCACAATTCAAACTGGTTACGGACCGTAAGGATAGGACCTTGCGGTCCGTAACCGTCTTCCTGGTTCAACTCTTTGTTTTGTCTTACGGTCCGTAAGATTTGCTCAGAACCCAAAGATTGGATATTTTAGATGTTTGATCCCCCGACTTTTATAATCGTCGTTCAGAGGTTATTATAATAACATAACAACGTTTTGGGTCCCTCTCGGCCACACGTGGAATACGAGGATTAGCGAAACACGTGTCGAGATTTACTGGAAGGGATTTTTACAAGGTGTTACAATCCGTATACATGCTACTTGTCATACTTAGGTGCATGCTAGATTCATACTTTGCTTCATGTAATTAACTTAGCTAGCCCAACTTAACATATCACGCCCCCCGTCGGGTTCTGTTAAGTTTTCTTATTCATAAACCAGTCTCGTTATTTTTGTGGCGAGGGACACTTAATTCTTGTGGACACTTGGGTTGACATTTAGTATCCCATGCTAGTTACCTTGTATACATTTACCATGTGGATTCGAGAAAATGCTTTCATACTTATGCTATATTATTACAAACTTGTGTACTCGCCTTTGCTTTTGCATTGAACCTTTATTTTAAACATGTTACAAGTTGATGTTAACGCCATGATGAATCTAGTATGGATGACTAGAAACACGCTCAAGATAGTAGATTCGATTATGTATTGTTATATTGAACTTTGTCATATTTGTCTTTTCGATGTTGTAATTTGAATTTCTTGTATTGTATTTGACAAGTTTGATTATGAATGGAATCGGTTTTGAACTTAATTATTGTCGCAAATAGTGTTATGTGTGATAACAATTTTGATTATGAATGAAATCGGTTGGGGTGTGACATGTGGTTGGTGATTGCAAGCTAGAGAGGTTGTACGAGAGAATAGTAGAGTATGGTGATGGCGGGCCGGTGGTGATGGCAGGTGGCGGTCGCCGGATGGTGGGGGTGGTTTGGTAGTGCTCGGAAGGTGGTGGTGGCTGGAGATGGTGGCTGACGGTGGTCATATCTGGTATAGAGAAATAGAGAGAGAGAGGGGTTATAGAGAGATAAGTGATATATATTTTTAATTTAATATCAATAAATAAAAAGACAACAAATTTAAGAAATTATTATATTTATAATTTGTCAAGCCTTGGCTACATAGTCTTTCTTTGAGTTTTGATTTTGGCCACCAAACTGGCCAAACTTTGTTTGGTGGTCAAGTATGACCCCTCCATGTTTTTTTTTGTCTTTTAGTGAAATAGTTTTTTTTTCCTTCAAGTTTCAAAGCTCTCTACTTCCTCTTACGTGACGGTATAAGTTTGATTTCGGACACCAAACTTTTTGTTTTGTGGTCTTATTTCATCTATTAGTGAAAGAGTTTTCTCCTTCCCCTCAAGTTTCAAATTTATCACCTTTGCTTTCCGCTTTTTAAAAAGTTTATACATTATATATTTGATCCTTGCAACTTGCTAATACGTGTCGATATAAGTTCGACATCGTTTACGTTTCACATGACGTCAGTCATTTGGCGTTGTTAAATCATGTTATACTTTAGACCCTTTCCCGATTTAAGTCTAGCCGCTGCAACGCAGCGAGTTCAATTCTCGTTAATAATAAAGACAAAACAGATTTGAGGAATTAATAATAAATAATTCAGTACTTATATATAAAATTACCGAAATACCCTACCTTTAATTGTATGATTTAACAGAGTTAAGTGTCAAGGACTTGATTGGAAAAAAAGATTGTAAAGTATTGGAGGAAAATGTCCTTTTTTTAAATGATTGGGGCCAAACCGTTAAACGACCAAACCACGAGGAGCAAAATAAAAGTTTACTCTAAGTCTTATATGGAAATAATAAGAATGAAGAAAAAAATGTAAATTTGCATGTTTGAAAAAAAGTAAAAACGCTATCTAATATATACTATGAACTGACATGTTTTTTTGGTAAATATAATATATATCAATAGATATTTGTCCTAGCGGCATTTTGGGTGTAGGGTGTATGTAAGGTGTTCCTTTGTAGAAGGTTGACGGTTCAAATCTCGTTTTTAGACATTGCAGCAGTGTTGATGGGTGTAAAGTAGGATTCTAGAGTGAACAACCTCCAAAGAGTGAACTGTGTGAACTTATGTAGGACCCTTGTTTTTCATCATCTTGAGATTTTAAATGAGTGGCATGTGGTAATTATATTGTTAATTTTTTCTATTTAATTAAATTAATAAGGGTATTTGTGTAAATAAACATTGAATTAATTCATAACTGGAAACTGAATAGGTTCCATACATTATTGATTCCGTCGAATCCTTATATTATCTCTTTTAATATAATATAGTTTACTGTAGTCATAGTATGTATGTATGCATTTGGCAATTAAATACACATATGTAAAGGACTGTATAATAATTGATTCACATATTAGAAAACTTTGTGGATATTGTACGTACAGTTATATAGATAGCTAAGTGCACAGGTATGTATTAACAGTAGGTGCTGGCAGTTTTTGTACACATGTGTACGGTTATGTATATACTAAGTACACATGTGTACTGGTCTGTATATACTACAGTACACATGTGTACAATTCTATATATAGCTAAGTGCACATGTATGCATAAACAGTAGGTGCCAGTTTTTGTACACATGTGTTTGGTTCTGTATATACTAAGTGCACTCAAAGTTAAAAACCACGGACTGTGCGAATGTGTATAACCAATGGGGTAATCTAAAAAACATAAAAAACCTGGTTGTTCACATGGAATATACGTCTGTGTATTAACGAAGAACTGCATCACTGATCTCAATCAAATTTTGTTTTGGATAAACAAACACATGAAAGTTAACCTGTAGCAAACTATACAATAGAATAGGAAAAAAACACAACATTCGTATAAATATATTCATCTTAACGATCATACAAAACAAACCTTTTCGATCCATTGTTGTAACGAAAACGTTTTCGTTACTCGGAACGTAGTTTTCATCAGCGTTTTCGAAGGAATTATGGGTATTGCTTATTGGGTCTGCCATGATTGAAAGGAAAACAAAATCTGGGTATTATTGAACGGATGAATGGGCGAAATTCATATACTGGGTATGTTCATCTTTGAAAAAATACGATGTTAAACAATTCTGGAATTGTGATCTTTGATATTTACGTAACTTGCTGTAATGATATTTGAAAAATAGATATTTAGATTATAATCACTAGAAAATATGGATTATGTAACTGAAATACATTTATTAAGATAAAGATTCAAAACTAAATCATTATAAAATTACAATCCTAACCTTAACAACTAAAAAAGAAATCAATGGCTAGGATGAGTTCACGCAGTTCACTATGAAGATGTTCTTCACAAATGAACATAATCCTATATATATAATAGGGAAAGGATATATAGAAAACCCACTTGTGGCGAGAAAACCTAGGAAACTCAAAGCTCCCGACATTTTTTTATTTTGAAAAAAATTACACATATAATATACATATTTTTAAGGGTTTTGAGCAAAAAAAATCAAAAAAGCGCCGTCCAATTTTTTTTTAAAAAAATAAACAGGTTTTTGTGTAATATGTTAAATTCATGTTTAACATATATTACAGTCGCGTTCTGAAAACTTGTTTATTTTTTAAAAAAAATATCCACTCGGTGGTTTTTTGATTTTTTTGCTCAAAACTCTTAAAAACATGTATATTACATGTGTGATTTTTTTCAAAATAAAAAAAATGTCGGGAGCTTTGAGTTTCCTAAGTTTTCTCAATTACAAGAGTTTTCTCCATATACTTACATTATATATATGTATATATATAGGGAGAGGATCATGAGAAAACTAGATATAAATAAGAAAACTAGAAAACTAACTAAAAACCCAAAAAAAGCATAAAAACATACAATTTTTTTTTTTAAAAAATCACTGCTTTTTATGTATAAAAAAACTTAAAAAAAACTTGTACTACACATGTGCACTATATGTGTACTACACATGTGCATTATATGTATATGTTGCACATGTGCATTATATGTGTATGTTGCACATGTGCATTATATGTTTTTTTAATTTTTAAAAAATGTTTTTATATAATATATATAGCAATTTTTTATAAAAAAAATAAAAAAAAATTTGATATGTTTTTTTTTTGGCTTTTTTAGTTAGTTTTTTGGTTTTCTCATTTAAACTAGTTTTCTCATGATCCATCCCCTATATATATATATATATATATATATAGGACAAGGATCCGTTAGGAACCACCCTTTATTGCGAGAACCGCGAGAATTAGTGTGAACACAAACAGTAATACCTGAAAAATCCAAAAAAAAATACCAATTTTTTTTTAATTTTTTTTAAAAAGTCGCTATATTTACTCAACAATAAAAAAAATTTCAAAAAAAAAAATTTGAGTACCAACTATCCATGCACATTACAAACATTAGACAATTGTACTTTCATTTACACTACCATGTGTAACACACTACTTTTTACGTTACCAATATTATCAATGCATATGTGTATCTATATATATCAACATGAAATAAGGTGTTTTGGTACACTAATTTGAATAAATTTTCTCTTTCATCTATCATAACATCTATAATACACTACCATGCACATATGCATTTTCGTCATTTATTTGACAAATTCCATAATACATTACAAACATTAGACAATCGTACTTTCATTTACACTACCATGTGTAATACACTACTTTTTACGTTACCAATATAAGAAATGCACATGTGCATCTATATGTATCAAGATGAAATAAGGTGTTTTGATACACTACTTTGAATACACTTTCTCTTTCATCTATCATACCATCCATAATACACTTCCATTACCTCCTACCATTTATAATACAATACCATTACCTCCTACCATTTATAATACAATACCAATACCAATATTTTCACTTTATTACATGTATATCAACACCGTTTATACCATCCAATCATCATATTACATCATAAAGTGACAACTATAATGAACCCATCAACCACTAGATATAACTAACCAAAAAACATATATATGAGCCTACTTCATCATTCAAAATCACAAACTTTTTGTACCAAAACACGGTATATAATTGTTATACATAATGATGCACATGTGCATTAATGTAAATTGAGTGTATTATGGATGGTATTGTAAATTAAAGTGCAATTGTCTACTATTGATAACGTATTACTGAATTTGTCGAAGTTATGATACATATGCACATGTGCATGGATAACAGTTACTCGAAAAAAAAAGTTTTTTTTGGTAACGAAATATAACGATTTTTATTAAAAAATATTAAAAAAAATTTGAGTGCTTTTTTGATTTTTTTAGATTTTATTTTGCAATAAAGGTGGTTCTCGCGGTTCTCACAATAAAGGTGGTTCTCGCATGAACCTTACCCTATATATATATATAGGGGATGGGTAAAATGAGAACCACATTGAGTTGTGAGAACCGTAAGAACCCATATAAGCCACTGATCAAAAGTGTTTTAATTGATGAGATTAAAATACAATAAAGTAGTTGTAATCATTATGTTTAATTAATGAGTTTTTGTTTTTAGCGGGAAAAGGGTAAATTGGTTTTTAGTTTTAATTGATGAGATTAAAATACAGTAAAGTAGTTGTAATCATTGTGTTTTAATTAATGAGTTTTTGTTTTTAGTGGAAAAGGGGTAAATTAATGAGTTTTTGTTTTTAGTGTGAAAATTATAATCTACCGGTCCAAAACATGATGAAAGCAACTGTTGGCAATGGAAAGGAAATTCATTTCTGGCTGGATTGGTGGACAGGGGACGGGCCGTTGAAGGAAAGATTTCTGGACCTTTTTGTTTTGGAAAGACGCAAACAAGCAACACTTGCAGAACGGGTCGAGGAACTGGATTGACGAGCTACTCCTAGCGGCGGAAACCTATCAAATAAATTGCAGCAACTTGAAAATCTGAGGAGAAATATACATCTGGAAAATCATAAGGATAAATGGGTTTGGACTTATTCGGTTGATGGTATGTTCTCGGCCGCATCGACTAGCGGTATGCTGATCAGGTATGCAGTCCCTTTTTATCCCTATAATTGGGCCAAGTGGGTTCCTAAAAAAGTCAATATATTTGGGTGGCGTGGGGTGCAAGACCAATTATCCACCTTGATCGAGCTAAAGAAGAGGGGATTGATATCGAACTCACCGGTTTGCAAGCTGTGTCATGAAAGGGACGAAGATGCCGATCATCTTTTCATTGGATGCTATGTAGCAGCGGTTTTGTGGCATAAAGTGAGTGGTTGGTGCAAAACGCAACAGATCTTTGCTCATTCCATGAAAGATTTGTTGAGTTTTTATACAACAGTTCAACTAGAAGAAAAAAAAGAGCTATCTTCAAATGATAATCTTAGCTACTTGTTGGGGAATCTGGAAAGCAAGAAACGATGCTATCTTTAATGGGAAACACGAGAAAATAGATCAGATTTTTGGTGATATGCAGGCAACCACCTTCCTATGGATAAAGAGTAGAGCAAAGATACCAAATTTGGAGCGGAGAAGCTGGGTGAGGTTCGAATTACCAGGTTAAAACAACGTCTATCATGAGTCTAATGTAATAGGGTGAGATAAATGTTTTTTCTTTGGGTGGTTGGCTTAGTAGCTTACTAACCATTTGTAATTTGTTGAAACGTTTACATTGAGTGAGCCCGTTAAAAAAAAGTAAGCTCTTTAATAATTAGTAATTAAATTTGTAATCATTGTACTTTAATTAATGTTTGTGATTTTTTTTGAACGACTAACTGCTTTCCACGTGTAAACCCACCCTTTCGGAGCTATGTCCAAGGCCGACTACTCGACCACCACTAGAAAGCGTAGCACACCCCTGATGCGCAGAAACCCCGTGGAATAGGTAATGTGATTTAATTAATGTTATTTTTGAATCATGCAGTAAGAAAATTATTTTACGTAGGGGTTCAAACTTTTTTTGCGCGCCGGTTTTAAACATTTTTACGCGCGGGTTCAGACTTTTTTTACGCCCGATTTTAAACTTTTTTTATGCGCCGGTTTTAAATTTTTTTTACGCGTGATGCGTGGGTGTAAACCGGTGTTTGTTATGGTTTAAGTTAATGTTTTTACGTGACTTTTAATTCCGGATAACCTACTTTTAATAAGGTTTGTGTTTTACAGGTCTTACAGAGTTTAAGGAGCTAATTGGGAGCCAAACGGAGCACCGGGACGCGAACGGGATCAATCGGAATCAAGAAACAAAAAATTCAGAAATTGGAGTTTAGGGGTGCCGCCGCCGACGGCTTGGTGGCCCGTCGGCGACGCCCCATGTAACCTCACCCGTCGCCCAAGTTTCGTCGTAGACAGCAAGATAATCCGTTGGGAGAATTATCAAAAAGCACAGCCCGTCGCGATAGGTCATCAGTCCGTCGGCGACGGCTCGTTGATTTTTGCTTCGTGAATTTTGTGAATTTGGCTTTTGGGGACGGGTTAAAACTTGATTTTTGACCTATTCTTGGGAGTGACGAGTTTTGTGAGTTTGAAACACCTTCTTGGAGCCAAGAATCATCCAACCTTCATCACTTATCATCACCAATCCATCGAATCGATCATCATCATCCGAATCCATCATCCTAACCCTAGCCTATTATCAACCCTTCCTCCATTCATCCATACACATCATCCACCTCAACCCTAATCATCATTTTCATCACCTTCAAGGCTTCAAGATGTCAAAGTTCGAGCTTTCATCATCCGTTGATCGTGTTCCGTTCACCATGAGCGGCTAATTCCCGGAGGTTTCACCCCGGTGTAGACTTTTGTAAGGTTCTAGGGTTTACTTTTGTCAAACATTTGGTTTGTGACTAATTGAATTGCATTTGATCATTAGATAATTGTTCTACGTTTGTATTGTATTTGCGAATTGACGAACGAGTTATGAAATTTGTCTTTGTGAAATGAATATGCTTATTTATGCTTTATCTTTCGATAGATTTCACTTGTCCAAGGTAACAAAGTGCATTATGGTCCGTTGTCTATGACGTTGATAGCAATTGGCACCTAAGCCTTGTGATTCTAAATCGTTAATGAACTAATTTGATTAAACCAAATTAAAACACTTAGTAACCCTAAGCTTTGCAATTGTTGAACTGGGTGTGAACCTTGTTTCCTTACTGTTGTTTGACAATCTTATTTACTTTTGTTGAAATCATTCTCAGTTTTTAGTCGTTACTTAATTCAATCAAAACTTGTCGGTCCATTCCGACATCACTTTCAAACAAACAAAATTAATCATTCCTTTAGCAAGCTTCATAAAGTGACAATTTTATTTAAAATCAATCACATCCGATCGCAAACCACAGACTCTTTGTGTTTCGACCCCATACTACCACTAGCTCATAGTTATGGGTAAATTGGGTTATAAATATTATCTTTGACCGAGGCGTGACACCTCGATCAAATTTTTGCGCCATTACCGGGGAGTTTGTGCGCTTTGCGTTTGGATTTATTGGTTTTTGTGATTAACTGTTTAAGCGGTTGTTTTCGTATTAGCATATCTGCTATTGGTTACGTGGGTGTGTTACTTGTGCAGGCTATAGGTAGTGCATGCATACACGGAACTCCGGAAGAACTTCACCGTTAGTATTCGAACCGGAGATTGAGCGGGTTGTTCGACGAAATCTAGCCAACCGATTAGAGGCAACCGTTGTCTCTAATCCACTAAAGCCCAACACACCAAGCACCTCATCTATTGGAACCGTTCCAACAAATAACCAAAATGCTAACCAACATTAATAACAATGCCCAAATCACCCACCTCAAAACCCTAACAACCAACCGGGTGGTAACAACTCTAGACCACCTACACCACCATTTCCAAATCGCGGTCCTAACCAAAACCTCAACCAACGAGCCCATACACCTCCACCTCAAAACCAAAATCGACAAAACCCATTACCACCAAATGTCAACAACCGCAACATTAACGCCAACCGTGGTGTTAATGTGAATCGTGACAATCCCGCGAATGAAGATCAATTCGTCAATCTTGATGAATTGAGGAATAATATACCGGATGACGCACCATATAGTATACCTGGTTATCAATCACCGGAACATGTGAGTGTTGACACAGAATACTCGGACGATGGGGGATATTATGATGATTGAGTTGAAGACGATGGATGGGGAAATTGTAACATCCGTAAAAAACCGGATTTACCAAACCCGCTTCGTTTATTAACCGAACAATCAGTTAAAAATTTCGTTGCATATTTAATGCCCAAATTAATTTTAAACGATACATAATTAATAAGTATATTGGGTTATAAAAGTTTTATTTGAAAAAGTATTGAAATTAATGAAATAAAAATAAATTAGTGCTGCCGGGTTTCGAACCCGGGTCAGCCAGCGAGTCAACAGCCTTAACACTTAACCATCCAACCACTGCGCCACTAGTGTATCTTGTTAAATATTGGAAACAATTAATACATAAAATAAATCTCAAATTCAAATAACGACGCGCCCAATTGCAGTCGTCGGAAATCCCGGCGATCTCGCGAGATTGGACGGTTTCTTCAGTTATAACGTAAACTTTAATCACTACATCGGTTATAACCGACGTCTGAATTCGCGACGCAAGTCATAACTGCCGGAAAACGTAATGACTTTGAATCAAGCCTGAAATCCGACTCTATACATCTCGATTCCTCCCTATAAATTCACCCACAATCCACTGGTAGCCTTTTCGCTCAAAACCGCACCCTTTCTCGGCGAAAATTTACTCGCCGGAAAATACCTGCAAATCGCCGGAAAACCGAGTTTTTCACCTTTGAGCCTTACTGAACCCCCAGAGCTCATACTGAAGCCACTCACATCCATCTCAAGCTCGCTGAAGACTCTCTGCCGCAAGACACTAGTCGCCGGAATAGTCTGCTGACATCGGAGTTCCGCCGGAGAAACAGAGGAGTCCAATTTCGGTATATCTAACGCTTAGTCTTTCATTCTTTTCATTTATCTCACCTATAATTAATCATAACACACTAAAGAAACTTGATAAAATCGATGAATCAGTCGGACGTTAGTTCTGGTTAAATCCAACGAAGAAGACGAAGTTTGCTGTTGTCTATAAGTTTAATTTAAATCACGATATAACTCGGGTTAGACACACAGTCCAGCGGTGGACTGTGTGCACATTAAACACGCTCACGTCCCGAGTTCGATACATGTCCCACGCATACTCGCCTTAATAAAAATGTTTTTTTTAACCGAACCGGAGTCACTGCGTAAGATGTTAAGTTTAATAAAAACCGGAATAATAACCAAGATAGATACACAGTCCAGTGGTGGACTGTGTGCGCGTTTAAAACACAGGTCACGAGTTCGAGTCGGACTACCGCACCGGTCCGGACAATCATCAAACTTTTTATTTAAGACAGAAATGAAAATACTTAGTTTGTATATAAGTATAATAAAAATCAGTTTATTTAACAAGTTAGACACACAGTCCAGCGGTGGACTGTGTGTTAACCTAAACCACAGGTCCTGGGTTCGAGACCTGTGGAGTGCACCGAGTCGTTAGATTAAAATCGTTTTTAAAAGTAAATGATTTTCTGTTTAATTCAATTAATATATAAATATAATTAAAAACAGAAATATTTCGGGTTAGACACGTAGCTCAGTTGGTAGAGCTGCGTGCACGCGAACGGGAGGTCTCGGGTTCGAGTCCTGCCCGGTGCATACTTACACATACGAACCGGTCAACAGTCAAAGTCAAAGTCAATGGTCAATGGTCAACGGTCAAAAAGTTAACATTTTTTTATTATTTTTATTTATTTATTTTAATTAAAAATCAATTAAAAATACTTAAAAATAACATTTATAAGGTTAGAAAATAGCCTTAAACTCACAAAAATACACCCAACAATCCTACTAAAATGGATTAATAAAATCCGTTTACTTACCGAACCATAATGCTATTTATTTAGGTTAGTTTCACTCGTGGTTAAAACCAACTTCGCGTGCATTCAACATTATCAACCGAACGCACCCAATGTGAGTGAATCTTACAACTCCCCTTTTTAATTACACGTTTTGGGGTGTGTCATGTGTCACCAAAAATTAACTCGTTTATTTAAACTTGTGCCATACCATATTGTGACCTAAACTTAGATTGTATACATTGTTTGTAGTTATGTATTTCATATTGTCAATTTACATGCAATCCATTCATTAGGCCCATTAGTTCCTCGTGGGAGACGAGTTGAGCAACGCGTGCCTCAAAACAAATCCATTATTGTTCGTGTGTGTATTATTTAGTTTATATTGTTTGTAGTTATGTATTTCATATTGTCAATTTATATGCAATTCATTCATTAGGCCTATCAGTTCCTCGTGAGAGACGAGTTGAGCAACGCGTGCCTCAAAACGATCCATTATTGTTCATGTGTGCATTATTTAATATTAATTGATTGGTGAATAAGTTTACATCTATTTTTACTCATGTGTGGTTGTGCACTTTATTTTGTAATCAATTAAGTAAACTTGTTCAAATGTTTTTCATAGGATTCACTCGCCAACTTTTTGTTGATCCGAAAACCATTTTTACACATGATACAGGTGAACAGGATGAAGCAAGGAAAATATAGGAAATGCCTTAGAAGAAAACAATGAAGCCTAGATTGATGTTTAGGACATGATGTAATATTGATTGTAATTTTCCATTAAAGTGTATTAATGAATATGAAACGTTAAAATAAATGTCATGAGCTTTGATGATAACCCAATCATGCCCCGATCACCTTTTCCGCTGCGGGTCGGGGTGTGACAGATTGGTATCAGAGCCATGACTATAGGGATATAGGATAGGTTATTAGACCCTTAGAGCCTATACTATAGTTTGCCTAAATTTTAATTGTTTAGGTGGTTACATACAAACTTATGATATTTATTTGTTTCATATTTGTTTATACTTACAGTCAAACATACATACTTATATACACATTCATCATACATATATCAATGTTCATATATTCAATTCATCTTCATACTTTTGTTATTCAAAGATTTTGTTGCAATTTTCAAATCTCATCAAAGTAAGTTCTGCGACGGGCATGTAGTAACTGGAAGGGTACAAGTACCGGTAGTCGGAACGTCCTGTCTAGGTTGGCATTCGTATAAATCCAATATAACGGACCAGTTTGCCTACCTGGGGACTAACGATGAGAGTACGAAGGACCTATTAGGCCAAAGCATGCCACACCAAACGTCGTTCGAACTAACCCACTTTGAGGTGTCACCGTGTCTACACCTGGACACATTCCGAATATCATACGTTATATACATATTTCTCGATTTTCTCCGGGTTTTAGTGTACGTAACCAGGCTAACACATGCGAACCATATGAAAAACCCGGTATTCATGGGGGCCCACGTGATTACGAAGGTGAAGTATGGCGGCATGCAGGGCCTAATGACGAGCAAAGCCCAAGACATCCTATGGATGTAGTAGATTTATTTTTCTATATTTATTTTATGAATGTTCATTCCTAGTGCGACCCATGATCCCAAAAACATCCAACTCATACTCACGACATGTATTCCTTGTAGATGTCATCTAGCCTCACCCGTAGGAAGACGAGAGCAGGAAAAGCTCGCGAGCGCATGGCTGCCCTAATCGCTCAACAAATGGCTGCCGTAATACCCAACATTGTAATCCAAGTCCAACAAGCACTTACCGCTAATCCTGTTAACCAAGAAGATCAAAACGTTATCAACCCTCCCCCAAATACCACTAAATGCACCTACAAGCATTTCAAATCCTGCGACCCTCCAAAATACGAAGGGACTGAAGGTGTCACCGCTCTCCTCCATTGGTTTGAAGAAATGGAGAACACTTTTGCTAAATTGCGATTGCCCCGACGATCTCAAGGTGCGATATGCTACTAGTCGTTTATATGGAATAGCCCTTACTTGGTGGAATACAGAGAAGGCCAAACGAGGCGTTGAAGATGCTATGACTTTGACTTGGGAAGAGTTGAAGGAAATCATGACAAGACGGTTTTGCCCAAGGAGCGAATCAAGAAATTAGAAGATGAGTTCTATTCGTTGAAGCAAAAGGAAGGCGACCACACCACATACAACAAAAGATTCCTCGAGTTAAATCAAATGGTTCCCAACCTGTTCACACCTCTTTACCGTTTGATCGAGCACTACATTCGAGGTCTTCCGTCAAAAATCCAAGACTCTGTAATAAGCACCACGCCTGCAACTTTGGAAGCAGCAATGGAGCTAGCTACAGAGCTCACCGAGAACCGAATCCGGAACAAAGACTTCAAGGAGGAGAAGAAGAAGGATAAGGCATCGGCTGAAACTTCAAACTCCACCCAAACCGAATCCCCTTCTCAACCCATTTCTAAGAGAAAAAGAGACGGGCAACTTTTCGCTACTATCCAAGGTAATCAACCAATTTCACACGCCATACCCATCCAAGCTATCCCAATCACTCAAGTGGCACCCAACTCAACTTACTCAAATGAGAAACCATATCTTGGACCTCACCCTCGATGTAACACCTGTTCTTATCACCATCCCCTTACCTTACCTTGTCGACTATGTGCAAATTGTGGACGCTATGGTCATTTGGGCAAGGTTTGCCGCACCTTTCAAAACCAACTCTCTCCCCCTACTCAAGACATGATCCAAACCTATCAACAACCCCCAATACCCCATGTTCCCATATGTTCGAGCTTGTTTCAATTGTGGCGACCCTAACCACTATAGAAACACGTGCCCTCGATTGGTTAACATCATAAACGCTCAAGCTCAATCAAACCCAGTTAACCAAGTAAATCAAGAAAATCCAATCACTAGGCCACCAGCAAGGGGAGAGTTTTCAACATCAACGCCAATCCTGTCGAAGATAATGACGGACCAAACGAAGATACCCAACTAGTCCTCTTCACCGAAAATCCAGATTCAACTCCAATCGTTTAGTTTTATGTTTTTCTTTATGTTTTAGAATCACATAGAACCAATCATAACTTAAGGATAAAGCCAATGAAACTTTGACAAGAATATGGTGGATACGCGGCTGGTACTTCCTATATATAAGTATTCTTGCCAAAGGATCAGAAGCATTATCTGGCGGTTATGAGAGGTTCCATGTGTAAACTGTTTGAGTGATTATTGTTTATTATTTTCAGTACATGCAATACGATCGGCTCCGTTTGATTGAGCCTTGATCGCACAGACATTTTTCATTTTCAGTACATGCAATACGATCGGCTCCGTTTGATTGAGCCTTGACCGCACAGACATTTTTCATTTTCAGTATATGCAATACGATCGGCTCCGTTTGATTGAGCCTTGATCGCACAGACATTTTTCATTTTGTTTTGTTTGTTGTAGAGTCACATAGAACTAATCATAACTTGCGGATAAATTCAATGAAAATTTGACGAGAATATGGTGGATATGCCGCTGGTACTTCCTATATATAAGTATTCTTGTCAAAGGATCAGAGGCATTATCAGGCGGATATGAGAGGTTCCATGCAAGATTTAGTAAGTTTTGGTTGTTGTGTTGTTATAGAGTCACATAGAACTAATCATAACTTGCGGATAAAGTCAATGAAAATTTGACGAGAATATGGTGGATACGCCGCTGGTACTTCCTATATATAAGTATTCTTGTCAAAGGATCGGAGGCATTATCAGGCGGTTATGAGAGGTTCCATGTATAAACTGTTTGTGTGATTATTGTTTAGATTATTGTTTATTATTTTCAGTACATGCAATACGATCGGCTCCGTTTGATTGAGCCTTGATCGCAAAGACATATTTCATTTTCAATACATGCAATACGATCGGCTCCGTTTGATTGAGCCTTGATCGCACATACATTTTTCATTTTCAGTACATGCAATATGATCTTGTGGTTGTTGTGTTTGTTGTAGAGTCACATAGAACTAATCATAACTTGCGGATAAAGTCAATGAAAATTTGACGAGAATATGGTGGATACGCCGCTGGTACTTCCTATATATAAGTATTCTTGTCAAAGGATCGGAGGCATTATCAGGCGGTTATGAGAGGTTCCATGTAGGATTTAGTATGTTTTGGTTGAAGTTTGTTCATTATACATTTCAGCGTATTAAATTTCATCATTTAAAGAAGTTGAGCTATGTCTCACTTCCACAATGATTAACCTCTCCATCACAACAAACGAGAGAGGTGTTGTCATCATTCAAACATGTATGCTATCAGAATATGGACTCAAATATTGGTTGTTGTGTTTATTTATGTTCTAGAGTTATATCATAGAACCAATCATAACTCACTGATAAAACCAATGAAAATTTGACAAGAATATGGTGGATACGCCGCTGGTACTTCCTATATATAAGTATTCTTGTCAAAGGTTCAGAGGCATTGTCAGGCGGTTATGAGAAGTTCTATGTAGGATTTAGTAATTTCTTGGTAACTAATCATAACTTGTGGATAAAACCAACGAAAATTTGACAAGGATATGGTGGATACACCGCTGGTACTTCCTATATATAAGTATTCTTGCCAAAGGATCAGAGGCATTATCAGGCGGTTATGAGAAGTTCCATGTAGGATTTAGTATTGTCTTGGTTGAAATTTGTGTTACATTCATATCATCTCGCCAGTTAAAGAAATTGGATTGTGTTCTATTTCTACATAAACTAACCTCTCCATCATAACAAACGAGAGAGGAACTGTCACCATTCAAACATATATGCTATCAGAATGTGGATTCAAATATTGGTTGTTGTGTTATTTATGTTCTAGAGTTACATCATAGGACCAATCATAACTTACTGATAAAACCAATGAAAATTTGACAAGAATATGGTGGATACGCCGCTGGTACTTCCTATATATAAGTATTCTTGTCAAAGGATCAGAGGTATTGTTAGACGGTTATGAGAAGTTCCATGTAAGTTGTAGTATTAGAAGTTTTGCTTTAGGATATAACCATATCCTTCCAAACATATCAAAACTCTTACGCATGATACCATATTTAGCAAATCAACTCTGCTTATCAATATTTTACCGTAGGCAACAAAAAGCGATTCCTGTAACAGGGTACTTAACCCTTACAAGGGACGTTACTGCCTCAAACAAAAACTTAAACTCTTACTCTTTTTCTAAGCATGTAACTGTCAAACTAAACACCATCATTTTTAGTCAAATATATCACTACTTAAATTTCAAGACGAAATTTCTAAAAAGCAGGAGATACTGTAACATCCGTCAAAAACCGGATTTACCAAACCCGCTTCGTTTATTAACCGAACAATCAGTTAAAAATTTCGTTGCATATTTAATGCCCAAATTAATTTTAAACGATACATAATTAATAAGTATATTGGGTTATAAAAGTTTTATTTGAAAAAGTATTGAAATTAATGAATAAAAATAAATTAGTGCTGCCGGGTTTCGAACCCGGGTCAGCCAGCGAGTCAACAGCCTTAACACTTAACCATCCAACCACTGCGCCACTAGTGTATCTTGTTAAATATTGGAAACAATTAATACATAAAATAAATCTCAAATTCAAATAACGACGCGCCCAATTGCAGTCGTCGGAAATCCCGGCGATCTCGCGAGATTGGACGGTTTCTTCAGTTATAACGTAAACTTTAATCACTACATCGGTTATAACCGACGTCTGAATTCGCGACGCAAGTCATAACTGCCGGAAAACGTAATGACTTTGAATCAAGCCTGAAATCCGACTCTATACATCTCGATTCCTCCCTATAAATTCACCCACAAT
Organism: Scalesia atractyloides; assembly: GCA_947069175.1. NCBI lineage: Eukaryota > Viridiplantae > Streptophyta > Magnoliopsida > Asterales > Asteraceae > Scalesia > Scalesia atractyloides. The sequence goes on from CAMTDV010000024.1 coordinate 82,613,397, forward strand.
CCACTGGTAGCCTTTTCGCTCAAAACCGCACCCTTTCTCGGCGAAAATTTACTCGCCGGAAAATACCTGCAAATCGCCGGAAAACCGAGTTTTTCACCTTTGAGCCTTACTGAACCCCCAGAGCTCATACTGAAGCCACTCACATCCATCTCAAGCTCGCTGAAGACTCTCTGCCGCAAGACACTAGTCGCCGGAATAGTCTGCTGACATCGGAGTTCCGCCGGAGAAACAGAGGAGTCCAATTTCGGTATATCTAACGCTTAGTCTTTCATTCTTTTCATTTATCTCACCTATAATTAATCATAACACACTAAAGAAACTTGATAAAATCGATGAATCAGTCGGACGTTAGTTCTGGTTAAATCCAACGAAGAAGACGAAGTTTGCTGTTGTCTATAAGTTTAATTTAAATCACGATATAACTCGGGTTAGACACACAGTCCAGCGGTGGACTGTGTGCACATTAAACACGCTCACGTCCCGAGTTCGATACATGTCCCACGCATACTCGCCTTAATAAAAATGTTTTTTTTAACCGAACCGGAGTCACTGCGTAAGATGTTAAGTTTAATAAAAACCGGAATAATAACCAAGATAGATACACAGTCCAGTGGTGGACTGTGTGCGCGTTTAAAACACAGGTCACGAGTTCGAGTCGGACTACCGCACCGGTCCGGACAATCATCAAACTTTTTATTTAAGACAGAAATGAAAATACTTAGTTTGTATATAAGTATAATAAAAATCAGTTTATTTAACAAGTTAGACACACAGTCCAGCGGTGGACTGTGTGTTAACCTAAACCACAGGTCCTGGGTTCGAGACCTGTGGAGTGCACCGAGTCGTTAGATTAAAATCGTTTTTAAAAGTAAATGATTTTCTGTTTAATTCAATTAATATATAAATATAATTAAAAACAGAAATATTTCGGGTTAGACACGTAGCTCAGTTGGTAGAGCTGCGTGCACGCGAACGGGAGGTCTCGGGTTCGAGTCCTGCCCGGTGCATACTTACACATACGAACCGGTCAACAGTCAAAGTCAAAGTCAATGGTCAATGGTCAACGGTCAAAAAGTTAACATTTTTTTATTATTTTTATTTATTTATTTTAATTAAAAATCAATTAAAAATACTTAAAAATAACATTTATAAGGTTAGAAAATAGCCTTAAACTCACAAAAATACACCCAACAATCCTACTAAAATGGATTAATAAAATCCGTTTACTTACCGAACCATAATGCTATTTATTTAGGTTAGTTTCACTCGTGGTTAAAACCAACTTCGCGTGCATTCAACATTATCAACCGAACGCACCCAATGTGAGTGAATCTTACAACTCCCCTTTTTAATTACACGTTTTGGGGTGTGTCATGTGTCACCAAAAATTAACTCGTTTATTTAAACTTGTGCCATACCATATTGTGACCTAAACTTAGATTGTATACATTGTTTGTAGTTATGTATTTCATATTGTCAATTTACATGCAATCCATTCATTAGGCCCATTAGTTCCTCGTGGGAGACGAGTTGAGCAACGCGTGCCTCAAAACAAATCCATTATTGTTCGTGTGTGTATTATTTAGTTTATATTGTTTGTAGTTATGTATTTCATATTGTCAATTTATATGCAATTCATTCATTAGGCCTATCAGTTCCTCGTGAGAGACGAGTTGAGCAACGCGTGCCTCAAAACGATCCATTATTGTTCATGTGTGCATTATTTAATATTAATTGATTGGTGAATAAGTTTACATCTATTTTTACTCATGTGTGGTTGTGCACTTTATTTTGTAATCAATTAAGTAAACTTGTTCAAATGTTTTTCATAGGATTCACTCGCCAACTTTTTGTTGATCCGAAAACCATTTTTACACATGATACAGGTGAACAGGATGAAGCAAGGAAAATATAGGAAATGCCTTAGAAGAAAACAATGAAGCCTAGATTGATGTTTAGGACATGATGTAATATTGATTGTAATTTTCCATTAAAGTGTATTAATGAATATGAAACGTTAAAATAAATGTCATGAGCTTTGATGATAACCCAATCATGCCCCGATCACCTTTTCCGCTGCGGGTCGGGGTGTGACAGATTGGTATCAGAGCCATGACTATAGGGATATAGGATAGGTTATTAGACCCTTAGAGCCTATACTATAGTTTGCCTAAATTTTAATTGTTTAGGTGGTTACATACAAACTTATGATATTTATTTGTTTCATATTTGTTTATACTTACAGTCAAACATACATACTTATATACACATTCATCATACATATATCAATGTTCATATATTCAATTCATCTTCATACTTTTGTTATTCAAAGATTTTGTTGCAATTTTCAAATCTCATCAAAGTAAGTTCTGCGACGGGCATGTAGTAACTGGAAGGGTACAAGTACCGGTAGTCGGAACGTCCTGTCTAGGTTGGCATTCGTATAAATCCAATATAACGGACCAGTTTGCCTACCTGGGGACTAACGATGAGAGTACGAAGGACCTATTAGGCCAAAGCATGCCACACCAAACGTCGTTCGAACTAACCCACTTTGAGGTGTCACCGTGTCTACACCTGGACACATTCCGAATATCATACGTTATATACATATTTCTCGATTTTCTCCGGGTTTTAGTGTACGTAACCAGGCTAACACATGCGAACCATATGAAAAACCCGGTATTCATGGGGGCCCACGTGATTACGAAGGTGAAGTATGGCGGCATGCAGGGCCTAATGACGAGCAAAGCCCAAGACATCCTATGGATGTAGTAGATTTATTTTTCTATATTTATTTTATGAATGTTCATTCCTAGTGCGACCCATGATCCCAAAAACATCCAACTCATACTCACGACATGTATTCCTTGTAGATGTCATCTAGCCTCACCCGTAGGAAGACGAGAGCAGGAAAAGCTCGCGAGCGCATGGCTGCCCTAATCGCTCAACAAATGGCTGCCGTAATACCCAACATTGTAATCCAAGTCCAACAAGCACTTACCGCTAATCCTGTTAACCAAGAAGATCAAAACGTTATCAACCCTCCCCCAAATACCACTAAATGCACCTACAAGCATTTCAAATCCTGCGACCCTCCAAAATACGAAGGGACTGAAGGTGTCACCGCTCTCCTCCATTGGTTTGAAGAAATGGAGAACACTTTTGCTAAATTGCGATTGCCCCGACGATCTCAAGGTGCGATATGCTACTAGTCGTTTATATGGAATAGCCCTTACTTGGTGGAATACAGAGAAGGCCAAACGAGGCGTTGAAGATGCTATGACTTTGACTTGGGAAGAGTTGAAGGAAATCATGACAAGACGGTTTTGCCCAAGGAGCGAATCAAGAAATTAGAAGATGAGTTCTATTCGTTGAAGCAAAAGGAAGGCGACCACACCACATACAACAAAAGATTCCTCGAGTTAAATCAAATGGTTCCCAACCTGTTCACACCTCTTTACCGTTTGATCGAGCACTACATTCGAGGTCTTCCGTCAAAAATCCAAGACTCTGTAATAAGCACCACGCCTGCAACTTTGGAAGCAGCAATGGAGCTAGCTACAGAGCTCACCGAGAACCGAATCCGGAACAAAGACTTCAAGGAGGAGAAGAAGAAGGATAAGGCATCGGCTGAAACTTCAAACTCCACCCAAACCGAATCCCCTTCTCAACCCATTTCTAAGAGAAAAAGAGACGGGCAACTTTTCGCTACTATCCAAGGTAATCAACCAATTTCACACGCCATACCCATCCAAGCTATCCCAATCACTCAAGTGGCACCCAACTCAACTTACTCAAATGAGAAACCATATCTTGGACCTCACCCTCGATGTAACACCTGTTCTTATCACCATCCCCTTACCTTACCTTGTCGACTATGTGCAAATTGTGGACGCTATGGTCATTTGGGCAAGGTTTGCCGCACCTTTCAAAACCAACTCTCTCCCCCTACTCAAGACATGATCCAAACCTATCAACAACCCCCAATACCCCATGTTCCCATATGTTCGAGCTTGTTTCAATTGTGGCGACCCTAACCACTATAGAAACACGTGCCCTCGATTGGTTAACATCATAAACGCTCAAGCTCAATCAAACCCAGTTAACCAAGTAAATCAAGAAAATCCAATCACTAGGCCACCAGCAAGGGGAGAGTTTTCAACATCAACGCCAATCCTGTCGAAGATAATGACGGACCAAACGAAGATACCCAACTAGTCCTCTTCACCGAAAATCCAGATTCAACTCCAATCGTTTAGTTTTATGTTTTTCTTTATGTTTTAGAATCACATAGAACCAATCATAACTTAAGGATAAAGCCAATGAAACTTTGACAAGAATATGGTGGATACGCGGCTGGTACTTCCTATATATAAGTATTCTTGCCAAAGGATCAGAAGCATTATCTGGCGGTTATGAGAGGTTCCATGTGTAAACTGTTTGAGTGATTATTGTTTATTATTTTCAGTACATGCAATACGATCGGCTCCGTTTGATTGAGCCTTGATCGCACAGACATTTTTCATTTTCAGTACATGCAATACGATCGGCTCCGTTTGATTGAGCCTTGACCGCACAGACATTTTTCATTTTCAGTATATGCAATACGATCGGCTCCGTTTGATTGAGCCTTGATCGCACAGACATTTTTCATTTTGTTTTGTTTGTTGTAGAGTCACATAGAACTAATCATAACTTGCGGATAAATTCAATGAAAATTTGACGAGAATATGGTGGATATGCCGCTGGTACTTCCTATATATAAGTATTCTTGTCAAAGGATCAGAGGCATTATCAGGCGGATATGAGAGGTTCCATGCAAGATTTAGTAAGTTTTGGTTGTTGTGTTGTTATAGAGTCACATAGAACTAATCATAACTTGCGGATAAAGTCAATGAAAATTTGACGAGAATATGGTGGATACGCCGCTGGTACTTCCTATATATAAGTATTCTTGTCAAAGGATCGGAGGCATTATCAGGCGGTTATGAGAGGTTCCATGTATAAACTGTTTGTGTGATTATTGTTTAGATTATTGTTTATTATTTTCAGTACATGCAATACGATCGGCTCCGTTTGATTGAGCCTTGATCGCAAAGACATATTTCATTTTCAATACATGCAATACGATCGGCTCCGTTTGATTGAGCCTTGATCGCACATACATTTTTCATTTTCAGTACATGCAATATGATCTTGTGGTTGTTGTGTTTGTTGTAGAGTCACATAGAACTAATCATAACTTGCGGATAAAGTCAATGAAAATTTGACGAGAATATGGTGGATACGCCGCTGGTACTTCCTATATATAAGTATTCTTGTCAAAGGATCGGAGGCATTATCAGGCGGTTATGAGAGGTTCCATGTAGGATTTAGTATGTTTTGGTTGAAGTTTGTTCATTATACATTTCAGCGTATTAAATTTCATCATTTAAAGAAGTTGAGCTATGTCTCACTTCCACAATGATTAACCTCTCCATCACAACAAACGAGAGAGGTGTTGTCATCATTCAAACATGTATGCTATCAGAATATGGACTCAAATATTGGTTGTTGTGTTTTATTTATGTTCTAGAGTTATATCATAGAACCAATCATAACTCACTGATAAAACCAATGAAAATTTGACAAGAATATGGTGGATACGCCGCTGGTACTTCCTATATATAAGTATTCTTGTCAAAGGTTCAGAGGCATTGTCAGGCGGTTATGAGAAGTTCTATGTAGGATTTAGTAATTTCTTGGTAACTAATCATAACTTGTGGATAAAACCAACGAAAATTTGACAAGGATATGGTGGATACACCGCTGGTACTTCCTATATATAAGTATTCTTGCCAAAGGATCAGAGGCATTATCAGGCGGTTATGAGAAGTTCCATGTAGGATTTAGTATTGTCTTGGTTGAAATTTGTGTTACATTCATATCATCTCGCCAGTTAAAGAAATTGGATTGTGTTCTATTTCTACATAAACTAACCTCTCCATCATAACAAACGAGAGAGGAACTGTCACCATTCAAACATATATGCTATCAGAATGTGGATTCAAATATTGGTTGTTGTGTTATTTATGTTCTAGAGTTACATCATAGGACCAATCATAACTTACTGATAAAACCAATGAAAATTTGACAAGAATATGGTGGATACGCCGCTGGTACTTCCTATATATAAGTATTCTTGTCAAAGGATCAGAGGTATTGTTAGACGGTTATGAGAAGTTCCATGTAAGTTGTAGTATTAGAAGTTTTGCTTTAGGATATAACCATATCCTTCCAAACATATCAAAACTCTTACGCATGATACCATATTTAGCAAATCAACTCTGCTTATCAATATTTTACCGTAGGCAACAAAAAGCGATTCCTGTAACAGGGTACTTAACCCTTACAAGGGACGTTACTGCCTCAAACAAAAACTTAAACTCTTACTCTTTTTCTAAGCATGTAACTGTCAAACTAAACACCATCATTTTTAGTCAAATATATCACTACTTAAATTTCAAGACGAAATTTCTAAAAAGCAGGAGATACTGTAACATCCGTCAAAAACCGGATTTACCAAACCCGCTTCGTTTATTAACCGAACAATCAGTTAAAAATTTCGTTGCATATTTAATGCCCAAATTAATTTTAAACGATACATAATTAATAAGTATATTGGGTTATAAAAGTTTTATTTGAAAAAGTATTGAAATTAATGAATAAAAATAAATTAGTGCTGCCGGGTTTCGAACCCGGGTCAGCCAGCGAGTCAACAGCCTTAACACTTAACCATCCAACCACTGCGCCACTAGTGTACCTTGTTAAATATTGGAAACAATTAATACATAAAATAAATCTCAAATTCAAATAACGGCGCGCCCAATTGCAGTCGTCGGAAATCCCGCCGATCTCGCGAGATTGGACGGTTTCTTCAGTTATAACGTAAACTTTAATCACTACATCGGTTATAACCGACGTCTGAATCCGCGACGCAAGTCATAACCGCCGGAAAACGTAATGACTTTGAATCAAGCCTGAAATCCGACTCTATACATCTCGATTCCTCCCTATAAATTCACCCACAATCCACTGGTAGCCTTTTCGCTCAAAACCGCACCCTTTCTCGGCGAAAATTTACTCCCCGGAAAATACCTGCAAATCGCCGGAAAACCGAGTTTTTCACCTTTGAGCCTTACTGAACCCCCAGAGCTCATACTGAAGCCACTCACATCCATCTCAAGCTCGCTGAAGACTCTCTGCCGCAAGACACAAGTCGCCAGAATAGTCTGCTGACATCGGAGTTCCGCCGGAGAAACAGAGGAGTCCAATTTCGGTATATCTAACGCTTAGTCTTTCATTCTTTTCATTTATCTCACCTATAATTAATCATAACACACTAAAGAAACTTGATAAAATCGATGAATCAGTCGGACGTTAGTTCTGGTTAAATCCAACGAAGAAGACGAAGTTTGCTGTTGTCTATAAGTTTAATTTAAATCACGATATAACTCGGGTTAGACACACAGTCCAGCGGTGGACTGTGTGCACATTAAACACGCTCACGTCCCGAGTTCGATACATGTCCCACGCATACTCGCCTTAATAAAAATGTTTTTTTTAACCGAACCGGAGTCACTGCGTAAGATGTTAAGTTTAATAAAAACCGGAATAATAACCAAGATAGACACACAGTCCAGTGGTGGACTGTGTGCGCGTTTAAAACACAGGTCACGAGTTCGAGTCCGGACTACCGCACCGGTACGGACAATCATCAAACTTTTTATTTAAGACAGAAATGAAAATACTTAGTTTGTATATAAGTATAATAAAAATCAGTTTATTTAACAAGTTAGACACACAGTCCAGCGGTGGACTGTGTGTTAACCTAAACCACAGGTCCCGGGTTCGAGACCTGTGGAGCGCACCGAGTCGTTAGATTAAAATCGTTTTTAAAAATAAATGATTTTCTGTTTAATTTAATTAATATATAAATATAATTAAAAACAGAAATATTTCAGGTTAGACACGCAGCTCAGTTGGTAGAGCTGCGTGCACGCGAACAGGAGGTCTCGGGTTCGAGTCCTGCCCGGTGCATACTTACACATACGAACCGGTGAACAGTCAAAGTCAATGGTCAATGGTCAACGGTCAAAAAGTCAACATTTTTTTTTATTTTTATTTATTTATTTTAATTAAAAATCAATTAAAAATACTTAAAAATAACATTTTTAAGGTTAGAAAATAGCCTTAAACTCACAAAAATACACCCAACAATCCTACTAAAATGGATTAATAAAATCCGTTTACTTACCGAACCATAATGCTATTTATTTAGGTTAGTTTCACTCGTGGTTAAAACCAACTTCGCGTGCATTCAACATTATCAACCGAACGCACCCAATGTGAGTGAATCTTACAACTCCCCTTTTTAATTACACGTTTTGGGGTGTGTCATGTGTCACCAAAAATTAACTCGTTTATTTAAACTTGTGCCATACCATATTGTGACCTAAACTTAGATTGTATACATTGTTTGTAGTTATGTATTTCATATTGTCAATTTACATGCAATCCATTCATTAGGCCAATTAGTTCCTCGTGGGAGACGAGTTGAGCAACGCGTGCCTCAAAACAAATCCATTATTGTTCATCATAGGATTCACTCGCCAACTTTTTGTTGATCCAAAAACCATTTTTACACATGATACAGGTGAACAGGATGAAGCAAGGAAAACATAGGAAATGCCTTAGAAGAAAACAATGAATCCTAGATTGATGTTTAGGACATAATGTAATATTGATTGTAATTTTCCATTAAAGTGTATTAATGAATATGAAACGTTAAAATAAATGTCATGAGCTTTGATGATAACCCAATCATGCCCCGATCACCTTTTCCGCTGCGGGTCGGGGTGTGACAGAAATGACAGTGAAGGGTCTTTCCACGACGGTGGGAATTTTGGTTCTAACGAAGGGGGATATCAATATGCGAATGTTGTGGGAGATCATGATGGATATGGTTATGACCAAGGTAGAGATGACGGTTATGGGAACAACCGTCAACCACGTAACAACAATAGGAACCGAAACGATGGTAACAACAATTACAACAACCAAAATGTCAATCGTAATCGGATGCCACAATACGTGGGTGGCGGGAACCAAGGGGGTTATCAAGATGGTGATAGAAGAGGGGATCGAAGAAGGGGGGACCAAGAGGTGAACGGTCCACCAAGGGATAATCGATACAATCGCAACAACAATCAATGCCTACTACCGCAAGGAGTTGATGGTAGGTTCCGACCAATGATATCGGAAAATGATTCTCCAATTGTACCACCGCCAAGAGGAAGAGTTGCGTTCGATTGTAAACCCATCTATATCAACATACTTCCTCATTTTAACGGATGGTCGAATGATGAACCATACACGCATTTGCAAGAGTTCTCGGCCATATGTAGCTCTATTGGGGGTGGTCATTTCACTTAAGACGAGGTTCGCTTACGCCTTTTCCAATTCTCACTAAAGGACAAGGCAAAGCAATGGTTTTTAACATTGCCCACCAATTGCATTCACACTTGGGCGGAGATGCAACAAGCCTTCCTTGATGAATATTACTCGATGGCAAAGACCGATGATGCGCGCGATGAGATTCGAGCATTTAAGCAACTCTTGAGTGAGCCGTTACATGAGGCTTTCATGAGGTACAAAGAATTGATCCGAAAATGTCCTCATCATCAAATCGAAAAGTGGGAATTGGTGAAGTGCTTTGTGAGAGGCTTAGACGGAGAGACATGGAATCATTTGGAGTCGACGAGTAACGGAACATTGTTGAGTAATCATGAAGATTATGATTGGGAGTTTCTCGAGAGAATGGCCAAAAGATCAAAAGCTAAAGAGTCGGCCGACCGAGCTAAGAAGCACCCTATATCCCGGTCACTACCCGACCTTGACTCTAGTTCAAGGGATCACATTTCTACATTGGAACAGGAATTGGCACGTATGAAGAAAAGGAAGTCAACGCGGTGCAATTTGTGGGTTGCGATGGGTGTGGGGGACTTGATCGTAGAACTGTGGAATGTCAAATGGGAAAAGCCGAAGACACCGAGGAAGTGAATCAAGTGTTTGGTGATCGGAAACATAATGATATGAACTTGAACACTTACCATCCCGGATTGAGGAATCACCCTAATTACCATTATGGGAACGCCGATAATCAAATGAACCCGAACTTTAATACGGGTAACCAAGGAGGATCGTCATACCAAAACCGCCAAGGCGGTAATCACGGGGGCTATCAAAGAAACTACAATCAAGGTAGTAATCAATTTATCAAAACCGTGAAGGAAACTATCAAAGAGGTTACAACCAAGGTGGTAACGCGGAGGTAATTCGAACTCTCAAGGTGGTGGTGACGATTTGAATGCCTTGATGCACTCTTGAATGTTGTGAAAGAATCGAGCAGTGACATCAAGGAAATGAAAAAGGCGAATGAGATGAGGGATAAATCTCATGAGGTGTTGGCAAAGCAAGTGGGGCAACTTGCTGAAGAGGTAGCTCAGATGCGAGGAAGTGGAGGAAGACTTCCAAGTGATACCACTGTAAACCCTAAGCATCAAGGGTCCAACTCTAAGAACACACGTGAGGTACCAATTAATAAAATTTCTTTACGTAGTGGCCGAGTCATAGATAGTGGTGTCGAAGCACCACTACCTCAATTTGTTGAAGGGGTGGTAGAAGATGTCAGTGATGAGGAGAGTGCTAGCGGTCAAACGGGTGCAAATAAAATTGTTTCTGAAAAAAGTAAAAATACCCCCGTTGTGACCGTCCCAGTCCCAAAGGCTAAGGAAAAGGGTGTGGAAATTAATACCGCCTCTTATCCCGAAGCTTTATTGGGACCATCTAAGAAGGTGGTTACAAAACGTGACCCACAACAAGAGGAGATGTGGGAAATTTTTAAACAAGTAAAAATCAACCTACCTCTCTTAGATGCGATCAAACAAGTGCCTTCTTATGCAAAGTACTTAAAGGAATTGTGCACCCAGAAACAAACTAACAAGTTTCCCAAGAAACTTGATTTGACCGAAAATGTTAGTTCGATTCTTTCGGGTGCACTTCCACCAAAGCTACAAGATCCGGGGGCGCCCATTATTTCTATTCAAGCTGGTGAATTTAAAATGACACGTGCACTTTTGGATCTTGGGGTGAGTTTGAGTATCCTACCAGGTAGTTTGTATGACCAATATGACTTTGGTCCACTTCAGTCATCTAACACCACTGTGGTGTTGGCGGATTTGACTCCTAAACTACCCCGTGGGATAGTCACCGATGTGATAGTAAAGGTCGATGATTTTTACTATCTGGTGGAGTTTCTTGTACTTGATTATGTTTCCTTGGACCGAACCAAACAACCAACGGTTATACTCGGTCGAACAATTTTTAGCAACATCAAATGCCCAAATCAATTGTAAAACGGGTACGGTCGACATGACTTTTGGTAACCGTCGGTTGCGGTTGAACGTTTTTTCGGGATTGACGAATCCTCTAGTTGGTGACAAATGCTATAGGGCGGACGTCATTGACGAGTGTATACCTCTATGCGACATTAGTGTCGAAGAGGAAAACACAATAGAGGAATGTTTCACGTTTGACAGGTTGCAAGTGGAAACAAATCGAAGCATGGATGAGGAGGTGAAAAGAATGGAGGTGATGGCGGCAAAGGAAGGAAGACCCACTTGGACACATCAAGTGGAAAGTCTTCTGGAAAAGATTGATATGAAATTGAAGCCGTCACTAGTGGAGCCTCCGGTGGTTGAATTGAAGGTGTTGCCCAAGCATTTGAAATATGCTTATGTGGGTGAGGGCAACACGCTTCCGGTGATCATTGCGGCTAATTTAACCGGAGAGCAAGAGGAAAAGCTTATGGAGGTCTTGGTCACCCATAGAGCCGCTATTGGGTGGACCATTGCCGATCTGAAGGGAATCAGTCCCTTAGTGGTGATGCACAAAATCATCACCGAAGATGGTATCACTCATTCTCATGACGCACAAAGGCGATTAAACCCAAACATGCGAGAGGTCGTCAAGAGGAGGTGTTAAAGTGGCTAGATGCGGTTGGTTGAGCCCAACGCAAACGGTCCCGAAAAAGGCAGGCATCCAAGTCGTCACGAATGACGCAGGTGAAGAGGTTGCCACCCGGCCGGTAACCGGGTGTGCGAATTTGTATTGATTATAGGAAGTTAAATTCTGCAACTTCCAAAGACCATTTCCCTTTACCGTTATTGACCAAATTGTTGAGAAGTTAGCGGGTCAAAAATTTTATTGCTTTCTAGATGGGTATTCGGGTTACAACCAAATAGCCATCCATCTGGAGGATCAAGCTAAGACCACATTTACTTGCCCCTACGGTACTTTTGCATTTAGGCGAATGCCGTTTGGGCTATGTAATGCCCCCGCCACCTTTCAAAGGTGTATGATGAGTATATTCTCAGACATGATGGGGGAGTCCTTAGAGATCTTTATGGATGACGTCTCAATTTTTTGGTCATCATTTGAGGCATGCCTTGACCAACTCGAAAAATTTTGAAAAGATGTGTTGAGAAAAATTTAGTTTTGAGTTGGGAGAAGAGCTATTTTATGGTTCAGGAAGGGATTGTGTTGGGGATGTAGTGTCGAGTCATGGGATAGAGGTCGACCGTGCAAAGGTGCAAGTCATCTCTACTTTACCGTATCCCACGAGTGTTAAAGGGGTTAGATCATTTTTAGGTCATGCGGGGTTTTATAGAAGGTTTATTAGGGGGTTTAGTGACATTACGAAACCTTTATGTAAATTGTTGCTTAAGGACTATCCGTTTGATTTTAACAAAGAATGTCAAACCACTTTTAACATTTTGAAGGAGAAATTGGTGGAGGCCCCAATATTGCAATCGCCGAATTGGTCTTTACCATTCGAAATCATGTGCGATGCAAGCGATTATGCGGTTGGGGCCGTGTTGGGTCAAAGGGTAGAAAAGAAACCCGTTGCTATTTACTACGCAAGTAAGACTCTTTCGGATGCACAATTGAATTATACAACTACCAAAAAAGAGCTAATTGCGGTGGTATTTGCGTTGGAAAAATTTCGGGCTTACATATGGGGTAACAAAGTTGTTATATATTCTGATCACACTGCTGTCAGGTACCTCATGGAGAAAAAGGATGCAAAGCCGAGATTGATCCGTTGGGTTCTTCTATTGCAAGAGTTTGGCCTAGAGATACGGGATAAGAAGGGTAGTGAAAACGTGGTGGCGGACCACTTGTCCCCATTGATGGTGGAAGAGGGTTCTTCACGTGTAGAGATTGATGATGCATTCCCAGATGAGAATATTTTGTAAGTTACTACTTTACCTTGGTATGCTAACATTGTGAATTATTTGGTTACAGGTGACTTACCGACTCATTGGGATCGGGGGAGAAGGGACTTCATGTCGCAAATCAAATACTACACGTTGGAGGAACCGGACTTGTTCAAAATATGTCCGGATCAAGTTGTTCGAAGATACATTCCGGACGAGGAGATCCCCAGTGTTTTGACGCACTTGCATTCATTTGCTTGTGGGGGTCATTTTAGTGGTCACAAAACTGAGCACAAAGTGCTCAATAGTGGGCTTTATTGGTCAACTATCTTCAAAGACGCATTTACTTTTGCTAAAAATTACGTTGAGTGTCAAAAATTGGGGGGCATCTCTAAACGGGATGAGATGCCCATGCAACCGATCCTTATTGTAGATATTTTGATGTGTGGGGGATCGATTTCATGGGCCCCTTTCCTAATTCGCATGGCAACGTGTATATCTTGGTGGCGGTCGACTATGTGTCGAAATGGGTTGAAGCGATTGCTACCAAGACAAATGACCATACCGTGGTTTGTAATTTTGTTCAAACGAACATAATTTCTAGATTTAGGATTCCCCGAGTAATCATTAGTGATGGAGGGTCTCACTTCAAAAATTTTAACTTTGGCAAACTATTGAAATGGTATGGTGTTGACCATCGAATAGCTACCCCCTATCATCCGCAAACAAGCGGTCAGGTAGAGGTATCCAATAGGCAAATCAAAGAGATTTTGCAAAAGACTGTTCGACCGGACCGTAAGGACTGCTCGACAAAGTTGAACGATGCTTTATGGGCCTATCGAATGACACATAAAACATCGATTGGTACCACACCTTACTGTTTGGTTTATGGTAAAGTTTGTCACTTTCCGGTTGAGCTTGTGCATCGTGCTTTTTGGGCTATTAAAGAGGTTAACATGAAATATGACGATGCAGGTAAGGAGCGAAAGTTAAAGCTATGCGAGTTGGAAGAGCTTCGGGAGGAGGCGTATGAGTGTGCTTCGAAATACAAGATGGAATGAAGCGAGCACACGATGCAAAGTTGAAGCCAAAGGAGTTTGTGGTAGGGTAAAAAGTTTGGGTTTACAACTGAAGGCTTAAATTCTTTCCCAGGAAGCTCAAGAGTAAGTGGATGGGCCCATACGTGATCACGCGGGTCAGTAAATTGGGTGATGTCACCATTGAGGACCCGAAGGATGGGTCAAGGCAAACGGTTAACGGTCATCGTCTAAAACCATTTCTTGATGGTAATGATGATAAAGGTGAGAAGAGCACGGAAGTGGTAAGCTTCGTAGTGGGCGTACCACATTACGAGATCATTTGAGAACCGGTAACACGTTTTGTAGAGTTGTGTACTATTTTTAATTGTTTGGATGCATTGTTTTAGATTAGTTACACTTATTGTTTTGATCTAATAATATCTTGAGATGTGTGTAGTTCCGGAAGCTATAAGCGAGTCTCCATAACATAAGGTATGTGTTCGAACTCTTTTATGTGTATTGGGGACAATACACGACTTTTTGAGGGGTGGTAGGATCGTTAACGATAGGTTGTTAGTGAATATTAAAATCGGAAACGTCACACAAAAAGATTTTTATAATTTTTAGGAATTAAATTAAGCTAGGCTCCTTTTGTAAGAAGTTCATGTTTTTTCCCATAGTTTCAAAAAAAATATATATGATCTGACGCCTTAACCCGCTGTCTACGCGCAAACTTCACCCGACGGCCAACTTTTTGCAACCCGTCGGCGACGGCCTGGTCCCCCGTCGCCGATGACACTCCTGAAGGATACAGTCACCACCACCATCTGAAGGGGAATCGGGGCCGTTTGATGATTGGAAGGAAATGATGACATCCCTAACCGGGTACTCGAATAATCCATACCCACCTAAAGACCCAAACGAACAGTACCAAAGGTAGGCGAGGTATGTTTATGTTATTGTTGTAATTTTTGTTTTAGTTTTTGTTCTAGTTAGATTTTATTGTTCTAGTTAGATTTTATTGCTTTCCTAGTTAAATGAACTTTGTGGTTGTGTTCCCTAAATAACCCTCACGAGACCTACTTGTCCTTCCGAGTATCGGAAGGTTTAAAAGGGCTTGTTGCATAAGCTAAATGCAACCGTGATTCCTACGAAAGTGAGTTAGGATTGTTATTGTTGTACATTATTTTCCACTTAAGTCAAAGTAAATTAACGTATGGAGCGGTGATATTTTCATAAAAGTGGTAGAACTAGGTTACTAACAAATTTTGATGGTTGTGAGAAGCATGCTTCTACACAAGGGTTGAGATTTGTAGGTACATTATGTTCATGAGACGACCACTTTGTTGAAAGATGTGGAGCAAGTGAAGAATGAGCTTGGAAATTAGGTGCATACGTTTCTTTTTACTTTGATTTTTAGTTAGATAATAAGTGGAGTGTAAATTGTATTTTAATCTCCGGTGTGAAAGTTTTGGGAAGTTAGCCGTGTCACATCCCTTGTGCATTATAAAGAGCCCTAATTCCAAAACATTGAGGACAATGTTAACCTCAAGTGTGGGGATGGGGTAGTAAAAGTTTTTTGATTTTGACCTGATTCATTTAAACACTACACATTGACGACAATGTTAACCTCAAGTGTGGGGATGGGGGGGGGGGAATTTAACAATTTTTTCAAAAATATCTTTGTTTGAAGCAATATAAAAAGCACAAGTAACTAAGTTAGCGAGGGATGACACGAACCAATTGGTCTTTTGTCATGGTCGCGTTCAAGTTAAGGCATGAAAAGTATTTAATGGTGGTTATTTGGGAATAATTTGCCTAAGAAACTTGTAATTGTGCATATCACATTTCATATCCTTAATATGTGAGTTTTTGAGCCACTTGTATACATTTTGCATACACATGTTTCTTTGTTTGAGTAGTCCGTTAGTCATGTATTGTAGAACTTGCATCTTTTGATACGTTTGAGACCATAGACCAAATACAAGCACGAGAATGATTAAGACAATAGGTAAACCTTTTTGTTTTACACCATTTATCTAGCCTCACCCAAACATATCCCCTAATAGCCAACGTTGAGCCTAATCCTTTCGTTTGATCACCCAAATTAGCCTTTAACCTTAAACCTTTATAACCCGTGTGATGGAAATTCGATCATAGTTTTAGTTGTCTATATAGTTTGTGAAAAAAAAATTAGGAAATACTATGAAAAACAGTGAAGAATTATTGAAGAAAAACACAAAAAGATGTGCGGTAGTTGTAAATAAAAGCCGAACGTTTTAGCCTAATAGTTTGTCGACTTGGGTTTAGTCGGTTTAGTGTAATCGTAATAAAGATCGAATTTTCATCACCTTAACCACTTTAAATATCCTATTCCATACCCTTAGCCTAGCCCCGTTACAACCCTCTAAAGACCTTTTGACTTGTGCTTAGTATTCCTGTTTGGTGGTGGAGAATGATGAGTTGCAAGCAAATCCGGGTAAATGTTCTATTCGGCTTTGAGTGATCACTTTTAAAGGCGCTAATACCCTATAAATTAGCCAAATTGTAAACCGAGTGGAGTGAACATTGTGAGGGATATGCATATGTTGTGAGTTTTAAGGGCGAGTTAATCTTGAATAACCATTTTCATATGAATCCATTGAGTGTTAAATAACTTGAAATTGCAAAACATCTTGAACCGGGTATGACTTGAGACCTTAACTTACGTCTCAAGAATGGGGAGTATATTTCTCGTTTGATCCACGTGAAAGTGAAAAAAAAAAACAGATTTGCTTGAGGGAAAGCAAAAGACAAGTGTGGGGATGTGATGCGTGGGTGTAAACCGGTGTTTGTTATGGATTAAGTTAACGTTTTTACGTGACTTTTAATTCCGGATAGCCTACTTTTAATAAGGTTTGTGTTTTACAGGTCTTACGGAGTTTAAGGAGCTAATTGGGAGCCAAACGGAGCACCGGGACGCGAACGGGATCAATCGGAATCAAGAAACGAAAAATTCAGAAATTGGAGTTTAGGAGTGCCGTCGCCGACGGCCTGATGGCCCGTCGGCGACGCCCCGTGTAACCTCACCCGTCGCCCAAGTTTCGTCGTAGATAGCAAGATAATCCGTCAGGAGAATAATCAAAAAGCACAGCCCGTCGCGACGGGTCATCAGGCCGTCGGCGACGGCTCGTTGATTCTTGCTTCGCGAATTTTGTGAATTTGGCTTTTGGGGACGGGTTAAAACTTGATTTTTGACCTATTCTTGGGAGTGACGAGTTTTGTGAGTTTGAAACACCTTCTTGGAGCCAAGAATCATCCAACCTTCATCACTTATCATCACCAATCCATCGAATCGATCATCATCATCCGAATCCATCATCCTACCTCTAGCCTATTATCATCCCTTCCTCCATTCATCCTACACATCATCCACCTCAACCCTAATCATCATTTTCATCACCTTCAAGGCTTCAAGATGTCAAAGTTCGAGCTTTCATCATCCGTTGATCGTGTTGTGTTCATCATGAGCGGCTAATTCCCGGAGGTTTCACCCCGGTGTAGACTTTTGTAAGGTTCTAGGGTTTACTTTTGTCAAACATTTGGTTTGTGACTAATTGAATTGCATTTGATCATTAGATAATTGTTTTACGTTTGTATTGTATTTGCGAATTGACGAATGAGTTATGAAATTTGTCTTTGTGAAATGAATATGCGTATTTATGCTTTATCTTTCGATAGATTTCACTTGTCCAAGGTAACAAAGTGCATTGTGGTCCGTTGTCTATGACGTTGATAGCAATTGGCACCTAAGCCTTGTGATTCTAAATCGTTAATGAACTAATTTGATTAAACCAAATTAAAACACTTAGTAACCCTAAGCTTTGCAATTGTTGAACCGGGTGTGAACCTTGTTTCCTTACTATTGTTTGACAATCTTATTTACTTTTGTTGAAATCATTCTCAGTTTTTAGTCGTTACTTAATTCAATCAAAACTTGTCGGTCCATTCCGACATCACTTTCAAACAAACAAAATTAATCATTCCTTTAGCAAGCTTCATAAAGTGACAATTTTATTTAAAATCAATCACATCCGATCGCACACCACAGACTCTTCGTGGTTGACCCCGTACTACCACTAGCTCATAGTTAAGGGTTAATTGGGTTATAAATATTATCTTTGATCGAGGCGCGACACCTCGATCAACGCGCGGTTTTAAACTTTTTTACGCGCCGATTTTAAACTTTATTCACGCGCTGGTTTTAAACTTTATTTACGCACCGGTTTAGAACTTTTTTTATGCGCCAGTTTAGAACTTTTTTTACGCGCGGTTTTAAACTTTTTTAACGTGGTGGTTTAAAATTATCTTTGTGCGCCGGTTTTAAACTTTTCTTACGCGCTTTTTCAAACTTTTTTTTACACGCGAGTTCAAACTTTTTTTACGCGCGGTTTTAATCTTTTTTTACGCATCGGTTTTAAACTTTTTTACGCGCCGGTTTTAAACTTTTTTTACATGCCGGTTTTCAACCTTTTTTACGCGTGGTCTAAAACTTTTTTTACGCGATGGTTTAACTTTTTTAGCGCGATTTAGACTTTTTTACGCTGGTTTAACTTTTCGGGCCGGTTTAATTTTTTAGCGAGGTTAACATTTTACGCGGTTTAACTTTTTACGCGCCCGGTTTTAATTTTACATGCCGGTTTTAACTTTTTTACGCTGGTCTAACTTTTTACCGGTGTTTAAAACTTTTATCGCGTTTAACTTTTTAGCCTGGTTTACCTTTCGGGTTGTTAACTTTTACTGGTTAACTTTTTTTACGCGTGGTTTCAAACTTTAAGACAAATTTTTTAGTTTACAAAAAAACAATTTTTTTACGGGTTTAAACTTTTTAACAAAAACGAAAAATATTTTACGCCAAACAAAAATATTTTATTTTTACAAAAAACTTTTTTACAAAAACGTTTTTACATTTTTTTTTCAAAAACTTTTTTACAAAATTTTTTACGCCAAACATCTTTTTACACCCTCGACACCCCTATTTCGGGTTTACGAAATTTGAGGATCTTACCAAACGAATTCACCCAAAAATCACGACTCAATAGATGTCTCATGTTGAATTTTAAATAGAAGAGAGAGAAATGATGTGACATGTTGAGTTTTAAATAGAAGAGAGAGAAAATATGTGATATGTTGACTTTTAAATAGAAGAGAGAGAAAAGATGTAACTGGGAGGTAAAAGACTAAAATACTCTTTTGATTTAATTTGGTTATGAGCGATGTGGAAATATACTATTGGATGATAGGAGTTCTCATGGTTCTCGCAAATGGGATTGGTTCTCTATTGAACCGAATCCTATTATTATATATATATATATAGGGAGAGGATCATGAGAAAACTAGATATAAATGAGAAAACTAGAAAAGTAACTAAAAAAGTAAAAAAAAAAAAAGCATAAAAACATACAATTTTTTTAATTTTTTTATAAAAAATCGCTGATTTTTATGTATAAAAAATTTCAAAAAAAAACATTGTACTGCAAATGTGCACTATATGTGTACTACACATGTGCAATATATGTATATGTTGCACATGTGCATTACATGCTTTTTTTAAAGTGTTTTTTTATATAATATATATAGCGATTTTTTATAAAAAATAAAAAAAAAATAAAAAATTTTGATATTTTTTTGGGCTTTTTAGTTAGTTTTTTGGTTTCTCATTTAAACTAGTTTTCTCATGATCCATCCCCTATATATATATTATATATATATTTATAATAATATATATATATATATAATGTGAGAAGCACTAGGCTAATTGAGAAACTTGATAAGCATTCTGGACCAAACATTTTCCCTAAGCTTTTCGTAATATACATATGTATAGTTTAAATTGACTATATACAAATATGTATATTGGATTATACACATATGTGTATAGTTCACATATGTTATATGGTCAATTGTAAACTATACATATGTGTATATTACGAAAATTTAGGGAAACATGTGGTATAGAATGCTTCTCAAGTTTCTCAAATAGGGTGAACATCTCTTAGGATCTATATAGGTAAGGCTAGATAGAAAACCCTAAAAATTGAGAAAACCCTAGAAAACCCAACTTCCCGACTTTTTTTGAAAAAAAAAACACATGTAATATACATGTTTTTAAGAGTTTTGGGCCAAAAAATAAAAAAGCGCCGAAAGTATGTTTTTTAAAAAAATAAACAAGTTTCAGCATCTTTGTCTAACACACGTTAGTTGCTGAAATTTTGTTTATTTTTTTAAAAATATTCCTTCGGCGCTTTTTTTGTTTTTTTTTGCCCAAAACTCTCAAAAACACGTATATTACATGTGTTATTTTTTCAAAAAAAAGTCGGGAGGTTGGATTTTTTTTCTAGGGTTTTCTCAAAATTCAGAGTTTTCATTTTATCTTTATCCTTTATTTTATATATATATACACACACACTTGTAATCATAATTGTAAATGAGTCAAGTTTAATGGAGTTGTTGTTTGAGTTGGACTTGCTGTGAGGTTGATGGATTTTTCTCTGGAGAAGCTCAAACTTGTATCATTAAGAGTTGTTGATTAATAGAGTTTGTACACGAATCAAATCCAAAAAATCTGTCAAATATGTTTACCGTATGAAAATAAAACTTTGCTAGATTTTTATTAGGACAGGATCCTGCTTCCAAGTTTTCATGCTTCATTTATTAGAATGCCTCTAAAAATGAAGAATGTTTATCTTAAACACAAATTTTAATAATGCACGATTCTTACTTTTCCTAGATAGAATTTCATATGATTAAAGATTTATGATGAAATCTCATATTTAGATAAGTTTGGGATGAAATATAGGTCTATGTGTATATAGATGATACAATAGAGAAATTAGATTTTAATTATTCTAATTTTGATATATTGACTTAAATTAATTTCAACTTACAAAATGTTTATTAACACTCTCAACATTAACATATTTTTCTACAAGACTTAAATTAATTTCAATTTAGGAAATGTTAATTAGAATTGATGACATGCATTGCCACATAAGCATTTCATATCACCAAAGTTAGCCACATAAACAAACAATCCACATCATTAAAACTTTGATTTAATTGCCATGTAAGTAATTCACGTTATTTAAATTTGAGTTTTTTTCACGTAAATAGTCCACTCAGCAAAAACTAATTATGTTAACATTCAAGTTGGTATGGGATGCTAAAGGAAAACATGTTCAAAGTTCGGACTGCCTGTAAACATTTACTGAGTTGGAATAAATCCCGGCTAATAGGTTAAATTGAGATTATTAAAATCCAGTTTTGGTATCTAGTATCTAAATTACCATTGGCTTTATGGTTGATTATTTAAGTTTTTTATTCTAAACTAGGGTCATAGTTACCCGCACGTTGCGTAGGGATTCGGTTATAATTCAGAATGTAAAGCAAACCATGACAACCAGAAATAAATTCGTAAAATTAAATAAAATGATATCTAAATGTGTTATGCTATTTGAGTCATAACTCGGTTCTGAACATCAAAATAATAAGAAAAGATAAAATAATATAGTAAATAACAAAGGTAAAAAAAGGTAAACGAAAAAGAAAACAATAGAAACTCGGTCAGTTTCAGTGCACTCGTTATAGTAAGGAAAAAGAAAAGTTAAAAAGTAAAAGAGTATCGGCGCGTTCGTGAGAAAAACTAAACTATAAAAAACCTTCAACACACTTGTTATAGCAAAAAAAAAAAGGTTTTCAAATATGTCTAAAATGGTATTAATGTGTTCATTAAAAAATTATTTTCGGGGTAAAAAGGTAATTTGATTAAAATAAAAGAAAAACAATACGATAATTAAACTATATTGTTTGCAAATAAAGTTTACACTAAATGACGAAATATAGAACGAAAAAAGTCACTATTCATCTTCTTTCTATTTATATAGAGATATGGGTAGAAAGTAATTTGGTTAAAATAAAAGAAAAAAAATATGATAGTTAAAACTAAAAGAGTTGGACTGCATATAAAAGTTTACATTAAATGATGAAATATACTAAAAAACGAAAAAGTCACTATTATCTTATCTATTATCTATAGAAAGTTTTTTGGGCTGATGTGTCATTAGCTGAGGCCTCCTAAATTCATTTTTGGCGGGAAAATTTGGGCCAGAATATGGGTTAGACGCGGTGCAAAATACGACCACTATATACGCATCTAATTTTCTTTCCCCAAACCCTAGAGAGCCCTCTTCTCCATTTTCCTTCATCTCCATCCTCCATTTTGGTTCGATTTTTTTCGTTAATGAAGCTGATTTATAACTAGGGTTTCCGGATCTCATCACAAATCCCGCCCCCATCTGCTTTCTCTATCTCTTGCTGATTCAAGAAGATGAAGGCGATGGCGATTCAAGCCGATTGGATCATGTGGTACCAGCGCTCATATGTATTGTTCTCATTCAATCGTATTTCATTCAACGACATTAGAAACATCAGTCAATCGAATTCATTCAATCGGTACCGTCTCTCATTCAATACTGCATCATTCAGTCTGTAATAATTTACGATTTTGAAGTCTTTGTGATTAATGCATTCTTATATCATCAGGTATTTACTTTTCTATCTCTACATATTAATGGTGTTTTTAGTTAGCTCTTTGCTAGTTGTTCTTTCATATTTCTATTAATCATGGGTATTTGATTGTTGGTGTTCTTTCGGATGTTGAAGATGAGGGACTTTTGTCCGAAGGGCTCTTCTGGATACCATCTTTTGCAGGTTGCTAAAGTGGATTGCGATAGATTGATGTTCTGTAAGTTTAGTCTTACATATACTTTTTATCTACGTAACTATGTTCATTTATTTTGGTCAAATATTTCCTACAAGTTAAGGATTTGTTTTTGTTGTGTTTTTTATGATTTTATATTGTTGATAGTGGGTACTTGTTTTATCTAAGAGAACCTGACTTTGTATTCATATATGATTTGTAACAAACGTAGCTTAATAGAGAAGTTGAAAGACAATGAGATCACATTAAGGCTTGGTCTTGGCGTTACAAACTAACCCGTTGAGACGTTTTGTGACGGAGATGCAGGTGCAAATGCAAACTCGAGGTCAAGAACATATACCACTTTGGACATCATCCCTTACCGGAGTTAGTTTGGTCTACACAAAATGGTTTAACCATCAAGTGCGGTGGTTGCACCAACTGTGTTACTGGGACGGAGCCTTGTGTTTTGAGTGATGAAAAATGTATGTTTAAGGAGTCGGTTAAATCCGTAGTTGGTCCAACAGGTACATATTCTTCCTTGACTAAGATTTTGAGGTCAAATTTACTATTTTTTCAACTTATAAAGTGATATGAATAACAGTTGAAAATGAAGGTGAAATGCAGTTTGTGCATAATAAGGTAAAGTAAAGGAGTGCATGAGCATTCCAGTGATATGTTATGATTGCCGGCTTCCATGAAGGTTAAACTCTCGAAACCTTGGTGGTTGTGGATTAAAAAAAAAACTTGATATGTTATGATTGCAATTGAAATATTAAATTTTGTTCTAAACTATTATTTAAAAAACCTTCTTTTTGGGTTTGGTTTTTAGACGTGCGGCAACATACTCGCGAAGATGGTGGCGGAGGTGGCTAATATGTTCTTAATTGGGGCATCTTAAAGGCTATGAAAATATAATTTAGTTATAACTAGAAAACATCTAAGCTACCACATATTATGAATCTAAATTTGAGTGTTCGACACACTCTTAGAGGTGGCAAGTCGCTCGGGTTGAACAGGTTGGATACTTTTCATATTTAGTATTGGTTAGGTTATGTAATAGGTCATGTTTAGTATTGCTGGTACTCAATCAAGTAGGATAATCAACTAAGGGAATGGGCAAGAAGATTTGTAGTTAATATGTTAAAAATTCTTCTAACACATCCTTATTTTTATTCAACCCCTAGCACCTGTTGTACCTTATAGCTAATAGTTTACAACTTTTGAACCATAAAGATACAAGATGTAAATGCAGGTCCGTGTGGTGTCTCTATTGAAACGCCCAACTTCCTTATGGTCAAAATTCATTACTTTATCGACAACAAGATCACGAACCGATTTAAACTTTTTGCATAACATTATAAAAAGGAAACATAGTTATTCATACGAAAACCATATGTTAAAGCATTTACAACTAGCTAGGATTTTACAAAAGATATAACAACCTAAAGTTTAAAGTTTAACAACTAAACATAAGCTAATTGTAACAAAAATATTTTGACCCGTTAACATCTTTACGAAATTTGCGGAAGCGCTTGAAGGACATTTGAAGTGTGTTCGATCCGAGTGAAGCATGACCATCTAAACTTGAGATTTACCTATAACACAACATCAAGGGTTAATAACATTCAAACATAATACCTTCTACTAACGTAAGGGTTCCAACTCACAACCATTTAACAACATATATTTAGTATAACCATTCAAGTTCACTTATTATCAATTACCAACATTCTTTTGCTTAATTCCATTCATGGAATATCCACCATACGATCATTCTTTTACACCTTCATTCTAATACATTCGACCCGTTCATGAGGGGACTAGCATATAATCATCCTTTTTGCATATCCTTCTAAATTATTCGATCCATTCATGATGGATCTTACACATGATCATTCTTTGAAAGATTATGATTGTCACAATATGTAACGATAAGCAAAGCTATAATAAAAACCTTAATCGTACAAGTAGCATACCTCGTTCTTGATTCCTTTGTTGCTTCGCTTGACTTGAACTTTCATCCTTTACACCTATACATAACCATTTATACTTAGAATTCATGTCTTATGCTCATTTACATACATCCTTTGATAAGACATTATATATTTTAACGCCTACTTCATAAACACATTCAAAGCAAGACTATTATATAAAGTTTATGACTAATATGGCTGAATTCTTAGTCAAGACATTTCATCAAACACTTGGTGTGCATGACACCAACAAAGCATAAGGTACAAGTGTTCAAAGCATGGTTCTTCTAGTTCATTCTTAGATTATCAAAATCAACCAAAATTTCATACAACAATCATTCCAAATCAGATTCACCTATTCACTAATAACAATTTTCATACTTAGCCATTACACTAATATGCATATAATTCATCCATGTTCTTCATAATATCCCTAAACAAGTGGGTTTGTGCTTCAAATCATTCTAATGACCAAACCCAAACAAAATTCTTGTTCTATTGTAATCCTAACTCTCAATCACTCAATTATTCATATTACTTCAAGATTGGTTAAAACCTACTTTCTTCATCATCATCAAATCACCAAATTCAACTTACCACTGTTAAGAAAGCTTGGATGATCAAGAATTGAGGTTCATGCATTAATTTGCCTTTGAATTCCCCTTTCAATTGATTGATTTTAGATGAAATGGGGTTTCTCCCTTTCCTTTCTTGTTTGATCGATCCCAGACACACACCACAGTGTGTGTTTGTGGGTTTCACTTGTTTTAATACCCCAACATTAACATTATTCATATTTGGCCCTTCAAGTTTATGTGTTTGGTTTCTTTTAGGCATTTCCATTCTTAGGCTAACATTCTAACATATTTTTCATAACAAGGTTAAGTTTCTAGCTAGTTTTAACACATACGTGTAATTAGCATTTCGGGGTGTTACATCTATGCCCTCCTCTCACCCACGTACAGTGATTCAACCCACATAGCCCTTCCATGCAGAAATCTGTCATTTCTTTCTTTCTTTTTTCTTTTCCTCTCACCACAACTCTTATGTACACGTTTTCTGATCGAGAAGACAACAAGCGACACTCCAGCTTCCTCTATCATGTAGATCAAATCAGAGTCTTAGGTAAGTGATTCCTCCTATTTCATGCAAAGGTGATGTTTTGGATATCCATTTATCTTTAATGATTTAGTATTCGAAACATCTACCAGTTTTATAGTCGACTCGATGTAATTTTATGTGGCATTTAACTTGCTGTGTAATGCTTGCATAGAACCATTGATGTACGGACTAAGAATTAGAAAGTGCTGGATGTTGAGTTTTGTATGGGTCTTGGACACAACACACTTAACCATGAATCCAGGCAATTCACCAGCTATCCCATTCGATGTTAAAGTGCTCACGAACCCATTTTACCAGCTTCATATGAATCCCCAAGTCTGGATATAAACCTGCCATCAATATACTGAATTTCTGAAGCAAGTGAGCATCAACAAAGTCCCAATGAGAGGAAGTAGAAGAGGATATCTAACACAGATTCAGCATAGATCGAGTATGCGCAAGCAGAAACATCTGGACGAGCTTTGGTTGCAGGTTCTTTGGCTGCAAATGATGATTCTTCTGAACAAAATTGTTGCTTCGTTTGTGAAGATTGTAAATGATATATGGTTCCTTAGAAGGTCTGCAAGCTGTAGACTTTATATCCGTTTTTTGTTTTTACTTCGTAAGCTGCAATTTATACTCATTTCAAAATCACTTTTGGCCAGTTAGTGGTCCATTTTGCGGTCTTGGGAAGTTATTCTTCCTAAGAATAAAATCTGGTAACAACATCACGTGATACGAACCCACCAGGCCCAGTTCAGTGATCCAAGGGGGTATTGACCAGTGGGTAATTTGGGTGATCCAATAGGTATTTGACCAGGCCTGGGTACCCATTAGATTATTGGCGGGAATGTCTTTTGCAGGTAGTGGGTTTAGTGTTAGTGTGACAGTTACTCCGTCTTTTGTTATAATTATGTTTGTTTGATGTGTCAGATTAGGTATCTTTTTAGTTATGAAAATTGGTATTTAGACTTTAGAGTCTGTAAGTGGAGAGTGCCCTTCTCGAACTGGGTTGTTTCTGTTCTTTATATTCAGTAATCAAATCATTCAATCTGGGTATCTATCATCACGCCTCTAAAGTCACTATTTCATAATATTTTCTTTTCAATTTAGATGATAAATAAATCCAGGAACTTGGCTACTGCGATCAAACAACCGAAGAAATCTGAAATAGTAAGAGCAATGTCGAATCACAATAGCTACTGCAGCGGACCAAAGAATGTAGTCGTGGTGATGGCTAATCATGATGTCGGCGAACAGAGGAGGCATCATGGCTGGCCATAATGTTTCAGTTGATTTCATCGGATCATAAAAAATAATGGTCTTCAAAGGGCTGGTGTTTTTGGTACTCGTGCAAGTAAGTTTACGCTAATTTTCTTCAAGTAAATGATTAGTTTGACTTATTATAGTTCTAAAACAAATTTGATGTAATTGCTTTTGTACATGGCGACAAATTTGATGGTTAGTTCGACTTCGTGTAGTAAGAGCAATGTTGAATCACAGTGGCTTTTATACCAAGATATAAGAACTCAACACGGTGGACCAGGATAGAAAGATGTAAGCACTCAACTCTGAATGTAAGCAGTTCCACACTAAGAGATGATGGGTGTGATTTACTAGGTTTTATGTTTTATAACTATATTGAGCCGAATCGATGACATATATATTTTTTGTGTTTTTTTATATTGATGGTCTAATATACTATAGTGTCTGCTACTGTATTGTGTCATTTTTGTAGGACATTCGTTCACAAAATAAATAAAATAACAATTTTATTAATCATGATTCTGATTACAATACACAAAATGGCTAGAGCCAAAAAGAAGGAAATACAAAGAAATGTAAACTATAGAAAAACAGATTACAAAGAAAAAAGGAACACGAAAACAAATGGTGACTGAGGCACTTGAAAATCACGCTTCCCTTAAAACAGATTTCGGGCCACCCAGGTGAACCCGTCTGCTTCCCACGGTACAACAGCCTAAGCAGATTGTACTGCCGGGATTAGCCTAGCACCCGAAAGTATACCTGAAACAAGAGTGCGCAGAGAATCGAAGTTAGGGAATTCGTTTGTGTGTGTTGTATCAACCATACGATTTCTGAGTTCTGGTATCTAAAACAAAGCACAAAGCTTTGTATATAACAACTGAACATAATTTGAAGTGATAAGTCCCTATTGAATACAAATTCAATAAAAATAACCTCTAGAATTCAATTATACAATGAATTCTGAGACTTAATCACTTGTCAGTTAGGAACTTGAAAAGTCTCTAGCTGACCACACAAGACCCATCTAAAAATACTAAAGGCGGCTCCAAGCGCTCGCGCAATGCGAAGTGCAAAGTGCGCCATAAAGCGCCACATTGCGCCCATCGCCCGTCCGTCCCAGTGCCGGGCGCGGGTGCTGCGCTTGCGCGTGTCGGTCTTCGTACCCTCTGGCTGCCACTGGGTGTGAGTTGTCACACAAGAATACATTCGTGTAGAGAATTCTAATTATAAATCTACAAAAGATTTATCTCTTCACTAATGTGGGACAAACACAATTCCCCACACATTAAGGTTCCAACACATAATTAAAGCTTATGATCTCTCATTCAATTGCTGTAATCACTAAATAATTATTATATTAATTATTAATATAATATTATTTTTCATTAATTTCCAACAATCCCCCACATGAATGGAGATCATCCCGCACACTCAAGTGTAATGATAAAATTTCAGCGGTCAAGTAATGCAGGATAGGTAGGTTTCCCTTTGAACCCTCCTTTGTGACGTATACTTAGTCTCCTAGCGATTAGTAGACGCGATGTCCTTGAACCAACCCCTTTTTACGTAGACGTTATTACACATCACGCATTACTTGTAACATCCGTCAAAAAACCGGGTTAACCAAACTCGCTTCGTTTATTAACCGAACACTCAGTTAAAAATTTCGTTGCATATTTAATGCTCAAATTAATTTTAATCGATACATAATTAATAAGTATATTAGAATATAAAGTTTATATTTGAAAATGTATTAAAAATAATGAAATAAAAATTAAATGCTGATGCCGGGTTTCGAACCCGGGTCAGCCGGGAACCCCAAAGTCTTAACTCGCGCTCATGTAACCACTCCGCCACTTGATGTTTTTGTGAGTTCTATGAAACAATTAAATCATATCTACAACTGGGAATCGACCTGTTACGCCAACTGAAACCGATATCGGCTTTCAAACCGTCCAAGACGTTTGAGTGCTCGCGGAATCTTGAACATAACCGATAGACCGACATTTTAAATCAATTCAGTCGTTAGTGAACTTGAATTCAGGTGATGTTTGATTTTTATAACCGAAAACATTCATTTATGGAATTACTTCAATAAAATCTTCATCTCGCGATTCAATTACATTCCCAGAGCATCTAATTTCACATTTACTCTATTTTCTGGTCGTCGGAATTTCTTTTTGATCATCGCCGGAATTCTCTGCAAGTCGCCGGAAAACCGAGACTTTCATCAACACGGTAAATACCTCGACTTTTTCTATTTCATTCCATTGTGAGACCAATTCTAACATCATCCGTCACCCAGAATCAACCCCGGACGACGTTGCCGGATTTTCTGTTTTCACCGGAAAACTTCTGGAATTTCCAGAATCACGCCGTGAGCCGGTATGATCATTTAAACCTACTGATAATCGTTGCTCAGTAGTTCAATTTCACATCTAATCCATCCAAATTGTTAATTGATCCTAACAGCCAAGCTCATAAAACAGAGCCGACGATCCCTGACGGAGTTCTGAAAAAGACGACCTGTTCCGGTACTTTCTTTCCCCAAACCCTTCTGTTCAATATCTTTCAATTGCTCATAATATTCGTTAACCGAATTAATCAAGAAACAGTTGGTTTAATCATTGTCTGTGTTTTGAACGAAGAAGACGAAGTCGTGTTTGATTATAAGATTAATTAAAATCAGTATTATGAACGGGTTAGACACACAGTCCAGCGGTGGACTGTGTGCAAATAAATACGCATACTTCCCGAGTTCGATCCTTGACACACGCACACTCGCTGTAATAAAAATGTTTTTTTTTTATAAAACCGAACCGGATCTACACGCAGAATCATGTTAAGTATAATAAAAACCATAATATTTACCAAGTTAGACACACAGTCCAGCGGTGGACTGTGTGCCAAACTAAACCACAGGTCCCGGGTTCGAGACCTGTGGGGATCACCGAGTCGATACCATTAAATCCTTTTTAAAATAAATGATTTTCGGATTAACTTAAATAGTGTATAAATATAATTAAAAACAGAAATATTTCGGGTTAGACACGTAGCTCAGTTGGTAGAGCTGCGTGCACGCGTACGGGAGGTCACGGGTTCGAGTCTCACCCAGCGCACACATACAAACGACCGAACCGGTCAACGGTCAAGTCAAAAAGTCAACATTTTTTTTATTATTTTATTTATTTATTTAATTTAAAAATCAATTAAAAATACTTAAAAATAACGTTTTTTAAAGTTAGAAAATAGCCTTAAACTCACAAAAATATATCCAAAAATCCTATTTAAATTGTTAATAAAATCCACTTATTTACCGTACCTTTTCGTTATTAATTAGGGTAGTTTTCCTCGTCGGTCAATTCTCTAAACTCGTGCGCATTCAACATCATCCATCGAACGCACCCAAGGTGAGTGAATCTCTACAAATTCCCCGTTTTAATCACGTTTTTGGAGTGTATCATGTGTCCTATTATTTATTATATTTAAACTATTGTGCATCCATCATATCCATGAACAAATGTGTATTCAACATGTATCAACTGTTTGTGTGGTTATTGTTTAGATTAAATTTATCATTTTCAGTACATACATTAACATAGGCCGCCGCTCCCCATTACATTATGAGCGTTGAGCTGTTCCCCATTACATTATGAGCGTGAACCAGGCGTTGCCAACATACGATCGGCTCCGTTTGATTGAGCCTTGATCGCACATACATTATCATAGGCCGCCGCTCCCCATTACATTATGAGCGTTGAGCTGTTCCCCATTACGTTATGAGCGTGAACCAGGCGTTGCCAACATACGATCGGCTCCGTTTGATTGAGCCTTGATCGCACAGACATTTATCATATGCCGTCCGTTCCCCATTACATTATGAGCGTGAACGTGACGTTGCCAACATATACAGTTTCATTCATGTTATATATTCATGCAAGTTGGTTTGTTATTGTATGTTATTGTTCGTTGTAGTTTGTTATTGTATGTTATTGTTCGTTGTAGTTTGTTATTGTATGTTATGGTTTGTTATTGTATGTTATTGTTCGTTGTTGTTTGTTATTGTATGATTATTTATGTTTGCTCACATATGATTATTGCACAATTTTTCTATATTAAATACAACAAGAAATAAATAATAAATGTTTTCTAACAAGGTTCACTCGCCAACTTTTGTTGATCCAAAAACCATTTTTAAACATGATACAGGTGAACAGGATGAAGCAAGGAAAACATAGGAAAGTGCCTTAGAAGAAAAATAATAAAGTTTAGATAGATGTATAGAACATGTTGTATTTGTATGATTTGATTGTATGATCTCCTTTAAATTGGAATAATAAATATGAAACATTAGAATAAATGTCATGAGCTTTGATGAAAACCCAATCATGCCCCGATCACCTTTTCCGCTGCGGGTCGGGGTGTGACATTACTCGTCCTGGTCTGGCTAACCCCTCGTAGTTGTGTCCGTTATGATCATGGAACACCATCCTGGTTCTGCTAGAGCTCTAGGAATTGTGCCCCCAATTCCATTCGAAGCGACCCCACTTCTCTCTAACATAGGTGATTTATAAATCATTAAAAGCCATATGCTTAACCTCTCTTGATATCACTGATTTCATGTAGGAATGGACTAGGAAGTTTGTAACTCCCTTTTGTAAATTGAGGTACTCCCCCACAGTGACCTTAGCTCGTACAGTTAGGTGGTCCTATTGAGCCTAGATCATGGGATCTCCAATCTTCTAGGATAGGTTTTCCGTTGTACAAACTTACTCCAAGGGCTTTAGTCCCATTCCCATCGACGACTTATGTACTACCTCTCTGCTTAAGCCTTTTGTAAGCGGATCCGCAATGTTATCCTTTGACTTCACATAGTCAATCGTGATAACTCCAGTTGAGAGTAGTTGTCGTATCGTGTTATGCCGACGTCGTATGTGCCTTGATCAGCCATTATACATTGCATTTTGAGCTCTACCAATAGCTGATTGGCAATCACAATGTATGCAGATGGCCGTCACAGGCTTAGGCCATCTTGGAACATATTCCAAGAATTGACGTAATCATTCTGCCTCTTCTCCAGCTTTATCTAACGCGATAAACTCAGATTCCATCGTGGATCTAGCTATAAGAGTTTGCTTGGACAACTTCCAAGAAATAGCTGCACCTCCAAGGGTAAACACATATCCACTTGTAGATCTAGAATCTTTCTGATCGGATATCCAGTTGGCATCACTGAATCCTTCCACAACTGCTGGATTTTGGCCATAATTCAGTCCATAATTTCTCGTGTATCTCAAAAATCTTAATAATCTTGTCATACTCTTCCAATGCTCTGAACTAGGATTACTAGTATATCTACTTAGCCTGCCCACAGCATATGCCAAGTCTGGCCGAGTACATGACATGAGATACATAAGACTACCAATGATCCTTGAGTATTCCAATTGAGCAACACTCTCGCCTCTATTTTTTGACAAGTTGAGAGGTATCAATTGGAGTTTGAGCTACACTCGTGTCCTTTGGATTGAACTTCTGAAGGATCTTATCAACATAATGAGATTGACTTAGCACCAAGCCAGTTTGGGTTCTAATGATCTTTACTCCAAGAATCACATAAGCTAGACCCATATCTTTCATGTCAAATCTTGCTTTCAACATGTCTTTAGTAGATCTGATCATCTTATCATTACTCCCAATGATAAGCATATCATCTACATAAAGGCATAAGATCACATAACCTTTAGAAGTGTCCTTCACATAGACACATTTATCGCATTCATTTATATTGAAACCATTGTTAAGCATAACTTGGTCAAACTTTTGATGCCATCGTTTTGGAGCTTGCTTCAAGCCATATAATGACTTGACGAGTTTACACACTTTGCCCTCTTGGCCAGGAGCAGAGAAACCCTCTGGTTGCTCCATGTAAATCTCTTCCTCTAATTCCCCATTGAGAAATGCGGTTTTTACATCCATTTGATGTATTTCCAAGTTTCTCAAAGCTGCTATTGCAAGCACCAACCTAATAGAGGTTATTCTAGTCACAGGCGAGTATGTGTCAAAATAGTCAAGACCTTCTTTTTCTCTAAACCCTTTGATCACAAGCCTTGCCTTATACTTGTCGACAGAGTCATCTGCTTTCATCTTTTTTTAAATATCCCTCGATATCCAAGTGGCTTGCCACCTGGTGGAAGATCCACTAACTCCCAAGTATGATTCTGCAAGATAGAATCAATTTCACTCTTGATGGCTTCTTTCCATTAAGGTCCATCTGAAGAGGTGACTGCTTCTCGATAGGTTTGAGGCTCACTCTCAACCATGTATGTAAGAAAGTCAGGTCTAAAGGATTTCTCAATCCTTTGCCTTTTACTTCTTCTTTGCTCACCCTCTTCAACCTCTGATCGTTCTTGAGTTTCCTCTCGAACAATCTCATCAACCATTGTTGATGAACTTGCATGACTTGAAGAACTCGTATGAGTTTGTACTAACATAGGAAACTCTTCTTCAAAGTAAGTCACATTTCCTGGCCTTGTCTCTATGATAGAGTCCTTGTGCACATCAGGATTCTTAGATTCATATACAAGAAAACGATGTGAACTACCATTTTTAGCATATCCAATGAAAATGCAATCAACAGTTTTGGGCCTATTCTAAGTGCCTTAGGGGGTGTAACAATCACCTTGCCAGGCACCCCCACACTTTCAAGTATTTATAGGATGATTTATGTCTCCACACAACTCATGAGGTGTTACATCCTTATTCTTGAAAGGTATTTTATTCAACAAAAAAATTGGCCGATAAAATGGCCTCCCCCACATGTCCTGGCTCATCCCAGAACTTATCAACATGGCATTCATCATTTCTTTTAATGTACGATTCTTTCGTTCCGCAATACCATTTGATTGGGGTGTATAAGGAGGGGTACATTCGTGCATGATGCCATTTTGTGCACATACTTCCCCAAATGGTGAAACATATTCACTTCTCTATCACTTCTCACACGCTTTATTTTCTTGTTGAGTTGATTCTCAACTTCAGCTTTATACAAGTTAAACTTTCAATTGCTTCATCCTTACTCTTAAGTAAGTAAACATAACAATATCTTGTACTGTCATCGATAAAAGTAATAAAATATTTATTACGCCTCTTGTGGGAATTGATTTTAAGTCACACACATAGTGTGAATCAGATCAAGGGGTTCAGTTATTCTTTCAACTGATTTGAAGGATGATCTTGTTTGTTTGGCTTCAACACATGTTTTCCATTTTGTTTTAGAGTCAATGGAAAAATTTGGTATGTAATCTAATTTAATTAAACGACGCATCGAATTAAAATTTACATGACCAAGACGTCCATGCCAAACATTAGGAGACTCAACCAAGTAAGAAGAAGTACTAGCATTTTTATTCATGTTTTTCTTAATAGCCATTACATTAAGTTTAAACATGCCATTTTGGGCATATCCCTTTCCAACAAACATACCACGCTTACTTAAAACAAACTGGTCACTCTCAAAAACCAAACAAAAACCAAACTTGTTAAGCATCCAACCCGACACAAGACTCTTGCGCAGGTCAGGAACATAAAGCACATTCTTCAAAGTGAGCTCTTTCCCAGAAGTCCACTTTAAAATCACATCACCTTCTCCCTTGATATCAGCTGTAGCAGCATTTCCCATGTACAGCTTCTCTTCTCTCCACCACCTCTTTAAACGTATTAAAGAGGCTCTTGTCTGGGCACATATGGCGGGTTGCCCCAGTATCAACCCACCACCCTTTTGGCTCATTACCCACCAATTTACCTCCTCATCATGGCTAGTGAGGTCTGAAATCATGGCCACTAATGGCATATCATCATCAACCATAAGAGCCTTGTCACATTTAGGCTCTTTGCATTGGTCAGCACAGTGACCAGTTTGTCCACAATTGTAACACTTCCCTTTAAAGGGACCAACCTTCTTCTTCACACCACCTTTCTTTGGCCCAAGGTCAACACCTTTGTTCTTTCCCTTTCCATTGAACTTGTGGCCGTTGTTACCCTTGTGAACCCCTTGAGGATTGACCATGTTCCACAAGTTTGCTTTTGCTGAAGCTTCAACTTGACTTCCTTTGTGTGACAGCCTATTGTCTTCCTCAATACGAAGACGAACCACAAGGTCTTCAATTGTCATTTCCTTTCGCTTATGCTTAAGGTAGTTCTTGAAGTCCACCCAACTAGGAGGCAACTTTTCAACAATTGCTGCCACTTGGAATGTTTCACTAAGATTCATTCCTTCAGACAAAATGTCACTAAGAATAATCTGCAATTCTTGAACTTGACTCATAATAGTTTTTGAGTTAATCTTTTTATAGTCCAAAAATCTTGCCACAACAAACTTCTTAGTACCCGCATCCTCAGTCTTGTATTTGCGTTCCAATGACTCCCATAATTCTTTGGCAGTTGAAACTTGAAATACACATTATATAATGCATCGAGAGGCCATTCAACACATAGTTGCGGCATAGGTACTCAGAATGTTTCCATGCATCAGCTGCACTCACAGATTGGGCATCACTGGTCCCTTCTGCAAGCACATGAGGGGTCTCAGTTAAGAACCTCGCAAGGTTCAAGGTGGTCAGATAAAACAACATTTTCTGATTGCCACCTCTTAAAGTTCAAGCCAGTGAACTTTTCTGGCTTCTCAGCATGATTAGCCACAGCTTGGGCTGCTTGGTACCAACTAATGGTCCCATGGTGGTGGATGTAGATCCAACAGTGGTTGATGTAGTTGCTTGAACAGTAGCCATTTCTGAAACAAGATACAAAAAATTAGAGAAGGCAAAATAAATTGGTTTACATAAACCAATGCAAACTACAAAAGTTTGCTAATAAAAAACAGTTTATAAAAACTTTTAAAAATCAAAATAGTGAACGGGTTTTTTAAAATCTGTCTTAAGCTTGTAAGACACCCGTTCACAAAATAAATAAAATAACAATTTTATTAATCACGATTCTGATTACAATACACAAATGGCTAGAGCAAAAAATAAGGAAATACAAAGAAATGTAAACTATAGAAAAACAGATTACAAAGAAATAAAGGAACACGAAAACAAATGGTGACTGAGGCACGTGAAGATCACGCTTCCCTTAAAACAGATTTCGGGCCACCCAGGTGAACCCGTCTGCTTCCCAGGTACAACAGCCTAAGCAGATTGTACTGCCGGGATTAGCCTAGCACCCGAAAGTATACCTGAAACAAGAGTGCGCAGAGAATCGAAGTTAGGGAATTCGTTTGTGTGTGTTGTATCAACCATACGATTTCTGAGTTCTGGTATTTAAAACAAAGACAAAGCTTTGTATATAACAACTGAACAGAATTTGAAGTGATAAGTCCCTATTGAATACAGAATTCAATAAAAATAACCTCTAGAATTCAATTATACAATGAATTCTGAGACTTAATCATTTGTCAGTTAGGAACTTGAAGAGTCTCTAGCTGACCACACCAAGACCCATCTAAAAAATACTAAAGGCGGCTCCAAGCGGCAATGCGAAGTGCAAAGTGCGCCATAAAAGCGCCACATTGCGCCCATCGCCCTGGTCCCGTGCCCGGGCACAGGCGCGTGCGCGTGTCGGGTGCTTCGCACCCTCTTGGCTGCCACTGGGTGTGAGTTGTCACACAAGAATACATTCGTGTAGAGAATTCTAATTATAAATCTACAAAAGATTTATCTTTCCACCAATGTGGGACAAACACAATTCCCCACACATTAAGGTTCTAACACATAATTAAAGCTTATGATCTCTCATTCAATTGCTTTAATCACTAAACTAATTATTATATTAATTATTAATATAATATTATTTTTCATTAATTTCCAACAATTTTTTTACGCAAATGGATTCAATCTTGAAAGAAGGTATTAGTCTTTATTGTTTGACAGATAATATCGGCAATTGAGCCAAGCTTTCTGGTGGTGTTTCTACTCTGTCAAAATTTCAACTATTATATAATTTATGATTATAAAGGACCTGTGTTTATGTGATTAAGTGAGGATATATGTAATGGAAACTTATATGTTAACTAGACTTTAGCATTATACTTGTGGTTTATAGTGAAATATTAGGAAATATTAGATGAAAGCTGACCACAAAGT
Source organism: Scalesia atractyloides (assembly GCA_947069175.1). NCBI lineage: Eukaryota > Viridiplantae > Streptophyta > Magnoliopsida > Asterales > Asteraceae > Scalesia > Scalesia atractyloides. The sequence goes on from CAMTDV010000024.1 coordinate 82,650,960, forward strand.
TAGACAAGATTAGTTGGTGAAATGATAATGATTGATGAAAATTGATAAGTAACCACAAACTAAAGAAGTTTAGCTGACCACAAAGCTAGACAAGATTAGATAGGAGTTTTCTTATTAAGCTCCTCTTTATATATTAATGCTTCTTTATAACTACATTCATTCGTATTCAGGCGATGACTCTTATTTAACCTGACTGAAGAGATACATTTTGCCATTCAGCAATATAAAAAGCGCCATCAATAACTGGTAGATATTTCTTAACTAATTGGTGTGTTTATAATGTCGGAACTTCATTTTGCAAGTCGGATGTCTAATTAGAACTATTTTTGTGTTATGTGCTTAGGGTTTGAAAGTATATAGTTGACTGGTGCATTATTATTATTATTACATGTAATATAATATACGGTTTTAATTAAGATTAATAGAGGATGATTAAGGAACAAAATCAATGTGTATGTTATTGGAGTTTTGTTTGATTAGAACTAACTTTTGGTCATGTTCTTCTGCAGGGTTGTAGTTTGTGTCAAGATCGCCTTTTATTATAACCAAAAGGCGCACTAAGAAGAGGTTTTCAAGGAAGTATTATCCAAAATCCCTCTTGCAAATATGTGTTATTGTTCGGAACTCATGTGACTGAATAACCAACATACTTTAATATTGTGGCAGTTGTTTGAAAATAACCAGCATACTTGTTTTTTGTTTGATAACAAAATCAAAATGCTTCTTGAACACAACGCACCATCTATTAAGATAGAAGTTTAATACCCCGTAGGCCTGAATAGAGTAGCGTGTGTGGCTGTTTTGCAGGTTTCATATCGGATTTCTATATGGAGGATGTGGAGGAAAACGTTAGTGACATTTCTCATGCTATAAAAAGGGGGTAAGCATTATGACCCTGTGGTAGCCAAACCACCTAAATGCAAATAATTATGTGTTCTTCATATAAGTTTAGGTTAGGTTAGGTGGTCGTGGTTCTTTTATATCTTTGGTTTTATTGTGGTTCCCGCTGAGTGCAAGCTTTTAATTTTTGGCATAAATAAGTGGGGCGAGCAATGGGTTTTGGTCGTCAGATGGAAGCGGTTTGGTTGCCTGTATTAGATCCCGGTGGTTATTTATATTTCAGTGGAAGCGGTTTGGTTGAGCTTAGGATATGACCCCTGTGTACTTGGGTTGCTTCATGTAACATTCCTTTTATTTATAAAAGTTTGTCGGGTGGGTCCCATCCCAAAAACACATAGCTGCTATTGATCTCCATTGATGAAACTACCAATAAACTTTGTAAGTGGTAACAATTACATGTTAAAAACAATTAATTATATATTTTTGCATCTAGATATGACATGGTAAAACTTTGGTAGGGGGCGAATAATTGATATTCACTTCTTACCAAAATGTGTTCTTCACTAATTCTTTAGGGAAATCAACAAGTGTATAACTTTTTATTACATGTTGATAACCCGTGATTAAGTTTATGAAAACTTAACTCTTCTATAGCCAAGACATTTAATATGCCAATATGACATACTTTTTTGTATGATTTTAATTATGTATTAATCATAACTAGTTTTTAATATAAGTAACTTTCTTGAGCCCGGGAAGCATCCGGGTGATAACCTAGTTTCTATTTATATAGAGACAGAGGTGGAAAAGTAATTTGGTTAAAATAAAAGAGAAACAATACGATAATTAAACTAAACTAGTGGGTTACACCCGCGCTATGCGGCGAGGCGACCCAATTTTTAATGGAAACGTAGATGCAATAGTAAAAATAACGTTAATGGCAGGAATTCATTTTATATTGGTTTGGTTCAATAAGACACCAACACTTACCGAAAGAGAAATTAAAAAAAAGTCATGATACGACCAAAAAAATACCGAGATGTGTTTTCATCGATCGAAACAATAAAAACGTATATCAATTTCGATATTGACGTTGTTCGGTCAGTATTAGACCGTTCATTTTGTTACATGTACAACACTAGGCCCTGAGTGACACTTAAAAAAGAAAAACCCAAAGATAGAAAAAAAATGAAAAAAGAATCATAAAGACAAAAAAAAAAAGAAAAGATTACTATAGATAAGAAGTTTATAAGTTATATATATATAATGGGTTGGACTGCAAATAAAAATTTACACTAAATGACGAAATAGACTAAAATACGAAAAAAACACTATTTATCTTCTTTCTATTTATACAAGACATAGGTAGAAAAATATTTTTGTTAAAATAAAAGAGAAACAAAATGATAACTAAACTATGTTGGTTACAAGTAAAAGTTTACACCAAATAATAAAATAGACTAAGAAACAGAAAAAAAATCAATATTCATCTTCTTTCTATTTATATAGAGATAAGGGAAGAAAAGTAATTTGATTAAAATAAAACAAAAACAATACGATAATTAAAGTATATGGATTGCAAATAAAAGTTTACATTAAATTAAATGACGAAATAGACTAAATGACTAAAATAATCAATATTCATTTTTTTCTATATATACAAGATATTATTAAAAGAGTTATAACACCTCAAAAATCAAATTGTAATATTTGTCTTTGAAATAATGAAAGACGTAAGGTGAGATGTTATTAAATCAAAACATGTAAAAGAAAGCTTGGAAATTTATGTAAAAATTGTAAAAAATTAAAGTTAGAAAGCCAAAGTAGTTGACTGGCTAATATTGAATTTTTATGCATAAAATGGCTGGTGATTTGAAAGAAATGAAGAGTCTTATCCATCCAAATATAGCACAAATGAGAGTTGTTGTCGGTGACTCCAAACAAAAACAATAAAGGAGCCAAACATGAGACATATACTATAATTCATTTTATATGTTCCTGCTGTGAATGTGTACTTTAACAAAAGTAATAGGGTAACGAACAATTTTTTTTCCAAGCAACGGGAGGTAAAAATCATCCAATATACCAACTTACTAAGCTTTCCTATCTTGGCAGCAAATCATGAAAGTCAATACGTAATCAACAACAATAGTTATATACTTACATCTGTTGTTCACGGAAAAAAAACAAAAAATCACATGATCATATGGTAATCGAAGTTTATACAGTGGTACCCTTTCCTCCAAATCACCGCAGACTTTGAGTCCTTCCGTAGTCAAAGTCAAGTATGACCCAGCACCACCAGACACCATAACGCCCGGAACCCACCCCGAGACGCTATAGCTTCGAAATCTTTCTACTTGTGATGGACAAAATAGTTGGAGATGTGAGGTAATATATATATATATAATTATATATATATATGTAAGTATATGACGAAAACCCAATTAAATGAGAAAACTTGACAAACTTTTATTGTGTGGTCTAAATTACTCCACATCAACATATAATTTTAGATCTTTGAGGGGTAGGATTGTCTTTTTACACATGTTGTATCTTTTCATACACATACCCCAATACATGACTACAAGTCATTTCTTTCACTATCACAACTTTTGTACTTCACCCCATCTTCTTACCAACTCCTTCATCTTTCTCTCTCTAAAAAACAAACAAGAACACATTTCTTTTCAATTTCATCAGATTCGAACAAGCAAATTCTCAAATACTAGATCTAGATCTTCTACTCATTCCTTTCTATTAAAGCCACCAAATCTGAGGATCGAAGCCACTACCGAAGCTCATCAAGAAAAGGAAGTGAGGTTTTGCTCTCATCACATCTTTGATTCTGTTTTTAGAGATAGAAAACTAATGTTTTGGAGAGAGAAACAACAATCTTCATCTTGTTCATATAGACACCAAGAACACACACATAAATGTGTGTGAGAGAAATAAGTTTAAAGATCTTACTTTTGTTTTTTATATAATTTGTTTAGATTTATACTTGTATGATATTTGATAGATTTAAAATCAGAGCATCGTTTGTTTATTTCAAAATTTTAAAACAAGACCAAGAAGAAATTTTTGTGTGCCCAATTTCTTTCTTCAAAAATTCGGACTTCTTGGTTGTTTCAGATCCATATGTGTTTGAAGCAGATTTATGTTTGATTAATTATTTTTGAGTTTTTTATGAGTTCTTTGATTTTTGCTGATGTTATTTTCAATAAAATGTGTCTTTTTTTTCATCCTTACTAGGTGGTGATTCTACTAGATGGCATATCCTATTACTGCAGCCCGTAGCTACATATGTTACAGCTACATATGTAACGAACCTTTGTTATATATGTTAATGACCAGCTTGTTGGAATATGTTAATGGTTTTTGATATCTTTTTACATAGAAGGTTTTGGTTTTGGGCATTTGAAACAAAAATCCAGTCTTCTTGGTTTGTTTCGGATCCATATGTATTTCAAACCTATTTGTTTGAATCACTTGTGATGTTTGATTCATGGCTTTTGAGTTTTTTTCTTTATTCTTCTTTGATTTTTTGTGATTTTATTTTTAAACAAAATGTGTGTCTTTTTTTCATCGTCAACAGGTGGTGATTTTGCTGAATGGCATATCCTGATTTCAGTACACCTCACGAATAAGGTTTAAATTCTTGGCTTTTGCCTATTATAACGTGTCTTCCGTGTTGGTTTCTAATTATATTGTTTCACCAATACAGAGTACATGTGTTAACATTTCAGAGTAACACATGTTACAATTACAAAATATGTCGCCAAAACATGTTTAATCAGGTTACACACATTGTATAGAAAATGTTACATGTGCACACATAAGTAATTACATGATATAAAGCAGGAACCAAGTTTTGACCATGTTACACATGTTACAAACAAGTTGTAACATGTGTAACACATGTAACATTCGTAACAACATGTAAAACGTGTTACATGACTCATGTAAATTGTGTAACCTGGTCACACATGTCATGCTCTGTATTTTTTTAACACATGATAACACATGTACAGCCAGGTTGTCACACCCCGACCCGCAGCGGAAATAAGAGTCGGGGCATAATGGGTTATCACCAAAGCACATGACATTTACTATTATGTTTCATAATTAATAAAGTCAAAGTTACATTTTCAAACAACCAAACATGTTCATTCAATACAAAGGAAATAACCAAACATAACAATCCCAATACTAAATCGTTTTATTCTTCTAATCCAGGTCCTATGTGTTCCTAGCTGCTGCTGGTTCACCTGTATCATGTGTAAAATGGGAGTTTTTGGGTCAACATAAGTTGGCGAGTGAACCTTATTAGATAAACATTTGATAATGATTTTATGGTTAGTTTATCAATGAAATATTGTGCATAATCATAAATGAGCAAAAGTAAGTAATCAAGCATTGGCAAATAGCAGTTACAATTATAACATACAATAACACTTGCTAGCATACATGAATATACCAATATCATACGATAACTAACATAAATGAACTGTGCGATCAAGGCTCAATCAAACGGAGCCGATCGTATTGCATGTACTGAAAATGTAAAATGAACTGTGCGATCAAGGCTCAATCAAACGGAGCCGATCGTATTGCATGTACTGAAAATGTAAAATGAACTGTGCGATCAAGGCTCAATCAAACAGAGCCGATCGTATTGCATGTACTGAAAATGTAAAATGAACTGTGCGATCAAGGCTCAATCAAACGGAGCCGATCGTATTGCATGTACTGAAAATGTAAAATGAACTGTGCGATCAAGGCTCAATCAAACGGAGCCGATCGTATGCGGGCACGCCAGGTTCAACCGCATAATAAAATGGGGAACAAGCTCAAACCTCATAAATGGGGAGCGGCGGCCTCGGCAATTGCATGTACTGAAATAATAATTTGCATCCAATAATAACTACTTAACAGCAACAAACTAAATACACATGTTCATGATATGATGTATGCACAATAGTTTAGTTATAATATGTATATAAACAAAGACACATGATACATCCCAAAAACGTGATTAAAACGGGGAATTTGAAAGATTCACTCACATTGGGTGCGTTGAATTGGAGATGGTGAGATGCGCACGATTTAGATGAGCGAGTCGACGAGGAATACTAACCTAAATAATAATGGAAAAATATATTAAATGGATGGATGTTATTAAGGATTTTAATGAAATTTTTTTAGATATATTTTTGTGAGTTTATGGCTATTTTCTATCTTTAAAAATGTTATTTTAAGTATTTTTAATTGATTTTTAAATTAAATTAAATAAAAAAAATATATAAAAAAAATATATTTTTTTTAAGCGTTGACCGTTGACCGGTTCGGTCAGCGAATAAACCTGCGCCGGGTGGGATTCGAACCGGCGACCTTCCGTTCGCGTGCACGCAACTCTACCAACTGAGCTACGTGTCTAACCCGAAATAAACTCGTTTTTAATTATATTTATACACTTATTTGAATTAACCGAAAATTCCTTTATTTGCAAAAACGTTTTAATTCAATTGGACTGGTGCTCGTGACAAGTTTCGAACGCGCGACGTGTAGTTCATGTTGCACACAGTCCACCGCTGGACTGTGTGTCTAACCCGGTTATTATCTTGGTTTTTATTATACTTAACAACTATCTGATTTAACCCGGTTTAGTTCTTGATCAAAAAGGCATGTTATTACACAAGGCGTGCATGTAGCGGGGATCGAACTCGGGACGTGTATAGTTTTTGTTTGCACACAGTCCACCGCTGGACTGTGTGTCTAACCCGTTTATAATCCTGATTTTAATTACTCTTATGTCATTACTGAACTCATCTTCTTCATTACGAACACAGACCTCAATCAAACAACCGATTCGTGATTAATCTAGTTAATAAACATGATGTCTAGCTTGAATGCATTAAACCGAACAGTTTGGGGAAAGAAGATACCGAACAGGTTGTCTTCTTCAGAGAGTCCGGCGAAACTTGTCGGCTCTATTTTTGAACCTTCGGCAGAGAGAATCTATTAACACGTTTAAGGGATTAGATATGAGATTGAACCAGTGAATATTGATTATCAGTACGTTCGAATGTGCATACCGGTAATTAACGAGTTTCCGGCAATTCCAGAAATTTTCCGGCGAACACAGAAAGTCCAGCAATGTCGTCTGTGGTTGATTTTGAGCGATGGGTTAATGTTAGTAAAGTTCTAACAATAGATTGAAATCGTAAAGTAGAAGTATTTTACCGGTTTGTGTTGAATACGATTTTCCGGCGACTTTTGCAGAGAATTCCGGCGAACTGTTTTAGGTGCTCAGATGGTCTGAAAATGCGACGAAAAGGAATTGGAGTATTGGTATGATATCTCTGAATCGCGAGAGTGTCTGGAGTTTGAGTTATTCAGAACTTGATGTTCTTTTTCGGTTTTAAAAATCAACAATGATTAGTCTTTAAGTTTAGTCAATTTCCGATTGATTAGAAAACCGCCGTGCATCGGTTATAACTGAATGTGTGAGGTAAACAATCGATTTGACGATTGGTTTGCCGATTATCGTTTTTCAGATGACACCATCGGTTAAACTGAGTTTGTGTATAAGTTCCATTTGTTTTCCTAGAGTTAACAGAAAACACATTGTGGCGGAGTGGTTTAGGGAATGAATGTTAAGTTGTTTAAAGAGTCTTGGCTGACCCGGGTTCGAGTCCCGGCAGCTTCAAATATTTTTTTATTTATTTTATTTTAACTTTTTGTCAAATATAATTTTTATAGTTTAGTTTATTTATTAATTATGTATCGTTTTAACTCAAAATAATCATAAATAATTAATGCAACTTTTATAACTTGGTACTTGATTACAAAAAGGAGCGGGTTTTGGAGACCCGATTTTTACAAATGTTACAGTATCCCTACTTTTAGGAATTTCGTCCCGAAATTTAAGTAGTTGAAGTAGTAGGAAAAAGATGCGGGTATTTTTCACGCATTGAGTCTTCACGTTCCCAAGTAAACTCAGGTCACCGTTTCGACTCCCAGCGTACCGTAATCCATGATCTCCACTGGTCTTTCAATAAAATGCATGGATTCATCAATCTGAATATCTTCCAGCGGAATATGGCGATTCTCATCAGCGAGGCACTTCTTCAAGTTCGACACGTGGAATGTGGGATGAATCCTGTTGAGTTCTTCTGGTAAGTCAAGCTTGTATGCTACAGGACCTACTCTTTCGAGTATCTTGAAAGGTCCTACGTAACGTGGTGCTAGCTTCCCCTTTTGACCAAAACGAACTACTCCCTTCCACGGTGATACTTTTAAAAGCACATGATCACCAATGTTAAACTCCAAGGGCTTCCATCGTTTATCTGCATAACTCTTTTGTCGACTTTGAGCTGCTAGAAGATTGTTTCGAATTTGATGGATCTTATCTGTGGTTTCTTGGATCAATTCTGGACCAGTAATTTGTGCTTCCCCAATTTCGTGCCAACACACAGGAGATCGGCACTTTCGACCATATAAGGCTTCAAAAGGTGCCATGCCGATGCTCGAATGATAGCTGTTGTTGTACGAAAATTCAACTAACGGTAGGTGGGCGTCCCAATTTCCCTTGAAGTCTATGACACATGCTCTAAGCATATCCTCAAGAGTTTGAATGGTGCGCTCAGACTGTCCATCAGTTTGAGGATGATAGGCGGTACTGAGATCTAATTGAGTGCCCATAGCGGATTGTACTGCTTGCCATGTTCGTGAGGTGAAACGACCATCACCATCAGAAATAATACTTAATGGTACCCCATGCCGGCTTACGATTTCGTTGATATAAATACGAGCAAGCTTTTCGTTCTTCAAATCTTCTCGAATAGGAATAAAGTGAGCTGATTTTGTAAGTCGGTCTATAATCACCCATATAGTGTCATACCCACCAGAAGTGCGAGGTAACCCGGTAATGAAATCCATGGTTATATTTTCCCACTTCCATACAGGTATTTCCGGTTGGACTAGAAGTCCTGAGGGTCTTTGGTGTTCAGCCTTCACCTTGGAACATGTGAGACACTTGGAAACAAAAACGACAATATCCTTCTTCATTCCAGGCCACCAATAGGTGTATCGTAGGTCTTGATACATCTTATCGGCTCCTGGGTGTATAGAATATCGCTTTTTGTGAGCTTCATTCATAAGAGTTTCACGAAGATTGTTGTGGTTAGGAATCCAGATACGATCTAGGTAATACAGAATACCGTCTGATTTAGTTTCAAGGTTTAGCTCGGCTCCACAGGACATCTCTTTTCGTACATCTTCTTCTGATATTGAAACGTGTTGAGCTTCTCGAATTTGATCTTTAATGTCGGTTATAATTTGCGAACATAGAAGATGAATGGAGTTCGCATAACCCTTTCGACTAAGTGCATCAGCCACCACATTTGCTTTACCAGGGTGATATCTAATTTCACAGTCGTAATCATTCAGGAGTTCGACCCATCTTCGTTGCCTCATATTTAACTCTTTTTGATTGAAGATATGTTGAAGACTCTTGTGGTCAGTGTATATTTCACACTTAGTACCATAGAGATAATGTCTCCATATCTTAAGAGCGAATACAACGGCTCCAAGTTCTAGGTCATGAGTGGTGTAGTTCTTTTCATGTGTCTTGAGTTGCCTCGAGGCATAAGCTATGACTTTTCCTCTTTGCATGAGAACGCAACCTAATCCTTGCCCTGACGCGTCGCAATAGACTACGAAATCATCACAACCTTCGGGAAGAGTGAGGATTGGTGCATCACAAAGTTTTTGTTTAAGAGTTTGAAAAGCTTCTTCTTGCTTGGGTCCCCATACGAATGGTTTTCCCTTATGGGTTAAAGCCGTGAGTGGCACAGCAATGCGAGAGAAGTTTGAAATGAACCGACGATAATAGCCAGCTAGTCCAAGAAAAGATCTTACTTCAGTTGGTGTACGTGGAGCTTGCCATTCTTGAACTGCCTTGATCTTTGAAGGGTCAACATGTATTCCTTTGTCATTGACTACATGCCCGAGGAATTGCACCTCTTTTAACCAGAATTCACATTTAGAGAACTTGGCATAAAGCTTTTCCTTTTCTAGAAGTGCAAGAACGAGTCGAAGATGACGCTCATGATCAGCTTTAGATTTTGAATAAATAAGAATATCGTCGATGAAAACTATAACAAATCGATCAAGGTAAGGTTTGCAGACTCTGTTCATTAGGTCCATGAAGACAGCTGGTGCGTTGGTTAATCCAAACGGCATAACCATGAATTCATAGTGGCCATAACGAGTTCGAAAAGCAGTCTTAGGGACGTCTTCTTCATGCACTCTAAGCTGATGATAGCCAGATCGAAGATCGATTTTCGAAAAGCAGCTGGCACCTTGTAGTTGGTCAAGAAGATCATCTATGCGAGGTAAAGGATAGCGATTTTTGATGGTTAACTTGTTGAGCTCTCTGTAGTCGATGCACATACGAAAAGATCCATCTTTCTTCTTTACAAAAAGGACAGGTGCACCCCAAGGCGATGAGCTGGGACGTATGAATCCCTTGTCAGTCAACTCTTGCAATTGACTGGCTAGCTCTTGCATTTCAGAGGGGGCTAACCTATATGGAGACTTTGCAACTGGTGTAGCACCAGGTATAAGGTCAATACGGAATTCGACATCTCTGATTGGAGGAAGTCCTGAAATGTCGTCAGGAAAAACTTGTGGAAAATCCTTTACTACAGGAATATCTTCAAGTTTCTTCTCTGTGGTCCCCTTCTTGATGATATGGGCTAAAAACGCGACATAATTCTTGCGAAGATATTTTTGAGCTTGAAGACAAGACATTAAGTTGAGCCCTTTCGACGAGGTTTCTCCAATGATTCGAAGAGTCTGACCGTTTGAAAGAGGAATGCGAATAAATTTTTCACGACATACAACTTCCGCACGATGTTGACTGAGCCAATCCATACCGATTATGATGTCGAAACTTCCCAGCTTCATAGGAATAAGGTCGACTGAGAAATCGTGGTCGTTTAACGTAAGTGTACAGTTGCGTAAAATAGAGTCTAATGAAACTGGTTTTCCGTCCGCAACTTCCACCGTTATGGATTCCGCGAGTTTATCCCGATTTTTGCTTAAGATGGGTTCAAATTCTAATGACACAAAACTTCTATCCGCACCAGTATCAAATAACATAGAGGCATATCTACCATTTATAAGAAACGTACCGTTGACCACATTGCCGTCCGCTCTGGCCTGGTTCGCGTTAATATTGAAAGCTCTTCCTCTTGCAGGTGGAGGAGCTTGGTTCGCTTGATTCACAGGGTTGGCTTGGGCCTGAGCATGAATAATATTAACCAGCCTTGGACATGTGTTTCTGAAATGACTTGGGTCGCTGCAATTGAAACAAGCCCGCATAGGTTGGCCCATAGGGTAATTGGGTTGATAGTATGTTTGGGCTAGATGTTGGGTGGGTGGAAATGGTAGTTGTTGTTGTGCTTGACCCATTAACTGTTGGTGGGTTTGGGTTAAAGGTTGGTGGCGGTTTGTTCGTTGAGGTATGCGGCAGTTTTGAACAGTATGTCCTGCGCGACCGCAGCCGGTGTAGTATTGGCAAGGATGATCAGGGGAGTGGTGATACTAACAACGGTTACATTTTGGTAATGGGCCTGTGTAGGGTCTTCTGTATGGCGCGGGTGAAGGAGTGACTTGGGTGATGGGTGCAACAGGAATAGGGGTGTTGGTTTGGGTGACTGCAAAATTCCTGGTGTTACGCTTCCTCTTGTTAGCAAACTTAGAGGAAGGAATGGGGTGGTTTGAGGTTTGTCCCTCAACAAGGGCTTTCTTCTTCTCTTCTTTGAACTTCCCATTACGAATTCGGTTTTCGGTCAGTTCAGTTGCCAACTCCATGGCAGCTTCAAATGTTACCGGTGAAACGCTGAGAACCGAATCTTGGATTTTCGAGGAAGTCCTCAAATATAATGCTCGATCAGGCGATAGGTTGGAGTGAATAAATTTGGAACCATTTGGTTCAATTCCAAGAACCTCTTGTTGTAAGTAGAGTGATCACCCTCCTTTTGCCTTAGAGCATGAAATTCATCCTCCAACTTCTTAATTTCACTTCTAGGACAGAAACGCCTAGTCATGATTTCCCTTAACTCCTCCCAAGTTAAGGCCATCGCATCTTCAGTTCCCCTCTTTCCTTTCTCAGTATTCCACCAAGTGAGAGCTACACCAAGTAGTCTCCCGGTGGCGTAACGAACCTTGCGATCCTTAGGACAATCGCAGTTTAGGAAGGCGTTTTCCATCTCCTCGAACCAATGTAGGAGAGCAGTGACTCCCTCGGTCCCTTCGAATTTTGGAGGATCACAGGACTTAAAATGTTTGTAAGAGCACTTGTTGGTAGGAGGGTTGTCGATGTTCTGGTCCTGTTGTTGAGGAAGGTTAGTAGGATTTGTAGCAAGGGCTTGTTGTACTTGTACCACGATGTCAGGCAATATCGTGGCCATTTGTTTCGCGATATGAGTGGCCAAACGTTCCTGAGACTTTCCCGATCTTTTACCCCTTCGATGCTGTCTAGACGACATCTACAGGATCACAAAATGAGAAGATTATGAGTTTATGGTGTCTTTTTAGGTGTCATGTGTCTTTAAGAAAATGAAAATAACATAAATATCAATAATGCTACTACATCCATAGGATGTCTTGGGTTCGCTCATGTTGGGCCTCAAATGTCCCCCATACCTTCACCTACATAGTCATGTGGGCCCCCATGGCTATTGGCTTGGTAGGATTCACATTAGTATTGGCAATTTAACACTCGCATCCCCCGAATGCAAACCACAAAATATGTTCATGAGATGTTTGGTCGGAACGTGTCCAGGTGTAGACACAATGACAACTCAAAGTGGGATTAGCTCACACGACGTTTGGTATAGCATGCTTTGGCCTAATAGGTACTTCGTACTCTCATCGTTAGTCCCCAGGTAGGCAAAATGGTCCTTTATTTTGGATTTATACGAATGCCAGCCTAGACAGGACGTTCCGACTACCGGTACTGGTACCCTTCCAGTTACTACATGCCCATCATGAGAACTCACTTTGATGAGATTTGAAAACACGAAAAATCATTGTAAAATCAATCATGATGTGGTGTGTGCTTTCATGGATGTGATATGTTATGAGCATACGATTTCATGATAGGCATTATTTGATAATACATACTTATGAACATGCTTGCACAATATCAAATGTAACATTTAACATAAAACATATAAACATAATGGAATTTGGCATATAACACACAAAATTCTTATAAGTTTCTAATCGACTATAGTATAGGCTCTAAGGGTCTAATAACCTATCCTATATCCCTATAGTCATGGCTCTGATACCAATCTGTCTCACCCCGACCCGCAGCGGAAATAAGAGTCGGGGCATAATTGGGTTATCACCAAAGCACATGACATTTACTATTATGTTTCATAATTAAAAAAGTCAAAGTTACATTTTCAAACATCCAAACATGTTTATTCAATACAAAGGAAATAACCAAACATAACAATCCCAATACTAAATCGTTTTATTCTTCTAATCCAGGTCCTATGTGTTCCTAGCTGCTGCTGGTTCACCTGTATCATGTGTAAAATGGGAGTTTTTTGGGTCAACATAAGTTGGCGAGTGAACCTTATTAGATAAACATTTGATAATGATTTTATGGTTAGTTTATCAATGAAATATTGTGCATAATCATAAATGAGCAAAAGTAAGTAATCAAGCATTGGCAAATAGCAGTTACAATTATAACATACAATAACACTTGCTAGCATACATGAATATACCAATATCATACGATAACTAACATAAATGAACTGTGCGATCAAGGCTCAATCAAACGGAGCCGATCGTATTGCATGTACTGAAAATGTAAAATGAACTGTGCGATCAAGGCTCAATCAAACAGAGCCGATCGTATTGCATGTACTGAAAATGTAAAATGAACTGTGCGATCAAGGCTCAATCAAACGGAGCCGATCGTATTGCATGTACTGAAAATGTAAAATGAACTGTGCGATCAAGGCTCAATCAAACGGAGCCGATCGTATGCGGGCACGCCAGGTTCAACCGCATAATAAAATGGGGAACAAGCTCAAACCTCATAAATGGGGAGCGGCGGCCTCGGCAATTGCATGTACTGAAATAATAATTTGCATCCAATAATAACTACTTAACAGCAACAAACTAAATACACATGTTCATGATATGATGTATGCACAATAGTTTAGTTATAATATGTATATAAACAAAGACACATGATACATCCCAAAAACGTGATTAAAACGGGAATTTGAAAGATTCACTCACATTGGGTGCGTTGAATTGGAGATGGTGAGATGCGCACGATTTAGATGAGCGAGTCGACGAGGAATACTAACCTAAATAATAATGGAAAAATATATTAAATGGATGGATGTTATTAAGGATTTTAATGAAATTTTTTTAGATATATTTTTGTGAGTTTATGGCTATTTTCTATCTTTAAAAATGTTATTTTAAGTATTTTTAATTGATTTTTAAATTAAATTAAATAAAAAAAATATATAAAAAAAATATATTTTTTTTAAGCGTTGACCGTTGACCGGTTCGGTCAGCGAATAAACCTGCGCCGGGTGGGATTCGAACCGGCGACCTTCCGTTCGCGTGCACGCAACTCTACCAACTGAGCTACGTGTCTAACCCGAAATAAACTCGTTTTTAATTATATTTATACACTTATTTGAATTAACCGAAAATTCCTTTATTTGCAAAAACGTTTTAATTCAATTGGACTGGTGCTCGTGACAAGTTTCGAACGCGCGACGTGTAGTTCATGTTGCACACAGTCCACCGCTGGACTGTGTGTCTAACCCGGTTATTATCTTGGTTTTTATTATACTTAACAACTATCTGATTTAACCCGGTTTAGTTCTTGATCAAAAAGGCATGTTATTACACAAGGCGTGCATGTAGCGGGGATCGAACTCGGGACGTGTATAGTTTTTGTTTGCACACAGTCCACCGCTGGACTGTGTGTCTAACCCGTTTATAATCCTGATTTAATTACTCTTATGTCATTACTGAACTCATCTTCTTCATTACGAACACAGACCTCAATCAAACAACCGATTCGTGATTAATCTAGTTAATAAACATGATGTCTAGCTTGAATGCATTAAACCGAACAGTTTGGGGAAAGAAGATACCGAACAGGTTGTCTTCTTCAGAGAGTCCGGCGAAACTTGTCGGCTCTATTTTTGAACCTTCGGCAGAGAGAATCTATTAACACGTTTAAAGGGGATTAGATATGAGATTGAACCAGTGAATATTGATTATCAGTACGTTCGAATGTGCATACCGGTAATTAACGAGTTTCCGGCAATTCCAGAAATTTTCCGGCGAACACAGAAAGTCCAGCAATGTCGTCTGTGGTTGATTTTGAGCGATGGGTTAATGTTAGTAAAGTTCTAACAATAGATTGAAATCGTAAAGTAGAAGTATTTTACCGGTTTGTGTTGAATACGATTTTCCGGCGACTTTTGCAGAGAATTCCGGCGAACTGTTTTAGGTGCTCAGATGGTCTGAAAATGCGACGAAAAGGAATTGGAGTATTGGTATGATATCTCTGAATCGCGAGAGTGTCTGGAGTTTGAGTTATTCAGAACTTGATGTTCTTTTTCGGTTTTAAAAATCAACAATGATTAGTCTTTAAGTTTAGTCAATTTCCGATTGATTAGAAAACGCCGTGCATCGGTTATAACTGAATGTGTGAGGTAAACAATCGATTTGACGATTGGTTTGCCGATTATCGTTTTTCAGATGACACCATCGGTTAAACTGAGTTTGTGTATAAGTTCCATTTGTTTTCCTAGAGTTAACAGAAAACACATTGTGGCGGAGTGGTTTAGGGAATGAATGTTAAGTTGTTTAAAGAGTCTTGGCTGACCCGGGTTCGAGTCCCGGCAGCTTCAAATATTTTTTTATTTATTTTATTTTAACTTTTTGTCAAATATAATTTTTATAGTTTAGTTTATTTATTAATTATGTATCGTTTTAACTCAAAATAATCATAAATAATTAATGCAACTTTTATAACTTGGTACTTGATTACAAAAAGGAGCGGGTTTGGAGACCCGATTTTTACAAATGTTACAGTATCCCCTACTTTTAGGAATTTCGTCCCGAAATTTAAGTAGTTGAAGTAGTAGGAAAAAGATGCGGGTATTTTTCACGCATTGAGTCTTCACGTTCCCAAGTAAACTCAGGTCACCGTTTCGACTCCCAGCGTACCGTAATCCATGATCTCCACTGGTCTTTCAATAAAATGCATGGATTCATCAATCTGAATATCTTCCAGCGGAATATGGCGATTCTCATCAGCGAGGCACTTCTTCAAGTTCGACACGTGGAATGTGGGATGAATCCTGTTGAGTTCTTCTGGTAAGTCAAGCTTGTATGCTACAGGACCTACTCTTTCGAGTATCTTGAAAGGTCCTACGTAACGTGGTGCTAGCTTCCCCTTTTGACCAAAACGAACTACTCCCTTCCACGGTGATACTTTTAAAAGCACATGATCACCAATGTTAAACTCCAAGGGCTTCCATCGTTTATCTGCATAACTCTTTTGTCGACTTTGAGCTGCTAGAAGATTGTTTCGAATTTGATGGATCTTATCTGTGGTTTCTTGGATCAATTCTGGACCAGTAATTTGTGCTTCCCCAATTTCGTGCCAACACACAGGAGATCGGCACTTTCGACCATATAAGGCTTCAAAAGGTGCCATGCCGATGCTCGAATGATAGCTGTTGTTGTACGAAAATTCAACTAACGGTAGGTGGGCGTCCCAATTTCCCTTGAAGTCTATGACACATGCTCTAAGCATATCCTCAAGAGTTTGAATGGTGCGCTCAGACTGTCCATCAGTTTGAGGATGATAGGCGGTACTGAGATCTAATTGAGTGCCCATAGCGGATTGTACTGCTTGCCATGTTCGTGAGGTGAAACGACCATCACCATCAGAAATAATACTTAATGGTACCCCATGCCGGCTTACGATTTCGTTGATATAAATACGAGCAAGCTTTTCGTTCTTCAAATCTTCTCGAATAGGAATAAAGTGAGCTGATTTTGTAAGTCGGTCTATAATCACCCATATAGTGTCATACCCACCAGAAGTGCGAGGTAACCCGGTAATGAAATCCATGGTTATATTTTCCCACTTCCATACAGGTATTTCCGGTTGGACTAGAAGTCCTGAGGGTCTTTGGTGTTCAGCCTTCACCTTGGAACATGTGAGACACTTGGAAACAAAAACGACAATATCCTTCTTCATTCCAGGCCACCAATAGGTGTATCGTAGGTCTTGATACATCTTATCGGCTCCTGGGTGTATAGAATATCGCTTTTTGTGAGCTTCATTCATAAGAGTTTCACGAAGATTGTTGTGGTTAGGAATCCAGATACGATCTAGGTAATACAGAATACCGTCTGATTTAGTTTCAAGGTTTAGCTCGGCTCCACAGGACATCTCTTTTCGTACATCTTCTTCTGATATTGAAACGTGTTGAGCTTCTCGAATTTGATCTTTAATGTCGGTTATAATTTGCGAACATAGAAGATGAATGGAGTTCGCATAAACCCTTTCGACTAAGTGCATCAGCCACCACATTTGCTTTACCAGGGTGATATCTAATTTCACAGTCGTAATCATTCAGGAGTTCGACCCATCTTCGTTGCCTCATATTTAACTCTTTTTGATTGAAGATATGTTGAAGACTCTTGTGGTCAGTGTATATTTCACACTTAGTACCATAGAGATAATGTCTCCATATCTTAAGAGCGAATACAACGGCTCCAAGTTCTAGGTCATGAGTGGTGTAGTTCTTTTCATGTGTCTTGAGTTGCCTCGAGGCATAAGCTATGACTTTTCCTCTTTGCATGAGAACGCAAACCTAATCCTTGCCCTGACGCGTCGCAATAGACTACGAAATCATCACAACCTTCGGGAAGAGTGAGGATTGGTGCATCACAAAGTTTTTGTTTAAGAGTTTGAAAAGCTTCTTCTTGCTTGGGTCCCCATACGAATGGTTTTCCCTTATGGGTTAAAGCCGTGAGTGGCACAGCAATGCGAGAGAAGTTTGAAATGAACCGACGATAATAGCCAGCTAGTCCAAGAAAAGATCTTACTTCAGTTGGTGTACGTGGAGCTTGCCATTCTTGAACTGCCTTGATCTTTGAAGGGTCAACATGTATTCCTTTGTCATTGACTACATGCCCGAGGAATTGCACCTCTTTTAACCAGAATTCACATTTAGAGAACTTGGCATAAAGCTTTTCCTTTTCTAGAAGTGCAAGAACGAGTCGAAGATGACGCTCATGATCAGCTTTAGATTTTGAATAAATAAGAATATCGTCGATGAAAAACTATAACAAATCGATCAAGGTAAGGTTTGCAGACTCTGTTCATTAGGTCCATGAAGACAGCTGGTGCGTTGGTTAATCCAAACGGCATAACCATGAATTCATAGTGGCCATAACGAGTTCGAAAAGCAGTCTTAGGGACGTCTTCTTCATGCACTCTAAGCTGATGATAGCCAGATCGAAGATCGATTTTCGAAAAGCAGCTGGCACCTTGTAGTTGGTCAAGAAGATCATCTATGCGAGGTAAAGGATAGCGATTTTTGATGGTTAACTTGTTGAGCTCTCTGTAGTCGATGCACATACGAAAAGATCCATCTTTCTTCTTTACAAAAAGGACAGGTGCACCCCAAGGCGATGAGCTGGGACGTATGAATCCCTTGTCAGTCAACTCTTGCAATTGACTGGCTAGCTCTTGCATTTCAGAGGGGGCTAACCTATATGGAGACTTTGCAACTGGTGTAGCACCAGGTATAAGGTCAATACGGAATTCGACATCTCTGATTGGAGGAAGTCCTGAAATGTCGTCAGGAAAAACTTGTGGAAAATCCTTTACTACAGGAATATCTTCAAGTTTCTTCTCTGTGGTCCCCTTCTTGATGATATGGGCTAAAAACGCGACATAATTCTTGCGAAGATATTTTTGAGCTTGAAGACAAGACATTAAGTTGAGCCCTTTCGACGAGGTTTCTCCAATGATTCGAAGAGTCTGACCGTTTGAAAGAGGAATGCGAATAAATTTTTCACGACATACAACTTCCGCACGATGTTGACTGAGCCAATCCATACCGATTATGATGTCGAAACTTCCCAGCTTCATAGGAATAAGGTCGACTGAGAAATCGTGGTCGTTTAACGTAAGTGTACAGTTGCGTAAAATAGAGTCTAATGAAACTGGTTTTCCGTCCGCAACTTCCACCGTTATGGATCCGCGAGTTTATCCCGATTTTTGCTTAAGATGGGTTCAAATTCTAATGACACAAAACTTCTATCCGCACCAGTTATCAAAACATAGAGGCATATCTACCATTTATAAGAAACGTACCGTTGACCACATTGCCGTCCGCTCTGGCCTGGTTCGCGTTAATATTGAAAGCTCTTCCTCTTGCAGGTGGAGGAGCTTGGTTCGCTTGATTCACAGGGTTGGCTTGGGCCTGAGCATGAATAATATATAACCAGCCTTGGACATGTGTTTCTGAAATGACTTGGGTCGCTGCAATTGAAACAAGCCCGCATAGGTTGGCCCATAGGGTAATTGGGTTGATAGTATGTTTGGGCTAGATGTTGGGTGGGTGGAAATGGTAGTTGTTGTTGTGCTTGACCCATTAACTGTTGGTGGGTTTGGGTTAAAGGTTGGTGGCGGTTTGTTCGTTGAGGTATGCGGCAGTTTTGAACAGTATGTCCTGCGCGACCGCAGCCGGTGTAGTATTGGCAAGGATGATCAGGGGAGTGGTGATACTAACAACGGTTACATTTTGGTAATGGGCCTGTGTAGGGTCTTCTGTATGGCGCGGGTGAAGGAGTGACTTGGGTGATGGGTGCAACAGGAATAGGGGTGTTGGTTTGGGTGACTGCAAAATTCCTGGTGTTACGCTTCCTCTTGTTAGCAAACTTAGAGGAAGGAATGGGGTGGTTTGAGGTTTGTCCCTCAACAAGGGCTTTCTTCTTCTCTTCTTTGAACTTCCCATTACGAATTCGGTTTTCGGTCAGTTCAGTTGCCAACTCCATGGCAGCTTCAAATGTTACCGGTGAAACGCTTGAGAACCGAATCTTGGATTTTCGAGGAAGTCCTCAAATATAATGCTCGATCAGGCGATAGGTTGGAGTGAATAAATTTGGAACCATTTGGTTCAATTCCAAGAACCTCTTGTTGTAAGTAGAGTGATCACCCTCCTTTTGCCTTAGAGCATGAAATTCATCCTCCAACTTCTTAATTTCACTTCTAGGACAGAAACGCCTAGTCATGATTTCCCTTAACTCCTCCCAAGTTAAGGCATCGCATCTTCAGTTCCCCTCTTTCCTTTCTCAGTATTCCACCAAGTGAGAGCTACACCAAGTAGTCTCCCGTGGCGTAAACGAACCTTGCGATCCTTAGGACAATCGCAGTTTAGGAAGGCGTTTTCCATCTCCTCGAACCAATGTAGGAGAGCAGTGACTCCCTCGGTCCCTTCGAAATTTTGGAGGATCACAGGACTTAAAATGTTTGTAAGAGCACTTGTTGGTAGGAGGGTTGTCGATGTTCTGGTCCTGTTGTTGAGGAAGGTTAGTAGGATTTGTAGCAAGGGCTTGTTGTACTTGTACCACGATGTCAGGCAATATCGTGGCCATTTGTTTCGCGATATGAGTGGCCAAACGTTCCTGAGACTTTCCCGATCTTTTACCCCTTCGATGCTGTCTAGACGACATCTACAGGATCACAAAATGAGAAGATTATGAGTTTATGGTGTCTTTTTAGGTGTCATGTGTCTTTAAGAAAATGAAAATAACATAAATATCAATAATGCTACTACATCCATAGGATGTCTTGGGTTCGCTCATGTTGGGCCTCAAATGTCCCCCATACCTTCACCTACATAGTCATGTGGGCCCCCATGGCTATTGGCTTGGTAGGATTCACATTAGTATTGGCAATTTAACACTCGCATCCCCCGAATGCAAACCACAAAATATGTTCATGAGATGTTTGGTCGGAACGTGTCCAGGTGTAGACACAATGACAACTCAAAGTGGGATTAGCTCACACGACGTTTGGTATAGCATGCTTTGGCCTAATAGGTACTTCGTACTCTCATCGTTAGTCCCCAGGTAGGCAAAATGGTCCTTTATTTTGGATTTATACGAATGCCAGCCTAGACAGGACGTTCCGACTACCGGTACTGGTACCCTTCCAGTTACTACATGCCCATCATGAGAACTCACTTTGATGAGATTTGAAAACACGAAAAATCATTGTAAAATCAATCATGATGTGGTGTGTGCTTTCATGGATGTGATATGTTATGAGCATACGATTTCATGATAGGCATTATTTGATAATACATACTTATGAACATGCTTGCACAATATCAAATGTAACATTTAACATAAAACATATAAACATAATGGAATTTGGCATATAAACACAAAATTCTTATAAGTTTCTAATCGACTATAGTATAGGCTCTAAGGGTCTAATAACCTATCCTATATCCCTATAGTCATGGCTCTGATACCAATCTGTCTCACCCCGACCCGCAGCGGAAATAAGAGTCGGGGCATAATTGGGTTATCACCAAAGCACATGACATTTACTATTATGTTTCATAATTAAAAAAGTCAAAGTTACATTTTCAAACATCCAAACATGTTTATTCAATACAAAGGAAATAACCAAACATAACAATCCCAATACTAAATCGTTTTATTCTTCTAATCCAGGTCCTATGTGTTCCTAGCTGCTGCTGGTTCACCTGTATCATGTGTAAAATGGGAGTTTTTGGGTCAACATAAGTTGGCGAGTGAACCTTATTAGATAAACATTTGATAATGATTTTATGGTTAGTTTATCAATGAAATATTGTGCATAATCATAAATGAGCAAAAGTAAGTAATCAAGCATTGGCAAATAGCAGTTACAATTATAACATACAATAACACTTGCTAGCATACATGAATATACCAATATCATACGATAACTAACATAAATGAACTGTGCGATCAAGGCTCAATCAAACGGAGCCGATCGTATTGCATGTACTGAAAATGTAAAATGAACTGTGCGATCAAGGCTCAATCAAACGGAGCCGATCGTATTGCATGTACTGAAAATGTAAAATGAACTGTGCGATCAAGGCTCAATCAAACGGAGCCGATCGTATTGCATGTACTGAAAATGTAAAATGAACTGTGCGATCAAGGCTCAATCAAACGGAGCCGATCGTATGCGGGCACGCCAGGTTCAACCGCATAATAAAATGGGGAACAAGCTCAAACCTCATAAATGGGGAGCGGCGGCCTCGGCAATTGCATGTACTGAAATAACAATTTGCATCCAATAATAATACTTAACAGCAACAAACTAAATACACATGTTCATGATATGATGTATGCACAATAGTTTAGTTATAATATGTATATAAACAAAGACACATGATACACCCCAAAAACGTGATTAAAACGGGGAATTTGAAAGATTCACTCACATTGGGTGCGTTGAATTGGAGATGGTGAGATGCGCACGATTTAAATGAGCGAGTCGACGATGAATACTAACCTAAATAATAATGGAAAAATATATTAAATGGATGGATGTTATTAAGGATTTTAATGAAATTTTTTTAGATATATTTTTGTGAGTTTATGGCTATTTTCTATCTTTAAAAATGTTATTTTAAGTATTTTTAATTGATTTTTAAATTAAATTAAATAAATAAAAAATATATATATATATATATATATATTTTTAAGCGTTGACCGTTGACCGGTTCGGTCAGCGAATAAACCTGCGCCGGGTGGGATTCGAACGGCGACCTTCCGTTCGCGTGCACGCAGCTCTACCAACTGAGCTACATGTCTAACCCGAAATAAACTCGTTTTTAATTATATTGATACACTTATTTGAATTAACCGAAAATTCCTTTATTTGCAAAAACGTTTTAATTCAATTGGACCGGTGCTCGTGACAAGTTTCGAGCGCAGCGACGTGTAGTTCATGTTGCACACAGTCCACTGCTGGACTGTGTGTCTAACCCTGTTATTATCTTGGTTTTTGTTATACTTAACAACTATCTAACCCGGTTTAGTTCTTGATCAAAAAGGCATATTATTACACAAGGCGTGCATGTAGCGGGGATCGAACTCGGGACGTGTATAGTTTTTGTTTGCACACAGTCCACCGCTGGACTGTGTGTCTAACCCGTTTATAATCCTGATTTTAATTACTCTTATGTCATTACTGAACTCATCTTCTTCATTACGAACACAGACCTCAATCAAACAACCGATTCGTGATTAATCTAGTTAATAAACATGATGTCTAGCTTGAATGCATTAAACCGAACATTTTGGGGGAAAGAAGATACCGAACAGGTTGTCTTCTTCAGAGAGTCCGGCGAAACTTGTCGGCTCTGTTTTTGAACCTTCGGCCGAGAGAATCTATTAACAGGTTTAAGGGATTAGATATGAGATTGAACCAGTGAATATTGATTATCAGTACGTTGGAATGTGCATACCGATAATTAACGAGTTTCCGGCAATTCCAGAAATTTTCCGGCGAACACAGAAAGTCCAGCAATGTCGTCTGTGGTTGATTTTGAGCGATGGGTTAATGTTAGTAAAGTTCTAACAATAGATTGAAATCGTAAAGTAGAAGTATTTTACCGGTTTGTGTTGAATACGGTTTTCCGGCGACTTTTGCAGAGAATTCCGGCGAACTGTTTTAGGTGCTCAGATGGTCTGAAATGCGACGAAAATGAACTTGTGGAGTATGTAATGGTTTTGATATCTTTTCATAGAAGTTTGGTTTTGGAGGTTATTCAAAAACCTGTTTCTTTTTGTTTCGAAAATCCAATGATTTCACTATTTGTTTGAATCAATTGTGATGTTTGAATCATGGCTTTTGGCATTCTTTTGATTTTTGTGATGTTTTTGAATAAAATGGTTTTGTCACGAGTGGTTTTGCGATATACCGTTTTTCAGTACACCTCGATGTTAAATCTGGTTTTGTATATAAGTGTCTCCTTTGTTTTCCTAATAGTTAACAAATAACATTGGACAGATGTTAACATATGAAACTGTTACAATTAAAGATTTTGTCGCAAACTGTTTCGAGTACACACATGTTCAAAATTTACTTGCTATATAAGTAATTACTTGATTATAAACAAACAATTTTTATCAGTTTACAATGTTATTAAAAAGTTGTAATGTTTAACACATAAATTAAAATCATGAAAAACTTTAATGACTATGTAAATTGGTACCGGGTACAAAAGTCAGCCGGTTTTTTTTAGACCATGTTTTAACAATGTACAGCAGGTTACCATGTTACACTAGTAGCTAACACATTTATAGACAAGTTACACATCTGACCTATGCATTGTAACATGTGTTAAACATCGGGGTAACATATGTTGCATACAGTGTGTTACATGTGTTACACCCCGTGGGTTAGAGATGTATACCTATGTTACACATGTTACATCTTGGTGTTACTTACGTTTACAGTCTCTTGTACGACACATGACCTACGTACTTGTTAATGTGGGTTTTTAATCCTTGCATGTCTACTTTCGAAAGATGATCAACAACACCCGCCTCCCTATTATGTTTATGAACAAACGCAAGCACCAAATACTTGACAACTTATGGCGACCAAGCTGGTGTTCATTGTAAGAAATATACGTTAATGTTGTATTGTTTAACCTTCACACGTTTGATGAACTTGTTGTTGCTGTAAATGAAGATGTTTCTTATGAAGATGAAGATGCTTATAAGAAATGAAGATATCTTTTGTGTCCAAGATGAAGACGCTTATCAAGAAATGAAGCATAATTTGCTTTCGTTTAAATTGGGGCATCACCATTGATGGTAGATAATTAGTTTGAAAATCCATAATTCTTAGGTATATGTTTCAAATTTTTTGTTGGTTTGGTTGTTTTTGTATAAAATTCACTCGGATATCACATTTTCATTACCTTATCCATAATTTGTTTTTGTATAAACTTCACTCGGATATCACATTTTCATTACCTTAGAAAGTCCATAATTTAATCTGAATATCTCGTTTTTTTACAAATAAAGAGTCATGTTTTTTTGCTGGCATAATTAGCTACATGTTTACAATTTGCTGCCAGCTACATATGTTACATTTTGACAGATACATATTTTACCTTTTTTGACAGCTACATATGCAACACCCCCTTTGTTAAATATGTAACGACCAGCTAGGTGACACTTATTACTTTCAACACCATTTAAATATGTTAATCAAAACAAAAGTACTTGTTGTCATGG
The DNA here is from genome assembly GCA_947069175.1 of Scalesia atractyloides. NCBI lineage: Eukaryota > Viridiplantae > Streptophyta > Magnoliopsida > Asterales > Asteraceae > Scalesia > Scalesia atractyloides. The sequence goes on from CAMTDV010000024.1 coordinate 82,676,220, forward strand.
TGTAATACATTCTACATTTGTTTTATGTGTTACATCGGAACTAAGTTGCATATGTTACACATCTAAGCAGTCTTTGGTAACAAACCAGTTGTACATATGTATAACATGTTTGTAACATGTGTTACACAAGAGGGTAACATATGTACAACCACTTTAACATGAGTATACATGTTAAACGTGTTACATTGCTAAAAAAACTCTAGCTACACATGTAACTAGCACAATGTTACTGGTATGTTTTGTTCCGCACAACCTTTTTCGGACAAGTACTTCCATTTCGGACAAGTCCTCCCATGTTGTTATTGCCATGTATAAGACTTATGGCGACCAGGCTGGGTTCAATGTAAAAAATATATGTTAATTAATGTAGTTTTTAATCTACTTGTAACATTGTTAATAACAATTCCAGATACATATGTAACTAGCACAAATGCTACGTATATACAGTCTGAATATGTAATTAAGGATTTGTTGTGTTAATGATGAAGATAATTATCATGAAATGAACATAATTAGCTTTTACGGTCTAAATATGTAATTAGGTTTTGTCGATTTTTGTTTACCAATTCAATATCTAACATATATTGGAAACATGTTTTTAGCACACATATTTTTATGTTCATATGTATCTAACATATACAGGAAACATGTTTGTAACATGTGTTACACTCAGGGTAACATATGTACAACCACTTTACACATGTTACATATAGTTGTTACATGTGTTACAACATCAAACTACACATGAGTATACATGTTAAACGTGTTACATTACTAAAACAACTCTAGTTACACATGTAACTAGCACAATGTTACCTAAATACGATATGAATTTGATTAACTTGTGTCTCCTTGTCCTCAAAGGGTCACAGATGATTGAAGAAAAAGCCTAAATTAGCAATCATTCAACATTCATCGATGTATATTTCGGGCAAGTCCTTCCATTTTGTTCTTGCCATGTATAAGACTTATGGCGACCAAGTTGGGTTAAATTTAAAATATATGTTAATGTAATTTTTTTTATCTACAAGTAACATTGTTAATAACAACTCTAGGTACATATGTAAGTAGTGAAATATTACCTATATACAATCTGAATATATAATGAAGGAATTGATGTGTTAAAGATGATGATAATTATCAAGAAATGAACATAATTTGATTTTACGGTCAAAATATGTAATTGGGTTTTGTGGTTTTTTATTTAACATATGTCGCAACATATTTCACCTTTTTAAACTAGTATATTTGTTGTATATGCTACAAGGGTTCCCCTATGCTACAAATATTTTAACCGTGTATAAATTGTCACATTTGCTTTACCCTACGTAGTTATTGTTCCCACCATTTTTTTATCAATTTCCATGTTTTGCATTTGTTACTCCAAAGTGGATAACACATGTACAATCAAGTTACACATGTTACATAGTGTAGTTACATGATCTACACCAAAGGCCAACACTTGTATAGCCAGGTTACACATGTTACCTTTATGTGTAACACACGTTACATCGATTGTAACATATTTTAGATAAAACATGATGTTACATGTGTTACACATGTTACATACAGTATTTGCATGTTCTAAACCAGAGGCCAACACTTGTATAGCCAGGTTACACATGTTACATAGAGTATTTGCATGTTCTACACCAGAGGCTAGCACTTGTATAGCCATGTTGCACATGTTACCTTTATGTGTAACACGTGTAACATATTTTTACATATGTTAGAGAAAACATGATGTAGTATGTGTTAGACATGTTACATAAGGTAGTTGCATGTTTACACCAGAAGCCAACACATGTATACCCAGGTTACATATATTAGAGAAAACAACATGTAGCATATGTTACAAATGTATTACTATGCATAAATTGTTACAGTTCATGTGCAACAAAATACGTACACAATATATCCATCACATGTACACAATTTCCCTAAATTAATTTACAACAAAAAGGACACTAAATTTCTAACACACACAACAAATGCAGATTTTTAGCTTTGTTTTGACAACGTAAACTACACTTTTGTTAGGTTTCTTCCAGTTCCAGTCCTGCCCAACAAATGAAAACACAAATATTAGTAATCAGCAAAAGAGTACTTACTAAGATGAGGATACAACAATTACCATTCACCATTTCAATATCCACTCATATCACAACAAATGTGTAACACCATGTATGCAACATATATTACCCCGAAGTATAACATATGTTACAACATACAGGACAAACAATTTAGAATGTAACTAGCAGAAAGGTAGCTGACAGAAATGTAACATAAGTAACTAGTTATGCCAGCAAAAATGTAACACTAGTTATATGTATAAAAAAAAGAACAACTTAACCAACAAAATTTTTAAGCCTTTTCTGTAACAACTATGGATTTTCAAACTAATCATCTACCAATAATGGGGATGCCCAATTTAAACAAAAAACAGAAAACAATATAAAGCAAATCCAATGCATAAAACCTAAAACAAACCCAACTCATAATTATTGGCCAACAAACTGAAAATATCAAAAAACTAAAAATGATTTTAACATAAAAACAAAAACCTGCAAAATACATTAAAATTAACTCATTACTAGAACACTTTAAGCACACAAAAAGTTATAATGACCATTTTAACAAAAAATCAAGTGTGTTCTTGCTGTTAGTAGAACACTTACCGGATCTAGAACCGTCCGATGAACACTGAAGATCTTCAAACATGATTCTCTCTCACACACTTGTGCGTGTGTTCTTGGTGTTCTAGATGAACATGATGAAGATTTGTACCGTCGTACTGTGTGTTCTTATCCAGCAGCCATCATACCATCATTTACTCTTTCTGGCGAATGCGTTTGAACCCTATTTCCTTCTTCATTAGTTGGAGAGATCGAATGGGGGTGATGATGGTTTGATATTTAAAATTTTGTATGTTGATGAGAGAGAATTAGAGATATGGATGAATGAATCTTGAAGAGAGAGAAATAGAGATATGACATATCATGTACTTACAATACATGTCAAATCCATTAATATTATAATATATATCATGTACCAGAATTATGGTTGATTTTACATAAACACCCTTCAAGTACTCTAGTTAACCTCATCAATGTATTTAATTTAAATCAATAAAGCTTAAAAATTCCATGACCCTTGGATGATCTAGATCAATGGTTATAAATAGGGTTTCTTAGGTTTTCTTACCACAAATAAGTTTTCTATATATCATTTCCTATATATTATATATATATATATATATATATAATATATGGTAGGTATCCTAAGAGAAGTACACCCTATTTGAGAAACTTGAGAAGCATTCTGGACCATACGTTTCTTTGAGCTTTTCGTAATACACACGTACGTATAGTTTAAAATTGACTATATACATATATGTATATTGAATTATACACATATGTATATAGTCAATTTTAAACTATACATATGTGTATATTACGAAAAGCTTTGGGAAAATGTGTGGTCCATAATGCTTCTCAAGTTTCTCAATTAGCCTAGTGCTTCTCACATGATCCTAACCCTATATATATATATATATATATACACACACATAGTGAGGTTCATTGGGGAACACTAAAAAAGTGGGGAACAGCGGAGAACCGACTCAAAGGAACTCCGATTGGACTCATTCCAGCGGCGTTGGAACCGGCTCGTCGAACCCTAACTAGGATCTCTTAACCCTAAACCCTAAATCCTAACCCATAAACCCTAAATATATTATGGTTGGATTTAGGGTCTTATATTAGGGTTTAGCCTTCGGGTTTAGTTTTAGTGTTAATCATTAGTATTTAGGGTTTAGTTTTAGGGTTTATAACTTAGATTTTAGGATTTAGCTTAGGTTTTAGCCTTATTTTTAGCTTTAGGGTTTAGTGGTTAAGATTTAGGGTTTAGGGTTAAGAGATCCTAGTTAGGGTTCGACGAGTCGGTTCCAATGCCGCTGGAATGAGTCCAATCGGAGTTCGTTTGAGTCGGTTCCCCACTGTTCCCCACTTTTTTGTGTTCCCCAATGAACCTTCCCCTAGAGGATCCTGTAAAAAAGGGGCATGTGTGTGAGAAGTGTAAGAAATATTCTTGTGTTGACACGTGTCCATCAATTATATTAATGAATAAGGCTAATTATGTAATTTACTCCTAAAAGTAGTTAAAGTCAATTAAAGGAAAGGAGATCATATGTTAACTATTTTAGGAGAAATTTTAGGAAACATATTTGTATTTACGATTTTATACATATGATTGTTTTATCTCTTCATCATCTTTTAATCGTAACATCTTTTAATCATATATTGTTCATATCTTCTTTCATCATCTTTATTGCAACATTCATGATATAGTGGAAAGTTCGATGCAACAGGAAGATACATGTTACATTATGGTTTTCTATGGTCAATCGAATTATGATTACTCAATGGAACAAGACGATACAGTTATGGTGTTTTAACGTCTGAAATGATTTTGATTATTTTGAAGGTATAAAAGAACATTCGGATTCCCAAAACACCATAACTTGAATCGTGATACAGTCATGGTATTTTAAAATCGAGGAATGTTTGTATGATTGTCCAGATGTTAAAACATCATGAATGTAATCACAATACAATGTTTTTTGGATTCCAGATAAAACACCATGACTTGAATCATAGTCAATGTCTCTAGATGTTTAAAACACCACGCCATGAACAATGTCTCCAGATGTTCGATGCAACAGGAATATACATGTTACATTATGGTGTTATATGGAAAATCAAATTATGATGAACGGGTCGAGTTCATAATGGATTATTCAATGGAACAAGATGATAAAGTTACGGTGCTTTAACGTCTGAAATGATTTTGATTATTTTGAAGGTATAAAACAACTTTCGGATTCCCAAAACACCACGACTTGAATCGTGATACATTCATGGTGTTTTACAATCTGGGAATATTGATTGTCTAGAAGTTAAAACACCATGAATGTAATCACAATACAATGTTTTTTGGATTCTAGATAAAACACATTGACTTGAATCATAGTCAATGTATCCAGATGTTTAAAACACCATGCCATGAATCTGATTACAGTTCTTCTAAACGTAAAACACCACGCCTTGAATCTTAATACAATTGCTTCACCAGATGGCATAGATGTGTTAGTTGTAGCTTCACTAGACACCACAGGACACCCTGAACTTGCTGCTTATAACCGTTTCCCTAAAAAAATTGCCGATCGTAAAAATTGTTGAACCCTATATGTTTCAGAGAAATAAAAACGAGGAAGGAGATGTTCGTTTACATTTATAAAACAATAGAGGCTTCTGATTTTGATCTTGGTCATTAATTCCTATATTTAAGGAAAAAGGAGGGAATGTAGGTGTTTTTGATCATGGTTTAATTTTTTTAGGATACAGTTATTTCAAACACATAAAAAGACACTCTTACCCTTATAATTTTCATATTAGTCCAAAATAATAAAATACAATTTACATTAGACCCATTTTGATCTCAACCATTAATTACAAGATCTAAGGGCTTAAAACACTTCTCACAAAACCACTCGTTTTTACAATAACCTCACCCTATGCAAATATATACTAATACATTTCAAACCTTATATAAACCTCTCATCTCTATACACTACCGAATTGACTATGATCTTCATAGAACTGCAAACGAAAATAGTTTTTGTCCTTGATTTTGTTTGAAAACATTGGTCCATTATACCTGTCAATCGAAAACTTGCAACTTCAAACAATCGAACAATCTTCACATTACAAAACACTAATTGCGAAATCAAACCTCATGCGATCCCTAGTTGTCACACCCCTATTTCCACGTGTACCCGGTGGGCCCGGATGGGGAATATCGTGACGTAGTTGATAACATCATAACCAATCAAACACAGCACAATGGAAGTCTTGGATTTAAATTACTATTACAAACCGAGTGTTCAAAGTTTGAAAAATAAATTACAAGGCTTGTAATGAAAAATCCACAGGCGGATCGAATTAAATATATACAAAGTATTGTTTAACAGACTTCGGGCAACTAAGGACTTGCAAAATCCTCTTATGTCACTACCAAGCAGCTCCCGGCCTATTTCGTGTTGGCACCTGTAACTTGATCTTTTGAAAATACGTCAGTTTTCACTGGTAAATACTAATAACCGACATATTTGAAAATATTTACGAAAATGGTTTTAGGTGCACTTGGCACATTTTATAAATAACTTAGGATAGTTCAAAATGACTTTGTTTACAGTTTTACATGTTTGTCAATACATATAGGGTCCGGTGCAGAAACCAAATAACCTGATTAACCGACACGCCACTTAAATAATCCACCAATGGGATTTAATATTTTATTTGCATTAGCATCTGACAAGTGTATATGCCTACACCCCACGCTTAAGGTCGTGGCCATTAATAACTTAAATGTGCCAATGATATCCCAGACACGGTCAAGTTAACCCCCAATGTTTAAGTTATCAAACGATACAGAATAACATGGGTTATGAAGATTTAGTAAATCACAATCCGATAACATGATCCCATACCCGACCAAGCGGTATTAATATACCGTATCCCAAGCCCGTATAGGGAAAATAGGCTAAAAGTATTTACCTGAGCTAATTCTTCAATAAAGTTAATAACTCAGCCGACAATCAAAAAGTAAGCTTAGATGACAATCTACCGGAAGGCTTTAGTCTGGAATGATGGTATTATTAACCAATTAGAACGCTAACAGGTCCTATCTACATCATAGACTCGGACCGGCTAGCTTAAAAAGATATTTACGGTACTAAACGCTAGATTAAGCGATGACCGGAATAGAATGTAGTTTAAACCTGACAAGTACTAAGACTTGTTTAATATGGGTAAACATATTACTTTCTGGATTTTGATAAGAAAATGATAAGGTTAAACCCGTTTTGGTTAAACTAGTCAAGTAGGCTTAACCGTACGCGTATAAGCGAAACCAGGTAACCGGGTGAGTCGTATACAAGTTTCATATGCCATTATATTTAAAATATGTTGTAATATCAGTAGGATATCAAAATGTATGTCCGTTATGGTTTTAAAATCAAGTTATGCTTAAAAAGGGCGTTTTTGTCATTTTAATGTCTTTTAAAAAGGAGCTTGTGAGTAAACTGATGTCATGGTCATAAATATTCTGTAAAAATGATTAATTTATGATGTTATATCAGTAGGATATCAAGTATACGTGTGGTTTATAGTTTAGGACCATATTATGCCCCGAAAGGGCATTTTGGTCATTTTACACATCACTTGACAACTTATTTGGGAATCTGATTTTAGATCATATACCTACTGTAAATATATATAAAATAAGTTTTGAACTTAGTAGGTATCAAGTCTTGATGTTCTAATATGCTTTTAAACTATATTATGCGCCGAAACGACAGTCGCTAAATGACGATTTAAATGGTATTTGAGTGAAAGTGATATTATGAACAGGTTTGTATGAGGAGAATATGTTATATAATACAATACATCAGTAGGGAATAGGTTTTTTTCCATAAAAATGATTAAAATCCATTTTAGGTGCCGTAATGGCAATATCGTCATTTAAGGACTTAATACATGGACTTGTGTATAAACTCAGTTTATAATCTGAATAGATATCCCAAATAATCCTAATTATGATATTACATCAGCAGGTAAAGAGTATTGGTGTTAAAATTATGTTTAAATAATTTTTTACGCCAAAAGGACGATTTGGTCACTTTAAAGCGTAAATTACGCTTATTTAATCAAAACTCAGTTTATGACCAGAATGTTAACCTTAAAAGAAGTTAAACTTTTTATCATATCAGTTTACAATCCATTCATATGTTCATTTGTAGTTAAAACCTCAATTTTAAGCATGAAGGGCATTTTAGCAAAGTTTGGCATAATTAACGGATACTTGCATACAAACTCGGAATACTATGTGGCCATGTAATATGACTCCAGAGGGTTATACTACAACCTAACATGGTCCCAATGCAACATAGAATCAGTAACTAAAGTTGCTAAATCGGGTCAAAATCGAAAGTCAAAGTAGGAGTCAACTTTTGCGACTTTCAGTTTCGAACCGACCTTAGACCTGGACTTGACGGCCCGAACATGTTTATACGTGTTCTAATACTTATTACCAAGTTATTAAAGTGTCAAAATGTATTTTATAACACCTACATTATCAGATATGAGTTTAATTTAAAAACTGACCCAATTTAACTTTTTATCAATGACTTTGACCCGTCAATTGACCAAGCAAACGTGGTAATCAGGAGGTTCCCCCTTGAGGGATTAACACCTACCTAATTACAATCACGTAGCCACGTTCGTTACAAACATTGGTTGGACCGTAATGGTCTTAGCCTTAAGTCAAAGCGTTTTTACGTAAACGCTTTGACTTTGGCTTTAAGCCTATCAAAACTGAAAGAGGAGGGCTAGGAACACTTACACAAGGTCCCTAGCACGAAAATGAACTTAGTAGGATGCTCCCAAGGATTAGGAACTTCCAGAGAGTGAATAGAGAAGAAATATGAGAAGGTGAAAGTTCTAAGGTTGAAACAAGGGCCTTTTTATAGTGAAGGAGGAACATGGAGGTTGTGCCAGGTGTAAGGAAAGGTTATAAGGTGTGTACAAGTGTTAAGGGAAGTGTCTTGAGCAGCTAAGGGGTGGCAAACTCGCGGAAATGTGGCAGAGCGGCAAACTACCCTGTTTCCGCTCGCTGGCATCCACTTACGGACCATATGGCCAAAGCCTTGCAGTCCGTAAGGCTATCTGGCGCCCTGAACATTTGAATGGTTACGGACCGTAACCATATATGGTTGCAGTCCGTAACCGCCTTCCAGAAATTGAAATTGGCATTTTTCCATGTTTGGTCCCTTGACTTTGGATAGCTATTGTTCAGAGGTCATATTTTAACATGAAGACGCTTCTGGTCCCTCTAGGCCAACACGTGACAACGAGGATTAGCAGGACACATGTCGGAATTTTACAGGACGAGTTTTTACGAGGTGTTACATCCTCACCCCCTTAAAAGAAATCTCGACCTCGAGATTTATTAAAAAAGATAGGGTACTTTATCGCATAGTGGACTCGACCTCCCATGTATACTCGGGGCCTCGAAGGGCATCCCATTTGACCTTTACAATAGGTACGTGCTTTCTTCGAAGGTTCTTAAATTGTCGATCTTCGATCGCTATTGGTTTTTCAATGAAACGCATGTTTTCGTTGATTTTCCATCTTCGTGCGACATTAGTAGCGACTCATCGGCTAGGCACTTCTTTAAATTTGAAATGTGGAACACATCATGAATCCCACTTAGCTTTTCGGGTAATTTGAGCTTGTAAGCTACGGACTCGACTTGCTCGATAATCTCAAATGGTCCTATATATCTTGGGTTCAACTTTCTCTTTTTACCGAATCGCATGACGCATTTCCAAGGCGACACCTTTAGTAACACTTTGTCCCCAATTTGAAACTGAAGAGGTTTGCGCCTCTTATCGGCGTAGCTTTTCTGCCTATCTCGGGCTGCTTTGAGACGGTCGCAAATTTGAATAATCTTATCTGTTGTCTCTAGGACAATCTCCGGTCCTGATAGCTGGGCCTCCCCAACTTCTGCCCAACATACGGGCGTTCGACACTTTCTCCCATACAAGGCTTCAAAAGGTGCAACCTTGATGCTTGTATGACAACTGCTATTATAGGAGAATTCAATCAAAGGTAGGTGGTCATCCCAACTGCCACCTAAGTTGATCACACATGCACGTAGCATGTCTTCCAAAGTCTAAATGGTACGCTCACTCTGTCCGTCAATCTGCGGATGAAAAACCGTACTAAAGTTTAATCTTGTGCCTAAAGATTGCTGGAAGCTTTTCCAGAAATGAGAGGTGTATCTTGTATCTCTATCGGATACAATAGACACCGACACTCCATATAGGGACACGATCTCGTCCACGTACATTTTAGCCAATTTGTCTGAGCTAAACGTCTCTTTGATTGGAAAAAAGTGTGCAGACTTAGTCAACCTATCAACGATGACCCAAATCGTGTCATTACCATGTTTGGTCCTTGGTAACTTGATAATCAGATCCATAGTTACCATTTCCCATTTCCAAGTGGGAATCTCGAGCTGTTGTAGAAGTCCTGACGGTTTCTGATGTTCAGCTTTAACTTGCGAGCACGTCAAGCATTTAGCTACATAGGTGGCTATGGATTTCTTCAAACCCATCCTCCAATAATTAGACTTTAAGTCTTGGTACATCTTATCACCTCCCGGGTGAATAGAGTACTTATTGTTATGTGCTTCCAGGAGGATCAAATCTCCAAGTCCTCCAAAAACTGGAACCCAAATTCGTCCATTGAATCTGAGGATTCCATCACTTCCAGGTGTTAACTGTTCAACAGTTGCACCTAATCCCTCATTCACTAACCAGGGCTTGCTTTTGCGCATCAAGCAGCTTTTCGTTCAAACTGTTTCTGACTTCTATGCTTTTGGCATTAATCCTTAAAGGCTTAACCCTTTCCTTGCGACTAAGCGCATCAGCGACTACATTTGCTTTGCCGAGATGATATCGGATTTCACAATCATAATCATTAAGGGTTTCCATCCAACAGCGTTGTCGATATTCAGATCCTTCTGATTAAACAAATGCTGAAGGCTTTTGTGATCAATGTATATAATACACTTAGTTCCGTACAAATAATGCCTCCAAAGTTTAAGTGCAAATACAACGACACCCAACTCCAAGTCGTGGGTGGTGTAATTCTTTTCATGCACTTTGAGTTGTCGTGATGCGTAGGCGATCACTTTACCTCTTTGCATTAGCACACATCCCATAACAGTGTGCGATGCATCACAATAAGCGACAAACTCCTCAATGCCTTCAGGTAAGGTTAAGACTGGAGCATTGCTTAGCTTTTGCTTCAAAGTCTCGAAAGATTCTTGTTGTTTTGGACCCCAATCAAACTTGATATTCTTGCGGGTTAGAGCAGTTAAAGGAGTGGCTATCCTTGAAAATTTTTCAATAAACCTTTGATAATAACCAGCCAGTCCTAGGAAACTGCAAACTTCGAAGGTGTTTTCGGTGCTTCCCAATTCATTATTGCTTCAACTTTAGCGGGATCAACTTGAATACCGCGTTCACTAACCACATGTCCAAGGAACTGGACTTCGCGAAGCCAAAATTCGCACTTAGAGAATTTTGTATACAGTTTCTGCTTTTGTAACAACTCTAAAATGCACCTTAAATATTTCTCGTGATCGGATTGATTACGAGAATAGATAAGTATGTCGTCAATGAAGACAATGACAAACTTATCTAAGTAAGGCTTGCAGACTCTATTCATGAGATCCATGAATGTTTTAGGTGCATTAGTGAGCCCAAAAGGCGTCACTAGGAATTCATAATGACCATATCTTGTTCTGAAAGCGGTCTTTGGAACATCTTCACTTCTAACCTTTAGCTGATGATAGCCCAATCTTAAATCTATTTTGGAAAACTAACTTGCCCCTTGAAGTTGATCGAACAAATCGTCAATCCTGGGCAATGGATAACGATTCTTGATCGTTATCTTGTTAAGTTCATGGTAATCAATGCATATACGCATTGGACCGTCCTTCTTTTTAACAAACCATACCGAAGCTCTCCACGGTAACGAACTAGGCTGTATGAAGCCCTTTTCCAAAAGTTCATCAAGCGGAGTTCTTAATTCTTTCATTTCTGTTGGAGCTAGATGGTAGGGTGCTATTGCAATAGGTGCAGATCCAGGTAGGATGTCGATCCTAAACTCTACTTGTCTATCAGGGGGTAAAGCGAGTAATTCCTCAGGAAAGACATCTGGGTAATCCGAAATAACGGGTATATCTTCAATCTTTGGCTTAGGTTCATCGACGGTATTTGTGCCATATAGATGACACAGCCTCTCTTCATGCATCGGGAGGCCTTAAGCATAACAACTTTTTCTGGCAACCCATAGTGCATATCTCCAAAGATGGTGAGGACATCACCAGATGGGGTTTTAATTTCGATTGGTTTCTTATCACAGGCAATGCGGGCTTGGTTATGGGATAACCAATCCATGCCTAAGACTACATCAAACCCCGCCAATTTCATTGGTAGAAGAGAGATAGGGATCAAATGATTCTTGATGGATATAAAGCATCCATCTAGAATTGCAGAAGCGGTTTCAATGGTTCCGTCGGCAAGTTCTACCTCATATGTTATGTCTAGAGTTCTTACGGGCAAGTTTAATAGTTTGCTAAACTTATGGTCGACAAACAATTATCAACCCCCGAATCAAATAGAACTCTAGCAAAGGTGTTGTTGATGAGGGAAGTACCTGTTATAACATTGTTACCATTGACAGCTTCTCGAGCATTCATCTGAAAGGCCCGAGCGTTTGTTTTCTTTGCACCACTAGATTTTGCAGTATCTTCCTTAGCGTTCTTGGCGCAGTTAGTCTTTATGTAGCCCTTCTCACCATATTTAAAACAGGTAGCATTCTTGATATCCCTACAGTCCAGGGTTTTGTGTCCCATCTTTTTACATATACCACAAGGTTTAGCTTGTGGATCGAACCGACACTGTCCACCGTGTCGTTTCTTACAAATTTTGCATTCAGGTCTCTCCTCTGACCTATTCTGATTCTTATGGGATCCAAACTTTCCCTTCTTTTTAAATCGTTGGGAGTTGTCATCCTCCCTTTTCCTTTTTCCCTCAACTTCCTTTCTGGCAGACATTGCCTCACATAATCTTGAGTGAGGGAAAGAGCTAGTTCAACCGCAGATTTATAGGTGTTAGGCTGAACTGCCTTAACCAAACTCCTGATCTCCGGAGCCAATGCATTAATAAAGTGCGCAATGCGCTTGGGTGCTGGAGTAACTAAGTATGGCACTAGTCTGGAGTATGAGTCGAAGTCGATAACAAATTTCCGAGAATCGAGATTCTTCATTGTGAGAGCAAGGAAATCCATTTCAATCTTTTCCACCTCATGTGGTGGGCAATATGTATCCTTGACTAGGTCCACAAATTGGGACCATCCCAAATTATACATGTGTACCTTTCCTGATGATTGCATTAGAGCCTTCCACCAAATTAAGGCGCTACCCTTAAAAGACCGTGACAAAAATTTTACAATATCTTTATCAGCGCAGCCACTGATATCCACCATTGTCTCATTCTCATCGAACCACCTTAGGGTCTCAATAGCCTACTTTTCTCCATTGAAGTCTCATGGTTTGCATGAGACAAAATATTTATACGAGCAGCCGTCCTTGGAAGTATTAGTTTTGTCAAAGACTTCCTGTTTCTTAGCCTTGTTCCTCATGACAGAACCCTCTCTCTTATCAGAGGCAGGAGGTTTCAAGAGTGGTTTTGATACAGACCTAGAGTGAGTAACACTCGTCATATTAATTTTTCAAAGGCTTTTTCCATAGCCTTACCCACGGCTGCATCTATGCGAGCCTGGAAGTCATCTTCGTTAATAACTATATTCGCCTTGTCTCGATCATTATCGTTGTGGCGACTTCTAGCACTATCGGAGTGAGCCATTTGATGCTTTGGTGCTATACGGTGAAATAGGTCTTTCATGTATTAGCCATGGTATGATTAAACCATCTAGGCTTTAGCACTACAAATGAATGCTTTTCATATATTCTAGGTCTCAAAAGGACCATCATAGGTGTTCATAAGATCGGACATAGTCCGGGGTTTTAGATAGTGGATCATAATGTCGCATCTGTCATTGTCGTGTAGACAATTTAGGCTAGCTCGAGAGTTTGTCAAAAGGACGAAGATATGGCACAACAGCCTTTGTTACGAAGAATAATAAGATTTGGAAAGAGAGCCATAAGCTACAACTGTCATTGTCACTAATGGACATGATACATATGGCCTGGCCTGAAGGCACTACACCACCAATGGATGTTATTTTATAACCCATAGGTAATACACCACTTAATGGGTGTCAAATGATTATCATCATAATGATGATGTTAGTCTCGATCACAAACGATTGTTTAGACTTATAATATTTGAATCAAAGTTTGAATATTTTGATGGCTAACGTGGTTTCTCATGTCACATTGCCAGGAGTGTTAATATTACTTGAATATTAGCATAGAATGATGTCTTAAAACGGTTTGACAGATTAGCCCTGGTCGCATTGACCATAGAGGCCTGGAGGTTCGAATGTAGTTCAAAACCTCTAGATAGAAGGGATGATCTTCCTTAACTATCACGGTAGAAGATTATTTCATCTTAACTACCATTTACTTTTGCCAAATTATGTGACCTTTAACTACCATAGATTTCAGTGGTAATTGGGATACACATTTACCTTTAATAGAATTCTCGTACAATAACAGTTATCGTACTAGTATTCAAATGGCACCTTTTGAGGCATTATACGACAGAAAATGTCGATCGCCTATTGTATGGCACGAGATCATAGACGTTCAAATCACTGGTCTAGAGTTAATACAAGAAACGACAGAAAAAATCTTCCAAATCAGATACAATCTCCTGAAAGCTCGGAGTCGTCAAAAGAGTTATGCCGATACACGTCGCAAGCCCCTACAGTTCGAAGTGGGAGATCACATTCTCTTAAAGGTTTCACCTTGGAAAGGAGTGATCCGTTTTTGGAAAGAAACGGAAACTAGCACCACGATACGTGGGTCCCTTTAAGACTCTGGAAAGAATTGGTAAAGTGGCCTACCGACTCGAATTACCGAAAGAACTCAGAAACGTGCATCCAACTTTCCACGTCTCAAACCTCAAAAAGTGCTCAGCTGAAGGGAATCTTCATGTGCCACTTGAAGACTTGCAAATAAATGAGACGTTGCATTCCGTGGAAAAGTCAGTAGAAATCATGGATCGAGAGATCAAGACACTTCGACGCTCTCACACTCCTATTGTGAAGATCCAATGGAAAGGCAAACGCGGTGCCAAGTTCACTTGGGAACTCGTAAGTGATATGAAAGCTAAATATCCTCATCTCTTCGTTACGGTCGCCACCTGAATTTCGAGACGAAATTCCCTAAAAGAGGGGAGACTGTAACAACCCGATCTCTTGGATTGTTATCCGAATCCTGTTATTTCCGTTTATTTCTGTTTCGAACCCGTTTGTACTATGAGATTCATTGTAATGGTTAAACAAATTTGAAATGCATTTTATATCACTTATATATCGCGTTTAAATCGCTTAACACACACAACTCTCAACGCAAACTTAAATCGCAAATTAATTATGTTACTTTATGTTACTTATGTGTTATGTGTGCTTTATGTTTTATGGTTGTACTCGTTATCGCAATGCTCTCGCTTACACGAATCGCTAAATCGCATTATTTTAATAACGGAACGCTTAACACTTCGCCAAAATGCTTAACATAACCATCTAATACGAACAAAGCACCGAACAAATATCCAACGACCAAATGGCAAACAAATCTTAACCAAAAGGCTAAATTCGCACGAAGTGGGTATCCCAACTTCGCACGAAGTTGACCAGGCCAAGTGAGTGGTCAAGTTCGTGCGAACTTGTGGCCAACTTCGAGCGAACTTGCCCTTCCACCACTCTCCTCACCTTCACCTATAAATACTCAGCACCTACACTCACTCACCTCTTGCTGCCACTTCGCACCAGAACTCCCCAACCCGCATTTCTCTGATTTCTCAAGTAAGAAGGAAGTCATTTTATGCAAACCACAACGTTTTCCACTACGATTTTGCGCAAGGCTACCTTCGATTTCATCAAAACTTCTCTTTTACGAAAATCTTCATCTTTTTTCATAAAACTTCTTATTTTACACTTAGATCTGCACTTAAACGAGTATATTGGACTTAGCCTTGGCTTCCCAAGCTAGAAATCTTGATGGTTTCAACTCACCAAGTGTTAGATCTCAGAAAACTGTTAAAAACATTGATTTTTACACCGAAACAGACAAACCGATGTGTGTTTCGTTCACTAGATAGCGGAACGAAGCATGGTCAGACAACATACTTGAAATGGATTCGAAAATACGTCTATTCCAAGTGGAAACTCATTCCGGAAGCACAAGACACAAGACAGCCAGTTCGTACAAACTGGACTGCTTCGTGCGAACTACTAGTTCGCCCGAACCAGTCCAAGTTCCTATGAACTGACTAAAATCGCTCAAAAGATATCTCCGACACTAGGTTTGATCAGTAACTTAAGGCTGGAGGGATGGCCACTCGATTTCCCAAAGATACAACGTGAAAACACGCCATTTTGACACCAAAACAGCCCAATTCGCACCAAAAAGGGCAACTTCGCACGAACTGGGCACCCAGTTTGCACGAAGTGCACTTCTGGTAAGGATCAGTGCTACTTCGCACAAAGTCCACTTCGTGCGAACTAGCACAAGTACGCACAAAGTTGTCTGTTACCCCACCACACCTCGTTTCGACCGTTTCAGCACTTCGGAAGACTGATGCACTTCTGTTCTCGCTTACAGGCTGTTCCGGCGCTCCCTTCAATCCTTAGTAGATTGTGTTTACTTGCTAAGCACGACCAGTGAGTATACTTGAACCCTTTTTCTGCTTTAACGCACTTTTTGGTGTTTCATACGTTCTCTATATCAAAACACGTTACAACGCAACGCTATACTCTTTTAACGCTAACCGCTTTTGCATGTTATACGTGAATCGCTGAATGTTTGTTTGCTATGTGTAAATAATGAGGACTTGCAGACCACCCTTAGCAACGATAGTACTATAGTTTGGACTCAGCACCCGATTGGTTCGGGGGTTGTTAAGGCTCGTATATTAACTTTACGTGTGTGTTCGCTGCTGTGAACGCGTATCACGCATACTCCACCTCGCAGTCGTGTTGGTTAGCTTGTATCATTGTTGTTAGCATACTTAGATTCGCCTCTCTACGTGTCACATGTTGGTTATGCGTAAACGCTTTATCGCTAGTACTATGCTATTAAACCTGTGTACTCACCTTTACTTATTGTATTGACTTGTATTTTAACGTATGTAACATGTTGATGGATTACGCTGCAATTGGACATAGGATTATCTTTAGAAACTTGTAATAAAAACCTATTTGTCGAACTGTTTTGTTTGAGAGTGATGTAATCCGCATGACTTTTGATATGAATGTTTATTTCGATTGTATCGAAAATTGGATGTTATTAAATATTGTCATATTAATAGTCGTTGTGGAAATTCTTGAGCAATCTGTTCGCTTAGTGTCGCGCCCGTTGATTCCGCCATCGGTTGGGGTGTGATAGATTGGTATTAGAGCCACAACTGTAGGGAATTAGGTAGAATTACCATGTTCGACCTAGTCGACAGTCTAAGTACCAAATTAGACCGCTCTTTGACTTAAATGCTTAAACTACTTGTCTTAAATGCTTACATGCCTTTCCTAAGGCTAACACAATGTACACGCTCGAAAACGCTCGCATAACACAAACGAGTGATTTTGTTAGGATTAGGTGTGAAAACGAAGAACTATTGACAAGATCACTCACTCTGCGTACTATTTACTGCACGAGATTCTTTTGTTAAGTTAAGAGTGATGTCCGTATCTTAACAACAATCTCGACCTCTACTTCAGTGGAACTCCCGACATGTTCGGTGAAAACCACAAACATGGAACGAAGTTGTTAAGTTAGGGGTGAAACCCGCATCTTAATAAGTAATTCCACTCCTCGAGATTCAATCTCACCAAAGTCTCGACTATTTCGATGCCTCGGGGCACGACGTAACTGGAAGGATAAATGTCGTTAACCGTAGTACGGCGAGAGCATTTGTCTATTAGGCCAAATCGTGTGCCCGAACTCAGAGAATTTCGAATCACTTTGGGTTGTCCAGTCTCAAAACCCAGGACGCTCCAAATTGTTTTAAGCCTGCAATCGCCGATTTTACGCATCATCGAGTTTTATTGTTAATTACGTATTTAAGTTGTGGATTTTACGCTTCATCATTTCGCGTTTTATCGCTTTACAAAAATACGCACAATTCGCACAGCTCTCGTAATCTAAAACGCTAATTAATCGCAAAGCAAACTAAAACGCTCAACCCTCTTACGTGCATGCCCTCATATGCTGCCATAATCCCTAATATAGCGTATTATAAGCTATATTACGCTTACCTCATACGCGCTACGCATGATTTAATTGAAGGTGAATATGTGCAAAATATGTGCTTATGTGATTATGTGCCTATGTAATTATGTGTCACACCCCAACCGATGGCGGAAACATCGGGATGAGACGAAAACGAGATTGCAAGAGACTTCATAACACTAATTGTGACAAGTATTTAATAATTGCTTTTTACGTTATTTGAACTAGGAATACCACAAGTTTAAAATGAAGAATGTATAATAAGTATTCAAATAAATAACTTCATTTCATTAAAATGATTTTTGTACAAGAACTGGAATCGAGATACAACATGATTGAAAATAAATTACAATACACCGAACATTAAAATTTAAATGCGTTTCTAGACAATCATACTAGTTTCATCTGTCACAATCCTGCAACATGTAATAAAAGCATGGATCAGTACAAAAGCACTGGCGAGCATACAAGTTTGAATATAAGTATACGTATAAAAGTTTGTCTCAAATCCACATGACATTTTATATTCAAGATGAACGAGCATACATAAACAACTTACGCATAGCAAATAGTATATAATTAAA
Organism: Scalesia atractyloides; assembly: GCA_947069175.1. NCBI lineage: Eukaryota > Viridiplantae > Streptophyta > Magnoliopsida > Asterales > Asteraceae > Scalesia > Scalesia atractyloides. The sequence goes on from CAMTDV010000024.1 coordinate 82,694,915, forward strand.
ATCCTTAACTAGCGTGCATAACAATCTAAGCATAACAATATCATGAGATTACAAGTTGAAACTAACAAGCATAAACAACCTAAGCATAACAATGAACGTATTCAGTGGTTTGAGTATTTAATTATAATCGATTGCATAAAGTGGATTTTGTATACCTGTTGCACCCAGAAATGCGTTAAAGCGTAAAAAGGGTCGAGTATGCTCACAGTTTTGCAAAGTTTCCTTTGGTGATTCCGTGAAGAGTTGAGGTTGGAGCTTCAAAGCTTCCTTTAAAACACTTAGTGTTTTCTTTTAGAACTCTTAGAGTTCTCTTCCTTGCTTGGAAGATTTGAGAGAAGTAGAGAGGTTGAGAGAAGAATGGTTGGAACACTTAGTGTCCTTATAGAATTCTTAGAATTCTTGATTTAGAGATATTGAGAGAATTAAAGAGATGAAGAGAGGAATGGTGTGAAGAAAATGGTAGAAGGAGGTTGGTATTTATAGGTAGAGAAGGTGGAAAATGGTGAAAGTTAAAAAAGGTGGAAGATGATTGAAAAGATGATTGGTGGAGAAAGGAGGTGGAAAATGGTGAAATATGATTGGTTAAAAAAGGTGGAAGAGGATTGAAATGATGATTGGTGGAGAAAGGAGGTGGAAAAAGGTGAAATACAATTGGTTAAAGAAGGTGGAAGAGGATTGATGAAGTGGAAAAGATGATTGGTATATTTCTTGGTATTTCTTGAGTATATATTATGTAATTGAGTATATAAAAAGTATAATTCAAGTATTGAGGATGTGCGTATAAGTATTTATACGTATAATTATGTCGGCTTGCATATAAATACGTATTTAAATGATCGGTTGTGTGAATAAAAAATATGTATAAAATATGAATTTTATTATGATTAACGCCTCGAATTGTGAGATTGAAATTAAAATACGAATGTAAGGTTTCTAAATTAGAATACGAATACGGACATTTTTAAAATAGAAATACGAAGATACGAGGCGTTACACGAATAACGATTAATAATATATATATATACATATTTTTATTATGTTTTAACGCCTCGAATTATGATATAAATATTTATTTTCTAAAATAAAGATGCGAAAAAGCGAGGCGTTACAGTCTCCCATACTTTAAGAAATTTCGTCCTGAAATTTATTCAAGAGGAAGACATTAAAAAGAGTTAGCATTTCGAAGTATGTTTGGGTATAACCGAGAACAGCTCGCGAGTGATTGAAGTTTGTATTCGATAATAGGGAATCACCGGATTTCTCATGGCATGTTTTCACGAAGTTTGGTAATATGATAGGAACACTTATATATAGGAAGTACCAGCGGCGTATCCACCATGTTCATATCATATTACGTTCATTTCGCTAATCGATGCCAGGTTATGTTCCGTGTCACCAACAGGGTTTATTAATGTATTATAAGGGAGGATGATAACGTATAGGAATTTAAGTATGAGAGAGGTTATAAGTATGAGTATGATTAAAATGAGGTATTTAGTTAACTAGATTAACACATTATTGGCATGTGATATCACTGGTCAAACCATCGTGTCCGCAAGTATGTATGTATGGCATAACATGACCACAAATCCATGTGGCGGTGCGCTACTCCTATAGTGCTACACAAGCACTATACATGTTAACGTGTGGCTCCTTACGAAGTTAATGACAAGTTGTCAACCCATCGCTTCTGCTAATACAAGATCGTGTATGTATGTATGACTTAACATGAACACAAATCCACGTGGCGGTGCGCTACTCCTATAGTGCTACACAAGCACTATACATGTTAAGGTGTGGCTTCTTACGAAGTTAATGACAAATTGTCAACCCAACGTGTCCGCTAGTATGTATGAATGTCTTGACATTACCACAAATCCATGTGATGGTGCGCTACTCCTATAGTGCTTCACAAGCACTACATATGTCAAGGTGTGGCTTCATCCGAAGTTAATGACCAGTTTATCACAAAGGCTATCCAGTAATCCCGAATCAAGTGTAACGTATGAGTATGTGTGTATTAATTTGTTGTGTACAACGATAATTTTGAAATAACGAGGTAACAAGTATTAAATCGCGTAAAAGTTGAATTAATATAAAAGAGAGGCTTGATAAGTATTGGAGTGCTTCGGGTTTAGAAACTTTGACTATTCCAAAGTGAATCGCAAGTCCTTTCGAATTAGGGAGACATGCTTTGGCCTAATAGGTATAATACTCTCGTTTCCAGACGATTAACAGTATTTTACCCTTCCAGTTAGTACATGTCCCTAATCTGATCGAAGATACGAAATTTTGGCGAGACTGAAAATCGTAGAGCGGGACCAGTCATCAAGGTGTGGATATCAATCCTAGCTTGACAATTTCATCCCCTAAATTGTGGTTTATTGAACGAAACAAGATATAATTTCGAATCGTCAATATGGATCCACTGGATTATAAAATGGAAACTCTCATCAAGAATACGGATATCACTCCTGACTTGATTGTGAATTTCGCGCAAAATATCATGTAAGGTGGATTGAAATTCGTCACTAAAGGCGGGAATCACCCCTATTTTGATGCGTAATTTCGATTGAGGAATAAGAGGATCTTCAATAAGTATGCGTATAAGTTTAGGAAAACACTTTGTATAATAGAGACAAAAGAAGAGATAGAAGCAAAGTAGCAAGAATTAATATTTTAGCAAAAATCAAGAATGGTCAAACTTTGGTACTTAAACTATAGACTAGGTCGAACATGGCAATTCTACCTAATTCCCTATAGTTATCGCTCTGCTACCAATCTGTCACACCCCAACCGATGGCTGAAACATCGGGATGAGACGAAAACGAGTTTCAGAGACTTCATAACACTAATTATGACAAGTATTTAATAATTGTTTTTTACGTTGCTTGAACTAGGAATACCACAAGTTTAAAATGAAGAATGTATAATAAGTATTCAAATAAATAATTTCATTTCATTAAAATGATTTTTGTACGAGAACTGGAATCGAGATACAACATGATTGAAAATAAATTACAATACAACGAACATTAAAATTTAAATGCGTTTCTAGACAATCATACTAGTTTCATCTGTCACAATCCTGCAACATGTAATAAAAGCATGGATCAGTACAAAAGCACTGGCGAGCATACAAGTTTGAATATAAGTATACGTATAAAAGTTTGTCTCAAATCCACATGGCATTTTATATTCAAGATGAACGAGCATACATAAACAACTTACGCATAGCAACTAGTATATAATTAAAATCCTTAACTAGCATGCGTAACAATCTAAGCATAACAATATCATGAGATTACCAGTTGAAACTAACAAGCATAAACAACCTAAGCATAACAATGAACGTATTCGGTGGTTTGAGTATTTAATTATAATCGATTGCGTAAAGTGGATTTTGTATACATGTTGCACCCAGAAATGCGTTAAAGCATAAAAAGGGTCGAGTATGCTCACAGTTTTACAAAGTTTCCTTTAGTGATTCCGTGAAGAGTTGAGGTTGGAGCTTCAAAGAGTTCTTTAAAACACTTAGTGTTTTCTTTTAGAACTCTCAGAGTTCTTTTCCTTGCTTGGAAGATTTGAGAGAAGTAGAGAGGTTGAGAGAGGAATGGTTGGAACACTTAGTGTCCTTTTAGAATTTTTAGAATTCTTGATTTAGAGAGATTGAGAGAATTAGAGAGATGGAGAGAGGAATGGTGTGAAGAAAATGGTAGAAGGAGGTTGGTATTTATAGGTATAGAAGGTGGAAAATGGTGAAATATGATCGGTTAAAAAAAGTGGAAGAGGATTGAAAAGATGATTGGTGGAGAAAGGAGGTGGAAAAAGGTGAAATATGATTGGTTAAAAAAGATGGAAAGGGATTGAAAAGATGATTGGTGGAGAAAGTAGGTGGAAAAAGGTGAAATATAATTGGTTAAAGAAGGTGGAAGAGGATTGATGAGGTGGAAAGATGATTGGTATATTTCGTGGCATTTCTTGAGTATACATTATGTAATTGAGTATATAAAAAGCATAATTCAAGTATTGAGGATGTGCGTATAAGTATTTATACGTATAATTGTGTCGGCTTGCGTATAAATACGTATTTAAATGATCAGTGGTGTGAATAAAAAAAATATGTATAAAATATGAATTTTATTATGATTAACGCCTCGAATTATGATACAAATATTTATTTTCTAAAATAAAGATGCGAAAAAGCGAGGCATTACATTATGTGTTGTTGTGATTACGTGGTTTTGTGCCTTATGTGAATAATAATAATAATAATAATAATAATAATGATATAATAAGTATTATGATGTAACGCAAACTTTTAAACAAAAACCCATTATAATCAAATCTCGTCTGAATTCCCTATGTGTTATTCTACAGAATCTAACTTTCGCAAATAGCATCCATGGGATCTCACACTCGCCGTACCGCTCAACGCAACAACGCCGACAAACGCATTGCCTCTCTCATAGCCAAGCAGATGGCTAAGGTGATCCCGCAAATTATCAGCGAAATTCAGGCTGTCAGCAGCAATTCGTCTGTGGACTCTAAGGGCGATGCCCCGAAATCTCGGTTTAGTTTCAAAGCCGTTTAAGGCCTGCGGTCCTGCAGCATTCACAGGCGAAGACGAGCCAATCAAGATGTTTCACTGGTTCGACTCGATCGAAGTCACTTTCAGGCAAAGCGGATGTCCTGAAAATCTCCGCACCGTTAACGCCACTAGGGTCTTTCAGTCAAGGGCACTTGACTGGTGGACTGCCGAGCGCAACAGGCGCGGTAACGACGAAGCTTACTCTCTCGCGTGGGAAGAACTTAAGGAACTCATGATCAAGGAGTTCTGCCCACCGCACGAAATTCAAAAGCTGGAAAACGAGTTCTGGAACATCAAGCAGGATGGTGGTGATAACGCTGGCTTCACCGCCCGATTCAAGCAGTTGAGTATTATTTGTCCTGGTCAAGTGGACACCACCGAGAAAGCCATCAAAAAGTATCTCCATGCTCTCCCGACTGTGTCGCCGACTTTGTTCACGTAGCAAGACCAACTACAATCGAAGAGACTTACCAACTCGCAACCGAGATCAACGACAAGCGAGTCTTGGCTGGAGCTTTCAAAGTCTCAACCAAGAACCTCAGCCAAGCTACTGTTGAGCCAAGCACCAATGCTGCTCCATCTCAAGCCTCCAAGTCAAATCACTAGAACCGCAAGCGAATGGGTAACAACAAGAATGGCGGAGTAGTCCCAACACCGAACTCCCAGTCTCGCCAAGCTGCTACTCCCAACACACCAGCTGCTGAGTGTGCGTATACTGGCCCTCACCCTCTGTGCTCTAAGTGCATTTATCATCACATGGTTGGAGGAAACTGCCGCTTTTGTGTCAACTGCAACATCTATGGGCACTTCACGGCGCACTACCGCACTCGTCCACGTCAGCAAGCTCCTCCCGCTCTCATAGCACCGCCAGCTCCTCTCAATGTTGCTCCCCTCAATCAGGAACCGCAAGCACCAGCTGTTCAGGCACGTGCGTGCTACACATGCGGTGACCCAAACCACTTCAGCAATGTCTGCCCGAATCGTGTTGTGAAACAAGAACCACAGCAGCAGCAGCCTCAGCAACAACCACAACAACCATAGCAGCAACAGCAACCACAGGCTGTGCGTGGAAGAGCTTTCAACATCAATCACCGCCAGGCTCAGAACGACAACAATGTTGTCAATGGTACGTTCCTCATTAATGGTATATATGCTTCTTGCCTATTTGATACTGGAGCCGATAACTGTTTTGTATCATTAGAATTCGAAATGCTTCTAAAATGTAAACGCCCTAACCTCCCAAAGACTTTCGACGTCGAAATCAAAACCGAAAGAACCGTTACCATTAACTCTGTTCTACGTGATTGTACTCTCGAACTAAACAATCACAGCTTCTCGATCAATCTCATACCTATGCAATTAGGTAGTTTTGATGTCATAGTAGGCATGGATTTTCTTCGCAAGAATTGTGCTGAAGTCGTCTGTTTGGATAAAATGATTTGTTTTCCCCTTCCAAACGGTGATCAACTACATGTTTACGGCGAAACACCCTCAAAGAAGTTGATGCTTTTGTCATGTACCCAAGCGAACAAGTATTTGTGCAAGCAGTGCATCGCTTTCCTAGCCCATATCATGAACCCGGAGAAGGAAAAGAAAACCTTGAAAGACATACCTGTTGTTTGTGAATTCCCTAAAGTTTTTTCCCGACGATTTACCTGGTTTACCCCATACTCGTGATGTCGAATTCCATATTGATCTAATCCCCGGCGCTACACCTGTCGCTAAAGCTCCCTGTCGCCTTGCACCATCTGAAATGTGCGAGCTATCTAGCCAACTTCAAGAGTTACTTGATAAAGGCTTTATACGCCCGAGCACCTCACCTTGGGCGCACCCGTTCTTTTTGTGAAAAAGAAGGTTGGATCGTTCCAAATGCGCATCGATTATAGGGAACTTAACAAGCTTACAACTAAGAACCGCTACCCTCTTCCTCGAATCGATGATTTATTTGACCAACTCCAAGGTGCTACTTGTTTTTCGAAGATTGCTTTACGTTCCAAATACCACCAGCTACGTGTACATGAGCAAGACATTCCGAAAACTGCCTTTCATACTCGCTATGGCCATTATGAATTCGTGGTCATGCCTTTTGGACTTACAAACGCGCCCGTGGTCTTCATAGATTTGATGAACCGTGTGTGCAAAGCCTTTTTGGATAGTTTCGTCATTTTTTTTATCGATGATATTCTCATCTACTCGAAGTCGAGAGCTGAACACGCGTGACATCTCCGTTTAGTTCTCGAACTTCTCCAAGGAAACCGTCTTTATGCCAAATTTTCCAAGTGTGAATTTTCGCTTAATGAAGTTCAGTTCCTCGGTCACGTTGTCAACGACCAAGGAATCCACGTCGATCCCACTAAAATTAAAGTGGTAAAGAGTTGGAATACCCTGAAGAATCTGTCCGAAATCCGTACCTTCCTCGGATTGGCGGGTTACTACCGCCGATTCATCGCCGAATTTTCGAAAATCGCCGTACCCCTCACCTCCTTGACTCATAAGGATAACCCTTTTGTTTGGGGTTATGAACAGGAGGAAGCCTTTCAGCCTCTCAAGCGTATGCTTTGCGACATTCCTGTTCTTGCACTTCCCGATGGAGACGACGATTTTGTCGTTTATTGCGATGCCTCTAACCTAGGTCTTGGTTGTTTTCTCATGTAACAAGACAAGGTTATCGCGTATGCGTCTCGATAAATCAAAATCCACGAGAAGAACAACATTACCCACGATCTCGAGCTTGGTGCGGTTGTTTTTGCGTTAAAGATATGGCAACACTACCTATATGGTACAAAATGTAAGGTCTTCACCGACCGCAAGAGCTTACAACACATCTTTAACCAGAAAGAACTAAACATGCGCCAACGCAGATGTCACACCCCGACCCGCAGCGGAATAAGAGTCGGGCATAATTGGGTTATCACCAAAGCTCATGACATTTACTAATATGTTTCATATTTAATAAAGTCAAAGTTACATTTCGAAATATCCAAACATGTTCATACAATACAAAGAAAATAAACCAAACATAACAATCCCAACTCTAAATCATTTTATTCTTCTAGTCCAAATCCTATGTGTTCCTAGCTGCTGCTGTTTCACCTGTATCATGTGTAAAAATGGGGGTTTTTGGGTCAACATAAGTTGGCGAGTGAACCTTATTAGATAAACATTTATTAATGAATTACTTGTTAGTTTATCAATGAAAAATTGTACATAATCATAGATGAGCAAATGTAAATAATCAAGCAGTGGCAAATAGCAGTCACAACTATAACATACAATAACATATGACAGCATACATGAACATACCAACACCATACGATAAATAACATAAATGAAACTGTGCGATCAAGGCTCAATCAAACGGAGCCGATCGTATTGCATGTACTGAAAATGTAAATTGTCTGTGCGATCAAGGCTCAATCAAACGGAGCCGATCGTATTGCATGTACTGAAAATGTAAAATGTCTGTGCGATCAAGGCTCAATCAAACGGAGCCGATCGTATGTGGGCACGCCAGGTTCAACCTCATAATGAAATGGGGAACATGCTCAACGCTCATAATGTAATGGGGAGCGGCGGCCTATGAAATTGCATGTACTGAAAATAATAAATTGCATCCAACAATAACTACACAACAGTTGAAACAAACTGAATACACATGTTCATGATATGATGTATGCACAATGGTTTAATTATAATATATGTATAACAAGACACATGATACACCCCAAAACGTGATCAAAACGGGGAATTTGTAAAGATTCACTCACATTGGGTGCGTTGGATTGGAGATGGTGAGATGCGCACGAATTAGATGAGCGGAACAACGAGAAATACTAACCTAAATAATAACGGAAAAATATATTAAATGAGTGGATTTTAATGAAAATTTTAGATATATTTTTGTGAGTTTAAGGCTATTTTCTATCTTTAAAAATGTTATTTTTAAGTATTTTTAATTGATTTTTAAATTAAATTAAATAAATAAAAATATAAAAAATTTGTTTATTTTGCGTTGACCGTTGACCGTTGACCGATTCGGTCAGTGACATAGTTTGCGCCGGGTGAGGCTCGAACCCGAGACCTCCCGTACGCGTGCACGCAGCTCTACCAACTGAGCTACGTGTCTAACCCGAAATAATCTTGTTTTTAATTATATTTATATACTAATTCGGTTTAACCAAAATTCTTTTAATTTCAAAAACATTTTAATTCAACGAATCGGTGCCAGTGACGGGTTTCAAACTCGCGACGTGTGACTTAGTGTTGCACACGCTCCACCGCTGGACTGTGTGTCTAACCTGGTTATTATCTCGGTTTTTATTATACTTAATAACTAACTGAGTTAACCCGGTTTAGTTTTTAAACAAAAAAGGCATTTTATTACATAAGGAGTGCGTGTATCAGGGATCGAACTCGGGACATGCGTATATGTTTTGCACACAGTCCACCGCTGGACTGTGTGTCTAACCCGTTCATTTTACTGGTTTTAAATAAACTTATAACTTAGTGAACTTCGACTTCTTCATTCAAATTTTCTGACGACTGAATCACTGATCCGTTTCTTGTTCTTACGATTGACAAATATTCTTAAGGCTAAATTGAAATGACAGAGACGGTAATTAGAGGTGAACATACCGATGAACGGTTTATTTCAGAATTCCGGCAATGTGTCGGACCCTGTTTTTATGCTCTTCAACTGAACAAGAAAATTAACCTTTTTTATTAGCTGATCGTGAAATTGAAGTGATAAACAAACGTTAACAGCGGGATTGAAGGTCCTTACCGTTTCACAGACGGAAATAAAAACTTTCAGGAAATTTCCGGCGAACTGGAATTAGCTGAATACAGCGCCTGAATTCGATTTCAATTGAGAGGTTTAAGTTAGAAATAGCCTAACAATTGTTGAACTACAATGATATTGAAAGATATACCGTTTGAGGACGAATACGGTTTTCCGGCGAAATTTGCAGAAAATTCCGGCGAGCTGATTTAAGCGTCCTGATGGTCTGAAAATGTGTCGAAAGTGAAATGGGATGCTGGTATGATATTTCTGAGTCGCGAGAGTGGTCTTGTGTTGAAGTAATCTGAACTTGATTACTTTTCGGTTATAAAAACCGATAATGATGAGACTTGATGCTCAATCAATTCCGACTTGATTAAAAATCGTCGGTGCATCGGTTATAAACCGAATGTGCGTGTAAATAAGCTATTTGACGATTGATTTGCCGATTTCCGTTTCTCAGTTGGCGCAACCGGTTTAACCGTGTTTGTGTATAAATCTCATTTGTTTCCTAGAGATAACAGAAAACACAAAGTGGCGGAGTAGTCTTTGTGAGTGTGTGTTAAGTCGCTGAAGTTGTTCTGGCTGACCCGGGTTCGAGTCCCGGCAGCAACATATTTTTTTTATTTATTTTGTTTTAACTTTTTATCAAATATACTTTTTATAGTTTAGTTTATTTATTAATTATGTATCATTTTAAGTCAAACTAATCATAAATATTCAACGTGATTTTTATAACTTGATATTCGATTACAAAACGGAGCGGGTTTGAAAACCCGTTTTTTACAAATGTTACAGTATCCCCTACTTTTAGGAATTTCGTCCCGAAATTTAAGTAGTTGAAGTAGTAGGAAAAAGATGCGGGTATTTTTCACGCATTGAGTCTTCACGTTCCCAAGTAAACTCAGGTCCCCGTTTCGACTCCAGCGTACCCTAACAATTGGAATGCGACTTCGTCGTAAACGTTTCTCTCCGAAGTCCATGATCTCTACTGGTCTTTCAATAAAATGCATAGATTCATCAATGTGAATATCTTCCAGCGGAATATGGAGGTTCTCATCAGCGAGGCACTTCTTCAAGTTCGACACGTGGAATGTGGGATGAATCCTGTTGAGTTCTTCTGGTAGGTCAAGCTTGTATGCTACAGGTCCTACTCTTTCGAGTATCTTGAAAGGTCCTACGTAGCGTGGTGCTAGCTTGCCCTTTTGACCAAAACGAACTACTCCCTTCCACGGTGATACTTTTAAAAGTACATGATCACCAATGTTAAACTCTAAGGGCTTTCGTCGTTTATCTACATAACTCTTTTGACGACTTTGAGCCGCTAGAAGGTTGTTTCAAATTTGATGGATCTTGTCTGTGGTTTCTTGGATCAATTCTGGACCAGTGATTTGAGCTTCCCCAACTTCGTGCCAACATACAGGAGATCGGCACTTACGACCATATAAGGCTTCAAAAGGTGCCATGCCGATGCTTGAATGATAGCTGTTGTTGTACGAAAATTCAACTAATGGGAGATGGGCGTCCCAATTTTCCTTGAAGTCTATGACACATGCTCGAAGCATATCTTCAAGAGTTTGTATGGTGCGTTCAGATTGACCATCAGTTTGAGGGTGATAGGCGGTACTGAGATCTAATCGCGTGCCCATGGCGGCTTGTACTGCTTGCTATGTTCGTGAAGTGAAACGACCATCGCGATCTGAAATAATGCTTAACGGTACTCCATGTCGGCTTACGATTTCGCTGATATAAATACGAGCTAGCTTTTCGTTCCTGAAATCTTCGCAGATAGTAATGAAGTGAGCTGGTTTTGTAAGTCGGTCAATTATTACCCATATAGTGTCATACCCACCAGAAGTGCGAGGTAACCTGGTAATGAAATCCATGGTTATATTTTCCCACTTCCATATAGGTATTTCAGGTTGGATCAGAAGTCCTGAAGGTCTTTGATGTTCAGCTTTTATTTTGGAATATGAAAAGCACTTGGAAACAAAATCAGCTATATCCTTTTTCATTCCAGGCCACCAGTAGGTGTATCAAAGGTCCTGATACATCTTGTCGGCTCCTGCGTGTATAGAATATCGTGTTTTGTGCGTCTCATTCATAAGAAAAATATCACGAAGATTATTGTGGTCAGGATTCTATATGTGATCTAGACAGTATAGAATACCGTCGGATTTAGTTTCAATTTTAAGTTCAGCTCCACAAGACAGCTCCTTGCGTACGTCTCCTTTCTGTTACTGAAACATGCTGGGCTTCTCGGATTTTGATCTTTGATGTCGCTTGCGATTTTATTTATAACAGTTTTGAGGGAACCGATGCATTTGTAATGATAAGGTATGTATCATAAACAAAAACTTCAACCATGACGATATTTAAACCTACACAGAACTTTTCATAACCTCCTGGTAATGCTTTTGATCCTTTGCCAAGAATACTTATATATAGGAAGTACCAGCGGCGTATCCACCATATTCTTGTCAAATTTTCGTTGGCTTTATCAATAAATCATGATCAGTTCTATGTGACTCTAAAACATAAACAACACGACGAACAAAACTTGAGTCTCAATTCTGAAATGATACATGACTAAATGTTGACAGTACCTCTCTCGTTGGTTCTGATGAAGGGGTCAGTCTATGTAAAAGTGTGACACAACCCAACTTCTTTAAATGATGAGATTGAGATACGTCGAGAGGTATGATAATATAAATGTTAAATCAATGGGTATAGAACAAAACTGTAATATCAAATCGCATTAAAATTCTTGGATACATAATTTCCAAATTTTACAACTGGAATACGGAAAGATGGAGATAACATAAAGAAAAAACATTAAAACTAGACGATTAGAGTTGAGTCTTGATTCTTGGTGAGGAGAAATTAGTTGGGTGATTCGTTTGGGCCGTTATTATTTTCAACAGTATTGGTGTTGATGTTATAAACTCTTCCTCTTGCAGGTGGTGGAGCTTGGTTAGCTTGATTCACCGGATTTGCTTGAGCTTGGGCATGAATGATATTCACCAAACGTGGACAAGTGTTTCTAAAATGGCTTGGATCTCCACAATTGTAGCAAGCCCGCATTGGTTGTACCATGGGATAGTTGGGTTGATAGTATGTTTGGGCTAAATGTTGGGTAGGTGGTAGTAGTAGGGGTTGTTGGGCTTGACCCATTATTTGTTGGTGGGTTTGGGTTGAAGGCTGGTGACGGTTCCTTCGCTGAGGTATGCGGCAGGTTTGAACAGTATGACCTGCGCGACCACAGCCGGTGCAATATTGGCAAGGATGATCAGGAGAATGGTGGTATTGGCAACGGTTGCATTTTGGTAATGGGCCAGAGTATGGTCTTTTGTATGGTGCAGGTGAAGGAGCGACTTGGGTAATGGGTGCAGCAGGAATAGGGTAATTGGTTTGTGTGACGGCGAAATTTCTTGTGCTTCGATTCCTTTTACCAGTAAACTTCGAGGAGGAACCAGAATGGTTTGAAGTTTGAGCCTCAATGGGGGCTTTCTTCTTCTCCTCTTTGAATTTACCGTTTCGAATGCGATTTTCGGTCAGTTCAGTGGCTAGTTCCATAGCAGCTTCAAGTGTTGCTGGTGAAGTGCTGAGAACTGAATCTTGAATTTTCGAGGGAAGACCTCGAATATAATGCTCAACCAAGCGATAAGTTGAGGTAAACAAGTTAGGGACCATTTGGTTCAACTCTAAGAACCTCTTGTTGTAGATGGTATGATCTCCCTCCTTTTGCTTTAAAGAATGAAATTCGTCCTCCAACTTTTTAATCTCACTCCTAGGACAGAAACGCCTAGTCATGATTTCCCTTAACTCCTCCCACGTTAAGGCCATTGCATCATCAATTCCCCTCTTCCCCTTTTCAGTATTCCACCAGGTGAGAGCTACCCCAAATAGTCTCCCGGTGGCGTATCGAACCTTGCGATCCTCAGGACAATCGCAGTTGAGAAAAGTGTTTTCCATCTCCTCAAACCAGTGGAGGAGAGCAGTGACACCTTCGGTCCCTTCAAATTTAGGAGGATCACAAGACTTGAAATGTTTATATGAGCACTTGCTGGTAGGAGGGTTGTCGATGTCCTGGTCATGTTGTTGGGGAGGATGAGTAGGATTTGTAGCGAGGGCTTGTTGTACTTGGACCACAATGTCAGGCAGTATCGTGGCCATTTGTTTCGCGATTTGTGTGGCCAAGCGTTCATGAGACCTTCCTGATCTTGTTCCCCTTCGTTGTTGTCTAGACGACATCTACAGGAACGTACATAAGAAGATTGTGAGTTTATGGAGTCTTTTTAGGTGTCATGTGTCTTTAAGAAAATGAAAATAACATAAATATCAATAATGCAACTACATCCATAGGATGTCTTGGGTTTGCTCATGTTGGGCCTCAAATGTCTCCCATACCTTCACCTATATAGTCATGTGGGCCCCCATGGCTATTGGCTTGGTAGGATTCACATTAGTATTGACAATTTAACACTCGCATCACCTGAATGCAAACCACAAAATATGTTCATGAGATGTTTGGTCGGAACGTGTCCAGGTGTAGACACAATGACAACTCAAAGTGGGGTTAGCTCACACGACGTTTGGTATAGCATGCTTTGGCCTAATAGGTACTTCGTACTCTCATCGTTAGTCCCCAGGTAGGCAAACTGGTCCTTTATTTTGGATTTATACGAATGCCAGCCTAGACAGGACGTTCCGACTACCGGTACTGGTACCCTTCCAGTTACTACATGCCCGTCATGAGAACTCACTTTGATGAGATTTGAAAACACAAAAATCATTGTAAAAGCAATCATGATGTGGTGTGTGCTTTCATGGATGTGATATGTTATGAGTATATGATTTATGATAGGCATTATATGATAATACATACTTATGAACATGCTTGCATAATATTGAATGTAACATTTAACATAAAACATATAAACATCATGAAATTTGGCATGTAACACACAAAAATCTTATAATTTCTAATCAACTATAGTATAGGTTCTAAGGGTCTAATAACCTATCCTATATCCCTATAGTCATGGCTCTGATACCAATCTGTCACACCACGACCTGCAGCGGAATAAGAGTCGGGGCATAATTGGGTTATCACCAAAGCTCATGACATTTACTAATATGTTTCATATTTAATAAAGTCAAAGTTACATTTCCAAATATCCAAACATGTTCATACAATACAAAGAAAATAAACCAAACATAACAATCCCAACTCTAAATCATTTTATTCTTCTAGTCCAAATCCTATGTGTTCCTAGCTGCTGCTGTTTCACCTGTATCATGTGTAAAAATGGGGGTTTTTGGGTCAACATAAGTTGGCGAGTGAACCTTATTAGATAAACATTTATTAATGAATTACTTGTTAGTTTATCAATGAAAAATTGTGCATAATCATAGATGAGTAAATGTAAATAATCAAGCAGTGGCAAATAGCAATCACAACTATAACATACAATAACATATGACAGCATACATGAACATACCAACATCATACGATAAATAACATAAATGAAACTGTGCGATCAAGGCTCAATCAAACGGAGCCGATCGTATTGCATGTACTGAAAATGTAAATTGTCTGTGCGATCAAGGCTCAATCAAACGGAGCCGATCGTATTGCATGTACTGAAAATGTAAAATGTCTGTGCGATCAAGGCTCAATCAAAAGGAGCCGATCGTATGTGGGCACGCCAGGTTCAACCTCATAATGAAATAGGGAACATGCTCAACGCTCATAATGTAATGGGGAGCGGCGGCCTATGAAATTGCATGTACTAAAAATAATAAATTGCATCCAACAATAACTACACAACAGTTGAAACAAACTGAATACACATGTTCATGATATGATGTATGCACAATGGTTTAATTATAATATATATATAACAAGACACATGATACACCCCAAAACGTGATTAAAACGGGGAATTTGTAAAGATTCACTCACATTGGGTGCGTTGGATTGGAGATGGTGAGATGCGCATGAATTAGATGAGCGGAACAACGAGAAATACTAACCTAAATAATAACGGAAAAATATATTAAATGAGTGGATTTTATTAAGGATTTTAATGAAATTTTTAGATATATTTTTGTGAGTTTAAGGCTATTTTCTATCTTTAAAAATGTTATTTTTAAGTATTTTTAATTGATTTTTAAATTAAATTAAATAAATAAAAATATAAAAAATTTGTTTATTTTGCGTTGACCGTTGACCGATTCGGTCAGTGACATAGTTTGCGCCGGGTGAGGCTCGAACCCGAGACCTCCCGTACGCATGCACGCAGCTCTACCAACTGAGCTACGTGTCTAACCCGAAATAATCTTGTTTTTAATTATATTTATATACTAATTCAGTTTAACCAAAATTCTTTTAATTTAAAAAACATTTTAATTCAACGAATCGGTGCCAGTGACGGGTTTCGAACTCGCGACGTGTGACTTAGTGTTGCACACAGTCCACCGCTGGACTGTGTGTCTAACCTGGTTATTATCTCGGTTTTTATTATACTTAATAACTAACTGAGTTAACCCGGTTTAGTTTTTAAACAAAAAAGGCATTTTATTACATAAGGAGTGCGTGTATCAGGGATCGAACTCGGGACATGCGTATATGTTTTGCACACAGTCCACCGCTGGACTGTGTGTCTAACCCGTTCATTTTACTGGTTTTAAATAAACTTATAACTTGGTGAACTTCGTCTTCTTCATTCAAATTTTCCGACGACTGAATCATTGATCCGTTTCTTGTTCTTACGATTGACAAATATTCTTAAGGCTAAATTGAAATGACAGAGACAGTAATTAGAGGTGAACATACCGATGAACGGTTTATTTCAGAATTCCGGCAATGTGTCGGACCCTGTTTTTATGCTCTTCAACTGAACAAGAAAATTAACCGTTTTTATTAGCTGATCGTGAAATTGAAGTGATAAACAAACGTTAACAACGGGATTGAAGGTCCTTACCGTTTCACAGACGGAAATAAAAACTTTCAGGAAATTTCCGGCGAACTGGAATTAGCTGAATACATCGCATGAATTCAATTTCAATTGAGAGATTTAAGTTAGAAATAGCCTAACAATTGTTGAACTACAATGATATTGAAAGATTTACCGTTTGAGGACGAATACGGTTTTCCGGCGAAATTTGCAGAAAATTCCGGTGAGCTGATTTAAGCGTCCTGATGGTCTGAAAATGTGTCGAAAGTGAAATGGGATGCTGGTATGATATTTCTGAGTCGCGAGAGTGGTCTTGTGTTGAAGTAATCTGAACTTGATTACTTTTCGGTTATAAAAACCGATAATGATGAGACTTGATGCTCAATCAATTCCGACTTGATTAAAAATCGTCGGTGCATCGGTTATAACCGAATGTGCGAGTAAATAAGCGATTTGACGATTGATTTGCCGATTTCCGTTTCTCAGTTGGCGCAACCGGTTTAACCGTGTTTGTGTATAAATCTCATTTGTTTCCTAGAGATAACAGAAAACACAAAGTGGCGGAGTGGTCTTTGTGAGTGTGTGTTAAGTCGCTGAAGTTGTTCTGGCTGACCCGGGTTCGAGTCCCGGCAGCAACATATTTTTTTATTTATTTTGTTTTAACTTTTTATCAAATATACTTTTTATAGTTTAGTTTATTTATTAATTATGTATCATTTTAAGTCAAACTAATCATAAATATTCAACGTGATTTTTATAACTTGATATTCGATTACAAAACGGAGCGGGTTTTGAAAACCCGTTTTTTACAAATGTTATGGGTTGAACTTCTCAGCGACTATGATTGTAGATACGTTACCGTCTCGGCAAAGCAAACGTTGTAGCCGATGCTCTCAGTAGACGAAGCTATGTGTATAGCATTGATGACGTTCAAGCCCAGAATAAACTCTAAACCCTTATTCGCGAAACCCAGCACGCATGTCTCATTGAGAATACCTTGTTTGAGGAAATGAAATGTTGTGCCGAAACCTAGCTGGAGAATAAATCTAATGGGATCTATTACTTTCTGAATCGTATTTGAATCCCTAGCCGCAATAATCTTCGAGAGTTACTGATGACCGAAGCCCATAAGTCCCGATATTCCATTCACCCCGGTGCCGATAAGATGTACCAGGACCTCCATTCTAGGTATTGGTGGCCGGGTATGAAAAAGGATATCGCTCTGTACGTTTTGAAATGCTTAACATGTGCGAAAGTTAAAGCCGAACACCAATGACCCTCTAGCTTAGTCGAGCAACCCGACATCCCAATATGGAAATGGGAGTGAAGAAACCCTAGATCAACTAGACCGGAATCTAAGTAGATCTATGGAATGGGCTCTACATAAAAGGGTTAACCCTTCGTTTGGTTTCACGATGGATGATGAATAGAACAATATTCCGGCTGATCCTGCAAAACAGAACACCGTTAGCTCGCCACGGGGAGAGTGGGTTCTCTCCGTGACCACTCTCCGGCGTGAGAATAAGTACAGGTAGTCGGAAGTAAGTATTGTAAGAGAGAGAGTAGTTGAAAGTGAATACCTTTCCTTGAACTCCAAGTTACTTATTTATAGCCGGTGTTCGGCGCCAAAAAGAGAGATTGTTAACCTTAACGGAATCTTTTGCTATTCCGTTAATGTTTGTTGGCAATCCGTTAGTGCACACGGATCGTGAGCTCATCAGCGGTTAGGGAGGTGCCACGTGTCAACATGAGATCACTACATCTTATAAATATGAGCATGCCATCACCGTGATCTTCCTCGGCCGTCCAGATGCTGCCATGTGGCAATTGGTTATAACCGAAACGATGCTTGCACGATTGGGTGTTAATGGCTTCTAGAAGGTTTCACAGCTGTTGCCCATCTATTATTCACCACGTGTACATTCTTTTACAATAGAAAAGATTCCCTTGCTTCATCACCAAGTCAAGGATTTTGCTAAGGGAAAGTTTCTCAGGATTTACTGTTTTCTTGCGCGAGAAGCGCAAGTTAGTTAACTGATCTTCCTTCTTCTCCTTGCTGCTTAGCGCAACGTTTGGTGGATACTTGCTTTGATATAAATATCTGCGCAAGATTTGTGCATGAAGCATTATCCAACGAGAATGTTCAAGTTTAACTTTGAACCTTGCGCGAGCCCGCGCAAGGTAGTTAAATGAAGCATTATCAAACGAGAATGTTCAAGGTTAACTTTGAACCTTGCGTGAGCCCGCGCAAGGTAATTAAATGAAGCATTATCAAACGAGAATGTTCAAGGTTAACTTTGAACCTTGTGCGAGCCGCGTAAGGCAGTTAAATGAAGCATTATCAAACGATAATGTTCACTTTGAACCTTGCGCGAGCCCGCGCAAGGTAGTTAAATGAAGCATTTATCCAAAGAGAATGTTTAGGCTTTTAACTTTAAACCTTGCGCGAGATCCTTTCCTCTCTTGGATATTTGGCGCAGAGTTCTAATAAATCTTATTTTGGCAAAGAAGTCTGCGCGCTGTTTTCTTAGAAGTTATTAATGGGTATGGTTTCCTTGATTGGCGCAAGGTTTTTGGGACTATACCCCTTCAAGTCCCCCCAGTCCAGTGTTGCTCCTATGTAAGAATAAAAAGTAGGTGGAGCACTGGACTTAAGATAAATGTGTTGCGCTAGTAAGGACTAGCTTTTTGTTGCTTTATGCATCCTGGTGAGCTGCCGTAAGTGAATTTTAAAAAGTATTTGAATTTCAAATATACTTAGACACGTATCACTCATCTGGATGGTGTAGTTGGTGACGACGCACGTTCTTGATACGTGGTGGTACTGTTGACAGGTTGTCAACAGTAGATGTCTTACGGTATTTAATGCTATTTCAGCGAAACTCGCGACGTGGGGTGGTTACTGTTCCCCACCCGCCCCTGCGGTTACTTGGGGATACGTGATCGTCACAAAAGTCACTGCAGTCAAATCGTGCATTAATTGCGATTAATATAAAGGGATCAGCGATCCATTTGCTTCCTCATCAGATTATAACTTAAGAGAAAATTGTGTTCATATCTTCCGGCGTCCTTCAAAGTTTTCTAAGTATTCTTCAAAGTTTGAGTTATGGCCACCGGTGCAAGTTCTGCTGAGATATCATCGTCAAGTGTGCCACCGTTAAAGTGGTCGAAGAAAGATTTCGATAATCTTGCCACCAACTTTCTTTTTTCTCCGTCCTGAGAAAGCGTTTTTTTCCGTGGCGAATGCCACGGCGGCTGATGCGCCGGCCGACTACATTACATTATTTTACGATTATTTTGCCGAAGGGAACTTCCGGCTTCCGGTGACCCATTTCTTGCTGGAAATTCTTGGTTTTTACAAGATTCATATTTCTCATTTGAGCCCGATGGGAATGGTGAGGATCCGGCATTCTTGAGTTTGTTTGCGGGTCGATGCAGATCGTGCCGTCGGTCAAGACGTTTAGAGTCTTCTACCGGTTGCATTGTTCGTTGGGTTTTTACTCGTTCCAACAACGTGTGCAAGCCAAACGATTGCTGTTGGTGCTGCCCAAATCTTACCACGACTGGAAGCAGAAGTTATTCTTCATAAAGGCGGCGGTGATACCGATGAAGATGACATTCCGGCTGGTGACTAGATTGAGCTGGAGACCCTTCCCATACCTGCCGACGAGGTGTGGTATCAGGATATTAAAGATGTGCCCAATATTGTTTTGCCGGAGAGGGCCCTCATCGCTGCCGGGATGAGTATTTTTTGGAAGAAAGAACGCCGGGAAAAACCGGTGTATACCGAAGATGGAACTGGTACGTAACCCTTTAACTTCCTAGTAATATCTTTTAATAGATATGTACTGATGCAAAAATGTTTGTTATGTAGCTGCGCCTCTCTACTTGGTCTCTTTCAAGAGAGAGAAAGGGAAAATGGCCGTCGTGTCTATGGCTGATGGTGAGGAAACTTGGTTCTCACAAATCTTGGGGAACTTTGAGTTGCCCAAGAAGGAGGATCTGGAGGCGCAACCATCTTTGAAGACTGGTAAATAAGTTCTTACAAAGCCTAAGTTGATATTGCAATAGAACATTTTTCTAAGTAATATTGCAATATAACCAATGGCTCAACCTTTGCTCAATATGATTGATTATCTAGGTGATTTGCTAAACTTGGGTGTAGGCCCTGATTCGAAGAAGAAGAAGAAGAAACCAACTGCTGCTGCAGCTGCTGCGCCTCCCCCTTCCAACCCAGAGCAAAAAACCAAGCCATCAGCTGCTGCGAAAGCTGAGGGCAAGAAAGGTACGCGTCTCGTATCTTACTCTTGGTGCAATTATGTGGTGGTTTCGGACTCACTGGAGGGTCTTGCGCTGTAGGTTTGAAGAAACCAAAGCCCGAACCCATTGACACCTCCTCTCTTCCAGCTGCGAACCCAGATGATCCATTGGAAGTACCTTCTAGCCCGGAAGAGGCGTTGAAGCGCACTTCCAAGAAGAGGAAGGAGGCGGAAACTAAAGCTCCTGCGCCAACAAAAGTTGCGCGCCCGCGCATTGGCAAGAAGGGCAATCTGGATGCCTTTGCAAAGAAATTCTCACCTGGTACGTTTAGTTTGTTGCGCATTTCTGTCAAAACGTTACGCAGAATCTTATACTTGGTATTTGTTGATATGCTTTGCAGAGAAAATGGTGAAGGCTGCGCCGGCCATCTCATCTGCTATACCATCGCCGTGTAGGCCTGAGAACGTTGAGGAGGGAGATGCGGGGCAAGAAACTCCTGTTTTTTATGCTGACCCCATCGTCCCGGAAAATATTGAGAAAGTGGCTCCAGAAGATACGAGCCCAAAAATTTTAATGCTGAGAATCCTGCTGGCGAGCAGGTTAAAATACAGATACAGATGTTGGGGTGAGAGATACTGCTTCATCAGAATAAGAAAAAATATCTTCCCCTGCGCTGGAACAATCAAAGTTGATATCCAAGGGAGCGGGACCTTCAACACAAAGCGAAGGCTTTGTGTTTGTTGAGGATTCGGAGGAGGAGTCGCCCATTCGCCGAGAGGAGACGCCTGGGGACTATTATTATCGTTCTTATTCTGAGAGGCGGGCCTCTGCGATTCATCAGCTCGTGTGGAAAGTTAAACAGGGTGATGTTTTCACTGATTGGCACTCCTGTAGGGAGTGGTATAATGGCATCTTCCCGCCGGCGGAGGTGAAGCGCCAGGAAGAAAAAGACCACGAGGCTACCTACGAGTCATATCTGCAAGAGTCTGCCCTTGCCTCTTCCACTATGAATAGGATCGTGCGTGAATGGCGCATCATGAACAAGGAGTGGGATGAGGTTAAGTTTGAGAAGGCGAAGGCCAAACTTGAGAAAGAGAAGACGTTAAAGATGCTCGTCGATTTTGAGGCGGAAAAGGCCCATTTTGAGGAAGATAAGAAGACTGAAGAGTGGGCTGCGCTGCTGCTAAAGAAAAATATGACCAATTGCAGATTCCTATTATGGACCTTGTGGCTGCAGCAAGATGACGTTGTTGATAAACTAAAGGAGATCTTCTCTTCAACAGAGAAGCAGACGAGGAACCAAATCCATAGAATAGGAAATTTGTAATTTTTGACTTTGTGATCACTTGTAATGTTGCGCTGCTATGCAAGTATTGTGGATGTGAATATAATATATTTCAGCTTTACAATGTTTGCATGGTACCAATTACTTGTGTAGGATAGACAAATGACAATTTTTTTCTCATGTATGAGCGTAAGTATTAAGTTAGCTTGTGTCTCATGAGTTTGTGTTTTTGTTTATCCAAAGGAATTGCATGCATTTGTAAATGAACTATTCAAGACTGTAAGTAGTGGCAGAGTATTTTATTCATACTGATAAAGCGCAAAACTATGGCTGCCACTAAGATTACATAACAAAATAAACTAAGCAATCTCGTTACGCAACGCTCAGAAGTTGCTTAGAGGACTGAGATTACATATAACATTGGCGTAGTTGTTGGGCGTTACGGGTTCGAGGAACGCTGGATCCGTCCATACGCTTCAGAGTGTACGCGCCTTTTCCCAATACTTCATTAATCACGTACGGACCTTCCCATCGCGGGGCTAACTTCCCCGGTTTTTCGGCATTCGACGCTTCATTCACCCCTTTTGTTGTAATACTTTTCAAGCTGAGACTTGTACTTAGCTTCGCGAATCGTTGCATTTTCTCGTCGTTCTTCCAATAAGTCTAGGTCGATGCACCTTTGTTCTTCGTTATCTTGTTTTTCCAAAGCTAGCATTCTTGGAGATGGTAACCCGATTTCGGCAGGAATCACAGCCTCTGTGCCGTACACAAGGCAAAAAGGAGTTTCTCCAGTACTAGTCTTGGGCATAGTTCGGTGTGCCCACAAGATGCTAGGCAATTCGTCAACCCACCCCCGCCGTGTCGTGCCAAGGCGAGCCTTGATACCGTCGACCAACTGTTTTTTATGCTTTCAACTTGACCATTTTCTTGTGGGTGCGCAACAGAAGCGAAAACATGCTGGATTCCCATTTCGTCATCCATGTTTGCAACTCTTCAGCCATTAAATTTGGACCGTTGTCTGTAATGATGCGCATGGGCAGACCAAAACGGCAAAATATGTATTCCCATATGAATTTGCGAATTACCATCGCTGTAGTAGAAGCTAACGGTTTGGCTTCAACCCATTTGGTGAAGTAATCGACCACAACAATGATAAACTTTACTACGCCGGGCGCATCCGGAAATGTCCCACTAAGTTGATGGCCCATTGTTGGAATGGCCAAGCTGTTGTGACAGGTACCAACGGGTTCTTTGGGTGCAACGTTTTAGGGGCATGCCTTTGGCAGGACATGCATTTGCGCAAAATCTCTACTGCATCAACGTACATTCCGGGCCAATAATACCCTACGCTTTTCACTTTGGCTACTACCATGCGCGGCCCAGAATGTATACCACATAGCCCCTCATGAACCTCCCTGATTAGGTATTGAGCATCATGTTTGTTAACACAGCAGAGCAAAGGACCCATGTAAGAGCGCCGGTATAGAATACCGTCAATCACATCGTAATTGAGGGTTTTGCATCGTAACTTACGTGCTTGCGCTTTATCTTCTGGTAAAGAACCATGTAATAAATACATCATTATTGGAGACATCCATGATGGATCTCCTACTTCGACCATTGTCACTTGTCTAAGAGGGACTGATGGATTACTTAAAACCTCGATGCGAACTTCCTTTGCCAAATGTTTGAAACTAGTTGCTGCACTTAAAGCACCAGCATGTTTGTTTTCGCTTCGCTTGACGTGTGTGACTTTAAATTGTTGAAATTGTGCTATAAGAGCCTTGGCTTGCGCCAAGTACAAAGCCATGATATCTCCCTTTGCATCGTACGTTCCAATTACTTACTCAGCAACTAGTAATGAATCAACATGGGCTTCTAAATTTGTTGCACCCATTTTGATAGCGAGGCGTAAGCCTGCTAGGAAAGCTTCATATTCGGCCTCGTTGTTGGTGCTTTTAAAATCCAACTGAATTGCATATGTGAATTCTGCTCCCTCTGGACTCATTAATCGAAGACCTGCTCCAGCCCCTTCACTGTTTGATGCGCCATCTGTAAACAATGTCCAGGCTCTATTGTCTATGACTGGGACTGGGTTTTGAATTGCTTGGCATTCTTCAAGTTTATCAGCGGGAATTTCAGCAATGAAATCTGCCAAAACTTGGCCTTTGATAGCTGGCCTAGGTTTATAACAGATGTTATAACCTCCCAATTCTATTGCCCACTTCGCAAGTCATCCAGAAACATCTGGTTTGGCCAGGACTTGGCCAATGTGAAAATTTGTTAAAACTGTAATAACATGTCCTGAAAAGTATCTTCGCAGCCTACTCGAAGCATGGACCAATGCTAAAACTAATTTCTCCATAATTGAATACCTTGTCTCTAGGATGTTCAACATCTTGCTGATATAATAAATTGGAGATCTGGACCCCTTCGCGTTCTACCAACAAGACAGCACCTACTGCTACCTCAGATGCAGCAAGATATAAACCATGGGTTCTTTTTCGCGAGGAGCAGTAAGTGTGGGAAGTTGAATAAACAATCTTTCATCTGCTGGAAAGCTTGATCAGCTTCAGGAGTCCATGCGAACTCTTTGCTTTTCGTACAGTTGCGCAAGGTCGAATAAATGGACAAGACTTTGCAGCATGATTGGCGAGGAAGCGGTTTAGCGCAGCTAACCTTCCAGCCAAACGTTGCATCTCTTTGATGGTAGTAGGAGAAGACATTTTTTGTATTGCCTCGACCTTCTCGGGATTAACTTTGAAACCGTCTTTGGTGACGATGAAACCCAAAAATTTGCCCTCCTCCATGCCGAAGAGCATTTGCTTGGATTTAACTTTAGATTTACCTCTCGCAGAGAATCAAAAGTTCGTTGGATGTTGTCTAACATAGTGTCTTCTGAATTACACATAATGACCAAATCATCAATGTAGACTTCCACAGTTTTCCCTATGTCATCTCCAAACACTGTATCCATCAATCTTTGATAAGTAGCTCCCGATTGCGGAGACCAAAAGCATTTTGGTATAACAAAAAATGCCCTTCTCCGTGCGAAAAGCGGTTTTATCTTCGTCCTCTTTTTTCATCAAGACTTGATGATAACCTTTATAACAATCTAGAAAACACTTCCAGCGAAAGGAAGCTAATGAGTCAACCTTTTTGTCAATCTCAGAAAGAGAATAACAATCTTTCGGACACGCCTTGTTTAGATCTTTAAAATCTCGCACATCCGCCATCCGCCATTATGTTTCTTTACCATGACTGGGTTTGCCACCCAGGTCTAGTATTTGACTTCGTGCAGAATACCTGCATTTAATAACTCGGTGACTTGTTCGTTCATCGCCTTTGTCTTTTCTGACCCGAGGCTGCGCTTTTTCTGCACAACTGGTTCTGCTGACGGAAATACATTAGACAATGTTCCGCAACGTTGCGCGGGACACCGACCATGTCGGCAGGTGTCCAGGCAAAAATTCTTTGTTGCGAAACAACGGGTGTTTAAGCTTTGCGCGAATTTCAATACTGACTGTAGGCCCTAATAAGATTGTTTGCTCAGGATACTTATTGTTGAGTACCCACTTTTCTAGTTCGTTACTTGGCACTGCCTTGACAGCCTTCATAACTGGTTCTTCAATTGACATGATTTCTTTCCGCGCGTAAAGTATAGCTATACCATTTGGTGTCGGAAAACCACAAGCAGCATGCGGAGCATAAGTAATCCATACTAAAATCACGTTGCGCGCGGCGTCCCAATAGTACATCATGACGGGAATTTGCCGGCATCACCATGAAGTTGACGTTACTCATTCGAGAACACCTCCATCAGATAAAGTAACAGGAAAAAGGATTTGTCCTAGAGGAAAGACAGCCTCATTGCAGAACCCAGTTAATGGAAAATCAACTGGTTCCAAGCGTGCCTTATCCTCAGGATCTAGCTGTTTAAAGCATTGCTCATACATAATATCCATGGAACTACCAGGATCTATAAACATATAGTCTGTTTGGTAGTGCCAAAGATACCGGTGATAACTATTGGCCGGTCTTCTTGAGGACCTCCTGGAACGATAGGAAAAATGACTTGCTGTTCGTCGCCAAGTGTTGGTTTGAAAATGTTGAAGGCTATGCTTGCGCGATGATCCACCTTGAATCATGGAAACGTGCTGTTTCATTTTCTTGTTGCTAGGCCCTTCGTTCTCGCGCGTAATCTGTTTAATCTCTTTGCGCACATTCTGGACTAGATGTGTAAGCTTCCCACTCTTTAATGTTTTTTCAATCTCCGTGCGCAGACTGATGCAGTTATCTGTTGTGTGGCATGTGTCTCTATGATAGTCACAGAACAAATTTGGGTCTTGCCCTTTTTTGTTTTTCATTGGTTGCGGCTGTTTAAACTGATAATTCTCAGTGCTGAGAACTCAGCCGGCAATTTCGTTAAGGGAGTCCACTGACGTTCTGTATTCTCTTGCTTAATTGATTTTTAGAGCTGTTATCTTGTTGATTGTTGCTCGCGCATCAATTGGCGAATAAGGAGAGTACGAATTCTGACTTGACTCTTTCCAAATTCTCTTATATTTGCGACTACCTCTACTCAGGTCTTGCAGACGATTCTGAGGTAGAGGTGCCTGTTAGAACTTAAGTTGCGCTCAGTCTGGGCGTAGACCTTGGCTGCCGCCATGAGTTTATCCCAGTTTTTTGGAAGGCCAGTTGTACCGGACAACACTTTAATCATTTCGTCACACCTTACCGCGTACTTGAACTGCGCGCGTATAAGGTCTTCATGGACATCTCCAATCTCCAACACCTCTTTATTGTAACGCGTTATAAAATCTTCGAGGCTTTCATCGTCCCTCCGCCAGATGTTCATTACATCTGAGGAATCGCGCACGTATCGCCGTTGCTGACTAAAGTGTGTAAGAAATTTTCTTTTAAGTCATTCCAAGAGGAAAGTTTACCTGCCGGCAAATTATCAAACCAAAGGCGCGCAGCGCCGGTAAGGGTTTGTACAAATAAGTGACACCACATTGGCAATGTCCACACCCAAGTAACCCTGCACCGGTAAAGAGGCGCATGTGATCATCAAGATCGGTCAAACCGTTAAACTTTCCAACGTTGGATGGTAATTTCGCTCGCTCCAACAGAGCCAGTGCTATCACTCTGGTAAACTTTGATTGTTCAGCTGCTTCGGTTGGGCGATACACCAAATTGTAATCATGCTCAGCTTCTGGATTGTATATGCGCGTACTTTGGCCTGTAACTAGCATGATATGCGGATATTCGATTGAAAATACTTGCACTATCCCCTTCCTTAGGTTCTATCGAGCTCATCGTGTTGGGTGTCCCGTTTCTGCGAAGACCGCGGGCCCAAACGAGAGTGGACAGATGCGCGACGCTAAACGTTGTCTTCTTGCCTTCTATTACCAGAATCAACAGGATCATTCCTGGTTTTAGGATACATTTCTGTTCCATCTTCAGGCATGCGCGAAGGGGAACGAGCATGACTTTGAGTGTTATAACTCAAAACTCGAGGTGTCGGAGAAGCACGGACCTGAGGAGCGTTAACCGGAGCTTGAAAAGCTGGAGTTCCGGTTTGGGCACATAACTGAGCATACATAGCATTTAGAGTCGCTTGAGATTTGATTAACCACGATAATGGAGTCTCTCCAGGTGGTAAAATCGACGTAACATCAACCAGAGGAGCCGCCAGCGTTACAGGAATACTCGCATGATTAGGATCATACTGAGCATTAGCTTCGCCGGAAGAATCCTCAACTATTTGTCCGTCGACCTGAGGTCCGACAATAACGCGTCGAATCCCTGATCGAGGACCTTGAAAAGATGATCCGTCAGCCATGATGTTGCAGATCTAAGTGAAACGAAACGAAAGATAAGAAAGAATTGAAATCAGTGGGCGCCAATGAAGAAACCTAGATCAACTAGACCGGAATCTAAGTAGATCTATGGAATGGGCTCTGCATAAAAGGGTTAACCCTCCGTTTGGTTTCATGATGGATGATGAATAGAACAATATTCCGGCTGATCCTGCAAAACAGAACACCGTTAGCTCGCCACGGGGAGAAGGGGTTCTCTCCGTGACCACCCTCCGGCGTGAGAATAAGTACAGGTAGTCGGAAGTAAGTATTGTAAGAGAGAGAGTAGTTAAGAGTGAATACCTTTCCTTGAACTCCAAGTTACTTATTTATAGCCGGTGTTCGGCGCCAAAAAGAAAGATTGTTAACTTTAACGGAATCTTTTGCTATTGCGTTAATGTTTATTGGCAATCCGTTATTGCACACGGATCGTGAGCTCATCAGCGGTTAGGGAGGTGCCACGTGTCAACATGAGATCACTACATCTTATAAATGTGAGCATGCCATCACCGTGATCTTCCTCGGCCGTCCAGATGCTGCCATGTGGCAATTGGTTATAACCGAAAAGATGCTTGCACGATTGGGTGTTAATGGCTTCTAGAAGGTTTCACAGCTGTTACCCATCTATTATTCGCCACGTGTACATTCTGTTACAACAAGTCAAGGATTTTGCTAAGGGAAAGTTTCTCAGATTTACTGTTTCCTTGCACGAGAAGCGCAAGTTAGTTAACTGATCTTCCTTCTTCTCCTTGCTGCCTAGCGCAACGTTTGGTGGATACTTGCTTTGATATAAATATCTGCGCAAGGTTTGTTCATTAAGCATTATCCAATGAGAATGTTCAAGTTTAACTTTGAACCTTGCACGAGCCCGCGCAAGGTAGTTAAATGAAGCATTATCAAACGAGAATGTTTAGGGTTAACTTGAACCTTGCGCGAGCTGCGCAAGGTAGTTAAATGAAGCATTATCAAACGAGAATGTTCAAGATTAACTTTGAACCTTGTGCGAGCCCGCGCAAGGTAGTTAAATGAAGCATTATCAAACGAGAATGTTCAAGGTTAACTTTGAACCTTGCGCGAGCCCGCGCAAGGTAGTTAAATGAAGCATTTATCCAAAGAGAATGTTCAAGGTTAACTTTGAACCTTGCGCGAGCCCGCGCAAGGTAGTTAAATGAAGCATTTATCCAAAGAGAATGTTTAGGCTTTTAACTTTTAACCTTGCGCGAGCCCGCGCAAGATAGTTATATGATCCTTTCCTCTCTTGGATATTTGGCGCAGAGTTCTAATAAATCTTATTTTGGCAAAGAACTCTGCGCACAGTTTTCTTAGAAGTTATTAATGGGTATGGTTTTCTTGATTGGCGCAAGGTTTTTGGGACCATAACCCTTCAGGGAGAGTATAGCTATGGATTTTGTTACGAAGCTCCCTCGCACCTCTTCTGGTCACAATAGCATTTGGGTTATCATCGATCGCCTCATGAAATCTACTCATTTCATTTCCATACGAGAAGACTATAAGGTAGAACAATTAGCACGAGTCTATACCGACGAAGTCATTTTTCGACACGAGACGCCTCGTGACATCATCTCTGATCATGACGGTCGCTTTAGGTCATGTCTCTGGAAGACCTTCCAATCTGCACTCGGTACTAAACTTAATCTTAGTACCGCATTCCATCCTCAGACCGACGGTCAGACTGAGCGCATGATTCGCACCCTTGAAGACATGCTTCGATTGTGTGATATAGATTTTGGTGGTAATTGGGATACACATTTACCTTTAATAGAATTCTCGTACAATAACAGTTATCGTACTAGTATTAAAATGGCACCTTTTGAGGCATTATACGACAGAAAATGTCGATCGCCTATTGTATGGCACGAGATCGGAGACGTTCAAATCACTGGTTTAGAGTTAATACAAGAAATGACAGACAAAATCTTCTAAATCAGAGACAATCTCCTGAAAGCTCGCAGTCGTCAAAAGAGTTATGCCGATAAATGTGGCAAGCCCCTACAGTTCGAAGTGGGAGATCACGTTCTCTTAAAGGTTTCACCTTGGAAAGGAGTGATCCATTTTGGAAAGAAAGGGAAACTAGCGCCAGGATACGTGGGTCCATTTAAGATTCTGGAAGGAATTGATAAAGTGGCCAACCGACTCGAATTACCGAAAGAACTCAGAAACGTGCATCCGACTTTCCACGTCTCAAACCTCAAAAAGTGCTCAGCTGAAGGAAATCTTCATGTGCCACTTGAAGACTTGCAAATAAATGAGACGTTGCATTCCGTGGAAAAGTCAGTAGAAATCATGGATCGAGAGATCAAGACACTTCGACGCTCTCACACTCCTATTGTGAAGATCCGATGGGAAGGAAAATGCGGCGCCAAGTTCACTTGGGAACTCGTAAGTGATATGAAAGCTAAATATCCTCATCTCTTCGCATGAAGTTGACCAGGCCAAGTGAGTGGTCAAGTTTGTGCGAACTTATGGCCAACTTCGAGAGAACTTGCCCTTCCACCACTCTCCTCACCTTCACCTATAAATACTCAACACCTCCACTCACTCACCTCTTGCTGCCTCCAACCCGCATTTCTCTGATTTCTCAAGTAAGAAGCAACTCGTTTTATGCAAACCACATCGTTTTCCACTACGATTTTGCACAAGGCTACCTTCGATTTCATCAAAACTTCTCTTTTACAAAACTTCATCTTTTTCCATAAAACTTCTTCTTTTAAACTTAGATCTGCACTTAAACGAGTATATTAGACTTAGCCTTGGCTTCCCAAGCTAGAAATCGTGATGGTTTCAACTCACCAAGTGTTAGATCTAAGAAAATTGTTTAAAACTTTGATTTTTACACCCAAACAGACAAACCGACGTGTGTTTCGTTCACAAGATAGTGGAACGAAGCATGGTCAGACAACATACTTGAAATGGATTCGAAAATACGTCTATTCCAAGTGGAAACTCAGTTCCGGAAGCATAAGACACAAGACAGCCAGTTCGTACGAACCAGTCCAAGTTCCTATGAACTGACTAAAATCGCTCAAAAGACCTCTACGGCGCTAGGTTTGATCAGTAACTTGAGGCTGGAGGGATGACCACTCGATTTCCCGAAGATACGACGCGAAAACACACGATTTTGACACCAAAACAGCCCAACTTTGCACCAAAAAGGGAAACTTCGCACGAACTGGACACCTAGTTCGCACGAAGTGAACTTCTGGTAAGGATCAGTGCTACTTCGCATGAAGTCCACTTCGTGCGAACTAGAACAAGTTTGCACGAAGCTGTATGTTACCCCACAACACCTCGTTTCGACCATTTCAGCACTTCGGAAGACTGATGCACTTCTGTTCTCGCTTACAGGTTGTTCCGGCGCTCCCTTCAATCCATAGCAGATTGTGTTTACTTACTAAGCACAACCAGTGAGTATACTTGAACCCTTTTTCCGCTTTAATGCACTTTTGGGTGTTACATACGTTCTCTATGTCAAAACACGTTACATACAACGCTATACTCGTTTAACGCTAACGCTTTTGCATGTTATACGTGAATCACTGAATGTTTGTTTGCTATGTGTAAATAATGAGGACTTGCAGACCACCCTTAACAATGATAGTAATATAGTTTGCAATCAGCACCCGATTGGTTCGGGGGTTGTTAAGGCTCGAATATTAGCTTTACGTGCGTGTTCGCTGCTGTGAACGCGTATCGCGCATACTCCACCTCGCAGTCATGTTAGTTAGCTTGTATCATTGTTGTTATCATACTTAGATTCGCCTCTCTACGTGTCACATGTTGGTTATGCGTAAACGCATTATCGCTATTACTATGCTATTAAACCTGTGTACTCACATTTACTTATTGTATTGACTTGTATTTTAACGTATGTAACAGGTCGATGGATTACACTGCAATTGGACTTAGGATTATCTTTAGAAACTTGTAATAAAAACCTAGTTGTCGAACTGTTTTGTTTGAGAATGATGTAATCCGTATGACTTTTGATATGAATGTTTAGTTCGATTGTATGGGAAATTGGATGTTATTAAATATTGTCATATTAATAATCGTTGTGGAAATTCTTGAGCAATTTGTTCGCTTAGTGCCGTGCCCCGATGATTCCGCCATCGGTTGGGGTGTGACAGATAAAGCGCGTTGTACATAACTGCTTCAAGATATGGGTCATATGCAGGAGCAGCAAAATCAGCACCATAGCTAGATAAATCTGGATAGGTGGGAATCGGGTTACCTAAACCCGATGATGATGGCTGAACTGTCGGTTGGGGTATCGGATCAGCAGCAGGTTGTGGGGTTGGAACTGCCACAGGTGAAGTGTTTGAGGGTCCACCCATTTGTGGGTCTTAGGGATAACGGGTAAGATGGTGGCAAGGGTGGTAGCGAACCCGACCTTTGGCCAGCACGCACTGACATGCGTGCACCACGCCTTCGACGTGGTTGTGATGATTCAGGTGGTGGTGGAGTTTGGTCCACCTGTTGCATAGGTTCATCCTTGATATGAGGATGTGGTGATGGAGCATGATGGGGAGGGGTGTTGTGGTAGGAAGGAGTATTATAAAATTCATAAGTCTCCAACCGCTGTTGGAACTCGTCGGGCCTCCGTGAGGCGATCCCGCTATGGAATTTGACCCACTGGACAGCTCGATTGGATGTCCGTAGGATCCTATCGGCGACATTTCCGGATCTGAATCTTCCTCCATGTGAGTGGGTGAGTCGACGGGACGAGTCTTTGGTGAGGGTTGAAAATGATCAACGGGGTTAAAGTTTAAGAACTCGTAATGTGATTGGGAATGGGAATGGTGGGAGTGATGTAAATGGTGTGAATGTTGGGAATGTTGGGAATGGGACTGAGGTGGTGAGTATTCATGGGATATGGAATGTCGATAGGGTTCCCATGGTGATGAAGAATCACCCGATCCTTCATAAGGATTGTAATTGTGTACGTTAGATGATCAAGCTAGGGCAGGTCTAATAGATGGTCCTGTCATGGAAGGTCCGCCCCTCATCGGACCTTTGCCTTTGCCTCCACGTCTGAATTTGGGTGGCATGATTCCTGCTCCAAAAACTAGTTAAAACGAAAACAAATAATGATAATAAATAAAACAATGTAAATGAGTAATCATAGGTCAAAGCCAAAACTCGAGAGTCTAAGGAATGTGCTATTGTGTATTTTCGAGATTAAACACAAAAAGGCTAGTGTTTAATTCACTCGAATGTTGGCTCTGATACCAACCTATCACACCCTTATTTCCACGTGTACCCGCTGGGCCCGGATGGGGAATATCGTGACGCAGTTGATAACATCATAACCAATCAAACACAACACAATGGAAGTCTTGGATTTAAATTCCTATTACAAACCGAGTGTTCAAAGTTCGAAAAATAAATTACAAGGATTGTAATGAAAGATCCACAGGCGGATCGAATTAAATATATACAAAGTATTTGTTTAACAGACTTCGGGCAACTAAGGACTTGCAAAATCCTCTTATGTCACTACCTAGCAGCTATCGACCTATTTCGTGTTGTCACCTGTAACTTGATCTTTTGAAAATACGTCAGTTTTCACTAGTAAATACTAATAACCGACACATTTTGAAAATATTTACGAAAATGGTTTTAGGTGCACTTGGCACATTTTATAAATAACTTGTGATAGTTCAAAATGACTTTGTTTACAGTTTTACATGTTTGTCAATACATATGGGGTCCGGTGCAGAAACCAAATAACCTGATTAACCGACACGCCACTTAAATAATCCACCAATGGGATTTAATATTTTATTTGCATTAGCATCTGACAAGTGTATATGCCTACACCCCACGCTTAAGGTTGTGGCCATTAATAACTTAAATGTGCCAAGGATATCCCAGACACGGTCGAGTTAACCCCCAATGTTTAAGTTATCAAACGATACAGAATAACATGGGTTATGAAGATTTAGTAAATCATAATCCGATAACATGATCCCATACCCGACCAAGCGGTATTAATATACCGTATCCCAAGCCCCTATAGGGAAAATAGGCTAAAAGTATTTACCTGAGCTAATTCTTCAATAAAGTTAATAACTCAGCCGACAATCAAAAAGTAAGCTTAGATGACAATCTACCGGAAGGCTTTAGTCTGGAATGATGGTATTATTAACCAATTAGAACGCTAACAGGTCCTATCTACATCATAGACTCGGACCGGCTAGCTTAAAAAGATATTTACGGTACTAAACGCTAGATTAAGCGATGACCGGAATAGAATGTAGTTTAAACCCGACAAGTACTAAGACTTGTTTAATATGGGTAAACATATTACTTTCTGGATTTTGATAAGAAAATGATAAGGTTAAACCCGTTTTGGTTAAACTAGTCAAGTAGGCTTAACCGTACGCGTATAAGCGAAACCAGGTAACCGGGTGAGTCGTATACAAGTTTCATATGCCATTATATTTAAAATATGTTGTAATATCAGTAGGATATCAAAATGTATGCCCGTTATGGTTTTAAAATCAAGTTATACTTAAAAAGGGCGTTTTTGTCATTTAAATGTCTTTTAAAAAGGAGCTTGTGAGTAAACTGATGTCATGGTCATAAACATTCTGTAAAAATGATTAATTTATGATGTTATATCAGTAGGATATCAAGTATACGTGTGGTTTATAGTTTAGGACCATATTATGCCCCGAAAGGGCATTTTGGTCATTTTACACATCACTTGACAACTTATTTGGGAATCTGATTTTAGATCATATACCTACTGTAAATATATATAAAATAAGTTTTGAACTTAGTAGGTATCAAGTCTTGATGTTCTAATATGCTTTTAAACTATATTATGCGCCGAAACGACAGTCGCTCAATGGCGATTTAAATGGTATTTGAGTGAAAGTGATATTATGAACAGGTTTGTATGAGGAGAATATGTTATATAATACAATACATCAGTAGGTAATAGGTTTTTTTCCATAAAAATGATTAAAATCCATTTAGGTGCCGTAATGGCAATATCGTCATTTAAGGACTTAATACATGGACTTGTGTATAAACTCAGTTTATAATCTGAATGGATATCCCAAATAATCCTAATTATGATATTACATCAGCAGGTAAAGAGTATTGGTGTTAAAATTATGTTTAAATCATTTTTACGCCAAAAGGACGATTTGGTCACTTTAAAGCGTAAATTACGCTTATTTAATCAAAACTCAGTTTATGACCAGAATGTTAACCTTAAAAGAAGTTAAACTTTTTATCATATCAGTTTACAAGCCATTCATATGTTCCTTTGTAGTTAAACCTCATATTTTAAGCATGAAGGGCATTTTAGCAAAGTTTGGCATAATTAACGGATACTTGCATACAAACTCGGATTACTATGCGACCATGTAATATGACTCCAGAGGTTTATACTACAACCTAACATGGTCACAATGCAACTTAGAATCAGTAACTAAAGTTGCTAAATCGGGTCAGAATCGAAAGTCAAAGCAGGAGTCAACGTTTGCGACTTTTAGTTGCGAACCGACCTTAGACCTGGACTTGACAGCCCGAACATGTTTATACATGTTCTAATACTTATTATCAAGTTATTAAAGTGTCAAAATGTATTTTATAACACCTACGTTATCATATATGAGTTTAATTTAAAAACTGACCCAGTTTGACTTTTTATCAATAACTTTGACCCGTCAATTGACCAAACAAACGTGGTAATCAGGAGGTGCCCTCTTGAGGGATTAACAACTGCCTAATTACGATCACATAGCCACGTTCGTTACGAACATTGGTTGGACCGTAATGGTCTTAGCCTTAAGTCAAAGCGTTTTTACGTAAACGCTTTGACTTTGGCTTTAAGCCTATTAAAACTGAAAGAGGAGGGCTAAGAACACTTACACAAGGTCCCTAGCACGAAAATGAACTTAGTAGGATGCTCCCAAGGATTAGGAACTTCCAGAGAGTGAATAGAGAAGAAATATGAGAAGGTGCAAGTTCTAAGGTTGAAACAAGGGCCTTTTTATAGTGAAGGAGGAACATGGATGTAACACCCCGACCCGCAGCGGAAATAAGAGTCGGGGCATAATTGGGTTATCACCAAAGCACATGACATTTACTATTATGTTTCATAATTAAATGAAGTCAAAGTTACATTTCTCAAACATCCAAACATGTTCATTCATTACAAAGGAAAATAACCAAACATAATAATCCAAATACTAAAACGTTTTATTTCTTCTAATCCAGGTCCTATGTGTTCCTAGCTGCTGCTGGTTCACCTGTATCATGTGTAAAATAGGAGGTTTTTGGGTCAACATAAGTTGGCGAGTGAACCTTATAGATAAACATTTGATAATGATTTTCTGGTTAGTTTATCAATAAAATATTGTGCATAATCATAAAAGAGCACATGTATGAAATCAAACATTTGCAAACATCAATTACAATTATAACATACATTAACAATCGATAGCATACATGAACATACCAACATCATATAATAATTATCATAAATAAACTGTGCGATCAAGGCTCAATCAAACGGAGCCGATCGTATTGCATGAATTGGAAATGTAAATTGAACTGCGCGCTCAAGGCTCAATCAAACGGAGCCGAACGTATTGCATGAACTGGAAATGTAAATTGAACTGTGCACTCAAGGCTCAATCAAACGGAGCCGAGCGTATTGCATGTATTGAAATGTAAAATGAAATGACCGATCAAGGCTCAATCAAACGGAGCCGATTGTGCGGGCACGCCCTGATCAACCGCATAGTAAAATGGGATCAAACTCAACCTCGATGGATGGGGAGCTACGGCCTCGGCAATTGCATGTACTGAAATAATAATTTGCAAACAATAATAACTACTTAACAGCAACAAACTAATACACATGTCATGATATGATATATGCACAATAACTTGGTTATAATATGTAAATGAACAAGACACATGATACACCCCAAAAACGTGATTAAAACAGGGAATTTGAAGGGTTCACTCACATTGGGTGCGTTGAATTTGAGATGGTGAGATGCGCACGATTTAGACGAAGCGAGTCAACGAGGAATCACTAACCTAAATAATAATGGAAAAATATATTTAAATGAATGGATTTTATTAAAGATTTTAATGGGATTTTTAGATATATTTTTGTGAGTTTATGGCTATTTTCTATCTTTAAAAATGTTATTTTTAAGTATTTTTAATTGATTTTTGAATTAAAATAAACAAATAAATATTTAAAAAAAAATATTTTTTTACTGTTTGACCGTTGACCGTTGACCGGTTCGGTCAGCGGTAAATACTTGCGCCAAGCGGGATTCGAACCGGTGACCTTCCGTTCACACGCGCACGTAGCTCTACCAACTGAGCTACGTGACTAACCCGTTAGAAATCCAGTTTTAATTATATTTATACACTTATTCGAATTTACCGAAAATTCCTTTATTTTGCAAAACGTTTTAATCTCATTGAACCGGTGCTTGTGACGGGACTCGATCGCGCGACGTGTAGTTTATTTTGCACACAGTCCACCGCTGGACTGTGTGTCTAACCCGGTTATATTCTTGATTTATATTATACTTATCAACTACACGTTCTAACCCGGTTAATTCATGAATAAAAAGAGTGTTATTACGTGAAGCGTGTGCGCAGTAAGGATCGAACTCGGGACGTGTATGTTAACTTTGCACACAGTCCACCGCTGGACTGTGTGTCTAACCCGTTTATTATCCGAATTTATTTAATCTTATCCCGGTTTTCAGTTCATCTTCTTCACTACAATTACCGACTTCACTCAAACGACTGGTTCTTGATTTAACTATTTAAATAACGTGACTACTAGCTTGAATGAACAAAACCGAACAGTTTGGGGAAAGGAAATACCGGACAGGTCGTCTTCTTCAGGAAGTCCGGCGAGAACAGGCAACACTGTTTTTGAACCTTCGGCTGAGGGGGTCTAACAACAGAATTAAAGAATTAGATTTGAAATTGAACCAGAGTACATGGATCATTTGCACGATTGAATGTGTTTACCGTTAACTAGCGAATTTCCGGCAAATTCCAGAATTTCTCCGGCAAACCCAGAAATCCAGCAAAGTCTTCTGTGACTGATTTTGAGTGACGGATTGATGTTAGTAGAGTCCTAACAACAGATTGAAACCGCAAAAGAGGAAAATCTTACCGGTTTGTGTTGAACACGGTTTTCCGGCGAGATTTGCAGAGAATTCCGGCGAACAGTTTTTTTGTGCTCAAAAGGCTTGAAAATGCGACGAAAAGGAATTGGAGTGTATTTGGGACGGTTCTGAATCGCATAAATGATTGGAACCTGAATTATTTGGAGTTTGAATGCCTTTCGGTTTCAAAACCTGAAACTTGAAGTTCATTCAATTTGAACTTAATTAGAAACCGATATTCATCGGTTATAAGTTAGCCAAACGAACTAAAACTGATTTGGCGATTCGGTTTACCGATTTCCGTTATTCAGATATCATTAACCGTTAATTCGTGTTTGCGTATAAAACTCAATTATTTTCCTAAGGTTAACAGAAAACAATTGGTGGCGGAGTGGTTAAAGGATCGGTTGGTAAGTTGTTGGAGGCAGTTGACCCGGGTTCGAGTCCGGTCAGCTACAAATGTTTTTTATTTATTTTATTTTAACTTTTTATCAAATATAATTTTTATAGTTTAGTTTATATATTAATTATGTGACGTTTAAACTCAAAATACTCATAAATACTTAATGTAATTTCATAACTTGGTATTTGATTACAAAACGGAGCGGGTTTTGGAGACCCGATTTATACAAATGTTACAGTATCCCCTACTTTTAGGAATTTCGTCCCGAAATTTAAACAGTTGAAGTAGTAGGGAAAAGATGAGGGTATTTTTCACGCATTGAGTCTTCACGTTCCCAAGTAAACTCAGGTCCCCGTTTCGACTCCCAGTGTACCCTAACAATAGGAATACGACTTCGACGTAGACGCTTTTCTCCATAGTCCATAATCTCCACTGGTCTTTCAATAAAATGCATGGATTCGTCGATCTGAATATCTTCTAGTGGAATATGAAGATTCTCATCAGCGAGGCACTTCTTCAAGTTCGACACGTGGAATGTGGGATGAATCCTATCGAGTTTTTCCGGTAGGTCAAGCTTGTATGCTACAGGACCTACTCTTTCGAGTATTTTGAAAGGTCCTACGTAACGTGGTGCTAGCTTTCCCTTTTGACCAAAACGAACTACTCCCTTCCACGGTGACACTTTTAAAAGCACATGATCACCAACGCTAAACTCCAAGGCTTCCGTCGTTTATCTGCGTAACTCTTTTGACGACTTTGAGCCGCTAGAAGATTGTTTCGGATTTGATGAATCTTATCTGTGGTTTCTGGATCAATTCTGGACCAGTAATTTGTGCTTCCCCAATTTCGTGCCAACAAACAGGAGATCGACACTTTCGACCATATAAAGCTTCAAAAGGTGCCATGCCGATGCTAGAATGATAACTGTTGTTGTACGAAAATTCGACTAACGGTAGGTGGGCGTCCCAATTTCCCTTGAAGTCTATGACACATGCTCTAAGCATGTCCTCAAGGGTTTGAATGGTGCGCTCAGACTGTCCATCAGTTTGAGGATGATAGGCGGTACTGAGATCTAGTCGAGTGCCCATAGCGGATTGCACTGCTTGCCATGTTCGTGAGGTGAAACGGCCATCACGATCAGAAATAATACTTAATGGAACTCCATGTCGGCTGACGATTTCGTTGATATAAATACGAGCAAGCTTTTCGTTCTTGAAATCTTCTCGAATAGGAATAAAGTGAGCTGATTTTGTAAGTCGGTCTATAATCACCCATATAGTGTCATACCCACTAGAAGTGCGAGGTAACCCGGTAATGAAATCCATGGTTATATTTTCCCACTTCCAAACAGGTATTTCTGGTTGGACTAGAAGTCCTGAGGGTCTTTGGTGTTCAGCCTTTACTTTAGAACAAGTGAGACACTTGGAAACAAAAACAGCAATATCTTTCTTCATTCCAGGCCACCAATAGGTGTACCGTAGGTCTTGGTACATCTTATCGGCTCCTGGGTGTATAGAATATCGCGTCTTATGAGCTTCATGCATGAGTGTTTCACGAAGATTGATGTGGTTAGGAATCCATATACGATCTAGGTAATACAAAATACCATCAGATTTAGTCTCAAGCTTTAGCTCGGCTCCACAGGACATCTCTTTTTGTACATCTTCCTCTGTTATTGAAACGTGTTGAGCTTCTCGAATTTGATCCTTAATATTGGTTGTAATTTGCGAACATAGAAGATGAATGGAGTTCGCATACCCCTTTCGACTAAGTGCATCAGCCACCACATTTGCTTTACCAGGGTGGTATCTGATTTCACAGTCGTAATCATTTAGGAGTTCGACCCATCTTCGTTGCCTCATATTTAACTCTTTCTGATTGAAGATATGTTGAAGACTCTTGTGGTCAGTGTAGATTTCACACTTCGTACCATAGAGATAATGTCTCCATATCTTAAGAGCAAATACAACAGCTCCAAGTTCAAGGTCACGAGTGGTGTAATTCTTCTCGTGTGTCTTGAGTTGCCTTGAGGCATAAGCTATGACTTTTCCTCTTTGCATGAGAACGCAACCTAATCCTTGCCCTGACGCGTCGCAATAGACCACAAAATCATCACAACCTTCAGGAAGAGTGAGGATTGGTGCATCACAAAGTTTTTGCTTGAGAGCTTGAAAAGCTTCTTCTTGCTTGGGCCCCCATACAAATGGTTTCCCTTTATGGGTTAAAGCCGTGAGTGGCACCGCAATGCGAGAGAAGTTTGAGATGAACCGACGATAATAGCCAGCAAGTCCAAGGAAAGACCTTACTTCAGTTGGCGTACGTGGAGCTTGCCATTCTTGAACTGCTTTGATCTTTGATGGGTCCACATGTATTCCTTTGTCATTGACTACATTCCCGAGAAATTGCACCTCATTTAACCAGAATTCACATTTAGAGAACTTGGCATAAAGCTTTTCCTTTTCTAAAAGTGCAAGAACAAGTCGCAGATGACGCTCATGATCAGCTTTAGATTTTGAATAGATAAGAATATCGTCGATGAAAACAATAACAAATCGATCAAGGTAAGGTTTGCAGACTCTATTCATTAGGTCCATGAAAACAGCTGGTGCATTGGTTAATCCAAATGGCATAACCATGAATTCATAGTGACCATATCGAGTTCGAAAAGCAGTTTTAGGGACGTCTTCTTCATGCACTCTAAGCTGATGATAGCCGGATCGAAGGTCGATTTTCGAAAAAACAACTAGCACCTTGTAGTTGGTCAAGAAGATCATCTATGCGAGGTAAAGGATATCGATTTTTGATAGTTAACTTGTTGAGCTCTCTGTAGTCGATGCACATGCGAAAAGATCCATCCTTCTTCTTTACAAAAAGTACAGGTGCACCCCAAGGCGATGAGCTGGGGCGTATAAATCCCTTGTCAGTCAACTCTTGCAATTGACTGGCTAGCTCTTGCATTTCAGAGGGGGCTAACCTATATGGAGATTTTGCCACTGGTGTAGCACCAGGCATAAGATCGATACGGAATTCGACATCTCTGATTGGAGGAAGTCCTGAAATGTCGTCAGGAAAAACTTGTGGAAAATCTTTTACAACAGGGATATCTTCAAGTTTCTTTTCTGAGGTCCCCTTCTTGATGATATGGGCTAAAAACGCGACATAATTCTTGCGAAGGTATTTTTGTGCTTGAAGACAAGAGATTAAGTTGAGCCCTTTCGCCGAGGTTTCTCCAATAATTCGAAGAGTCTGACCGTTTGAAAGAGGAATACGAATAAATTTCTCACGACATACAACTTCCGCATGATGATGACTTAGCCAATCCATTCCGATTATGATGTCGAAACTTCCCAGCTTCATAGGAATAAGATCGACTGAGAAATCGTGGTCGTTTAGGGTGAGCGTACAGTTGCGTAAAATAGAGTCTAACGAAACTGGTTTTCCATCTGCAACTTCCACCGTTATGGATTCTGCGAGCTTATCTCCATTTTTACTTAAGATAGGTTCAAACTCTAATGACACGAAACTTCTATCCGCACCAGTATCAAATAACATAGAGGCATATCTACCATTTATAAGAAACGTACCGTTGACCACATTGCCGTCAGCCCTAGCCTGGTTTGCGTTAATATTGAAAGCCCTTCCTCTAGCAGGTGGAGGAGCTTGGTTTGCTTGATTCACAGGGTTGGCTTGGGCCTGAGCATGAAATAATATTGACCAGCCTTGGACATGTGTTCCTGAAATGACTTGGATCGCCGCAATTGAAACAAGCCCGCATAGGTTGGCCCATAGGGTAGTTGGGTTGATAGTATGTTTGGGCTAAATGTTGAGTGGGTGGAAATGGTTGTTGTTGTTGGGCTTGACCCATTAATTGTTGGTGGGTCTGGGTTATAGGTTGGTGGCGGTTTGTTCGTTGAAGCGTGCGGCAGTTTTGAACAGTGTGCCCAGCGCGACCGCAGCCGGTACAGTATTGGCAAGGATTGTCAGGGGAGTGGTGATACTGACAACGGTTACATTTTGGTAGTGGCCCTGTGTATGGTCTTTTGTATGGCGTGGGTGGAGGAGTGGCTTGAGTGATGGGTGCAACAGGAACAGGGGTGTTGGTTTGGGTGACTGCAAAGTTCCTGGTGTTACGCTTCCTCTTGTTAACAAATTTAGAGGAAGGAGTGTGGTGGTTTGAGGTTTGTCCCTCAGCAGGGGTTTTCTTCTTTTCCTCCTTGAACTTCCCATTGCGAATACGGTTTTCGGTCAGTTCTGTCGCCAACTCCATGGCAGCTTCTAGTGTTACCGGTGAAACGCTGAGGACCGAATCTTGGATTTTCGAGGGAAGTCCTCGAATGTAATGTTCTATCAGACGGTAGGTTGGGGTGAATAAGTTTGGAACCATTTGGTTCAACTCCAAGAACCTTTTGTTGTAAGTAGAGTGATCACCATCTTTTTGTTTCAAGGCATGAAATTCATCTTCCAATTTCTTAATTTCACTTCTAGGACAGAATCGCCTAGTCATGATTTCCCTTAACTCCTCCCAAGTTAAGGCCATCGCATCTTCCGTTCCCCTCTTTCCTTTCTCAGTATTCCACCAAGTGAGAGCTACCCCAAGTAGTCTCCCGGTGGCATAACGAACTTTGCGATCCTCAGGACAATCGCAGTTTAAGAAAACGTTTTCCATCTCCTCGAACCAATGTAGGAGAGCAGTGACTCCCTCAGTCCCTTCGAATTTTGGGGGATCGCAGGACTTAAAATGTTTGTAGGAGCATTTGATGGTAGGAGGGTTGTTGATGATCCGGTCCTGTTGTTGAGGAGGGTTAGTAGGATTTGCAGCAAGAGCTTGTTGTACTTGTACTACGATGTCAGGTAATATCGTGGCCATTTGATTCGCGATATGAGTGGCCAAACGTTCCTGAGACTTTTCCGATTTCCTACTCCTTCGATGCGGTCTAGACGACATCTACAGGATCATAAAATGAGAAGATTGTGAGTTTATGGTATCTTTTAAGGTGTCATGTGTCTCTAAGAAAATGAAAATAACATAAATATCAATAATGCAACTACATCCAAGGATGTCTTGGGTTCGCTCATGTTGGGCCTCAAATGTCCCCCATACCTTCACCTATATAGTCATGTGGGCCCCCATGGCTATTGGCTTGGTAGGATTCACATTAGTATTGGCAATTTAACACTCGCATCCCCCAAATGCTAACCACAAAATATGTTCATGAGATGTTTTGGTCGGAACGTGTCCAGGTGTAGACACAATGACAACTCAAAGTGGGATTAGCTCTCACGACGTTTGGTATAGCATGCTTTGGCCTAATAAGTATTTCGTACTCTCATCGTTAGTCCCCAGGTAGGCAAACTGGTCCTTTATTTTGGATTTATACGAATGCCAGCCTAGACAGGACGTTCCGACTACCGGTACTAGTACCCTTCCAGTTACTACATGCCCGTCATGAGAACTCACTTTGATGAGATTTGAAAACACGAAAATCATTGTAAAATCAATCATGATGTGGTGTGTGCTTGCATGGATGTGATATGTTATGATCATACGATTTCATGATAGGCATTATTTGATAATACATACTTATGAACATGCTTGAACAATATCAAATGTAACATTTAACATAAACATATAAACATCATGAAATTTGGCATATAACACAAAAAAATTCTTATAAGTTTCTAATCGACTATAGTATAGGCTCTAAGGGTCTAATAACCTATCCTATATCCCTATAGTCATGGCTCTGATACCAATCTGTAACACCCCGACCCGCAGCGGAAATAAGAGTCGGGGCATAATTGGGTTATCACCAAAGCACATGACATTTACTATTATGTTTAATGAAGTCAAAGTTACATTTCTCAAACATCCAAACATGTTCATTCATTACAAAGGAAAATAACCAAACATAATAATCCAAATACTAAAACGTTTTATTTCTTCTAATCCAGGTCCTATGTGTTCCTAGCTGCTGCTGGTTCACCTGTATCATGTGTAAAATAGGAGGTTTTTGGGTCAACATAAGTTGGCGAGTGAACCTTATAGATAAACATTTGATAATGATTTTCTGGTTAGTTTATCAATAAAATATTATGCATAATCATAAAAGAGCACATGTATGAAATCAAACATTTGCAAACATCAATTACAATTATAACATACATTAACAATCGATAGCATACATGAACATACAACATCATATAATAATTATCATAAATAAACTGTGCGATCAAGGCTCAATCAAACGGAGCCGATCGTATTGCATGAATTGGAAATGTAAATTGAACTGTGCGCTCAAGGCT
The DNA here is from genome assembly GCA_947069175.1 of Scalesia atractyloides. NCBI lineage: Eukaryota > Viridiplantae > Streptophyta > Magnoliopsida > Asterales > Asteraceae > Scalesia > Scalesia atractyloides. The sequence continues at coordinate 82,739,547 of CAMTDV010000024.1, forward strand.
CAATCAAACGGAGCCGAACGTATTGCATGAACTGGAAATGTAAATTGAACTGTGCACTCAAGGCTCAATCAAACGGAGCCGAGCGTATTGCATGTATTGAAATGTAAAATGAAATGACCGATCAAGGCTCAATCAAACGGAGCCGATCGTGCGGGCACGCCCTGATCAACCGCATAGTAAAATGGGGATCAAACTCAACCTCGATGGATGGGGAGCTACGGCCTCGGCAATTGCATGTACTGAAATAATAATTTGCAAACAATAATAACTACTTAACAGCAACAAACTAATACACATGTCATGATATGATATATGCACAATAACTTGGTTATAATATGTAAATGAACAAGACACATGATACACCCCAAAAACGTGATTAAAACGGGGAATTTGAAGGGTTCACTCACATTGGGTGCGTTGAATTTGAGATGGTGAGATGCGCACGATTTAGACGAAGCGAGTCAACGAGGAATCACTAACCTAAATAATAATGGAAAAATATATTTAAATGAATGGATTTTATTAAAGATTTTAATGGGATTTTTAGATATATTTTTGTGAGTTTATGGCTATTTTCTATCTTTAAAAATGTTATTTTTAAGTATTTTTAATTGATTTTTGAATTAAAATAAACAAATAAATATTTAAAAAAAAAAATTATTTTTTTACTGTTTGACCGTTGACCGTTGACCGGTTCGGTCAGCGGTAAATACTTGCGCCAAGCGGGATTCGAACCGGTGACCTTCCGTTCACGCGCACGTAGCTCTACCAACTGAGCTACGTGACTAACCCGTTAGAAATCCAGTTTTAATTATATTTATACACTTATTCGAATTTACCGAAAATTCCTTTATTTTGCAAAACGTTTTAATCTCATTGAACCGGTGCTTGTGACGGGACTCGATCGCGCGACGTGTAGTTTATTTTGCATACAGTCCACCGCTGGACTGTGTGTCTAACCCGGTTATATTCTTGATTTATATTATACTTATCAACTACACGTTCTAACCCGGTTAATTCACGAATAAAAAGAGTGTTATTACGTGAAGCGTGTGCGCAGTAAGGATCGAACTCGGGACGTGTATGTTAACTTTGCACACAGTCCACCGCTGGACTGTGTGTCTAACCCGTTTATTATCCGAATTTTATTTAATCTTATCCCGGTTTTCAGTTCATCTTCTTCACTACAATTACCGACTTCACTCAAACGACTGGTTCTTGATTTAACTATTTAAATAACGTGACTACTAGCTTGAATGAACAAAACCGAATAGTTTGGGGAAAGGAAATACCGGACAGGTCGTCTTCTTCAGGAAGTCCGGCGAGAACAGGCAACACTGTTTTTGAACCTTCAGCTGAGGGGGTCTAACAACAGAATTAAAGAATTAGATTTGAAATTGAACCAGAGTACATGGATCATTTGCACGATTGAATGTGTTTACCGTTAACTAGCGAATTTCCGACAAATTCCAGAATTTCTCCGGCAAACCCAGAAAATCCAGCAAAGTCTTCTGTGACTGATTTTGAGTGACGGATTGATGTTAGTAGAGTCCTAACAACATATTGAAACCGCAAAAGAGGAAAATCTTACCGGTTTGTGTTGAACACGGTTTTCCGGCGATATTTGCAGAGAATTCCGGCGAACAGTTTTTTTGTGCTCAAAAGGCTTGAAAATGCGACGAAAAGGAATTGGAGTGTATTTGGGACGGTTCTGAATCGCATAAATGATTGGAACCTGAATTATTTGGAGTTTGAATGCCTTTCGGTTTCAAAACCCGAAACTTGAAGTTCATTCAATTTGAACTTAATTAGAAACCGATATTCATCGGTTATAAGTTAGCCAAACGAACTAAAACTGATTTGGCGATTCGGTTTACCGATTTCCGTTATTCAGATATCATTAACCGTTAATTCGTGTTTGCGTATAAAACTCAATTATTTTCCTAAGGTTAACAGAAAACAATTGGTGGCGGAGTGGTTAAAGGATCGGTTGGTAAGTTGTTGGAGGCAGTTGACCCGGGTTCGAGTCCGGTCAGCTACAAATGTTTTTTATTTATTTTATTTTAACTTTTTATCAAATATAATTTTTATAGTTTAGTTTATATATTAATTATGTAACGTTTAAACTCAAAATACTCATAAATACTTAATGTAATTTCATAACTTGGTATTTGATTACAAAACGGAGCGGGTTTTGGAGACCTGATTTATACAAATGTTACAATGGACAGGTGTAAGGAAAGGTTATAAGGTGTGTACAAGTGTTAAGGGAAGTGTCTTGAGCAGCTAAGGGGTGGCAAACTCGCGGAAATGTGGCAGAGCGGCAAACTGCCCTGTTTCCGCTCGCTGGCATCCACTTACGGACCGTATGGCCAAAGCCTTGCAGTCCGTAAGGCTATCTGGCGCCCTGAACATTTGAATGGTTACGGATCGTAACCACATATGATTGCGGTCCGTAACCGCCTTCCAGAAATTGAAATTTGGCATTTTTCCATGTTTGGTCCCTTGACTTTGGATAGCTATCGTTCAGAGGTCATATTTTAACATGAAGACGCTTCTGGTCCCTCTCGGCCAACACGTGACAACGAGGATTAGCAGGACACGTGTCGGAATTTTACAGGACGAGTTTTTACGAGGTGTTACACTAGTGCTTTGCAAATTGCTTTTTTCTTGAATCAATACGAAGAGCCTGATGTGCTGATCGGGTTGAGCAAAAACCCAAAACCACAAGAAATTAACCGAAACTGACCAAGCCGAACGGTTATGGTTAAGTGAATATTATTAACCAAGCATTCGGTTACGGTTACAATATCTTCATTAACTGAACCGAACCTTGTTTTTTATATTTTTTCGTGATTCTTTTTTATATTTATGGTTGAAGTTAAATGTTTAGTAAGCGTTGGAGTTTATTTTTTATCATCTTCCGCTTATTTTCTTGTCTCTATTTATTTGTGTCCTTTTTATTTAATGTATTAGTAGCTAATTATTTATATCCAGAATATGGTCATTAATTAAACGTATCACCTTCTCTTCTCAAACCCTAATCCACCCGCCTTCATTTTCATCTATCATCTCAATTCTCACTCTCATAATGACTTAGACACACTATTATAATATAGCACAAAAACATTTAACACAAAAAAATCTAATACCAAAAAATTAAGACAAAAAATCAGCAAAAAAATGTAGTACGTAGCAACATGGTACTCAATTAAGATAAAAAGACGTTCGATTCATAGTGAAACTTTTATGAAAAATAATGTTGTATAAAAAAGTTATGAACGTTTAAAAAATAGGGTGAAATATGCATATGCGTTGCATAGTAAAGAGAAAACCAATAAATATGGTTAACCCTTACACTCTTCTTTTTTTTCTACATTTTAATCTTAATTACTTATTTGAAAATGAAAGATAAGATTTTTTTTCTCATGCATATGCAAAATAAACTTTTTATTTGATCATATTTGTAGAACCGTGTATTTATTTGCGAATAAAATAGCCTTTTATATACTCAGTAATTTTAATTTGAAAAGGCCATCTATATGTTTCCCTCATCTTTAACGTCCAATGTGCTAGTTTTAACCACCCATATATTGAAAATAAAGGTCAATTCTCCCAAATACAAAGAATCAACAATGCCGAGATTTGAATACATCATACGTTACTACACGTTAAAACACACCTATGAAACAACTTAAAACATGTGACCAATCGATACAAAACAAGAAAAGAATGATCCCATATACCACCTATGCAATATCGATTGTTACAATCTCCAGCTGGTCATTTAACACATCAATTATTAAACTCCAACCCATACCCACCCCCCTTAACTTCACAACTTGTTTTCACAACCACAACAATGTCCGAAGAGAACCTCGATACAAATGTGGTTGGCGATGCTGCACCACGTAGGCCGAGGTCCATTGAGGACGATGAGAGCGGACACTCGTTGGATTTGAAAGCCATGGAGACCGTGCAAGCGAGGAGCGAAACCGAGAGTGAGGATGATGAGGAGTACTTTGAAGACAAGCCCTCTAAGGGTGAGGTCATGGGTTGGTGTTTTTATGAACTGTGTTCGTATTTTACGCACACAGTTCTTCTTACAATCGTGTTCCCGCTCATCATAAGTCAGTCTTTCGGTAGCGAGCCACCGCAACCGGTTGGAGGGTTGTACAAGAATGGTAAAGGGTTTCATTGCACGAAAAAGGAATCCGATTTGTAAGTCTTGTATTCTTTAAATTTACAAATATTCAACGCTTAACAAAACACACATCATATAGTAATAAGAAAAAACACGTATTCTTTAAATTTTACAAATGTTCAACGCTTAACAAAACACATATCATATTGTATAATAAGAAAAACACCATGAATCCGAAATTACAAACTTGATTCAACGACTTCTCGTTTAAAGTGATAAATCAAGAATATTTAACCAGATTGTTATTGGTTGAATAGATTGTTCTTCATTGATGATTTGACTTTTTTTAGTTAACTTTATTGTATAACCGGCAGAGCGAGAACCGGCTACACAGCCAGTTTGATTGATTCTATTTAAACCGTCTTGATTTATATTTGTTGGGCTGCACGAGTACTGACCCGCATTTTGGAACCGGATTTCATAATTTTTTACTCGAGTATTTTCTTCAAAATCTCGTTTACTGATTCGCCTACTATTTCAGACTTCATGTTTTTTTTATTTAAAGTAATGTTATAAATCCACGTTAGGGAAAGCGTAAATAAGAACCACCTTAAGTTGAGAGAACCGCGAAAACTTTTTAATCCCGTGCAAGTTTGGTCAAATTTTTTTACACAAATGTAGATGAAAAATTATAAACACATATGTAAGAAAAAGTAAATAAAAAATTGCCGAGTCGGTAGTTTTGACTGATGCAAGTTTTTTTACGGCAGACGTAAATTTTGGAAGGAGATAAATTTTTTTACGCCTCATGTAAATGTGGGTATGCGACATTTTTTTCAATTTATTTTTTGTTGAAAAAAGTGATTGTTTTTACAAAATCAGAAAAACCTTTTGAATAACCTAGTTCTCGCGGTTCTCGCAACTCATGAGGGTTCTCATTTGAACCGAACCCGATATATATATATATATATTATTTATGATGCTATCCGGTTTCTGAAACTGGTGTCGCCGGTTTCAATAACTAGTCTGGGCTACACATTAATAGTCATGACCACCAAAATGGCTAGTAAATTTTGAATTTGCTTTACATATTATTTTAACGGCACGGTATGATATATGATGTTTCACTTTTCGTATCTTATTACTTTAAAAACATGCGTTGTATACATGTATTGCATAACATGCTATTAGTACATATCTTTTAACACATGCGGAACACAATACTTTAAAATCATGGTTGTATACCTGTGCCGCATAACATGCTATTAGTACATGTCTTTTAACACATGTGGAACACAATACTTAAAACATGCGTTGTATACCTGTACCGCATAACATGCTATTAGTACACATGCATAACACAATCGTAACGAAAATAAGAGTTAAGAATTTAAAACACCATAAATATATTATTTTATATCATTATTACTAATATAATAATTATCTAGATATTAGTAAACAAATCTAATGAATAGTGTTTGGTTTATTGAAGTATTCATTGGCTGCCATGTGGCAACTTTTTTTTATTGTTTTTTTATCGGTACACTCGTGTTTGGTATCGTACATGAAAGTAAAAACGGCATCAGCCTGGTACAGAAAACGTCAAAAGTCGGTACCAAATTGATATTTAAATTCTTTTAGTTCGGGAAATTCGGTACTGCTACCCGATACCATTTGCTTATGCCTGATCACGGGTACTGTACGAACAACAGTACCGTACAACTTTTTGTTGTTGATTTTTTTCAACTTTTAATGATTTTTTAATAATAATAATAATAATAATAATACTAAACTAAGATTTTACAAGTTTAATAGTATAGGGAAATTTTGATTCCCCAAATTAAGTTAATGAACTGTTTGTGAAGAATGGTTACCAACGGAAATCCATTCATTGATTTTTCTAGTGGATGTTTGCGATAACTTGCAATTACAAAGGATCACCGACTACTTACGTTGATTTACATTTTTTACTATTTTTTTTATTATGCTTCTTGCTTTCTAGCGGTGTGACCAAACGTAAATTGACCGTCAGTGATACTTCTTATTATTTTATTGCTTTCTAACGGTGTGACAAACATAAATTGACCATTAGTGATACTCATTATTTTATTGCTTTCTAATGATGTGACAAACGTAAATTTACCATTAGTGATACTAATCTAAACAACTATGTAAATTGACCATTAGTGATACTAATCTAAATAACTATGCATGCTTTGATTGATTTCAGGTTTCAAGCATTAACATACGCCAGGATAAAAGTTGGCAGCACGAAGTTCTCACCATTAAAATGGACTTCAATATCTTGGTTTCCGGCCTAATCCTCGCCGCACCGCTACTTGCCGCCGTCTCCATCCACCTCGACCACCGCCCCAACTCCCAACTCATAACCGCAGCCGCCACCGGCATCGGAGCCGTCTTCTGCCTCCCTGCTGGCGCCATCAAAACATTCTGGATCATGCCACCCTATGTCGCGGCCATCGTCTCCTCCAACGCAGTTGGATCCGCCTTCCATAACCGCCACCTCGGCCTTATGGTCCGCGGCTTTGTTGGTGACAACATCCGAAAACTCCAATTCCCCGACCGACAAGCCGTCTCCAGCTGGCTCTCAATCTACGCCACCGCCGCTGGCTGCCTCGGATCAGCCGCCATTGCATCATTCACTTACTACATGCTCCAAAACTCCGAAGGGTTTATTAGTTTATGGATTGTTTCAATCTTCAGCGGGATATTATGGTTCGCCGGAATTGGTCACATTATCACCGCCACTCGATCAAACGGAAATGAATCATCATTTAACAACAGTCAAGGTATTTTTTTATCAGTAAATTTGGATCAGTGACAGATCACAGTATCATCGTGTCACAAGCGGAACCACACACGATCATATCCATCTCCATTAGGCTATAAAGCTTACACACCAAATCAAAATGATACTCAATAATTAAAAAAAACACTTGTAAGAATCAAACCCAAGACCTAATGTTACAAATTTTATATGTTCAGAAAAATACCCAAATAGACAGCTTAGACAATAAACTTTCCAAAATAATTACTTGACCAAAAAGTTTTCCAAATTTGTCAGTAGCCGGCTAACACCGAAAAGAAAAACCACGTAGACTGAAAAGCAATGTTTTAAAAACCGGTTTAAAACATTGAAAAAAAGTAATTTCCCTTTTAAGTTTTAAATTTACGCATTAACTAAATCAACCATTTAATTATGATGTTAAACACCTTTATAAATTTATTAAAAAAATGGGTTAAACGGTTAACCCGCGAACCCAATAGGTTGAAACAGACACGACCTATTTAGCTAGATGAGTTGAGCCCGAAATGGACTCAAACCCATTCATACTAAAACCTAAACTAGCTAATTTTGTGTCGTGTCATAAATTCTTAGTATTGTGTAACCATTTATAAAAATACCAAGAAAAATTATTTTCTAACTATGATAATAAATAACAATAAACTCTAACTAATATATTCTCTCTCTAATAATTGCTGATATAGTTTCTGTATGTAACAGTTAACGCCAGTCATTTCATTTCAATCTTCAAGTACCCACACGCAGCCGGAAGTCTCGTCGGAGTTTTCCTCTCATCCTTCTCAACAATGAGCATATTCACCAGCGCAGTACTCTACATCGTCGGCGAACTTTGTGTCCCGCCGAAAGATATACTATTCGTTTGGCTAACATATTTCTTCTTCCCAATATTCGCTCTCCCGTTTTTACATCCGCTTCAAAAAGTCATCCAATCTGACGCCGTTAAAATGCAAATTTTTGGGTTTTTACTAACGACACTAGCATCAGGAATGGGGTATTACTACCGAAACAATAACTGGCACTTTAATCACGTGATGTTTCTTGCGGCTGCACAAAGTGTAGCTTCGGGTGTTCTTCATGCATTTAGTAGGATTTTGTTGATGGATTGTGCGCCATCGGGTAAAGAAGGCGTGTTTGCTGCATGGTTCTCGTGGATACGAATGTTTGGTGCATTTGTAGGGTTTGCTATTGGTTCCAGTGGTGTTGGGAATATTAATCGTTCGTTTGGGGCTGCGTTTGCGGCTGCTGTTGTTGGTATTGTTGTTTTGATCTTTAGTAATGTTAGTAGTTATGGTGGAGCTGTGGCGGCCGGTCATGTGCGTAAGCGGCGTGAAATGGGGTCTCCGGTGCCCATGAAGGGATCGGATGATCGAAGCATGGAAGTTTGATTTATGTTTTGTTTTTATTTTTTTTTTTTTTTGTTGGAAACTGGAAGATGTAAAATCTAATAAAGACTTGACTAATTTTGAATTTAGAAATGGAAGACCATTGAGGTTAGATTCATATTCGATTTATATAATTTGTGTATCAATTCCAATGTCCATTTGTTTGGTAAAATATCTTATATGGATGATTGCCTATGCTATAAAATGCAACTAAATATATTACACTCGTTTATACTATAATTTATAGTTACTTTGGGCCTGTCTATGTCCTATCATTACGGCCCAAATATGTTACCTTTGAATGTTACATGTTTGGCAAGTAAAACATATGTAATTAGTTATTAGTACTTAGTAGGGCTGTCCAAACTGCTTGACGATTGCTTGAAAAATGCCTGAAAATGCTTGTTCGATACCCGCTCAGTTTGTAAATGAGCCCCTCGGCTCGGTTCGATTTGAAAACGAGCCAAGCATGAGCAAATGTCCGCTCGCTCGTTGATCGCTCGGTTTCGCTCGAATTATTTTTATTAAATAATATATATATATATATATATATATATAGCCCAAGAAACATACTAGCCGTAGAAGCACGGACTCACCGCTTTCCACAAGAGACCGAGAACCACACCTTGTTCTTCCTCTTGAACCAACCTAGATCTGCAAAGAAGAAAAAAGAGAAGTGGGGTAGAGATGGCAGGTAGAAGAAGAATCCTCTTTTTCTAGCTACAAAAAGTGTTTGCCTCATGTCTCATGCCCTAATAATGAGGTGAAGACCTCCTTATATAAGAGAGACATGGGAAACCCTAACCTCAATGGGCCAGACCCAGTTAGGGGTTGTCTCTACAATCCCACAACCTAGTATAGCGTAAACTATATCGCGCTAGGCTTCGCGGGTTAGTATACGATAATAAATAACGTAATAAAGTATGATAACGGTAATGACATCGTTTGGGTCGGGTCCGATACCGTACCTCGACAAGTCCCCCAGTCTAGTGTTGCTCTCGCGTGCAAGCGCTGGGAGGATCACTAGACCTATTAGGAGTGCTTGGAAGTGAAAATTATTAATTCTAGGCTTACATGTCGCCGGGGCGCAAGAGCTTTGCTAGCTGCGCTTGTTACGTCTGTCTTTAACTGTGAGTGGAGATCATGGAGCAGTGGAAAGCGCACGATTGTTCATCATGGTAATTGGTTGGGTGGTAATTGGTTGGGTAGAGCCTGGCTACCAGCGCACTCTCACGAGCTGTCCAGGTTGCGCATATGTCCCGCGCATGGACCTTGGAATATGCTGATTGTTTTGGCTATTGAGTATGGGTGTGGTCCAATGCGCGTATGACTTGTACGGCATTTGAGACCATGTCCCTTCGAGTTCCCCTAATCCAGTATTATGGTTGAAAATAATGATATCGGACTAGGATGAATCCAAAAAATGGAAAAAAATATTACCTTTAGAAAATGATATAAATGACATTCGAACCATTGAAATGGTTGATGTCCATGCATTGACGATCCTTGCCACGCGTCCGTGTCACTAGGTGTATCGTCGTTGGCGTAATGCACAACCGTTGGTGGTCGTGTATATTTATCCACAAGAGACCGAGAACCACACCTTGTTCTTCCTCTTGAACCAACCTAGATCTGCAAAGAAGAAAAGAAAGAAGTGGGGTAGAGACGGCCGGTAGAAGAAGAATCCTCTATTTCCAGCTACAAAAAGTGTTTGCCTCATGTCTCATGCCCTAATAATAAGGTGAAGACCTCCTTATATAAGAGAGACATGGGAAACCCTAACCTCAATGGGCCAGGGCCAGTTAGGGGTTGTCTCTACAAGCCTACAGCCTAGTATAGCCTAAACTATATCGCACTAGGCTTCGCGGGTTAGTATACAATAATAAATAACGTAATAAAGTACGATAACGGTAATGACGGATCGTTTGGGTCGGGTCCGATACCCTACCTCGACACTAGCCCAACTCAATACCAAAACCTAACCCTAATTCCTAAAAATTCAAATCAACACCTAATCTCGTGCTACATACATCCTACCACATACCTCACTGCTGCTCAAGTTCAACTCATACGGATACGGTACAATCTCCTACCTCGCCGGCTACTTCAAATCAGTAGAGTACAATCTCCTACCTTCTGCCACATACCCGGTACAATCTCCTACCACGCCGGCTAGTTCAACTCATATGTATTACTTTTGTTAGTAAGTGTTGGACATGTTTTGTTTTTGTTGAATGCAGCCTTGTAATAGTCTTGAATTCAGTTTTTTTGTTACTACACATGTTTAGAAAAACCGAGCGAAAACGATCCGCTCGATTCAAATTCAATCCAAGCACGAGCATCACTTTTGTGCTCAGTTTTACAAATTTGATCTGATCGGATCGGTTGTAATTCAATCCGAGCCTGAGCAGACCCTTGCTCGGATCGCTCATGAACACCCCTAGTACTTAGTACCACTATCAAGTATTATGTTAAGTTGTTTGTTTATTAATGATATGGTGATTATATAGTACTTAACACATATTATATTGCCAATGAGCTGGTGGTGGAGTAGTAAGGGAGGGACCTAGGTTTCCAAGAGACTCAGGTTTGATTCCTGCTTCGTCCATTAGTTTCGGCGATAGGGGTGATGATGCGAGACTAGTGTCACACCCCTAATTTCCACGTATAACCCGATGGGCCCGGTTGGGGAATATCGTGACGTAAGTTGATATCATCATTACCAAGCAATACAATAATACACAAGGAAGTCTGGATAATTACTATGACAAAAGTTTGAATGTTCAAAGTTCAGAAATAATAAGTACAACGCTTGTAACTAGATCCACAGGACGGATCGAAAATGTGAATACAAAAGGAAACTTAACAGACTAAGGCCTTCTAAGCAAAGGGTTGCAATTCCTCTTAAGCTTCGCCGAGCACTTCCAGCCTATTTACGTATACTTGTCACATGCGCTTAGTCTTTTGAAATACGTCAGTTTTCACTGGTAAATACATTTAACCGACTCATTTTGTTAAAACATTTAGTGTACACAATGGTACTTTGTTTTATAAATAACTTGGGATAAATAATTTCATGTTATCAGTTTTACATGCTAATAATACATTTAGAGCCCGAAAACTATGTCGGGATCCAGATTAATCGACACGCCACTTAAACCCCTTTAAAAGGTGCACCCCTAATGGGTCATAACTTTAATTTAGCATCTGACGGTGTATGCCTACACCCCGTGCTTAGGTCGTGGCCATTTACAATTAAATGAGTCGTGGATATCCAGGACACGGTCGTTTTAACCCCCAAATGTTTAATACTAAGCAATACGAATTAAAATGGATTATTTGAATTCCCGACTCATTGGTCTTTGATCCCATATCCAACCATGCGGTATTAGTATACCGTATCCCAAGCCCGTAAGGGAAAATAAGTTAAAGTATTTACCTGGCTTGCAAAATCTTTAATAATAAGAAAAATAAGCAAAGCACAGCCGTAATCAAAATAACTAGCTTGGCGACAATCTACCGGAAGTCTCTAGTCTGGAATGGATGGTATTATTAACTGATTAGTTAGTTAGCGGGTCTTTATTTAGTCATTGACTTAGAACGGCTAACTTAAAATAAAATAACGGTACGAAACGCCAGATTAAGCGGTGACCGGAAAAGAATGTATTTTGCACTCGACAAGTACTAGGAATTGTATAATATAGGTTACCATTTTACATTATGGAATTTGAGAATATTTTGATATGGTTAAACCCGTTTTCGGTTAAGTTGCGTAAACTAATCACGTAGGCTTAACCGTACGCATATAAGCGAAAACTGGGTAACCGGGTGAGTCCTATACAAGTTCCATATGCCATTAAGTTTAAAATATGTTATTATAACAGTAAGTTATTGATATGACGGCCCGTTAAGGTTTTTAAAAGTAAATTATGCCTTAAAGGGCAATTTCATCATTTTAAAATATAATAAACGAGCTAATATGTAAATTGATGTTATTAATATAAACATTCTGTAAAAAAATACTTATTTTATGATGTTATATCAGTAGGACATCAATTACATGCGTGGTTTATAGTTTAAGACCAAACTATGTCCCGAAAGGGTAATTTGATCATTTCACATATAATTGATAACTTATTTGGGAATCTGAGTTTGGGACATGTACCTACTGTTAATAATTTGAAATATGTTTTGAAATCAGTAGGTATCAAGTCTCAATGCTCCAATATGGTTTTAAACCACATTATGCGCTGAAACAGCGATTAAGTCGTTAAATGACGATTTAAACGGTATTTAGGTAAAATTGTTGTTTAGACCAGGTTTGTATAACCAAAATGTGTTAATACATATATTATATCAGTAAGCATAAGGTTTTGGTTCATGAAAATGTTTAAAACTCATTTTAAGTGCCGAAAGGGCGGCATCGTCATTTAAAGACATAATGTGTAAACTAGAGATTAAACTCAGTTTGCAACCTGAATAAATATCCCAAATAACCTTAATAATGATATTACATCAGTAGGAATAGAGTTTTGATGTCAAAATTATGTTTAAACCATTTTATGTGTAAAAAGGGCGTTTTAGGCATATTTAACGGATACTTGCATAATGACTCGGATTTCTACATGACTATGTCCCATAACTCCAGAGGGTTATAGTACATTATAACATGGTCATAATGTAACTTAGGGACAATAGGTAATGTTACTAAATCAGGTCAGAACTGAAAGTCAAAGCAGAAGTCAAACTTTGCGACTTTCGGTTGTGAACCGACCTTGGACCTGGAATTGACGAGCCAAACATGTTCCTACATTTCCTTATGATTATTACCAAGTTATTAGAGTGAAAAATCAGGTTTTATAACATTTACATTGCTAATTATGATTTTATTTCAAAACTGACCTGTTTGACTTTTTATTAACATAACTTTGACCCGTCAATTGACCAAGCAAACGTGGTAATCAGGAGGTGCCCTCTTGAGGGATTAACACCTACCTTATTACGATCACGTAGCCATGTTCGTTACGAACAATGACTGGACCATAATGGTCCTAGCACAAAGTCAAAGCGTTTTTACGTCGACGTTTTGACATTGGCTTAAAGCCTACTAAAAAGGAAACAACTGAGTTGGAACACTTACTAGTGAACCAAAGAAGGACTACTCAGGGGAATACTAAAGGTTATGTCTTGCGGTCCGTAAGGACCTCTGGCGCCCACAGATTTGAATTGGTTACGGACCATAACCATAAAGGCTTGCGGTCCGTAACCGCCTTACTGAAACCAAGGTTTATTTAACCTTACGGTCCGTAACCCAAAGTGGTTACGGTCCGTAAGAACCTCCAGACTATTGAAGTTTGGCATTTTCACCACTTAGGTCCCCGACTTTCCTCGATGCTCGTTCAGAGGTTATTTAAATAACATGACGGCGTCGTTGGTCCCTCTCGGCTACATGTGGCAACCAAAAATTTCCGGGACACGTGTCGGATTTTTATTGGACGAAATTTTCGAGGTGTCACATCTTCAACCCCTTAATAAAAATCTTGACCTCGTGATTTATTTAAATAGATAAGGGTACTTTTGTCGCATATTGGACTCGACCTCCCAAGTATATTCGGGACCTGACAGGCATCCCATTTTACCTTCACAATAGGTACATGCTTCCTACGAAGCTTCTTAACTTGCCGATCCTCGATCGCAATTGGTTCCTCTACGAAACGCAAGTTTTCATCGATTTGTATATCTTCTTGAGGCATTGCTAATGACTCGTCCACGAGGCATTTCTTCAAATTGCTGACGTGGAACATATCATGGATTCCACTGAGCTTTCCGGGTAGCTTAAGCCGATAAGCTACGGGTCTGACACATTCGATTATTTCGAATGGTGCAATGTACCTCGGGCTTAACTTGCCCTTTTTCCCAAAACGCATTACACCTTTCCAATGTGACACTTTTAACATAACCTTGTCCCCAACTTGGAACTGTAATGGTTTACGCCTTTTGTTGGCATAGCTCTTTTGTTTATCTCAAGCTGCCTTAAGTCGATTACGGATTTGTACAATCTTTTTCGTGGTCTCAAGAACGATTTCGGGTCCAGATAGTTGGGCTTCTCCAACTTCGGCCCAACATACAGGCGTTCTACATTTTCTTCCGTATAAGGCTTCAAAAGGAGCGGCCTTAATACTTGTGTGATAACTATTATTATAAGAGAACTCGATTAAGGGTAAGTGATCATCTCAACTTCCGCCTAAATCGATCACACAAGCTCGAAGCATATCCTCCAAGGTTTGAATGGTACGATCACTTTGTCCGTCCGTCTGAGGATGGTAAGCCGTACTGAAGTTTAATCTCGTGCCTAGATATTGTTGGAAACTTTTTCAAAAGTGAGATGTGTATCTTGTATCTCTATCAGATACAATGGATACCGGTACACCGTGCAAGGACACAATCTCATCAACATAAAGCTTAGCCAGCTTGTCAGAGTCGTATGTTTCTTTAATTGGCAAGAAGTGAGCGGATTGGTTAGTCTATCCACAATAACCCAAATCGTGTCATTGCCACACTTGGTCTTGGGTAACTCAGTGATGACGTCCATTTTTATCATTCCCATTTCCACACTGGGATCTCAAGTTGTTGTAAAAGTCCTGACGGTTTCTGGTGTTCCGCCTTAATTTGAGAATACGTCAAGCACTTTGCTACATGATTGGCTATATCTTTCTTCATTCCCATCCACCAATAACTAGGTTTAAGATCTTGATACATTTTGTCGCTACCCGGGTGAACCGAGTATTTAGAGTTATGTGCTTCCTGGAGGATTACATCTCTAAGTCCTCCAAAGATCGGAACCCAGATCCGATTTTTAAGTCTTAACATCCCATCCTTTCCAGGTGCTAACTGATCGATAGTTGCACATAATCCTTCCTTGGCAATGTTGTCCTTAGACATGGCTTGTTTTTGTGCATTTAGCAGCTTTTCATTCAAGCTGTTCTTCAGTTCAATGCTCTTGGCATTGATCCTTAAAGGTTTGATTCTTTCCTTGCGACTAAGCGCATCAGCAACTACATTTGTCTTTCCTGGATGATATCGAATCTCACAGTGATAGTCGTTGAGCGTCTCCATCCAACGACGTTGCCTCATGTTCAAATCCTTCTGATTGAACAAGTGCTGAAGGCTTTTATGGTCAGTGTAGATGATACACTTTGTTCCATATAAATAGTGTCTCCAAAGTTTAAATGCGAATACTACCGCACCCAATTCTAAATCATGGGTGGTGTAGTTTCTCTCGTGCACTTTCAATTATCGTGATGCATAGGCAATCACCTTGCCTCTCCTGCATAAGCACACATCCTATGCCTGTGTGTGATGCATCACAATAAACTACGAACTCCTCCCCACCTTCTGGTAGGGTTAACACCGGGGCATTGCTCAACTTATGCTTTAACGTTTCAAAGGATTCTTGTTGTTTTGGGCCCCAGTTAAACTTAGCATCCTTACGAGTTAGGATTGTCAAAGGAGCGGCTATTCGAGAGAAGTTCTCGATGAACCTTCGATAATAACCAGCCAATCCTAAGAAACTACGTATCTCGGAAGGTGTCTTTAAGGCCTCCCAATTCATTATTGCTTCTATCTTTGCTGGGTCTACTTTAATACCGTGTTCAGTTACTATGTGACCAAGGAACTGAACCTCACGTAGCCAGAATTCGCATTTGGAAAATTTTACATACAACTTTTCCTGGCGTAGAATTTCAAGAATGCACCGTAAGTGTTTCTCGTGATCCGATTGATTTCGAGAGTAGATGAGTATGTCGTCTATGAAGACAATGACAAACTTATCTAAGTATGGCTTGCAGACTCTATTCATGAGATCCATGAATGCTGCGGGTGCATTAGTGAGTCCGAAAGGCATCACTAGAAACTCGTAATGTCCATATCTTGTCCTGAAAGCAGTTTTCAGAACATCTTCATTCCTAACCTTAAGCTGGTGATATCCTGACCTTAAATCAATCTTCGAGAAGTAACTTGCACCTTGCAATTGGTCAAACAAATCATCGATCCTGGGAAAAGGATAACGGTTCTTGATCGTTATCTTATTGAGCTCACGGTAATCAATGCACATCCGCATTGATCCGTCTTTCTTTTTGACAAAAAGGATAGGAGCTCCCCAAGGCGAAGAGATAGATTGAATAAAACCTTTCTCTAAGAGTTCATCCAGTTTGGTCCTTAATTCTTTCATCTCGGTTGGCACTAATCGGTATGGAGCTTTAGCTATGGGAGTTGCTCCAGGTATGATGTTAATTCGAAACTCTACCTGCCTATCAGGAGGTAGGCCAGGTAATTCTTCTGGGAACACGTCTGGATATTCGGAAATGATAGGTATATCTTCAATCCTTGGTTTGGGTTCATCAACGGTGACTTGTGCCATGTAGATGACACATCCCTTTGTCATACATTTAGATGCCTTAAGTAAAACTGCCTTATCAGGAAATCCAAAATGTTTGTCTCCATGAATGGTGAGTATTTTACCAGACGGGGATTTGATCTCGATGAGTTTCTTATCGCAGGCAATGCGTGCTTGGTTATGCGACAACCAATCCATGCCTAAGACTACATCGAATCCTGCTAGTTTCATGGGTAAAAGAGAGACAGAGATAGAATGATTCTTCCATCAAGAATGGAAGAAGCGGTTTCTATGGTTCCATCAGCGAGCTCTACTTCATAGGTTATGTCTAGAGTTCTTACGGGCAAGTTTAATAGTTCACTAAATTTATGATCTACAAACGATTTATCGGTGCCCGAATCGAAAAGAACTCTAGCAAAAGCGTCGTTGATAAGGAACGTACCCGTTATGACATTGTTATCTTTCACTGCTTCCCTAGCATTCATTTGAAAGGCTCTGGCAGTGGCTTTCTTTGCCTCTGAGGTTTTGGGTTTACCCTCGGTATTTGCCTTTGGGCAACTTGTTTTGATGTGGCCCTTCTCACCACATCCGAAGCAAGTAGCATCCTAAATATTGCGGCACTCATGAGACCGGTGCCCAGTTTTCTTGCAAATGTTGCATTGCGTTGGTTTTTGTTCTAGGCGACACTGCCCATAATGTTGCTTTCCACACGTTTTGCACGTGGGTTTGTAGCCCGATTTCTGCCTGTCCTTGTTGAACCCATGTTTACCCTTCTTGTTAAACCTCTTGGAGTTATTATCCTCCTTTTTCCTCTTTCCATCATTGTCAGTCTTAGCTGACAATTGCCTCACATAATCCTGTGTGAGGGAGAGGGATAACTCCACATCAGACTTGTAGGTGCCAGGCTGCACCGCTTTAACCATACTCCTGATTTCAGGAGCTAGCCCATTGATGAAACGTGGTTACGTTTGGGCTCCGGGGTAACTAGATAAGGCACTAACCTGGAGAGGGAGTTGTAGTCGGTGACGAACTTCCGACAGTCCATGTTCTTCATTGTTAGATTTAGGAAATCTGACTCAATTTTCTCCACCTCATGAGGTGGGCAGTAGGTATCCTTTACCAAGTCCACAAACTTGGACCAACTCAGGTTGTAGAGATGAACCTTGCCTGTAGATTGAACTAAGGCTTTCCACCAGATAAGGGTATCACCCTTGAACGATTGAGATACATACAACATTCTTATCAGCGCATCCGCTGATGTCCACCACCGTTTCCATCTCGTCTAACCATCTCAAACATTCCACTGCTCCTTTTTCCCCATTGAAATCGCGGGGTCTACAAGACACGAAGTACTTGTAGGAGCATCCGTCGCCATCAACATTCGGTTTCTTGGGATGTGCATCTCTTTTTGTTATACTCTTCACATTTGAAGAGTGTGCCTCACTCTTTTTCGGTTCGGAGGGGTTAGGCTGAGATTTGGGTTTAGAAACAGCCTTAGAGCGAGTAGCACTCGACTCTGGTTGACGATCAGATCTATCCTTTAAGGCCTTGCCAACTTATGCGGCAATAAGTTCTCTTAAATCGTTCTTACTAATAAGGATGTTCTCGTTGGCATCATCGCCATTGCGCTTGCTGTGTACTTCATTTGAATCAGCCATTGCTGTAGTTTACTTCAATATTTTGAGATGGATTCAGTTAGTTGTTATGGTGTACCCTTATTCACGACATGGTTCTAAGACCACATATGATTTGAATGTTAAATGTAGTGTATTTATATATATATATATAACCTAGGTCTTGAAAGACCATCATAGGCATTTATAGATTGGACATAGTCCAGAATTTATCATCTAGTGCATCAAGTGGCACTACTGTATTTTGCACATTGGCTTTACACTACCATTGAGTGTTTGAATACTTTTGCCAGGATTTAACTTGATCACTTAGGCGATAGGGTGTGAACATTGTCATTTACCCTTTTTAATAATGTGGCAATAATTGTCACGGGGAATTAAAGGGTAACTCCTCACTGAGAGTTAAATATAGAGAAATGATAAATTTGGAAGTTGAACATTGTTCACCTTTGCTAGACAGAAGGTTACTTCCGAAATTTTCATTTTCCAATTCCTAGTTGATCATAATCATTGGCTAATAGATCTTGGGATAATATAGCGGATCAATAAAATTTGATTGAATTATGAAGATCGATTAGATGAAACATAACATGGAGAAATTCCATTAAAGAAAACATTACATAATTACCTAATATATATAGGACTTGAAATAACAAAATGGTTCACACAGGAACCTAACAGAAATAATAATGTCCTCGCTGGGACTGAAAAGGAAATAACATTGTCCACGCATGGACTTTTGGAATTTAAATTACATATATGAAAATACAATACTAGTCATCCTTCCTTCCTTTTACGGCTTTGTAAAGCTTCTTGATAAATCTTGTTGTTTTCCTCTCTGATTTCTTGACCTGTTGTCACATTTCTGGGACTTGATCCAAGGCTTCGTTAATAGCCTCAAGTGGTGCTTGTGGTTGAGCCTGAGGTGGAGGTGGTTGCGGCTGAGGCGGAACTGGATACGGATACCGTAAGGCGGATATAAGGTAGTGGCATAAGGAGGTGGGTAACTAGGGTAAGAAGAATGGTAGAGGTTATTATGAATAACTGCATCATAATAAGGATCCTGCTCCATTCCATGATGGATGTAATTATACAAGCCATGAGGGTCAACAGTGTGAAACCCTGATGATCCTGTATATGCAGGTATTGGATTGGCAAAATCCGGCGGCGGTAGAGGTGGTTGAGGCAGAGGCTCAACAGCTGGTTGCGGCGGGGGTTCCGCCACTGGCGATGTGTTTGAGGGCCCACCCATTTGCGGGTCCTCGGGGATAACTGGGTATGAGGGTGGTAAAGGTGGTAGCGAACCCGACCTTTAACCAGCACGCACCGACATACGTGCCCCACGCTTTCGGCGTGGTTGTGATGATGATTCAGGTGGTGGCTGAGGTTGGTCCACCTGTTGCATTTCTACATCCTCGGCTTGAGGATGTGGTGATGTGGGATGGTGATGGGGAGTGTTGTGGTAGGAGGGCATGTTTACAAACACATATTGTGCCCATCGTTGCTCATAATCATCAGGACCTCGGAACGGAGATCCTGCCAAGGAGTTCGAGCCACTAGACAGCTCGATAGGGTGACTGTACGATCCGGTTTGTGGAAATTCCTTCGGGTCGGAATCTTCCTCCATATGGGTCGGTGAGTCAACTGGAGGGGTTTCGGGTGAGGGTTGGTTGACTGGGTTACCGAAATAGGAATTCTTGTTGGGAATGGGAGTGTGAATGGTGTGATTGGTGGGAATGGTGAGAATGATAGGAATGCTGAGAATGTGAATGAGGTGGGGAGTATTCATGTGAGATCGAATGTCGGTAAGGTTCAAAGGGTGATGAAGAATCTCTGGATCCTTCGTAAGGGTTGTATTCAGGTAAGTTGGCTGCTCCAACTAAAGAGGGTCTGTATAGTGGTCTAAAGGATGGTCCAGTGAAAGATGGTCCAGTCATTGAGGTCTACCCCTCATGGGTCCTTTACCCTTTCGTCCACGTCTAAACTTAGGCGGCATTGTTCCTGTTTCAAAAACAAGTTAAACAAAATACAAAGCTAGAATAATAAGATGGAAATGATTAAACCTAGGTCAAAGTCTAGACTCGAAAGTCTAATAGATGTGTGTTATTATGTATTCCCGAGATTAAACACAAAAGGCTAGTGTTTAATTCACTCGAGAGTTGGCTCTGATACCAACCTGTCACACCCCTAATTTCCACGTATAACCCGATGGGCCCGGTTGGGGAATATCGTGACGTAAGTTGATATCATCATTACCAAGCAATACAATAATAAACAACGGAAGTCTGGATAATTACTATTACAAAGTTTGAATGTTCAAAGTTCAAAATAATAAGTACAACGCTTGTAACTAGATCCACAGGCGGATCAAAATGTGAATACAAAAGGAAACTTAACAGACTAAGGCCTTCTAAGCAAAGGGTTGCAATTCCTCTTAAGCTTCGCCGAGCACTTCCAGCCTATTTACGTATACTTGTCACCTGCGCTTAGTCTTTTGGAAATACGTCAGTTTTCACTGGTAAATACATTTAACCGACTCATTTTGAAAAATTTCGAAAACATTTAGTGTACACAATGGTACTTTGTTTTATAAATAACTTGGGATAAATAATTTCATGTTTTAAGTTTTACATGCTAATAATACATTTAGAGCCCGAAAACTATGTCGGGATCCTGATTAATCGACACGCCACTTAAACACCTTTAATAGGTGCACCCCTAATGGGTCATAACTTTAATTCAGCATCTGACGAGTGTATGCCTACACCTCGTGCTTAGGTCGTGGCCATTTACAATTAAATGAGCCGTGGATATCCAGGACACGGTCGTTTTAACCCCAAATGTTTAATATTAAGCAATACGAATTAAAATGGATTATTTGAATTCCCGACTATCCAACCATGTGGTATTAGTATACCGTATCCCAAACCCGTATAAGGGAAAATAAGTTAAAGTATTTACCCGGCTTGCAAAATCTTTAATAATAAGAAAAATAAGCAAAGCACAGCCGTAATCAAAATAACTAGCTTGTCGACAATCTACCGGAAGTCTCTAGTCTGGAATGGATGGTATTATTAACCGATTAGTTAGTTAGCGGGTCTTTATTTAGTCATTGACTTAGACCGGCTAACTTAAAATAAAATAACGGTACGAAACGCCATATTAAGCGGTGACCGGAAAAGAATGTATTTTGGACCCGACAAGTACAAGGACTTGTATAATATGGGTTACCATTTTACATTATGGAATTTGAGAATATTTTGATATGGTTAAACCCGTTTTCGGTTAAGTTGCGTAAACTAATCACGTAGGCTTATCCGTACGCATATAAGCAAAACTGGGTAACCGGGTGAGTCCTATACAAGTTCCATATGCCATTAAGTTTAAAATATGTTATTATAACAGTAGGTTATTGATATGACGGCCCGTTAAGGATTTTAAAAGTAATTATGCCTTAAAGGGCAATTTCGTTATTTTAAAATATAATAAACGAGCTTATATGTAAATTGATGTTATTACTATAAACATTCTGTAAAAATACTTATTTTATGATGTTATATTAGTAGGACATCAATTACATGCGTGGTTTATAGTTTAAGACCAAACTATGTCCCGAAAGGGTAATTTGGTCATTTCACATATAATTGATAACTTATTTAGGAATTTGAGTTTGGGACATGTACCTACTGTTAATAATTTGAAAATATGTTTTGAAATCAGTAGGTATCAATCTCAATGCTCCAATATGGTTTTAAACCACATTATGCGCCGAAACGACGATTAAGTCGCTAAATGACGATTTAAACGGTATTTAGGTAAAACTGTTGTTTAGACCAGGTTTGTATAACCAAAATATGTTAATACATATATTATATCAGTAAGCATAAGGTTTTGGTTCATGAAAATGTTTAAAACTCATTTTAAGTGCCGAAAGGGCGGCATCGTCATTTAAAGACATAATGTGTAAACTAGAGATTAAACTCAGTTTGCAACCTGAATAAATATCCCAAATAACCTTAATAATGATATTACATCAGTAGGAATAGAGTTTTGATGTCAAAATTATGTTTAAACCATTTTATGTGTAAAAGGGCGTTTTAGGCATATTTAACGGATACTTGCATAATGACTCGGATTTCTACATGACTATGTCTCATAACTCCAGAGGGTTATAGTACATTATAACATGGTCATAATGTAACTTAGGGACAGTAGGTAACGTTACTAAATCGGGTCAGAACTGAAAGTCAAAGCAGAAGTCAAACTTTGCGACTTTCGGTTGTGAACCGACCTTAGACCTGGAATTAACGAGCCGAACATGTTCCTACATGTCCTTATGATTATTACCAAGTTATTAGAGTGTCAAAACAGGTTTTATAACATCTACATTGCTAATTATGATTTATTTCAAAACTGACCCGTTTGACTTTTTATTAACATAACTTTGACCCGTCAATTGACCAAGCAAACGTGGTAATCAGGAGGTCCCTCTTGAGGGATTAACACCTACCTTATTACGATCACGTAGCCATGTTCGTTACGAACATTGACTGGACCATAATGGTTTTAGCACAAAGTCAAAGCGTTTTTATGTCGACACTTTGACATTGGCTTAAAGCCTACTAAAAAGGAAATAACTGAGTTGGAACACTTACTAGTGAACCAAAGAAGGACTACTCAGGGGAATGCTCAAGATAAGCAGGAGCTTTCCAAGTGAGCAAGAGAGGTGAAAGAGATGAATGAGCAAGTTGTGATGAGGTTGGAGGTGCTATTTATAGCCAAGGATGAAGCATGGGATCACTCCAGGTGTTAGGAGCTGGTCTAGGACGAGTACAAGTGGCTAGGGTCATGGCACAAGCAGGAGGAGGGTGGCAATGGCGAGCAAGGTGGCAGGCATAGCAGGCTGCCATGTTTCTGTCGCTGGCACCCCCTTATGGACCGTAAGGGTTATGTCTTGCGGTCCGTAAGGACCTCTGGCGCCCACAGATTTGAATTGGTTACAGACCGTAACCATAAAGGCTTGCGGTCCGTAACCGCCTTACTGAAACCAAGGTTTATTTAACCTTACGGTCCGTAACCTGAAGTGGTTACGGTCCGTAAGGACCTCCAGACTATTGAAGTTTGGCATTTTTCACCACTTAGGTCCCCCCGACTTTCCTCGATGCTCGTTCAGAGGTTATTAAAATAACATGACGGCGTCGTTGGTCCCTCTCAGCTACATGTGGCAACCAAGAATTTCCGGGACACGTGTCGGATTTTTATTGGACGGAATTTTCGAGGTGTCACACTAGGCGAGTAGGTGGTGATAGCTAGTTCGATCCTTGAACTGAACGAGTTTTACCTCACCGCACTGGCGTACCTTCGGAGGAGTGTTCACGGGCTTCACATGATCTTTTCCAGTTCAGAAACAAGTGTATCTCGATATAGTGAATTTCACCAGTAACCCATTTGAAATATTCATTGGCCATTAAAAACAAGTCATATTCGTAACCCCGGTTCAAATACAAATGTATCTATCTTTGAAATTTTGTAGGTCCTTTTTCTTTTTCTCGCTGTCTTTTCAAAATCATTTTCTTTAGCACTTCGTACAACTTTTGCATAGAGAAAAATCATACATACACAAGACACAAAGTCGGTGCTAACTCACATCATTACCATTCATGAAACAATAAAGTACAAGTGCTTGAAGCATTTTGCACGAGTCAATTAAACATGGTTAAATAAATATAGATTTAAAATTACAATATGAGTCCATCAAGTTTAACACCACTTATCCTTTATCCCTACATTTTTGCATTTGTTTTTTTATGCCCAACCACCTTCTGGCCCAATCACATTGTTTTATTAAATTCTGAATGAATATACCATTACGACATGCATATTATTATCTACGTTTCAATGTGAAATTTATTCAAAATGGAGTTGTGTGTAATAATCTACAAACCATCAAAGCACAAATGTACAAGCCGTCAAAGGCACCCCAGCATTTAGTTTTTTTTATATGTTAATTTTCCCCAATGTAAATTATATCAAAACCATGCGACATGCTTATTTTTTTCAATGCTATATGCATTATGACATGTTTATTTTTATCTACGTTTCTACATAAATTTTATTCAAAACCGAGCCTAAAAAATTTCCGACCAAACTTGTAAGGTGCGAATTCACATCAACTAGTTTAGATATAAAAGGAAACATATTTTATGGTGGTCAATTGTAACATCTATTTTTATAAAAGGAAACATATTTTAACCTGTAATGCTAACAATTAATAATAAAGAACTTTTTTTCATATATATTTTGATTTGAGATTTAAAAAAAAAAGATGAGTTAAATCTTGAACAAAAGGAAGTAAAACATAACTCCACTTTGCTTTGTGCTTTCACAAACAAAGGAGCTTACTCAGCAGCAGGTGTGTGTTCTGTTTCACTTAAATATTGTTTTTAACAATGTGAAACATTTGTTGATCTTCAACTTCAGTATTGTTTACTGATTTTTTTTTACTTTAATATATGAAGTTATGCATTGATCATAATTTAGATCCAATACATCTTTGAACTTTCTGGTGATTTGGTGTGATCTAAATTATACAAAAATATGCATCTTATTGATTTGGTGTGAAAAAAGTTGTTTTTTTTTTTCATATTGACTCTTGGTTTGAGTTTTGTGGTCAACAGGTCCATTTTTGAAATTGAAATTGATTTCGTTATTAGACTGAAAATCAAACTCTTGAACTTTATCTGTTAATGCAAGAGCGGAAGCTATATGGAGACCATTCCAAAGAGATATCTGCAGATGCACCAAAGGACACTAATGATGAAGATTAACCAACATTTTGACCTAAAACAAAAGTACTTACAGCACTTTCCCATTCAATTATTTTACCTTTTATTGTAACTTTTGGATGATTTGTAAGAACCCCATAATATTTATATGATGATTATTTTCTCTTTAACATGTTTTTATAATATTAATTAAAAAAAAACTGCAACTTGTTGCACAATCAAATCATATAAAAAAAACCAAACAATGCTACTACATTATGTCCTCTAGCTCCTTGCTTTCATTCATCAGATTACTTTGATTTTCCGGAGGCAAAAACAGTTGTACTACCAACTCTACCACTTCTTCTACGCTCTCTCCTAGTCGCTATTCAAGATTTTCAACTAGCGGGTCAATTTCCACAGAAGAAGACGGCCTAATGTTGATAATGTTGGTGATCTCAGACTTTGTAAGCTTGTAAGGTTTACATTTGGTCGCAAACTCGGCAATGCTCTCTCTTGTTTGACTGCATGCAGGTGTGCTCACCAGGTAGTCGTAAACCTTGAACTCTGAAGGTGTTAGTGGAGCAAGAACCCGTGTGGGATCGTTTGCAGCCCCTCTAGAACGTAGAAAGTCAACTACTTCGAAATTTGTAAGCGGGCCCGCATTTTCTTTCAGTATCTTCATCACTAGAAACCGAGTACCTGAGTTGAATAGATAAAACTCATTACATAATTTCACACAATAATTACATAAACTACGGAAAGGGTTTAATTATCACTTTAAAAAGGTGAACTTCGTTACATATAATGTAATGAATTACATCCTACACTTAGACAACGCTCAATTGCATCTTCAATCGTGACACTCATAAGAGCATCCTTCACTACCAAACAAATTACGCAAATGTTCAAAAAAGCATCATCAACTAGCTCCTCCTCATAAAACAACTATAACATAACTAAAGCCAATTAAATTAGAACCTAAAAAACTCAAACTTATTAATCTTTGTTTTAAAAAACGTGTCCAGGTGCAAGGCTACGTCAGGCGTAGGGGTTGTCACTTCATAAGGCGAGTGTTTTACATAAAACACAGATGAGGCGCGATTTTCACGCAAAAATCGGGCATAAGGCGTAGCCGTGTACGTGAGGCGGGCGCCTCATGTACATGGCACTTTTTGTGCAACAGACTTTTTATGTTGTGCATGTAAGTAATTTATACATTAAAACATATATAAAGCTTGTTTATAGCTAATTTTAGGTAGAGGTCCAAAAACCTATGAGATATATAAAAAATATATAAGTACTTTGCGACTCGCGCAAGAAAAGCGCCCTGCTTTTGTGCTTCGCGCCTCGGTTTTAAACTTACCTCCTTGGTATGCTTCTTTTTTTTTAAACCAAGGCATTTATGCATACACTTTTCAACATTAAGTACCCTATTCACTTGGTTCCATCAAACTTATTATATGACTATGTCTATAACATGTGATTCTCTCTAAGTTAGGCTATTAGGGCATGTGAAATACAGATCAGAAATTAGGGTATACATATACAATTCCACAATTTCTTAACTACAGGTAAATTAAGGAATCAATCAGGAATAAAAATTAGGGTTTACAGTTGCACTAACTATAACACAAAAAAAAAATAATAATAATAATAAAATAAAATAAATTATTGAGATAGCATACCAAACAAGAAAAAGGAGAAAGTGAAAGTTACGATTGCAGGCGTTGGAGAATAGAAACAAGTCAAAATCCGGTTGAAAGGGTAGAAGAATGGAACAGTTGGGCTTTGTGACTTTCTTTATAAATGTGTTTGGGCGGCAAAGGGTTTCATGGACTGGGTAACAACTTAAAAATTTTGCAACTTCTAAATTTTATTTTTGTATTGTGTTTGCAAGTAAAATCAGAATTATTATTATCTTCGATCTTAAAAATTAAGTTTAAATAATGGTATAGCTTCACTAACATGTACTCTCTAATTTATTAATTTCTAATTTTAGTGTTTTATTTCTCTCTCAAAATATACAAGTAATGGAAGCAAGCATGGCCGACCCGTAAAGCTTATCAACATAGGTTAAGGCCTAGGTCAACTAAAAAACAAGGGTCTCCAATTTTTTTTCCTTTTCATATATTAGACTTGTTTTTTTTTTGCCATTTAAACACCGTTTTTAGGCCCAATATTTAGGATTTTACATTAGGAATCCGCACTGTCCGCGCTAGAGATGGGCATAAAAACCGGTTCCGAACCCGAACCGGTAGAACCGAACTGGAACCGGTTCCAGTTCCAACCCGACATTAAGTAGAACCGGTTCCGGGTTCAAAATACCCGTTGGTTCCAACCCGGTTCCACAATTTTACCATTTGAATCGGGTAGTAACCGGTTCCTAACCGTACCTGGTTCCTACGTGGATACGGTTCCTGACCGTTATAATATTACCGTTGAATGTCGTTAGAGACGAGACCGCTAGACAACAAAGGGATAGTGAACCAACAAGTGAACTTGGAGATATAAAAAAATCAGTATTCGCTTACTATGACCACCGAGGAGTATAGGAAATTTGATGTTTTGGCATGGTGGAAATCAAAAGAATCCGAATACCCGATTCTAGCCACCATGGCTCGTGATATACTAACAGTCCAAGCTTCCACGGTAGCTTCGGAAAGTGTGTTTTCTCTTAGTGGCAGGGTTTTGTCAATTAGAAGAACAAGACTAACTCCGGAATCGCTAGAGATGGCAATATGCTTAAAGGACCATTTGGATGCCGTTGATCGTGTTCAACATAAAACTAGTCTAGAAGATGAAGTTGAGTTAGAGCATAAAATTGTTGACGAAGAGGAGGACGAAGAAGTGGAGACTAACGATTCGGACGACGATTGTACCGAGGTACCCGCACCTAAGAGAAACTCATCGGAAAGTGTTGCACCTGCCGCTAGTAAACGATCAAAGAAATAAAATCTTACTAGAACCGGTTCTGAGTAATTTTTTTTTTTTTTTTGTAACCGGTTAATTTTTTTTATATATTGTAACCGATTAATTTGTTTTTTATTTTAACCGATTATTGTTACTATTTTTATTTATCAATGTAACTAATAATAAAAATCAAACATAACAAACACAATAGAAAGAAACATTACACAAACTTTATTAAAACACCAACGATAACATTTATCAGGAACCGGTAAGTAGGAAGGGGTTTATATACAAAAAAAAAACGATTTTTTAATCAGGAACCGGTTCCACCGGTAACATTTTATCAGGAACCGGTTCTGAACAGTAAAAGTCAGGTTTTTACTGTCAGGAACCGGTTCTGAACACTATCAGGAACCGGTTCCGCACCATACCCGGTTCCACACCATACCCGGTTCCATAATACCCGTACCCGGTTCTACACGGTTCCATATTCTTGGGTGTGAACCCGGGTAGGAACCGGACCCGGTTCCACACCATACCCGGTTCCAATGACATCCAAGCAGAACCGGTTCCGGGTTGGAACCGGTTCCGGGTAATAATAAAATCTGATTATGCCCATCTCTAATCCGCGCACGCAACACATCAACCCTTGTATTACGGCATCTTTTGAGTAACCAATGTGAAACTGATTGTGGATTGAGCGAAATTATGGCTGAGATTAGAAAAAATCATGGCTATGGTTATTCAATGCCTCAAAGCTCAATCTCAATTCCATTATACCAATTCAATAGGGCTCTGGCTTTGTAGTTCACTTAGTGCCTTCAAAAACGGCCCAGAAAGCAAGGCAAGCTTTGTTACTTTCACAAAACTAGTAATATGTGTATGTGCATAGGATGTGAACTGATTTGTGTTTCATAAGAATTCTAACACACATTTTATCTATCACAAAAAGATACAATTAAAACACATTAATATGTCTATTATATGCAAGATAGTAAGACACAAATTATACTAAATCCGAACCAAAAGTATTTTATCCATCGTATGCACTTGTGCATTGGTGCAGTGTAACAAAAAAAAACACATACCGCACATATGTTATACGTTTAATAAACTCAAACGTGAAAATACTATATAGATGATTACATGTGCACCTACTAATATAAAATTATACATACAATAAAATCTTCAAAAATTATACGTACAATAAAATCTTCAGAAAAAGTGTATGAAATGTGAACATACTCTATTTACACCAGTTGGGCGGGTCGAAGCACGAGTCGAAACCACCATCAATTGAAAATCTTTTATGAGCGAGCGGAACATGACCCGTCATCTGATACACTAGTAACGCAGCTCGCAATGGCAGGGACTCCACAGCTTCCTGCTGAAGGGGTGGCTAATTATAAGGAAGAGGGGGTTAACTTTTTAGTCATTTGGATAATCATATTATATAATTCAAAAGATAATGTAGTAACCACCTTCTGTTCATGATGTTTAATAAGCTTTTGTCATGTTTGAATGTATTACTAAGTTTTATTAATTGGGTGATGGTAAAGAGAAGCGACTAGAATTTATCAGCATGTCTGTCATATCATACGGACTGTGAGGTGTCATGTGGGCCGTATAATAGGGCAAAAATGGTCATGCGGGCCATGACTTATAATAGGACAAAAATGGTCATGCGGGGTATGACTTTGTCAGTGTCACATCAGTTTACTTATTTGTTAGTCAAAACACATCAAATGGGTTAATGGGTCATATGTTTGGCGTAAACCACCTCGTAATAGCTTTCATGGGCGGAGCTGTTAAGGGGCCCACCCCTTCCAATATTTCGGTTGGTAGTCTAATTTTTTCGATTTTTCGTCTGAAATTTTAAAATTATATTGTCTGCCCCTGCCAATTATTTTGCCTAAAATTCTCAGCCCCTACCAAGTTTATTGTCCAAATAATTTATATATATTTCCGTATTGAGTTTAAAAAGTGTAAAGAATTGGGCTGTTAGTATTTTTTTTATAACTGTTTTTAAACTTAAAGTGAATTTAAATAAAGTCTAAAACTAGTTTTTATATAAATGAAATTGAGGGTTTAAATTCAGTTTTTTTAATGTATAAGAATAATTTCTTTGAATGAATGGAGATTATTTAGTTTTATTTGGAGTTAGTATTGTTTGACCCGACCTGACCCGAATCGAACAGTCAATCCGAACATATAACCTGAAATATAGCGATAGAAAAAAAATTGGGTCCCATGACTTTTCGCCCCCTCGAACCTTTTAGTCAAACTCTGCCACTATAGCTTTCAAACGACCCGTGACAGTTTTTTCCAAGTGACCCATCGATTGTGCGTGAATAGTGTGTCACTAATGAATAACGTTTTAACCTAAGCCTATTTACAGGATTGACCTGATATCATCATTATGTATCGTGAAAGAAGTTCATTGCCACAACACAAACAACAATTTCTAGAAGCTAAAAAGCATTATATTCATTATCGATGTTACTTATCAGACACCTTGTGGACGGACCAAATAGTCAAATACAGAATTGCATTACATAAATGCTTTAAACACTAAACAAAATCATACTCGTGGACATGATAATTTCCCCTTAAACATCAGAGGAAGATGAGCTCGGGAAGTCTCTGGTCAAAATGTAAAAAAAAAATTGATTTTCTTTATAAAGTTATTAGACTCCTCAGACATTGTAAATACTATAGAAATAAAATTTTCTATAATTGGATTTTGGTTTAAAATAGAGTAGAGTAACACTTTTCATTCAATTAATAAATAATAATAAAAATATGGGTATGAATGTAATATTTTAGAACCGTTTCTAAACTTATGAAATATTTGAGATATAATTTTTATAAATAACAATATTATGGCATTTTCAGTACAAAGCGTATAAGCACTTGTACGTAATGCATGATAGATAATCACATGAAATGTGAGAGGAAACAGAATTTAGTTGATCTGTTACATTTAAAACAATCGATACAAATGTCTGCTAACTCGTATTTAAACTCTCTCTTAGAACAATATCAATAACTTAAAGTAAACATAATTCATTAAATTAAAAAAGCATTGAAAATAATTTTGTAGCTAGAATAATAACATATATAAAAACAATTAGAATCAATCATGTCTCACTCTTTATTAGCGTAAAAACATTTCTAATTAACTTAAACAATAAGCAGTAAATTCAATGTTGTATAATAGATCGATATATTAAGTGTTAAATTAAATCTTAAAGGGAAATATAACATTGAGTAAAGTTATGATTTATTATTTGAAACAGTGGGAAAACCTTTAGAACTAAAACGTTTAAAAGTCCAAACAGGCCAACGCATTGGCCCAGATCACAAAAAGAAAACAACAGTGACCTGCTCCCCTTTATGACAAATGGCCAATGGGACCCTTACCTTATTATATATTTGTTTCTTTTTTTCAGTCCGAACTTATAATACAGATTTTTCAACTGAATTGACACGTGACTAAGTTGACCAAAAGACATCATTTCATTAGGTTAGATTTATAAAGTCAATTATTAAATTATCGAAGTTAATAATTGTAGCATCATCTTCAAGCTCTTTTAATACCTACAGAAAACACCAACTTCCAAGTTGAACCCTTTTAACAAGTATCATTACAGACCAAATAATTTTTATAAGTCTAAGGTCAAGCATCAGGGTTCTGACCGGCAACGGGCCAAACTGATAGTCTGATGACAGTTTGAGCATCTCGTTGTTTAAAAGCACCCAATGATGCAGTCAAGTCTTTGTCACAAGCAATTAATATTATATCACCATCTTCATCTTCATATTTCAGGCTAAAGCTTCCATGGCTTAGCTGAAACCGTGTTGCCACCAGTTTCTCCAACTTTGCCAGTCCATCTGACAGTCTAAATGAAAACTTTACGGTATCGTTTCGGTACGTTACCTTAATCGTGTATGTGTTTGCTGCAGCATTATTCTTGATATGCTTGTCTTTGACGGTTGTCTCAGGCTTTGCACGTCCGTCAGGCGGATCTTTTTGTTTCATCGGGTGGAGTACAAGTTGGGAAGGATGCTTACTGTGTTGTGTAAGAGTGGCAGGATCAGGGGTAATGTTTGTTGCATTAGAAGTGCCTAAAACGAGGGTCGTAAGAGCTCTGTCAGATGCATGGACGGCTGCATCTGTTTGGTCCGGCTTCGGAAGGGGGTCGGTTTCATTGGGAGTCCGGCTATATGGCCACCTTGGTATACCATGACTCCTGCAAATGCGCTTTAAAGTAGACCTGCTGACTACATACATACAATGTAAAAGGTCAAAGGTGAAACTGAGGATATTAGAAGCGAAGGTTGCAAATATTTACATTACTAGAGGTGGCAATATGGACGGGTCAAACTAGGATGATGGATAACGGTAGTGGTGTGTGCAGTTCGGTCAACCTCAAGATTTGAGAATGAGAACCTTAACCTCATTTAGCGGTTGACCCCATTAGTGGTTAACCGCAGTGAGGTTCAGTTAGCAGCTAACCTAACAATCAATAATATATGCAATTCAACTCTCCCTCACCTAAAAGAAGTAGCATTATGTCCAAATTAAACTAAAAAGAGAGTAAGCAAGAAAATGAATTTGAATTCAAGCCATGTATAAAGGTCGAAATCCTATTAGAATATTTAAAAACTTTAATTCTTATAATTTTTTGTTATATAAAGTATGTTTTCCTTATAGTATTATACATTTATATTCACATATTAGCAGTTCAGTTAAGTGAAACGCGTTATTTTCAAGTACCAAACCTAAAAGGAACCACATAATGGGAAGCAACGAACCGCATTTCTTTAAAGCACCAAACGATTTTTAATAAGGAGCACCAAGAGCTAGATAAATCCACAATGGAAGGTCAAAACGGGTATTTTTAATGCAGGACAAAACTAGCCAGATGCATATTTCTATCTTATTTTTATGAATAAGTATATGTATAGACCCCCCAAGTCTTCAACTTGTTACATTAATTTGTCCATATCTTGAAACTACTTTCTAACCTACTCAAGTACAAACATGTTTCATTTATACCACCAATTCAGGCCAAAAACACATTGGATGACAACTCAGGTCAAGTAGCTTATGTGCTCCTGAAACTGGTCAATTACCAACTTCAAAAGCATATTAACTCTTGCACATGATCTATTTGGGTAGAATTGTTCATTATTCATCATATTTTTTTTTGGAAAAATTGGATTTTAATAATCCCAACTTTGACATATTTGCCGACAACAGTCCCAACTTTTTACCTATTTTCCATCAACGATCCCATACAAACTAAACGTTAAGTAGTTAACCCAGTTATGTGGCAAAAATCAAAGTTTTGCTGACATGGACTGCTTATGTGACAAATAAGTCAGTTTTGATGATGTAGACTGCTTAGACCATGTGTAGTGGGAGTGAAACAAAGGCCCCACCCTTGGACATGAATTGACATGTGACATATGGAGCATTATGGAATGTGAAGTGAAAAAGGGGTGTAGTGGTGTAACCCCCCATAACCCCCATTCAATCATTACCCATTTCAATTTTCTAATTTCCTATTGGCCCATTCAATTAACTTTTTTTATCAACCGGCGTTTTAAATGAAACGCCCAAGCCACTTTTCGAAAGAAAACGCCTAGGGGGCAGCGTGGTGGGCGTGGTTAGGCATTATGGGGCAAAAAACGCCCAATTCCTTTGCCACTACACATGGTCTTATGTGGCAAAGTTTTGATGACGTGGACTGCTTATGTGGCACTCCACGTCAGAAAAGGCTAACTAGGTTAATTTTTAGTTAGTATGGGACCGCTAAGAGAAAATCGGTTAGGTTGAGATTATCACACAACATTTCCATAGTTGGGACGTTGCCGGCAAATATGTCAAAATTGGGATTACTAAAATCCAATTTTCCTATTTTTTTTGCTAAAATTTGTATTAATGATACCAATGTTGTGTGACCTTCACAAGCAATATCCCCATAATTATGTGTTAAGTGAGTTGGAAAACTATATTAATAACAATCTAACTTCCTTCAATGATTTAGTTTAGTTGACTTTTGCATTTGAATAAACTTTGAATGAGTTTCAACCCATTTTGACATGTTTCATTTTTTGTTGAATCTTTTAGTTTAATCAGTTAGAAATAACAATAACCTAAATCGACCCCTAGGATCAAACTTGCCACCTCTAGCCATCACAAATCTATGAACTCACCATGAAGGCTCTCTGCAGCTTCATCCATCGTTTTCCCATAATATTTGCTAATTTCCTCTACACAAATTGACCTGTCGGTTCTCTTCCTTTTTCTGATTGGTTCTTTCGAAAAGTCAATGTACTTTCCTCTCCTTTTCCCTGTATTTATATCAACATCTTCAATCCCTACATCCAAATACGGAACAACAACATTCTCGTTTGTTCCTGCAGCAGCAGAATTTGATGGCTTATCTTCCTCTAAACTAATCGGCTTGTCAGTTTTCTTTTTTCTAATCGGTTGTTTGGAATAACCAATTTCTTTTAGCAATCGCCCAGGATTAATATCAACATCTTCTGTTCCAAAATTCATATCAGAAACAACATTCTCATTTGTTCCAGCAGCAGCAGAATTTGACGGCTTATCTTCCTCCATATGATCCACATGATTTAATTCAACATCAACATCACAATCGTTTTTTCCATTCTCTGCCAGTAGATGTAAATTTTCCAACTCTGGTGGGACCTCTTCTTTTTCAGTCAACGTTAAAGACTCAAGATTCCAAGTAAGAGGTTCTCCCCCGATGACTTGGGGTGACGATATATCACCTACTTCTATCCTAGAAGCATTTTTAATATGCTGTTTTACGGTTTTCACCAAACTTTGTAGGTCTGCTTCGTTTTCATTCTGTGTTGATAAAAATAACTCTATAACATATTCACCGTCCACTTCAGGACTCTTGAGATAGATAGCTAAACAACTAGTTATTCCATGCATACGCGCATACGCAACCAAGGGGTATTCATCTTCACTGAGTTTACTTACATCTCCACAAAAACATAAACCACGAGACGACAATGATCTTCCAACAATTCCTTGGGATTTGTCCAGGTGTCGCGATCTACAGGTTTCATGGAATCCCCACATGCTCAAGTCTCGTATGTAGAACGGTAGAGCAGCGGTTGACATGCAGACTTTCCCTATACAGTTTCTACTAAAGCTACTACAACTTCTTTCGAGATTTCCGGAACTGGCAACAACACTACTGTATCCACACGGACCCCACGTCTGAGCTAGAGGTATATTCTGAATATCACATACTGTCTTTAAAGCGCTGAAGATTTCATCCAATTCAAGTTGCCGTTTTTCATCTCCAAAAATTGCCTGAAATTTGAAAGATAAATTCACATGAAATAAACATGTACGCATGCAATCATACGTGTATGTAGATAGCTCACGTAAAAGCTAGTATCCTCAAGCACGTTTGGAGACTGCAAATGCTCTACCTGCAAAGTAGAATAATATAAAAATATTAAAAAGTGAACATAATAATGATATACGTATGCATGCATCTTGCAGTGAATGATAATACAAAAATGGTAGCTACCTTCAGTGCTCTCGACACTTGTCGAACCTCAAAAGCATAATCAGTATACTTTGATGATGTTATGAGTTCGAGTACGCCTACGCAGCAACCACTGCGAGGTTCGAATACAGGCAAATTAATATATCCATGCATGTCCAAACTCCACTCTGGCAACTTTTGGAGATAAACACGACCAGGAGGGCCTAATTCTTCTCTATGTTCCCCATCCACAACAAACACACGCTGCTCAGACTCCAACCGATACTTGTAAAGGCCTTCATCAACCACACCAAGACCAAAAGGGTGGTCCAACGTTGTTAGCAAGCACCGCTTCATGACAGCAACAGGTGACCAAAACTGAACAAGCACACGTGGCTCTCGGAAAGTTAAAGCCTTAAGTGCAGATGTAATCTTCTGTTTAATTATCTGTGGGTCTATGATATTTTGATCAACCGCCAGATTAGACGAACCTGTGAATATGTGAAGCACAGTAAAGAGTAAAGACGCAGATTTCAGACAATAACAACCCCATTTCATCATATAAACACAATAAACAAAGAAACATTTAACAATGTAACTCTCGTAATAGTTAGTGTTATAAAGTTATTCTTCTTCATAATAGCCATTTTACAGAATTTCCTTCGCTACATATACGTCGTCCAGAGTAATCTTAACAGTCACAAATCAGTTTCTTGGTGTGTTCATCATCGAGTCTTGATCCGGATTTCATGGGTGATCTTCATTTTACTTTAAAAATCCAATTTGAACTCACTAAGCAAACCATTGCCAAGATAACTAAATAACTAACTAGTTACGACTATCATATAATAATAACTTCTAACGAATTACATTCAAACATGTTTCACTTGTAGTTTGTATGATAAAACTGCATTGATGTAAGAAGAATCAGTTTCCATCTTCTTTGTTTCAATATTAGGTCAAATTAGAAACTGTTATTCACTTGTTCATTTTTTTAAAAACGTTATATGAAATTGTGGTCAATTTTCACCAGATCAAGGTCACAACTAACAAACTTCAAAGAATATAATAATCGAAAACAATCCGAAGCCACGCGACAAAATCAACGATGAGCTGTATGTGTACGGCAATTTACTCACACATCACAATCACACAGTTGACTCAAATCACATAAGTCTTCTTCAAACATATATAAAAATAAAAAATCAGAGTTCACTTGTATTACAAAACCGCATTAATCTTTCATGTTTCTATCAAACATAGCCAAACAAGAATTAGTTTCCATCTTTATTTCCAAAATCAAGTCAATTTGCAAACCATAATTCACTTATTCAATTTTTTAACAATGACACAATTTATATAATCTAGTGGTCAATTTATACCAGATCTAGGTCACAACTGTTAAAAATAAAAGATATCAAAGGATTGCGGGATCAGTCAAGCATCATCTCCCAAAGGATTGCGGGATCAGTCAAGCATCATCTCCCAAATTAAGAGGGTCAAAGACAGCTAGTAACAGCTAGCAATCCAGCCGTAAACAGAGC
This sequence comes from Scalesia atractyloides, assembly GCA_947069175.1. Classification (NCBI taxonomy): domain Eukaryota; kingdom Viridiplantae; phylum Streptophyta; class Magnoliopsida; order Asterales; family Asteraceae; genus Scalesia; species Scalesia atractyloides. The sequence goes on from CAMTDV010000024.1 coordinate 82,776,697, forward strand.
TCATCTACCATATTTAGATTATCGTTTCTTGCTATAAATTGTATACTTTTCGCTGTAATGTAACATACAGAAATATACATCAATTCAGTATTTTTCAATCAACCTTTTAACATGGTATCAGAGCAGCGTTCATGGTTCTAATACCGACCTGCTCATCACTTACCCTGCCCATCACTTACCCAAATCAATCATCCTCTCAACCAAGCTGCCATGGCCGAAGCCGGTAACTTGGGAGAAGATCTATCAATCCAAATCGCCAATCTGCTCAAGAATGGCCTCAACCCACAAAATCGGAACCCAAAATTGTCCGATAACCTTCAAATAAACCTCAAGCTCAACAGCCGAATTATGCTCTATGGACCCGGATGATGAGGGTAGCCATAGGCGGTAAATCAAAAGCCTTTTTAAACCATTTATCAACCAATCCACCAAACCAAACCAGCGAAGAATATGAACAATGGGAACAAGACGACCTAGTCGTCTTCTCATGGCTCATACAAAACATTGAACCAACCCTCGCCAGCAATCTAACCGAATTTCCGACAGCAAAATCGCTGTGGGATGCCCTGGCTATAACATATAGCAGTGGACGTGACAAGCTCCAAACCTTCAACCTACATGTCAAGGCGAATGAAATCAAACAGAACAATCTCTCCCTTGAAGAATTGTGGATTATACTCCAAGGAGTATGGGGAGAAATTGATCGGATTGACCCAAACCCTATGACCTGCCCAATCGATATCCAAGCATATCACAAAATCAGGACTGAACAGAAACTGTTTCAGTTTCTAAACGCTCTTAACCGGAAATATGACCCTATAAAAAGGGAAATACTCCGGTTAGAACCCCTTCCAACTGTAGAAACTGCATACGCCACTGTCCGCAAGGAGGCCGCTCACCAGAATATTCTGGGAACACCTCTCAATGACACACAGGGCCATCACAGTGGGTCTAATGGCCTCTGAAATCGAAGGGTTAGGGCTTGCATCAAAAGGCTACCGACGGATCGATGGAAAAATAACCGGATCAGGTAACAAAGATGATAAAACTCACCTCAAATGTGATCATTGCGGCATGACAAAACAAACCCAGGAACAATGCTTCAAACTCGTCGGGTATCCCGAATGGTGGTCTGACGGTCATAAGAAGAGCACAAAGGCTACAGTCAAAGAAAAAGGGAAATCATCCAGCACCGGCAACCGAGACGTCACCGGAGATGGAAGTCGGAGCAGAACTGGTTTCGGCGGAATGGCTGGTGCACATGAAGAAGAAGAAGAAGACGATGCAACAGGTAACGGGTTTGGGGCGCAGTCCTCAAACCCTAGGTGTTTTAACCGTGATAAAAAACCAAATATGTCATATTTAGTCCCTAGAAATAAGGGAAATGCTAATATGGCCCAAGTAAATCACAAAAAACAAAAACTATGGATCTTTGATTGTGGCGCGACCGACACGATGACTTATGAACTGTCGGATATTATTTCAACAACCAAACCAGAAAAAACATATATTCAAACGGCAAACGGAGGAATAATGGATGTAAAATCGGGAGGGACTATTGAGATTTCACCCACAATAAAAATCTCTAATTGTCTTAATGTTCCCTCGTTATCACATAAGCTGCTTTCCATCAGCCACGTCACAAAAGAACTCAACTGCATTGTCCTAATGTACCCTACGTTTTGTATTTTACAGGATATCAGGACGGGAGTGATCATCGGGCGTGGCACTGAAAATCAAGGGTTGTATTATGTGGATGAGGTGAGTCAAAGTGGTGCTGTGATGTTGACTCATGGGACATCGGAACGAGAAGCTTGGCTATGGTACCGAAGATTAGGTCATCCTTCTACAAGTTATTTGCATATTTTATTTCCAAAACTATTTCCAGTTAATTCTATGTCACATTGTGAAACATGCGTTTTAGCAAAGAGCCACAGAAAAACTTTTAAACCCAATAATACTAAGGCTGCTTTGCCATTTTCATTAATCCATTCTGACGTATGGGGTCCTGCCCCAGTTCTTGGGGGCAAAACCTTCGTTACTTTGTGATGTTCGTTGATGATTGTACCCGAATGACCTGGGTTTATTTTTTGAAAAACCAATCCGAAGTCTTTGAAAAATTCACTATGTTTTACGCCATGATCCAAACCCAATATCAAACAAACATCCAAATATTCCGATCCGATAATGGCGGTGAGTTTGTTAATACCTCGTTTAAATTGTTTTTCCAAGACAAGGGAATAATCCACCAAACTACATGCCCAAACACCCCAGAACAAAACGGTGTCGCCGAAAGGAAAAATCGCATTTTGCTGGAAATGACACGAGCTCTCCTAATTGAATCCCAGGTCCCGAAATATTTTTGGCCTGAAGCCCTTGCTACCGCTACCTATCTTCTCAACCGACTCCCAACAAATATCCTAAAACTTAACACTCCGTTACACACCCTTTCAAAATTCTTCAAACTACCCTCAGTTCTTACTCTTCAACCACGAATCTTTGGATGTACTGCCTTTGTTCACATACCTAAATCAGATCGAACCAAACTTGACCCTTGTGCTGAAAAATGTGTCTTTGTTGGGTATGGAATGAATCAAAAAGGATACAGATGTTATAATCCAAAAACACGTCATATGTTCACCACAATAAACTGTGACTTTCTTGAAACCGAGTATTACTACAATTCCCAACTCAGTGGTCAGGGGGAGAAGGAATGTTTAGACACACTAAGTTAGTTGAAATATGTTCCCTATGTACCAACTACAGAGTCACCAGAGTCCAATTTCAGTGCCACTGACGGTCCTAATGTTCCTCCTAACCTGGTGTCCGAGGTAAGTAATACTCATCCTATTCAGTCTGGTGGTACTTTTGAAGTTTCTAATGACTCCGAGGATACCAATACTTCTAACCATGAAACTGCCACAGAACAAGCTGAAAATTTGCAGACAGATGAATCCAGACAAGAAGAACCACCATCAAGATATGTGTTACCCCCTAGAACAAACAGAGGGGTTCCTCCGAAACGGTATTCTCCTGAAAAAGAACCAAGAAGATCTAGTTATCCTATAGCTAGTGTGGCTAATGGAAATTTCACTAAGGAAGCCAAAGCATTTATCTCATCCGTTTATTCCGAAGAAACTCCTACAAACGTGGATCAAGCCTTAAAATCTAAACATTGGAAGGAAGCAATGAAAACAGAAATGGAAGCCCTAATCAAGAACAATACTTGGGAAAAGTGTACTCTCCCGTTGGGAAAGAAATCCGTGGGGTGTCGTTGGGTCTATACGGTTAAGTATAAACCAGATGGTACAATTGAAAGATATAAAGCCCGACTGGTAGCAAAAGGGTATACCCAGACACATGGGATTGACTATGCTGAAACATTCTCCCCGGTTGCAAAAATGAACACAATTAGGGTTCTTTTTTCGATAGCTGCAAATGAAGGGTGGCCACTTCAACAGTTTGATGTAAAAAATGCTTTTTTACACGGGGACCTAGATGAAGAAGTATTTATGGATGCTCCTCCAGGATTCACAAAAGATTTCAAAACTGGAGAAGTTTGCCGTCTGAAGAAGTCTCTTTATGGTTTGAAGCAATCTCCCCGGGCTTGGTTTGGCAGATTTACGGTAGCTATAAAAAAGTTTGGATATAAACAGAGTAATGCCGATCATACTTTGTTTCTCAAAAAAAGAGGAAAATTCGTAACCTGCCTAATTATCTATGTAGATGATATGATCATTACAGGGAACGATAAAGAAGAAATGGTAAAACTAAAAGAAAACTTGTTTGCTGAATTTGAAATGAAAGATTTGGGCAGACTTAAGTATTTCCTTGGAATTGAAGTACTAAGGTCAAAACAAGGAATTTTCATTAGTCAGAAGAAGTATGTCTTAGACTTATTGGCAGAGATTGGAATGATCGATTGCAAACCAGCAGACACTCCTATGAGTGTAAACCAAAAGCTTTATATGGAGGAAGGAGCAAAGTTAGCAAATAAAGAAAGATACCAACGGCTGGTGGGAAAACTAATATATCTCTCACATACTCGTCCAGACATTGCCTATGCTGTAGGGGTAGTAAGTCAGTTCATGCACCAACCTCAACAGTCCCATATGGAAGCAGTTTGGAGAATTATTAGATATCTCAAAGGAACAGTGGGTCATGGAGTCCTGTTTCAATCACATGGACACCTAAATGTTCAAATCTATACTGATGCAGACTGGGCAGGAGACAAGGGAAACCGGAGGTCAACAACAGGCTACTTCACGTTAGTTGGAGGGAATCTTGTTACTTGGAGAAGTAAAAAACAAAAGGTGGTTGCTCTTTCAAGCGCAGAAGCTGAATTTAGAGGTATAGCTCGAGGTTTAACAGAAGCCATGTGGATGCGAAGACTCTTAGCTGAGATTGGTTTTCCGTCAAAAGAAACAAGTAAGATTATGTGTGATAATAAAGCTGCAATTCAGATTTCAGAAAACCCAGTACAACATGATCGAACTAAACACGTGGAAGTTGATAGGAACTTCATCAAAGAAAAATTGGAAGATAGTACGATTGAACTACCGTTTGTTCGATCAAAGGATCAGCTCGCTGACATTCTAACAAAGGCGGTTAACGGGAAAATTTTCAGCGATTGCTTGGGCAAGTTGAATTTTGGAAATCCGACTATTCAACTTGAGGGGGAGTGTTAAAAATAAAAGATATCAAAGGATTGCGGGATCAGTCAAGCATCATCTCCCAAAGGATTGCGGGATCAGTCACGCATCATCTCCCAAATTAAGAGGGTCAAAGACAGAAAGACAGCTAGTAACAGCTAGCAATCCAGCCGTAAACAGAGCTCATCTACCATATTTAGATTATCGTTTCTTGCTATAAATTGTATACTTTTCGCTGTAATGTAACATACAGAAATATACATCAATTCAGTATTTTTCAATCAACCTTTTAACAACAACTCACAACAAACAAACTAACTGGAAACAATATAATAATCGAAGATAATCCGAAGCAACACGACTAAATCAACGATGAGCTGTATGTGTAGGACAATTTACTCACACATCACACTCATCCAGTTGACTCAAATCTCACACAAGTCGTCTCTATATACATACATATATAAATAACAATTCAGAGTTCAAGTTAGGGTTGGTTATCCAAACAGTCAGATCAAAAAGGAACCTGTCAAGTTCAACAAAATAACAAAAATGAAACTTACTGGTAGGTTCTTCCACCTCTCGACTGCCAAAAACCCGAAGTGATGTTAGATATCTTTGATTATTATTATTATCTGGACTTGCAGAATAATAATGATAATCAGTTGCAGCAGAAACAGGCAGAGGTTCATGTATGCAAGTGTATCTCGATTTCAAAGCATCTAAAACCTTCGATTCACTGCTTGCAACTGGATCTATGGGACTATTCATGTTCATTTTCTTCAAGGTTTTACAGATCTATTGTTGTACAGGTCACAAAAGGATGAGCTTTTACGTTTGAACTAACTTATGAACCCTAATTTATTGTAGTTTGAACCACAAATAAATTGTTATATTTACGAATAAACCGGCATTTGACCTAGAAGTCTAAAAGTGGGGGTGACATTTTTTTCCCTTGACTAACCCGTGCTCGTCCAAGGAGGGAATTTGCTTTACCCACCCCTTTTTTGATAACAAGGCAGAAAGCCCAAACCTGACATTCATTAGCTTCAATGAAGAGTGCCCTGCCGCACCTACTCCTATAAAAAAGCGAGACTTTACTAAGTAATAAAAGCCCCTTCTATCTTCGGGCGCCCTGCAATCAAACTCAAGTTTCGCCTTGATCGATACGACTACCTTACTAATAGAAAGGGTTAAAACGCGCTCAAGCAACCTATCTTACTAATATAATAATAAGGGCCTATCTAAGCCCTATGGTTGTAAAGCTACAGCTCGAAAGCCGGCCTTACCTTCTATGTTTTTTAGTAAAGGGCCTTTTCAATAAGGCTCGCGCTCACGGTTTTTGGCTTCCCTAAAATAGCATATTTTTCGGTTGGCAAAGACCCGCCCCATGTTTCAGTCAGAAAAACATGTTAACCCATCAACATGTTTATAACCTATTTTTACAACCTGGTTAACGACAGATTTAAGGTATACCAACATGTTTATTGTATAACCAACTTTTATACCTAGTTAACGGCGACGGATCAAAGGTATAACGACGGTGGACAAAGTCCCACCGTGCTTGGCCACAAACGAAAGCAGGATTTTCCTTATTTTGAGATTTTAGCCCGCATTTATTAAGTATATAAAGGTATTACTATAGGCGTTGGACACCATTATGAGCTGAAGGGGGCCGGGGGCCACCATTATTTTGTTGTCCACCTCTTCATGCCATTATTTTATGATCAAATTGTAAAAAGGACCATGTATTAGTTTCAAAGGATGTCATTATTTAAACTTTTTTTTTAATTTAAAATTTAGAAAAAAAAATCCTTGAGTTAGGGCTTGAATCTTGATTTTATCTTAAGAATAATAACTAATTAAATAACCACCGGATTATTGAATATAATTAGTATTTTTTATTAAATAAATCGTGTTTTGTAATTTTATATTCATCAGCCATTTCTTTCGATTTCATCCAAATTTTGACCGACTAAAAGTTTGACACGTTGACCCCATCTAGCTTTTTTACCTGGCCCAGCTTTTACACAAATAAATATATGAACGGTGTTCGGGCAATGACGGACGTATGAATTTTTTCATTAGGGTGCGGAATATTTTTAAAGATTTTAGGCCCCTAGCTATTTAAGGGTCGGGTCATGTAAGAGAAAAGAACATCAAACTAAAATTTATATAATCATAAAGAACACGTCAAACGTCTTTACAAACGTATTTAAAATTGTGCCCTATAGGTTTTTATTTTTTGAAATCTATCCAAAACATCAGCTAGATATACTAAACACTCCGTCTGGTCATTACATTCTTACTCATGGCTCATATCTTATCACATATAAATCGCTCGATAAGTTCATAAAACAACACTAAACACTTAAACAAAATAAATAAACATGTTCAACCATAGTCTATAATTTTCAATTTTATTTTTTAGCATTCAAGCACTAGTATTAAATGTTGACTACTTGTAACTAATCATTTTAACAAACAAAGCTAGAAATAAAACAATAAAATCATTTAACTACAAGTCTAAACAACCAGAAAAACATCAAAAAAAAAAACATAAAATGATCAAACCCTTATACATCTATATTTTCTCCTAACAATCACATAAAAAATCAATAAAGAAACCATACTAGTTCTATATCGGATTTCTGGCATAATATGGGTCGGTTCTGCCGGAATTTTGGTTTTTTTACAAAAAAAGCCGTCCGATCGTGAGAAGGCGTCAAGTCGCTGGGAGTTTTTTTTGTGGGCGGGATTTGGAACTAGAATGGGTGGATGGGTTTGGGTTTATTTAGTTCAAATTTCTTTGAGTTGGGTTTGGGCTTGAGTTAATAAAAATAGAATGTAGATTGGGTTGAATAATTAAGTGAATTTTCCTATTCTAATAAATGAAAATCTTTTTTGGACATTTGTCACTTCCTTGTGCTTTCTCACCTTACTTTTCTATTAACCTCTAATATTAAATAATAATAATAATTTTAAACAAAATATTAGATAAGGATAAATAATTAGATAAAGATAAATTTTTATTATGATTATATTAAATAATAATAATAATTTTAAACAAAAAATTAGATAAGAATATAAACATCTGTTTTTATTATGATCATATTAAATAATAATAATTTAAACAAAAAAATTAGATAAGAATAAATAGTTGTTTTTATATAAATAATTTTAATCAAAAATTTAGATAATCATAAACGTTTGTTTTTATTATGAGTAGAGATATATATACTTTGGAGTTTGGTGATTGAAATTATGGTAAATTAGGAATCAAAGGTTCGGTTTGATATATACTTAATAATTATATTATTTTTTTCACTATAATTAAATAATTATTCTAGGTCGGGTATATGCTTCCATCAAGCTGTAAGTTTTTTTAGACGCATCGCTATAATGGTAAGCGTACTGTGATAATTGGTTTAAACCCATCATTTATCGCACAGTGTATCAACATGTAGAAAGAACACAATTTTTAAATATAACAATTCTATACTCCATTCAAAGAGAATTTAATTCTCGATTTTACGATATAATTCATAAAAATGATGAAATATATAAAAACGTGGGGATCGATCTCCACCTTTTTGTACCGTAAACTCTGTTGAAAACAAATTTAGGACATATGTTTTATGAATGAAATATACAAATAAGCATATGGGTGCATAAAACTAACTAAAACAATTGTATCGCATAATTTGAATGTATCATAAAAACAGGACTCAACCCCATGTAATACATGTGTTTTTAACTTTTTTTAACCTAATAAAAAAACAAAGTAAAATGTTATAAATAAGTAAATAGTATATCAAAGTTCATTTATAAAATATAAATCTTGATGACTATATGTGTTAACTTATGACATTATATTTTATTTAACACGTGTAATATACGAGTTTTTTTTGAAGATATATCTTTTTATTATGTGTTATATAAATTACATGTATACAAAATAAAAAAAACAAAGTAAAATGTTATAATAAGTAAATCGTACATCAATGTTCATTTTTAAAAGATAAATCTTGATGATTGTGTAAATATATGATATTATATTTTATTCAACACGTACAATATACGTGTTTTTTTTAAATATATTTTTTATTATTTATTATATAAAATTACATTTATGCAACCCGTGTAATACACGGGGTTCTAACCTAGTAAGTGATTAAAGAAAAATTATATAAATTGTGTTATATACTTATATATTAAATAACAATCAGTGTTTATTTTTGTTCTCATAAATTCATAATATTTTTTTCCTAAGTGGGGCAGTTGAAAATTTTCAAGGGGTGCGATAGGGATTTCCAGCGAATAATAACACTAAAAATTAGTTTTTCAAAGGGTAGGGTGGGTACGCCCATGAGTTTGGGGTGAAACAATTCAACCTGTCAACCTGAAACTCGTTAACCAGACGCTATTGACACCTGCCTAGAAGCATAATTTTATAAACTAAGTCTGATCAACTGGTTGAGCGGTTAAGCCATGAACCATTGTGAGTATGGTTACGGACTAATGAATCGAACAAAAATGAACCAATTTTAAGCGAATAAGAGAAAACTCATGAATTAGTCTAGAAGTTACCAAAAACCCTAGAATACTTGCTCCCAAATTAAAAAAATGCAGGTAAAGTCATATATTTTATACTTTTAACGAGAGATATCTTGTAGTCATATGACTATCTTTTCTTGGAGAAACAGCCAAATTAGCCAAGAATTGGTCAAAGTTTCGAAAATAGCCAACGGAAACCCCATAAAATGGGATTTCACGATTTCCCACGCGGCTAAGTTAAAAACTAAGAGGTTTCCTCATCAACCAATCACCATTTGCCACGTGGCTACTGCTGTATTAAAGCCTGCTAGTGTTGTTAACCATCCCCTCTTTTAACGTTATTTTCACGAACTTAGTAAAATAACGCTAAAATTAGTGCATTTTCACTTTTGCCCCCGAACACCCACACATATATACGTTATATGCGCATACCACAAGCGGGGCGTAAAATGAAATAACTTTATCAGATTTAATTAATACTTTAAATATAATATGAAGCAAAACATAATTCATTTCACCGATATATACATATAATTGGCATCAAACCACAATTCTACAAACTCATTATCAATACAATATGCTAAACCAATATAAACCATGGGTCAGGATAAAATAAGAAGTATGTTTTATGTAGAAAGGCTAGGAAGTCATGCTGACAATCTATTAACTAATCAAAAGCTAGAATTAAAATGGGTGAGATTGAACAAAAAGAAAAGGCGCTTGACTTAATTTGAGGGTATTCTAGTCAATCCATAGCAATGGTTTATCTCTCCTCCAATTCCCCCTGTTTTTTAAACATTAATAACTCTTCCATACGATATTATTTTTTTCTAAAACTTGCACCATAAAAACGAGCGTTTTTTTAATTTTAAAACGAGCACACTATTGCTATACTTTTGAAAAAAAATTCAATAACCCAGATGCGTAAAACGCAACAAAAAACACAAAAATATGATTTTTTTTTCTAAAACGAATATATACTAAAACACAAAAGAAAGTGTCATTTCTAAAACACAATGGACAAAAAACACAAAAGAAAGTTGTTTTTTTTTCTAAAACTCAATGAATCAAAACCACAAAACAAAGTGTTCTTTCTAAAACGCAATGGACTAAAAACACAAAGAAAGTGTTCTTTCTAAAACGCAATGAACAAAAAACACAAAGAAAGTGTCTTTTCTAAAACGCAATGGACTAAAAATATAAAAGAAAGTGTTTTTTCTAAAACGCAATGAACTAAAAACACAAAAAAATTATGTTGTTTCTAAAACGCAATGGATTAAAAGCACAAAGAATGTCTTGTTTCTAAAGGCAATAGCTTAAAAACATAAAATTATGTCTTTTTAATTGTTTTGTAAAATGCAATATACAAATACAATTTAGATCTTCCTATATAATAAAGGAAGAGTGTAGTGTCAACATTTCAAGCCTCCCCCCTTAATCCGATCCTAGGTGTCAACATTTCAAGCCTCCTCCCTTAATCCGATCCGATCCGATCATAGGTGTAATTTTCCTAGATTTTTTATTTTTAATTAAACCCTCCCTTTTTCTCTGAAACTTCTCTTTCTCCCCAAACCAGCTTATCGGGTTAAAAGCACAACATCTCTCTGCCTTTTCAGTTTTCCAAAAACAACTTATCACATTCAAATTCAAATCAAATTCAACTTATTCTCGGTATTCAAATTCAAATTCAACTTTTTCATGGTGGTGCGGAAAATTTTTAAAGATTTTAGGCCCTTAGATATGTAATAAGTAAAAGTTTTAGAAAATATGAACCACTGAAAGAAAAGTTAAATGCTTTAGGTTTGTTCTCGCAATAATTTAGTGTTATATATGTGTGTTTCTGTGTGTTGGAAGTCTTTGTTGACATCTTGCTTTTCTTTCTTCTACAGGAGTAAAATTCGAAGATACTGAAGACTTAGGCATGTATACAAAAACAATTTGACGTGCACAGTACTTGAACCCTTTTGTAAGCATAGATGTTCACATTAAGTTATTTATTTCAATAAGATAATTCAATTCAGTGCAATTTTATTAACGTTAGCACTTGAACATGTCTTTCATTAAATGGTTTATGTCAACACTGCTAAATAAGATATTTTATTGTGAAGTAAATGCCCTAAGTAATTCAATTTCTATTTTTTTCTTCTTGGTAAGGTTTGCCAAACATGGGTAGCATGAAGAGTTATCAAGTTATAAATCATACAAAAAAATACTTTTACAGATATAGTTTTTTTAAACACAACCCATAACCCGTGAAGCTCACGGGTATATAACCTAGTTCTCGTATAAGCAATTCCTTTTGTATCCACAGATCAAACAAACATGAAAACTAATTTTGTCCCTTGTAGTGAAAATATAAAAGGCAATGAATGTTCAGGATGATATTGACTTATAAATTAACTTAAAAGCATTTTACTTGATTTTCCTTTTTACAACTGCAAGTCAGGATGATATTGACTTATAATTAATTTAAAGCTTTTTTACTTGTTTTGCTTTTTACGACCGAAGGTATTTCGCAAAAAGAAAGCAGCAAAAAAAAGTTGCAGCTCATAGTTCTGCCCATTCTGTTATTGGTTGATCTCAACGTACCTCTTGAACGGTTTTTTGCAGAGCGTCGGAAGAATTGAGGTTGTGGTGGTTGAAATGGTGAAAATTAAGGTTTTGGAGGTGATGATGGTCGGAGGTGGGCTGCCGGTTGGTTGTTTGGGTGGCGGAGTTGAGGAGGTGAACGACTGGGGGTGTACGACGGAGTGGGTTGGGTTGTAGAAGATGAGTGATGAAATAACTAATGGTGGACCAAAATGTCCCCCCTTCTCTTTTTTTCTAATTTGCCATGTGTAGGACTAGAATGCCTTCCTAGACTTCCTACCATAATCAAACTTTCTATTTGATCTTTTCTCTATAAACCATTACTTCAAAGATATTTGAATTCAAACCAAGAAGCAAAGTTGTTCTATAAACCTTTCCTAGCATTTCAATAAGCATGTGAGCTGTAGCTAACGATCACATAGTTGTTCTGTAAACCTTTCCTGGCATTTTTAATCATATAATCAAGTTACAGATAATAACGAAAATTAACTTGGAGATAACTTAAGTATGAATTTATGTTCTAAATTATTTCAGTTATCATAAAATACGATATTGAATATTTAACTTATCAAAAAAATTGGTATTCATTATTATAAACTAGATTATAGTCCTGTATATTACACGATTTAAATAATGAAAACTATTCGTTTGCACAACATAACAATACAAGTAGATGAATGTGATAATCATCTCACAAACTTGCAATCTTTTAGTCATGGTAATCAATACCAAACCTGTTTCTAAAGTGCTTAGTCATCAATTATTTAGAAAGCTTTGTAATTGTTTTTATATTGTATAGTTAAACACTGAAAACATAACTTTATAATCCATAAGTTTATTTTCCCTTATTTTGTCATACAGATTAACCTATCTTGGCTCACATATAATTTAAAAAATTGTTAGAATGTATTAATAAACTGTTAAGCTAGATGATAAACGTAAAAGTTTTTTAAACAAAAAGATTACACTGTTAAATCACATAATGTGATTTAATATGAAAATTGTTTAAATTCATACTTGGGTTTACATTTGATTATTCTTCGTAGAAGCTTAAAGTTTTTTTCATACATATCATGTTGTCTATCATAATACTTAAAAAAATAAAATTTGTCTTTTTTCGGTAATTTATTTAACAATATCATTGTTATTAGTATTATTATATATATATATATATATATATATAATTTAAGTGTTTTTAGTAAGTTTTAATACAAAAAAAATCATTATAAATTATAAATATATTTGAAGTAGGAGTGGATATTAAGGTGACGATTTTAAAAGAAGCAATATTGTCATTATATGATATTAACATGATTTAAAAAATAAAATAAAATCTGTTAAGATTAGAAACAATTTTTAGCGATGATATGATGTTAACAGGCGCATTCTTTAAAATCATGTATTAGAAATAAGATTTGTTTTTCTATAAGTATAGAAAACATGTACTTAAAATTTGTTATGATGTATTTTATATTATTTTTTCTATATTGATAAGATGTAAAAAAATATGAAAACCCATAAAAATTTTAACCGTGTGTTACTACGCTAAAAGTAGTATATAATAAAGTTATCTCTAAAAGAATTAAAAGAGTTCTTAAATGGAAAAGCTAATTGTAAGGCCGTGTGTAAGCGGGGGGGGAGGGGGGGGTTTATGTGACAAGTGGCAAATTGTGTAAGCGAGGGATTATATAACTTGAGTGTGTAGTGGAAAGGGGGTTATATAACCCCTTCAGTTATACATACATATGTATGTAAATATATGTGTGATAGAGACAAACAAATCATCACGCTGCTATAATTATCGTTGGAACTGGGGAGGAAGGGACATAGCGCCCTTAGGGGTGGTGTAGTTGGGGCCATATGGCGTTTTAAGGTGTGTGTGTGGGGGGGTATATATAGCCCCAGTATGGATGGACTAATAATAGTAACAAAAATAACAAATGAAAACATATCAATGTCATGAGCTATAATTTAGATAATAATAGAAAAAGATAAAAGACAAAGATAATTAATTTTCTAAAATTTTAAATTGAAGGATGTGAGTGAGATTAGATTCTATTAAAATCTATATAATATAATAGATGAGATGGATTTGGATACTTGGCAAGGTAATTTGGGAGGGAATGCATATGAGCAACTCTTTAGAAGTTTTATTATTGAAAATTTTTGATATATTCATTTTCTTTCTCAAATACTGAAACAAAACATATTTTTTATACAAAACCCTAAAATCGCTTTCCTTTGCCTCCCTCTCTTGCTTCAAGCCTCCACAATCAAATCAATATCAGCTAAGCATATCTTCTTTTAATAGTTGTTAATCCTTTTATTAATCAAAATAGGTTTAGTTCTTATGACGTATTGGATCTGGTTACCCTGCTTGTTTGCTTCTGGAACGATTTGATCTCTTTAATGTTCTCCTAAAATATACGCTTTAGAAGATGTCATATATATATATATATATATATATATATATATATATATATATATATATATATATATATATATATATATATATATATTATATGCGATAGAGAGATGTGAGAGATAGGCATAATTCCACCACCGTCGTTGCCGTCACCGTCATCATCACCAAAATCCAGGTAATTATGTTCTTGATGTAAATGGGGTTGTATTCTTTATTTCATGTTAATCACATATCATTTTTAGTTTTCATCTTCAAGCTTTATCTTTTGATTTCGGTTTTTATTTTTCTTCAAGTTAGATATGCGATTGTATATAAATTCATTGTGTATGATTTATATCTATACATTGGTTGTTTTATATATGTGTATTGGGTTTGATATTCTTTACTTTGTTTAAAATTGAAAGGTTTGAAGACGCACACTTTGATGAAATGCTTCAACAAAAACAAAACTGAATTTTATTAGCCATGTTTTTTTATAACAGCTGCTAAAGATCTTACTGTCAAGGTTATTTATGTTCAATCACGCACTGAAAGGAAGATCTGTGAGCTTCCAAAGCGGTTTAGTCGACCAAGGGTATGATCTTTTAAACATATAATTATGCGGGGGTTATATAACTTGAGTGTATAGTGGAAAGGGGGTTATATAACCCCTTCGTTATACATACATATGTATGTAAAATATATGTGTGAAAGAGACAAACAAATCATCACGCTGCTATAATTATCGTTGGAACTGGGGAGGAAGGGACATAGCGCCCTTAGGGGTGGTGTAGTTAGGGGCCATATGGCGTTTTAAGGTGGGGGGGGGTGGGGGGGCTATATATATCCCCACTACCGATGGACTAATAATAGTAACAAAAAAAAAAACAAATGAAAACATATCAAAGTCATGAACTATAATTTAGATAATAATAGAAAAAGATAAAAGACAAAGATAATTAATTTTCTAAAAATTTAAATTGAAGGATGTGAGTTAGATTAGATTCTATTAATCTATATAAATAATAGATGAGATGGATTTGGACACTTGGCAAGGTAATTTGAGAGGGGATGCATATGAGCAACTCTTTAGAAGTTTTATTATTGAAAATTTTTTATATTATTTTCTTTCTCAAATACTGAAACAAAACATATTTTTTATACAAAACCCTAAAATCGCTTTCCTTTGCCTCCCTCTCTTGCTTCAAGCCTCCACAATCAAATCAATATCAGCTAAGCATATCTTCTTCTAATAGTTGTTAATCCTTTTATTATCAAAATAGGTTTAGTTCTTGTGACGTATTGGATCTGGTTACCCTGCTTGTTTGCTTCTGGAACGATTTGATCTCTTTAATGTTCTCCTAAAATATACGCTTTAGAAGATGTCATATATATGCGCGATATAGAGATGTAGAGTATAGGCATAATTCCACCACCGTCGTTGCCGTCACCGTCATCATCACCAAAATCCAGGTAATTATGTTCTTGATGTAAATGGGTTTGTATTCTTTATTTCATGTTAATCACATAGCATTTTTAGTTTTCATCTTCAAGCTTTATCTTTTGATTTCGGTTTTTATTTTTCTTCAAGTTAGATATGCGATTGTATATAAATTCATTGTATATGATTTATATCTATACATTGGTTGTTTTATAAATGTGTATTGGGTTTGATATTCTTTACTTTGTTTAAAATTGAAAGGTTTGAAGACGCACGCTTTGATGAAATGCTTCAACAAAAACAAAACTGAATTTTATTACCAATGTTTTTTTATAACAACTGCTAAAGATCTTACTGTCAAGGTTGTTTATGTTCAATCACGCACTGAAAGGAAGATCTGTGAGCTTCCAAAGCAGTTTAGTCGACCAAGGGTATGATCTTTTAAACATGTAATTATGCTAATGGAATGTGAAACATGATCTCTTAGACAAAGTTGAGTTTTTCATCTTGGAGTTGACGATGGATTGCATTAAAGGATATCCTAAAATTTGTTTACACATGCTAATTTTTTTTTGAAATTTGGTGCATGTACAAATGTATGGGTGCTATAAAACTTCTATTAGTTTTCACTAATAGAGACAAATAGGGAGGGTCATGGTTGGTAAAAAGTTATAATTAGTATTTTTTTTCGTACACGTTGAAACGGTCTTCGTCAGATTGGAGTGAGTAGATGTCACACCCTGCAAAATCAGAGTTAGTGTGATCTGACTGGTATCTTCATTGCATAGCGAAAGTATAAAATGCTAAGATTTCTAGAAAGTTGAACGCCCACTATTTACTCGAATCACAATGGGTTATCCTATTCCAACCGTGCCATAATTTGAAATTGTAACCTGAGAAAGAAACATACGAAAAATCAACGTAAAGTTGGCGAGTTCATAGTTGCTTAAAAAGATTTAAAATAACTCTTTTTGATAACCGGTTTAAATGATGTTGAGAAAACGTAATAAAACCATTTTCCTTGGCATGTTTAACTAAAAACTTTGTACTTCTAAAACTGTTAATGTTTGCGTCGGGTTCATAGTTTGTTATATAAATGTGGTATGTAAAGCATCAATGAACTTGATGATCATTAATGTTTTGCAAGGACATTAATATGTGTGACGGCATAGGAAGCACTCAACCCTAGACGATTTAATACTGGTCCACCTGGCGAGGTCAACAAAAGCACTACATCCGGCCACACAAGGACCCATGAGTGGGGCTCGCCTACACCCGATAGATCTAACACTCTTGTTCCGCGGTCTTATAAAGATTAATGGCGCTTAAGAGAGACCCTATTCGCACATGATCTAATATTTATTCCATAGTTATACCATACCATTGAGACATGTATTTCCTCCCGAGAGTTATAAAACCGAAGATATTTAAGAGAAAAGGGGGCATGAACTCACGGAGTCTTTGTGCCTCGCACAAATGAGAATGGCCTAGCCAATTGGAGTCTATAAACAACCACTCCCCTTATTTGTGTGCAGGATAAACCAGTCCCGTTGTAACTAGTATAATCCCGTCACCAGTCATGAAACTCATGCACGTTTTGAAAATACGCGTGTGTTTTGTAAAACCAGTATGTTGAGCATAAACCTTTCATAAACCATTTGAGTTAATTGAAATCCATTTGCAACATGGTTTAGAAATATGAATTTTTGTTCATCGAAATTTTGTGTACTTTTGCAAAACTTGCATGTCTTTCCACCACCGAAAACATTTATAAAAAATGTAAAACCGTAAAGTGGGGTTATGAACTCACCTACAACTCCATGCAAATGTTAGCAATAAAATAAACAATCCAGCAACAAAACCCGACCTACAAGTGTTCTAAACCACATAAGCCACTAAGATCTAATTACATATCTATCTGGCAAGTTGTTCACCCAATTTGCTTAGACTAAATGGGATGTTTTCGTTTAAAAAAAGCGTTTAACTTAATGACCCGCCGGTGATTATTACCCATGTTATAACTTTATATATTTACACAAAATATATATATAAAATAAATATTTAAGTTCCTTCAATGCCGGGATTCCATCGTGAAACCTCATTTGAAAACCTATGTCGGCACACGTCTCGACCGTTTAACAATATATATATATATATATATATATATATATATATATATGGGAAAATTAACCACTTTCGTCGTAGATGCACAATCTATCAATATATTTATTTTTCAAATAAATATGTACTTATTAATATTCATCGTCATAGCGAAAATAATACATACGCATGTCATTATTTACCAAACATGTTCGTTTACCGTGGCAACCATGTATAATATAGTCATCTAAGTTCGTCAAACTCACATGTACATAAGTGACAAGATCTACATGCCATATTTAACATACATGTTAGATTTAGAGTTTTAGTGTTAAATAAACAACACACACATGCACATCTAAGTATGCATACATCACACTCACATACATATATTCATTATTTGCTAAGTGGAATAGAGTCACACACACATATGTATGAAGATTTACACCCAACAACACACATACATACATGGACCTAACCATTTAATGCATTTGTTTTTTTTAGAGAAAACAACTTATATAAACACATAAATGCATACGGTTGCCATACATACTTACAAACTAAAACAAGTTTATTTAAAACATTTCTACTTGTTAGTTAACTTGTTTTAAAGCTTTTGTGAAAACATCCCAACTTTAAGGTGAATCAACTTGCCCTTTTAAACTTGAATCTAGTGAAAAAAAAAAAGATTAGAGAGGTGTTTATACCACAAGCAAGCAAGGAGAAGGAAAGTTAAAGAAAAGATTCGGGTCTTGAACCTTCACAACCAAAACTTGAACTCTTGAAAGAAAGAACACCTGAACTTGATCCTTTAAGAGTGGATCCTAAGGTTTTAGGCTAAAAAAAGAAAGAAAAGTGTGGGTGTGTAGATGAGAGTTCGACCAGAGACAGAGAGAGATGTGGGGGATTGTTATGTGTTGTTGTTTTGGCGTATGAGAGTTATTCAACTCTTGAGTGGATTTTTAAAAAGTCTAGTATGGTAGTGTGTAGGAGTTAGTTTTAATGATTATCAATTTTATAGTTTCCTTCCTTTACTTATTTTTCATTCTGTCCATAGTGATGAAAAAAGACTTACAAAAGGCATGGTATAATCAATAGAAAAATCAATTAAGCATGCACATGGAGTATTGACTTGGATATAACTTTGACAGAAAGAAGAAAAGGATATACAAAAGTTTGATTTCCCTCCATAATTATCTTGTGAAAATTCAAGTAAAACTTTAAAAGAAATGGTTAGACTATCTCTAATGCTAAAAGAGTCCTTAGACGCCCTTAGCTACCTAATCAGCTGTCATGTCATATCCTTACAAATCCTTAAAAACCTCAATTTCACCTCCAAACCATACAAACATCTTTACATGTCCTTACATTTTCCACGTCATCACCTATATTTTCTTTTAGTTTAATTACTTAAATTATCAAAATGTGTTTTAGTAATTAATATAAGTAGAGAAAGGTTATCCTACAAGAGAAAAGAATTGTACAAAGTGTAGGAGAGAAGTTTGACCATTGATTTGAAAGATTAATAGTTGAGATTAAATGGTCCCCAAATATAGAATTCACATAACTAAAAACAAGGAAACAAGTGGTGAAAATGGTAAAATAGGAAATCCAATATTGTTACTCATAAACCAACTCCCCCTTGATTTTCAAACGGCAATAACATTTTTATACGTTAATATTTTTCTATTAAAATTACATCGTATTAACGAGCATTTCATTCTCTTTAATTCGAGCAACCTATTGCTATATTTTTCTTTAAAAAAATTGAAGGATTTTGATAGCCCGTTACGTGACTACGTGATTTTTAATACCCAGTAAATGACTACGTGATTTTGAATGCCCATTACGTGATTACTTGATTTCATTATAGTATTTTATGTGAAACCCACTAAATGATTACGTAATTACGTAACAATAGTTGACTACTTAAATTACATGATTACATGATTTTAAATACCTATTTCGTGATTACGTAATTTTATTATAGTATTTATGTGAAACACTACTGAGTGATTACGTAATTACGTATAAAAAAAACATGTAATACATAATATTTCAAATGGAATACCTAATATTTAAGGTGTAATAACGTATTAAGGATAAATTATATACAAAACATTAGCCAAACCAACATATAATAGCAACATAATGTCATATATTAGATATTTAACCACGTAATAAAGCATAAACAATCAAGTTCTTATATTGAATATATGTAATAAGCATAATTGTATTAACATTCGTTATAACAAATCATACTGAATATGTAATGATGTAGTGATTTTACATTGAATGCTTAATGATTTATGTTGAATGTGTAATCACGTAATGGGTATTAAAAATCACGTAGTCATATATGGTATCAAATCACTAGTGGTACTGGGTATTCAAAATCAGTAATGGGTATTCGAAGCCCTGTAAATTATTTTTAAGAAAACTATAGCAATAGGCTGCTCGAATTAAAGAGAATGAAATGCTCGTTAATACGGTGTATTTTTTTAAATATTAACTATGAAAAAGTTATAGCCGTTTGAAAATCAAGGAGGAGACTAGTTAAAAGGAGAAAAGACCATCATACCCTTACATTCTTAAATTAAGAAAAAACAAATGTGAAGTCATAATTCTCCTACACTTCGTACAAAATTTCTCTCTTGTACATGATCTCTTATCAATATAAGTAATACTTAAAATAAAGTGTAAAGTATTTTACAAAAACATGAAAATTACATTACATAAAAAAGTATTCTGGATTTAAATAAATAAATATTAAAAATAAACACAAACTACTCTCATTTGTTTTCTTTTAATTATGAATCTACTGAATATGATATTTTTTTTGAAACGTAATCTACTGAATCTGATGCATTAGTTGAAAAAAAATGAAGACCATCAGTCCATGTATTAATGAGTTGCGAAAATATTAAGGTCATCCATAGTCATAAAGCCTCTTTGTGGGCGTTATGCGACACGTGTGGACCACGTCACACAGGGGCTTTACGGGGCATTATATAAATTGAGTCCGTAGTCATAAAGCCCCTACCTCATCATTACCAATTAATAAATAAACCCTTAAATTATACATATATATATGTATGTATATATGTGTGTGAGTGGAGGGAAATCCAAAACGCCACTTCAGAATTTTGCCCTCATAACGCCCCCTGTGGTGGTGTTGGGGGCGCTATGGGGCGCCTTCAGCCTCCTCTCCCCTTGCAAAGCCCCATTACAGGTAACCTAAATGGCTTAAGATGGTGGTGTTATTTTAGATGTGATTACAATAAATTAATGGCACAATAACCAATATTTGCATGCCCTTGCAGAAGGATTCTATATATGTTTCGGATAGTCTCCATCGCGCCTGCAAATGTGGATACCCTCCACATCATCTCAGGCGGCAATTGTTTGGGAGCAATGGAGGTAGTCTTATTATATATAATAATATTGTATTAAAAGCCAATTTTTTTTATTTCTTTTCTTTTATCTTCTTTTTATTCAACAATAGAAAGAGAATGGTAGGCTTATGATTAAAGAATGTCATAATGTTTCAAAACTTGGGAAAAGATGTTGTTTCAAATGATATTTCAATTTGTTTGAATTTAATAACATGTGAAATCTAGATAAACAAGAGAATGTGATTGAGATATATAATAAACCCATGGTTTGAGGTCTTGAATAGAGGCAGACATTAATATTTGATTTAATGGATACTAACTGTATAAAATTAGAACACATTGAATCCATGATGCCTAACAATAACTCTAATAAAAATAAATCTTCAAATCTTGGTTTATAAAATAATTAGAAACTAAAAAAAAACTATGTACACATGTATATGTGTAATTATATGTGTGTTCGTGATCTCAGAAGTATTTATAATAGGTATACGCACACTAATATGAAAAGATTATATAAGATCTTGAAGTATTAATTGCATCTAATAAACTTATGAATAGAGTAATTTATATATCTTATCATGTTATTCATTCCATTTCATCACCAACGTTTGTTAAAGTTTGAGCACGTACAGGTAATTCCAAAAAAGTTAAAGAATGTATGTCATTTGAATGAATGGACCTTTGATTGACATGAAATGACCTAATCATATAGATTTAAGTCTAAAACTTATGAACACAATGTAATCATGTTAAAAAAAATTTGTATGGATGATGGCCCGAATTACCAGTTGTCACAATAGAGATGTTTTTATTGTTTATTAAAGTTCGTTTGAATATAACGGTTTTAATTATATACTTAATAAGATGTTTTTTTATTGAATGTAATTATGTTAAGCCTAATGTAGATAGAGAGGCTAGAAAGGGACATTAAAAACATAAATCTTTTTGGATATGACTGGATTGAGGATATGAAAATAGATATAAGGTGTTTTTTTAGGTGGCTCCTATATTTTCATATTGGTTATGTTGGCCTTTTAAGGTGGCTCTTATATTTATTATATTGGTTGTTGCAGTTTTTCAGTTTATGATAGTTTCTGATGGATACAAGTTTTCTTACACGGGTGAAATCGCAAATGCAGAGAAGCTAAGATTAGAGCATCGTCAGCGATAGATACAAGTTTTCTTCTGCGGTGTTGTTAAAAACCATAAAAAAATTCATCTTAACAAATCGTGCATGTAAAATAGGACTCATGCGGGAAAATGCAAGAGAGATGATGGAAGCTAAAGTGGTTTGCAAAAGATAAAGCAAGTGGTACTTTTGTTTATACTGGGTAGGTATTAGTGAAGTGATTATGAACGAGATTTATCATCTTCAAGAGAAGGTTCGAACTTGACCTTAGTGATGAGAAATGATCAAATACAAAGTACTCTTATTATAAGAAGGGTAAGAAGGATTCTGGTCCGTCGATCTTAGATTTAGAGGGTTGAGATTAATCTCAGGTAAAAGAAAAGAATGAAAGGGGATAAAAGGAATCTCATATTTATTCACTTTCTCTCTCCACATGCAAGGCACATGCCAATTCCCCCATCGATTTAAAACGTCCATAACTTTTTCATACGACATTTTTTTTTTAAAAAAACTTCACCATAATAACGAGCGATTTTTTATCTTTAATATGAGCACCATATTGTCATATAAAAATAAAAAAAATTTTTCATTTTTACTGGTTTTTTTTTTGCATTGTGTTAAAGGTTCACGTCATTGTGTCTTTTAACTGGGTCTTGGGGTGGGGGTGGGGTGTTTAGGTTTTTGGGTGGGAGGTGTTTAGGTTTTGGGGGGGTTTAGTTTTTAGCATTTAGCATTTTAGCTTGGGTTGGGGAAGTGTTAGGGTTTTTTTTTGGGAGGGGGGGGTTAGGTTTTTTGGGTTGGGATGGGGGCGGGGTGGGAGTGGGAGGTTTAGGTTTTCGGGTTTTTACATGTGTATATTTTATAAAACCTATAACACAATATATGACACAATGAAGACGATGTTATATCTGGGTTCTCTATAAATTGTGTTATTTGTTCAGGTCATTATGTTTAATTTGTTATCCATTGTGTTTTAGTTTCTTGTTAATTGTGTTTTAGTTTGTTGTGTATTGTGTTTTTAGTTTGTTTTCCATTGTGTCTTCATATGCTCTCCATTGTGTCTTTTATCTGTTATCAATTGTGTCTTTTATCTGTTGCCATCAATTGTGATTTTATTTAGTTTGATACTTATTGTGTTATACATTATGGCCATTGTGTTAAACGTTAAGGTCATGGTCATTGTGTTTTAATCTGTTGTCCATTGTGTCTTTATCTGTTGTCATTGATTGTGTTTTTACTCTACTTTACATTGTGTTTTACGTCATGTCCATTGTGTCATACACAAATGGTTTTTGATTTTTTTTTTGAAAAATATAACAATATGGTACTCATATTAAAGATAAAAAACGCTTGATTTTATGGTATAGTTTTTTTTAAAACAAATGATGTATAAAAACTTACGGACGTTTAAAAGTTGAAGGGGAAATAGCATGTGGCTTGCATGTGCATATTCTCTCTCCTCTTGTAGACAAAATTACCATTCCCACTTGAATCATCCTAGGACATTTGTCACCCTTTACTTCTTACACTTCTTACAATTAGGAGTCTTTATAGAATAACTTAACCCTACAACTTTATTCTTAACTAGATATGTAATTCATGGCTTGTATTAGAAATTGTTAAACCTTACATATTCAAGGATAGGAATAGATAACATATTTTTAAATTGAGATTGAATTTGAGACACAATAGCTTCCAAATTTGTTTGAAAAATTAATTTAATTTAATTCTATAAACGTAATTGGGAGTTATGGTTAACAAACATTTTAAATGCAGTTGGGTTGGATACATTTATTAAGAAAGTATTATTTTTTTCAAGAAAATGTTAATTATCTAAGAAAGTGTCAAGGGCCAAAGCGACTATATGTAGATGTACTTTTATGCTAGAGTTAATTACTGTTTTCGTCCCTTTGGTTTGTCAAAAATCATTATTTCAGTCCATTAGTTTAAAAGGTTTCAGTCCTTGTGGTTTCACTTTCGTAACCATTTCAGTCCATCTCGCAACCATTTCAATCCCTGTATTTACATAATAAATGGATTGAAGTGGTTATGAAAGTGAAACCACAAGGACTGAAATGGTTACGAAAGTGAAACCACAGGGACTGAAATCGCAATTTTTAAACTAATGGACTGAAATAGTGATTTTTGACAAACCACAGGGACGAAAACGGTAATTAACTCTTTATACTAAGTCTCAAGTTTCCACTTAATTTATGGTCTTGTTATTGTCTATGTTAATGTTAAGACTTTTTTTAGCTTAATTTAACATCTTAGTTACAAGCTATACTTTTTTTTTCTACATAACAGTGGTAAAGGTGTAGGACTATGAGTAGAAATGACTATTTTATCTTTAATGAGTTAAAGAAAATGGTGATGGGTAGATGTGGAAAGAAAATGGGTCAAATAGTTTAAACAAATAAAAAGTCAAATTTTAAGTGTAGCGCATAAGGTTTTCTTAATCACTTTATTAAAAATGTTAGTGCTTATCATTGTAAATATATTTGTGTATTTGACCCGTTTAATTTTCTAATTTTTTAAAGAAGGCGTTGAAGGATAAAATTCCCGGATGCTTTGTATCATTAACAATTGAGCTTTTGATTGGGTAAGTTTGATCTGTTGATCTTCTGGATAATATTATTTTAAATTCAGAAAACTTGCCAAGTTACATCAAAACAGAAGGTAGCCGGGCAACAAGGTGGCGCCAATCCTTTCTGAATTGCAAACCCTAATCTTCCAAATACAAACCCTTGCCCCTTGGGGTTGAACAATTGCTGTAGACGACCCGTTGAACCCTCGTCAAGAAGTGGATAGCTTCTGGCGCTAAGGGAGCCAAAAGTATCAAATCTTCTGGATTAATCGTGACTCATGAAAATCTATGTTTTATTCTATATTGATCCTTTAAAGATAATTACTTTAGGAAAAAGATTGATAAGAAATTATTAAACTTGAAAAAGAATTTTGAATTTGGAAAGTCTTATGTTTGACTTTGAAGTATTATTACAGATTGTAAGTTTTGTTTTTTTATGCATGATGCAACAACAAAGGATGCTCATATGTTAAAAAAGGATTACAATGTTTGAAGAATGTGTTGACTTTTCAATCATTGCTTGATTTTCTTAATCATGTGGATTCTTCAATGAAATTTAATATATATATATATATATAATTGTCTTTAACAAAATTTAAATATTCGAACCTATGAGTTTTTACGGATGATAACCCAGTCTATTAAATTTATTAAATAAAATAATAAATAAAAAATAAGAGATTGTGGGAAAAATGTCATGAGGCATTAAATGGTGTCTTTTATTAATATTTAGATAAGGAAAGCATTTCTACCTTTATAATAACTGATATCCATGTATAAATTGTTTAAAACATATATTAAAATAAAATATAAGTAAAAATCGTGAGGTTGAATGAGAGAGTAACACGTGACATTGATTGGAATCATGTATTAGAAGTTAGATTATTTAAAAGTCAACCTTAGAAACAATACTCTGGTTTTATTGGGTCATGTGGCATCTACAATTTATTTTATTTTATTTTTAAATAAAACAGCCCGACATTTTGGTTATCTCTATTTTACCGTTTATTTCCTTTGTAACCGCTTGTACTCCGAGATTCTATTATAAAAGGGTTAACACTATTTTAAACCATTTTATTTCGCTTAATTATCGCTTCTAGACGCTTAATACTTGAACGCTCATCATAACGCAAACTTAACGCGGATATCTATATCATTATGTGTGTTATGTGTGCTTATGTGTTATATATGCTTGTACTTGCTTAAATGCTTACCCGCTCACTCCCTTAACTCCATTTATCGCACTCATACACAACACAACGCTTAATGCCTCGCTAAGACGCTAAACATACTTAAACTAACTAACTAATACGAACAAAAACCCAAACGAACAGCCGACGCGCGATCTGAAACGATTCGCACAAATTAGGCCAACTCGTACGAATTGACCAACTCGTACGAATTGAACAATTCGCATGACTTACTTCCTAACCTCACGTTCCTACTCCTTTATAAATACCACACTCTCACCCACACACTCCCCCTTGCTGCCACTTCGCACATAACATCTCCTACCCGAATTTCTCTGTTTTCCAAATAAGTAACAACTATTTTTACACAAACCACAACGATTTACACAAGTTTATCTCCGATTTCATCGACTTATTCTGTTTATGAAAATCTTCATCTTTTTACATAAAACTTCTGTTTTTACCTTGGATTCACACTTAAACGAGTATATTGGGCTTAGCTTTGGCTTCCCAAGTTAGAGATCTTGTTATTTCAACTCACCAAGTGTGTAATCCCAAGAAAACTGTTTTAAACTCGATTTTTACACTAAAACAGACCAAAATCGACATATGTTTCGTTCACTAGATAGTGGGACAAAGCGGTGTCAAAACCGTCATGAAAAGGACTCGAAATCACATCCGATTCAGACGAAAACTCAGTCCCGGACGCACGAAGACGCAAAACAGTCCCTCGTGCGAATAGTGCTCGTACATTGGACCAGTTCGTACGAACCAGTCCCAAGTTCCCACGAGTGACTAACTCGCTCCAAAGACCTCTCCGGCACTAGGTTTGATTAGTAGCTTAAGGCTGGAGGGATGAGCACTCGATTTCCCGAAGAACGACGCGAAAAACACTCGATTTTGGACACGAAACAGGTTAATTCGCACCAATCCTAACTCGTACGAGGCACAGTTCGTACGAACTGCCTGTTTCTCCCACGACTCTCTGTTTCGACGTTTCAGCTTTATGGAAGACCGATGCACTTCTGTTCCCACATGCAGGCTAATCCGGCGCTCTCCTCACTCCATCGAGCTCGTGTTTAACTGTTAAGCAGCACAGTGAGTATACTTGACCCCTTTTCGATTTAACACACCTTTAGGTGTTTTATATGCTCTCTATGAAACAACACTGCACACGACACTTAAAACGTTTTAAACGCAAACCGTTCTCGCATGCCTATACGTGAAACGCTGAATTGTTGCGTGCTACGCTTACACTTGATGACTTGCACTACCACCCTTAACATGATAGTACTATAGGTTGACCCGCCACCCGAAGGTTCGGGGGGTTGTTAAGGCACGCTTTACCAAACCGATACCGAAATCGAAGAAAAGTAGATACCAAGTACCGTGTATTGACTCGGTACCGGTTTTTCGGTATCAATACCGGTTTGATACCACTTTGGTGTTTTCTTTTTTCCCTAACAAATGCATGTTTTTAAGATTCTATCTCCGATTAAACTTTCCCATTCAATTCAATTGTATAATAAACGTAAAATCTCATACCTTGTGCATTTTTAAGATTCTATCTCCGATTTAACTGACAGGACGCCTCCGAATCAGTCAGTAAAACAAACTACAAACTGATACACAACTTGATACCATAGTTATCAATAGCGTCTATGACGTCCACTATAGCGAATAACGTGGTGTGGCGGCCATATGCCGCTACAAGGTACATATCGGCCACATAGCAACTTTCGACGTGAATTCCGACGACAGTGCTACTTTCAGCCAGAAGAGGGGAAGAAGAAAAAGTGCGGTTGCGTACATGAATGTTTTAGGGTTTAAATAAGTTTAGGTATTTAAACATTTAACTCCTCTATCCTTCACTAGTTTACATTCAGTCCCTAAAACTTGTATTTTTTACTTATATAAAGTAGTTTGTGTATTTAAGCATTTAACCCCTTTATCTTCAATAATTTACATTTGGCCCTTAAACTTTTTTAATTTATACATAAAATAAAATTAACATTATAAATAAAGGGTAGGGATCCTAAGAGAAGTCCACTCTATTTGAGAAACTTGAGAATCATTCTGAACCACACATTTCTCTAAGCTTTTCGTAATATACACATATGTATAGTTTAAAATTGACTATATACATATATGTATATATACTTAGTAATAGTCAATTTTAAACTATACATATCTGTATATTACGAAAAGCTTAAAAAAATATGTGATCTAGAATGCTTCTCAAGTTTCTCAATTAGCATAGTGCTTCTCACATGATCTAACCCTATAAATACATAGATAAAATATAATAGCATTTTTATTTTTTAATTATCTACTACCTTATCCCTAAACACGAAATAACGGGCGCTATTTCATCGCTATCGATACGTAGCATACAAGTAGTCTGTCGCCATTGACCGCTATTCGCTATCGATACGTAGCATACAAGTAGTCTGTCGCCATTGACCGCTATTCGCTATCGATAACTATGCTTGATACTGAATGAAAAATTTACCCCTTTATCCATATACTTGTGTTCGTAACCCTCAGCTAGGGGTGAGCATATACATCGGACCGAAATACCCGAGCACCGAACCCTAAGAACACCGAAACCGAACCGACACTTGGTAAATAGGTATTCATTTTGATTATGCTTTTCATCCCATTTCGTGTTCAGGTCGGTTTCGGTCCAAGAACATTAATTAACCGAAACAATCAATTAAGGACCGAAAATCTAAGGAATAGGAGAGGCTCAACCCAGGTGGGTAGCCTGTAACGTAGATAATTAGGGATATAGTGATGACTGCATTTTAGTAGAATATGGTTTTTATACTTTTCAAGTTCTAAACAACAGAACTTACAATCTGTGATACTAAGATGCAGGGGAGAGCCGCACCCCTTGAAAATATGCTTGAACCACTCATCCACACCTCAGCAAATAATTCTTGGGTCCGCCACTCCTAATATGGTTTGGTTGTAAGAGATCAATTGTCTTCTTCAGTTGTTTGCTGCTGCTTTCATCAATTGACGACCATTGTTTGATGATCACGTTCGTTGTCTTCTTTCCGAATTTGATGAAAGTAACAAATTGGGTATAGATAATAGTATTATTGAACCTTAGTAAAGATGTTTGCTTCACCTACCTTCAACTCTAGAAGAAATGGAACGAATTTTGTGTAATCTAGAACAAAATGGATTCAATTTGGAAGGAAATTCATCGAGTTTGGTGTTTTGATAATCAGCTTCGTTTTTTTTGGTGAAAACCAATCAACCCGAATGCTGCTGGAACCGGAACCCAAGGTATCCATTGGGCCGGTCTTTGGTTCTTTAATTTTATAATTCTCGGGTTTCGGGTCGGTTAATTGCTGGGCCGGGTCAGTTCCTGGGCTTTGCTCAACCCTACCCTCAGCCGGCCACTCATGCACCACCTCCTCGACCCACTACCACCAATCAAGCTACGCCAAGTCAGTCCTCTTACTGATTCAGAGTCCCTTACCAATCAGACCTCTTAATGGCTTAGTAGGGGGCACCGTAATTTTTATAACTCTAAGGTCTAAGCATCAGGATTCTGACTGGCGATAACTCTAAGGTCTAAGCATCAGGATTCGGACTGGCAACAGGCCAAACCGATAGCCTAATCGCAGACTTAGCATCTGGTTGTCTAAAGCATCCAATGACGCAGTCAAGTCATTGTCACAAGCAATCAATATTATATCACCATCTTCATCTTCATATTTCAGGCTAAAGCTTCCATCGCTTAGCTGGAACCGTGTAGCAACCAGCTTCTCCAACTTTGCCAGTCCATCTGAAAGTCTAAATGAAAACTTCACGGTATCCATTTTGTATGTTACCTTAATTGTATACGTGTTTCCTGCAGCATTCTTGGTATGCTTGTCTTTGACGGTTGTCTCGGGCTTTGCACGTCCGTCAGGCGGATCTTTTGTTGTGTCGGGTGGAGTACAAGTTGGGAAGTATGCTTACTGTGTTGTGTAAGAGTGGCAGGATCATGAGTAGTGTTTGTTGCATTAAAAGTGCCTAAAACGAGGGTCGTAAGAGCTCTGTCAGATGCATGGACGGCTGCATCTGTTTGATCCGGCATCAAAAGGGGCTCGCTTTCATTGGGAGTCCGGCTATATGGCCACCTTGGTACACCATGACTCCTGCAAATGCGCTTTAAAGTAGACCTGCTGACTGCACACATACAATGTAAAGGGTCAAAGGTGAAACTGAGAATATTAGAAGGAAAGGTTACATATATTGACATTCATAGAGGTGGCAAAATGGATGGGGATAACGGTAGGGGTGTTTGCAGTCAAGTCAACCCAGGATTTTGAGAATGAGAACCTTAACCTCATTTAGCGGTTAACCCCATCAGTGATTAACCGCAATGAGGTTCAGTTAGCTGCTAACCTAAAAATCAATGATATATGCTATTCAACTCTCACTCACCTAAAAGAAGTAGCATTGTATTTAGAATATGAAATACTTTAATCCTGTAATATGAAAGAAAATAACTAAATATATTTTATTCTATATAAAATGTCTTCTTTATAGTATATTATACATTTATATTTACATATAAGCAGTTCAGTTCAGTGAAACGCATTATTTTAAATTACCAAACCTAAAACGAACCACATAATGGGAAGCGAGGAACCGCCTATGTCGGTTCGGTTAACCGCATTTTTTAAAAGCACCAAAGCGTTTGAATAAGGAGCACCAAGAGCTATATAAACCACAAGGGAAGATTAATGTGTTTCCGGTTTGGTTCAAGGTCCAGCTTCATGGCAGTTCTTTTGAACGGCCGTAGGTCAAAACGGGTATTTTTGGTGCAGGACAAAACATGCCAGATGCATTTTTTTTCTTATTTTAGAGACCCCCAAGTCTTCAACTTGTTACATTAATTTTGTCCATACATTGAAACTACTTTCAAGTCTACCACTCTACCCAAGTATGAATATGGTTTCATTTATACCAATATGGCCAAAAAGATATTGGATGACAACTGAGTAGCACATGATCTAATTGAGTAATTGACCAGTGTGTTGACCTTTTCATTTGAATACACTTTGAATGATTTCAACCATTTTGACCCGTTTCATTTTGTGTGGAATCTTTTAGTTTAACTGGTTAGAAATAAAAACATAACCTAAATCGACCCATAGGGTCAAACTTGCCACCTCTATCCATCACAAATAATCGATAAACTCACCATGAAGGCTCTCTGCAGCTTCCTCCATCGTTTTCCCATAATATTTGCTAATTTCCTCTAAACTAATTGACTTGTCAGTTCTCTTCCTTTTCCTAATTGGTTCTTTCGAAAAGTCAATGTATTTCCCTCTCTTTTTCCCTGTATTTATATCAACATCCTCAATCCCTACATCCATACAAGGAACAACAACATTCGGGTTTGTTCCTACAGCAGCAGAATTTGATGG
Source organism: Scalesia atractyloides (assembly GCA_947069175.1). NCBI lineage: Eukaryota > Viridiplantae > Streptophyta > Magnoliopsida > Asterales > Asteraceae > Scalesia > Scalesia atractyloides. The sequence goes on from CAMTDV010000024.1 coordinate 82,808,179, forward strand.
CTTATCTTCCTCTAAACTAAATGTCCCTTTTCTAATTGATTGTTTGGAATAATCTATTTCTTTTATCAGCAATCCCCCTGCGTTAATATCAACATCCTCTGTCACAAAATTCATATAAGAAACATCATTCTCGTTTGCTCCTGCCGCAGCAGAATTTGATGGCTTATCTTCCTCCACATGATCCACATGATTTGATTCACTCTGCTTCTTTGAGCATGCAACGTCAACATCGCAATCATTATTTCCGTTCTCTGCCAGTAGATGTAGATTTACCAAGTCTGGTGGTACCTCTCGTTTTTCAGTCAAAGTTGGAGACTCAAGATTCCAAGTAAGCGGAAGTCCCCGATGACTTGCGGTGACGATATATCACCTAGTTCTATCCTAGAAGCATTTTTTAAATGCTGTTTAACGGTTTTCACCAAACTTTGTAGGTCTGTCTCGTTTTCATTCTGTGTTGGTAGAAATAACTCTATAACATATTCACCGTCCACTTCAGGACTCTTGAGATAGATAGCTAAACAACTAGTTATTCCATGCATACGCGCATACGCAACCAAGGGGTATTCATCTTCACCGAGTTCACTTATGTCTCCACAAAAAGATAAACCACGAGACAACAATGATCTCCCAACAACTCCTTGGGATTTGTCCAGGTTTGTGGAATCCCCACATGCTCAACTCTCGCACGTAGAACGGTAGAGAAGCGGTTGACATGCATACTTTCCCTATACAGTTTCTACTAAAGCTACTACAACTCTTTTCGAGATTTCCGGAACTAGCAACAACACTACTGTATCCACACAGACCCCATGTTTGAGCTAGAGGTATATTGTGTATATCACATACTGTCTTTAAAGTCCTGAAGATTTCATCCAGTTCAAGCTCATCTCCAAAGCGTGCCTGAAATTTTAAAGATATTCACATAAAATAATCACACGTACACATGCAAATCATACATGTATGTGGACAGCTCACGTAAAAGCTAGTATCCTCAAGCACGTTTGGTGACTTCAGATTCTCTTCCTGCAAAGTAGAATATAATCAATTTAAAAAACAACGAACAAAATTTCCATAACCACAAGAATGAATGAATGTATGTGTATGTATGTATATATGAATGTATGTACGTACGTACTATGTATGTATGTACGTAGTCCAAACTCCATTCTGGCAACTTTTGGCGATAAACACGACCAGGAGGGCCTAATTCTTCTCTATGCTCCCCATCCACAACAAACACACGCTGCTCAGACTCCAACCTATACTTGTAAAGCTCTTCGTCAATCGCACCAAGACCAAAAGGTTGCGATTGCGTTAACCAAAAGACTATTTTTAGGAAATGCTTGCGTTAAATGATAGTTGATTGAGAATATAAACAATTAAACATTGTTCCTTATGCTGTAAAAGTTATGGGACAAAACTACTGCTTAAAAAGTGCTTGTGTTAGAATGATACTTAAGTATTAACTTGAGATAAAATGGATATTTAATGGTAAACTACAGCTTTAGTATAAATAATTTAGGAAAAAAGTTGTTTAAGGATTTGATAGTATTTCAGAGTTAAGCTCATACATAAATTATTATATTTTACTCATTTTAGTATCAACTATTTTTCTTAAATTGCAAATGTTAGTCACTTTACTTTACACCAATAATTCTAAAATACTTTCTTTGCTAAGGTTTTAATTTGAGACGTTTCTCTAAGAAACTAAGAGCCATATGTCTTTACTAAGTGAGTTAACTTCACACTAATTTAGCATCAACTATTTTAAAGAGGTTATTTTAAGTTTAATAATAATAATAATTTATGAGTAGAGGCGTAATTATCAACATCCCAAAAATTTGAAGACTAGAATAGAATGTAATAATATTAAATATTATCCGTGCCAAATCGTACAAAAATCAATTTTTTATTGTGTACCTTAAAAAAGAAACAAAACTCGTGGGGGTTCAATAAGGTCTACATCACCCCACTCATAGGAGAGGGGGTTCACAGGTAGGGGGAAGGGGTCAACAAAAAACAGTAGAGGAGGACCCACAGGGAAAATATTAGATTCTACATCACTTCCAAATTTTACACCACTTCGAAATTTAGTGTAACTATAAAATTATTTGAGTAAATTACAAAAATTATTCTGTAAATTTATATCAATTTGTAAAGATTGTTCTTCGCCTTTAAAATTGACAGGATTTGTACTTTATGTTTACGAATCTTGCATTTTACGTTCTTTAGCCTTAAATCTGTTTGAATTTACAGTTAAAACAGATCATGCACATGAGGGTATTATCTTTTCCAACATTCTATTGATTTCCCCCCAATTTAATACATTAGACCTCCCTCTCCTCTGCGACCTCTTACCCTGCCTTACCCTTTGCTGACCACCACCAGTCACCAGCGTCACTTCTGATGACAATCAAACACACCAATCCGACATCCTTACATAAGTCTAACCCGTCAGAGAAGGATTCAGAGTCTTTAACCACAATTCAAAACTAAAAAATTTGAATACCATGCTTAAAATCCCCAAACTACATTTAATACTTAAATAATATGATTCCTTTAACAATTTTTTGTTTTAGATGAAAAAGAAAAGACAACTTTTTAAGTGAGACTTTCATCGGTGCTTGATTCTTCAACAAAAACAGAAGCATACACTACAAAAAAGAGCCCCATACATAACAAAATGAAGACCTAATTATAAAATTGTACAGTACGCCATCACAATTTTTTATAAATATCGAAAGCCCTAATCACAAATAATTTAATAAAACAAACATAATAAAGCATAAAACCCTAACCACCGTGGTTGTCCGGTTTCAAAACAATTGTCGGAGATCACTTCTGACAATAATCGTTTCTCCGACCTTAATTGTCATGACCGTGTTTACCTTTTACTGTCTTTACCTTTTATAAGAAAATGTTAGGTTGATACTAGTATTTTCTAGAAAAAAAAATATATATATTAGGGAAACAAAAACTTTATTATAAACAATAGACTTGAAAGGCTATTGTGTATTTCTAGGAAACCAATTTTGTTATTGATAGGTTAAGGGCCTTGTAAATGGATCGATTTATATATCATGTACATGAGTCGATTTATATGTGTGTAACTTATATTTTACATTTATAGTATGATTATCAGTTTAAACTATTACCTATTTAAATACTTAAATGATTGTTTGAACCCGATTTTGTTATAGTATTCTCTCACCTATTTTTTGTTAAAAGTAATTTTTTTGAACGGCTAATTTTTTTAATCTCTTATTGTCTGTGAGATTTGAACGCAATATCTCCTTCTTCCCTTCCTAACCTAGGTGTTTTAGAGGATTTGTCTTTGCCAACTGGTCACCTTCGTGGTTAGGCTAGAGGGTGTGGTATAAAGCCCTTAGGGGCTTTATCACGCCACATCAGAGCCATGTCACCTAGAGGGTTTTAAAGCCCCCTCTTTAACTTGCATGCAATAGTTTAAAACCCCCTATTAAACAAAATACAAAAAAATAAATAAAGTGAAAAAGATTTGATTGGTTGAAAAAAATGGACCCCACCTGCTTTTTCCTTTAAAGGTCGTTACCGGGCCTCGAGCGACGGCACGGGTTAGTCGGCCCTGTGTGTCGATATGATCTGAATAGGTATGATATTCGTTTTATGGATTTTGATCGATGTGAAATACTTATTGATATCCTCTAGGGCTTATCACAATTTCGGTTTTTAGATAAATCTTTAGGCTGCCATACTGAGGGGTGTTGATACTGTATCAATACTATAACGGACCAAATCGACACCAACCAAATTCGTATTGCAATGCCCGGGAATTCCATTCTGTTCTATTCTATAAAACTAATGACTGACCAGGAATAGTTAAATATATAACTTTTTTTTTCAAATTCAATTTCATCTCTTACCATTCATATAACATACGATTTTTAACATCTTTAGTTTTCATTTAATTTCTTTCCATATATCATGTTCGTCAACTTTTAGAAAAAAAAAAACTTAATATGTGGTTATGATCAAGTTATTTTTTCACGTTCCAGCATAACTTTTGTTGATAACATAGTAGCATTTCAAACAAAATGTTTTTTTGGTATTGTATGCTATACAAGTCTCGGTACCATGCTGAAACAAAACAAATCCAAGCAAACATCGATACCAATATTTGTTTCCATTATTTTCGACATCTTAAAACACATATCGACAATGTTTTAAACATATCATGATCTTTTTTTCTCTTTCGATTGCTATAGCGATTACCAATACTGTAACAAATAAAACCGACACTGTCCGAATTTCCATCACATACCCAGGAACCCACTAGTTAGACAGAAAAAAAAGAAGTAGCTAGAATAAAACAAAGGACACGTGGTGGTAGGAAAAGATAGACAAGTGATACGTGTCGTCGATTGAAGAAGAAATTAAAGAAGCAGTAGATTTAGCTAAGATGGTTCAGTGTTGGGATCATGCAACCGATGAAGGGAGGGCAAGAGAAAGAAGTAGAAATGCCACCAGGAGAAGAGGAGAATACACCGGATGTCGAGATTCAGGTATATATATATACATATGCGTGTGTATGTATGTATTTATGGAATTGAATGACCATGCATATATAATATATATATATGCAGGAAAGAGGGGATATATATTTCTTTTACAGACCAAAAGTAGACGAAGAAGAACCACATAGCTCAAATGACGTGCAGAGATTGTACATCGTTTTAAGGCCCCACACTTCCACTCAGCAGGAGCAGGAGAAAGAACCACCTCAAGTAATATAATATAATTATTATTAATTATTAATAATACTTGATTTATGATCGATACCAAGATCAATACTTAATAATAATAATAATAAATAATAATAATAATAATAATAATAATAATATAAAAATATACGTTTGTTGGTTAGGAGGACAAAAGTATGCTGCTGAGGTTGATTGTCATGGGAAAGAAAAGCCTTCCTGATCCAGCCAAGAGGAGCAGACCCTATTGGGGGTTTGTGGAGTTGGTCACCACCAAGATTCAGGATATCAAGGATGCTCTTAAAGGAGGTTTGCATCATAATTTAGGCGTGGGTTGTGCTCGCGGGTCTAACTTGACATGAACCAAAAGTTTACATGAACCGGAACACGACCAGAACCTGAAAATCATGTTATACTCACCAATGACGAATTTAACCTGATTTTTTGTTTTTTTTAATATTATTTTAAAATAAAATTCTTCAGCAAATAAGAAAAATGTATATAAAACAATTATGTCAATTTCTCAACATAATTATTGCATAATATACCCAACCAATTTAACTTATGATCACAAAAACACATTTTGAAAAAATTAAAATCACGGGTCAACCCGTCGGTTCGACACAAACCCGACCCAGTTAGCCAAACAGGTTTGAGTTCAACCTGAAACTGATCCTAACCCATTCAGACTAAACATAATCACGCGAAATTCGTGTTAGGTTCGTGTCTCGATCATGTCAAAAATTCACACCCTTGATCATAATTAACGGATATGCCGGTTTATTTGGTGATTTTTATTTGTAGAGGAATATGATACAAAGACGAGGGGACACAGACACAATCCTGCAGCAAGGGCATTAGGAGAAGGCGTGTACCGAATACTTGAGCACCACAGCGGAAAGATGCACACCCATCTGATTTACAAGCTAGAATTCCCATCTGAACAAGCAGAGAACCAACCGCAGGAGGTTAAACATAGAAAGGGAGGCTTCTTTCCTGATACAAATCAAGAATCCTACCCAAGGACAGTTTAAAACAAAGACAAGAAGAAGAAGAAGAAGAAGAAGAAGAAGAAGAAAAAGGCGATATTTCCAGCCACTTGCAAGGGCAGTTCGGAAAGCTACGTTACCATGTTGCAGACCCTCCCGACTTTCTAAACTACGAGGGTTGCGAGTTCTTACTCATGTCGGCATCTGATGAGATAAACAAGGAGCTCGGGCTGGAGATTGAAGAAGATCGTTCTTGCTCCGACCTTGTTAACACTTTCGGGGAGACCGTCTCTGCAGATGCTCTTCTCAGAGGCATTTGGGTTTAAATGTTTGATTGCATATGTGTTGTGTTCCTTAATTCTAGACTGTCTTCTTAATTAGGACTATGTAGTGCATGTATGTATAATTAGTGTTTGTATAGCTTTGGAATATTGTGTATGGATGCTGAACTTATCTAATATATGCGTATACATATCGGTGTGAGATATCATGCACGCTAGTTACAAATACACAAAATTATCATCATATTCAGTAAATTCCACCTATAGCAAAGCTAAGGTAAGGTCTGAGGAAGGTGAGATATAGGCAATCTTACATTTACCCTGTAGGAATAGAGAGACTGCTTCTAGTGAGACATCCGGCTTGATAGTGATTTTGCATCAAGCCTTGGACATAACACTCGGCAATTGAGACAAATGCCGATTAGTGTATGTACTCCTTTGTCTTTCGGCTATCAACACCATCACATGATGCATGATTAACCATCTCCTCTTTTTAACGTTATTTTCACGAAATTAGTAAAATAACGTTAAAATTAGTGCACTTTTACTTTTGCCCCCTGAGCGCCTACACACATTATACATTATATGTGTATACCGCAAACGCAAACGGTATTTGCGCATACCGCAAACGGGGCGATATGTGTGATGCACAAAACTGAAACATAAAAATAATACAGAATTTACACAAAGCTAATGCACATAGGTGATATTATTAACTATTTAGAGACCTGTCAATCATTATCCACTATTTGGGTACTAATCCAATAAGCTCACCGATCAAAAAGGTCATCGGTACTCGAGAAAATTCCAAAATCAGGGTCATGTGATCAATGACCCAACTAATAAATAATCTTTGAACAAATTAAATTCATACTGCCGGAAGCATCCAGAGCAGACTTCAAGTCCTTGTCACAACCAATGAGTATTATGTCATTGTCTTCATCAATGTATTTTAGTTTAAGCCTTTGACCCTTTAACCTGAACCTTTTTGCAACTTTCCTTTTCAATTTTGACAGTCCGCGAAAAAGAGGAAATGCAAACTGCTTCTTAGACTTCTTAAAGGTTACGTTCACCATCACCGTGCTAGTAGAATGTTCTGTATCTGTATCTCTTTTACGCTTTCTATCTTCTTTAGTTGATGACCACTGGTCTGCGACATCCGCATCTGACACAACCGACTCTAAATCTGATGAGTCCATTTTGTTTACAGACGATTCCCGACCACCAATTTCCATGGATGACCCGTCACCTAATTCAAATCCAGAGGCAGCCTCGATACTCTGCTTCAAAGTTTGGACCAAGTCCAGTACATGTCTGCTGTCTTTGATGTCCGATGGTAGAAAAAACTCCAGCACAAAGTCGTTATTTCCTTCAACGCTATGCAAGAAGAGTGCAAAGCAGCCGGTTAACTTGCTCATGCTGCATAGTGGACCAAAGGATACTCTTCTTCATCGAGTTTGGTTACATCTCTGCAAAAACAAGAACCACGGGATGACGATGCCCTACCAGCAACCCCCGAGACTTTTCCAGGTGACACTTTTTACTTGCTTCAGTGAATGTCCATGTGTTCATGTCTCGGACATAATAAGGTTGAGCAGTTGACATGCAAACTTTCCTGAAGCATCTAGTGTCGAAACTACAACAACCCTTCTCAATAACTTTCTCGTGGGCAAAATAACTAGTAGATGGGGACAAGGTCCATGTCTGCGCAAGAGGTAGCCTATGGGTGTCACAAACACGTTTCAAAATATCATAGATTTTATCCGACTCGTTGTTGCTACGTTCGTTGGAAACCTGTATACCATAGACATATCCCGTATAAGAATTCCAAAGCAAAAGAAGATTTAACAAAACTTTGACGAACTATTAAACCTGAGTAGTAGAATTTTAGAGTATAAAGTTATAAACCATCCTGAACCAACTCACATTTGAAGCAGGGCCATCACTACTTCAAAAACTTGTGGGCTTGCTAGATTCACCGTCTGAAACATGACAACATTTGTTAAATGAGCAATAATGAAAAGGAGCATAAACCAGAATAGAAAGAAAAATTATCCTTATAATAAGGTTATACTAATCTGATAACTCATTCACATTGCATTGAGAAAGATGTACAAAATAGAGTAATGAACGTAGGATAATTATAACTCATTCACATTGCATAGTGTTTTCCCTCTTTTAAAAAGCATCTAATTAGAACCCTTTTTGTACCTTTGAAAATGTGGCCTAGAAAAACTAGTACGGCTAAAGAAAAAGGAAACTGGAGTAAACACTGACCAAACCAACAGATAAACCATGCAAATTTGTTGGAGACTGTTAAGAAAATAACGCGGCAAATCTGCCAAACGATAAGAGACTGTAGTCAATTTACAGTTGCTTCATTCTCAACCAAAAAAGTAAAACAGAAAACACCAAAAAACATAATAAAGTGGAAAAAATGTACAACGCAAACACCAACTCACACACAAACGCCTGGAAGTTTAATGTGAGAGGCAGAATGGAAACCTTAAGCACATCGTGAATATGTTCAACTTCATAAGCAACATCCTTCAACTTGGAAGATGTCAAAAGCTCAAGCACACCAACGCATAACACTGTAGTAGAATCAAACACTGGTAAAGCCAAATACCCATGAAGCTTGCAACAGATCGCGCAGTCTTGTTGTGGAAAATCTTTTGTCGTGTAATTAGTTAGATCAGACGTCCACTCTGGCAATCCTCGCCTAAATACTCGTGCAGGAGGACTTTCTTCATGATACTTGTCCACAAAAAAAGCTTTGTGCTCAGAGTCCTTCCTATATAAATAAAGTTCTTCACTGGCTACACCGAGACCAAACGGTTGATCTATGGTTGCAAGTAGTTGGTTTTTGCCAACAACATGAGGCGACCAGAACTGAACAATAACATGTGGCTCACGTAAAGTTAAGAGCTTTAGTGCAGCCCTTATCTTAAATGTTATTTCCTGGTGAGACAAGGAATTGTCAAAACCTGTAGTTTTGACAAACCAAATCAGAAGTGCATAAATATTGTATAGTAGTATTATAACAAGCCTTGTTTCATTTTTATAGATAAACCCAGCTAGAAACGAAAATAGGGAGAAAGACATACCGCTGGTCATCGATAGAAATGGATCAGATCGATGGAATAGATCTCGAGGCTCTACATTTCCAGAAACCAACAGAGGTGTCATGTATCGCGACTCACCAGAACTTGGAACTTTCGGCTGTTCTAGAAAGAACTTGGCCCACTTCGTTTCCATTTTCTGATCCATATACAAACCGGTACCTGAAAGTGTTACGACAATATGTTTTGTTATTTTAAGTATTGTTTCACTATGAAGTGTTGGTTACCAAGAAACTATGATTGCATTACTCCCAATCGATTATCGGGTTGTGAGAGGTAAGATGGAAAATTAATTTCACATCTAGGAATAAATGATGATGATGATGATGATCTAGGAATAAATAGTTAGAAAAGGGAAGAATAAAAAAAACAGAATATCTAACTTCAATTTTTAACACTTTTCATCTATAAAATATTAATATAAACTACTTTAAGAACCATTAAACGGGTTAACCCATTTATTAAACGGGTCATCTTCAGTTGACCTGTTTAAAAAAGGGGACGTGTTAGCCTACCTAAAACCTGTTTATTTTCATCTCATGTCCGTGTGTGTTTTGGGTCGGGTCATGAATTATTGCCAAAGAGAAGTCGGCTGTCAGCCTCATATTATCCTCATTCTAAGAATAATATTGTTTCAACATTACGTCACAAAAGAAATTTGTCAACTAGTTTCTAGTTGTACTATCTCATTAACTATTTGAAGAGTTTATATGTTTGTGAAATCAAACGTAGAGATAGATTAAATGGGCTTCTCTTTTATCCTTTTTCCTTATTTCTCTACCTTATGTTTACTTTTATCATTGACGGTTCTAAGAATTTTGGTTGTGGGGGCAAAAAGTATTTACCTAAATAAGAAGCAGCAGTAAGCATCTATTGAGCAACAAATATAAAGATACTAAACTACGATTAATATCACAAAATCACAGTAGCTTACTGACTTTCATATAGAAAAAGTAGTTGTATGAGTGGTGTAAATATAATAAATCGAGTATAATATTCTACTATCGTATAAGTAATTAGTATTAAACATAATAACAAGACTTCAAATTCACAAATTCCTGACTAATATCACATAAGTTCACAATTAACAATTAGCACATTCACACTAACAAAACAGGATTTCACAACTGAGGAAAATAAAATAAGAATCACAATAACATATCACTATGTTATAACAGCACAACCAATTAGAAGATTTAAACAATATCCCTCTAATTTAAGATTTACAAAAGGTTTAGAGTTCACTTACCAGAAATCAAAATATGTCAAAAAGTTAAAAAGAGGTGGAGAAATGATCAGTCAAGGAAGAAAACAATGACATTATTCAGATATTTAAAGGCTGCAACAGTTGGGAGTGAACTAGTGGCAAACCAACACGAAGCAAGTACGTGATCCGACCGAAACACACACAAACCCGAGACTGTGAAAACGTAACACGCCTCTTTCTTCTTACCTGACTTCGCAGCAGAGAGACTATGATCCAGAAGCTGCTGAATGAACAAGAAGCGAGCTGGAACCGGATCCCCTGCCCACACGCACATACCATCATTTAAGAAGTCTTGTAGCTCCACCACCATTTAAGAAGCAAGCTCACGTTCATTTAACGGATGCCACCCACCACTAAATCTCCCTTCTTTTTAGCATGGTTGTAAAAATCCCGACTAGGCGCCGATTATTCTCCATTAATGGCTGATTAATTACAATTAATCCGGTTTAGTCCCCTATTAATCCCGATAAATCGCTAGTCCCCACCCCACTGACTGACTAGCGATTCTACAACATGCTTTTTAGACATCACAATAGCTAAGCACGAAAAAGCTTGCATCGAGAATCAGCACGTGTTCGTCCCGTTCGCTTTCGATACCTTTGTCGCTCTCGCCCCTGACGTGGTGCGGTTCTTCAAGCGGGTTCAGCAAGTAGTAAGTAGTAACACTACGCATGTTAAGGAGCAGAATTTTGTGTTTAGCAGGGTATGGTTTGCTATTCAGAAGGGGGTAGCAACGCAGCTTGTTGCCCGTCTACCGGTCATTAGTTTGTATCTTAATTATAAATTGTGGGTGTTTGAACCATTAAGAGCCAATTTTCTCCTTCTCAACCAACTTTTACAACAACCCTTAAAAGAAGTGACCAAACTGAAAACTAATTAGTTTGTTATCCTCTTTTTCTGGTTTAATGAAATTTCCAACTATGGAAAATTGGAAACCACATTAACCTACCATACACACCTCTAAAAGAACAAACAAAACATTCAATTACACTATTCTAGTCCTTATCTTCAAATATCAACAACAATACAATAATAAGAATCCAAGAAATCATGTATCAAAGTTAATACGTCAATCACAAACAATCAATTAACGAAACATCAAACTGAATCATCACGGATCGACTAAACACGCCTAATAACTAGTGGGCGATCATCACAGGAGCAGTTTAGCACTCCATGTGATTTATAAACAAAATTTGTGTGTAATCGGTTGTTGATCAATGAAATAAAGTAATCATAAAGCATATTTTAAGCAAAAATCATTGTTTAATGTCAGTTAATTCCCACTGTTATCACTAATTCGTCGATTAAACAACAAACATGTAAATTAAAGCATGTAGATTACGAAAAAGGTACAGAGAATACCTAGATCCCTATCAAAAAAGGCGGTTTTGATGATAATCGGTGCGAAACCAGCGAAACCCTATGTGTGTGTGAGAGAGAGAGAGAAAGGGGTGTGTGAGAGAGAGAGAAAGGGGTGTTTGTGTTTGTGTGAGGGTGTGTGTGTGAGGAGTGCGTGTGTGACGAATGCGTGTGCAGTGCTGTGTGTTTTTGTGCAAGGGTTTTTGAAAGGAGGAAGAAGATAAAAGACTATTGTCAATGAGGTAATCTTTCTTGTGACCAGACTCTCACTCTTCCCGTTATTTTATATGGCATTCAGTGAAGGGTGAATACGGTTGACGACGGTTATCTTTGATGGGAGGCGAGGTTTTACTGATTATTCTACGTGTCTATGGACAGGTGAAGATCGTTTAAAAAAAAGATAAAGACTATTAAATTTTTTAAAGGTAACGTACTAACATTGCCGTATATATTTTATTTTCTATTTTGTTTTGCAGCTTTAGTGAGATGTGATCCAAGGCTGTATACGAGCTAAGTCAAGTTAGAATCAGTTTGAGTTTGGCTCGAACTTAATTTAAGCTGGCTCGACTCGAACTTGAATTTTAAATAGCTCGGTTTGATCTAGCTGGAATTAACAAAGAACCATAAAATTTGCTAATTAAAAAGCCCTCAAAGATGAACTATTCGTAGACTAAGGGCTACAATTACAATGTAACATAACCAAATAGCTAAATATGTAAGTATAAATAATTAATTAAGTCTTTGCCTTCTTTTATAGAGGAAATAGAGGAAATAAAAGAAACGAAGGATGTGAAGGTTAGCTTTTGTAAACCTTATCAAGCGATGTGGGACAAGTTGTGACTATGCTTATATGTATATACCGTAAATCTTATCGAGCTAGCTCACGAGCCGAGCCAGGCCTAGCTCGAGCTCGGCTCGTTTACAAACCGAGTCAATTTTGAGCCGAGCTTTTTTCGAGCGAGCTGCGAGTTTTTTGAACATCCCTAATGTGATGAGATAACCCCATACCAACGATGAAGGTTAAAACAAGTCTAGCATGGACGGACTATGTTTTGGATTAACATTGCTAGAACAAACTCCGGTTGAAGTGTTGTTGTTTGACATTTGGCCTGACATCAATCCCCAGACTTCTCAGAAGATGAAAGGATGGGGAGATACAATGGTAAATTAGACTGGACCTTGTTGAGTTGTTCGATAGGACACAAAAGGATAACCTTACCTGGCTTGGAATGCATCAAGGGAAACCTGAAAACACAATAGATGTCAAAGATTTCAATAGAGATTGGATCTTTAGGGAAGAGTGATATCCAACAGATAGCACCATTACCTAATGGACAAAGAATCGACTAGCTGACATGTTATGTCGGCGGAAAAAACTCATGATAAAGAGCATTTAGTGCTCTTTCTATAGTCACATCTTTATGAGGTATTTAAGCCTTTCTTCTAAGCCAGAAAAGACATTCAATTCACTCTCAACTATTATTTTTTTCACTTAGCAGTTGGCATCCGGTTCTATCAGACGGTGTTGTAGTAATCGCTAGTTGGTAGTCGGGCGGTGAAGTGAAGACTCGCGATTAATCGGGATTAAATGTGATAAATCGAGGATTAACCGGTGATTAATCGACGTCTAATCAGAATTTTTACAGCCATGTTACAAAAAAACAATACTTATTCTCATGTCTGAGTCTGATGAGCCTGGGGATAAGAAAGACCCGTGGGCCCTCACTGTGATGAGGCTAAATGTGCTTTCTAAGACTACCCTCAACGCGCATGTTGGGGGTGTAACATCCGTCAAAAACCGGGTTAACCAAACCCGTTTCGTTTATTAACCGAACAACCAGTTAAAATTTCGTTGCATATTTAATGCTCAAATTAATTTTAAACGATACATAATGAATAAGTATATTAGAATATAAAATTTATATTTGAAAATTTATTAAAAATAAGGAAATAAAAATATTATGCTGATGCCGGGTTTCGAACCCGGGTCAGCCGAGAACTCAAAGACTTAACTCACACTCGCCCAACCACTCCGCCACTTATGATACTTGTTGATTATTTGAAACAATTAATACATATAATAAAACTGGAAATCGAATGCAATTACTCAGCGCGCCCAAATTACTCTCGCCGGAAATCCCGACGAAATCGCAAGAAATTTCACTCGCCGGAATTCTCTGCAAGTCGCCGGAAAACCGAGACTTTCATCTACACGGTAAATACCTCGACTCTTTCTGTTTTAACCCATTGTTAGACTATCACTAACATCAATCCCTCACCCAGAATCTATTTCAGACGACGTTGCCGGATATTCCATTTTCGCCGGAAAACTTCTGGAATTTCCAGAATCACACTGTTAACCGGTATGATCATCTAAACATTCTGATAATCGTTGCTCAGTAATTCAATTTCATATCTAAACAATCAAACTGATTATTGAATCCGAACAGAAGGAGTTCACAAAACAGAGCCGGCGATCCTTGCCGGAGTTCTGAAAAAGACGACCTGTTCCGTTACATTCTTTCCCAAAACTTTTCTGTTCAATACCTTTAAATTTCTCATACTATTCGTTAACCGAATTAAACAAGAAACAGTTGGTTTAATCATTGTCTGTGTTTTGAACGAAGAAGACGAAGTCGCTTAGGTTATAAGATTAATTGAAATCAATATTATGAACGGGTTAGACACACAGTCCAGCGGTGGACTGTGTGCAAATAAATACGCATACGTCCCGAGTTCGATCCTTGACACACGCACTTTCGCTGTAATATAAATGTTCTTTTTTTAACTGAACCGGATCCATACGCAGTAAGATGTTAAGTATAATAAAAACCAGAATATTTACCAAGTTAGACACACAGTCCAGCGGTGGACTGTGTGCCAAACTAAACCACAGGTCCCGGGTTCGAGACCTGTGGAGAGCACCGAGTTGATACCATTAAATCCTTTTTAAAATAAATGATTTTCGGATTAACTTAAATAGTGTATAAATATAATTAAAAACAGAAATATTTCGGGTTAGACACGTAGCTCAGTTGGTAGAGCTGCGTGCACGCGTACGGGAGGTCACGGGTTCGAGTCTCACTCAGTGCAATAATATTCCCAATCGAACCGGTCAACGGTCAACAGTCGTGGTCAACGGTCAAAAGTCAACATTTTTTTATTATTTTTATTTATTTATTTAATTTAAAAACCAATTAAAAATACTTAAAAATAACGTTTTTAAAGTTAGAAAATAGCCTTAAACTCACAAAAATATATCCAAAAATACTACTAAAATTGATTAATAAAATCCGCTTATTTACCGAACCATTATGTTATTATCTAGGTTAGTTTCTCTCGTGGTTAAATCCAAATTCGTGCGCATTCATCATCAATCCAAGAAACGCAACCACTGTGAGTGAATTCTTACAAACTCTCCTTTTTAGTCACGTTTTGGGGTGTATCATGTGCCGCTTAAACTAATTCGTTTTATTCAAACTCGTGCTATACCATATTATGATCTAAACTTAGAATGTAAATATTGTTTGTTGTTATGTATTATATATTGTCAAGTTGTATGCAAACTATTTGTTAGGCCCATCAGTTCCTCGTGGGAGACGAGTTGAACAACGCGTGCCTTAAAACACATTCATTAGGCCCATCAGTTCGTAGAACAACGCGCGCCTCAAAACTCATTCATTAGGCCCATCAGTTCCTCGTGGGAGACGAGTTGAACAACGCGTGCCTCAAAACGATCAATTGTTGTATGTGTGTGCAATATCTAATATTAAGTGTTTTGTGAATATATTTACATTTACATTTACTCATATGCGGTTATGCACTTTATTTAATAATCAATTCAATAAACTTGTTTAAATGTTTTCATAGGATTCACTCGCCAACTTTTTGTTGACCCAAAAACCATTTTTACACATGATACAGGTGAACATGATGAAGCAAGGAAAACATAGGAAATTGCCTTAGAAGAAAAATAATGAAGTTTAGAAGGATGTATAGAACATGTTGTATTTGTTTGATTTGATTGTATGATTCCTTTTAAATGGTAATAATAAATATGAAACATTATAATAAATGTTATGAGCTTTGATGTAAACCCAATCATGCCCCGATCACCTTTTCTGCTGCGGGTCGGGGTGTGACAGATTGGTATCAGAGCTTTTGACTATAGGGATATAGGATAGGTTATTAGACCCTTAGAGCCTATACTATAGTTAATTAGATTTTAATTGTTTATGTGGTTATATGCAAACTCATGATGTTTATTTCTTTCATATTTATTACATACACAAATGCATGCAAACACTTCCAATACTACATTTTGTGATACATAGTGAATTATACTTACAGTCAAACATACATAATTACATACACATTCATCATACATATTTCAATGCTCACATATTCAAATCATCTTCATACTTCCGTTATTCAAGATTTTGTCGCATTTTTCATTTTTCAAATCTCATCGAAGTGAGTTCTGTGACGGGCATGTAGTAACTGTAAGGGTACAAATATCGGTAGTCGGAACGTCCTGTCTAGGTTGGCATTCGTATAAATCCAATATAACGGACCAGTATGCCTACCTGGGGACTAACGATGAGAGTACGAAGGACCTATTAGGCCAAAGCATGCCACACCAAACGTCGTTCGAACTAACCCCACTTTGAGGTGTCACCGTGTCCACACCTGGATACATTCCGAATATCATACGTTACATACATATTTCTTGATTTTCTCCGGGTTTTAGTGTACGTAACCAGGCTAACACATGCGAACCATATGAAAAACCCGGTAATCATGGGGGCCCACATGATTACGAAGGTGAAGTATGGCGGCATGCAAGGCCCAATTACGAGCAAAGCCCAAGACATCCTATGGATGTAGTAGATTTATTATTTTATATTTATTTTATGAATGTTCATTCCTAAATACGACACATGATCCCTAAAACATCCAACTCATACTCTTGATACGTATTCCTTGTAGATTCTAGTCTCGCTCGTAGGAAAATGAAATCAGGAAATCCCGCGAGCGCATGGCTGCCCAAATCGCTCAACAAATGGCGGTCGTAATACCCAGCATCGTAGTTCAAGTTCAACAAGCCCTTACCGCTAATCCCGACAACCCAATCAATCAAGAAGATCAAAATGTTACCAACCCTTCCCCAATTACCACTAAATGCACCTTCAAGCATTTCAAATCCTACGACCATCCAAAATACGAAGGGACTGAAGGTGTCACCGCTCTCCTCTATTGGTTTGAAGAAATGGAAAACACTTTTCTAAATTGCGATTGTCCCAATGATCGCAAAGTGCGATATGCTACTGGTCGTTTACTTGGAATAGCACTTACATGGTGGAATACAGAGAAGGCCAAACGAGGTGTTGAAGATGCTATGACTTTGACTTGGGAAGAGTTGAAGGAAATCATGACAAGACGGTTTTGCCCAAGAAGCGAAATCAAGAAATTGGAGGATGAGTTCTATTGTTTGAAGCAAAAGGAAGGCGATCACACCACATACAACAAGAGATTCCTCGAGTTAAATCAAATGGTTCCCAACTTGTTCACTCCTCTTTACCGTTTGATCGAGCACTACATTCGAGGTCTTCCTTCAAAAATTCAAGACTCTGTAATAAGTACCACACCTGCAACTTTGGAAGCAGCAGTGGAATTAGCTACAGAGCTCACACGAAAACCGCATACGTAATAAAGACTTCAAGGAGGAGAAGAAGAAGGATAAAGCATCAACTGAAATCTCAAACTCCACCCAAACCGAATCCCCTTCATGATCCATTTCAAAGAGAAAACGAGATGGGCAACTTTTCGCTGTCACCCAACGCAATCAACCAGTCTCACAAGCCGTACCCCTCCAAGCTATCCCAATCACCCAAGTAGCACCCAACTCAACTTACCCAAATAAGAAACCTTACCTTGGACCTCACCCTCAATGTAACACCTGTTTTTATCACCATCCATCTACCTTACCTTGTCGACTATGTGTGAATTGTGGACGCTATGGTCATTTGAGCAAGGCTTGCCGCACCTCTCAAAACCAAACCTCACCCCCTACTCAAAACATGATCCAAACATATCAACAACCCCAATACCCCATGTTTCCTTATGTTCGAGCTTGTTTTAATTGTGGCGACCCTACCCACTTTAGAAACACGTGCCCTCGATTGGTTAACATCATACACGCCCAAGCTCAAGCAAACCCAGTTAACCAAGCAAATCAAGGAAACCTAATCACTAGGCCACCAGCAAGAGGAAGAGTTTATAACATCAACGCCAATCCTGTTGGAGATAATGACGTTCCAAACGAATCACCCAACTAGTCTCCTTCACCAAAAATCAAGATTCAACTCCAACCGCTTCATTTTTATGTTTTTCTTTATGTTATCTCAATTTTCACGTGCCTCAAATTATAAATTGGAAATTTATCCATGGATCTTAATGCGAATTACTACTTCAGTTTTGTTTTTATACTTATTGACTTAACATTCATAT
Source organism: Scalesia atractyloides (assembly GCA_947069175.1). Lineage (NCBI taxonomy): Eukaryota > Viridiplantae > Streptophyta > Magnoliopsida > Asterales > Asteraceae > Scalesia > Scalesia atractyloides. Next base: position 82,826,446 of record CAMTDV010000024.1, read on the forward strand.
CAGTATACCTCACGACGTATCTCAGTCTCATCATTTAAAGAAGTTGAGTTGTGTCTCACTTCTACATAGACTAACCTCTCCATCATAACAAACGAGAGAGGTACTGTCATCATTCAAACATGTATAATATCAGAATTAAGACTCAAGTTTGGTTGATTGTGTTTGTTTATGTTTAGAGTCACATAGAACTAATCATAACTTACTGATAAAACCAATGAAAATTTGACAAGAATATGGTGGATACGCCGCTGGTACTTCCTATATATAAGTATTCTTGTCAAATGATCAGAGGCCTTGTCAGACGGTTATGAGAAGTTCCATGTAGGATTTAGTAATGTCTTGGTTGAAGTTTGTGTTATACTCACTGATTTAGCATTTATATCATCATACATCTCAACGTATTTCAATCTCATCATTTAAAGAAGTTGAGCTGTGTCTCACTTCCACATGGACTAACCTCTCCATCATAACAAACAGAGAAGTACTGTCATCATTCAAACATTTATACTATCAGAATTAAGACTCAAGCTTTGGTTGTTGTGTTTGTTTATGTTATAGAGTCACATAGGACTAATCATAACTTACTGATAAAACCAATGAAAATTTGACAAGAATATGGTGGATACGTCGCTGGTACTTCCTATAAATAAGTATTCTTGTCAAAGGATCAGAGGCATTGTCAGGCGGTTATGAGAAGTTCCATGTAGGATTTAGTAATGTCTTGGTTGAAGTTTGTTTTATACTCACTGATTTAGCATTCATATCATATCATCATTTAAAGAAATTGGATTGTGTTCTATTTCTACATAGACTAACCTCTCCATCATAACAAACGAGAGAGGCACCATTCAAACATGTATACTATCAGAATTAGGACTCAGGCTTTGGTTGTTGTGTTTGTTTATGTTCTAGAGTCATATCATAGAACCAATCATGACTTACTGATAAAACCAAATTTTACAAGAATATGGTGGATACGCCCCTGGTACTTCCTATATATAAGTATTCTTGTCAAATGATCAGAGGCATTGTCAGGCGGTTATGAGAGGTTCCATGTAGGTTCTAGTAGTAGAAGTTTTGTTTTAGGATATAACCTTATCTTTCCAGACATATCAAAACTTTTGCGCATGAAATCATATTTAGTCAATCAACTCTGTTTATCAGTATTCATTATCATAGGCATCAAAAAGCGATTCCTGTAGCAGGGTACTCAACCCTTACAAGGAACGTTACCGCCGCAAACAAAATTTAAACTCTTACTCCTTTCTAAGTATGCAACTGTCAAATTAAAACCTTTTGAGTCAAACATGCCACTACTTAAATTTCGGGACGAAATTTCTAAAAGTACGGGATACTGTAACATCCGTAAAAAACCGGGTTAACCAAACCCGCTTCGTTTATTAACCGAACAACCAGTTAAAAATTTCCTTGCATATTTAATGCTCAAATTAATTTTAAACGATACATAATTAATAAGTATATAAGAATATAAAATTTATATTTGAAAATTTATTAAAAATAAGGAAATAAAAATATTATGCTGATGCCGGGTTTCGAACCCGGGTCAGCCGAGAACTCAAAGACTTAACTCACACTCGCCCAACCACTCCGCCACTTATGATACTTGTTGATTATTTGAAACAATTAATACATATAATAAAACTGGAAATCGAATGCAATTACTCAGCGCGTCCAAATTACTCTCGCCGGAAATCCCGACGAAATCGTCAATCATTAACGTGTTCTTTTGACATAACGGATGCAATTACAGCAGCGCCGGTTATAACTGAAAATTTTAAGGTCACTCATTCAAATCATCAAACCGTAACCGAATAACTTTGAAATCGAAACCGGAAATACAATTAAAACTGAGATTTATCAGTTGAGCTCGCGAGTTTATCAACCTTACACTCTCCATTTTGCTCAGAAAACTTCGCCGCAAGTCGCCGGATTTCTCTGTAAATTAACCGGAAATTATCGCCGGAAAACCGAATTCATTCCATCCCGTCTGCTTACCCAAAAATAAGATCTTAGAGCTCATACTGACATCACCCACACTCACCTTAAACCTCTGAAGAATCTCTGTCGCAAGAAATTTCACTCGCCGGAATTCTCTGCAAGTCGCCGGAAAACCGAGACTTTCATCTACACAGTAAATACCTGGACTCTTTCTGTTTTAACCCATTGTTAGACTATCACTAACATCAATCCCTCACCCAGAATCTATTTCAGACGACGTTGCCGGATATTCCATTTTCGCCGGAAAACTTCTGGAATTTCCAGAATCACACTGTTAACCGGTATGATCATCTAAACATTCTGATAATCGTTGCTCAGTAATTCAATTTCATATCTAACCAATCAAACTGATTATTGAATCCGAACAGAAGGAGTTCACAAAACAGAGCCGGCGATCCTTGCCGGAGTTCTGAAAAAGACGACCTGTTCCGGTACATTCTTTCCCAAAACTTTTCTGTTCAATACCTTTAAATTTCTCATGCTATTCGTTAAACCGAATTAAACAAGAAACAGTTGGTTTAATCATTGTCTGTGTTTTGAACGAAGAAGACGAAGTCGCTTAGGTTATAAGATTAATTGAAATCAATATTATGAACGGGTTAGACACACAGTCCAGCGGTGGACTGTGTGCAAATAAATACGCATACGTCCCGAGTTCGATCCTTGACACACGCACTTTCGCTGTAATATAAATGTTCTTTTTTTAACTGAACCGGATCCATACGCAGTAAGATGTTAAGTATAATAAAAACCAGAATATTTACCAAGTTAGACACACAGTCCAGCGGTGGACTGTGTGCCAAACTAAACCACAGGTCCCGGGTTCGAGACCTGTGGAGAGCACCGAGTTGATACCATTAAATCCTTTTTAAAATAAATGATTTTCGGATTAACTTAAATAGTGTATAAATATAATTAAAAACAGAAATATTTCGGGTTAGACACGTAGCTCAGTTGGTAGAGCTGCGTGCACGCGTACGGGAGGTCACGGGTTCGAGTCTCACTCAGTGCAATAATATTCCCAATCGAACCGGTCAACGGTCAACAGTCGTGGTCAACGTCAAAGTCAACATTTTTTTATTATTTTTATTTATTTATTTAATTTAAAAACCAATTAAAAATACTTAAAAATAACGTTTTTAAAGTTAAAAATAGCCTTAAACTCACAAAAATATATCCAAAAATACTACTAAAATTGATTAATAAAATCCGCTTATTTACCGAACCATTATGTTATTATCTAGGTTAGTTTCTCTCGTGGTTAAATCCAAATTCGTGCGCATTCATCATCAATCCAAGAAACGCAACCACTGTGAGTGAATTCTTACAAACTCCCCTTTTTAGTCACGTTTTGGGGTGTATCATGTGCCGCTTAAACTAATTCGTTTTATTCAAACTCGTGCTATACCATATTATGATCTAAACTTAGAATGTAAATTGTTTGTTGTTAGTTTATATTGTCAAGTTGTATGCAAACTATTTGTTAGGCCCATCAGTTCCTCGTGGGAGACGAGTTGAACAAGCGTGCCTTAAAACACATTCATTAGGCCCATCAGTTCGTAGAACAACGCGCGCCTCAAAACTCATTCATTAGGCCCATCAGTTCCTCGTGGGAGACAGTTGAACAATGCGTGCCTCAAAACGATCAATTGTTGTTGTGTGTGCAATATCTAATATTAAGTGTTTTGTGAATATATTTACATTTACATTTACTCATATGCGGTTATGCACTTTATTTAATAATCAATTCAATAAACTTGTTTAAATGTTTTCATAGGATTCACTCGCCAACTTTTTGTTGACCCAAAAACCATTTTTACACATGATACAGGTGAAAAGGATGAAGCAAGGAAAACATAGGAAATTGCCTTAGAAGAAAAATAATGAAGTTTAGAAGGATGTATAGAACATGTTGTATTTGTTTGATTTGATTGTATGATTCCTTTTAAATGGTAATAATAAATATGAAACCTTATAATAAATGTCATGAGCTTTGATGAAAACCCAATCATGCCCCGATCACCTTTTCCGCTGCGGGTCGGGGTGTGACAGGGGGGATGCATTTAATGAGCTGGCATGCTGCCCTTGGGAAGAATGCAATGGAGTGAAGGATAAAGTGAAGGGCATGTATGTGGGGAAGTGCAGAGAGAGGGTGGGCCCATTCATTAAAAAACCAATTTTTATTAAAAACAATAGAAAAAGAAATGGTAATGTGAAAGAGAGAGGATACATATGGGAAGGATGGGTTGGAGTTAAAAAGAGAAGAAATAGTGCATGTGAGAATGATGGATAAAAAGCTGATGTAACAGTAATTAATAGGATGCATATAATAAATGTAGGCTGTTGCATTCGAATCACTATAATACAAGACAGGCTTTATTCAAGTACGGGCACCATTATTGGTGCTACAGTGACCTTAGTCAACAATTATGAGCTTTGGCGACAAGAAGAAGATTTTTAAATAAAAAAACAACATACAATGTTGGATTTCCTTGTAGAAAATATATACTCAAATCATGAATGATATTCTAATTTTCAACCTATAAATTATTAGGTGGTTGTAATATGTGTATTGGGAGTATTTCAAAAAAAATTGCACTTTTAACTTTTAACCCAAAGATTATTATTTTTTACATTTTAACCCCTATGATTTTTAGTTTTAACCCAAAGCTTCTAAACTTTTCAATTTAACCTAACATTTTTTTATTTTCACCCTTAGCCCCTATATTTTTCATTTTTAGCAAGTTTTTCGTTTTTCGTATATTTTTCCTGTTTGACAGCCAGTCCAACGCGTTTATTTTTCTCTGTTTAACAATTCCGTCGCAACGCACGGATCCTGGATCGACTTAGTTACTCTTTTCTACGTTTCCATCTAATTTCTTCGCCCTAACACGTCGCGGCTAGCGTGCGTGGTTATTTTACGAGCTCTTCTTATTTTGGTGTTCGCAGGCAGTGGTTTGGCATTAGTGCCAAGGCCCCTATACTTTTCATCTTTCGCAAGTTTTATGTTTAATGTTTCGTTCTAGATTTTCCGAGTTAACACGCCGCAACGTGCGTGTAGGGTTCAACATTTTTTCATCTACTTTTTCCTGTTTAACAGGCCTGTCGCAACGCGTCTGTTTTCCCCGTTTGATAGGTTTGTCGCAACGCGTGGATCATAGATTGACTTAGTTATTCTTTTCTATGTTTTACACACAGGTTCGTGATCATGTAAGAAACATTTGACTTTCATCTAATCTAATATGATATATAACTAACGAATCCCCGCCGCATTGCGGCGGATGGTAATTCTAGTTTATACTATTATGAATGCCAAAAGAATAACTAATTTAAAGAAATATCGTATGAGAAAACTACTTTCATTTTAACTGATATAAAAACGCTTTAAGGCAGTGGCGAACCCAAGAATTATTTTTAAATGGTGCGATTAGAATTTAAGCCTATAAAATAAAACAAAATTTTATTTTAAGGGATGCGTCCACTAGGGATGAGCATTTGGTACCGGGTACCGATACCGTACCGGTACCGAATATCCCGTACCGAATTTTTTCTGTACCGGTACCCACTTTTTAACATTTTTGGTATCGGTACTTTTGGTACGACACCGATAAAATACCGAATTTTACCTTTAAATACCGGTACCGTACCGTACTGAATATATCGGTACCAGTAGTTTTGACGAATTTTGATAACGGTATTTTCGGTACCACGCTTATCCCTACGTCTGCCCACCCAAACTCTAACTTAGTTCCACCCTGCTTCAAGGCAAAAAGAAAGACAGATAGTGTTGGATTATATAAAATGAAAAATTTAGCCAAAATTAAGTTATATGAGATGACGTGGTTGATTAGACCGGCCAATAATGGCTTTGAATGGTTGACGTAATTCCTTAGATCGTTGGGTATGGTTTGGTTTGTCTATTTGGGGACTAGCCGTCACGTAGGCCCCACGTAAAAAGGGTGAAGGATCATCATCTTGAAGACTACTCAACGGTTTGGAGGATGGTTCTCCACCTTTTCTTATTATTATTTTTTTAATTTTGTAAAATAATTAAAAAAGTAAATAAAAATAAAAAAAGTTACATTTAAACAAAAGCATAAAGTTACATTAAAAAAAACTAAACATTTAAAAAAAATACAAGACAAATAAAAAAAAGCTACCTAAAGTTACATAGTGGGAGTGTAGCCGGGTGACGTGAACGAGAGTGAACTTGAGTTGGGAGTATTTTGGTTGAAGGGATCCATATTTTTTTCTTGGTTGAAAGAGTGTTTTATAAAAATGGAGAGATTGAAGAAGATGTTTGTAAGAAATGGGGGTTAATGTAATATATAAAGAGGTATTGGGCAATTTTTTTTTATAAAAATAACCATTCACATTTGAGGGGGCCCCACCATTGCAGCCTTTCATGACCGTCTCTAGCGGCATGTTTGCGCCGTTTGCGACGTGCCCGCCCACAAGGGGGCGGTGTGCGACGTGCATCAAGGGACGGCGCTGGGGTGGAACAAGCCCCACACCGTTCGATCTTAAAGATTTTCAAACTCAAAAATTGATGTTAAAAAAGGCATCAAACTCTTTTTATGGTTTTTAAAACAAAATCTATTTGAGTTGGTTGAAAAAATAAAATGAAGCTCAAATCCACCTTTAGGTAAAATATATAAAATACATATATATCACCATGGCACACATGGATGTCAATAGTTCATGTTAAACAATTAAGGACATGTTTGGCTAAGGTTTTTGAAACAAGTTATTGACTTATTGGCTTTTTGAAAAGTCATAGGCTCTAAAAAGTCTATTTGGCAATAAAGGTGTATGTGAGAGGAAAAGTCATAAGCTTCAAAAAATCACTCCATACTTACTTTTCCAAAAAGTCATAAACGCTTTTGAAAAGCTAAGCCAAACATGACCTAGGAGTTGAATTGGCCTCCTAGGTGACAAAATGGGTTGTTGGATAACTTAATGATACCCTTTAACTCGTCATTTGTGTATCTTCAATTATTGCTTTCACATTGTTGAATGATATTTTTTAACAACTTTAGCACCTACAAAAAGCAAGCTGAGGCACAACCAAAACAATTACATGACAAGGAGCGGGGTTTTTAATCATGCGGTCCGAGCAATTTTAAACTTACACTTTCCAATCGAAAACCATTTAGAATGGAATTGTGTTAATTGAGTTCCGGTTGTTGCTTAAAACAGTTAAGCTGCAAACTACATCATCCAAGGTAGATCAAATGTCTGCGAAAGATTTTTCAGTTTCGTTTAATACCATTCAAATATCCGCAAAGGATTTCTCATATTTTCTGTCATCGATTATATAGGTAATAAAGTTCTATTGTAACCTTTAAGTGTCTTCTCTATTGACTTGTAACAAGTTGCCATTGTTGATTACTAGTGCGTGTCAAGCGTGATATGATTTTGTTAATATTTTAAGTTCATTTTACGTATTAGTCAAGTTTTAAATTTATAAAACACGATATTATACTAACACTAAACACACACTAGGGCAAGTGCACCAATCGTGAGCATAGTATAGTGTTGGTAAGATACCGATGTCGTCCAAAGACACAAGAGCTTTTAATACCGGTTTAGCGTCAACGTCTAATCCATACAAAAAAATTCATAAAAGTTTTGAAACATAAAAATGAAAAGATAAATAAAAATAAAATACAAATAGACAAGAAATAATCACTTGGATCCAACTCCTCTTTTAATGATTTTCGCACTTCCGGACTTTTTAAGAGATTATCTTAGTTATAGTAGTAGGCCCATCTTTAGAAGGTGACGTTACCATCGGCCAAGTGGTTTGAGTCAGCAACGATACAATCCCAAGAGGCCGGAATATTGAAAGACAATTAAATAAGTTATTAATGCAAAAAGAAGTAGGCCCATCTTTTGAAGGTGATGTTACCCTCGGCCAAGTGGTTTGAGTCAGCAGGGATACAATCCCAAGAGACCGGATTTATGTTTTAATAGTAGTTTACATATGAGGGGTTCAAGCTATTCGCACCCCCGTCATCTAATACCATGGGGTATTGAAGGAGGTCCTAGTAAGCTTCAACCAAGTCCTCGCAGGATCTATACACTGAACGAGACAAGAACTTTACCAAACCACCCCCTAACCCCCTTCCAAGTAGTTAATGTGCTTTATATAGACCGTAAAGACACGAATGAGTAAATCAATGACATCATGAAGAAATGGTTAGGAAAATTCACTGTCAACATAAGAAACTAGTTATTAAAGTCACTAATACATATCCATTAAAAAGTAGCCGAAAGATTAAAAATCAAAAGTAATACATAAAAGATTTATATTCACCAAGTGATGTAAGAGATTAGCCAAGCATGGCCTTTGTTTGACAAGAACTCTTACGATCAATCTTGGATCCCGAGACTACTACACACTCTAAAGATGGAAAATGGATGATGGTGGTGGGTGTTGGTGGTGTAGTGATGGTGGAGTGGTGGCAAAGTGAGAGATAATGGTTTGCCAATGGATGCCTTTGAAGGGAATGAAACACCCCTATTTATAGCCAGAACAAAGCCCCGACCACGGCCCACCCGTAGCCATCTTCTTCTCTTCCTTCATTTAATGCAGCTGTCAGCAGAGGGTCCCACACGCCCCCGTTGTCAACTCTTTACTATACTATAAAGATTCTGCAAATCTTAGCATTGACCATGCCCCGTGCTTGGCTGGACACGACCCCATGGTGGCTTGAAATCTACAGTTTGTCTTTTCTGCAGGTCTTGTAGATTGACCACAGTTTCTCTTGTTTTTGTTCTTTGGATGTTGCTGAGGGGCCGAGCGTGTCACTTTATTCCTCCTTCATGTATTTTGTGTTGGTTTTAGTCTCTAATTTGCTTCTTTTGTTCTTTTAAGCTCATTTGGTCCTGTAAATTAAAAAGGAACAAAGAAACGTACTTTTCCAATATTAGTACTGAAAAGGGGGTGGTATTACGCCTCGTTTGATGTAATTTATATGTTGCATTTTGTACACATCAATTACATCCCGTTGCTCCATTGATTTGTTAATTGAACTCGCACCTGCTTGGAACTTGTATAGGTTTGACTTTACGTTGTGTTCCGGAGTTTACTAAATGAAAGAAAATAAGAGGAAAAGAATATAGGGTTGAAAAGAAAGGGAATGAAGCGGATATATGTTTTCATTTCGTATTCAAGTTCGAAGGAAAAGAAAAGAAATTTTACCATCATACTCTTGTTGGATTTTATTATTCGTATTCCAAGTTCGAAGGAAAAGAAAAGAAATTTTACAATCATACTCTTGTTGGATTTTATTATAGATTAAATGAAAAAGTAATCTCCCTACTCTATAAAAGGAGAAAGAACGATGACATAAGAAAAGCTTATGTAGGCATAGAGGCTGTCCAACTCAGCTTCATGTCATTTGCATCATGATCCCACTTTATTTTAAAAAAATCATTTCAAATGAATCTCTCTTAAGATTAAAATCTTGGCTTCAGATTCAAAATCATTTCAAATTCAAATTAATCTCTCTTAAGATTAAAATCTTGGCTCCAAATTCAAAATTCAAAACATATACATATATAAACTGAGTTCACTAATCAAAATTTCAAAATCCTGGCTTCACTTTCAAAATTCAATCCATTTCGCTCTCAAATCCAGATCCTTCCATCAGTCCACAACAAATCCGTAAGTATTCACAGGAGTGACAAAGAAGTCAACTCAATCACCACACCACGCACAACGACCCTTCTCTACACTCAAACCGAATCATGATCTCACATTCTCCCTGATTGCTCTGTTTTAGATCTTCGACGGCGCTATGGATTTCTCGAAGGTCGATGAGAAGCTTCTCCGTTCAGTCCGTTTCGTAGAGATCAAGTAAGCTTACTTCGATTTACCCTTTTTGTTTACAGTTTATCTTATGATTGATTCTCAAGAAATTGAAGAAATTTTTTACTTTTTGTTTGACTTATATTGACTTTGAAAGTTGTGTATTGAAGATCAAGTTCCAAAAGAGCAAATATGGTAGCCATGGAAACATTATCCTCATCAATGGCATTGATTGAGTGAGTTTGTTTTTTTTTTGTGTATCTATTATTGTTTTAACTTTGACTAATATTTAATTTAAAACATAATAGGAGAAGGAAACCCATGGTTGGTACCTACTGAGGATCATATCTATGAATTTATGAGGTAATGTGTGTAATATTATTACAATATATCTACAATATATCCATTTATTTAATGTAGTAGAGTAGTAAATACTGAATTTTAGATTATTAATAATATATAGTTTAAAAATAGAGATGGTTTGTGCTTTTGGTTTACAATGACCTACGGTATACTTTTATGTTCTACATGTGATGTAGGTGGGATTTGAAAGTAATTCTAGGGGTTCTGTTGTAAACAACAGATGTACGAAGCTTAGTTTTTGTGCTTTTGGTTTACAAAGACTAACCTATAAGTTTAGTGTAAAAATCGAATCGATGATTTGTATCACTTGAAAATGAACCTGCAAGAGTAAGTTCCTCTTTTTTTATTAGATAAGTAAGATTGTGTTTGGTGAATAAGGTAATGACTCTACCTAGAAATCTGACTACACATTTCAATAGTATTTATTTTCTTTGCTGCCAGGTTTTTAAAGAATAATGTTGACTAAATCTGGTCATTGAATCTGAAATCAATGAACCTTGGTGAGACTCTTATTTTCCATTAGTTTAGCTTTCGTGTTTTGGGCTTGAATTTTTACCATATAATGATTATGATTTGCAGTAAAGGGTGTTTAAGCTAACATATTTCTCTGATTCTAGAGCTTGTAGTTTTAACTTAAACAAAAGGGTGTTAAGCTAACATATTGCCTTATGAACATTGAACAGTTATGATCAGACAAAAGATTCCCACCAAATGCATCTGACCAGGAAATGCTTGAAATAGTAATGGGCAGGTTTGTATGTTTGATAAGGGTGGTAATAAAACCGTACTCCGACTTTGTTGCATAATAGTAGCAACAGTTTCTCTCTTCTAAATAATAATCAAACATTTTCTTTAGATACGAGATTCAGAAGGAGCTTATGCATCCAATTCAGAATCTTCTTGGGGGTGAACTTGCTCGTGCAATGCTTATCCAAGTAAGATACTTTATTGATTAGTGATAAAAAATGTAAAAAGGAATAGCATAGTACATAGTGATATGATTTCATTATATATTCTTGATTTTATCAATTGAATTATAGTATCATGAACTGAGACTTTCTTGTAAAATGGTCTGGTTTTAAAGTGTTTGTTTTTGTTCTTTTATACCAGCATCATCATCATCAAGAGCATCAAGTGACTCATGAGTTATTGAAGTATAGTTGGCTAATAAGTTTCTGTATCTTACACAAGTCTGATGGGCAAAGAAAACACTGAAAAACCGTAGGTTACTTATAAGTTTTTGAGTTTATTACGACATTAAAATACACATGATTAATACTCATATCTCTTTTTTTTAGATATCATGTACAAGGTATTCGCATCTTATGAGTGTGAGTGAGTTCAAGGACAATGAAGCCGATGATGACGTGATGATAAAAGATAGAGGTTTAGATGTCGGCGGATCAAACCGGACAGCAGTTGAGAGGTCGAGGAGGCGTTCACTTCCAAAGTTGAGAGGCTGAGATGATAGCTTCGAAATTGAATCTTTATCTGACCAACTTTTATTATTTGAAGAAAAGCTTAAGGTTTAGTTTTCTAAATTATAGATTAATTTTCATCGTCAACTTTTAATATTGGTACCTTGTCTCTATTAATATATGTTGCTGATTCCGAGTAACCCTTTGGATTCTCGAAACATCTTGCTTGAAGGCATGTTCTCCGTTAGAAACCTAATGAGACATCGATTGATTTCCATCGAATCGAAACTTACTTAGCATATACAAATATACAATAATATATCTAATTGTCATATTTCAGTAAGGGTTGGTACAGGCGGTGAAGAGGCTGGACTTTGGGCTGCTGACCTTGTAGGTACATTTTTTTATTTTTTATTTATTAAAAAGCTTGTAATCTATTCGCATGCAAAGCTGAAGCGACTGGTGGTGGTTTGATGAAGTGATTAACTGTGCATTATAAGTTATAATATAAGATGGAGAATTAGTAGTTTGAGTTAGTTTGATTATGTGTTCGAGTTGATACTGATGATCGAATTGAATATGCTTATATTGAAGAACTTTTGATGTTAAATTTCATTATGCTTCATTGCTTCTTTCAGGGTCCCGCTATGATAGCGTATTCCTTTTGTGCATTTTTTGGGTTCCAAGTTCTGTTTGGTCTGTTGAAGGTTGAGAAACTCCATCAACGGGAGAAATTGATTACTAGAACAGATTAAACAAAATGTAAGTAATATATATGTTTGATCCTTAAGCATCATGTTTTGTAGATAATGATATCTTATAAACCATTAAGCGTTATACTAAGTGTACATGACTATAACAATAGCTAAGAAACACTCATCACATAAAGGAAAAGTTAAATTAGCATTTTTCATAGGCATTTATCTGATTTTTATAATCTGGTGTCACATAATCACTTTCGCAACGCACATCCAAACACCCTTTGAAATTCCTTTCTATCAATTAGTAAATACTTGTGTGTTCTTGATACAAGTTCACAACCTAACCTCCAAAAAGAAGCTACAGAGTTTTGTCGACAAACAATCCTTCCAATCTAGAGATCTGTGTGTGAAAGATTGTAGGCTGGTTGATATATCCTGGATTGTAAGGTATCATAAATTCACTATTCTTTTTGGTCATTTTTCTTTTTACTCTTTTAAACAAGTTTTGTTATGGATTAATGAAGTTATATAAGTTGTTAATAAATCAGTAAATCCAATATAATATATATAATAAACAAGTTCATTATATTATATTATATTCATTAAGTAATTACTATTATTACACTATTTACAAAAATTCAATAATAATAATAAGTTGGAGTTTTGTTTTTGTTTTAAGACATCTGGCTGGAGAAGGCCTTTCCACATTAGGAAGTGAAAGAACTGAACCAACTCGAGCGCCAACTGAGGATGGGGGTCGATCGTGTACGCTCTAGAAAGGTACTTTTTTTCTACCAAGCCAATTTTGCTATAATTAATCAAGTTATTATTAACGTTAGTAAAAGTTATACCTATAATCCTAATAAAGATTTAATAAATGAATTTCGAAAGTGCCGCCTTTTAGCGTTAACTGGATCATTCACCGTGACTTAAAGCCAGGTGAGTTGGAATAGTTGAAATCGTCGGTTGTAAGCGTTAACTGGTACCATTATGTAAACTGTTGAGATAGTCATGTTTTTTTATTATATATGATGAAGTTCATGTAAGTCGTAAATTGTAATAATTTACTTTATTTTGTATTCCAGAAAACTTGCTGCTAAAAGCAGACCACAAGATTATACAAAGAAGAAGCATTGGGACACCTTTTCTCACGAGAACTGGTTCCGACGAAGAGGTAAAATCAAACTATTTTCAGTTTCATCTTATAGTGATACAGTTCTGGGAGTGTATTCTACTTAGAACAGTTAATGCTTTTTCAATTTTCATTCACTACATTGTATGTTTTAGCCACATGATATTGAGCTTACATATTACTAATTTTATAACAGCTTTGGCTAATGGAACCAAAGCTGGAAATAGAATTAGTTCAAGTTGTTTACCATCAATGGAAGTTATGATTCAGGTATATTAGGTGTTGAATTCGAAGTTGTCAGTTAATAATTGTAGCAATTTATGGACTTAGTTCTTCTTTATATTGTAGTTGGAAGGTTCAGGAACTGGCTGATAGATGAAGCGGCAATTGAGAAAACTAAAGCTGTGTTCCAGCTTAGAATTGGGAATTTTAGTACTTCTGGTAGGTTTTTTGTGGGAACTAATGCTTTTGGATGGTTCTTTTGGGATAAATATTACAAACTGATGTAATTTTTTAAGAGAGTTAATACTATAAAATCTTATAATTTTTTAAGCATGTTGATTGCTTTTAATTTGGCGCTTAAAAGCGAGCGAGCGAAGAAGACAACGGCCTAATATCAATTACCTTCGTATCTGCACCCCTCTGGCCTTCAAGCCTTTAAAAGGTAACCCCTCTGGCCTTCAGTTTGCCAGAGTTGAGGGGCGGCTGTAAGAGCGAGTCATGTTACTGAAGTTGTGGAGAAACACAAAAAAGGGTTGATCCCTAAATTTATGTGCAGATACATATCCTCTGTGTATTTATAGCTCATAAATGTTTTGGTACCATCTCATTTTGTGTCTACTGTCGGTACATATGTTCAACATGTCACTATTCATTGGTACAAGTAACATGTTAAAAAGCAAGACCATGTTATTGGTTTAGCATGTCGCTTCCCTTTGTTTATAATCCATTTTTAATTAAACCTTAAAAATGTATAATCATCCATCGTTTAATGATATCAAATCCCGACAATCTAAATGAACCAATAATTACTTACTAATTAATATAACAAAACGTTACTAAAACTACCCGTGTTTTACACAGGTCCTACTACTAGTAGGATTAATAATAATAAAACCTAATATTTTTCTTTCTTTCATCCCTTCCAAAATATTTTTCTTTCCTTTCACTCCCTTGTATTAGTAAACTTGGGAATTAAGAATTGACTATTTCGGTCACTAATTCCCAATCACATATTTACATGTGACAATAAGTCAATAAGCCTAACCGATCAAAAATCAAACTAAATATTTGGTTTCCAGAACCAAAAAGTTCACATCATTATCAACCAACAGACAAAGCTAGCCACCCCTGAAGATTCCAAATAGGCTATGTGATCGATGACCCGACTAACAAACTGTTGTCAAACAAGATATTGTGTTAAGTGTAATATGACCTCAATAGATTGAATGAGAAGATACATGAATGGGCCTCCCGCGTTGTTATATAAATTTTATTTAAAATGGAGATCTATATGAAATAATGGTTAAGTGACGAATTGAGCCAATACATACCAACAACACCGATACCGGTATCAGTGTTATGGAACTGGTATCAATATTTGTTTTTATGGTTTTCGACCAATGTAGAGACGACTTTATTGTTTTAGTTACATTATACATTTTTTTATAATAAAACCATTGTAATTATTACTACATCTAGTCTGAGTTTGTCACCGTACCTTTACGTTTCTACCTTTAACTTTAAGAAAGTTATCGACCTGAAGTTTAATAGTTCTTTTTCTATAGCCAATATATGTTTCTATCCTTGAACTTTAATAAGTGTGTCATACAACCATTGAAGTTTATTTTGATTTTCGCTTATAATTTTTAAAAGAAGACAGAATTTTGGGGACACCATTACGACATGCTTATTTTTATCTACGTCTTTCTTGATATAATTTTTTCTCGAAATCGTGTTTTGAATTGCGCTTTAGTTTTTATTTATTTATTGTAAAGTGACGCCATTTTCCCTTTTCCCCAATATACATTTAGGACGTGCTTATTTTATCTACGATCCGATAAAATTTTTATTCGAAAGAGTCAAATATAGTTGATTTTTTTACTGTAAGGAACCAAACAACTACCGTCTAAACAAAATTGGTACCATTAACGTATTTGTTTTTATGATTTTCTTGACGTGGCACTATGACATTCGCAATAGAGTATTTCTTGATGCCGTAAGCCATAGCGAGGGCCGATATGGTTTGATATTGTGACGATCCGAACCGATACCAGTCGAACACCGATATTAGTATCGGTATTCATTACTTTAAATTTTTATCGATGTAGTTTTACATGTCGATATCCTATTTAGGCATAAGTTTTTTGGTTTCCTGTATTGAGTGTTGGTACCAAACCGAACGAAACCGGTAAAGGCCGAAAGCCCGCTGCGGAGCGTGGGTAATCCCGCTAGTTTAAATACATAAGACTCAATAAATAATTTACCAAAAAATATCTCTAACTCGTCTTAACCTTTATTTTCTTAATTCAAGATTAATCTCTTCATGGTAGACTTAAAAAACTGGAGGGTTTGGAGGTGAAGGGTTTGGATAGCGACATGATGATCGTCGAAGGTTTGAAGGCGGTGGGTTTAAAGGTGTAGGGTTTGCTCGAAAACGGGGTCGTCAACGGTATAAAGGTCCTACAGGTTTAGTTGGAAATGGATAACCACCAAGAAGATCAAGTGTGGTGAAATTGTTTAAAAATGGAAATAGTGAAATGGTTATACAAAAAAGTTTCACTGAAATGGTTTAAACAAAGGTGGTGGAAGTGATGGTTAAATGGTTTAAGTTAGTTTTTAATAATTGATTTTTTTTAAAACCTGCGGTTAGCGATCGTTGAAAGACAAAACAAGATTCATATGAGTCGCCAATGATATCTAGTTCAAGTGGTGTGCATTTATCCTGGGAGATGCAGTTTCAACTCTCACTTGGTGTAAAGTGAGTAACTAGTGGGCAATGATAAGAGACCCATGAAAACCTGGGTCCGATCCTTGAGCCAAAGGGGTTTTACCGTAATTTCACCGTCGTGCCTACGGGCGGGTGGGTTACCGGGTTTTCCGCGGAATTAGTGGTGGACTCGGGTTACTCTTGGAGTACTCCGTTTGGTCTAGTGGGTGCCCCGAGAGTACTCGGCAGGGGCGGAGGTATAGTCTTGTAAGGTGTAGCACGGCTAAAGCTCAACCCCGTCTTCATAGGGTAATTTTTTTTGTTTTATATAAAGGATACCCCGGAATAAATACGAGGATACCCTGAAAAAAATATGATACTTGAATTTATTAAAATCTCTATCGTTTTGAAGCCCAAACGTTTTATAACCCCAAACTTATATAATTAATTAGCCTAAATGATAAAAAGTTAGTCCAAATTAAGAATAGTTTAACTGAACCCAAACCCCAAAGTCCAAAACAATAAAATATCCATTTTTCATTAAGGCGACAATCGAGTGGGCCAGAAAATATTTGGACAACGGTCGAAAAAGAAAAAAATTGATAAAGTAAAAAACGACGATGTGATGAAACAATTTCAAGCTATGAAAACAAGAAGGGGACATATCTATTAGATTTTGTTTTAGTTTATTTATTATCGTTTTTTATTATTGTACGAGACACAGTAACTTTTTTAGGATACCCTTAAATTAATGGGCTAGCTCCACCACTGATACTCGGGATTGATTCTATTGGTCGTTAAAGAAAAGATTCAAATGAGTCGGTTGCCATTACCCGTGAACCATACCCATAAACTACAACCCGACTGACGCAACGATATTTTAGCGGTTACCCGATCACGTTTCAGCTTACGCCTCTCCTCCCTTATGGGGTGTGGATGGGCTTGGGTCGGACATTGCTCGACACGTGACGGGAATGAGATCCACAAGCTAAGACTAAAAAATAGAAGTGTGATAGGGCGTCTCTAGCTAGACGTGATCAGCCATGTGTAATATTATAAGACTTTAATTTGGTTTAGATTCTTCAGGCCAACACAAAAAAAATGGGTAACACTATTTGGGCTTCATAATCATAGGTGATGAAAAAGGGAAAATAGCAAAAAGAGAAAAGGGACAAAAAAACCTTTTCTTCGTGAATTTATATCAGTTCATTTTCTTTCAATTTCATTCTTTACACTAAAATAATATACAGATTTAATCCATTTAGTTTTTTAATAATATTTATATATTAGTTAGTTTTATTTTTCTCTAACTTTATGGTATAAATTTTACTAAAAAATATAGGTATATTCAAAATATGGTATTTTTTAGAGTATCGTAGGCTATACCAATTGTATGTACCGTACCATTACTAACCAAATTGATACCGAAATTGGTACCGGTTTATGAAAACGGTACCAGTATTCGTATTTATGGTTTTTGAAACTTTACTTTTTTAGTTTTCTTTTAGGTTATTGTATTGAGTGTCGTTATCGTATCGAACAGAATTGATACCGACCAAAACCGAATTCCCATCGTATCACACAGAGAATCCCGCTAGTATAATTTTAACTGTATAGAGATAATGGAGAATGGAATTTTGTTAAGCTGAATTCTGATTGTGGCTAAAAACACTTAGCAAACTACATCATCCAAGGTAGATCGAATATCTGCAAAGGATTTTGCAGTTTCTTTTGCTTCAGATCGAATATCCGAAAAGGATTTCTTGTCTTTTCTGCTTCCGATTCCAGAGGCAACAAAGTTCTCTCTTGATCTGTACGCGTCTTCCATATTGACTTGTTATGAGTTGCCATTGCTGATCACTTCGCGTTGATTCGTTGATCACACAACTAAGGCCCCACTGGCCGAGGGCGAGAACTTGTAGCTCTTATACCAACTAACAGATTCAGTTATAAGAAAGAAGCAAAAAAGAAGAAATGAATCAATTCAGGTCTGCCTACTTGTTAACCACCAATTTACAAAAGAGACCCTGTACTATTATCATTGACTATTTGGGCTACTAATTCCCAGTTACAGACTTACATGGAACAAGGCTCGCCAATCAAAAGTCAAACTAATTACCAGAACAAATCAAATGATCTCAATAGATTGAATGAGAAGATACAATGAATGGGCCTCCTTTATATAATGAATAGGTGCCTCTAAACTGCTACAACAGAAAACTGCAAACTAACTGTAGTAGCGTAACTAACTGCTGACTGTATATACTCTAATATAAACCATCAAACATGAGCCTTCTCATATATATTAGGTTAATATTGTAGTTACTGCCTAAAGTATCCACACCCAGCTTCAAGTCGTCATCACAACAAATGCTTATCAATCGTTGGCTTCGTCCCAGTATTTAGACGCAGCCCTTGAGCGTCTAACTTAATACTTTTAACCACTTTGTTTTCCAATGTTGAAAGTTCATCAATATGAACCGTTTCGTAGACTTGTTGAAAGTCACATTCACTATCAGAGTGAAGTTATCACAAACACCCTCTATACTCGAATAGTCAGATTCAGAAGTATATGTCACAACCGATCCTGAATCTGATGAATCCATCTTGTTTATAGACAAATCCGTACCTGGGCCCACAACTTCTATGATTACTTGTCACCTAATTCAAATCCAGACGCAGCCTCAATACTCTGCTTCAAAGTTTAAGCCAAGTTCAGTACACATCCGCTGTCTTTGCAAAGCTACTGATTTTATAACATATTTTAAACATATATTCATATGGAACTTATATATGACTCCTCCGGTTACCCGATTTCGTCTATGCGCGTTCGGTTAAGCTTACGTAGCTAATTTACGTACTTAAACCGAAACGGGTTTAACTTTGTCATTTCTCTATCAAAATCCAGAATGTTGTTGGCTTGCCCATATTAGACAAGTTTATATACTTGTCGGGTCCAACTAACATCCTATTCCGGTCACCGCTTAATCTAGCGTATCGTACCGTATTATTTTAGCGTAAGACTAACCGGTTCAAATATAAGACTTAACTAAGGACCCGTTAACCTTATAATATTGGTTAATAATTACCATCATTCCCAGACTAAGTAAATTGTGCCTGTACTTATCTTGGATTTGCGGCTGGGTTGTGACTTCTGAAGACTTAGCTCAAGTAAATACTCTTAACCTATTTTCCCTATACGAGCTTGGGATACGGTAAACTATTACCGCTTGGTCGGGTATGGAAATTATGTTTTATCCAGTTGTGATAATTAACTAAAATTGCATAACCTGGTTTTGATCTGTTTTGTCTGAAACTCAAACATTGGGGTTGGGCTTGACCGTGTCCGGGATATCCTTGGCTCACTAAAGTGTTAGTGGCCACGACTAAAGCATGGCGTGTAGGCATACACTGGGTAATTGCTAACTGCTTTCTTTGTGAAAGTTCAGAGTGGTGTGTCAGTCGATCATGTCTCGGTTTTTGTACCGGGCCCCACATGTAAAAGCCTGACATGTAAATGTAACATCGTCGTAAAACGGGTTTCAAAACCCGCTCCGTTTAAAAATTTAATATTTATTCGAAGTTCGTCGCATATTTATTTAGTTGTATTATTTAATTATAATCAATGAATAATTAAGACGAAAAATAATAATAATAATAACAATAATAATAATAATAATTAATAGAGTAACTTAGATTCAATGTAATAAAAACTAAAAAAAAAAGAGGAAGCCGGGTTTCGAACCCGGGTCAACCGCAACCACACAAAACACACTACACACCACTAGACTACACGCACCCTTGTGAATTTAGATGGCAACAAATAAATCTTATACTAAAACAAATCATTTAAATCAAATCAAGAACAGCCGCCCAAAAATCAGCGACTGTAACTCTCAAATCTCCTTCAATCTCGTTTCAATCGTGAATTAAAACACTGAAACCGTTTTCAAATCACACAATATGACTCAATCATAACACATTTCAGTTATAAATCAATGTGGTAATCAAATTGTTGACCAAAAACTTTTGTAACTGAAAACCGAAATTAAACTCCCATTCGCCTATAAATAGCAGTCCCAACCTATTCAGAAACTCGCTCACTACTCTCTATTTCTCCCAAACTCTCTCTGAACCTTCGCCGCAAGTCGCCGGAAAATTTTGGGTAACCGCCGGAGTATCGCCGGAATCTCCAGTCAGAATAGCAACCCTCTCCTGTTCGGTACAAATCTATTCTTTTGCAAATTTAATTTACATATGCTGATCAAATCAAAGAAAATCAAATGATTTTACATAACAGTCAGGTTTTGGTTTTCTTGTGAAGAAGATGAAGTTTAAACGAATATTAATATAATAAAAATCCTAAGAATTGTCGGGTTAGACACACAGTCCAGTGGTGGACTGTGTGCGATCATAATATTCACGTCACGAGTTCGAGTCTTGGTCAGATCCGTATTAATAATAACCGTTTTTCTTTTTCTTTAAACCAAACACGCTAACACGCTGTAAGATGTTAAGTATAATGATATTTCTAAATTAGACGGGTTAGACACCCAGCCCAACTGGTTGGGCTGGGTGCAACACAACATTAAGGTCGCGGGTTCGAGGCCAATCCCTACGCTGGTTCGATGATTTTAAATTCTTTTTTAAAATAAAAAAAGTTCGGTAATAATGTAAGAAGTGTATAAAATTAATTAAAATCAGAAATATTTCGGGTTAGACACGTAGCTCAGTTGGTAGAGCTGCGTGCACGTATACGAGAGGTCACGAGTTCGAACCTCACACGCTGCCTATATAAACGAGTCTGACCGGTCGTTGACCAGTCAACCCTGAGAAAAAAAGGGGTAATTTTTTTATAATTAAAATCCTTTTTATTTTTAAAAATTAGTTAAACATACTTAAAAATAAGGTTTTAAAGCCTACAAAATTTGTATAAATACCACAAAAATAACCTAAAAATCTGATAAAAAGCATTAATTAAAAATATTAACTTTTATTTGTTTATCGAATTATTACGTTATTATTTAGGTTAGTTTACTTCGTCGGCTAAATCTTAAATTCGTGCGTACTCTTCATCAACCAAGGCAACGCACCCACTGTGAGTGAATTCTTACAAATTCCCCTTTTTATTCATGTTTTGGGGTGTATCATGTGTCGCTTTATTTATTTCGTTTATTCAAACTTGTGCTATTACCATTATATGATTTAAACGTGTGATGTAAATGTTGGTTGTTGTGATGTGTGTTTACATTTTGTCAAGTTGCGTGCAAATCATTCATTAGGCCCATCAGTTCCTCGTTGGAGACGAGTTGAACATCGCGTGCCTCATTAGATCGGCTCCGTTTGATTGAGCCCTTGATCTCATTGTTCATCATTTGGTGTGTGCGTGTGCATTAATTGATATATTATGTATTGTGATTAAATTTACATATACGTATGCTCATATATGGTTATGCACTTTTTTATAACCAATATAACAAATTCGTTCAAATGTTTTCATAAGATTCACTCGCCAACTTTTGTTGACCCAAAACCCTATTTTACACATGATACAGGTGGGCAGGTTGAAGCAAGGAACACATACGAAATTGCCTTAGAAGAAAAATAAAGAAGTCATGAAAAATGTATTTGAATATGTTGTGCTTATATGTTTATTGTAATTTCTTCTTTAAAAAGAAATAATAAATATGAAACTTTATAGTAAATGTCATGAGCTTTGATGAAAACCCAATCATGCCCCGACTACCATTTCCGCTGCGGGTCAGGGTGTGACAGTAAATCTGTATACAAGGTCATTTGTACTGTCCCAAGTTATTTTACAAAATGTGCTAGTGCACCTAAAATCATTTTCGAAAGGGTTTTCAAAATGAGTCGGTTGACAATATTTATCAGTGTAAACTGACGTATTTTCAAAGATTAAAATACACGTACAAGTACGCAATAGGCCGGAAGCTGCGGGGCGTTGACATTAAGGAGTTGCGACCTTAGAGTTGAGCCTGTAGAGTCTGATTCCATTTTGTATGTTATCCGACCCGCCTGTGGATCTTATTACAAACCTTGTCTGTATATATTTATGTTTCAAACTCTGGACACTTTATGGTTTGTAATAGTTTATATTTTACTCCAAGCCTTCCGCTGTGTTGCTCTGTGTTGTAATTGGTTATGATGATATCAACTGTACGTCACAATACTCCCACCGAGCCCACCGGAATACACGTGGAAATCGGAGTGTGACAGATTGTTGGCGGTAATTCCCGACTCATCACAAGTCGGTGATGGGAAAGGGTGATAAAGGAGTTCAAGTCACAAGTCGGTGAACTTGAGGGATCAATGTTGACAAGTTGGTCATAGTTGGTTAAGTTTCATAATTATGTTATAATATATTTTGGTAATGTCTTGGTCACCAAGTTTGGTTAGCCTATATAAATCATGTTAAGGTTAGACATTATTAAGAGAAGATAGAAACCGAGTTATGGTTTAAGACTAGAGGGAAACCGAGTTATGGTTTGAGAGTCTGTAATCAGTTTTGAGTTATTTTCTTATTAATAAGATTGAGAGTTATTCATCTTAAATTCTTTTCTTCAACTTTTCTATTCGGTTTGATTATCAACTAAGACTTGAATTTTTTCTTACAAATATGTGGGTTTGAGAAAGTAGGTATGGTATTCATCGCCTAGTTCAGTTAGTTTTTGACGAAGATGATGGACCACACTGCTTGCTATGGGTTCACCAGCCAGATTTGTTGGTCGACCATTTTAACGCTTTTGACATTTAAAAAAAACGTAATTTTGTATTGTTAATAAATATGATAGATATACAGACCACGGTGGACAAATGTCACTACTTTAACTAACAAAATACAAGTTAATTTAATTAATGTAAATAAAAGTCAGATGATAAAAATGTATTTTTTTGGGAAACGGAAAAATGTATTTTTTTTGGGAAACGGGGAGTCCCCGGGCAAACTTTTATTAACATCTCAAAACGAAGATTACAAACAAAGTTCATTTGTTAAACTAAGGTGACTCGCCAAAGCAACAAACCACTAGAAAAGAAAAAAACATACACAATACGACGATCAACTAATAAAGCTAAAACTTGGTGTCCAACTTCATAAAACGTGCCATTTCTTCGGGATCGAACTCGACTTCAACTTCATCTTCATTCTTCTCTCCAACCAAGCAAGAATCCGCTTTTTTCAAACTTTAATAAAAATGTATTTGATACTATTGATCAGACCTTGATAATAAAGTGAAACAGAGACAACAAAATAAAATTTAAAGACACGGGTAAAGGTTATATATTGTAAAGAATATTGGATTTTAATAATCCCAACTATCAGCCGTTGGTCGCCAACAGTCTCAACTTTAAAAATAATCACTGGTTGTCCCAACTATTGACATATTGACCACCAATGGACCCTAACTAACAAAACGCTAACGTCGTTAGTATCCGGTCGCCGGAAAAACGTTTATGGCCGGAAAACTTATTTTTGGGGAAAGGTAGTGGTATTCGACTCAGGTGTTTCTTGTGACTTAGGTTCGACTCAGGTTGGGGAAAGGTAGTGGTATTCGCATCCGGGTGAATGGCGAATACGGGTGGCGTCGGTTCGTCTTTGATGGGAGGCGAGGTTTTACCGATTATTCCACTGTTGTGCCTTCGGGCAGGTGAAGGTCGGGTTTCCGCGCATCTGGGAGAGCCAGGGGGCTGACGACGGTCGAATAGTCGAGCTTGGCCACAGCGCCCGGTGTCATGATGGTTAGCACGTCATGTCACGATAAAAATTCCTATTTTGTCCTCACCTGATTAAAAAAAAGCAAAGCATAAATAAAATAAATACAATGATAAGAATCCAATAAATCATGTATCAAATGTCAATCGTTAATAATCAATTGGAGAAACATTGACCAATCTACCATAATAGCATATCAAATAAATAAAAAACTATATAGCTTAAAAGTAGTGTGCGATCATCACATGTTAACGGTGTGTTTGGGTAAGGCATTTCGGGTAGGCTACCTGATTTGGTAACACCATCGCCATCCACGTGGGTACCAACATCATAATATGTCAACGAATGTTAGATATGGCCGCGGAAGGGGGGGGGGGGATTTAAAGTGTAGAGAGAAAGTAAAGTAAAAGTGGTGGGATCCATGGTTTTGGTAGTTGAAATGACTCAAGGAATGTAGTCACTTATTTAAGTGTAGATAGTTGAATGTAATGTGTTCTCGTGTTTAATAACGAAAGAAAAAATGGAAAATGAATTAAGGAAAGAAAGTGAGTGAATATAAAAGATTTAATTAACTGTCGTGTTTTCGGGTTCAAAAGAAATGAAAAGAAAAGTAAAGACATGTGTTAAAATTTATTCCCTTCAAAATTTCTCTAATTTGGCAGGATTTAAAATGAAGGAAATAAACATAAGATTTTCTTTCATTTCTCTCCATTTTCTTCCTTAAGAAAACCTTGTAACACGACTTTTTTTTACATCCCTCTAAATCCTTTCTTTTCCTTCGTTAAATAAAATTCAGAAACATAACGTAAGTGAGATGCCTTTGTATGATTGGTGAGTATTTAGGTAGTTGAGGGAAGTGCCCCCTCCTCCCTACAAGAGGAAAATTGGTTCACATCATGCTAACTCTTCATTAACGAGTATATCATACACAACAATCAACCTAACGACTAACAACCATGGTTACAAACTTTCATACAATTGTCAAAACTAACCCTGAACTATGACTTTTACACATTCATGTTGTCCATTTGCTTTCTTTAATAAAGACACATGAAAGATCAAATGGATTTGTGCATCATTTGGTAGGTTGATGGCCAATCCTTGGTGTCATATAAAAACTTAAATAACTTAGGTAGGTAGGGTAAGTTGAGTATCTTATCCACGAGGAGTATGTGGTCAATATTACACACTTCGTTTGGATATTTATTCAAAAACTTAAATTAATCCTAATTTTTTTATTAACTATAAATAATGAGAATTGAAATTGATTTGAAACAAATATAAGAAAAGAGTAATCCACTCCGGAGTTTATGTTTGATAAAACACAATCAATCTAGTTAACATAGCGGGATGTCATTAAGGGTAATTACGTTTATGGTTAATCAAGTAGTAGATGTGGAACTGAACTTAAATGTCCAATTCATACAACACCAATTCAATTATATGAAAACAAAGTTCCGGCACAAGCAAATCTTTTAAACGAAGAATTGCAATTGAATCCAATCAAAACTTAACGCATTACGCTTTACAGATTCAACCCCGATATCCTTGGTTAAACAAAGAAAAGAAAATATCTAGCACAAACCCTGCGCCTAGAGATAGGGCACGAATCAAACGTTCGGCGAGCAATTCCTAAATCGTTTGGCGGGAAGTTGTTTGTGTTCGTTTGTTTATTAAACAAACAAACACAAACAAGAAATTTCGTCCGTTTAGTTAAATGAACAGACATGAACAAGGGCCGTGTTCGTTTGTATTCGATAGTTCATTAATGTTTTTAGTTTTCTATTTATTTAAGGAATATTGGATTTTAATAATCCCAACTATTCGCCATTGGCCGCCAACAGTCCCAACTTCAAAAATAACCACCGGCAGTCCCAACTATTGACATATTGGCCACCAATGGACCCTGACTAACAGAACCGTAAAGCCATTAGTCTCTGGTCGCCGTAAAACCGTTTTTTGCTAGAAAAAGGTTTCTAAAGGTCCGATCTGAGGTTACAAAGAGGTTTGGGACGAAGATGTTAAGTTTTCCGGCCAAAAAGCTGAGTTTTCCGGCAAAAATGCTGAGTTTTCCGGCCAAATAGAAGTTTTCCAGGGAAAAAAGTTGTTTTCGGCGGACTTTAATAATTGGGGCTTTTACTAGAAAAAGGTTCCTAAAGGTCCGTAATAAGGTCACAAAGAGGTTTGGATGAAAATATTGAGTTTTCCGGCCAAAAATGACTTTTCTGGCCAAAAACGTTTTTTCCGGCGACCGAAGATTAACGGCGTTAGGATTCTGTTAGTCAGGTCCATTAGTAGCCAATATGTCAATAGTTGGGACTGCCAGTGGTTATTTTTTAAGTTGGGACTGTTGACAGTCAATGGTGAATAGTTGGGATATTAAAATCCAATATTCTTTTATTTAAATACTTCAAAATTCCAATAAATTAAATATCTAATAAGTGTCAGTGTATTATATATTCTGTTCATGAACGATTGTTTGTGTTTGCTTGTTTCCATTTATGTTCATGAACACTAATTTGTGCTCATTTGTGTTTGTCAACGTTCGTTTTTTGTTCGTTGCCTAAAATTTACAAACAAACACAAACGAACACAAACAAGTTCATTTCCTTAACAAACGAACACGAACATAAAATCTCGTTCGATAAGCGTTCGTGAACGGTTCGCGAACACATATATTTCTTAACAACGAACACGAACAAGGTTTTGTTCGTGTTCGTTCGGTTCGTTTACGGCAGACCATAGGGGATTTAGCCTCGTATACTAGTCATTGGTTCTCCTGCACGACGACCTTCTCTTGAAAATCGTTTTTCGTGCGTCCCCCTAACCGTGTGTAGTCGTCAAAAATTTTGTTGTGTGATCTAGGACTGTCTATTTTATCTGAAACTTGAAAGCCGACCCGAATTCCAAGCCACCAGAACCCGAATTATAGAATACCCGAAAACCCAGACCCGAACAACCCGAACTTTATATGGCTAGTTATCGACTCACTTTTTCCCAGCCAAAAACCCAAACAACCCGACCCGAAAGCCCGGAAATACAACATCGAAAACAAACCCGAACATTTATTGTCTTTTTTATAGAGATGTCTTGGTTTAGAGTCTCTTGTATTTTGGAACATTAACTTTTAGGACTTTTGAACATTATCATATCCTATTGTCAAATAATATTTGAAATTTGATGATATTGTTTTATTAGCAATATAGTTTTGAGTAAACTGCGAAAAAGATCCTTGAGGTTTGGTCACTTTTGTCACTTTAGTCCAAAACTCAAACCTTTTGAATCTGGGTCCCTATGGTTTCAATTTTGTTGTCATTTTCATCCAAAAGCAAAACTGATCATATTTTTTCAGTTAACATCCAGTTTTTTTTGTCTTTTTCTTCTCTTTTAATGAAGGGCAAAATGGTCAGATTTTTTTTAATTTGTTATAATAAAATGGTAAAATACCATTTTTCCCTTCATTAAAAGGGAGGAAAAAGACAGAAAAACTAGATGTTAACTGAAAAATCTGACAAGTTTTTGATTTTGGATGAAAATGACAACAAAATTGAGACCACAGGACCCAGATTCAAAATGTTTGATTTTTGGACTAAAGTGACAAAAGTAACCAAACCTCAGGACCATTTTGGCCGTTTATATTTTTTGATAAATTTATAAAAAGGAAAACAATTTTTTTCATTTTTACATCTAAACTTGAAAACCGAAAAACCTGACTCGAATTAACCCGAAACCGAATAACCCGAACTTTAAATGGGTCTGAGATCGAGCCACTTTTTTCTAGCAAAAACCCGAATAACCCAATCCGAAACACGAAAAAATAACCCGAAAAACACCCATAGTGTGATCCCCAATCCCATAAAGCTTCCGTCCAAAAAACTTTTATAACTTCTCCACTGACGTAACCATAATCTAAGTGGGCTGTTTCTTTTAGATTTTAGTGGGATTGTGGGCCTTCTGATTGCTTTCTCTCCTTTTACGTTGGGTTTGCTTCAAATTTAGATTTAGGTGATTCTATAGCAGCTCAACTAATTTGACGTTGCAGCCCAGTAACTCTATAACATAATTAGCTCATGATTCATGCTTCTTGAATCCTGACCCATGTAACGCAAACCCAACATAACATATCACATCTCAGGGCTGGCCCTGAGAATTCGTGTGCCTTGTACGAGTTCGAAAAATGTGCCCTTATGTCTTAACGAACCAGATACAAAAAATTTCGGGTCGGTTCAAAGGTTCAGGTTGGATAAGGTTTATCACATAATAAAAATACGATATAATAAGAAAAAATGAAACTAAATCGAAACTAACAAACACATTTCTTATTTCTCTAATTGTTGTTTACTTTTGTCAGCAACAATCCACACCAAAATTAATTCCGATCAAAACATATCACATGGGGAATTAATCATCCAATCACAAATCTATAATGCAACGTAAAAAACAAGTAAAGCAAAATCAAACAACATGGAATTCGTTTTACAGTTCAATTGTTAACTATTTTGCCTACATTTATCGCTCCTAACTTCTTCTATTACATGAAATTTGGTCTTTATAGTTTCAAGATGAGCCAAAATTTAATGATGTTAGGAAATCAAGAAATTAAAAGTTCGATTACATGAAATTCGGTCTTTATAGTTTCAAGATGAACTAAAATTTAATGATGTTAGGAAATCAAGAAATTAAAAGTGTTTTCAACAAGGTTTGTTTCAGATTAAAAGAAAAAACTTCAAAAAATAGGACACTAAGCGTGACTCGAACCTGGGACTTCAAGTTTGGAAGTGGAGAACTTAACCATTAAGCCATTCAACAGATTGTGTTAGTATTATCCAAAACAAAATTATAAAATATACATATATATATATATCGGGTTTTTTTTAAAAAAAATGCCCTTCAAAATCTCGGGCCCTGGCTGGTGGTCCTCCCCGCCCACCCTCAGGGCCGGCCCTGTCACATCTATTTTAAATAATGCATGGATCTTTATTTTATTTCTTTGTAGCATTTTGTAAACCATCTAATTATTAAACATATTTATTATTATTATTATTATTAATATTATTATTATTATTAGGAATATTGGATTTTAATAATATCAACTATTCGCCATTGGCGCCAACAGTCCCAACTTTAAAAATAACCACTGGCGATCCCAACTATTAACATATTGGCCTCCAATGGACCATGACTAACAGAACCCTAATGCCGTTAGTCTCCGGTCGTTGGAAAAACGTTTTTGGTCAAAAAAGTCATTTTTGGCCGGAAAAATCAACATTTCCATCTCAAACCTCTTTGCAGCCTTATTACGGACCTTTAAGAACCTTTTTCTACCAAAAACCCAATTATTAAAGTCGCCGAAAAATCCTTTTTCACCGGAAAACTTCTCTTTGGTCGGAAAACTTAACATCTTTGTCCCAAACCTCTTTGTAACCTTAGATCAGACCTTTAGAAACCTTTTTCTGGCCAAAAACGGTTTTCCGGCGACCGGAGACTAACGGGTTAGGATACTGTTAGTCAGGATCCATTGAGACTACCAGTGGTTATTTTTGAAGTTGGGACTGTTGGCGGCCAATGGCGAATGGTTGGGATTATTAAAATCCAATATTCCTTATTATTATTATTATTATTATTATTATTATTATTATTATTATTATTATTATTATTATTATTATTTTTGTTTCATAACCTATAAAGTATAAAAATTGGATCTATGATGGATGCAATTTAGGTATACACTATTAAATATTAATTATAGCAAAATGCATTGATACGAGTATAAAATATCGAAGACTGCACATAAGGCTGCAGTCTTAGATAAATCCAATCTCTGGACTTTCACTTCTATGATTGTCGGCATATTGTTTCATTCAATTTCGAGCTTGAGCCAAAGTTTGCTTTAGATGAACCATGCATCATGGGCTCTTTGTCCCTATGTAAGACTTCCACAACCTCCATAGCAATATCATATGGAATGTAGGGAGCATGAAAAAACGGAGGAAAACCATATAATGCTTGAAAAGGACTGACCTTGATGGCAGAATGATATGTGGTATTATAGTATACCACCATACAGCTAAGTTCAACCGTTTTAACCAGGGGTCTGCATACATTTACACCGTAAGTAAGTTTCAAGGCAGGCGGTTCAGAACTTCAGTTTGTCCATCACTTTGAGGATGGTAACTAGCTGCAAGATATGACTAGGCTCAGGCAACAGACCTGGATTAGCCATTAGTTCATACTTGGCTTGTTGGCAGTCAACACATTCTTAAACAAATTTGTAAAATTGCT
Organism: Scalesia atractyloides; assembly: GCA_947069175.1. NCBI lineage: Eukaryota > Viridiplantae > Streptophyta > Magnoliopsida > Asterales > Asteraceae > Scalesia > Scalesia atractyloides. Next base: position 82,856,838 of record CAMTDV010000024.1, read on the forward strand.
TAGAACATCCCCTCCAGTAACAGATAGTTTAAATGGTCATATGTCAATGTGGAACAAAGCCTATTTTTCACAGATGCTATGTCATCATCACATTTAACATACTGGAGGTTATGTTTTAATTTATCAACTATCACATCAATTACTCATGTAGTCTGGCTCACATTATTTTTTTCTAAAATGGAGGGACCAATTCATAGGAAATTTCAGATTTGGTATCAAACAAATAAGAAAGAAACTCCTTCAAAGAAAAGTTGATGATTCATATAGACCATTTACTCATCTAATGGTATATGACTTGAACAAAATCCAAAGGCCGATGATTAGTAATCATGTTAGACCATAGTTATTAATAGCGCTCATAGTGAGCGCTATCACGATTTGATTTTGGCGCCTCCATAGCGAGCAAATAGCGGGATTTTAGGTTTTTTTTCCTGTTTTAATATAAATAGCGGGATTTTATAGGTACAAGATAGCAGGATTTTAGGTTTTTTTTTGTTAAGCGTACATATAAAACAGCGTATAAATCAACTTATTTGGATATAATATACATATAAAATATTTCTAAAATTATCTCCTAGTGTGTCACTAAACATAAAACATCGCCCGTTATTTCATCGCTATCGGTACATAGCGTATAGGCAGCTTGTCGCTATTATCCGCTATTCGCTATCAATTTTTCTAATGAGTCATATTCCATTGTCAAATATTATTTTAGTATAGATTAGATTTTCTTGGATCATTATGTTTTTGCATTTATCTTCTTTTTGTTAATAAAATAAAATCGCCTTTTTAGATTCGTATTTACTTTCTTCTTTGACTTCATGGTACAAATAAAACATTCAAGGCCTCCTTTCTTCTTTGACTTCATATTGAAAACACTCTTCTTGTCACACCCTGACTCGTAGCGGAAATGGTAGTCGGGGCATGATTGGGTTTTCATCAAAGCTCATGACATTTACTATAAAGTTTCATATTTATTATTTCTCTTTAAAGAAGAAGTTACAATAAACATACAAACACAACATGTTCAAATACATTTTCATTCAAATTACAAACTAGAGTACAATTACAAAGGGAAACAAAAACTAAATGTCCATTCCAAAGCATTAACTTGTTTATTCTTCTAGGCCATCCTACGTGTTTCTTTTCTCAACTGGATCACCTGTATCATGTGTAAAATAGGGTTTTTGGGTCAACAAAAGTTGGCGAGTGAATCTTATTTAAATATTTGAAAGGATTAGTTATGTTGGTTATTTGAATAAAATTGTGCATAACCAAATATGAATAAACCTAAATGTAAATTTAATCACAAAACACATAATATAAATTAATGCACAAGCACACACACCAAATGATGAACAATGAGATCAAGGCTCAATCAAACGGAGCCGATCAAATGAGGCACCTGATGCTCAACTCGTCTCCCACGAGGAACTGATGGGCCTAATGCATGATTTGCACACAACTTGACAAGAATGTAAACACGTATCACAACAAACAATATTTACATCATAAGTTTAGGTCATATAATGGTAATAGCACAAGTTTGAATAAACGAAATAATTAAAGCGACACATGATACACCCCAAAACATGAATAAAAAGGGGAATTTGTAAGGATTCACTCACAGTGGGTGCGTTCCTTGATGACGATGAATGCGCACGAATATTATGATTCAACCGACGAGGGAAAAACTAACCTAAATAATAACGAAATGATTCGGTAAATAACTAAACTTTTATTTGAGATTAATATTTTTAATTAGTGCTCTTAATGGGATTGTTAGATTTATTTTTGTGAGTTTAAGGAAATTTTCTAACTTTAATAATCTTAACTTTAAGTATTTTTAAATAATTTTCCAATTAAATAAATAAATAAAAAGAAAATAAAAGGTTGACTTTTTGACCGTTGACCGGTCGGACTGTGTTTATTCTATGCGCTGAGTGAGGTTCGAACTTGTGACCTCTCGTATACGTGCACGCAGCTCTACCAACTGAGCTACATGTCTAACCCGAAATATTTCTGATTTTATTTATACTTATATACTTACTGGTTTAAACCTGAAATTTAATTAATTAAAAAGGTTTATACTGGCTTGACCCGGACGCGTACCGCATGTCTCGAACCCGAGACCTTGGCTGTAACTTGCACCCAGCCCGACCAACTGGGCTGGGTGTCTAACCCATATTATATAGTTCTTGTATTATATTTAACAACATACTGTGGGACAATCTGTTTTGGTTTCAAAAAAATGGATTTTATTTCAGCAGAACGGACATGTTCAAGACTCGAACCCGGCATCATGTATGTAAAATGCACACAGTCCACTGCTGGACTGTGTGTCTAACCCATTTAAATTACTGATTTTAATTATATTTATAAACGACTCGCTGTTCATCTTCTTCATTAACTCAGAACCGAAAAACAGATTTGTTAAACATTTTGATTTTACTGATCTTCTGTTTTAGATTAACAAATGGACTGAATAAAACTGACAGAAAAGATTAAGATCTCATACCGATGGAAGTTCCGGTTGGATTCCGGTAATGTGCAGAAACTCCGGCGACTGAAAGAAATTCCGGCGAAGTTCAACTTGCGAAAGAGGCTCTACCAGAAGTTTGAGGTGAGTGCGGTGCTTTCTGTCTGAGCTCTAGAAATCTTATTTTAGAGTAAGGCAAAAGAAATGAAATGGGTTCGGTTTTCCGGTGAGTGGATTTTAGCGATTCCGGTGGTTCTCTGGTGGGGCAGAGCTCCTTTCAGGCGATCGAGTTTTTTGAGAGTAAGCTAGAGAGATGAACGAATTCTGAAGGGAATTCGTCTGGTATTTATATAAAACAGGGGATGTTGAATTTCGGTTTCATTCATGGATTACCGGTAGCTCAGACGAATTGATTCAAGATTTCCGTTAAATCTGATGATTGAAAGCAGTTACATGCGTTAATCAAAAGGAAAAACGGTTATTTGGATTGATTGCTAGAATCAAGTTCCGACTGTTATGGTTCTGAGATTTGGAATTCAATTTCAAGCGTTGTTTTAGTATATAAATTAATTGCTTTAGGATTTTAACAGATATGTGTGTGTAGTGTAGTGGTGTATTGTGTGTGTTGGTTGGGTGGAGACCCGGGTTCGAAACCCGGCTACCCCATTCTGTTTTCTTTACTTAATTTTTCATTAATTATTATTATTTATTAATTGTGGTCTTAAATCTTTAAAATATTTATTAATTATGTATTATTTTAAATAACCGACACGTTAAATACGCAACGAACTTTTTAACTGAATATTTGATTGATAAACGGATCGGGTTTTTGAAACCCGATTTTCACGAATGTTACACTTCTTTCACTTCATATTACAAACACAACAATCAGAACCTTCGAAGATGATTCTCTCTAGCAAAGGACTCAGGTTTGAATCTTGCCACCATCGATGTTCATCATAACCTCTTGAGTCCAGTCCAGCGCAAGCTGCAATTTACCTGAGCCCGTGGTGGAGACGTGCACTGGACCGATCTACTTTACTCACTGCGTGATCTTTCAAACGCTAATCGATCATCATCAGCCAGGTGGACGAATAATTTGATAGCGGTCTTACTAGCCAAAAACTCCAAGTCAGTATCGCAGGTAATGAGCACCAAATCTTTATCTTCATCCTCGTATTTTATACTAAGCCTTTGACCCTTTGCATCCACCCTTTCTGCCACTTCCTTTTCCAGTTCCACCAACCCGGACGAAACACAAAATGGGAACTTTATCATATCACCTTTAAAACTCGCCTTCACCATCAACAACCCCGTTTCTGAAATATGGCTCACACTCTGCGTTGAAGACTGTTGCAAGTGTTTCTCTGACCCAAAATCGCTTATTTTGCTATGCTTTGGCACGGGCCAACTGGATATCCCATGCTCCCGACAAAAGCGCTTCAACGTAGACCTACTAACTGAAAAATAGTAAACCGGACCAAAGTTAATGAGTATGTTCACTGAAATACGAAAAAAATGTACAAACAACTATAAACAAGTAAGAGGACTTGCCACCAAGGATTCCGGCGGTTTGGCCTAGTGGTTTTCCAATATGTTGCTCGACTGTCTCCATTGTCAGCGAGTCTATCTTACGTTTTCTGCTATGTTTCTTCTTCTGCATACCTACATTGTCAGTGATAATACATTCCTGTTTATTGGGGTAAATTCGTTTGGGTGACCGTTGGCTTGGGACATTTGCAGGGTCCGTTTTAGCAACATTTGCAGACAATGACTCCGAATCTGATGAATCTGTCTCGGGTGTCAAGGCGTTTGCCGATGTGGTAGAGGATATTGGAATAATAAGAGGATTTGTATTTAAAGACAGACAACTAAGATCCCTAGGTGGTTCGGTAACTTCTAGAGGTAATAATATCTCACCCAACTCAAATCCCAAAGTGACTTCAACGCGCTGCTTTAACGTTTGCACCAAGTTCACTACGTGTCTGCTATCTTTATTCCCCGACTGTAGAAAGAACTCTAGCACATAGTCGTCGCCATCATCACCTTCAACGCTATGCAAGAAGATTGTAAAGCAGCTGGTTAACCCGTTCATGCGTGCATAGTGTACCAAAGGATACTCTTCTTCGCTTAGTTCAGTCACATCTTGACAATAGTACGAACCATGGTCTAACAACGCCTTTCCAACAAAGCCGCGATCTCTATCCAAGTGTTGCTCTCCACACGCTTTCCTAAAACGCCACAAGCCCAAATCTCGAACATGAAACGGTAGAGCAGCTGTAGACATACAAACTTTCCTGATGCATCTGGTGTCGAAACTACCACAGGTCTTCTCTATAACTTTATTATGGGAAACATAACTACTGGTCGGTGACACAGTCCACGTCTGAGCAAGAGGTAAACTGTGGACGTCACACACAACTTTTAAAATATCCAAGATTTTATCCAGCTCGGTTTGCCTTCGTTCACTGGGAACCTGCATATAAAAGCAACGTCCGATATAAGAATCCCTAAACAAAAGAAGATTCAAATAAGAACTCTCTAAAAGACCCAACTCACCTTTAAATTAGGGTAATCAAATACTTGTGGGCTTGTCAGATTTTCCGCCTGCAGTGCCTTGTGAACTTGTTGAACCTCAAAGGCGTAAGACATACACTTTAAGGAGGTCAAAATCTCAAGCACACCTACACATGACCTTGTAGTAGAATCAAACACTGGTAAAGCCAAATACCCATGAAAATTGCAACGGATCGCGCAGTCTTGTTGTGGAAAATCTTTTGTCTCGTAATCAGTTATATCAGAAGTCCACTCTGGCAATCCTCGTCTGAATACTCGCGCAAGAGGACTAACATCTTCTTCTTCATGATCCTTGTCCACAAGAAACGCTTTGTGCTCAGAGTCCTTCCTATAAAAACAAAGTTCCTCACTGGCTACACCAAGTCCAAATGGTTGATCTTTGGTTGTAAGCATTTGGTGTTTGCCAACGTCACAAGGCAACCAAAACTGAACAAGAACTTGTTGCTCACGGAACGTTAAGATCTTTAGTGCAGCTCTTATCTTATACGTTATTTCTTGATGGTACGAGAAATAATTCCCCGCCTGCAGCTCGAAACCTATAGTTGGAACATGGTTATTATTTGCACGTTGGAACTCCGATAGATAATGTAAATGTAAATGGAAACAATGCCAAAAGATTAAATAGATTTTAAATAATGACGGGTCAGATTTAGTTGAAATAACAGATGGAGCTCCAATTCACTTTTCGGTATTTATACATAAACAAATGGATGTCAATAGTTAAAGTTAGACAATTAGAGTTAAATCGGCATCGTTGGTGACAAAATGGGTCACTGGGTAACTTAGTGATACCCTTCAACCTTGTCCTGATTTGTGTGTATCTTCGAATTGTTGCTTACTTGAATCTTTGAACTTGATTAAACTTGACTAATTGTTTAAAGCTGGACGCTCGATGCACACTCTAATTGGTCGATCATGACCATACTGTTTGTTGTTGCAGCCTATATATGATCTCACTCACTAAACGGTCGATGCAAAGCCGTGATCGTCTTTTCGAAAAATCTAAATTTTATGTGGCTTCTGTTAGTCTTTTTTGTTTTACCCAAACTGTAAAATTAATTTGTATGTTATCCTACTTCTCTTGTTTAAGCACTCACTCAAAAAACCTATGGTAACCACATTAACCTACCTAAAAAACCATCTAAAAGTACACACAAAACATTCAATGAAAATATAAATGTTGGTCATCTTCACTGCGATCACTGGTTCGTCGATTATATTGAAAACACGTAAACGAGGAGCTATTATACAGCCAAGCAATCCCGATGGCCCTGTTAAATATGATTTAAGCCCTACGATCGCCCCAGAAAATAAATCTTGGGTCCACCAACGGTTGTGAAGTAAATGGAAAAAAAACATATCTTAAAGCTGTAATTAGAATGGAGGGAACACACGTAGCCTATAACAGAACTAAACCTTAAAAAAACTATAACTAACTTAACTGATAACTGAACTATTGAAGCTAGAAATGAATATAAGAAGAATTGAGATATACTGGTTGTGACAGATTGTGATGAAGCAGATTGAGAGGGTTCATCTTGTTTTTCAGAAACCCAGAGAGGGGTCAAATATCTGGAGTCACCAGACAATTGAACTGTTGGTTGTTCTAAAGAGATCTTGTTCCACAGCATTCCCATTACCTGAACCACAACTTAATGAACTGTTGCTAGCAGCGTGAAAAGGTTTAAGAGATGTCGGGTGATATATGCTGCTTGACTGGACAAAGAAGAAACGAAGAAGAAACCATGAAGATTCGATACAAGTTGTGTTCAACGCGGCGTTCAAACCAGTGAGTCGCAGTTACGCAGATTCGCCGAAACCGCTGCTGTTGAACCTTTTTACATCTCACTATATATTTTTATATGCGATGCGATTATTATTATAATTATTAATATTATTATTATTAAAGTAAAATGTCATCTTTTAGGTTTTATTACTTTTGCGATTTTCGCCTAAAGTTTTTTTTTTTCATATGAATTCAAAAAGTTTGAAATCTTGTCATTTGCATCTGACTTGGTAAATTTATCCATTTTTTTTAACGTTAAGTCAGAAGTATTTCCGAATAAAGAATATCTGTTTTAATTAAAATGTCTAAAATCACAAAAATTACCCCTGACTTAAGGTTAATAAAATGGATGAAAGATAACGAATCGGATTAAAATGACAAGCTTTCAGATTTTTGGATCCATATACGAAAAAACAAACATTTGAACAAAAGTCGTAAAAGTGGGTACACCTTAGCGACGAAAAAACATTTTACTCTTAATATTAAAAAATAAGAAATAAATTGAATGATGATTTTCTTAATAATAGCTTTATCCACGTTTAAACTACTCCAAAATTTCATTCACATTTTAAGAAAAAGTTCTGGGAAATTCTACAAAACACTAGTGTTTAATTAATCTAATAAAAATCAACCAAATTCTAATACGGGAGATTAAGGGTACACATACTTTGGTGAATTCTGACGAAAGAAAAGATTATCAGAAATCAGAATTACTCAGAGCAAACTAAAAAGAGTATCAAATAACCTCGTTATACGAAGATAGGTCTCTTTGTAACTATCCTTCGATGTAAAAATAATATTTGTATCAGACATATGAGAAATGTAATCGTTTTGTCAACATTTGTGTTTTTGCTATAAATTTGTACTTTAGAGTACACATACACAAAAATAAAAAAACAGGTCAGAGGGGTTGTTTTGTTAGGATTCGATCCCTTAAAAACACACAAATCGAACGAAACAACACACAAATCGAATGGAACTACAAGAAATATATTAAACGAAGATAAACACATGAGATTTACGTGGTTCGATCGATGTGACCCACGTCCATAAGATGCAACCATGATATTCTTTATTGTTTTTTACCTCACTTGTGAGGAATTACAAGCACAATATTAAAGTATGTAGAGATAAACTTAGGGTTTTCAACTTAATCGCTAATAGAATAGTTATGGGCTAATTAAAACAAAACGAGCCAAGTCTACAATTTATTTAATCTGTCGCCTTAGTTTGTCTTTTAGTCAAGCTCAAATCAAGACTCCACAAAATCAAACAATTTCCCATTTGGAGGCTTGATAATCTTCAAACTGTCTTCCGATATGAACCCTTGTACCTCTTGTAATCTTCCTCATCTTCCTGGTTGCAACGACCTTCTCATTAATTAACCTGAAGGCTCGTTGAAGCTCCCCTTAGATCCAACACAACAGTCATAGCTAATACGCCCCTAACTAATCCTTTGTCCCAATCGGCTCCCATCTACACAAACTACCGGATCCTGGAACACCGTGAGAACAAACAACACTCTCTGTATGTGGTAGGTAATTCTCTTGAGAGATTTTAACCATTGGAACACTGGTTTTCTTAACCCATGGTTTGGCAACTTTGGATAAATCTTTGACTGGTTGACTGCCAGTGCTCCCACCGACACGAAAACCCGTTATTGGTTTTGTTGAACCTTTCTAGCACTTTCAACTTGAATATGCCTTGTGGCTCTGGGTTTATCCCCTATAAAACAAACCTTCTTCTTCTTCCCACGAGACTCTGTGAACCAGACTTTGTTTTTCTTCTGAACTGGGATGGTCTCTCCTTTGGATAATAAACTAACCATGTAAAACGAACCTCTCTATCTTCCTCGAGCTATGATGCCCGTTCCTAGATTTAACCTTATGTCCATGTTCATCCAATTGCTCGACAAAAATCATATTTACTTCAAACTTGGAATGACCCTGACATCTATCAAAGTCCATGAATTGGTTGGAGTAACTAAATCTATGTCACCTATGCTCGTAACATCAATACATCTTTTTTTCGCCAGTCTTATCTTACCAAAATCATTTTCTTTCAAGTTCTACAATGCTTCACTGTTGTGGGTAGCGTTTGGGGTGTTCAAAAAATCTGTAGCCGAAATCGAATCCGAAGTATATCCGAAAATCCGTATCTGAAATATCCAAATTTCGGATTTGGATATGAGTTTCAAAAATTCGGATAATCCGATTACCCAATATCCGAAAACTAATTTTATTATATATATAGTTTATGAGCATTATATTTAGTTTGAAATATAGTAAAAAAATAGTAAAGAATTGGATTTGAATGTGGACTTATGAATGTTTTTAGTTTTCAATGTTGGAAATTTGAAAAATCTAATATAGGTTTATTTTAATCTATGCAGGAAACAATTTTTTATTTTTTCTATAAATTTGGATATGGATTTGGCTATCAATATTAACTATCTGAAATTTTCAGATATCCGAAAACCGGATAATCCGATCTTAAACACCCTTAGGTAGCGTGAAATGAAGCATCAAAATCCATGATCTAGAAATCCACACTACTCTCTATGCTACAAATTAAAGTTTCATCAACTACTAAGTGTTTTGTTGCAGTGTTATATTATTTCTTCTCATTTGGACATTGATTTCTCAAATGTCCAACCTCTTTGCAGTTCCAATAGATTATATCACTTAGAGCCCTATAGTAACTCTTCTTCATGTTCTTGCTCTCACTGCCTCTAGTATTCTTTCTTCCTCTACCAAGATTCGGTAATTCACTTGCTGATCCACCCAAATTTCTTCGTCATAACATTTTTTTAGTTTTTGCTTATAAATTTTAAAATATTTCGCTGCAACATGCTTATTTTAGTCTATGTTTCAATGTAAGTTTTGCTCAAAACGAGATTGTCATGATACTCTAAAAGTTTCTTTTTTTGCTTTTTTTTAAAGTACTGAATCAGAAGTTTTTAAACTATTTTATATTTTATAGTATATAAATAGTTTATAATTATTATAGTTTCTATCGTTAGTTTTTAATCTATGTTTCTATATAAACTTTGTTTAAAATCAACCTCTTAATACATGCTTACTTTTGTTAAGGATTCAACGTGATTATTTTTCATGTGTTAAATATTGATGTAAAAGTCTTCAAAATCAACACTCGTCGTTTCTAGGCTTTAACCTGTCACGAAGCACGGACAGTTGCCACGAATTAAGGGTAAAAAAGTTGAGTAAGAGCATTCACATTTCAATCCCTATCTTTATCTTTAAAAAAAATAAGATTTCATCTATTTGCATCTCTATCCTAATCTCTTCTCCATCTGAATCTCCTAAATTTAGGTGGTGTTTGTTTTTTCAGATGTAAAAGGTCTGCAGTCTGCGGACCATATCTGCAAACGTCTGCACGAGAATATGTGGACCAAATGTCCGCAGAGTGTTTGGTTATTTATTATTCCCCACATCTGCATTGTCACACCCCAACCTATGGCGGAAACATCGGGATGAGACGAAAACGAGATTGCTCATTGCTCACAACATTAATAAGTGACAATAATTAATTAAACCATATTTCATTTCATAAAAATTGTCAAATACATCAATGTAACAATACAAAGAAACAACATAACATTTGCAAAGTCATAACAAAATTGATACATCAACATTAAACCTAACGTCTAATTTGTGTGTATCTAGTCCTTGCTATATTGTTTTCATAGCATCATCTCCTTCAACCTGTAACATGTTTTAAAATAATGCCAATGCGAGTACACAAGTTTAGGCATAGCATACATATACGAATAAGTTTAAACAATCCTCATGGCAACTAAATCTATACAAGAGCAATATCAAGGCATGCAATACTAATAATCAAACCCTTAACGCAATCACGATGTTTTAACATGACCTCACGAATAACACGATGGAGGTGGATGCGTGAATTCCTATAGCGCTATGCATGTCAAACGAAGGCTAAAAATAGTTAATGACTAAAGTATAGCATAACGAATATCCAAGACAAGCAACAAGTATATGATTCAAGTACTCATGGGTATAGGATTGTTTGTGTGTTTCATAAAGTTTAAGTGTTCGTGATTTTTGTATAAGTAAAACATGTTACACCCAAAAGTGTTATAAACGAAAGTGGGTCGAGTGTACTCACGGTTTTGCAAGCTTTCCAACTTGAATCCGTGAAGAGTTGTTTGGTTGATGGAGGAACACCGAGTTATCCTACAAGAGGAAAATGTAGGTGTGTGAGTATTCGGATGATAATGCAGGGTTTGGAATTCGAAACAAAGTATAAAAAAAGTATGTATATGAAAATATGCACCAAGGTCTAGCACTCGTTTTGACACTATGGGAACCCATTCGGGTTTATGTGATTTCATAGGTTATAACACCTATTAGAATCGCAATGATGAACTAAACACTTCGGTGATTAAACTTAGTAACTTGACAAGTGATTATTTAGTCATCATCAAGGTTTCGGTTTTAAGCATATTACATAGTTCATACATATGTATTAGTTACATAGTCAAGTAGGAGGTGAGAGGATTAACCATCCACTTAAGACCTCTTGGTGTTACATAAGTCAAGCATGAGGTGGGAGGATTAACCATCCACTTAAGACCTCTTTGGATTCACCACACAATAAGTAATGAAATACTATCACTAATCTATGAAGACATCAAGTGATGTGTGGATTTTCCAAGTAGGATAGCCCAAGCTAACCTTAGTCTCACAAACACAAGTTCAAGACTTGTTCATCACTTGTGGGTTTAAAACCCTTGTAAAACAGAATGTTTATGAGGTTTTAACCTCTGATTTTATATGCCACGACCTTGTTTTTAAGCTCACTAATCATAGGTTTGTTTAAGAGCATAGGAACATAGGTTTGTACGAGTAAAACATATGTTTTTCTTTCAAAACATGAAGAATCAAAAAGATAAAAATGAGTAAAATTTTAAGAGCACTTTGGACCTTGTTTTGGATGAGGATTCACCTTGGTTTTTCCAAGCAAACTTGTGAAAACCTTTCTAGAGGTTATCCAAGTGTTGTAGAAGGAAGAAAAAGAAGAAATTAGAAGAAGAAGTGAGTTAAAACTCACTTTTAATGGTTGAAACTTGCTGAAAATGCAGCTGAGTTTGGGAGGGTTTTTGAACTGTTTGGGGGCTTGAAAAAGTGGGATAAAGGATGGGGAAGTGTTCATTATATAGCGAAGGGATTAGGGTTTCAACGGGTTGGGCTTTGGACAAGGTTAGTGGGTCATTAAGGCTTGAAACAAGCCCAAACACACTCTAAAAAGTGGGCTGTCCACTCTTTATTTTTATTTTTATTTTTGTTAGTTAATTGATATATAATTGTTTATTTGATGCCATTTATTATGTAATTAACATATATTAAGTTGTGGCATGGTATTTTTGAAGTATGGACGTCATATGCTAGTGTTTACTTGGTAAAAAGGACAAGTTTATAAAAGTTTAATGTCACAAAGTAGATAACAAGGGTAAAATTTATAATGAAACGTCGAAAATTATAATTTTCGCGATTGAATAACCAAGTATCTTGTATGAATGAAGTTGTGAAAAGCGAGACGTTACATGCATTCTCTTTCTTCTAGTCCTCTCCAACCTTCCTTCACTCCTTTCTCTTTCAAATCTTCTGCAAACCACCCACCAACTCCACCATCCCCATCAAGTCCCGATAATCCACTCCATCTCCTACCATCACAACGGAGAGAGAGAGAGAGAGAGAGATCGTTGAGAGAGGGATCGGCTAGAGACAGAAACAGCGAGAGGGAGAGAAAACAACGGGTAGAGAGAGGGTCGGCCTCCCCCTCTACGGCGGCGGCGGTGGTGCTGCTCGACGGCAGCAGGAGACCGGGCGGCGGTGGTTCAGGGTCACTCAGTTCAGATTCAATTTGGGTCCCGGGTCAGACGTGTTCGGGTTGGGTCAACAGTGGTAGTGACGGTGGTTCCGGCAGGTTCCGGTCAACAGTGGTTTTGTCGGCCGAAGGAGGAAGGTGTGGAAGAGGTAAGAAGAGGTTGGACCATATCTGAGTGGGGAAGAGGACACGCAGAGCTTTGAAGACATTTTTTAATGAAATGTCTTCTAAAAAAACAAACGGCCTGCAGAGCTAAACGTCTGTGCGTGATCTGCAGGCGCAGACATAAGAGGCCAGAAGAGGTTTCGGGGAAAAAACAAACACCACCTTAGAGTTTTATTAGTAGTGATTCTCCATATATAGAGATGCACTATTCAACATATGTATAAATATTTGCAAGTATTTAAGAAAGAGAAAAAATAATAAAACAGGTGGTTGTTATTAAAATAGAGATGAAGATGGAGAATGAGATCCGGTAGATCAAACAAACTATATAGATAAATTTAATGAACAAATTTAGTTAAATTATAAAAATAGAGATAAAGATTTTAGTTTTTCTATGAATGCACTAAATGTTTGTGAGTAAGATCAAGGCAAGGATATAAAATAAGATATGGTTAATCAAATAAAATTTAGGGATACTGTAAACGCGTGATTTGTTATATTAATTCTTTAAAGTTTTAAAAACAAAATTTAAATTGTATACATATTATTTTTGTTAGTGACTTATGATAGGGTTATATTTAGTTCTAACTAATTTGATTTTTTTTAGTAACTTCCCTGTCTAAACTGTAAAATAAAATAAATAAAATATGGACAATTGTGTTTAGTTAATTTATAGATGAAAAAGGAGTTGTATTAAAATACAATATCTTTTGGTATCATAAGATGTGGCAAGTGTCGAGACCATGAAATAAATCGATTCCGACGGAATATCGGTACCAGTATCATTATTATTAAAACTGATACTAATATTCGTTTTTATAGTTTTCCATGAGTAAAAAACACATGTTGATAGGCTATTGATTATATCACGATTTTACTTTTTGGGTTTTTCTAGTAGCTATATAGCAAGTGCCGATACATAGTAAACGAAGCAAATACCTACCAAATTTTCACCGTATATCACGAAGAAATCCCACTAACTTTTAGTTGTTTTCATATATAATAATTTTATATCAACCGTTTGAATGCGTTAAATACAATGAGAACTCAAACCAAAGAAGCTTGCTCCCTTTTAATCTTTCCGTTTTTTCTTGTTTTCTTTTCTCACATTGATGAGTTTTTCTTGTTTTCTTTTCTCACATTGATGAAATAAAGTGAGTTTGAGGCTTTCAAAAGCGAAACTTGTTATTGAAACATGTTTTATGCCTTTTACTTTATTATTATTATTATTATTATTATTATTATTATTATGAAACATGTTTTATGCCTTTTACTTTATTATTATTATTATTAGGGAAATTGACCTATAATAATCCCACCTAAACCTTATTGGCCATTAATAATCCCATCTCAAAATATTCCCCCCACCAGTCCCACCTTTCACCTATTTTTCCTATAATGGTCCCCCGTTAAAAAAACTTAACGGAGTTAAGCTTTTTTTCCAACTTACAAACAGATTTTTTAGGGCTTTTGATTAGAACGACGATACGAGTCCATTGATGTAAAACTTGCCTCGAAACGGTGCTCCAAACGATGAAAACGGTGCTTCAATTCGGGTGTTTAAATTTCTAATTAACCAAAATCAAGTCACTTGGAGCACCATTTCGTAGTAAGTTTTACATCAATGGACTCGTATCATCGTTCTGATCAAAAGCCCTAAAAAACTGTTTGTAATTTGGAAAAAAGCTTAACTCCGTTAAGTTTTTTTAACGGGGGACCATTGTAGGAAAAATAGGTGAAATGTGGGACTGGTGGGGGAATATTCTGAGAGGAGATTATTAATGGCCAATAAGGTCTAGGTGGGATTATTACAGGCCAATTCTTCTTCTTCTTCTTCTTCTTCTTATTATTATTATTATTATTATTATTTGAATCTTGAAACAGTAGTTAATACAATTATTAGGAGTAAAAAAAAGCTTGTTTTTATTATTATATTATTATTATTATTATTATTATTATTATTATTATTTAATCTCAGTTTATTATTGATGTAGAAATAGAATAAAGAAATATATAACGTGAATAAAGAAATATATAACGTTTTTTTTTAAAGTTTGTTATCTTTTTCAATCTCATTAGTTTATTATCCAGGAGTTATACAATTATATGGGAAATTTTACGTAAATATTTATGTAGAATTAGAATAAAGAAACTTTATAGTGTTTTTTGTAAAATATTAGGTTATTTCTTAAATATATTTGGGTAAGTGTAAATTATATAATTAGTTGATAATGTAAGAGTGTATATGAAAACTATATCTAAAAATAAATTATTAGAAAATGTTATTATTTTTAAATTTAAGAGTTTTGAAATCCTATCATTAACACCAAGAAAGCTTTTAATGCGTGATTGTTTCAACTAAAATGAGCAAATGGTATTGGATTACGCTTCTAAATCAGTAACGAATTTTCCAAACCGAAATATTTTTTGTATCGATTCGGTACCGGTTCAATACGGTATCAAACCATACGTGTAATTTCAATACCAGTACCCATTTTAAAGATGTTTTTGTACCGAACTCATCCCTAGTTCCAACTGATATATATCCATTGAAATTGTTTAGCTTTTAAGTAAATATTTGATTTGTGAACCTTCATTAACGGATTATCGATAAATTGTACATGAATACGTCCGTGGTTGAAGGTCATTCATTTGTTGTGTCGGATGGTTGTAGTTCACTCAACCGAAACCTGAATTTTTGCTTGGCTTGCTTAAGATTTGTTTTTTCAAAACAAAACATGTAACAACCCTAGAACTATATCTGCAAAAAACCAAAATCATCAAGGCAAATGCCAAATATAATCGATGACCAACTTCTTTGGTAATGGAAAGGTAACATTTAAAAAAAATCAATTTTTTTTAGTCATGAGTCATTGGTTGTTCACCAATCTCACCAAACTTGTGTAAAAACTAAAGAGGTGTGTGCGGAAGTTTCACTCTGACACACCCACTTTCATATCACTATTTTCTTTTAATATAATCTAGTGGGTTACCCGCGCGATGCGGCGGGATTTCAGTCGGTATTGGTTCAGTTTATTACGTTACGAGTTCTCGCCAGAGAAACCCAAAAATTAAAGTCGTGATATGCTGAAAAGAATCTTAACTCGTTATTTTGCATTTATCGAAGACCTATAAACAATTACTGGTACTTGTTTCAATAATACTGATATTGGTACCGACGTTGTTGGTTTGTTTGGTTACGGTACATGTACGTTACCGACACTCGTATAGCCTAAAATATTAAATTTTCTTTTTCAGATAAAACTTTAACAAAATTTATACAGGACTGTCGAGGGAAAATTTAAACATATCTACGTATTTAATTTTTTTGAAGGGTAAAGAAGGCAAGCTATAAAACAGTTTTTTTTAAAGGGTAATGAAAGCAAGTTACAAAACAAAGAAAAGTCAAATTAGTTGAAAAATAGATTAAATGTGTATATTAATTTATAGTATAAGGGTAAAAGTTAAAAAATCTATAATATAACAAATTATGTGAGTGTAGCTAAGTTACATGATGGCATTTTGTAATTAGGTTTCTATTGTTGTCCAAAGAATCTACCGTTCGTTCATAACAACCTTCATGTTTTGTTATATTATAGAATATAAATATAAATCGGTGGGATGCTACTTGATGAAAATTCGATCGGTATTGGTATTGGTATTGGTGTATTATTGTATCGACACTTGCTATCAAAATAAAAAAAACAAAAAATAGAGTATTTATATACTCAAAAAACATTGACACACATTTTACATCGATAAAAAAATCATAAAAACAAAAATCAGTACCATCTCCAATAATTTTGATGCCAGCGCTGATGTTGTTTGGTTGGAATCAATCCGGTTCATCACAATATCGGTATGACACCGACACTTGCTACAACTTACAATATATTCAAAATAAACAAATCGTAACGATATATTCGAAATTTTATAAAAAGTGCAAAAAACAAGAATAAGATTTAGATTTTATTAAATTGAAAAAAAAGTTCATATTTCTATAAATGCTTCTCTACTTTTTATTAAAGATTATAAAATTATAAGTTCATTGAACTAGAACTAATGTAATCTTATTCTGTTATTAATATTAGGGGTGAGCATAAAACCGAAATAACCGAACCGCAACCGAAATAACCGAAAAACCGAACCTAGATAACCGAAAACCGAAATAACCGAATGGTCGGTTATTTATATTTTTGATAACCGCGCATATTGCGGTTTGGTTATGGTTATTATTAGTTTCATAACCGCAAATAACCGAACCAAATGTTTTAAACATGGCCGAATATGTAAGACCATAGGTTTTTAAGTTAGTGTTTAAGTCTTTAACCATGGCACAATCCATATTTTTTCTGGTGAATTGTTTAAGTCTTTTAACCATGACCTAACCTCATTGAATTTAAAACTCTAGTCACTTTGTGTTCGTATGTATGCTTCCACATAACACGTGGAAGTAAAAGTAATTGATAATTCTACAAGCTCTAACTGTGTATTTATTTTTTACGCATAAATTTTGCATAACCCACACATTCAAAGCCTAACTTTAGAAACGATAAAATAACGACCTATAGCCAAACCGAAACCACATTAACCGCAAATAACCGATTAATCGAAACCGCATTAACCGAACCGAATGGTTATGATTTTTTGATAATCGAAGTGTGTGGTTATGGTTTCGATTATAGGCAATAACCGAATCGAACCGCACCATGCTCACCCCTAATTATATTAGCATACACGTGTAAAAGAATTTAAAATTTGTTAAATAATAGGTATTTTTTTTAACTATAAACATGTTGGAAGAGGCATGCCCTGTGCCCTCATAGTTGTTCACTACACAGAGTACACACTCATTTGGTCTTACTCAAGTGAGTCCAAAATCCCATAAGTTGATAATTAGTAAATGGTTCAGTTTTCAGAATACTTAGACCGGTTCAGATAAAAAGAGATAATTTCAGAGTTCCATAGCTGATAATTAGTAAAGGATTCAGTTTTCAGGATACACGTTTAATTTTCTTTGAAATTACTGATGAGGTGACACATACATGTAAGGTTTGAAATAAAATTGGTGGGGGCTCAATTTACATAATGAAGAGTCAGGAGTCTAGTCAATTTACCTGAAATATTAACCTACCGTAACCCTTAAGACAATCAACTTCGTTTTATTGTACAAATATTTCGTGACTATTTTGCAAACTAATTCTTTCTAAATTGTAAAATTGCGTATGATATACTTTATTGACCGCAAAGTTACCTTAAAAAATGATATTAAATATATTCATCCAAGTTATATATTTTTCGTCTTACTTACACTTTGAAGAATTTACACTCTAGTAAAAAATACTTGTTGCACTAGGTGTGAAATACGTACGGGTTACGTATCGAACTAGTTGATGCCCCGTCCGCGTTGCAGGGCGATGGCCGAGTAGTGAGCGAGTGTTAGGCAGCTCCTTGACACGGAAAACAATTAAATCGAGTCAACCAATTAAAACAAAACACTTTTATAGTTTTGCTAAAAAAAACTAAAACAATGGCAATACTGTTATTTTTAACTAAGGGAAAGTTATATTTTTTGATTTGGGTAAAATCGTAATTTGCCAAAAGCTAAAGTGATGGCACTGCTATAAATTGAAAACAGGGGCAAAATTGTAAATTTGCGCATGGGCAAAATTGTAAATTTGCGCATGGGCAAATTCGTAATTTTGAACTTGGGGCAACACAGTAATAAAAATTTGAACTAAATGCACAATCGTAATTTTAGGCCGGAGGCGAAACCGTAATTTTATTTTGAACCAAGGGCATAATCGTAATTTTGAGTTGGAGCCGAAAACATAATTTTATTTTGGACATGGGCAAAAGCGTAATTTTTAACTGAGTGCGAAATCATAATTTTTTAAACGGGGAGAAATCTATTTTTGAAGAGAGGGCAAAATCGTAATTTTAAGGTGGAGGCAAAAACATATTTTTCTGAGTAAATTACATGAGTTGTCTTTTAACTTTACACTAACTTACATTGTTGTCCTTTATCTTTAGAAATTACATCGAATGTCCTTTATTTGAAACTTTTGCACACCGCATGTCCTTTATACTAACCTCCATCCATTTTCATGGTTAAAACCAATCATATGCCCCTTATATGAGGGGCAAAAATGTCGTTTTATCATTTTCTATATGAGATTTTATATTCCACATATGTAAACTATTTTTTTACATACATGTAATTACTTGTAACGCGTATATATAATTTGGTTATTACACATGTAAATTACTTTTAACATGTATCGAATCATAAAAATACATAAATAAATGATAAAATATCACACACACACAACACACACACACATATATATATATAATGATTGTTTATTAGGAGTTTTGAAAGTTAGTTTATATGAGAAAACTAAAAAAACTACCAAAAATAGCCTAAAAATACCAACTTTTTTACAATTGTTTTATTAAATTTCGCTATTTTTGTTATACAAAAAAATTTAAAAAATAAATACTACACATGTGTATTACTACGAAAAAACCTAAACCCCATGTGAGGGCACATGATTAGTTTTATCCATGAAAATGGATGGACGTTAGAATAAAGGACATGCAGTGTGCAAAAGTTTAAAATAAAGAACACTCCGTGTAATAATCTAAAGATAAAGGACACACGATGCAAGTTGGTGTAAGGTTAAAGGGCAAACCGTGTAATTTACTCTATTTTTTTTCTTTTGAACTGGGGCGAAAACGTAATTTAGCGCTGAGGGCCAAATCGTAATTTTGAGTCGAGGGCAAAAGCGTAATTTTGGGCTGCGGACAAAAGCGTAATTTTATTTTGAGCAGGGGGTAAGAACGTAATTTTAAACTGGGGGCGAAACCATATTTTTAAAGTGTAAAAAAATTAATAAACGGTTAGTCTAAGGGGGAGTGCCAGACCAGCTGCCTGGCACTATTCCCCATTTGTGTTTTGTATATGTAGTAAATAGTGTAAGTTCTAGAGAATTTTGACCGTTGACGTATAAGTAGCTCTTAGCCTCTAGGTCAGTTTATATATGGTGGCTTGTTAGTCAACCTCTACATTTAGTTTTCATAATCTAGAAAACAATCAAACTTGAATTTTAAAATATTTTGAAGAGTAAAGTATACGAATAGTCTATGTGGTTTTTTAAAATTTTGAATTTGTACCCTAACTTTCTAAAAGTACACGGATGGTTCCTATGTTTTGCACTTTGTAACGCATGTAGTCCTAACTATGTACGTTTTCGCTAAAGTTAAGGACTGAATGGGTTAAAAAGTGCAAACCACTGTAACCATCCGTGTATTTTTAAAAAGTTAAGGCTCAAATCCAAAATTTGAGAAAACTACATGGACTATTCGTGTACTTTACGATATTTTCAATAAGTGTTATGATCTGAGTTTGAGTTTGTGTGTTTTTCTATGGAACAATGAATTGTTGGTAAATTATATGAAATATAAATGGAAATACGATGAATTGCAGCGAAATTAAACACAAACACAAACTTGAAAAGTTGTCATACTGTTTTCAATTATAATCAAAAGATTACATATACAAGTACAACTATCACTCCCCCTCAGCCTTATCACTACACTTTGTTTGTACAAAAGGAATGTTTTGTGTGATCTATTAATAGGAAGTACAAACATTTGTTAGTTATCAAGGCTGACATCATCCTAATAGTGACATCTAACATTTCTAACAGAAAAAATTCCTCATGATGAATCTTATCCTCTGTTCTAAGACTCATTACAACTATTTTTACAGACTCTATTGTATTGGTATCATCTATTTTGGAAACCTCTGTTTGTTAATACTAAACATCTGCTCATGCCTGAAGTTGACGTTTAGTTCTTCTCGTCAGTGCTTTGTTCTTCAACAGGGCTTTGGTCTTCAACAGACTTTTATACTTTATCAACAGAGCTTTCATCTCTTCAACAGATCTTTGAGTTCTTCAAACATATACTCTGTTAGTGTTTAAGATTTATTGTCTTTGGGAGGAGTTAATCTTCATAACTTGTCTTATTCTTGATCAGAATAGTATATTTTGGATTTTGCAATCATTTGTTCATTTACAGGTTCAACAATAAGACATAACTGTCTTTGGGAGGAGTTGATCATCATAACTTGTCTTATTCTTTATCATTATAGTATATTTTGGCTTTTGCAATCATTTGTTCTTTTACAGTTTCAACAATAAGATATAATATAATCAAATATTAGGTTGTGATATGTAACTTCTACAATGAACGGTTTTTTTAGTTGACATGTTTAACTCGTGTAACTTTACGGTTGTGTTTGGGTTAACCTATATAGCCCATTTAAAAAGGCCAGCCTCAATCCGTTAACCTTTTTACAACCCATCTAACCCCATGTATTACAAGCCTTCTATGGATGCAATTTAATGTCTATAATCGACAAGTCGATAGGTCATAGGTGTTTTGGTATGTTTACGGGTCTAGAATTTTTTGGTTTTGGTTGTTATTTTTAATTTGGTGTTTGAAGGCAAATGATTAGGCCAATTGTTTAGGGATGTAAACAATTAGGCTTAATGTTTAAAGTGATTAGCCTAATTGTTTAGCCATCACTATATAAGCCTAATCATTTGTCATTTGTCACAGCCCCGACCACACCCTGGACGGGAATCGTGAAGCAATCAAGTGGTACCGGTGGTTATTTCAAAAGTATTGCAGCGGAAATTTCAACAAGACCGTAGTTAGGAAAAATATAAGAGTTTAGAAACACGAGATTTTATTGATTAAACATATGGGAATAAAACCCCTGTTTTATAAAGGTAGTTTTTAATAAGAGATAAACCCAAACTCATAAAACAATGTTTCTTAATTTAATTGATAAAATGGCCACTTCTTTAAGCCTTCTGGTGTCGTCTCACAACTCATAATGTAATTACCTGAAACATGTTTAAAAGCATTTTATCAGCGGGAAATACTGGCGAGTTCATTCAGTTTGTACAAAATGACACATTCTTATATTTACAACATTAAGAGTTTTTACATTTGTTTATCTTTCCAAACTACTATTGGCTAACTCGCTGTCTAATAGTAAAGAAACTATTATAAATAGTATTTGTCACTCGGTGGCAGTTCCTGTGTTGTGGTCATATCACTCATTGGCTAACTCATTGTCCAAAAGTGAAGATTATCAAGTAATGTATACAAAACCCCCACATACTGACGGTAGTTTCCCAGTAAGAATACAAAGACTTTATCATTGTAATATATCTGAAAAACATTTAGGGTTTTGCAAAAGCATTTGAGAAAAAGAGAATGACTCACATTGCAAACTTAGGTATTTCTACGGGCTTTCTGGTGACAAGTCCTGATTATTTCCTTGAGTTTCTATTAAAAACATACAATACACGCGTGTTAGTAAAATAACCTAAGTCACTTTAGCCATACAACACGAGACAGAACCCCAACGAACTTAGTCAGGCGGAGCCTTGACATGCGTTAGTGGGTCCTAAATCAATTGGGTAGGGTAACGGATTAGTGATCGGGGGTTAAAATACTTACAACGGGGCAGAGCTTCATGATTTAAGGGTTTAGGGGGGTGTAGTGCAGAGAAACAGAGGTACGGGAGAGAGAGTTCATCAAAATTCGATCAAACTGGTGCACCTGAACATCTCACAGACAGGCCTTTATATACCCAAAATTGGATTCTCCCACGCATCACGGGAAAAAACCAGGGTTCCTAGTGAGACGCGCCGGGGCGGTCGGCCTGGCATAGGTCTGCCACGTGGCACATGGGCGTAACACGTGTCCTTGGCCGCCTTTTTCGCCCAATCATGCGTTTTTCTTGATTTCCGTGCTCATTTTTATTGCGTATGCTAGGGTCTTGATCCCAAATGGTTCGGTTTTTTATTAGAGTTTAACAAGGGTACTTTTGTGCGGGTTGGTTCGTCGACCGTCAAGTTTTCTTAACCGCTAAGTTTTCTGATTGAGTATACAAGTTTCATCGCGCACACTTTTGGCTTTGATTACGAATTGTCGTTGGGAATATTTATGAAGATTGTTACATCATTTCTCATAACTTTCCAATTCCTATTAGTGTCAAATCTATATACAAATTGGTGTGAACAAGTTTTTATCAATCAACTGGAGATAGAATGTTTATTTACTTGTGCTTGTGATTGTGATTGTCATATGTATATATTTGGGTTCCACACTTTTCTACACGTAATTACACACAGTGAACTATAGATTTAGATCTGGTTCGTAGACCTACACCTTTAATTTGTTTAATATGTTTACAACTTGATTACAACCCTCACTCGTTTGACTTGTTTAGATAAATAAGTTAAATAAACAATGTTTAAATTACATGATTTTAAGTGTGTTTGTGTTAAGGTTGATCATATATTTGGCATGAATAAATGTGTGTGTTATGTTTGGGTTCAACTATTGAACATGACAACCCAAAACCAACCAATCTTACATGAGTTAACATAATGGGGGTATGGATTAGAAGTGCATTGTTATAATTTGATGCAGAAACAAAAAAAGATATGTTGCTATAAGTTAACAAAATTAAAATATGAGTATAATGCACGAATAGTTCCTATGATTTGGTAAAGCTTCATCTTTAGTTCATATCTTTTCAAAATTACATGTATGTTTAGTGTGGTTTGTTTGGTTTTTATTCGGATAGTTCCTGAAGTGAATGTAGGTTGGTTTTCTTAGTTAAGTGGATGTAAAATAATAAAATTACCCTTAGCTAAAAATACAATATATGAAAAACTAAAAGAAATATAACATTTGAGTGGGGCCCACTTTTTTTAAACATAACACCCTAACCCCTTCTCTCTCCTATCCGGACGCGCAAACAGAAGAAAACTAAATCATAAAAGCAACAACACCCGGACAACAAATGAGACGCGCGCATCAGTCAAAAGTGCAAGGTTGGTTGTTGGCTTTAATTCCATAGACTCATGAAATTAAAGCATAGTATACCCTTCCCCACAGCTTCCACATCGAAGCCTTTCGTCTCCCGTAAACTAGTTTTGGCATCTGAGAACCCAAATGGTGCACCCCTACAAACCCTAGTTCTAGCATATATGTTCTTTTCAGAAAACGGGTGTTGCGGTGGTGGTGTTGTGTCGTAGCTGTTAATGGGGCCATGCCAAGCAATAGAGGGTGAAGGAGAGGTGTATGGTGGTCGGGTTGTGGTTTTAGGGGGCAAAGATCATCGTCGGAAGTTGCAGGTTCGCTAGAATCTAGTTAAAGTGGTCAGAGTTCATGTTTAAGCTACCAGAATCGAGTGGAAATAGGTATTGATAGTTCTGGTTTTACGTTTAAAGCCTCGGGAGCCTTGACCTCAGATCTGGGCATTGATGTCGGAGGTGGTGTGGAAAAGAGGGATAGGTTGCTAGGTGTTTTATGTTTCAAAAAAGTGGGTCCCACTAAATAATTTTACTTCTTTTAATATCAAAAATATTGTTTTTTTTAACGGTAAGGATATTTTTTTCGTTTTACACCCACTTAATTGAAAAAAACTAATATCCATCCATTTCAAAGACTATCCGAGTAACAACTAACCAAACTACAAGGAACATACATGTAATTTTAGAAATGTGATGAGTAAAGCTGAAACTTTACCAAACCATAGGGATTATCCGTACATTTTACTCTAAAACATTACGATTATGTGTTGAAGTCTTAAAGATGTCATTGTCGTGCATTAACTTTCAATGAGGAATAGATTTTGCGACTTATCAATTCTTTCGATTTGTAACGTGTCATATCTAATTTTTAATTGTCTCATAAGGGTATAATGTAGTGGTAAGGTATATTCTCTCTATCCTAAAGATGAATGATTCTAATCTTGCAAAAGTATAGATATAGATGATTAATACAAGAAGATTAAGAATAGTCATTATAGAACAATCTAATTCCTTAAATATTGTATTTAATTTTTTATATTTATTTCGACGGCCAATGCTTAATATGTATTATAAAAGCATTTTGCTGTAACATGCAAATGAATACAATAAAAATTAAAATTAGGTTATAAACTCATGTATAAGTTACATAGGTTAAATATTGAAAAAATGTAAATCATAAATTTGTATATATAATTATTATAAGTTAAATGACTTATTACATAAAATGTATTACATGGGTTTAATATTGAAAAGAATGTAAATCATCAATTTATATATAATCTTTAGAGTAAACTTCTGTTTTACTCCCTGTGGTTTGGTCGTTTTAACGATTTTGCTCAAATCCTTTAAAAATAGCCATTTTACTCCAATCGTTTGCTATGTTTTTTCTATTTTGCTCCCCGTCTCTAGCTTAGTTAATAATTTCAGTTAAAAGTAAGGGTATTTCAGTAATTTTATATATAAATTCTTAATATTTATTATTAATTTGTGAAATATGTTTTATCTTTTATTTATTGATATTAAATATAGAAAGATTATCTAACTTTAATATCTATACATTAACATACATATAATATAAACGACATATATACATCCCAGCTTCCCTTTCTCCCCTTTCTCTCTCTACTAACCAACCACCACCACCACCACAAATCAGCCACAAAAAAACTGGCCACCACCACCATCCCGCCACCACGACCAACCTGCCACCACCATCACCTCGCTTGGATCTGACACGCCGGAGAACTAGATATGGCTGATATCACAACGAATCAACAAAAATCATCACCACAAGTCTGAAACCCATCTACACCACCACCACTAGCCGCCGCAAACAGTTGCACGACAGGTTCTGATGGATGGGTGTTCGATGAAGGGTTCCGACGAAGGTTTCAGAACCTGATTCCGGTGGATGGGTGTTCGGTGAAGGATTCCGACGAAGGTATCAAAGCCTAACACCCCTTTTCCTCTCTTTATCTAGTTGAACAGGTCTGTATACACACACATTACAATAATATACGCATCTCTATTGTTCAATAGGTTATGAAAAACTGTTGAATTGAAGTTTAATCAGTTTGTTGAGTCCGGAAATGACTCCTTTGAGGATCTCCGGTCGATGATAAACGTCTTCAGAGATCGGTGAGTCGTCAGGTTTTGCCGAAAGTCAACGATCTATTTTCTTCGGTCAATTTCACTGCATTTAGTGTTTAGAGGTGGGGTGATTTTGAGAGACGGTGGTGGGTTTTTTTGGGGAAGATGTCGATAGTGGTGGGTTTTTTTGGGGAAGATGGCAGGTGGTGGTGGTTATTGTGCAGGTAGCAGGTGGTGGTGGCTGTTATGGTTAATGGTGAGAGGTGGTGACGGTTGGGTGGTGGTGGTTGTTGTGATGAAGAAAAGAGAAGTGTAGAGAGAGGAGAGAAGTAGAGAGAGGGTACAGAGATTAAAGAGATGATCAGGGTTTTTGTTATAGATTATTATTATATATATAATATATATAATCTTTATTTTATTGTAGTTTTACTAAAATATCCTTATTTTTATGTGGCAAGTTATCAAAATACCCTTTCAGTTACATACAATTTGGATGGAGTTAGAAGCTGGAGCAAAATAGAAAAAAAAAACATAGCAAACGATTGGAGTAAAATGCTATTTTTAAAGGATTTGGGAAAATCGTTAAAACCACCAAACCACATGGAGCAAAACGGAAGTTTACTCTAATATTTATTAGGTAAATGAATTATTACATAAAATGTATAAGAAAAAGAGTAAAATGCCATTTTAGTCCCTAAGGTTTGCGTCATTTTGCCACTTTAGTCCAAAGGTTTAGCCTGTGAGTCTAATTTTTTTAACGTTTCATTTTAGTCCAACTGGCAAACACTAAGGAGCACATGTGCGCCATAATATTTTTTTAAATTCGTTTGGAAAACTATTTTCTAAATAAGTTAGAATGCAAAATAATTACAAATATGAATAATGCAAAATAATTACAACTATGAATATCTTTTTGGCCATCTAGTGATCTAACACAATCGGTGATGAACCGGACTACCCCTCAAACAACACACTGTGACCTCAATTTAAAGACGAACATGTCATGTGCCAAACGTAAAGGTAGACCCATGGGTACAAGCCAACTCAATTGATCGTCAAAAAATAATCTCAAGAGTGTGGCTCAATCTGGGTTAACCCAAGATCTACCCTTTATGTGCGAAAAGTCCCAATCGCGCCCTTAGTCAAGACCTTCTAGGCTAGACTCCCCTCCCCGAGATTATGGTACCCATCATGGACAAACAATAGTAACAACTAACAAACGACTTTTTTTATATGGGGAGGGTTCAATTTGTTGTATAATTGGTCTATAACAGTAATTGGAAGAATTAAACAAACCTGGAAGCGAATGAAATTGCAAAGTTTGGGATAAAACCTATGTTAGGATACTTTAAATGTAAGTATTGAAGAAAAATATACTGATATGAAGAATGAAGAAATCAGCAATGAAAGGAAGAAAAGAACAGAGAAGAAAACATTCTTCAAATAATCAGAAACACATCAGAATTATCAGAAGACAATCAGAAATATTATTTCTGGTAAACCTGATATGGTTTCTGGTAGAAACCAGCAGTTTCTGGTAAAAAGAACAAATATCAGAATTTCTGATACCCAAGATACCAATTCTGGTCAGTTGACAAGTTTCAGTTTCTGATCCTTCAACTTGCTCATCTGCTTGTCTCTGCCATTTCTGAACGTAACAAGTTGGCTCATGCAAATTCATTGAACATACCCAAGGGAAGCTTTTCTTAGCAGGTGCAAGTAGAAGAATAAACTAATTGTTTATTCATTCAGGCTTTCTATAAATAGGAGAGCCAATTACAGGAAAGATGAAGAGAGTACAAACTTAGCATTAAATACACTACATAACTCTCTTACACCCTTTCACCACAGTATTCTCTCATGTATTTGTTTTTCAACAGCCAATAATCTCTTTGTAAACCTATTTGTTTTTCAAAGTGATATAAACGAGAAAATTCTGTATCTTGTGTCTTTGAAAGTTTGATTTCTAGTTCCGCACAACATTTTCAATCTTTGTTGAAATCACTTGCCATAACCAAAGATAAGGAATCTCATATTAATCTGGGACCAACAACCTAGATTAATCTCTGAATCGTATGAGAACTATCAGATAAACCTATTTTCGGGTTACACGTAATGATTTATCGGATTAGACATAGATCACTCTTGTTGGAATTGAAGTTGATGATTCTGTGCTATAAAGATATGAACTTTTGTTAACCATACTGTTTCTTTTGTGTGCGCTACTATTTGATCGAGAATGTAGAGCCCCTAATTAGGCTTCATATTTGGCCTTTGCCAAAATTCCAAGCAAATTAATGCACATGTCAACTTTAATGGGCCAGACAAATCATGAGCCCAAAAGCAAAATAACTTTAATGGACCAAAACATCCATTAACGATTTCATGGACATCATCCATGTAGAGGACTTTTAGCAAAATTAATAATGTAACAATATGCTAAATGATTATTTAATTAAACAAACTAATATATTAAGAGGCCCTATTAACATTCGTGTTAAACGAGCCCGTATTCCCGCGTCACCTAACTCGATTAATCACCGAAGTTATTATCTCGATCAACAAGTTAATCCAATACCCTAAAATCCGTTGATAACACTAAAATTACCAACACAATTTAATCATAAAATATACAATTGGTCTGTCGTTTTAAGCTATCAATAACATGTTAAAGAAAGAAATTATGCTATTTAAAGAAATTCTATAGAATTGTAACGCCCCAAAATTCGTATGTTTAAATCACTAGTATGTTTCCTTGTTATATGCATGAGAATGTTTAACTAGTTTTTCTTTATGACTTAGTTAACTAAAATTTAATAGTAGGGACTTAAGTTTGTGACAAATGAGAAAGAATGACAAACATGAGGGCTACATTTGGAAGATTGTATTAAAGTTTATAAAACACAACTCTTGCATATGCAAGTTTGTGTGTGTGTGTCGTGAGTATAGAGATGGAAAGAGGGGAAGAGGTAGAACCTCTCAAGAATAAGGAAACTTCAGCAAATTGATGAGTGTGGAGTTGATAATCAAATGCATGGATCAATATCTAGCATCATCTCAACCTAATAAACATGAGGTGAGTTTTAATTGTTGATTTGGTAATTTTGTATGAAGTGGGTTTATGATTAATCCTTGAATTGTATGAAATTAAGCATGGAGGTGTGTTAGAATCACCAAATAAAACTTGGGTTATGAACAATTTCAAGTAAATTGATGTTTTTACATGAAACCCATTTGGTGATGATGAAGGTGGCGACATGGGTGTATCACCCAGATCAATTCTTGTTCAAATTTGTTGTATTATATAATGTGTGAAGGATACTTGTTAGTTAGATTGTGTATGATATGGAAGTAATGTGATTTTGATTGTTGATGAATGGACGCAATAGGTAGGAGATGAGCATGAGATACTTGTACATTGTGCCTTAATTGTGGTAAGCACACCAAGTGTTTGATGAAATGGCTAAGTGACAATTTTAGACGAAATTGTGTGCAAGTGATGGATGAATATGTGTAGAATATAACAATGAGGAAATTAATGATAGGATAGCATGAGATTTATATTTTGGATGAAATACATGTGGGTATTAGCTTAATGAAATGATTTTGGTAAAAAGTATGTTTTAGGATTTTGTACTCCATACTTGAATGGTGTGGTGCACACCATATGTCAGGCTAGTTTCATAATGATAGTTTAGAAATGGATGTGTATTAAACATATAGCTTGTGGACTTACTAGTAAGGATGATGTAGTTAATTAATCATGTGTTTGTATGTGTCCTAAAAACATGAGTATGAAATGTATATGGTGTCGCTAGTATGGTCTACCATATAAATATGGACATAAGTTTCTAAGTTGGAAACTAGTATGCTTGACCGTTGACTTTCTAAAAAGTCAACGAATATATGAGTAGCATGGTTAGACTTATGAATATGTTTGTGAGATTATAAAGAATTATGTGATATGTGTTAGACCAATTATGTGTACGTATGATAATAAATTTGATTAAGTGAATGTTGAACAATTGGTTGTCGGTTCATGTCTTATGCGTGATAAAGTTTGATTAATAAAGTCTATGTAGCTAAGAGTTGGGAATGGATGTGATATGAATGAACATGCATACTAAATATGATATGGACCTAATGGTTGGAAAGGATATGAACCCCAATTGACATCGATTCAAGCATGGAAGGCTAACGGGTCAAGAGGATACAAGGAAGCGAACGCGAATATCGACGCTTAAGGTAAATGATTTTCGACTCACTTCTAGTAAGCATAGAGAGTTTTGATATTTATGAATGTGGGGAATCGTGTAAGATTGTGTAATAAATGGGAGTACTAAGGTAAGTATTGTTGTAGCGTGTCGAAAGTAGTTGATTATGTCAGAAATAACTTGGTAAAATCAAACGGGTCAAAATCAAGAAAGGATGATAAAAGTATAGATTTGATTATGGGTATGGGGGTGAAGTGTTAGAATGATTTGGGGGCTTGGAATAATGTTATTTTACGATTTGGGAAGTTCCGGATGCGCGCACGGGGGCCGAAACGTCGAAAAGAACGAAATCCAGCGTCAGTGCTGCAGGGACAGCCTCGCCGATGCTGGTAGCAGCGTCGCCAACGCTGGCCGATGCCTTAAGCTGCTGTCTACGCGACATCCGACGCCAGCAGCCCCGTTTCTTCGATCCTAAACCTCGTAATCTCATTCCTAAGCCCCATTAAACTTCCATAACGTACCCCAACCTTACCAAATAGTTTTGTGAGGTGCGGGTGAGTATAGAACTCATTTTTAAAAGTTTCCGAAATGCACACCAAACTCATTAAAGAGTGTTTATGTGATGCAGGTAAAAAGGGAGCGTGTAGGCAAGTACGTGTGAGAATAAAATAGTATGCAAGCCTTGTATGTATGGATTTAATTGCATGTTAGTAAATGGAAATCATGGGTTAACATTAATAAAAATAAGTATGTACGCAGACTAGTGTGTACGAGACTTATACATGTGTATAGATGTTTGTGGTTAAGATTGTTAGAATGAATATGTAAGCATGTAAGTTGTATGAAAGATTTTTGGGTAGGGAGGTATGCATGTATTAAGTAGGATTACTATCTTTTAAGGAGTTGGGTTAGATAAGACGCATGCGTGTTAATAAACCAAATGTTTCTGAATGAGTGAGATTCATATGAAGGTATGTATGGTTTTAATATATACGAATATTGATGATACTAACTGAGTTATCTATGAGAATGAAATGAAAGTGTAGGTATGTAAGTGTTAGCTCTCAAAGATTGGAGGCCCGGTGTGAAGAACGAATTCGAAAGAACATCTTAATGGAGTAGAATACACAGATAGAATGCTATGATTGTTTATATATTCATTAAATTACGTATGATGTCACCATTTACTAATGTGTTAGTTATATATGGTGACCGCAGGTTATTCGGATCATTATTATCATCATGAGGGACAAGTGGACGAGGATCGAGTTGAAGATCATGGATTGTATTGAGAAGTGGTCACGTGGTTTGTATTCATATGTTATAAAGGTTACATTAATAAGGATGAACGATGTACTTATTTTAAAGAAGTTGTTTTAATCGGTTTTCAAGTATGTTAGAACAGTTATAAAGAAAGAAATTTTATGGTTCGTATTTCCGCTACGTTTTTCGATTAAAACGTATTAAGTTTTACAAGAATAAGTTACAAAATTAAGTTAGGTGAATGAATTGAAAGAAGAAAAAGAAAACCTTTTTTTGCGTACATTAGCTCTCTAAATTTCTCTCACATAACTTCTTGACTCTTTAGTCCACACACATGATACAACTGACATCATTTTGGCTTAATGTAACTATGCACAAATATAACATGTACTATCATTGTTTTGAATTCTTTTTCATTACTTTTCTTTTATTGTAAAATAGTTGGGGAGAAATAATAATCTTGTATACTAGTTAAATGTAATGATCAGTAAATTTTTAATCAAGATGATTGAGATTATGAGAAAAACAATACCAATGTTGAAGACAGCCCTTGAAGGAAATATATGTACAACCACGAATATATGCATAGTTGCAAAAGTCGATAGGCGCTCCCTAGTTGGATTTGAGAGTACTCGGGAAGTACTTGACCTAGGCGGAGATTACTCGGAGAGTTATTAACCTAGGCGATTAGTACTCGGGCCTCAACAGCCTACTTTGTAGCGAGTACTCGAGGAGTACTTGGAGCTAGACGGGACTTTTACCACCATGAATATATGTATGGTCGAAGATGGCACACACCCGATATACCACCATGCTTTTTGGTATATTTAAGTATGTGCAAGATGAAGTTGTGTGGAATATTGGACTGATTTCATGAGAGTACTCCTTTCTACTTGGCTAGAAAATGCTATTCGTCTATCTCAATTTCTATGTGGATATTCAGTTTTTCGTTATAACGAAAATGAACCCTAATGTTCATAAATTCACCTAAATAGAAATCGAAATGCATATTTAATTGTAGGAAACACAATTAAATTGCATTAATCTCGTCCAACCAAAATTGTCCTCTTCAACTCATGCCACTAGTTAAAATCGACGAGCAATGGTAACTTAAAAACGGAACAATGGTAACTTGAAAACGGAACAATGGTAAACCATGAGCAGTGGGAACTGCAGTAACATCTACCTTAACCCAACATTGTGCCATCATCCACACCACGCGCACGGGGTGCTTCACACCCTTTAGGGTCTCCACTTGTATTTATCTAAGGAGACAATATCCTTATGTAGGTTGCTCCTACTAAATAAGGTTCTTGCTGTTTACAGTCAACAATTCTATGCACAAGACATAATTTATGTTTTAAGTTCTATATATCCATACACCAACAGATAAAAAAATATATGTAATATGCTACATACTTATATATCATTAGGAAATAAGGATACCATAAAGCCATGGATCTGTGTGGACTGTGGTTCCCTTCTACAGATCTTCTATGACAATGAAGAAAAATGTTCCTATTTTTTAGCCGAAATCAACGGATTTAATTTGATTTTTGTCTCACTTTGCATAAACACATCAAGTTCTACTAATTAAATAGTGGGGGCTGAAAATTTCAAATCCTTGAAAACTTGAGATTTATTGAATAGAGAAATATATAATTTCATAACTGCTTATGGTATTTGACTTAATATTAAATACTAAAAACTATTTAGCTAATGCTTATTTTAAAATAATCAACATTTTAATTTAGTTTATGAAACTAAGACCTTAGTATTTTTATATAGTACTAATATTGTTTAAGACCTTAGTATTTTTATATAGTACTAATGTTTATATTTAATATTATAAGTTAATAGCCATTATTTAATATTTAAAAAAGTATCCACAATTAATATTTAAACTTAGTAATTCAACTCTAATAATTTAAATCATTAGACTGGTCATTCTGGAGTGGCCCCTCACGCTGTGTAGGCCTTTAACGCGGGCATACACTGCCCCAAGGGCGTTAACCAAGGGGGCGTTAGGCCCTTAACGGGCGTGAAGCATGGGTGTTGTGCGTGGAACAAGGCGAGCAACGGTCTTTTGACCGTTTGGATCATAAAAAGCTAAAAGTTAAGAATGGGAGTTTCAATATTTCCAACAAAGGGAGGATACTAGAAGTAGACGTAAACTAGGATTTTTTGCTTTGTAAAAGTGCACCAACCGAAATTCGTCAACTGGCGTATGACAATTCGAGCGATGTATGGGACAAGTATTTAAAAATATCTGAAAAAAATGTCCCGAGAAAGTCTTGAATATTTATGTGAAGGTATTATTATTGTTGTTTTTGTTATTATTATTATTATTATTAGGTGTTGTTGTTCACGACAGAAAGAGACCTTTGGCAACATTTAAAAAATATACGAGTCCAACAAGTACATGGTTTTTCCGGGATGCTTGGTGGTCTTGATTGCACATACTAAGAGTGGGCCGCCAGTCCAACTGGTTACAAAGGTTAAAACATCAGGGGGATCATGAAGGTCTATCCCTAATACTTGAAGCAAACGCAAACAATGATACCATTGTTATACAATCATATATCACATGTGTTCGACGACATCAAAGATGGAGTTGCACCTGGTCCATTATTTTATGCAAATGATATGGAGTACGCTTATAGATATTATCTTGTCGATGGTATTTATCTGGAGTGGGCCACATTGGTGAAAACTTTTTCATGCCCGTAGTATGATAAATGTTTGTATTTTAAGAAAATATGAGTATGCTCAAGAAAAGATATCAAACGTGCATTGGGGGTATTAAAGCAACAATGGAGTATCATTGAGCAACCAAAACATATGTAACAAAAGAAAAATCTAAGAAATATTATGTATACTTGCATTATCTTAATTAATATAATCTTGAAGGACACGAGAAAAATATTTGTTAAGACAATTACGATGATATACAACCACAAATCGTACTATTAAACGCCGATGATAAACTACTATTCAAATGCAAATACGACATATAGGGATACTAATTTATTTCTTCGATCGGTTTTGGTTGAACATCTATGGTTGAATCGGTGATTATGACTAATACAATTGCAGTTTTTTAGTAGTTTGT
Source organism: Scalesia atractyloides (assembly GCA_947069175.1). Taxonomy (NCBI): domain Eukaryota; kingdom Viridiplantae; phylum Streptophyta; class Magnoliopsida; order Asterales; family Asteraceae; genus Scalesia; species Scalesia atractyloides. The sequence goes on from CAMTDV010000024.1 coordinate 82,891,306, forward strand.
TTTATTGTAATTTGTTTTGTAAAAATAACATTTAGTATGTTATTTTACTTTTGTGTTGTTTTATGTAAAATTATTATTTCTTGATAAAGGATGATATTCATTTTGTTGTGTGTTTAAAAACCCTGTAAAACTCATATGGCCTTTTGAATATTTTAAAGTTTTGAATGTACCCTTTTATTCCTTTACTAAGAAAACTAATTTTTTGTATGTGTGGATATAATTTAAGTTGGTTTACGTTTCGACGTAAACTTATTTTGGAAACGAGTTAGGCCAAATATAATATGTTTTGTGCTTATTTTATGTATGTTTCTAGTTGGTCTATATTTCAACATAAATTTTGCTCCGAAGTGACTGGGGGTTAAATATAACATGTTATGATTCAACGGTGTAAATTAGAGTTACTCTATATTTCGGCCCCATCACAACACGCGATGGGTAAAATTAATATTGTGTTACATATTACACCTTCCGACGTTGGTCAGTTTACAAAACACTTAATTTTACACAGTGTATTTTTTCTTTTTTTCATTTTGTGTTTTTTTTTTCATTTTTAAAAGGTAATTAATCCTTTATGATTACACATGTTAGTTTTCATTTTTACACGTTATATGTTTTTTTACGTTTTCTATGATGAGTCGGGTCAATGCATATAATATGGTATGACTGTATGGTATAATTATAAGTTTAATTTGCTTTACATTTTGATCGAATTGTAATGATTGTATAGGTTACATTGAGTTAAATCGAATACGTTGAATGTTGAAACACGCGTTTTCATATTGTTAGCCCATCACATAACATTTGAACAAATCCATTCAGTATTTACAAAGTCATATTACCAGTTTAACTTTACTTCCCAATACCTTAGCTTTGCGTTTGAAATTTTAGTATAATGTTTAATATTTCAATCAACTTTCTTTGCATCCCTATAATAAGGTTATTCTTATTTGAGTCTCTGTCTCCATCTATACAACTTTATTAAAAAAACACTAGTTTCTTTAAAGTCTGTTTACTTTTTGAAAACATTTCATATCTCACACTCCATCTTTATCTATATCTTAGTCACAAACGTTTATTTTATTGTCTTTTTTTTTCTTCTAAGTTTTATATACTCATAAACATTTGTTTGATTGTTTTTTTCTTGGGTTTATTAATATATAGATTAATAAATAGTAAGCCTCTAAATATAGAGGGTCACTTTAGTTTTCTATAAAAAGAAAATTTCTAGTTATAGAGGCTTGAATGTGGTAAGTTTTAGTTGTATTCTCTATTTATTTCATCTGTATTTATAGGGAAAGTAGGATTTGGAGGCCTAAAATGTGAATGCTAATAACAACCGAATTCATCTTGTTTTAGCCAAAGACTTCCAATTTTATCAAGTCAACCAAACTCTTGAAAATCTTTAGGTATTTTTAATGCTCAAAGATTTTAAATCTCAGAATTTCAATCCAGAAATTTAACATGAATTACGTGAAATAAAGGGTTCACATTATGAACCGAATCACCGTTGCTTATAAGTTACTCCTATAAAAAGTCAATGAGGAGGTTAACATTAAAAGAAAGGCCCAAGGTCCTCCTTGTCACTTGGGAGACCATTTATCAAACAACATAGCTTTCTTTAAAAGTCTCCTATGGCCCCTGCGTTACGAAGAAGCAAACCAAATTCCTCTTCATTTCTGGAACCAACTAAATGCAAATCCAGCTTAACAACATGTTTGGAAGATCCGAAAACTTTGTCATACAGCGAGGAGAAGTACTTGACCCGACCCAGCTCGGTAGATGAGGTCGAGCTGCCGGATGAACCTCATCTGTCTGATGGTAAGTGTTGTCGTCTTTAAATTTTTATTACTTTTAAGTTGTGGCCTCAGGTGTTTCTCGTCATAACAACGTGTGAACTTGTTCATCATCTTCATCAAGATTCTCCTTCAACAATATTCTTTTTATAAACTTATGAACTGTGCTGTTGAACCATTTATTAACAAGGTCCATATATGTGCTTTTATCATATAATCAGGTTTCTTATTTGAACAGGAGATTAATAGCATACGGCGCCTTTTATTTTTCTTATCTCCAGATCTTAGATTTTTTATTTTATTTTATTTTTTTTGAGAAAAGGAAAAGAATTGCCGACAAAATAATAAAATAGCACCTAATTTCATCTACAAGCTGGTAAGGTGGGGTCCAAACATTATAGAACTGGACCAAAGGTGGGTGAGCATTGGATTCTTCAGAAAGGCCTGCAATTTCCCGCTCCACTTGCTTTAAGAATAAAAAAATAACTGCTTTAATAAACTGCACCGATTTGGATCTGAACTCGAGGAGGCGCTTTGTCTTCTCTCTTTTAGTTGTTCTTTTCTTTCTTTTTTTCTAAGTCCACTAACTTACACACCTATGATCCTCTTATCGAACTAGAACCCTCAATCATTATGTAGACATCTTATTATGCTAGACTACAAAGAATGTAGAATGAAGTTACACTTTGGTACAACATGAAAAAGAAAAATAACAAATACAATCATAAATAATAACCGTGTAATTAGTGGTGTCTATCATCCCCTCAAGCGGAACGGAGGCGGAATTCAAACTATTGTTGTGGAAGACTCTTGGTGAAGATGTCTGTAACCTGTGGCTTGGTTAGAACAAACCGAGTGTAAAGTTTTCCTGAGATGACAAGTTCTTGAACAAAGTGATAATCCAAATCAATGTGTTTAGTACGCTCGTGAGAGGCAGGATGTTGTGTTATAAATATAGCACCTTTATTGTCACATAACAGTGTTGGTTGATCTGGAATGGAAGGAGAGCATGAAGTTCCCGAAGTATGAGAGTAGCCCAAATAATCTTAGCTGTTTTAGCCATGGCACAGTATTTAGATTCACAGCTTGGGCGGGCCACAGTGGGTTACCACCAAAAAGATAGAGTAGCCATACGTCGAGCGACGGGTGTCTAGATAGCGGGCCCAGTCAACATTGGAGTTACCAATAATGGATATATCTGGGGATTTGGAGAATGTGAGACCATAGGAAAGTGTGCCTTGGACATATCGCAAAATACACTTTACCTCTGGAAATGAGCAATGGTAAGGGCTTGTAAAAACGACTGACTTGATTAACAACATGATATATGTCTGGGCGAGCAATAGTCAGATAGTGGAGAGCCCCAATAAGGATCTGTAAACAGTAGGATCTGAGAAGGGTGCGCTAGAGGCAGTGAAGGACTGATAAAGGTGTATGAACGGGTTTGTAGTCAAGAAGATCAACTCGAGCAAGAATGTCATGAGCGTATTTGGATTAGCTCAAGAACATGCCACAAGTCCGAAAAAATAGTTTAGATCTCCGAGGTCCTTGATGGCAAATTCATTATAGAGCTTGCTGATAAAGGTGTTCATGACATTAAGTTGGTTATTTGTCAAGATCAAATCATCAACATAGACGAGAAGGTACATAATGCATCCATCATGTTTGGAAGCAAACAGTGATGTGTTCGTATGGCGACACAAGAAACCATATTTAAGCAAAAAGGAGCTTTGATGGCGAAACCAGGCTTTCAAAGCTTGTTTAAGGCCATAAACAGTCTTTTTAAATAAACAAACGTGGTCAACAAAATGAGGGTTAGTAAACCCTAGAGGTTGTTCCATGTGAACCTGTTTAGTTAGACGACCATACAGGAAGACGTTATTAACATCTAACTGATATAACTTCCAATTATTGATCACAGCTAAGGCAAGAACAACTTTAATTGTGGAAGCTCTAACCACGGGACTAAAGGTATGAGAATAGTCCAAACCAAGTATTTGACTGAACCCTTGTGCAACAAGTTGAGCTTTTTAACGGTTTATAGTTCCATGGTTCTATATTTAGTAGGAAACAACCATTTAGACCCAATAACATTTAGGTTTTAAGGACACAGAACAAGAGTCCATGTATTATTATTTTGAAGAGTTGGAGTTCTTTGTTCATGGCGTCAATCCAATGGGGATGTTTAGCAGCGGACTTAAACCCTTTGGGTTAAGTGCTCGCAAATAAAGCAAAGTAAATTGCATGGGAGGTCGAAAAAGCTAGGCCCACTCGATGTTTCGGTTTAAAAATTATGGCTTTAGCATGAGTAATCATACAGTGAGATGGAATAGGAGGGGTAGGGGTAGGTTCTTTAGGACACGAGATTCAGTGAAAGGTGCCTTTATTGTCAAGTAATTGTTTGACATGATGATTTCCCAGTCACTTTGAACACTTTAATTGTAGTAGCAAATTGATTTTGAACAGATTTCATAAAAAATAGAGAGTATGACATGTAACTCCAATTTGGACTTTAATGGATAAAACCATGTAAACTGCAAGTGATCATCCACAAATATAACATAATACTAGTAATTTTCCACATATGTAACCGGTGAGGGTCCCCATAAGTCACAATGCACCAAGTCTAAAGAATCAGTGACACGTTTTTCATTAAGTTCAAAAGGTAAACAATGCCCTTTAGACCTTTCACACGAGGAACATAGGATAGGTATAGGTAAAGATGTGAGTTTAAACACCGACGTTTATTTAAAGATAAAATTGTGTCAAATGCAACATAACCCAACCGATAGTGCCAATGTTCAAAAGATGCTTTTGAAGGGGTGTTGTAAACCGCTGAAAAATCTTTAGGACTAGTGTGTAAGACATAGAGCCCATCTTCACAACATCCTTGATCCACCACTTGTTTTGTTGAGCGATCTTGAATGTAAGGTCGGGAAAAGAGAACATCCAAGTGATTGTAGTTAGTTAACTTGTGGATAACAAATTTTTGATAAGGTGAGGCACCACCAAAACATCTTTTAAATGAATATCATTAGAAAGCTTTGTTTGGTCATATGCGAAACAGGAAGGGGGTTACCATTTCCAAACGTGACCTTAGCATTACCTAAATAGGAAGCGGGTTTATGGAGTGTAGTAAGAGAATTTGCCATATGATACGTTGCATCACTATCCGTGGTCCAATTTGGACCCGAAGGGTAAACATTACATTGGGCCAAAAAGGCTTTGGCTAAGTCGAATTTGGAAGCAGTGGAGTGGTGTGCAAAGCTAGCGAGATTAGGGCACATATTGGCATAGTACATGTCAACATGATAGAGTTGGCAATGGAGGGGCCTACACACCATACCACAACCACGAGATCCGGGAGTTCAACGATGAAAACGACCTCCACGACCCCAATAGTTTGTAGGAGGACGTGTGTTTGGGCGTTAAGTGCAACGGTTGGTGGGTTCGAGCCATGAAGAAAGCGCTAGAACAACTCATGTGACTTTGGCTGCATGAGAAGATCACAGAATGGTGGTATCGATTTAGAGTTACGCACGACGGTGGAGAAAGTTTTGAAAGAATTGCCAAGGCCACACAAAAACCAATCGGCTTAACAGGTTCATCGACCATTCACCCTATTGCCGCTAATTGATCATAAAGATGTTTGAACTTCCTTCCAAATTCTGAAACAGAAGACGAAACTTTCACATATTAACAAAGTTGGTCCTGTAAATGCTTAACTCTTTCAATGGAGGTATTGCAAAACGCACTTTCAAGGGCAAACCACATGGAGCGGGCTGTAGTGAGGCCAATAACCTTGGCTATAGCTTCTTCGGATAGAGAAGCATTAAGAATCATAACAATTTTTTGATCACCAGTGACCCATTTGGAGTACAGAGGGTTCAGAATAGGTTTGTTGTCGTCCATAGTTTGGTTTGGTGCAGGGCAGTGGCAGTGCCTCCACAGAGGAGAAGATATTAGAAGGACAAAATCGGTTGGATTTGGCTTATCCAGTATAGGTAATTAGTGGAGCAAAGTTTGATGGATCGCATGTGAAGGAGAGTATTCATGGAGAAGGAGTTTTCTGTTAGAGAGATACAGGAAGAAGACGCCATGATCGGAGGTGAGGAAGGGGAAGAGAAAGGGACAGGGATGGGGTGAGACAGGAAGGATCAAAGGCTTGATAACATGAGAGGGTTTAATGAATGTTGTAACTCATATGTGAAGTTGCAAGATATTATATACAGAATGAATACATATTGGTACAACATGAAAAGGAAAATAATAAATACAATCATAAATAATAATATGGAAACTAGTGGTGTCTATCACATTTTCTTAAAGACATACCACTTTACTGTTAATCTACTCCTATGAACCACATATACATGCATCTTGCAGGATTTAAACACTATACCTCTTAGATAGAGAGGAAACACCACTACCACAACTTCAATCACCCATATATATGATTACGTTCCCTCTTCTTCGAATCTCTTTATGTAATTCCCGACCCTTCTATATTTCTTCTCTTCACTTTCTCAGTCACTACTTTTTCTCTCTTATATGGCTGGATAAACCAACACCCTTCTAAAATATTCTACTGTCACAAAAGTTGTTAACGGGATACATACTCAATAATCATATTAGACGATTAAATCAGGATTATTCTTCAACATTGTATATGCTTCGTTTCACTTAACTTGTTTAATATTTTGGCTTAAACTATAGGTTTCAAGAAAAGTGCTGAAAACATTGGTGGAGATGAAGTGAATGATAAGATACAAAAAACACTTAACCATTTAACTCTCCGTGACCCATGCAATCTCATTCAGTTTTGGTCACTTTGTAGTGTTGGGAAGTACAAGTTTCTAATAACTCTATATCAACCTTTTGGCCTTGGTATACGCGATGAAAGACTTCGTAACTACAGGCAAGAATCTGAGTGTAAACGGTTTTGTGTGAATGAAGATTCTAAAGAAGAAGACCTCGTCCCTGTTGTACGAGTATTTAGGCGACGATTGCCAGAGTGGACTTCTGATGTAACGAATTACAATTCGAAAAACCACCCTCTACGAGACTGTGCCATTCGTTGGAATCTTCATGGATATCTGGTCTTGCCGGTGTTTGATTCTCTTACTATGTCATGTGTTGGTGTACTTGAATCCATTACATCTTCTATATATCTTGAGTGTGCTTATGAGGTTCAAGAAGTTCACCAAACCCTTAAGGTGTGCACATAGATCATACTTGTTAGGCGAGTTTATTATCTATTATAGTTATTATTATATTATTATTTGATTTATCATTTACATTTAAGTTTGTTTGTTAGTCATTATTTTAACTCTTGTTTGAATATTAGGATAGTTATTGGCGTTTTATCACTATCATTAGTTCGTTAGTATTATCTTTAATTAGTTTTATCATAATCCTTTTCATTGTAACCTTCTATATATAAACACATCTGGTTTTCGATTATTTAAAACACATAAAAATATTTTTGTTAACTTACAGCTTGTTGTTATCATGCAGGCAGTAAACCTGACATCACCACAAGCATATGATTGCCCTACATCTTACGTGGCTCGGGGGTTTAGAAACGCACAACATGAGCTAGATGAAATCTTCAAGATTTTGAAAGATTGTTGCTTCACTCACAAGTTACCACTTGCACAGACGTGGAAAGTGTCATCGACGAGTAGCTTTGTGGCAACCGAAAGAAACATAGAAAAGTCATGTAATAGCTTTAACTCTAGTTGCATTGGGGAAGTATGCATGTCAACAACTGGTCTACCATTTTACGTTCACGACTTGCGAGTTTGGCACTTTCGAGAAGCCTGCCGAGAGCATCACTTGATAAAATCCAAGGGTGTTGTCGGGAGGGCATTGTCATCTCATGGTTCATGTTTTACGCAGATGTAACCAAACTAGGAGAAGATGAGTATTCTTTGGTTCACAATGCGCGCATGAGCGGTTTAACAAGCTGCTTAGCCATCTACTTGCATAGCAGGGAACATGAAGACAGTTATGTGTTAGAATTTTTCCTACCAGTTGACAAGAACAATTGTGCAGACTCACAAAATCTGGTGCAAAAGCTGAAGTTGCATGTTAAATCTTCTTCTTTCGAATTTGGAGACCTATTGGGCACTGAAGTGATTGGAATGCCAATAAATTCAACTGAAATAATGCAGCTGGATTCAAAAGATTCACATACAGTATGGGAAACTGATGCTCAAAATGACTGCCAAAATGCTCTAGATCAACATGATTTTAGCAATTATTTACCCAAGAACTTGAGCGATGCGAGTACTAACACAGAGGGAGTGTGTGCGGATGATGCTACAAGCAAGAACATTGATCTAGTTACTGTTGAAAAAGGGTTAAATTCTGGAGAAAAAAGAGCACTTGGAAAACAGAAAAGACAGCATAAAAACGATGATCTTATTTCAGAGCACATACAAAAAAATTTTGGATCCTTGTCAAGAGAAATAATGCCGCTAGATTCAGAGACACTAGAGAAAACTAATGCTCAACATCAACGCGATGTTGGCACAAAGGATACGTCTGTGGATGATGTTACAGGCAAGATTATCGATGTGGTTACTGGAGAAAAAGGAGCATGTATTAAACAAAGGCGAAAACGCAAAAGGGATTCTATTACACCTGAGAACATCAAGCAATATTTTGGAAAGCCAATGGAGGAAGCATCCACGAAACTTGGTGGTAGGTTCCATTATATTTGTACTATATTGTTTATTCGTGTATTGATATTGATTTATCCTCGTTCTTTTTATAGTTAGCCGGTCTACACTAAAGCGTGTTTGTCGCAAGTTCAATATACCCAGTTGGCCAATGCCGAATCGCAACAAGAAAACTGTCCGTTTTGGTATATATGCTGCTGTGTTTCTACTGGTAAGGGTTAAGCGGTGGAGTTGTTCAAGTAATCATCATGGCTTTTCCGCTAAGTGGTGGATTTGTGCAAGCACAATTCTTCTGTTTCTAGATCAAGCCCATCACCTGAAAGCGGGATGATACGCGTGCTGCTTTCTTCCTCACAACGGTTAAAAGAGGTTAAAGAACCAAACGAAACCACAGAGACATCAACTCCCTTTTCCAAGCCTCCAGGAGCGCGTTTTGGTATATGCTACGCAACAAGGTTACTTCTAGGCGTGAAACGCTGGAGAAAAAGGACTGCGATACAGCATGCATCGGTTCGCAACGATTATAAGTTTGTTGATGGTCAGGTGGTCCAGATTTCTGATACTTTTGATGTGTTTCATGCATCAGCATCCCCAAAGAAGAAGGTGGTTAAAGTCTCAGATGACTGCAGGATGGTGACAGTTAAGGCAATTATAAAGAAGATATGATAAAGTTTAGAGTCCCTATTTCATCAGGACTGTTGGAACTGAAAACCCAGGTTGCTCAAAGAATTAAGATGGAAAATACAAAACTCCATCTTAAATACAAGGATGAAGATGATGATCTGATACTCATTGCTTGTGATGCAGACTTTCACAACCTTATGCCATTTTCCCCTACTTCAGTTGGTAACCACACTATAAGATTATTTGTCCAGATTGCTAAAAAGTAATATACAGATACTAGCAGTGGGAAGAAATCCATGAATGCACATAGTTATTCTATATGTTTGGGTGAAGATTCTTTAATTTGTGTTCACATGTATTTTGTTAAGCAAAAAATGTACTTTGATTACACATTTCTGGCTTGATATCACATATTAAATGTCTCACTACTAGACAAATGAGTATCATTAACGGAAAATTTATGGGCAACTTACCGATGTTGCCCACGAAATCCAAAAATAGATATATATTTTTATCGGATAGTGTAGGTCCGTTATAAGTGCATCAACAGATAGTTTACCGACCGATTCTGACGAAAACCTGCAAAATCCAAACTGAATAAATAAATAATTCTTTTGTCGGAAAACTTTACAAACGAAACCCGCAAAAATTAAAAAAAAAAAGGTTTCTTTTATTTTTTGTCGAGTGAACCCATGAAATAAAAAAATAGAAACTATAAATATTTTTTTAATTTAAATGGGTTTCCTTTTAATCTGGTTTATAAAAAAATTGATTCATAATAAGAACATTTTACTCTTAGAGTATTCAGACCTCTCTACCATTTTTTACCCTATAATTCAACTAAAAATTTATACTTTTAAAAATTTAGCTCTCATTTTAATAAAACCTTCCACATCTCATCCACCATTTTTTATCTTATTCTTACTCATAAACACTTATTTTATTATATTTCTTGGTGTAGTAGTGATTAATTACTAAAATATAGGGTAGGATAGAGAAATGGTGGATGGGATGCAGTAAGTTTTTAATAATTTTTTCTTTCAGTTTTAAAAATCGAAGTTGTGATGGATTAGATGTAAATGCTTTTTTAATGTTTTTATATAACGATACACTATTTAAAATTTAATATGCTAACTTTTCTTAATCAAAATCAAAGTTTTAACAATGTATTTTAAAATATTGTTTTATTAGATTAGACTATCAATCACAATAAACTTCTATTAAAAACAAAGAATTTTTTTTAACATATATTATTTATTAAGATTTTAACGCTACTCACAGAAAATATTTCCTATTAATAAAGCAAAATATTACTTGGACACGTTCGATACATGAAGCCCCCTTTTCCTCTTCCACTTTCATATAGCAACACACTCTGCAAGTTTGAAGTTATCCTCTCTCTCTCTTCACTGTTCTTCATCTCCTCTCAATTCCCTCTTAGCTTCAAGCCTCAAATCTAAATCACGTCATGTTTATGGCATCGATTTTGACCTAAGTTGTTGCCTTCTGTTCAGTTTTGCAGGATCTAACCTGGAAAGGGGCAAATCAGGCGGTGCTGGCAGGTGTAGATCGCTGGTAATTCTTGAAAGTTTTTTCATGGTGGTTTTGGTGAAGATTTAGGGCTTGGGTCGCCTTCCCCAACTAGAATTGGCATATGTTGATTGCTGGTAATTCTTGCAAATCTGGGTCGTTGGAACTCGCCGGTATAAGGTTTTTTTGTCAGGTTAATTTGTTGGTTTTAATTTCTATATTTAGTTTGATTTCTTTTGATATTCACCATAAAGTATTTAGTTTTTGTTTGTTTTGTTTATATTAATAGTTTTTTAAGCGATTGGAACATGTTCTTGTAGGCAGGTTATAATTAGGGCTATAAACCTTCGAATGATTGTTGGTTTTATTCTGATTAGGCGTTTCGTGCTCTGAAATTGAATTATATGAATGAGGTAGGGTTTTTTTATTGAATTTGTTGTTGGTTAATTTTAGGGTTTAAGAAACTTTATATAGTTTTGAAAATAGAATTCACTTTACCTTCAACGTATTTAGTCAAAGGCACTAATCAACTGGTTTTTTTTTAGTTGGTTAGAAAGTGAAAGCGGACAACGGTTCAGTACTGTGTGGTTATATTAATAATAATTATTATTATCATACTAATAACGAAAGGAGAAAAAGGTTCGTAATCATCGTGCTTGGTTATGTCGATTCGTTTTTTTTTGTATAATAGTATAATATATATACACACATGGAGGAAATTCGATATATAATCATTTTTAAGCATAGTATTACGAGAAATGCTTAATTTGTACATGGTATGGCTTATGAAGTGCATAAATGTGGAAGATGATGTTATTTGTGATTGGAGATGAACTTGGTTATCGGAAAACGAATCACATAATGTACTCCTTTGTTGTTGTTCATGTGTTTTATCTTTTTTGCTATAACATTTAAAAATAAATTTTCTGATCGACTTTAAGGAAATCTTACAAGGAGTTTAGTACCGAACTCAAGAAATGGGCTCACATACAGTTGTTAGTGGTTACCTGTGGGGGTTGTCGGCTACGCAAGCTACTATGCAAGTCTCCGCCTTTCAAAGTCTCATTTTAGATTTTGTTGTTAAAACCATTATTGACTTTTAATTCTCGTAGAAACTTCTGAGATAGAAGAGGTATTATATCGGTTTTTCCATATACTGCTATCATTATTATTGTTATTTCGTTTCGAACATGTTTATTTTGTTTATAGTTTGTGGCTTATATAGGAGCGTATCGTCCCCTGGTATTCTCCTCTCTAAGTATCCTCTTGATATGCGGACGTAATTGTGTTGTTTCTAGCTACAAAGCATGTTCACTTATTTGGAGGAGTAAGGTACGTTGGTTATTTCAAACTAGGATGGCACATATTCACATTTGATTTTTGCTGATGTGGTGAAAATGCCTCTCATTAACCATTACGCGTGGTCTTATTATTTGATTTATAGTTTTTCAAAATATTATCTTTAGTAATCTTTTAAACAGATCTGATTTTTAGGGTGTTTAGATTTAAAAACCAACAGTTTCTTTTGTATACTTGTACGATGTGATTGGTTATGTTGTGTGACCAGTTACAACATAGAGAATAGCAAAAGAATGAACCTAAAACTAAAAGATTTAGAGTGAGTTTTTTTTGGATGGATTGCTGGACCGGATCAGATGCGTTGTGTAATAGGTTCCCCGCTTTGTTCGAGCTTGAAAAATATAAGTTATGCTATGTCTCCGATCGTATTAAAGTGGGGGTTAATGGCCCTATTATGGATTGGTGCTGGAAGCGTCCATTTGTGTTGCAGACGGAGGAGGATGAATTGGCTCATATTGGTTCTTTAGTAAGATCGGTGGGTTTGTCGGATAGGAAAGATAGCTGGGTTTGGGAGCTGGATGGGTCGGGCCGTTTTTCGGTTAGCAGCTTGAAAAGGAGGCTGGAGGAAAGAAATCATGTGTAGCAAGATATGTCGTTTCGTTTGGAACAACTGGGTGCCTTAGAAAGCGTGCATTGTGGCTTGGCGAGCCGAGCTAGACCGTCTGCCGACGCGGGTGGCTTTGGTCGCTGGGAACATCAATATCGACTCCCCGTTTTTATAAAACCGGTTCCGGTTTGTAACCGGTTTTTATTACTTAAAGCCTTAACCGGTCGTAACCTTGTCAGTTTATTTAAAAACTGATTTTTAAAAACCGGTTTTTTTAACTGGTAAAAAAACCTGTTAAAAAACAGGTTCTAACTGCCAAAAAAATGTCTGCTGAAAAACCGGCCTGCAGAAAAAAAACCTGCAGAATCTTTGGGTAGTTTCGTCGAAATATAAACGGTCTGTAGAATTTGATTTTTGACGTTATTTGGTCGAAAAAAACTGCAGTGGGGGTTTAGTCGCAAAAATCTGCAAAGTTTTGGCAGTTTGTACATGAAAAAGCTGGAGAGTTTGGGCAGTTTTTAGTGGAAACTATATGGGCAGTTTTGGGGGATTTTTAGTCGCAAAAATCTGCAGATTTTTGGGCAGTTTTTACACGAAAAAGCATGCAGTTTTCGGCACTTTTTAGTGGGAAAAAACTGCAGAGTTTTGGGGAGTTTTCAGTCGAAAAAACATGTTAAAAAAACTGCATTTTTTGGTGCTTTTTGTTGAAAAAACAACATAATTTTTAAAACATGAACGATAAACATGTACTTCGATTCATTTACAAAATGCTAAACATCCAAACATAGAAAGAAAATACATAAAGTTAAACTCCTAATCCGCAAGAACGTCCACTGATATATATTTTTTAGCGGAGCTAAAATAATAATAAATACTAATATTTCTGGATATGCGTCGTTCGGTAATCGTATCCAAATGGGTTTGGGTTAAAACGTGTAGTTTTCGTTACATATTGAAACAAGTCAGGTATGATTCCCCCACACTTTAACGTTTTTTAAAATCTTTTATAACTTACACTATGTTAAATACAATCACAAATACTTTATATTTTTACATTAATAAGCTTGCTTTTTTAAAAATAATTTATTAATAAGCTTACTTAAACTTAACATTGACTCGTCAATTCGAACAAATTCAAATTGTAAGTTGAAATTGCCATCTTTATTAAGATCATGATTCACTCAAAAAATAAAAGCTAACGGTTATTCTTTTGTGACAGACGCAAACTCGTCTCGGAAACATTGTTTGCAACACTAGCCACTTCTAGAAGGAGTCACGTCAATGACTGTAATGACAATATCAGGTTAGCAGATCTGCAGCACATGAGTTTTATCATCAGTGGGGAACTGACCCGTCAAATGATTATAATGGTGAGTTTTTCATCGGTTGGTCCTATAATTCGACATCGTTTTTTTAATAATTCGACTAAAGGAGTCTGTTGGTGCATTATTGTCGGGTCGTTCTCTTTTGACCCATTCAGTTTTACGTAATTTTTAAAGTTAGCTCATTCATCCCGTTAAGAGGTTAACTATAACCCATTTGTAGGTGAAACACGCGGCGATATGGTAAGTGGTCCCGGAATCAAGATACGCGGAGGATAAATGAGGATGAGTGTTTAATTTAACTTTATAACCTTAAAATATTTTATAATGTTCAAGTGAAATCTGGATATATTTATTGTTTGCAACTGGTTTATATGGTGAATTTGCTGGCTTAGAAGGTTAGTCATTAGAAATTTAGCAATGATTTTTCATTAATTTTTGTAACAAAAGGTTTTGGTGCTGCTCATTGCCTCCAAGGTTTGATAAGTTTTCATCCCATATTGGTGAACAAAAAAAGAAATGTAAACTTCAAATAAAATGCTTGCTGAGGGAACAAATAAATGGCAAAGAAAATGGTTGAAAAAAAGGCATCCCCGTCCTGCTTGCTATCTTATGCTCATTCATCATTAAAAACAACTATTATATATTCAAGCATCGATACTTCTCTTCTTTGTTAATTTTTTTTTTGTTTAGAAATGAAACATGTTTTTTTTTATGATCATGTAGGTCAACTGGTTGAATGATGTAATTCGTGATATTTGGCTTTACCTTGATCAGGTAACATTTCTGTATAATCTATTATACATATATAATAAATAAGTAAGAGGTGGGACACATGTTATCTATCGTCAAAGGGGAAAGCCTAAACTTTCACTCTTCAGGGGCTATCTACGGTAGGCTTTTTGAGAATTTACCAAATGACAGTTAACTTTTATTAAACTTTGTCTTCGGTTTTCAGGTTAAAAGACTTTGACTGGTTTTCAGGCAAGGAGGAACAACTGCAACTTAGCTCAGTTACAAGCATCATTTGTGGTAAACGGATTGTAAGTGTGAAGAAAACGACCAAAAAAACAATCTTTTTTCATGTTTTTTGATAAACTTGGTAGCTAATAATTATTGTTTGTTACTACATAAAATTTGTTGGTTGAACTATAGTAATGGGTCAAAAAACTAGAATGTTGAGAATTTTCGATATAATGTCGTAAAGATTTCTACTTTTTTTTGTTCATTACACTAACTTGTTATTTGATCTGTTTATGTTAAAAATTATACCAAATTGGAAGGAATGACGAATCATAAATTAAAGAAATTAGTTCAGATGTTGAATTAAGGCTGAAGTACCTTAACATATCTCATGAAATTGATGTGTAAAATGGCAGGTGATTGATTGTATGTAATGGGTTGAAATTTATAGGTTGTGTGGCTTATGTCATGTCGTCAATAGTGTGGCTTTTTGTTATTATTTATGATTATCATTTTGACTTGGGCTCCTTTTGGCCAGGTAATGGGTTGATCAAAACTGGTAAGTTTATAATATGGTATATCACTATATCAATAAACATTGTTTAATACATGTCTAATTTTATATCCTCTACAACCGTTAATTCAAAATAATTATTAAACAAAATAACAGTTGAAAATATGTCTTTTCATTTTATTTAACGACATAATTTTATTAATGTAACATAAATTTTCCTTCCCGGTAGTTTTTCGATTGTTTGATTTTCCGTCAGCGTCGTGTGCTTGAATGTTCACCGGTTGTTTGATTTTTCTTAGCTTTGAGTGTGCGTTTGAGAGTGTTGTACCGTTAATTGTCAACTAAGTACCTTGGGAAGTGTTTGTTTAGACTTTTGATAGTGTTTAAGGGATTGCTTTTGTACAATTGGATCACCCAAACAAATAAAACCCACCCACATATATAATATGTTACTTTTATAAAAAAAATTACCTTTCCCTAAAAAATGTAATGTTTAATTTATAAGAAATCATATAAATAAAATTTCTTTTCCAAACATGCTATTTTTACTTTAAAAGTGCTCTGCTATATTTCTATTAAAAATATAGTCCATCTTTTAAATAATAAAAAATTACTTTTATGCCTAAAGATTTTTTTTAACACAACCCATATTCCGTAAAGCTTACGTCTATATAAACACACTTGAAATCATACATTTTTGTTATGTAATTAAAATTCATTGCGTGATTTAGTTTATACGTTTTAAATTGAATTGTCTTTACTTTTTCTCTTTTCTTTTGTGTTACATATATATTTGTTGTTGGTTGGGTCTATCTGATGAGAAAATCGTTTTCATATTGTTTTATCTTGAAATTTATATTAAAATATATATATCACAATATGAATATATCTCGCTCCCCAAATCACTGAAGCTATGATCAAAGTTGACTTTTGTCACTCAAGCGAAGTTTACATCTCTGTGTCGACACGTCAATATAGATTTTTGATAGATAATGTTAGCCGTGTAACACACTACAAAAATATTTTATAGATATAGGTTTCTTAACACAACTCATAACCCATGTAACACACGGGCATATAACCAGTCTTAAAACATAGTACACATTAACCTTTTAGTACATAAAATTACATCAAATATTCCATTCTAACAAAATGAATTCTTCTCCGTCCTTATCCAAACATACATATATGATTTAACCACTTCCAAAACTCTACTACCAATTTTGATTTACTGTAAAAATAATCATCACTCTTTGATGAAACTATTAGAGGACCCGTGGCGTATGCGTTATACGCCGTGATTCCTTGCCGACAACGCGTTATACACAGGCGCCGGTCCCCCCATCACGCGTGAAGAAAATAACTCGTGGTCAGGAAAACGCGTTTGAAAGTGAGAATGTGAGGGAAATTGTTGGGTATTGTTGGGCGTGGTGAGTGATGAACATTTCCACTAAAATCCATCACTAGTGATAGAATAAACCTCGATAATGTGGCGGAACTTGATTGGAAGTTGTGAGTGATAGGTGGATGGTGAGTGATAGGCGCCCCGCCCATCCTTAGAGCATTTACATCCAGCTCCCTAAAAATATACATACATTCCACTAAAAAACAACTCATATATCAATATATTTCCACTAAAATCAAATACTTTTTCTCCCTCATTTTCAATTAAATAATATTTTTATACCTTTATCATTATATTTTCTCCCTCCTTCACTCACAACCACTTTCAATATTTATAAAAAAAATATAGGGGTGAACAGTGTCCCCCCAAATATAAAGATGAATAGTAACATTTTATTTTTCCCTATTCACAACCACTTTTTATACTTTTTATATTTTAAAAACTACACCAACAGATTTTGATTCCCAGGATGTGAACGCTTTACACAACCTTTTCCCATGTCAACAATTTACATATCAAAATGAAACTTTGAGATTATTTGAAATTAACATGAACATGAAAATTAGGTTAGATACATAATCCAAACATGACATGACTTCTTGCGTTCATTAGTTTGGTTATTGGACTTTTTTTTGTATTCAGTCGTAACCAAAAACCGAAACTATATGAATATTTAGCTGAATATATGAGTTATATAAATAATAAAATTATATATTTCAAATGTATTACAAGTGCATACAAAAATTTTAAAACCCAAAAAATGTAAAGCCTTCTTTTAATTCGTTAAAATTTAAACAATGCTAATACTAAATGGATAACCGCGTCGGGTCTAGATCCTGATTGCAGAACCCCCAAATTGAACACGGATTGTTCGTTTCTTCAGGAAAAAGAAAACATCAACGATCAGAACAC
This sequence comes from Scalesia atractyloides, assembly GCA_947069175.1. Classification (NCBI taxonomy): domain Eukaryota; kingdom Viridiplantae; phylum Streptophyta; class Magnoliopsida; order Asterales; family Asteraceae; genus Scalesia; species Scalesia atractyloides. Next base: position 82,908,961 of record CAMTDV010000024.1, read on the forward strand.
AAACTAAGGGTTTATATTCAAATCTTCAACAGAAGATCACCTCTGCAACTCATCGTCACCGGAGTCAGTCAAAGATGGCGGCTCTTCAGTACCTCGATTCTCTACGTACCACTCACCCTGAGCTATCGGATTGGTACAATACGCTTGCCGATTTGTACCAAAGGAAGCTATGGCATCAACTCACTTTGAAGCTCGAACAGTTCGTTGCTCTTGCCGTTTTTCAGGTCTATTTCTGTTCAAATCATGTGTCTGTTCATGCAATTTGGTTATATTGTATAATGGAATGTATTGGATATGTATTAAGTAGTCTAGGGTTTCTATTTGATGTGATTTTTATGGATGGTTTAGAAGATTTGTTTAGTTTTTAGTGAATGAAGGGGCTGGAGGTGAAAGCTATGGGCTTGGTTTGGTGGTGTGATGAAATAGGATTTAGACAGTTTAGTTTAGATTTTGGAATTTCGATCATTTGGAATTGTTGTTCGGTGGGGCGTTTGTGGTAGACGTGGCGTCTTTGTGACGGTGAAGAGTGGGGAGCGGAGACGTCTGTGGTCATGGCATAGTTATCATACGCGCAAGGCGCGCTCGAGGTGGAGAGGGTGAGCCTTGGGCCTTGTCTCAAGGCGCTTAAAAGAGAGGGCCGAGATAAGCAAGACGCTTTGCATGAACATAACCTTTTTTTTTGGAGATTTTAGACATGTTTTAGGCTTGTTTTGGGCTGCTTCAGGCTGTTTTTGGATGTTACAGGTTTGCAGAATTTTGCCGGAAATTTCTGGATGTCGAAATCTAACCAAAATCTGGCTGAAATCTTGTTCGAAGGTCGCCAGAGAGCCTGGATGGCAGCAAGGGCCTGAGGGCCTAGGTGCGTGCCCGAAGGGCTTTTGACAACATAGGGCCACGGATGACCAGGGACAGCCGGACAGGAGACATGAGTAATGTAGATAGGTATCGGAGATAGAGAGAAGTGGGGTCTGCCGTCCGTCCAATGTGGAGAGAGAGAACTATCCGTGAGGTCACCGGAGTGCAGATGCCTTTATGCCTATTGCCTACACGTTGGCTGTGTCTATCCCTTTGTCTCATTGTAGCTATGATTCATTGTTTATCAGATTAGAACATTCGTCATGTTTCTATTGAGAAGTCACGCTCTGACTATTCATGGTCAATGCTTAATGTTAGGTGGTGCTTGCTTAATCTCAATTGCAGTTTTTATACGGATTAGTAGAATTGAGCTTGTCATGCTTTATTACGAACAGTAAATTAAAATTATGTTTTCTACATTGTGCACATTTAACTTATTGCATAATGCTTGTTTCAGGCTGGTGATGCTCTCATACAACTATATAACAATTTCATAACCGACTTCGAGACTAAGATCAACCTTCTAAAGCTAGCACACTTTGCTGTTATAGTCTCTCGCCAATACTCAGAAAAAGACGCTGCAATCAGTTATCTCAATGGGGTGATTGAAAAGCTCAGAGCTACAAAAGAAACCCGTATAGAGGAACCAGTCCTTTATATTAAGATGCAGATAGCCATGTATAATCTTGAAAAAGGAGATCAAAAGGAGTGCAAGAAGCTTCTAGATGACGGGAAGAGTACACTTGATAGCATGACTGACATTGATCCATCAGTGTACGCTAATTACTATTGGGTGTCATCTCAGTACCATAAATCTCGTCAAGAGTTTGCTGAATTCTACAAAAGTGCTCTGCTTTATTTAGCATACACCTCCGTAGAGTCTATATCAGATTCATTTAAGCTGGTATGCAGTTACTTATCGTTTCGAGTGTTGTTTCTTTCTTTAAGGTTTGTAATTCTTTTTTTTATATAAATATTTTGCGTTAATAGGATCTCGCTTTTGATCTATCGCTATCTGCATTGCTGGGAGAGAATGTCTACAACTTTGGAGAGCTACTTGCACATCCGATTGTTAGTATATTAGCATAACGATTTCTTGTATCTAATTAAGATTTTTAAAAAATTAATGTTTCATGTTTGCGCTTGTGCAGGTAAAGAGTTTGCTCGGGACAAAGGTTGAATGGCTCTACTACATTCTTGAAGCGTTTAACTCTGGAGATTTAGTTCGTTATCAAGAACTATGTCGTGTTCATAATGCTTTACTTACTGCTCAACCTGCTTTGGTGGAAAACGAGAAGAAACTGTTGGAAAAAATTAACATTCTCTGTTTAATGGAATTACTTAGTTTTATATCCTAATGTTCGATTACAAACCTTTATAGAAGTACATAAATGATCGGTTTTTTAAAATATGTTTGCCTGTAGTCGATCGTCAGAGGACAGGACTATTCCGCTGGGCGTCATTGCAGAGCGGACAAAACTTACGGTTGAAGATGTTGAGTATCTTCTCATGAAGAGTCTATCTGTAAGCTCTTAACTGTTACCGACAAGGCAACAACTTGATGCATATGTGAGTTCATACGTGTAAATACTGAATTGTTATTGCAGGTTCATCTTATTGAAGGGATAATCGATCAAGTTGATGAGACCGTCTATGTTTCATGGGTGCAACCAAGAGTTTTGAGGATATCTCAAATCAAATCACTGCGTGATCGTCTCGATGGCTGGGTGGGAAAAGTGCACACTGCTTTGGTATCTGTGGAAGCGGAAACACCTGATTTGGTTGCGGCTTAAGTTCTTGTTTCCATCTCTGTAACAGTCTCTTGAAAGTGCAATGAAGAGATCTTAATAGAGCTTTGAAAAGAGATTAGGAGACTAACGTTGACTGGATTTGGGTCAACTCTTTGTAACTTCCTTTCATGTTTCACCTTTGGTTTTCACAAAGGAGCCTCTAGTGTACCTTAACCCTTATAGTTTTTGATTTATTGTTTCGTGTTGCTTACAAACAAAGTTTTTATGTGTACCTTAACCCTTTTAGATGCAGCTAGGGGTGCTTTTTCGAATTGAATTCGATCATTTGAATGATTCGAATTTGGAATTCTGAAAACTGAATTAAAATTCGATTAGAATTAAAATTAAAGTTGCATATTTGATTCGAATAAGTTATTTGAATCTATTTGAATAAAATATAGAAGAAAAAACTTTTAAAGAAAACTAAGTTACTACTATTCTAAAATTATATCTATCTAAAAATAATAATCCGATTGTTAGACCATGTGTAATGGGCGTTATAAGGGCATGAAAAGGTTTGATAATGCCCTCAATACCACCCCCTTGGGCATAATGGAAAGTAATAAATGAAATGGGCATTAACTATTACACCCTTTTGGAACGGGCATTATGATGATGATGTAGTGAAAAATGTCCCTTAGTGGGCATTAACCATTACCTATGGTCTTATTTGTGTCGGGTTTGATTAGATTTTTTCAATAAAAAATCCCAATTGTTTTAATTACACACATCAAACACACCAAAAATATTTCAAGTTTTCATATAGAGAGATTTAATATATGCCCTCTTAAACTTATTTAATATCCTATGTATCCAACCAAACTTTAAAATATCAAATTACACTTTTTTATAATTATTTGTTTTAGCAAATGTACCTTTTAATAATCCATGTCAATTGCAATTCTTTCTACATCGAGGGAGAAAGAAAAATCAATGAATTCGAGAGGGGTGAAGTTAAAAATATCTCTATCTTACTAGTAATACCCTTTGAAGAAAGTCAATTTAAAAATTGTCAAATTCTCCCTCTACAAAAAATAATTATTTTAAAGCTTTTAAAAAAAAAAAAAAGGTTTTCGTAAGGTCTACATAAACAGACTGTTTTATCAATAGAAGGTACATAAGATAAAACTTTTAATTAGTTGTTTTAGCCTTTTTTTTAAGTATCTAAGCGTCCATTTATCAAATCATAATAATTTTTTAACAAGATTCTAATAATCCAAATGTGTAAAATACAAAATAGTGTAGAATACTGAAAACGGATTTTTTTTTCCGGCATACAAACCCTTAGGAGACTTCATTCCCAAATTCTAATAATTCATAAGCAGCTTAACTATTAAGTACAAATTTCTTGTTTCTTTTCTTCTCGCTAAAGACTCCAAATTTACAATGGAGAAAATCAAACAACAATTTCTAAGCGGATTATATTAGAATTCAAGGTTCAAGAAGATAATACTAGAATTCAAGCTTTATAAAATAATAAGGATAGTAAGATCAAGACTTTATAAAAAAAGTAATAATGTTACTCAAGACAATCCACAACTTGTTACTCATCTTCTCTCTCGCCGCAATAATCAACTTCCCTTGTCTTCTTTCAATCTTTATTTTCGTGTAAAACGCGCCCATCATGTTGCCCAAAGGATCATAAACCATGCATTCTCCTTTAATGTCGATCATGCCAACATTACATGTGTGTATGGGACCCACCGAGATGACTTGCAGCCCAGACTTGCATCTCTTCCAGGCTCTCAGACTCTCAAACATCTTACCTTAAGCCGGCCTTGTACTCCTTGCGATGAGATCCTACTCACATCAGCACAAGAGTTTTCATCTCTAACAACTTTACATCTTCGTTTTATCTCGTTCTATGATGGTTTTCTCTCCATGTGCCCCAACTTGAAGAATCTCACCTTATTAGGCTGCAAAGTGACTGGATCGGATGTTTTAACGATTTGTCATCCTCGACTTTCTAACCTCACGATTGAAAAAAAAAAGACGTTGGGACACGTACGATCAATGTGGTTACACCTCAGTTGAAAAATCTGACTGTTTTAAATTATAATGGAGGGTTACGAGTTTCTGCACCCGAGCTTGCTTCCTTGCTCTTTAGAGGTCGTTGTCCTTTCATGTTCTCAACAGATGGTTTCCCTTGTTTGGAAATAGCACTCCTCGATTTTGACAGGGTACATTTTAGCGGAGATGAGTATCTAAGCGGCGCATATGCTTATATTATTATTAATCTGCTTCAACAGTTCCACTGTGTCAAATATCTCTCATTGAGCATGGAAATCATTCAGGTTTCTTTCTTACCATGCAACGATATCATCTATTTGTATATAGTTTTCTTGAATACACTTTTCTAAAGGTTCTGAATTCATCCGTGGAACTAATCTCACACCAACCTTCGCCGCTTGCTAACTTAGAGAGTTTGAGGCTTCTTCCAAAAAGTTATGTTTGGTTGGAGGACAAACACACAACATTTATCTTGTCCGTTGAAGTAAAAAGCTATTTACTAAGTAGGTCTCCAAAAGCCACCTTGACCGAGGTATTTACACTTGTATATTTTATGATCATGAAAATTAACGCATTGCTAAAGAGGAAACATAAAATTATGACATAATTACAGGTGCCGTGGGAGGAAGGAATGTTGTGATTTAGCTGCAGGTGCTCATCCAAACTCTTTAGCAAATTATAAGTTACTGATTTCCCTTCCCGTATACTCAAAGTGACGATTATAATCAACCGCTGGTGCCATAATCTTTTCTATTTTGGATTCAGGTCCTCATCTGGTGCATAGTCATCTTTCACTTGTTTGCACAACTTTTATTATTTTATTTATGTCTAGAACCAAGTTACGTTTATCTTGTTATGTTTAGAACCGAATTACGTTTACCCTGTTTGTGGGTTGAAATGGTGCCGAGTGCAAAGTAGAGTAGAAACATTCACCGTTTAAAAAGGAATTTAATAATAGCTGGGTGATGCTTCACAATATTTCTGAAACCCATAGCTACAACATCATAAACCGCGCACTCTCTATGGAATAAAATGATGTTGCCTTTGATAATATACTTGTAATTTACTCGGCGCGCGTTGCGGCGCCACAAAAATGTGAGTAATTCGAATTTGTAGTCTAAGGTAACTCAAACGTATGGTCTAACAAAGGAACCCAAACTATAAATGAATAAACCCCAACTTTATATTAGTTAACAATACTCACACTAATCCAGCATGTTTTCAACATAATAAAGACAAGAATGTTCATTCGTAAGGGACATTATAAGGGCGCGAAGTGGATTGATAAGGTCTCCAACACCGCCCCCGCAGGCGTTATAGGGGCATGAAGGGGGAGAAGTGTTTCTAGTATAGCGCCAAATGAGGAGAAGAAAATTAGAAAGTAATTATATGATGTGAGACAAAGCCCTTAGGGACTTTATCATGCCACGTAGACAAGGGGGCTTTATAGCTAACTACCATGCAGTGGGATAAGGCCCGTAAATCCCCTTTACCTATTAATAAGGATAAAGAAAAAGAGAAGAAAAAAGGTGATTGGCTCTTGAAAAGTGGTCCCCACATACCCAGCCCTTAACGCTCGCCAAGACCATGGCTATGCCATCAATAGCGCCCCCCTTGGCAGTGGAGGGGCGGGCGGTCTTTTGGGGCGCCATATGTTGAGGTGGTGGGTGGTGCTAAACCACACCACCCAGCCTAGTAGTCATTTGAATCATCATCAACACATTCTAATTGTGATATTTATTTCTATACAATATAAATCGAGCTGGGGGTCTCACTGGAAGCAGCCTCTCTATTCCTACGGGTAGATGTATGGTTGTCTACATCTTACTCTCCTCAGACCCTACCTTAGCTTTGCTATTGGTGGGATTTACTGAGTATGATGATGATTTCTATACAATATAAATATATAAAAAGACTGTATTACATCACTTTCTATTCCTAAATTAGATGTTTGGCTTACTGTTGGTGAATCTTATGATCGGGGATTCTTTCACCATGTTGACAGTAGTTTGCAAAGACTGCATTGCTCACAACTCCATACTGATCCAATGCATAATCTCAAACGCTGAATTCAAACTCATAAAATCCATTCATTTTGTAATCTGGCAATGGTGTGAAAGACATTTTTGGATAAGCGGTGTTTCTATTAGTGATTGAGCTCAAACAAAAAAGAATAGCAACTTTTATGTACAGTACATCAAATAAGCCATCACTAAGAATACAATTATAAAGATATGAAAACCAAATTCAACCATATCAACGAGATTCGGGTTCTCTAAAGCTGCAGCAACGCGTTCTTTATCATTCAATTGCTTGTTCACTGCATACCAAAGTAGAGTTACAAAAAGAAAATGAATATTAGCGTCCGTATCCAAATCTTTAAAGTATTTCTAACTACTAAAAACAGGTTATCATTGATGTAACTGTAATGGATGCCCCACAAGAGGTTTCGAAATGTCAGGATGTAACTCAAAACACATATAAAAAGACAATGCAAGCAGCACATGTGTTTTTTTTAAACTCATTCTAGATGAAGCTTTATAAACAACCCATTTTAAGAATTGCTATTGTCAGCTGACGAATTCAATGTATTCGTACAAAAAGGGCCGTTCAGCTTAAATTTTATCAAAAACATGTCACAGGTAAAAATGTTTAAATTAGGGATAAAAGAAACGAGTCAAATGAATCATAGGATCCTACTGTTTCAAAGGGGATGCCATGGAGAAAATCAAACCACAATTTCTAAGAGGATTATATTAGAATTCAAGGTTCAGGAAGATAATACTACAATTCAAGCTTTATTAAATAATAAGGATAGTAAGATCTAGACTTTATAAAAAAAAGTATTAATGTTATTTTCCATAAGGATACATGATGAAGATATTTTATTTCAAAATTTAAAAAAGAATCTTCATAATCCTTTATAAGATTGTAAGATAGAGAGATTATATAAGGATACAAATTTAAAAATAAAATTCAATGTTTGAATTGTACTAGGCTATCACCCGGGAACATCCCGGGCTAGGAAAATTTAATTTTTAATAATCAGAAGTACATAAACAACATTTTGAACTTCTTACGTATCTTCTTTCCTTTAAAACCACAACTTTTTTGTTCGGTTTCATAAGTATCACAACTTTGTCTCCATATGTGTAGAATTTTTTCATGTAAAGCTAATTACTTTTTAATTGATAATGAGATCTCAATATAAGAATGTTTTCTAAACCTATACATAATGTTTTATTGTTTTTTTAAATTACATTTGAATATGTTGTTAATTGAATTTACAACGAATTATATTCATAAACATGTTATAATCATTGTGTTTTATGAAATCATATGTATTTGGTTTTATTTTTTCTTTTATTAAGATTCATCAATTAATGTCAAACAGGGTATTATCAAAGCCTTAAATTAAGTTAAAATAAAAAAATGGTTAAAAAAAGATAGATTTATTCATAGATATCAAAAGCATATATGGATCAAACAATCATGTCAAACAAAAGGGGATATTAAAAAAACAATGATTAAGAGATAAAAAAAAACATAAAAACAACTTTCAATTCTTAGAAATAGGAGGCTCAGTCTCTTTCTTGCTAACTTTCTCCGAATCCTTGATGTTACTTGGAGTTGAAGAGTTGTAGACGTCAATCGGTTCACGCTTATTGATTTTATTGTTATCACAACTGATATTAGCATCATCATTGTTAATGCTTTGGATAGGAGTTTGACTTTTGATAAATTGTTGAGTATTTCTTTGCGACATATGTGAAAAGTAAGTAACTAATAATATAATTGCATAAAGTATAAATGTTAATGTATTAATATGAATTATCTATTTATATAAAAAATACCTAATAATCTTCATTTTTTCTTTGCAATGATTATACACATGTTTGGTTGGGCAATTGCTTATTTATGGATGTTTCAAATCTTTATTGGGTATGCCTAAAAGGTTTTATACTATGTGAGTGTATGCATCCTATATGTGAAGATGTGAGCGAGGAACTAACTGTTTTGCAAAAATATTGACTATTTTAGCTAAGAACCTGGTGGAGACTCCTTGTATGTGAGTGTATGCATCCTATATGTGAAGATGTGAGCGAGGAACTAACTGTTTTGCAAAAATATTTGACTATTTTAGCTAAGAACCTGGTGGAGACTCCTTGTAAGGTCTAGCCATGTATCCATGTTGTCTAGTAACATCCATAGCATAATATATATACAATACTAGGTTAACTACTTAAGCTCACTTTGAAAAGACACTCCCACCTCGTAATACTTCTTCCATCTCTGAACCACCTACTTAAAGAAAAAAATATATATCTTATACACTTCATTGAAGCACAAATTACACTTCGAATTCTTGTCAACCTAATTTGGGACCAACTGGTAACTAATAGCAGGTTAACTACTTTAGCTCACTTTGAAAAGACACTCCCACCTCGTAATACTTCTTCCATCTCTGAACCACCTACTTAAAGAAAAAAATATATATCTTATACACTTCATTGAAGCACAACTTACACTTCGAATTCCCGTCAACCTAATTTTGGACCAACTAGTAACTAAATAGATTCAAAGTGACAGCATTATCACCATGGTTAATTAGCAAAATACAAAGCCCTAACAACCTTCACGGTGCCTTTTATTTACTTCATTCTCATAGGCTTATGAAATGGTTTAGTTAAAGTAGAGTACCAAAAGGTCCAAAATCATGGGTCACCAAGTAAATTATATTATCTAACAATGCTAGCATAAACTTATAAATGAAAGAAACGTTTCATTACTTGATGTAAATATTAAATTACGAATACGAAAAAAATCACAAGTTAATTATGTTGGTTATCAGTACTTAATTTTTTTTTAAATGAACAAAATGTTTTATAACTTATGTAAAAATTAAATTACAATGAACTGATTTGAACAAATACAAAGATTAAAGCCTACCTAGTTCCATTTAGAGTTGATGCATCTATTGAAAGAGAAAGGTTGAAGTCATTTTGCATTCACGGCAGCAGCAACGCTCTGCTGCTCCTACTCTATTCCTTTAATTTTTAAGTAATATTCAAACCCATTAGTACGATTACTTATGTTGGAGACTCAACAATTGCAGTAGTAGGTGAAGAAGAACCCAAACATATTTCGTCTTCCAAGGATCAGACACCTATATTTTTTCCATCAATCCATGAAACCTTTAATTTTGATGCTTCTGTTTTTGCAGCCTCAAATAGTTTAGACATTTACTTGCCAAATGTATGATACCATTTATTAAATAGTTTAATAGAATTTGTCAAATACGTAAAACATCACCAATAACCTAGAAATTAATTATAAATGTTTCTTTTCATATACCTTTTGAAATACAAAGTAATAAACAATATATAGAAACTTTTTTAAGATTCCAAGTAATTTTAGAAATTTGTATATTGATATTGTATATCTAACCTCCACTGGTACACATCTGCTACATGTCCTAAAATGAGTATCCTTTTTAATGATGCCACAACAGTTAAAATCCATGCCTGATTACTTCTCTAGGCCTTAATTTTGTGTCCTCCAGCCTAATACCTCCCGAAACAATCTCAAATCACAATTAAATAAGGAAATACCAATTATAAAATGCCAATTAATAAATGACCAGACTTTACCTTGCTCGACTTTGGAAAGATCAAGGACGTCATCAATAAAAAAAAGACTAAATCGCCTTTGCACACAATTAAAACATTATTAAACATATTTAAACCACTTATTTGTAGTTTGTGTGCAAATGCGAGTTGTCAAAACGCTGCAAATTGCTACGTCAAGATTCCAAAAACCGAAAAAAGTTGAGGCTATCTCAAGATTCATATGCACAAAATATCTAATGCCAAGGTTGAGTTGAATAACAGATAATATACTGGCCAGCCATTTGTGGAAGATCATGTTTTGACCTAAGAAGGGTGTCTAGAAGTTAAGGTCCCATTCTAATTGTTAACAACAACTGCACAATTCAAGTAGAAACTAAAAAAAACATCTTTGGGTGCATTGATCTGGGGATAAATTTTGCTCTTTTAATGATAAAATATAATATAACTTGCAGATTAAAAAAAATTTAAATGGCTCGATATGAGTCGAGGAGAAGAAATGAATCGATTGGAGTCAAAATACAGAAAATGTAGCGACAAAAACAATATATGGATATGAAATATGATTGAAGTTTTAATGCATAACTGGTCGATTGTCCACTGATGAGGATCATGTTCTTTTGTATTACCATTCCACCATGACTATCGCGCACCATCTTATGGGCTATCCCTGATGCTTCTTGGTGTTCCTTCACATATAAGTTTTCTCAAGTCTGCTCCAACTTCTAGCATGTACACATGTTTCATTCATGGTTTAAATGCTTTAAAATTAATGCATAAGTACTGTCCATACCAGCTAAAACCAACATAAAATTATCATAACCTTACAAAAAGATTACTGGGATTTCAAGTACTCATCAAAAGAAATATGTTATCTCAAGCATTCATGAAAAGTAACCCAAAATCTCAATTTTCCATTAAAAAAAATTTATATGGGATCAAAAGTTTTCAGAATGCAATTCATTCTATCTGATAATGAACCAAGATGCATGTTCACACAAAAAAATAGAGCAAACATAACGCTAGTTCCTTCAATAACGCTTTTCTATAAAAACACATTTTATTACTTTGGAAGAGTATAAAGTTTGACTTTCATGGGTCACTTCACCATACGTGCCCTTCACCAAACTCCAAATCAAATTCCCTAAACAAATCAGCAAGAAGGGAGGCACAAAACATATGACTTTAAATCCAATTCAAATACAGCACTGGAAGTCACCTACATGGGACATTCGGCTACTTAACTTTTAACCGTCAATACACTGTTTAATTGGTACGGATCGGTATCGAAAACATTACGCTTCGGGAAATTCAATACCGCTATTTGGTAACATTTGCTCATCCCTAATCAACGACCTCACAAACAATGAAAACCAAACTGACGTAAAGTATCAATGTGATGTTGGCTATTATTGACTTTTTTCCCAACATGAGCTGCCATTCTATAAATTGTAAAACAAACCACAACTTCATAATTATATACATTTTTAACCGTAAATTGTTCCGACCATTACACATACTTGCATTAGCACCATCATTTTGACCCATCTCAATGCTCGTATAAGCAATGATATCATGCGAACTTCTTTTATCATATATAATACCTTGATGCAGTAATACTGTAATAGCATATAAACATTTTTCTCCAATTAGACAGCTGACCATTAAACTGACTCTGGCACAAATGTTAACTTTTTTTTTTCTTTTTCCAATGAGTTATCAACTTTTATTTAACATCAATTACCGTTCCAATCAACACTTTTAATCAGTCTTCAATAAGACTTTGACTTTCATCATTGCATTGACTTTCTAAGTTAACCCACCCCCGTACTACAATATATTTTTTTTCATATTATCCATTTGCTACTATTATTCAACAACATTACACTATCACAAGAATGTTAGTCTTGTTGATCGTCCAGTTATGCTAATTTGCATCTCATCAGGCATTGACTTTTTCTAGTCACATGGTGCATTTATGTAAAAGAAAAGATTTGACACAAAAAATAATACAATAGGTTTTTTTGATAATTCTGCTCGCATGATGTAATCCTAGCGCATTGCATCACTTGATGGCCGATGCATTTGCAGCATCGCAACATGTGCATTACGCATTATGTGTGCATTTTAAAACCAAGATTTGAAGACTATCAAATTGTGTGCATTAGATTTTTTGTTTCTGTGTTTCAAGATAAGTGGAAGTGGGGTGCTATAAAAATAGCAAGGAATGATTCATGGTAACGATTAACCTTGATCATGTCTTTTTCGGGTTAAAAATCTATTATAAAACTAATACAGGTCACAACAAATATACTTTAAGCTAGGTAACAATTCAAAACGGCTCGATTCTTATTGCGACAAATTAGCTTTTGTTTTTGAATTAGGATTTGGTTATTACATTACATATGCAAATATAACAAATCTATAAAACCAATTAACGTGTTGACCAACTCAGTTGACATGTTTTGACCGTCCAGTTTGAATATCAGTATATAACAGAACATGATATTCAGATGAGTAAAGTCGAATTTTAAATGAAAGCTTAGAACAATTATGTGAAAGAAAACTATTCAAACCATTTGAAACATAGTACAAATTATGTGAAAGAAAATTGCATCAAAGTCAAAGTAATCAACTGTCAATACCTAAATCCTTTAATCAGTAACCAAGTTTTAGTAAAATCAAGTCAGATTGTTTCAGATCCATATTTAAAAAACATATATTTCTATGTGTTCTTTTGATTAACCACAAAAAAAGTAAATATAACCAATTCCAACTAATGTATACAATTAGCAACAAAAGAAGTATGGGTGCGTACATTAAATATCTAAGTAACCGAACAAATGAAGTTTTTAAACTTTAACTGACCAACTGAGAACATACATCAAATATTTGAGCAACCCATGAATTAAAATTTTAATTACGAAAATGTTTTTCATCCTAAAAAAACAACCAAAAATATTACTCACTAAATGTAAGTCCAACTCACTTGATATGGTGGCAGAAACTATTTAACAATATCCTTGGTAACTATTGAAAAATGGCCAACAAATAAATAAACATCTAACCTTTATCTCTAGCATCTTCACAAAGGGCTAACTAAATCCAGCAAGAAGGATTAGCCGATTAGAAGGTTATAAGTTGGATGAATAGGAGTCAAATACTTTTCCATAGTCTATGTTTGTAGTTGTCATTTAGCAACCAGGTCGTTCCTATTTCACACACATAGACATAAAACATTATATTGGATCTACAAAATCAGTAGAAACCATACCTTGAGTCCGAGAAGGCTTGAATGATGAATCGATTTCTACCTAATCACTCTTTTCGTTATAAATCAATCCTGTGTATATTGAGAAAATTGGCATCATTATGATAACACCACCAAATGCCATTACCATAATACTCTCCGTTTTTGTCACCAACTAAAGGCAAAAGAAAATTGAGATCGGCTTTAACCTAGAGTCCAAGGAGTTGTCCCAACATTCTTTTATTCCTAAACAAAATCAAACATGATACGATTTAATGGTAGTTTTATCAAGAAATTGTAAGTGCATTATATATCATTCAGTATTGTAAACACAAATCAACAGGAAAACTAAACATTGTTTATTATCTAATATTGAAGTTCCATGTAATTAACCTTAACCTTCAAGTATAACAGGAACAGGCAAGCATAAGCACCACATTTATTGTGAAGATCAACATGATCTATCTTCTTTAGTAGCCCACGCTGCCATTGTCAAAACACCCATAAAATTCAGTTGACATGTGTAAAGTAAATGTAGAATTTAAAAGAAAAGCACTCTAAGAAATAAACCTCAGAGAAGTTTTTTTTATCACTCATCATAGATTCTATCATATGAACAAAATAGCTCTTAAAAATACACAGGTTCTTCGACCAAAAGTCAACTTTGTTATTTCTTCGACCTAAAGAAAGTTGAGATCCGCTTTAACCTAGAGTCTAAGGAGTTATCCCAACATTCTTTTATTCATATTAAAAACAAAATCCAAGACGATACAATTTAATGGTAGTTTTATCAAGAAACTGTAAGTACATTATACGTCATTCAGTATTGTAAACACAAATCTATAGGAAAATTGTAAGTACACCCTTAACAATTCACCTTTCTTCTTCCTCAACTTCAAGTGAAACCCTAAATAACATCCAGATCCAGCCGTCACCTAAGCACACCTTCATTCTTCTTCTGCCTTCAAATCAACAAACAACACCAACAATTAAAAAAACCCTACCTTGATTAAAAAAACGATGAATCGTAGTGTGACAAAGATGAAACCGAATCAAACAAAAGATTGTTTGTCACAAAAGATGAGATAAAACCCAAAACAATGTTTCAAGCACAAAAAATAACTCGATTAACACTCAGATTAGATGTAACCGAACGAATCATGGATGAATGATAGAAGAATCATAAGAAATTGAACGGGAATCATCGATGAAAGATATAAGAAATCATAGGAAAATAAGAATAGATTCATTTACTTACCAGATGCTAACGAAATCGAAAGAGATGGAGGGATCTCTGGATGACAGACTAAGTTGTTTGTCAGATGATCTCCTCCTTAAAATCCTGTCTTCTGTTGGTTTAAAAGATGCTGTACAACTAGTGTTTTGTCTCCCAGATGGAGGTATCTCTGGACTTCACTTCCTAGTCTTACTCTCGTACCTCACGATTTCAAGACAATCCACAACTTGTCCAACTTTGTTATTCACCTTCTCTCTCGCCGCAATAATCAACTTCCCTTGTCTTCTTTCAATCTTTTTCTTTGTGTAAAACGTGCCCATCATGTCGCCCAAAGGATCATAAACCATGCATTCTCCTTTAATGTTGATCATGTCGACATTTTTTTTTCATTCCAATCAACAAAGGCAAATTACATAAGGATAGCAGGTAGACGGGCAACAAACTGCGCCGCCATCCCCTTCACATTATGTGTTTGTATGGGACCCACTGTGATGACTTGAAGCCCAGACTTGCATCTCTTCCAGGTTCTCAGACTCTCAAATCTCTCACCTTAAGCCGGCCTTCTCGTCCTTGCGATGAGATCCTACTCACATCAGCACAAGAGTTTTCATCTCTAACAACTTTACATCTTAGTTTTATCTCGTTCTATGGTGGTTTTCTCTCCATGTGTCCCAACTTGAAGAATCTCACCTTAGTTGGCTGCAAAGTGACTAGATCGGATGTTTTAACGATTTGTCATCCCCGATTTTCTAACCTCACGCTTGAGAAAGGAGACTTTTGGAGTTGGACACCTACTGTCAATGTGGTTACACCTCAGTTGAAAAATCTGACTGTTTTAAAATATTATGTAGGATAACGAGTTTCTGCACCCGAGCTTGCTTCCTTGCTCTTTAGAGGTCCTTCTCCTTTCGAGTTCTCAACAGATGGTTTCCCTTGTTTGGAAAAAGCACTCCTCGATTTCGACACGGTACATTGAAGCAGAGATGAGGATCTAAGCGGCTCATATGCTTCTGCTATTATTAGTCTGCTTCAAGAGTTCCACTATGTCAAACTTCTTTCATTGAGCATGGAAATCATTCAGGTTTCTTTCTTACCATGCAACAATATCATATCATCTATTTGTATATAGTTTTCTTGAATACACTTTTCTACAGCTTTTGAATTCATCTGTGGAACTAATCTCACACCAACCTTCGCCGCTTGCTAACTTAGAGAGTTTGAGGCTTCTTCCAAAAAGTTATGTTTGGTTGGAGGACAAACACACAAGATTTTTTGTGTCTGTTGAAGTAAAAAGCTATTTGCTAAGTAGGTCTCCAAAAGCCACCTTGACCGAGGTATTTACACTTATGTGTTATATGATCATGAAAGTTAACGCATTGCTAGAGAGGAAACATAAAATTATGACGTAATTGCAGGTGCCGCGGGAGGAAAGGAATGTTGTGATTTAGGTGCAGGTGCTCATCCAAAATGTTTAGCAAATTGTAAGTTATTGATTTCCCTTCCCATATACACAAGGTGATGATTATAATCAACTGTTGGTGCCATAATCTTTTCGATTTTTGATTCAGGTCCTCATCTGGTGCATTAGTCATCTTTTACCTGTGTGCGCCACTTTTCTTATTTTATTTATATGTCTAAAACCAAGTTACGTTTATCTTGTTATGGTTAGAACCGAATTAAGTTTATCCTGTTTGTTTAGAACCAAATTATATTTATTATTGTTATGTTTCAAGCCAAATTTGCGTGTAATTAAGTCTTGGTTTAAGCACCATTGCATAAATTTCATAACTATTCAGTTTCTTTATTTGAATCTCAACTCATATGAAAGTATTAATTTGGATTCCAAAATAAAAGAGCGTGTGTATTACGTAGATCGATGTTCGTTCGATTCTCAAAACAAATAAAACTAAGCAAAACAAGAAAAATAATGGGTTATAGATTATGTTAACTTTTCACATATATTGTGCAACATATGGTTTTCAATAACCATAATCGTTAACAATAGTCCCCGAGGGGTCATTCGAGTTGTAAGTGGTGTTGGTTGTGGGTTGAAATGGTGTCTAGTGCAAAGTAGAGTGGAAACATTCACCGTTTAATAACAATAGTTGGGTGATGCTTTACAATATCTCTGAAACCCATAGCGACAACATTACAAACCGTGCAATCTCTATGGCATAAAATGCCGTTTCCTTTGATAATATATTAGTAATTTACCTGGCGCGCCTTGTGGCACTACAAAACATGAGTAATTCGAATTTATAATCAAATGGTAACTCAAACTTATTAAGTAGAAATTCTAGTGGAATTGGGTTGATGTTAATTATGAAGAATAAAGTGGAAGGTCAACCCCTCTCTTCCCCTCGAGACATGCTTAAACAAAGGAAACCAAACTATAAACGAATAAACCCCAACTTTATATTAATTAACAATACTCGCACTAATCCATGCATGTTTTCAACAAAAGCTATGTGTTGTTACTTGTTAGACCATGCGTAATGGACATTATAGGGGCGTGAAGGGGATTGATAACGCCTCCAACACCGCCGCCATTGGCATGAAGGGAGAGAAGCGTTTCTAATATAACGCCAAATGAGGAGAAAAATTTGAAGGTAATGATTGACAGGGCGTTATGATGTTGTTGTGGCAGAAAATGCCCTTTAAAGATTCACACGCCGTTATCCCCTAGATATGAGTTTCATTTTGACTTTTGATGGTCAAAGAGAATACTCTCACTCTTAATCTACTATGTGTTTCTTTAATCATCTAAAAACTTGTGACCCCATATAAACCTTCATAAAAGTACCGAAACCGAAAACTATTTGGTGTTAAAATCACGACAAATTTCTTAGCAATATTACTGCTTTTTGGAACAGAGATGTCTAAACCACATCACTTTCTCATTACACGGGTCTTCAGAACAGGTTGTAACTTGGCAAATATAGTTCAGAAAAGGATAAAAAAAGATTCGAATCTCAAGCCTAAATTTCTACGCTGAATCGTCTACCTTAAATTAGAAATTAGAACCATGTGAACAAAATTCCAATGGCGTGGAAGGCATGTTTGGATCAGTGGCGGATCTAGGATTCGTTCGTAGCGGTAACGTTTTATAAAAAAGCGGTAACGAAATCGAAAAAAAACGTCAAATTTTTCCAAAATTTACACTAATTTTACACTACCGCCGGAGCGCCAAGCGTTAGCGGGCGTTGCCCCTAGTTAAACACTAGATCCGTCCCTGGTTTGGATAAACGGTGTTTCTATTTAAGTGATTGAGCTCAAACAAGAAAAGAATAGCAACTTATATATAGTACATCAAATAACCATCACTAAGAATACAATTATAAAGATATGAAAAACAAATTGTTGCTGGAAGAAAACTGCAGGTGTACAAATACTCGCTCAAATGAGATTCTCAACTAGTCTTGAGTGATTGGTTCTTGCATTGGATGCAGCATTCATTCATAAGATGGGGTTAAACATTCATCAACCATATCAACGAGATTCGGGTTCTCTAAAGCTGCAGCAACTCGTTCTTTATCATTCAATTGCTTGTTCACTGCATACCAAAGTTGAGTTGCAAAAAGAAAATGAATATTAGCGTCCGTATCCAAATCTTTAAAGTATTTCTAACTACCAAAAATGAGGTTATCGTTGATGTAACTGTAATGGATGCCCCACAACTCACAAGGGGTGTCGAGAAACGGGTGCAGGCAAAATCTATTTAACCAGGTTTACATTTGTGATAAATGTCAGGGTGTAACTCAAAACACCAATAAAAAGACAATGCAAGAAGCACATGTGTTTTTATTTAAAACTTATTCTAGATGACGCTTTAAAAACAACCCATTCCAAGAATTACTATTGTCAGTTTTAGAGCCGACCAATTTCAATGAATTCGTACAAAAAAGGGCCCGTTCAGCTTCAATTTTATCAAAAACATGTCTCAGGTAAAAATGCTTAAATTAGCTATAAAAGAAATGAGTAAGATGAGCTAGATACTCCTAAAGTGAACTAAATGCATCCATTGACCAATACTTGGTTACTATTTACTATTTGACCCGCTAAAGAGAGGGGGGGGGGGGGGGGGGACAGACCTGCATCTTCGGTTGCATGAGTCCCAGGAGCCACCTTTATGTCAACCTAAACAAACCAACATTTTCTAACTTTAGGACAAGAATACAGAAAGAATAAAAAAGTTCAAAAGGATACATCATGACCATATTTGCATGCAATTATAAGCAACAATGACACCTTAACAATATATTTAAAGTTAGATTCATAATAGATAAACAATAGGAACAGGCAAGGTACAATCTAAGTAACTTCATAATGTTAATTAGTAGATCCTATACCAAACCTTAGCATATTTAAAAAAAAGTATTAACTATTTCAATACTACAACATTTTAGGCGACATATTTCATGGGAACCTTTCATATCATAATCCAAACATCCTAAATGTTATATATCAGGTCACCGACCCGTTCAATCGAACCGAGTTGCACCAACCCAATATGTCACACATGCATAATATAATAATCCACAAGGTGCCACTTGATTCGATATATAACACTAAATTTTTAATATATTATATGCATGGGTAATATATCGGGTCGTGGTCGTTGCAACTCAATTCGATTGAATGGGTCGGTGACCCGATATATAACACAAATTTTCTTGCAAAATTTTCAAACAGAGCTGTAGCAATACCTTGAAACGAGAAGGCAGGCTGCGCATAAGTTTAACCCGCAAACAAAGCCCAATTATAGTCGCCATACTACAATGCTCAACCGTTGGAGTGAAAGTGACACTGAAATAAACAAAACAATTTTTTCCTCTTTACTTCCTAATAATATCATTAACACGAAAGCCCCGAGGAAAGATAGCTTACCGAATATAACTGCGCTTGTCATCTACCTCAACAGCATCTTCTGTGATCACCTTAAGCTCTTCTTTGATCACCTTAAACTCACTTTGAAGCTCGAACAGTTCGTTGCTCTTGCCGTTTTTCAGGTCTATTTCTGTTCAAATCATGTGTCTGTTCATGCAATTTGGTTATATTGTATAATGGAATGTATTGGATATGTATTAAGTAGTCTAGGGTTTCTATTTGATGTGATTTTTATGGATGGTTTAGAAGATTTGTTTAGTTTTTAGTGAATGAAGGGGCTGGAGGTGAAAGCTATGGGCTTGGTTTGGTGGTGTGATGAAATAGGATTTAGACAGTTTAGTTTAGATTTTGGAATTTCGATCATTTGGAATTGTTGTTCGGTGGGGCGTTTGTGGTAGACGTGGCGTCTTTGTGACGGTGAAGAGTGGGGAGCGGAGACGTCTGTGGTCATGGCATAGTTGTCATACGCGCAAGGCGCGCTCGAGGTGGAGAGGGTGAGCCTTGGGCCTTGTCTCAAGGCGCTTAAAAGAGAGGGCCGAGATAAGCAAGACGCTTTGCATGACCATAACGTTTTTTTTTTGGAGATTTTAGACATGTTTTAGGCTTGTTTTGGGCTGCTTCAGGCTGTTTTTGGATGTTACAGGTTTGCAGAATTTTGCCGGAAATTTCTGGATGTCGAAATCTAACCAAAATCTGGCTGAAATCTTGTTCGAAGGTCGCCAGAGCGCCTGAATGGCAGCAAGGGCCTGAGGGCCTAGGTGCGTGCCCGAAGGGCTTTTGACAACATAGGGCCACGGATGACCAGGGACAGCCGGACAGGAGACATGAGTAATGTAGATAGGTATCGGAGATAGAGAGAAGTGGGGTCTGCCGTCCGTCCAATGTGGAGAGAGAGAACTATCCGTGAGGTCACCGTAGTGCAGATGCCTTTATGCCTATTGCCTACGCGTTGGCTGTGTCTATCCCTTTGTCTCATTGTAGCTATGATTCATTGTTTATCAGATTAGAACATTCGTCATGTTTCTATTGAGAAGTCACGCTTTGACTATTCATGGTCAATGCTTAATGTTAGGTGGTGCTTGCTTAATCTCAATTGCAGTTTTTATACGGATTAGTAGAATTGAGCTTGTCATGCTTTATTACGAACAGTAAATTAAAATTATGTTTTCTACATTGTGCACATTTAACTTATTGCATAATGCTTGTTTCAGGCTGGTGATGCTCTCATACAACTATATAACAATTTCATAACCGACTTCGAGACTAAGATCAACCTTCTAAAGCTAGCACACTTTGCTGTTATAGTCTCTCGCCAATACTCAGAAAAAGACGCTGCAATCAGTTATCTCAATGGGGTGATTGAAAAGCTCAGAGCTACAAAAGAAACCCGTATAGAGGAACCAGTCCTTTATATTAAGATGCAGATAGCCATGTATAATCTTGAAAAAGGAGATCAAAAGGAGTGCAAGAAGCTTCTAGATGACGGGAAGAGTACACTTGATAGCATGACTGACATTGATCCATCAGTGTACGCTAATTACTATTGGGTGTCATCTCAGTACCATAAATCTCGTCAAGAGTTTGCTGAATTCTACAAAAGTGCTCTGCTTTATTTAGCATACACCTCCGTAGAGTCTATATCAGATTCATTTAAGCTGGTATGCAGTTACTTATCGTTTCGAGTGTTGTTTCTTTCTTTAAGGTTTGTAATTCTTTTTTTTATATAAATATTTTGCGTTAATAGGATCTCGCTTTTGATCTATCGCTATCTGCATTGCTGGGAGAGAATGTCTACAACTTTGGAGAGCTACTTGCACATCCGATTGTTAGTATATTAGCATAACGATTTCTTGTATCTAATTAAGATTTTTAAAAAATTAATGTTTCATGTTTGCGCTTGTGCAGGTAAAGAGTTTGCTCGGGACAAAGGTTGAATGGCTCTACTACATTCTTGAAGCGTTTAACTCTGGAGATTTAGTTCGTTATCAAGAACTATGTCGTGTTCATAATGCTTTACTTACTGCTCAACCTGCTTTGGTGGAAAACGAGAAGAAACTGTTGGAAAAAATTAACATTCTCTGTTTAATGGAAATTATCTTCAGGTTTTGTTATATCCTAATGCTTTCTGATTACAAACCTTTATAGAAGTACATAAATGATCGGTTTTTTAAAATATGTTTGCCTGTAGTCGATCGTCAGAGGACAGGACTATTCCGCTGGGCGTCATTGCAGAGCGGACAAAACTTACGGTTGAAGATGTTGAGTATCTTCTCATGAAGAGTCTATCTGTAAGCTCAACTGTTACCGACAAGGCAACAACTTGATGCATATGTGAGTTCATACGTGTAAATACTGAATTGTTATTGCAGGTTCATCTTATTGAAGGGATAATCGATCAAGTTGATGAGACCGTCTATGTTTCATGGGTGCAACCAAGAGTTTTGAGGATATCTCAAATCAAATCACTGCGTGATCGTCTCGATGGCTGGGTGGGAAAAGTGCACACTGCTTTGGTATCTGTGGAAGCGGAAACACCTGATTTGGTTGCGACTTAAGTTCTTGTTTCCATCTCTGTAACAGTCTCTTGAAAGTGCAATGAAGAGATCTTAATAGAGCTTTGAAAAGAGATTAGGAGACTAACGTTGACTGGATTTGGGTCAACTCTTTGTAACTTCCTTTCATGTTTCACCTTTGGTTTTCACAAAGGAGCCTCTAGTGTACCTTAACCCTTATAGTTTTTGATTTATTGTTTCGTGTTGCTTACAAACAAAGTTTTTATGTGTACCTTAACCCTTTTAGATGCAGCTAGGGGTGCTTTTTCGAATTGAATTCGGATCATTTGAATGATTCGAATTTGGAATTCTGAAAACTGAATTCAAATTCGATTAGAATTACAATTAAAGTTGCATATTTGATTCGAATAAGTTATTTGAATCTATTTGAATAAAATATAGAAGAAAAAACTTTTAAAGAAAACTAAGTTACTACTATTCTAAAATTATATCTATCTAAAAAAAATAATCCGATTGTTAGACCATGTGTAATGGGCGTTATAAGGGCATGAAAAGGTTTGATAATGCCCTTAATACCACCCCCTTGGGCATAATGGAAAGTAATAAATGAAATGGGCATTAACTATTAAACCCTTTTGGAACGGGCATTATGATGATGATGTAGTGAAAAATGTCCCTTAGTGGGCATTAACCATTACCTATGGTCTTATTTGTGTCGGGTTTTGATTAGATTTTTTCAATCAAAATAACCAATTGTTTTAATTACACATCAAACACACCAAAAATATTTCAAGTTTTCATATAGGGAGATTTAATATATGCCCTCTTAAACTTATTTAATAATATCCTATGTATCCAACCAAACTTTAAAATATCAAATTACACTTTTTTATAATTATTTGTTTTAGACAAATGTACCTTTTAATAATCCATGTCAATTGCAATTCTTTCTACATCGAGGGAGAAAGAAAAATCAATGAATTCGAGAGGGGTGAAGTTAAAAATATCTCTATCTTACTAGTAATACCCTTTGAAGAAAGTCAATTTAAAAATTGTCAAATTCTCCCTCTACAAAAATAATTATTTTTAAAAGGCTTTTTAAAAAAAAAAAAAAAAAGGTTTTCGTAAGGTCTACATAAACAGACTGTTTTATCAATAGAAGGTACATAAGATAAAACTTTTAATTAGTTGTTTTAGCCTTTTTTTTAAGTATCTAAGCGTCCATTTATCAAATCATAATAATTTTAACAAGATTCTAATAATCCAAAAATAGTGTAAAATACAAAATAGTGTAGAATACTGAAAACGGATTTTTTTTTCCGGCATACAAACCCTTAGGAGACTTCATTCCCAAATTCTAATAATTCATAAGCAGCTTAACTATTAAGTACAAATTTCTTGTTTCTTTTCTTCTCGCTAAAGACTCCAAATTTACAATGGAGAAAATCAAACAACAATTTCTAAGCGGATTATATTAGAATTCAAGGTTCAAGAAGATAATACTAGAATTCAAGCTTTATAAAATAATAAGGATAGTAAGATCAAGACTTTATAAAAAAAGTAATAATGTTACTCAAGACAATCCACAACTTGTCCAGCTTTGTTACTCATCTTCTCTCTCGCCGCAATAATCAACTTCCCTTGTCTTCTTTCAATCTTTATCTTCGTGTAAAACGCGCCCATCATGTTGCCCAAAGGTATGCATTCTCCTTTAATGTCGATCATGCCAACATTACATGTGTGTATGGGACCCACCGAGATGACTTGCAGCCCAGACTTGCATCTCTTCCAGGGTCTCAGACTCTCAAACATCTTACCTTAAGCCGGCCTTGTACTCCTTGCGATGAGATCCTACTCACATCAGCACAAGAGTTTTCATCTCTAACAACTTTACATCTTCGTTTTATCTCGTTCTATGATGGTTTTCTCTCCATGTGCCCCAACTTGAAGAATCTCACCTTATTAGGCTGCAAAGTGACTGGATCGGATGTTTTAACGATTTGTCATCCTCGACTTTCTAACCTCACGATTGAAAAAAAAAAGACGTTGGGACACGTACGATCAATGTGGTTACACCTCAGTTGAAAAATCTGACTGTTTTAAATTATAATGGAGGGTTACGAGTTTCTGCACCCGAGCTTGCTTCCTTGCTCTTTAGAGGTCGTTGTCCTTTCATGTTCTCAACAGATGGTTTCCCTTGTTTGGAAATAGCACTCCTCGATTTTGACAGGGTACATTTTAGCGGAGATGAGTATCTAAGCGGCGCATATGCTTATATTATTATTAATCTGCTTCAACAGTTCCACTGTGTCAAATATCTCTCATTGAGCATGGAAATCATTCAGGTTTCTTTCTTACCATGCAACGATATCATCTATTTGTATATAGTTTTCTTGAATACACTTTTCTAAAGGTTCTGAATTCATCCGTGGAACTAATCTCACACCAACCTTCGCCGCTTGCTAACTTAGAGAGTTTGAGGCTTCTTCCAAAAAGTTATGTTTGGTTGGAGGACAAACACACAACATTTATCTTGTCCGTTGAAGTAAAAAGCTATTTACTAAGTAGGTCTCCAAAAGCCACCTTGACCGAGGTATTTACACTTGTATATTTTATGATCATGAAAATTAACGCATTGCTAAAGAGGAAACATAAAATTATGACATAATTACAGGTGCCGTGGGAGGAAGGAATGTTGTGATTTAGCTGCAGGTGCTCATCCAAACTCTTTAGCAAATTATAAGTTACTGATTTCCCTTCCCGTATACTCAAAGTGACGATTATAATCAACCGCTGGTGCCATAATCTTTTCTATTTTGGATTCAGGTCCTCATCTGGTGCATAGTCATCTTTCACTTGTTTGCACAACTTTTATTATTTTATTTATATGTCTAGAACCAAGTTACGTTTATCTTGTTATGTTTAGAACCGAATTATGTTTACCCTGTTTGTGGGTTGAAATGGTGCCGAGTGCAAAGTAGAGTAGAAACATTCACCGTTTAAAAAGGAATTTAATAATAGCTGGGTGATGCTTCACAATATTTCTGAAACCCATAGCTACAACATCATAAACCGCGCACTCTCTATGGAATAAAATGATGTTGCCTTTGATATTATACTTGTAATTTACTCGGCGCGCGTTGCGGCGCCACAAAAATGTGAGTAATTCGAATTTGTAGTCTAAGGTAACTCAAACGTATGGTCTAACAAAGGAACCCAAACTATAAATGAATAAACCCCAACTTTATATTAGTTAACAATACTCACACTAATCCAGCATGTTTTCAACATAATAAAGACAAGAATGTTCATTCGTAAGGGACATTATAAGGGCGCGAAGTGGATTGATAAGGTCTCCAACACCGCCCCCGCAGGCGTTATAGGGGCATGAAGGGGGAGAAGTGTTTCTAGTATAGCGCCAAATGAGGAGAAGAAAATTAGAAAGTAATTATATGATGTGAGACAAAGCCCTTAGGGACTTTATCATGCCACGTAGACATGGGGGCTTTATAGCTAACTACCATGCAGTGGGATAAGGCCCGTAAATCCCCTTTACCTATTAATAAGGATAAAGAAAAAGAGAAGAAAAAAGGTGATTGGCTCTTGAAAAGTGGTCCCCACATACCCAGCCCTTAACGCTCGCCAAGACCATGGCTATGCCATCAATAGCGCCCCCCCTTGGCAGTGGAGGGGCGGGCGGTCTTTTGGGGCGCCATATGTTGAGGTGGTGGGTGGTGCTAAACCACACCACCCAGCCTAGTAGTCATTTGAATCATCATCAACACATTCTAATTGTGATATTTATTTCTATACAATATAAATCGAGCTGGGGGTCTCACTGGAAGCAGCCTCTCTATTCCTACGGGGTAGATGTATGGTTGTCTACATCTTACTCTCCTCAGACCCTACCTTAGCTTTGCTATTGGTGGGATTTACTGAGTATGATGATGATTTCTATACAATATAAATATAACAAGACTGTATTACATCACTTTCTATTCCTAAATTAGATGTTTGGCTTACTGTTGGTGAATCTTATGATCGGGGATTCTTTCACCATGTTGACAGTAGTTTGCAAAGACTGCATTGCTCACAACTCCATACTGATCCAATGCATAATCTCAAACGCTGAATTCAAACTCATAAAATCCATTCATTTTGTAATCTGGCAATGGTGTGAAAGACATTTTTGGATAAGCGGTGTTTCTATTAGTGATTGAGCTCAAACAAAAAAGAATAGCAACTTTTATGTACAGTACATCAAATAAGCCATCACTAAGAATACAATTATAAAGATATGAAAACCAAATTCAACCATATCAACGAGATTCGGGTTCTCTAAAGCTGCAGCAACGCGTTCTTTATCATTCAATTGCTTGTTCACTGCATACCAAAGTAGAGTTACAAAAAGAAAATGAATATTAGCGTCCGTATCCAAATCTTTAAAGTATTTCTAACTACTAAAAACAGGTTATCATTGATGTAACTGTAATGGATGCCCCACAAGAGGTTTCGAAATGTCAGGATGTAACTCAAAACACATATAAAAAGACAATGCAAGCAGCACATGTGTTTTTTTTAAACTCATTCTAGATGAAGCTTTATAAACAACCCATTTTAAGAATTGCTATTGTCAGCTGACGAATTCAATGTATTCGTACAAAAAGGGCCGTTCAGCTTAAATTTTATCAAAAACATGTCACAGGTAAAAATGTTTAAATTAGGGATAAAAGAAACGAGTCAAATGAATCATAGGATCCTACTGTTTCAAAGGGGATGCCATGGAGAAAATCAAACCACAATTTCTAAGAGGATTATATTAGAATTCAAGGTTCAGGAAGATAATACTACAATTCAAGCTTTATTAAATAATAAGGATAGTAAGATCTAGACTTTATAAAAAAAAGTATTAATGTTATTTTCCATAAGGATACATGATGAAGATATTTTATTTCAAAATTTAAAAAAGAATCTTCATAATCCTTTATAAGATTGTAAGATAGAGAGATTATATAAGGATACAAATTTAAAAATAAAATTCAATGTTTGAATTGTACTAGGCTATCACCCGGGAACATCCCGGGCTAGGAAAATTTAATTTTTAATAATCAGAAGTACATAAACAACATTTTGAACTTCTTACGTATCTTCTTTCCTTTAAAACCACAACTTTTTTGTTCGGTTTCATAAGTATCACAACTTTGTCTCCATATGTGTAGAATTTTTTCATGTAAAGCTAATTACTTTTTAATTGATAATGAGATCTCAATATAAGAATGTTTTCTAAACCTATACATAATGTTTTATTGTTTTTTTAAATTACATTTGAATATGTTGTTAATTGAATTTACAACGAATTATATTCATAAACATGTTATAATCATTGTGTTTTATGAAATCATATGTATTTGGTTTTATTTTTTCTTTTATTAAGATTCATCAATTAATGTCAAACAGGGTATTATCAAAGCCTTAAATTAAGTTAAAATAAAAAAATGGTTAAAAAAAGATAGATTTATTCATAGATATCAAAAGCATATATGGATCAAACAATCATGTCAAACAAAAGGGATATTAAAAAACAATGATTAAGAGATAAAAAAAAACATAAAAACAACTTTCAATTCTTAGAAATAGGAGGCTCAGTCTCTTTCTTGCTAACTTTCTCCGAATCCTTGATGTTACTTGGAGTTGAAGAGTTGTAGACGTCAATCGGTTCACGCTTATTGATTTTATTGTTATCACAACTGATATTAGCATCATCATTGTTAATGCTTTGGATAGGAGTTTGACTTTTGATAAATTGTTGAGTATTTCTTTGCGACATATGTGAAAAGTAAGTAACTAATAATATAATTGCATAAAGTATAAATGTTAATGTATTAATATGAATTATCTATTTATATAAAAAATACCTAATAATCTTCATTTTTTCTTTGCAATGATTATACACATGTTTGGTTGGGCAATTGCTTATTTATGGATGTTTCAAATCTTTATTGGGTATGCCTAAAAGGTTTTATACTATGTGAGTGTATGCATCCTATATGTGAAGATGTGAGCGAGGAACTAACTGTTTTGCAAAAATATTGACTATTTTAGCTAAGAACCTGGTGGAGACTCCTTGTATGTGAGTGTATGCATCCTTATGTGAAGATGTGAGCGAGGAACTAACTGTTTTGCAAATATTTGACTATTTAGCTAAGAACCTGGTGGAGACTCCTTGTAAGGTCTAGCATGTATCCATGTTGTCTAGTAACATCCATAGCATAATATATATCAATACTAGGTTAACTACTTAAGCTCACTTTGAAAAGACACTCCCACCTCGTAATACTTCTTCCATCTCTGAACCACCTACTTAAAGAAAAAAATATATATCTTATACACTTCATTGAAGCACAAATTACACTTCGAATTCTTGTCAACCTAATTTGGGACCAACTGGTAACTAATAGCAGGTTAACTACTTTAGCTCACTTTGAAAAGACACTCCCACCTCGTAATACTTCTTCCATCTCTGAACCACCTACTTAAAGAAAAAAATATATATCTTATACACTTCATTGAAGCACAACTTACACTTCGAATTCCGTCAACCTAATTTTGGACCAACTAGTAACTAAATAGATTCAAAGTGACAGCATTATCACCATGGTTAATTAGCAAAATACAAAGCCCTAACAACCTTCACGGTGCCTTTTATTTACTTCATTCTCATAGGCTTATGAAATGGTTTAGTTAAAGTAGAGTACCAAAAGGTCCAAAATCATGGGTCACCAAGTAAATTATATTATCTAACAATGCTAGCATAAACTTATAAATGAAAGAAACGTTTCATTACTTGATGTAAATATTAAATTACGAATACGAAAAAAATCACAAGTTAATTATGTTGGTTATCAGTACTTAATTTTTTTTTAAATGAACAAAATGTTTTATAACTTATGTAAAAATTAAATTACAATGAACTGATTTGAACAAATACAAAGATTAAAGCCTACCTAGTTCCATTTAGAGTTGATGCATCTATTGAAAGAGAAAGGTTGAAGTCATTTTGCATTCACGGCAGCAGCAACGCTCTGCTGCTCCTACTCTATTCCTTTAATTTTTAAGTAATATTCAAACCCATTAGTACGATTACTTATGTTGGAGACTCAACAATTGCAGTAGTAGGTGAAGAAGAACCCAAACATATTTCGTCTTCCAAGGATCAGACACCTATATTTTTTCCATCAATCCATGAAACCTTTAATTTTGATGCTTCTGTTTTTGCAGCCTCAAATAGTTTAGACATTTACTTGCCAAATGTATGATACCATTTATTAAATAGTTTAATAGAATTTGTCAAATACGTAAAACATCACCAATAACCTAGAAATTAATTATAAATGTTTCTTTTCATATACCTTTTGAAATACAAAGTAATAAACAATATATAGAAACTTTTTTAAGATTCCAAGTAATTTTAGAAATTTGTATATTGATATTGTATATCTAACCTCCACTGGTACACATCTGCTACATGTCCTAAAATGAGTATCCTTTTTAATGATGCCACAACAGTTAAAATCCATGCCTGATTACTTCTCTAGGCCTTAATTTTGTGTCCTCCAGCCTAATACCTCCCGAAACAATCTCAAATCACAATTAAATAAGGAAATACCAATTATAAAATGCCAATTAATAAATGACCAGACTTTACCTTGCTCGACTTTGGAAAGATCAAGGACGTCATCAATAAAAAAAAGACTAAATCGCCTTTGCACACAATTAAAACATTATTAAACATATTTAAACCACTTATTTGTAGTTTGTGTGCAAATGCGAGTTTCAAAACGCTGCAAATTGCTACGTCAAGATTCCAAAAACCGAAAAAAGTTGAGGCTATCTCAAGATTCATATGCACAAAATATCTAATGCCAAGGTTGAGTTGAATAACAGATAATATACTGGCCAGCCATTTGTGGAAGATCATGTTTTGACCTAAGAAGGGTGTCTAGAAGTTAAGGTCCCATTCTAATTGTTAACAACAACTGCACAATTCAAGTAGAAACTAAAAAAAAACATCTTTGGGTGCATTGATCTGGGGATAAATTTTGCTCTTTTAATGATAAAATATAATATAACTTGCAGATTAAAAAAAATTTAAATGGCTCGATATGAGTCGAGGAGAAGAAATGAATCGATTGGAGTCAAAATACAGAAAATGTAGCGACAAAAACAATATATGGATATGAAATATGATTGAAGTTTTAATGCATAACTGGTCGATTGTCCACTGATGAGGATCATGTTCTTTTGTATTACCATTCCACCATGACTATCGCGCACCATCTTATGGGCTATCCCTGATGCTTCTTGGTGTTCCTTCACATATAAGTTTTCTCAAGTCTGCTCCAACTTCTAGCATGTACACATGTTTCATTCATGGTTTAAATGCTTTAAAATTAATGCATAAGTACTGTCCATACCAGCTAAAACCAACATAAAATTATCATAACCTTACAAAAAGATTACTGGGATTTCAAGTACTCATCAAAAGAAATATGTTATCTCAAGCATTCATGAAAAGTAACCCAAAATCTCAATTTTCCATTAAAAAAAATTTATATGGGATCAAAAGTTTTCAGAATGCAATTCATTCTATCTGATAATGAACCAAGATGCATGTTCACACAAAAAAATAGAGCAAACATAACGCTAGTTCCTTCAATAACGCTTTTCTATAAAAACACATTTTATTACTTTGGAAGAGTATAAAGTTTGACTTTCATGGGTCACTTCACCATACGTGCCCTTCACCAAACTCCAAATCAAATTCCCTAAACAAATCAGCAAGAAGGGAGGCACAAAACATATGACTTTAAATCCAATTCAAATACAGCACTGGAAGTCACCTACATGGGACATTCGGCTACTTAACTTTTAACCGTCAATACACTGTTTAATTGGTACGGATCGGTATCGAAAACATTACGCTTCGGGAAATTCAATACCGCTATTTGGTAACATTTGCTCATCCCTAATCAACGACCTCACAAACAATGAAAACCAAACTGACGTAAAGTATCAATGTGATGTTGGCTATTATTGACTTTTTTCCCAACATGAGCTGCCATTCTATAAATTGTAAAACAAACCACAACTTCATAATTATATACATTTTTAACCGTAAATTGTTCCGACCATTACACATACTTGCATTAGCACCATCATTTTGACCCATCTCAATGCTCGTATAAGCAATGATATCATGCGAACTTCTTTTATCATATATAATACCTTGATGCAGTAATACTGTAATAGCATATAAACATTTTTCTCCAATTAGACAGCTGACCATTAAACTGACTCTGGCACAAATGTTAACTTTTTTTTTTCTTTTTCCAATGAGTTATCAACTTTTATTTAACATCAATTACCGTTCCAATCAACACTTTTAATCAGTCTTCAATAAGACTTTGACTTTCATCATTGCATTGACTTTCTAAGTTAACCCACCCCCGTACTACAATATATTTTTTTTCATATTATCCATTTGCTACTATTATTCAACAACATTACACTATCACAAGAATGTTAGTCTTGTTGATCGTCCAGTTATGCTAATTTGCATCTCATCAGGCATTGACTTTTTCTAGTCACATGGTGCATTTATGTAAAAGAAAAGATTTGACACAAAAAATAATACAATAGGTTTTTTTGATAATTCTGCTCGCATGATGTAATCCTAGCGCATTGCATCACTTGATGGCCGATGCATTTGCAGCATCGCAACATGTGCATTACGCATTATGTGTGCATTTTAAAACCAAGATTTGAAGACTATCAAATTGTGTGCATTAGATTTTTTGTTTCTGTGTTTCAAGATAAGTGGAAGTGGGGTGCTATAAAAATAGCAAGGAATGATTCATGGTAACGATTAACCTTGATCATGTCTTTTTCGGGTTAAAAATCTATTATAAAACTAATACAGGTCACAACAAATATACTTTAAGCTAGGTAACAATTCAAAACGGCTCGATTCTTATTGCGACAAATTAGCTTTTGTTTTTGAATTAGGATTTGGTTATTACATTACATATGCAAATATAACAAATCTATAAAACCAATTAACGTGTTGACCAACTCAGTTGACATGTTTTGACCGTCCAGTTTGAATATCAGTATATAACAGAACATGATATTCAGATGAGTAAAGTCGAATTTTAAATGAAAGCTTAGAACAATTATGTGAAAGAAAACTATTCAAACCATTTGAAACATAGTACAAATTATGTGAAAGAAAATT